>CM068373.1:212747481-214224981 GCA_034769895.1 Magicicada septendecula | reverse complement strand
CGTGAGGGGTCAGATTTGTGAAAAAATCTATGTAGGGCATCAAACTAGAGAGAATTTTAACCAAAATCTGAATAGAGTGTTAAGTTCTGAAAATTTTGAGAATACCAGGCCCACCAAAGGGATTCAAAATTCGAAGAACTATAAAAATCTACCCAGATGTCGCAGTAAAAGGAATTTTAACCCAACTCCGAGTGTAGTGTTCATAATGAACAGGAACACCACGGGCCAAACTGGAACGCCATATTTTAAGAAAATTGTAAAAGTCCATAGGAGTGATCTCATAGTAGAAATGAGGAATTCTTCAAGTTATGAGGAATTTTATTCAAAATGCAACCTCCGTGCGTCCGATAATTTGTCAAAATTAATATTGTCATCACCCTGTGGGGCCCACCTTCAAAGTGTTTTGTAAGGTATGTTCGCAGAAGAACTTTAAATGTTATCAGTTATGTGTATAACTGTTCACGCATTATCACGCAATAATTTTGTTTTGTACTTGACCGGCTGCGAAGGTCAGAGTTACTGAATTAACAGGGAGCGTTTACAGAATTGCAGTCGCGATTATACAATAGAATAACGCTGTCGTGTTGATGGTTCACGAATATTTGTTCCATCAGTAGGCCTATTATATTCAACTCTACACAGGTAAGAAATGTAAATGATAAACCAAAGTCTGGGAGGTGAAGTCATCCAGAATTTGCTTTGACAGTCGGGCAGGGCGATTCAAATCCATGTCAGGGGTGGATCGTTTTGACGATGTGCAGCCTGATTAGACTCTCCTTTAATATAAATGTGGTCTACAGTAGCTGGGCGAAGTCAGTGGCGATTTGCACATAGAGCTAGCCAGGTTACCGTATTTCTGTGTCATACGGATAAAAATGTAGCCTACGTTTACTTAAATTGACCTTAAACTCTGTCAACGGGTATAAAAGGACAGACTTTTAAGAAAACTGACGACAACACGTGCTTCTATAACACGCGGACAGGGCGCGCTTCCTGAAGTCAATGCTGTTGAAGGAACGAGAAAAATTAATGGATTTCAGAAATGTTTACTTAACCTGATAAGACGTCTTCTCGTACATAATGTTGACAGACAGACTGTAGGTTACCATTTATGTTTTAAGAGTTTGTGTTAAGTTTTAGGATTTGCTCGTCGTTTCCTTTCACGCGAATACGATGCATGCTGTAAAACCCAGTCTCTATCAAAGTAGGAAGCGTATTTTGCTTTCCTCACACCAGTCTCTTTCTCTCGCTGACTCCGTTTCTCTTTCTTTCTTCTCCGATTCGCTCGCCTGCCGCCGCTCTGAAAACCTTCATATATGGCGGCACTTTCCTTATATCAAATAACTGTGAATTTACATGAATAAAGAACGACGCTTTTATCCTGGCGACGAGCATTAGGGAACGGAAAAATCTAAATAAATTTCTGTATTACTACAGACGGTACCCGATTCACTTACTTTCTGAGTTAACGTAAAAGTTCGTCATATGGATGTTCGTCATGCACTGCCAGTTCATTGCATATGATGGTCTAATAGGCTAAACGGTAGCTCATACAGCGAGCTAAATAGTAACTCCTACATTATAAAAGGGTTACCAACGTATTCGAATCCCAAGCATGAAACAAAAATTGAGATCCATAACAGAATTTCAGTTTTGTGCCACGCTACAGCATCAAAGTTTTTGAACAGCGATTGACGTATAAATGCGGATGCGTTAAAAGCGTACCACGTCTTCTCAGCTGCCGTTTACACTAATGGGCTGACAGCATGTTAAAGGAACTAAAAATAAATGTCTTCTTCATTTCAGTCCTCTGTGTTATGGAGCGATGGAGTCCTTCAGCAACTTCCTAAACTCCCTTCAGTCTGGAGGGGCGGATTATTTCTGATAGTGTTAGAAGTGAGAGACCTTCTTAAACATGAAAGATAAATAGTAGTATGCTCCCGGACCTGCAGAAGACGCTCAAAATTTGAAAGAAGTACATTCATTATTACGTAAATTTCGATATTAGTAATTTTTTTAATTCTGTGAAAAATTACAAAATCCCGATTTCTTTATTATTAGTTTAGTAATAATATAACAATTGTAGAGCACACAATCATACAATAAACACTAAAAGTTCGAAACATTCCTATTTCGTTTACACTTCCTGTTAGTCTAACACCTTGGTGGATTTTCGCAATTTTTTCAAATTTTTTATCTCTGTTTTGAACCTTGGGGTATCAAAATTTTGAAATTTCCGAAAGTTAACACCAAGGTTAGATGCTAGTGAAAGTTTTCTTTAATATGATAACACATGAATTTTTGGGATTTTGTCAAACTTTTCACCCACTTTGGGGCTCTGGCGTCCAGAAATTTTGAAATTTTCAAAAACGAACACTATACTCAGATTGTGGTTTAAATTCCCTTTAACTTGATACCCCATATTTTTGTTTCCCACCTTCTCTTTATGGGGAGGGATGAATATAAAAAACAATTGGATTCTGTTGAGTAAATGTATGGACACCCACGCATACCAGGTTTTACGAAAATCGGTTGATGCGTTCAAAAGTTATCGTGAGACATACCTGAAGTAGACAGATAGTTAGGTAGATGGACAGACAAATGGCAAACAGTCGAGTCAAAACTGAGACTCTCTCCGTTCGTTCGATTAATTATTAATTAACTGATAACTGTAGCTAAGGGTCACCATGGCAAAATATCAAGATTAGGGGGATAAGATGAATAAGTTCGTAAAGGAAGGCAGATGATTTTGAAATTGAGACGACAAGTAAGTAGGTATAAAGCTAGTCAGGATTTGCATGGAATAGCACGAGAGCCTTACTTATGTTCGACTTTCATTGACGCATTTGGCGAAAAATAACAGGTGCTGAGGCTTCGAAGTTTATGTTAAAGACATCGTGTAGACTAAACCTATAATCGCGTAACTAAACTTAGATTTCTAATCCTAATGGCTTGTCTTGACATCGAAACTTTGGACACCAGATCTGTTGGACACATTCGGAAGGGATATGCTTCTGAAGATTATTGGTCAAACATGTAACAGAGTACTTTTTGAATTAGGTATTTCTTTCATTCTTCCTACTTAGGAAAACAACCGGAAGAGGTAGACAGGACGGACGAGAAATTACGCATGAAGATGAAGATCATAGCAGGCTGTGTTCGACTTAGGAGTAATCCTAAGCCTCGATGAAGTTGAGTGTCAGGGGAGTTGTGAATCCGGGGTGGTTTCAAATAGCTAGTGGCAAACACCACTCACACTCGAAACTGACGAAAATGGAGCTGGCAAGGGCGACTTCACGTCAGCGAAGATGAAAACCCGTTGAAGAGTCTAGTATGCCGATGAAAATGAACCTTTATGAGAATCCGCATTGTAGGTTTCCATAAAGTACAACACAGTGAAGGATTCTTGTCGTATTGTGAAACGAGTGAAGGTAATAATAGAACGAAAGTGGAGAATGTAAATAAAATTCCACTTACTTTTTCCCTGCAGAGAGCTGTTTAGTGAAACGTATCGGCAAAATACTTTTTTTAAACGTTTATTGTTGATCCGCTCTTACCACTGTACTTATGGCAACAGGAAAACAGGATCTGCTATGCGCATTTTCTACTTATCGTCTCAACTATATAGGTTTTTAAAACGTCAATAAAAAGCCATTAATCTTTGTAAATAGCTCATATTAGTTCCGTGTTCTTTCGTAATCTTTAGTCGTATTTTCCTGACTCACTTACAGAACACGACCAATTTTAGAATACGTGAAAAAAATACGACGTGATGATTTCTTCCGAAATTTTGAAGTTGTTTACCTATTCTGATTAAAACCCCTGTATATTCATCGAAACTTTTGACTGTGCGCCCGTATATCTTTGAATTGAAAGGGCTGTTTCTTGCCTTTCCCTAGAATTTTTCGCATTAACGTCCAACTCGCTGGTAACTGTTAGTGCTTTGTGCACAATTAAATGTCACTTCTCTGTACAATCGGTATTTTCGTTCTGGCCAGATTTCCGTATTTTTTCATGTGTCTTCTAAATACTTTGTCATTGCTAACTTTGTAGAAAGTATGAATATTTGAGAATAAAAATACATAAAGACGGCAAAATGGATTGAGAAGTTAAAAGTGACATAGGAAAAAACAGTGTATACTATCATGTAACTGTAAATAACACACCTCTTGAGTAAAAGAGAAATTAACAACGAAACCGAAGTTTATAAGGAAAGAACTATAAAAATGACGTAAGCTGTTAGTCAAACAGAAAAGAAACGTCTGTGGTACAGAAAAGACACAGTACGTATAGAACCAAGGAGGTACACAATAAATTTTTCGAGTCGCAAGTAATGTAAAAAGACCAACAGAATAACTCAGAATGTGATGGGACGGTAATATCAATGATCTGACAAATGGCAGCAGGAAGAACATCGTGGAGTCAGACAGACGGCAAGACGGAGAAACTCTACGTAATATCCAACACCGTAAGGTAGAAACAGGAGAAGGGAAGAGTAGTTCTCACGGCTCACTTTATTTTTTCACGAAAACTGCACTTGCTACCATATTTTCCTGTAGTATTACGTTCCAGAAGCATCTAATTGTTCCGTGTTTCCCTCCCCAACTATCACATTGGCCGTAGAGCTCCGGATATCTCGTGGAACGATAGCAGTATTAGATGTGGCTCTTGAGGTTCTTGTGGAACCATATGTTCAAACTAATACCATAAAGTGGAAGAAATGAGAAATTGTTCTGTTGATAATTAAACTTGCATTAGGGGATCTGAATGAAATAGTGTGGTGGTCCTCTCTCAAAGAGTGCCATTTACGACATCTTATAGAGTCAAGAACGTTCTTCGTCGCCATCCGATAATCTTGTTCAAGGCTTCTTTCCCACACATCACCTGCACTTCTTTTCATACAGGTTATTCCTGGTGTGTCCCTTTTTCTCCTTCCTATCTGTTACGATAGATTTCTTCTCCCATTTTTTAACACACCTGTAGCACTTCGATTTATTTGTTTTTATTTTGCGTCTTATTCTGGCATTCAATACCTGTCTTATGTTTGGTGACACCTAGTTCGTGGTTTTCCTGCAGAACCACGCCTAATGTATGTCTCGTTAAATAATTTTCTTATTTTTACTTGATTTGCGACCACATTTTGTTTTACTACATATGAACTTGTCGAGAGCAGGCAAAAGAGGAAGCGAACCATGTTTGCATTCAGATCGCGCTGAAACAACTCGATCGGTCCGCGATGTTATTAATAATAACATAATGATGTAACGGTTGTTAGCTCGGGCGGCGGTTCGTTGGTCCGAACAGGAAGCTGTACAATAAATATCCTGGTCCGGCGGAGTTTCCGGCGAGTCATTGCCATCGTGATCGTGCCGCTGCTGGTGACAAAGGATCGCTGTGGTGCGTCCGTTCTGTGCGTTTCGGTAGGCCGTGGTTGTGTCCAGTTGTATACCTGAATTATAATGGGCTTTTGAACTGTGCGTGTACTAGCGTAGTTTGGGCGGCAATTGTGCGCGGTAATTCACATTAGCTAGTTTTCCCGTGACGAAGTGTTCAAAGGGTTCGGCGTGTATTGTTAACGGTGATTGGTGGCGGGTCTTACTGGATGTTGTACAGAATGGTTTATAACGTTATCCGACTTTCAATCGCTTCCTCGCTCCTACCGTAATGTTCGTATCAAGATTCTGAACGATTTCCTAGCTTGAATCTCTACACCATTTCAATAGCAACGGCGGAAGCCCCACTTTTATAAACTCGACTAGGTGTTTTTCTACTTCTGGAAACTTAGCTTTTTTACCACGGAAAGGACGCCGATCGCTAGTAGTAAGTCATAATTTTCCTCCTTGGTTTTTTCCCACTACAGAACATTAGATTCCGCAACGGGATGCGGCACGATTCCGAATTTAATTACGGATAATTTAAACTAAGCCGCATAGGACGATAGAGATGCTCTTCCACTCTTTATGAATATGCAATCTGTTTCTTCACAACACACCCAATACCGGTAAGTAACGACTATAAAAAACAGCAGACTGACGACGACAAACGAATACAGAATTAGAATGCTACAACAGAGTACCGTTACAAGTCTACGACGTAAACAATAACTGATGGAGAAGGGATAAAAATTGCGAACCAAATTACCGGTAAATTTCATCTTACTGTTACTATTAATGGAGTCTAGTCTGCCAGTTTTAAGCGACGTTACCAACTCTGCCGTGCACAGCATGACCATACAAGTGTAGATCTACTATTTAGCATGTAAATTACATAATACGCACCCACATTTTTGGGAAGATGAAAAAAGTGCGCATTATACACGAGAAAATACGGTATTTTCTCTCCATAGTCTGCCTGGGTTTATTCCATGGGCGGCTCTAGTATCTGGAGATTCGTAGGTGAACATATTTTGCCTGGTCTGTAGGAAGGGAACGTCTTGTAAATGACACAGTTCTAGTTCAGAACTCGTAAATGTAATTTTGATGCGATTGGTTGCGAATCAAGGAAGGAACATAGGACAAGCCCGTGTATTTTTGTCTAACCGAGAGATAAAAGAAAATACACAAGGTCTTGTCGTATGATAAAAATAAAAGAGGACTCTTGGAAATACATTTTTCCATTAAGGAAAGCGAAATATACTGTACGTTTATTAGTGAAAGATTTATTCATATGTTTCTCCATCAAGACCGTTGTCAGTTAAACTTATATTTTTTTTTTACTCATTTACTTATTAAATTGGGTTTCCAAAAAAGGTGTCGCGGCCCCGCCAGTTGGAAATCACTGCCTTAGACGATATAAAGTGCCAGAGCAAGGGGAGGCATTGAAACACCGCGTCCTTGACCTGGACGCACCCCTTTAAACGGTTACTTTACTTTTTATCTGTTTCGTCTTTCCTTCAGCAGTAATAAACAAGAAGTGGTGCGAGGTACGCAGGTTGGTTAGCAGTGGGCGAATGATTTATTGTTACTGTTTTGTGTACTTTGTCAAATACGAAAGTTTTTACTGGCCAAAGTTTTCGTCATGTCGTTTAGGCCGACAGCACCGTCGCGTCATTTCACTTACCTTATTGAAAGGAGCACAAGTTCTGTCGTATATTTTGTGACTGTTGTGACAACAGCGTTTGAGGCTCCCAGTATTTCACAAAGCCTTTTGAATCACCAAAATTTCACGAGATACGTTTTCAGGAGGATTAATTAAGTAAATAGTCAACAAAATATCTCATTTTGTACCATCGAAGTAGTCTAGGAAAGGCAAGGTAGGGTGCCCAAATAAGATTCGGTATACGAGAAAGCTACAGTGGCCAGCACTACGTTTCAGCCACCCATTACTACTCGAGGATGTTATTCGCGTGCTCGTTTCTACGGACTGGGTCTTTTGGGCCTGTAAACGAGTCTTGATATTACTGTGTACTCAGAAATTTACCTGGGACCATTACATTAATAGCGAAGCAGAATACCCATATTTAATTAATTGAACGAGCGAAGTGAGTTCTCAGTTTCCGCTCGACCCTTTGGCATTTGTCTGTCTGTCTATCTATCTGTGTGGGGTATGTCTCATGATAACTTTTGAAGGCATCAACTTTTTTTTGTTAAACTTGGTATGCGTGTCCATATTTATACCTACAGATCCCTACTACTTTGAGATTTATCCCCCCAAATGGAAGGGGTGGGAGGCAAAAGTATGGGGATCGGTGTTGTGAAAAAATCTCAAAAGACCGTGTGGAATATCAAATTAAAGGGAATTTTAACGACGATCTGCATATAGTGTTCAGTTTTGAAAACTTAACTATTTTTTGGACGTCTGAGCCCAAAAGAAGGTGAAAATTTTGATAAAATAAAATACATTTTTGAGATATCCTACAGTTATTTTTAATAGCATTCGTATTCCGTTGTATAGATCTAGTAGTTAATTATTAGCCTATTTACACAAGTTTCGAATTGTTTCATTCATAAAAACAATTTAAAATCATTGACACCTGATATAGTAATTTATAGTATCGTCAATGAGAATGTTTGGGTATGTGCTTGAAATGTCGAATGAGTATAATTTTGTTTGTTTGTTTGTTTACTTTGTACATTTTTTTAGTTGATCCGTGATTTCGATTCTGGTTTTTATATTATATTTGGTTGTTGGTTGTAAGTTTTTTTATGTTTCAATATTCGATTTAGTAATTAAGCTATTTATAATTTGTAAAAATTGATTTATTATACCGCGCATGACGCATTCTACTTTTCAACTAAATATTGCGTAAATCATGTTGTTACATTGAAAAAAATTATTTGTTACACTTGTTTGTACACGTATGTATACTGAAAATAATACATGTGATATGATTATAATTATGTTCATTGTAAATATATATTTCTTATAATAAAATGCACATTAACACTATTACACCATTTAAATATCCGCTCACTCTTATTAGTTCAAATATGTACCTTTTACACGTTGAATTAGTTCACTCGCCATTCGGCACTGAATTTTTCACTTTTGGCGTGTGTTCCACGGACACTTTATTACAACTTCAGTACCCCACTGTGCTCCCTATAACTGTACTACTACAATGCTATGACTACAGTACTGTGTGTGTGTGTGTGTGTGTGTGTGTGTGTGTGTGTGTGTGTGTGTGTGTGTGTGTGTGTGTGTGTGTGTGTGTGTGTGTGTGTGTGTGTGTGTGTGTGTGTGTGTGGCGCCAGTGGCCAAGGGAAAGTGGCAAAAGGAAACGAGTGAACAACAGTGGACGTTTATCGTTTATTGGGTTATCTGTTTGAGCATTCTACAATAACCGTCTCCAGGTGTACAAAATAATCCTGATTCTGCACCTTATCTAAAGCTTTTGTTTTCGAATTTGAAATTATCTTGTACAGAATGAATTATGATTAGATGTTTTTTTTCCTGTTGAAATAAATTAGTACAGATGAAATAGTAAGATATGAAACGGTTCGCGCAGAATCAGTGGTGTTCAGGGAGGCAGTGCAGGAAGTGGGGTGTGAGGTGACCAACCATCTGACACCCAATCGTCCAGCTGTTTGGAACACAAAATAATTACACCAAAAACAACGCGTCAAAGCTACGCATGCGCAGTGAGACCTTTTCATACGGCGCAGCAAGACACCCGTTTCATCCGTACAAAATATTTATTGCTTCACCGTACGCAAATTCATGTTTGCGTTTTTTATACGGGATCTATATCTGGCAAGACGATAACTTAGACTACCCCTGACCCCCGATTTGTTTCTTTTATTGATTCTGTACTGTACTGTTAGGTATTACGTTACTACAGCGTCTGTGTAATCTGTGTAAGACATAACAAGGATTGTCCAACACACGGATTGTGCACGGAGAGAATAAAAAGGCATTCCTTAAGAGTAATACACACCTTCCGTTTATCTGTGCAGTTTATCACGTGTGACGTCATGCCTGAGCGATAAACTGTGTGAACTGCCCAGTTTAGACCGGTTTTCATGCAGATTAAAAGTCTGCGCATTCGGACCCTCTTTTGCAACGATAACCTGCGCAGTTTATGCAGTTTATCGTACAGTTTGTTCAGTTGCCGTCCGGTTTTTGTACCTACACGATGACTACGGTCTCAAAAAAAGATTCGCTTTTAGCATTTATCGACGGCTACTGGTCCCTTCCCGAGCTTTGGGAAACCGCATGCGTATCTTATTCCAACCGTGTTAAAAAAGGGGCAGCCTACGATGTTTTAATTGAAAAACTGAAACCTCTCGAGCCTGATACAACACGTGATAGTGTAGTGAAGAAAATAAATAACCTAAGATCCGTTTTTCGCAAGGAGTTGAAGAAAGTAAACGAATCAAAGAAATCGGGAGCTTCAGCTAATGATGTGTATGTTCCGAGTCTGTGGTATTTCGGGGAACTGATGTTTTTGGTGGACCAGGAACTACTGATGCCAGTGATTCAACCAATGAACTGGGCAATGACAACAATGAAAATTCGGTAAGTAAACATGCAATAATTATTTTTTATTATTATTACATATTATTATATTATAATAACACTATTATTTTTGTATATCTCAAAACAAATTCGTGAATATTCATATTCAATATTCAAACGCTATTTTCTTGCCACTCGACTTTTCCTTCATCGTTAAAGTAACTACAGAAAGTGTCGCGAATTTCTTTGGCTGATCTAGAGGAAGATGAACTGCTGCCGTTTATCATACCAATTAGACGTCCACTATTTGAGGATGTTCGAGACTCCATGTCGAGCGAATTTTGATAACAAACAGGCGGTTGATTATTGATATAACTACTGGAATGTCTTCTTAAAAAATTGTGCAAATAACAACACGCTAGAACTATGGCATTGACCTTAGTTGGCGATAGATTGATGGGTTTTTGAAATATTGTAAATCTGGAAACTAAAATTCCAAAAAAAATTTCAACAATTCTTCTTCCTCTAGAAAGGCGATAGTTAAAAATGTCCCTTTCATGATTAAGCACAGAAAAAGAATAGGGTTTCATGAAATTATCTTGTAACTGGAATGCCTCGTCCCCAACAAAGACATATGGAGCAGTTTTGTTAATTCCTGGAAGGTGCACGGGAAGTGGAATATTCAGTTCACCTTTTTTGTGACTGTCGTAGAAAGCCGTGTTTTTAATAACGCCTCCATCAGAAATTCTTCCGTTTGTTCCAACATCAGCCAACAAAACTTCGTAGTTTGCATAAACTATTGTCATCAATACGACGCTGAATGTTCCTTTATAGTTGAAGTAACGAGAGCCGGAATTCGCTGGTTTTTTTATCTGAATGTGTTTTCCTTCAACTGCACCAAGGCAGTGCGGAAATTGCCATTTTTCTTCGAAATCATGAGCGACTTGTTTCCACTCTTCTTCACTTTGAGGAAGCTGAAATCAGAAATTAAAATAAATATTTAGGTAACTATTTGGGTAACAAATATTTATGTTTTTGTTATAGGTTGCCCCATCTTCTCCATCAACTTCTTCAGGACCTACACCCACAGCCAATTCGTTTGCACAACCTAGCAGAAAGAGAAAGTCGGCCCCTTCGTCACATGATCTCCTTACGAAGGCCACGCGGTATTTGGAAGCTGAAGACGATGAGTTTGTGATATTGGCAAAGGGTTCGCTGTGAAATTAAGGAAATTAACTCAGCAACAGCTAATGTTTGCTGATAAAGTAATCAATGAAACATTGCTTGATGGTCAAATGGGCCTTTTAACCAGAAGCAGCTATCTGGTTTACCCATCAGGGCCTTTATCCACTACATCACGATCTCTCAGTTGGAGTTCGAATTCGTACTCTCATCATTCTGAACCCCAAACGGCAAGGACTCTGTTGGAGGGATTCTCGTACGATGACAACGAATACAATAATTTATAATAACATTATATATCTACATACGTACATACCTAATCAATTTGTAAATTTTATTTTGTATTTCTACATACATGTACATTTTTATTTAGTAACTATGGTTCCTATTTTATGAATATTTATTCAGTCACACCTATGGTCTTATCAAATAATTAAAGTATGCTTACCTGAATGCAATTTTGCAGTGCTTTCCGTATTGCCACGCATGTTTCTATTATTATCTCTCCGAGTGCCTGAGGAGATACTCTTATTGAAAATTTCAAATCTTGAAAACTTCTCCCAGTTGCCAGGAACCGAAGAGTCGCAATCAGTCTCACATGCGGTGATATTGCTTCTCTCAAGACTGTGTCCTTTTTTCCAATGAGGGGAGCAACTTTGCTCAATAAAATTTGAAATGCATTTTCGTCCATCCTTAGGTAATATTTATAATCGTTAATTTCCCCTCCTTCTTGTAACTCATTCAGTAAGTGGTAATCACTGGGCAAAACGCTTCTTTGCAGATACCAATCTTTGCACCAACGTTCACGGCGTTTTTTCCTTTTTCCTTCTTCTTCTTCTAGCAACACTGCTGCAATTATGCAACAAACTGCGGCTCTTCTTTTTCCGTCATCCATTGAACTTTATTTATTTTAGAACACACTTAGAACCAAACCTGTCGAAAGTGAAGAGAGAACTGAAGAAAAATCGGACGGAACTGAGGCGAAAACTGAAGGTATCCTACACACCTTCAGTTCAGATAAATGTACACATTTTCACACAGTTATTTACGACAGATAACTGCGCAGATAAACGGAAGGTGTGTAGCCCCCTTTACATTGCGTTGATGTTTTCTATTTGGGAGCACAGCAGTATTACAGTATATCGGAATGTGCACACTGCATACGTGTGTGTCGTCGGGGCGCTAAATTAGAGAGAGTATTTCTACAACACTGGTCCTTCGTGGTGATCTGCCGTAACTCCGACCGATACTGGATTGGAATAATTCAAATTAAAATTGTGGAGTAGGGCCTACCAATTATTTTTTAATTATTGCCTTGTTTGCGGAAAGTTACGCGTGTAACAAACCACTTGAATGCACTCAACGTTTAAATATAAAGTATATAGTCGTACATAATGTTTAATTGAAAAACATTTTACTTTTAGATTTTACAGAGAAGAATTTTAAAATATGTATTTTAAAATGTTCTCCAATATTTAAGTATTGGCAGGTAAAAACTGATTTGTTTTTAATTTTTAAACCTGCACTAAAAAGTTTCAATAATATTCAGAAACACTAATTTAAAACTATCATCTAATACCATTGATGTAATTGAATGGTAATTTAATGTAATTTAAATAACAATTAATGTCCTGACTTCCAGATATTATTTAAGATAAAAAACAAAAGATGTATAAACAACGGCATAAAAATGATTTTATAAAACCTCGTGCGTATAAATCAAATTTAGCGACACAATAAATAATACATACAAAATTTCCGGATTTAAGTAATGTAAAATTAATAAAAATATCTTGCAAAGGTGAAAAAATGAACATTTAGGTAAGTTTTGGATTTTTAAATATAAAAATAATAATTTATTAATAAACGAGTAAACACAAGTCAGTATTCAATTTGATAATTTGTTAAAAAATTTTTAACAAAATCTTCAGTAACACATGTTGAATAATTCCTGAAAAATATTTAATATAATACAGATGATACTATAATTTGCCATGGTACATATAAATCAATACATATACACTATAATTTGGCATGATACATATAAATCAATCCAGATAAATAAGCTAATCAAAATTGACATGTTAATAAACAAAGAATTTCAGTATAAACATTTTGTTTTTAATTACTCTGGTGATGGCGAATAAAAGTAAAATTGTGAAATATTCATACAAGTAAAAAAAAAAGAAATACTTTCTTAAGAAAAGTTTTATAATAAAATGAAAATTTCTAATTTAAATATATTATAATCCATTAAAAAATTATCTGACTACGTAGTTTTATTTTATGTCCATATTTTTTTTTTAGATTTTTTGTAAACTTTCAGGAAACTCAAAATATTGTGGTCAGTAACAAAACCCATTGAACAGTCAATACACTTTACTGTTTCCGTACAGTAAGCTTCATCTTTGCCACTACAGCTTAAAATGTACACATTTTATTTTTACTTCTGTGTATTTTACAACTCACTGCCGTACTTGTAGTTAGATTACGTTACCAGAGTGGAAGGAAAAAGGAACGAGAAGGTAAGGAACAGCTAAAACGCAGGAGAAACTGTTAACAGAAAGAGTTCAGATGATGGAGAGTTTTGAAGCGGTTCGGACATAGCCTATATCACGAATGCCAGAACAGCAGTTACATAACTGAATCTTCAGAAAAAAGAAAACCTCGGATATAGTTAAATTAGGGTGTAAGAAAGGTGTACGTAACGTACGAGCAAAACAAGTTCTCAGTTTTGACGCGACCTTTTTGCATGTCTGTCGGTCTATTGAGGTATGCTCACGATAACTTTTGAACCCATCAACCGATTTTTGCAAAATGTAGCATGCGTGTCCTTACTTATAACTTACAGTATCCTGTTGTTTTTTAGATTGATCCCTCCGAAAATAAATAGAAAATAGATTGGTGGCAAAAATGTGGGGGGGGGGTCAAAATTGTGAAAAAATCGCAAAAGTCATGTGGGGTATCAAGTAAAGAGAATTTTAACTACAGCCAGATTATATTAATCATTTTTGAAAATTTCAAAATTTTTGGAAGTCGGGACGAAAAAGTGAGTTAAATGTTTGGTAGAATCGCAAAAAAATCATGTGTTTAATGATGTAAATGGGATTAGTGGTAAATTATATGAATTTATCACTTCCTCACAGGTATCTAGCCCTGAAGTTGGACGCCATTTACATTTAGTGATGTTAATGTAATTTACATCTGTGGTAATTAATTGTGTAAACCATTTACATCTAGTGAATATTAATCTGTGCTAATTATCTGCTTAGATTAATTACTCAACAATTATGAATCATATTAATTAAAGATTTATGTTATACGTTAAATTTGATATGTCTAAAAGTTGTTCCTATTCGTCAGATTAGACTCATCACAGTGACTAATTAAATACGATTTATGAGTCTATTAATCAGACGTTTCAATGGTCGAGTTTATTGTGTCCATTGATGTTTAGCATAAGTTGTGAGATTTTTAGTGTAATACTTAGAATGAAATACATCAATAATAAAGGTTAAATTTCAATAATGAACGCATGAATACTGTAAATTAACTACTTATTTATTACACTTGTTACTTAAGTAAGTAACTATATCCTGCAAATTACATACATATTAAAACACATGATATAAATACATTTTATCAATTTATACGATGTTTCCTGAAACATAAACACATGGTACATTCAAATGCAGTAAATAATGCACATATATATAACATATACGAACAATAAACAATTAACAAATATACTTATTCCTACCTAAAATGCGTTCATTATTTCTCAGATGACGAATTACGTTAGTGTTATTTTATAGATTTTATGATTCATATATATTTATTCTCTTGGGGTTAGTTCTTTGAAAAGAGACAACAGAACAGTAGTATATACTACTAAGATTAAGTAGACATAAAGCTTATCTTTTGAGAGTGTTTATCCAATTCCGCCGTCGTGAGAAGATACCTTCTAGATGATTCGTCGAAGATCATAATCACTGTTATGAAGAGCACTGATAACTTCACTTCACTCCACTAAATCTCCACTCCCGTCATGTGTATGGTGTTGTGGTAACCCGCTGATGTCGAGTGTCCGGAGTTCAAATAGTGAGGTGTTATTGTTGTCATTACACTGAATTGTTCTGAAAGTTTGCCATGTTTGTGTACTTGGTTAACTGTTCCGTCTATCTGGGTGTATCGCGTACTGCGTGCTTAATTGTTTGGTATAGTTTATTCAATTAATTGTTCAACATGGTGATACATTGTGGTGTGAGAATGTTTGAAGTGTCACTCACTGTTCTACTTTAAGTGTTAATTAGTATGTTACTATGTGCGCGTCAGTTGAGGTTTCAAGTCCCGTGCGCACTTATAGTTTACGTTTCCCGCACAGAATTGTGTATAAGTGTGGCTATACCGATGTCTCTGTTCACTTATGAATTTACAAATTTGTGAATCCGGTCGGTCGCACAAACTGTTTCTATCACGAACCGTATTACTGTTCCGACATAATCAATCGTCTGTCTATCGTACGTACTAACTTCTGACTATTAATTGCGACTATCAACTGCTACTATTAACTACATACTCTTGACTACCGACTGACTATTAACTCCGACTATTAACTGAATGACTGCTCGATTGAATGACTGACTGCCCGCTTGACTACGTGACTACCCGCTCCGCGTCTTCGCCAAACAGTTTTATTGGAACATCTTACCCATAAGTCTAAGTTTTGGATTTCTACGCCTTCTCGGATTCTTGATTGGTCGTACAAATTCCTACTCTTCTGCAGATCTCATCCTCTGTTTCACGATTCGTCGTCCGAACCCTTCCTACTCTCTCCACGAGCTCTCTTAGAAGATGCTTGACGCTGGTTGGTCGTCGTCATCCCCGGATTGTTTCATGTGACGAGCGTAGCACGGATTCTAAGAAACTAGGGCAATTTCATGGTCTTCTGGTATCCTTTGTTCAGACTTTCCCTAAGGTTCTGACTGAGCTTTTGTTAACAGACTCCAGAGTCTTGGTTAATTGTTTAAGTTACTCGGCGGTCGTTCCGCCGATTATCAACCCTTCGTTGGCGTCATTTCGGTGGAACTCTACTTTCCAGTCGTAAATCTCAGTAAACTGTCAAAGATTTGTTTTCACGCTGTGCAGGATGCACTGGCAGTATTCACTGAGTTACGTCTATTGTCTATCTCTCCGTTAAAATTGCTCTGTACTCCTTTTGTAACATAGTAAAGCCTTTCATAATTGTGCAGTTACGCTTCGCCTCCACAGCAGGCGTTCCATCTCGATTCCGTGTAACTTGGCAGCTGTACGAAGTCTTTGTTTCAGATTGTTGGGTGCTGTAAATTTTGACAAACGGCTAGCTGTCAGCGACGCCCTGAAATACTTATTGTGCGCAGTGCTCAGACGTTTTTTCTTTGTCTTCGCACTGTCGTCGGGTCTGACGTGCCCCTGATTCGTCATTATTTACGACCTGGGCTTGTGTCCGTTGACTTGAGTGTGGGAACGTGTCACTTGATCGAGGAATTAAAATTTTTTAAAATTTCGATCATTACATGTGGATATCAGATTAAAGAGAATTTTAACTAATGTTTCCATGTAGTGATTTGTTTTGGGCATTTAAAATTTTTTGGGCCCAAAAAAGAGATCTAAAATTTGAACAAATTTGTAAAAATCCACCAAGGCGTCAGACTAAAAGATAACGTAATCCAAATCCGTATGTTTTGAATTTTTATTGTTTATTATTTGATTGTGTGCTCTCTGTAAATGTTTTATTATTAAGAAAATGTTAAGAGATTTTTGCAATTTTGCTCGAAAATGAAAAATTGTTATATCGAAATGTATCCAATAATAAATGTACTTCGTTCCAAATAGTGTGCGAGTTATGCAATAATAATCTTCTCCGTTTATTTCTATAATTAGTGTCTGCTAATGGCGTAGTAATCCAATTATTGTTCAACAACTTTCGTACTGAATATGACAAACTCTCGTAGTCGGTATTACGACTTAATCTCCCCGTAGAAACGTGTACGGTCGTTATCAAGAAAGTTGTCGAAGTAATTAGTACACTTATTTCTCTTTAATACAGTTGTAATTACAAGAAAAACATTAATAAATTATAGTTGAACACAAAATAAAACTTTATAAGAGGAAGTAGTAATTGCACGCAAAACACGTTTATCGTCGCTCGTGGCGGCGAGTGGAAATTATATTAATTTCCCGAAGCGGGTTCGCGTTACGGTTTGTGCGTGAAAACCTGACGGCCGACATCTGTTTTGTTGTGCTTGATGTGATAAAGTGCGCAATCCGAACGACGGAGTCTCGTCTGTGTTCACCGAGCGTAAACTGAAAAACGTCTTCTCAGAAAAGTATTATTTATATAGGTTCGTAACGACGACATTTCTTATACGTCGATGTGACGAAATACTTCGATTTTCGTTAGTTTTCACGGCGTACTGCAAACAAATAAAATAGGAAATTTAATACAGAAAGTTGTGTTAGTGGTTATAATCAGAGCTGGTCCAAGGCATTGTTTAAGTGTAAGCGGGTAAATTTTTGGCGCCCCCCTTCCGTCTTCAGTATAGTGTGTAAAAAATGCAGGACTAATAATTGTTATTGTTTGCTGTTTTTAGGATGGTGGAGGATAGTATTGTCATTAAAAACAAACACAGCTTTGTACCTTGACATTCTTTATTAAACAGGTCTAACTTGACAAACAGTGTAGTTTGTTATACAACTGTTTTAAATCTTTTTTAATTACTGTAAAACTACTTGTTATTAAATTCTGGAAAAATCTTTAACACAGATTTATTTTAAACAAGAAAGTCAATCGTTACATAAGTTTTTTCCAAGACTACAAGCTATATTTCAGCTGGAGAGTAATTTCCTACAGGTCTATTACACTTTTTAACAATTTCTACTAAAACAATGAAATTAAACTACAAGGAAATTTTCCTGGGTTTCATTTCAGCAAAGTTTTTGATGATTAAATCTGTATCAATGTCTTCAAGAATTTCGTTTTCAATGGCCATCAAAGCCAGTCCACTTAAACGTTCTTGACTAATGGTAGATCTTAAATAAGTTTTTATTATTTTCAATTTTGAAAAACTTCTTTCACCACTGGCAACGGTCACTGGAACAGTCAGAAGTATTCTTAAACTTACGAAAACCTTGGGAAATATATCTACAAAGCAGTTTTTCGTTATGAAACTTAAGGCTTCCGTTGGAGAGCTTCCATAGGGTAACATGGGTGCGAGTATCTGAAGCTCGTTAAAGAGGTCTTTTCCATCAACATCTTGATCCTCTCCAACAGTTAGTGTAGTTTGAAGATTTGTACATACTGTCTTCAACTTCTCTTGTTTCCACGTCCTGAGAGAATTAATGTTATACAGAAATTCAAAAACGTTGCTATGGTTTTCCATGAGCTCAAACCTTTCTTTTAGAGATGCTATTGCTGTGTCAAGTATAACATTAAAAAAGTTCACTTTAAACGATTTTTTGCTATCCAAGTTCACTATAGGTTGATCATCACTTTCATAAGAGAACTGCCTTTTTACTTTTCTTGGGCGAACTTGGACTTCTTTCTCAAAGTCAGCGATGACTCCAATTTTCTCTGCGAGCTCCTTAGCATCTGTAATTACACTATTGAACCCATCATCAGATCTCATGTTTTCAAGAAAACTTTGAATACTTTTGATAAGACCCATTGAACTTTGTAAGTCAGATGTGACGTTTTGTAAAACCTTGCTCACCATATTTATTTTGAACAGTACTTCATGCCAAGTAATAACACAGCAAAGAAACTTAAAACTCTGTAGATTTTTGGCAATTTCCAAAGCTGAATTTCTGCCAAAGGCGTCAAGCTTTTGGTCTTGCGAGGCTTCATATACAGCATCGTACACTTTGTCAATGTGATACAGTATCTGAGGGGCAACAAAGCGTTAATCCTACTCTCCCAGCGAGTATTATTCAGAGGTTTTACTGTCAAAGCTGATACGTTTTCTGTTAATATACTCCATCTATATGTAGAAGCAGAAAAGAAGTTAAACACTTCTTGCACAATGCTAAAAAAGTTACTGCAATCGGGCATGACAGCGCTGCATCATTAACCACTAAGTTGAGTGAATGGCTTCCACAAGGCACAAAAAATGCCTGTGAATTTAAGTCAAGTAACCTCCTCTGCACTCCAACATGCTTGCCTTTCATGTTGGCCTCTCATGTTCTTCAATGGGATGTTGAGTCTTGACAACTCATTTAACAAACACTGTGTGAGTCCTTCACCTGTAGAGTCATTAATGGGCACAAAACCTAAAAAATGTTCTTTTATGGACGCTTCTGCATTCTCATTTACCTGAACAAATCTTACAACCATCGTCATCTGCTCGGTGTGACTGACATCTGGTGTACAGTCCAGTATGATAGAATAATATGTTGCTTTGCTTAGTTTATTTAAAATATGGTCTTGAATTTTAGAGGAAATGAGACTGATGAATTCATTTTGTACTCTTTTACTTAAATAATGTACTTGTGTTTCTTCAGATGATACTCTTCTAACATGCTCAGCCATAACTACATCAAATTTAGCAGTGTACTCGACTAGTTTAAGACAATTACCATTATTACTCATGAAAAGAGTATCATTCATAAACTCTAAATGCCAACCCTTGGGTGCCAAGAAATTGAACAATGCACAACAATCTTTTGAGTACTTGATTCCAGTGTTCTGTTTCTGCTAGTATTAATCTTTCATTTTCCTTGTCAATAGTTTTATCTAAACGTAAACGTAAGCACAGTTCTCGCCAGGATTGATAATTCTTTATGTGGTTTGGAGATTTCTCATGACTACTCAAAATCTTTGACAAATTCTGCCAGGCTGAATACCCTTTATCTCCAGCAAGAGATGAATCTAAATTTCCAAAAAGTTTGCAGACAAAACAAAATACAGATTTTTTTGATATAGAATACATCAGCCACATTCTTTGGACTTGTTCCCCATTACAAAGTTTTCTTATATAATGAGTTGGAGAAAATTTCCTACCTTTAGAGTCAAGGGGAAAGTTTATGTCTTTTACTTGTATTGGACCTCGCTCAACAAGCAACTTCCGGACATTACTGGTGATTTTAGATGGCCACTCTCCGTAGTCGGTTGATAGTGGCGAGGACTTGTCTCTCAATACTTCCTGTAAAAAAATAATGATTAAAGCACTTCTGTTGGGCAAATAAGATTAATTCAGTATTCAATACAAAAATTGAATTATACTACAATCTAATATACTACAAAGTTATTATTTTGCAACCAGTATACTTTGATAAAAATAGTCATAAAAATTAAAATATTTCTGATTGAAATACAGACTTCAGGAAAAGAAACCTAAAGACTTGTTCGTTGGATTTTTGTTAGTAGTATTTTAAAATATTTTTTAGCTATCTCTTCGATTATCCCGAAACGACGAAATATTCATAGCTTCATATTTGTCAATCTACAATTAAGAAACGTTTGCTCCTCCACTTCTTTATAACGAAAAAAATACCCTTTGATTCTCTTAGTTTACCTACTTGCCTCTCTTCAGTAAAATTACATCACAGTTCTCTTCAGAAAAATTTTATCCGCGTACCATTTCGGCGAAAAACTCCGAATTTAAGAGCAGCACCAATTTTGAGAATTGGACGGACGGAAGATAGGGTAGAGACCTGTTTCAAGAAGTACTCTAGACGTTAAGTTATCTGGATTATCATCTATAGATGCACAACGAATAGCATCAGATCCAGCATTAGGCATTGAAATAGAGACAGTTTTGGAGGATTGGCTTTTAGAAACATGCAAAATGGGCATTCCAATGAACAAAGAAAATTTAAATATTCCATATTTTAAGAATAATATGAAAGGTAAAGGATGGTTCCAACGCTTCATGAAAAGACATCCTCGTCTGTCACAAAAAAGGAGAATACTTGAGCAGTTTTAGAGCTAATGTGACTGAAGACTATAAGAAAATGGTTTGCTGAGGTAGAGGATTTACCTCAAGATCAAAAAGAAGTTTTTAAACATCCAGAACGATTGTTTAATATGGATGAAACAGGTATGCGTTTAGTGGCTGGTGGTGGATTTGTTATAGTTGAAAGAGGAAAGTGAAATATCCTCTAGCTGTGACAAAGAGAACATTACCACGCTCTTTACTGCAAATGCTGCATGGGAAATTGCACCACCGTTTACAATATTTGCTTGTAAACGGTTGCCAAAAGTTTGTGATGAGAAAGTTTCCAAAGGCTGGAGAATTAGTAAATCAGACAATGGATGGATGATCTCAACTACATTTTGCGTACAATGTAATATTTTGAACGTAAGTTTTATTCATATCTTGTAAAAAAGAAATAATACTTTTATTAATAAACATTATCATGTATTATATATCAAATTTTTTTTTAATGTAAATATGTCACTTAATTATAGTATTATGTACAGTAAAATGTTAAATATGCTAAATACAATTTATTTTCTACAAGAACTATATTTTTATCTTTATTACATATGTATTTCTTAACACCTAAAAACATATGGCGAGAACCGTGTTCTTTGATGGCGATGACTGGGGGTATGATGGCCACTTTTATGGAAAATCGACTTTTAACTTTAACATCTATTTTTAAATTGTTTTTAGTTTTTGCTCTAAAAAAAAAAAAATATATTTTCAGCATTAAAATATTCCAAATAATGTATGAAAGCAATTTGATTGATAATTTTCCTTACAGAATTAAAGAAATAAAGTTAAAAGTAGCTAAAAATCCTTAAGGTGGCCACCATTGTGGTCTCTATCCTAAATAGAGCGAACGTAATCCTTTATCTTTGCGATGACTTACTCCACACGGCGGGCACGTGACGTGAATGTGGTCATACAGAAATGTGTACATACGAGCTTGACGTTGCGGCATGGTATGGTTTGTGCACATAAGAATCGTACACGATATTATTTTACACTAAACATTTTTAGTGCACAAATGCAGAAAAAAGATTTTTATTGTACACAAGTGTTTCACACTTCATATTTAAGAAAATTAAAAGTAAACACTTGTGCATAATAAAAAATTTTTTTCTGTACTTGTGCACAAAACTTGGTGCATAATTTTTCGTGTACAATACTATAGTGTACAATTCTTATGTGCACAAACCATACCATGCCGACGTTACAAAGAGTACGGTAACTCTTTAAATTAACCAGAACGAAAAATTTTACACAATTTTTATATATTAGTATAGATAATTTTTTTTAGTTGTAAGCTTCGTTTGAAAAAAAAACATTAAAACAATATTATCTTGATTAAGATTAATTTTATTTAAGCTTTCCTCATCAATATTTTGGGAAGGTCCATTTGAATTTTCCGTTTTCTCCGTAGATTCAGAGGGTTCCAGGAAAGATGTAGATGTGACATCGTGACAATATTCACTAGCTGTTTCTTCATTTTCGTTATCGGGGTCAACTGATTCAAATCCACTGATTTTGACAACTTATTGTTTGTTAAACTTTTACGGTCTAATTTTATTGGAGTAGATGGAGCCGAAAAAAACTTTTTTAACAATTCAGCTTGTTTTTCATCTGCCTTCGAGTGTAGAAGCTTTCTTTTTCGATAATATGCACCGGAATGTTTCTTGTCGTCAGCCATTCTTTTATTTTAACGAAAAGACTGTTCAAAACGAACTGATATCGTACTGACGGTATGAATGAAGGCAATTTCACAGACGCCGGCGAACGAACAGGTTAGGTTACGCGCAGCTAGACGTGACAGGGCGTTCGGCGCCTATGTGTCAATGTATGGGCGAGTCCATTTACATGGAATTTTAAATCGCGCCTTCGGCGCCCTTGACTATGCGGCGCTCTCAGCGGCTGCTTACTTTGCTTACCCCTCGGACCGGCTCTGGTTATAATTACAAACAGAATTATCACTGTTTCACACCACTATAGAAAAAGTATTCCGATTAGCGCTTTCAAGCTTCACAGCTCATCGTCAGATTTTCCGATCTGACGATGAGCTGTGAAGCTTGAAAGCTTTAATCGGAATAATTTTTCTATAGCGGTGTCCAACAGTGATAATTCTGTTTGCAAATAAAATCAATCATCCTGCTGAATTTAAATTATTATATTCATTGAAATTATTGAATTTCTCCTTTTTTTTACTACGCCTTTCCTCCACAGAAAGTGATTATTTCGTCAACTGAAAGAATCTTGCAACGTTGTCAGTTCTTTAAGTAACGTGGATTAGGAAGGCTTGCAATATGCTCGCAGTTCTGCGCCATATTAGGATTGTAGAGTAGACGGCAGATCAGAACGCGAGCCGCGCGCTACTATTCTTTGCGCACGTGTCTCAGAAGTTAGTCCTAAAAACAGTTGAGACCATGGCGCTGATTCAGCTTGTCTAATAATGTAACGTGGCATGGGTTACACCGTTATGGGTCTGAATTTTTCTTTCTGAGTTAATGTGGTATGGAATATGTTGAAAATAGGCTTGAAGTACGTTGGTACGTCGAAGTACACGAAGTACTAGGGAGATGTTTTCAGGCTAGATGCGTACATGGAAAGTGGACGAAATGGGTAGTAGCACGCCTCGCCTTCTACGTTGCCGTTTAGTCTTCTGGTGGCATAATTACTCACTTTTGTTACTACATTTCAACTCTTCCTATTGTTTAATAGCCTGGCGAATTCAAACAAAGCATCAAAACTAATGTAAGATGGTATACCCTCCTTGGCTCCTAACAGAGTTTTGCTGAGCTACTTAATTTTCCGAAGGGACTGAGTAGCTTCTAGTTACCTGGAGGAGCATTTCGCCGTGTAATCTTCCGATATTTGTTAATCGTACAGTCTTTCAGCTTATTAATGAAAAGATATTGGTGACACGTGTCACGTTAAGTCACTACTTCTAATACTGATTTGACCTTCTTCTTCCGCACCTCTGTACCTGGGCTTACAGCATGTTCCGTCTTCGGTCTTAATATTTTCTTCTGGATTTGTCTACATCTCTTCGTCCGTGGCATCTATAGTTAAATACCTGTTTTAATGAACTAACAGTTTGGCTATGCAGTTAGACTTGGGTATTAACCCAAGCTAAGGGAAAGCAGAAGCCTCGTCTGTGTTCCACCACTAAGGTGATTCTCAGTGAGTGCGAGGGTGGGCTCGACCTGGGGACCCATTACATTGGGCTTTGTTAGTTTTCTTAGCAGCCATCTTAACACCAACTTTGTCACTACTTATTGCCACACTGCTAAATACAGGGGTCGTTTAAGACCTGAAGATGGTGGAGACACCGAAAGGCCTCGTCAAGAAAGAAGTATGTAGCAGTGTGGCAATAAGTAGTGACAAACTTGGCATTACATTGGGGTTTCGCGCTGTCCGCTGGCTAAGCATGGACGAAGTCCATTATGGCCGTATAGGCGGAGAAAAGAATCTTCAGTATGGTGGATCCGGTGAAAATGGCAGCCCTGCCCTTTTTTGGTTTTGTATACAAGGCTAAAGGTGACAACCGTAACAGAAAAATCAAATGTCGTAGGACATCTTAAGACGGCAGCTCCATCACCTCTCTACTTAGCTAAAGGTTGGTACGTTTTACTAAGGCACTTCTAGTAAATTGGTTGATAAATACTGTAAATCGTACTAGCGTAACTGCAAGGGAGAACTGCCTCAACTTTTCAGAACTTTAATCTTCGTCGAGAATGTTTGAACAGAAATAGAATGCTCGCCAGCCTCCCCCACATATTTGATTAAATTCACTTGTTTTACTTGTACTTGTTTTACTTGTACTTGTTTTACTAGTGCAGTATTATATGGTATGTTAAAACCAAGATAATTGAAGCAGAAATCGATTTGTTCAACAAGGTTGTCTATTAATTTTTGTTCCAGCAATGATAGGTAGAGACAGTTATTACGGAGCTACAGTTCACCTCGCGAGACAAGCAAAGCCATATACATTTTCGTGTCTTGTAGTCTTGTTTTTTTTTTGTCCTTCCGGTATCAGGAGACAAATTAAGTAACAAACGAAACAACTAGAAGAAGCAGTCAGAAATACGTCTGTCATCGTAATAATGTTTTATATTCGTAATTCGACCAAATCAAAAATATTCCTTAACCGTATAGTTTCGATTATCAACTCTCCGCTGTAGTTCGTAAAAAAATCACGTCTGTACAAGTAACAAAACAATTATAATTATTATTGTCCTCTATATAAACCCATTGGTAGAAGGGATGTGGGTCGTCCGAGGATGAGATGGGTGCCGGAACAGGTTTATATAACCTAATCCTTTAAGAAGAGATGATTGTCCTCTAATTTTTGGTAGCAGTTCATACCGAAAAAATATTTAGCGATCAAATCTAATTTGGTTAATTTTTCCGTTTCTAAATATAAGACCTAATGTGCTACTAAGTTTATGTGTAAAATGTACACCCTATCCAAAAATAAATCCAAGTCGTGTTATGTAGGCGACAGTAATAATTTTTGTTTTGTTTTGTTCCAGGTGAGTGTTTGAGTGTTGGATTCGTTGAATAGAATGATTGCGAAACCAAGGTAAGGAGACTCACGAGTTTTCCTTACCATTTTTCCACGCAGAAACTCAGTTGAAGGTAATATAAAAACTTTGAAAGTGACGTTTCTCGTCGTTCTCAGAAATGTTGGCGCTACAGGAAAAAGTGCCGGTCTTTGCTTCTGTTCATTTTTGAAATCTTTCCTAGGTGAAGAACATAATTTCTTCCTCGTAGCGTAAATATTCTGTTTATCGACAACGCTAGACCTTGTCGCTTGGAAAGGAAACTCAGCTCTGCCGTTGAATATTTAATTTTGTGACTGAGATTACAAAATTAAACAATCCGATTTGTTAGCGTCCGTGGACTTTTTTTATCGCACTATAGATTTTTTTGTAAATTGCACTATACAATTAAACTACGTAATATTGTAGTATTAGTAATCATTCTTTTACAGTGAAATAAGACTGAGTGTTAGTCTTTTTATAAAATAAATAAAACATTAAACGAATAAATCATTCATAATATTTTTTAAAACATAAAATTATTATAATTATTATTTTACTTATAGAGAGTTCATTGTATTCCTCAGCGAGTATACTTCTGCTCACAATTGTGACATTTCGTTGTATACTGTCTGTTAGCTCGCATAATTCACATATACATATGAAGATTAAATATTTGATTATTAAATAAAATGTGACACGCAAGTAGGGCTTATGATGCAAGAAAAATAAAACGATACCTTGGAAGTAAAGGCGGAAGGTCAGTGACCAAAAGGAAGCCCAAGGATGACATATCAGTTACATTTTGGGAGATTAGGACAGGACCAAGGGTACAGTTTACAGGGAGTGAAGGTTTTGTTTACATGGACAGGGATAGATGGAGACGATGGACGGAGGCGCCCCAAAGCCCGTGCTGAGAGGCAGAAGGGGCAGGTAAAGAAGAAGAAGAAGAAGAAGAAGAAGAAGAAGCAAAACCAAATAATCCAATATTTTTGCTCAATATTAAATAGTTAAATAATTTATCGTCGTTCATTCCCAACGAATAATAAAATAAGTTAAACAGTGTAAGTCTCGTTTTTATTTTCTCAAATATTATGCACCGGAAAAATGTGCCGCTCCGTTCGACGTAATAAAACCAACAACGGTAATCCTCTACGAAATCCATTTGGTAGGTAAGAATGGTATACAGCTAGATGGTATGCATTGGTTGTCGGTGATACGGGCTTCCAGCGACCATTAAAATGTGGTTCCCATACCGACAGCACAACCACACAATAGTTGTGGAACGCGTGAGTTTACCCTAAAAACAAAGGAGTATATCCAGAAAGATCGAAGCTTTTAACCAGTCGTTTCCTTACACTAATTTTATGAGCGGATTCAATGACCCCGAGGCTTCTTTTAGCCGGCCATTTTCGTGTACTCATCTGTTTATGTTGCTTCTTGGACGTCAGTGTTGTAGGATCCTCACGGACTATCGTCTGTCGCTTCTTCCTTCGCGTATTCATCGCAGGCACTTTTTGGCCAGAAATGCCCCGGTCCATTGGGAGGAGAGCGGATGCTGCGGGCTGTTGTATTGTGGTATTGTAACATATCGTCCTTAATCGGAATGAGACCTCTGATTTCCCTGTTTTTAGACGTCCGAAATGCAATGGTCCATCTTCTTCGGCTCCAAACCTTCGGTTTTGTTTCTTTTGTTCAGCTTCCGTGTTTCATAGCCGTACGTTGTGATTTTCTAGGCTGGCTGCTTCCTGCTTTTAGATTTTTCAATTACTTACAATTGACGGCAGATGGATTTAATTGAAAATTTAAAACCGTACGTGGTCTATTTGGGTTGCCCGGGACATCCCATATCGCCACTATTCTTGTAATACGAAAATATTTATTTTATCTATAGTGAAATTTAGTCGTATAGGTGTTTAAGAACAGATAAAGTGTGGTCCCCATGGACCTGTCTTGCGAGTCCATTTAGTGCTTTAATTTCCTACCTGTCGTTTATACCTTTAAATTTCCTCTATATTTTGCTTTTGAACTCGGGTTGCCTACTGGTGTCAGTACACAGAGTACTGTAAGCACTAAGAAGCGTTCAGCATCGGACAAACTAGACCCTGTCTCCTCGGAAAGAGAAGGGTGAGAGCGAGTTTTCGGCATCTAAAACAGGGGCCTCTCGTCTAAGCAATGAAAACCCCCTTCAAGTTTAGGATATGCAATAGGTTAGTAACCCATTAGTCTAGAATGTGACAAACTCGTAAGACAGAGAAAGGAAAGCCTGACGAACCTAAAGTACAATGAACAGCCAGTGAGAAAAAAAGACGATTTGGGTATAGTAATATATTAAATATTGTAACATTATGAGGGAGTGAAAGGAAGAGAACTCATGAATTTTTACTCAGTCTTTGGGGAAAAATGGCAAAATTGTGGGCAGAAGAAAAGGGCACTCAGGTAAAGTCCTGTAGAGTCATGGCAGTTCATGCCATGTTTTAACGGTCTGAAAATTGAGTTACGACGCAAAGACTGCAAATAGGATCCAAGCTTCGGAGATGAAGTTCGTGTATTATATGAAAGGATGTACACGAGATAACAGAACACGTAACGAGGACATATGCAGGGAACTAAAGATTTCCTCAATAAGTAACAAGTGTGTTGAATATCGAAATAGATGGCTGGTCGTGTAGAAAGAATGGTGAGCACTAAAGGTGAATAGACCTTTCAAAAGGCTGGGTAAGAGATGGCTTGAACTTGCTAACAGAAACCTGTGATACCAGCTGTTCCTTGAAGGTAGAAGTGTTTACGACCTCAGGTGAAGTGTACGTGTTCACGATAAGTTGGTGTCTTTCACAGTCACAGTTTTAAGCTGTTTATAAGCCAATGAAACCTACAGTATAATGAGAGCAGAGAAACAAAGAAGAACGATAGAATATAGATCGATTAACATTATAAAATTATTTTGCGCTGTTTTTGAGGTACAATAAAATTGACCGTACGTAACATATATGACAGGACAACGTCAACATTTTTAAAGTGTGCGATTGGACGACAAGAAGGATTGTGACTCACGGGTGAGTCATTTATTTTCGACAGGTTTTTACGATTTCCTCGTTAAACAAGAAATGCATATTTCTTTGCATCACGCCAACTATCCTTAACCTGAGCGTAGTTTCCTGCACGTGGTAATGAACACGATCCTGCGAAATGACTATAAATACTATACCCGAAAAACTTGAAGCAGGAAATCATAATGCCACTGCTACTTTTTTTGTCGCTGAAGATTTATGAAATGGTCTGTTGATTTAATTTTGTTAGTACTTAACTGCTTAGTTACACACAAAACTAGCTTCGTTAACAGAACGTCAGAGATCTGAATCAATCGGGCACAAACCCTCCCGGCAAATCTATTTTTGTTGGCGACTAATCCAGATTTGCCGGGCCTGCATTTATGTAATACCACTGTAAATGGACTCAGTTATAAATCACTGGGTTTACCTACCTTCTAAAATGTTATATTACAGTCGATTAACAGTAGAATCTCGTTACGAATTGATTTGTGTATCGAAGCAGGAGGTGTATGGTGGTGTAGTTAATGGAACTAATAAAAATACATAGTGGCACTAGTGGATTATACAGGGAAGTTAGAGCTGAAAATTACGAGCAGAATTGGTAAAATGTTGAAGAGAATTTTTTATAGAATTTTTTGTAGAATCTTGTAGAACCCACTCTTCAGTAATACTGGATTTCAAGAAGTTTTGGTGCCGATCGTAAAGTTGTGAATGGTGGGTGCTGACTGATGATACAAAGTACCTCGTACAGCGCGATGAAGGCGCTGTGGCAGATTGAAGGGGGTTACGAAATTGGATACATTCAGAAATGGTGAAGTTCATTAAAATGTTGCAGGCTGTAGAATCGTAATCCTGAATTCTGTTGAAGACTGACGATTATTACAGCAAAGGGGTTGAGTTCCTCTAAGTAAAGGCACCGAATTCTTATCAGTCGGATATGTCTGACCAGGAATGTAGTTAAAAATTAGGAAAGTATCTTAATCTAGCCACCTTTTATTATGCATGGTGTGTGTCCCACATAAGCTGACCTCTTGTACGTCATGAAGTAACGTTCTCTCTTCTCCTATTTTGTACAAGAGTTTTTCATTTATTATGTGTACGGTTTATGAAACTTTAAGTACACCAGGGTGGAGTGACATTTCATAGCCGTGTAAATTATTTATCGTGTGGACATTCAGAGACCAGATACCGTTTCCTAGAGAAGCGCTGACCATAAATTACTCTTGAGTTGTGACATTTAATATTTAAGTCAAATACGTGAAGCGCAAACTGAGTATATAAGCCGTTACAATAAAATCATCTTTTCTAAGTAGAGTTCAAACTAAGCTTATTGGTTGCTATTTCTCAGCTGTCTCTCAGTTGTCTTTCATTTATGAATAGGCCTATATCACAGTATAGTTAGTGATCAAACGGTGAGTACCGGAGTACCTCCGCCATCGCCTTTGGAATGAAAGTGCAGGACTCTAGAAGGTGCAGAAACGCGCTCTCCTCATTACGTTGAGGCTTTAGTGGGAACTGAACCGTCATCCATGCTTCTAGTTTCAGTAGAGTCGTAGGAATATGTAACAGCAGCCGAATGCCATAGAAGGTTTGTATCTTTCCTCCAGCTGGAAAATTGGATGGAAATGAGTATTATAATGGACGTACGTGATATGATCATCGTGTTTGCTGCATGGTTTAGGAATTTGCTTTTTCCGTTTTCAAGTGTATGGCCATCTTTTAATTCGGTCGCCCTCATTTGCTCTGCACTCGAGAGGTTGTTATGACAGTTTTCTTTACCCATACTTTCAATGTGCTCTTCCCGTGTTTGCTCGTATTATTTTATTTCTCATTGATATTGTGTACTGCACATTTTGCTCGTCGGGAATGTCTTGATTTCTAACACTTTCATAAATCCTAGTAAATCGTACATCCTTTTACGCTTTCTAGGAACTTTACGAAGGCTACGTTTTGTTTCCGATTTTTCATCTTCAGCAAGGTAAATGGTTTATTCCGATTCCAAGCAGACATACAAGAGCTGGTCAGTCCAGGTCTTCTCCGGACGTCCCACACCACTCCGTCCTTTCGGCTTATAATTCAGGAGTTGTTTGGGAATGCGCCGTGCGGTTAAGATGTTCCAACCAACACGATTTTCTGTCCGCTCGTCTCTTATAAACTGGCTGTTTTACAGGCGTAAGGAGACCAGTTTTCCTTGTTCGAGATATCCATAATGATCTTTAATGTGGTTGTTTCTCCTTGCCTCTGACCTCCTACGCCGAAGACCTCTGGTCATCCGCCTTTAGAGGAAATTTCGTACCCCAAGGGCAAGAGCGTGTCCGAACCTCTACTTGGTGACAAGTAGCTGCCTTGGTACCAAGTTGGTGGCTTGGTAGGCAAGGCCGGTAGCTTGGTTATACCGGCTGTCACTTTGGTCTTCAGAGCCTCTTTAGCGACCTGTAGGTGTTTCCCGTCCCCCACCACGTGGAGGTGCGGCTGGATATTTCCCTTCATCGAGGAATGAGACCACAAGGGATTACTCACCCTGTCCAATACTTTGGGGGACGTTTCCGATTTTTATGGACATAAGCCATTTCTCACAAAAACAGACACAGCTACTGTACTGTTTAAAATTTAATTGCTATGTATGGTCGTACATTGTTCATAAGCGTTCTGTTTGGTGTTCCACGGATCATTGATATTTATGTGGCCTTGGTTAATATCTATATTCTTCTTTGTGTCAGAATATAGTATTGAAGTAAGTAGTTGAAACGGTTTACTTGCTCCAGTGTTTGAAACCCAACACAATGACCTCTAAAAAAGTTATATGGTACTATTTGGTCATTTACTTAGGCTACCGGAATCATTCCAGTGAAAACCACTGAAAAAGATTATGGGTAGGCTTCGCAGATTTTGGTAATCGGCACAGACCAAGAAGTCGATGGTGACGGTAAGAGGGGAAACGGTAACGAAAGCGAACAGCGAACGAAATACGTCAGTTGATTAATTATGAATTGTATTTTAATTTTACCTGTAAAATAAACATTCGTATGCACGCGCGCGCACCAGCTCCTTGTTCCGCAACGACTTGGCAGTAGTACACTGCGTGTTACGTCTGCTATATAGGAAGCGGGTCTGCATAAATGCAATAATGATATCAAACGCGACGCAGTTGTTCCCCAACCAGGAAACGGATAACGATTATTATTCGCAATAATTATGTCGGTTCATGAGTCATGACCGGTGTCCGGGCGGCTTGCACAGATTGCACCGTTACGTTCTTTGTCAACCTCAGATATAGTAACTTAGATTTCACGTTAAAGAGACGTAGTCTGTACATCTGCCATATTAATATTGCCAATTATGTATAGATAGTAGGCTATGGAAGACGGAAACTTAATTTTTTCACGAATGTGCAGTGATTCCAAGTTAGACTTAAAATCCCTGTAATTGTGGTCGTGAACAGGAGTGACCACTGGAGGTCACACCACTGGAATTTCGGGGGGGGGAATTCCACAGTACTCAAACTTTTTCTTTTACTTATTGATAAAAAGAATACAATTACTTTTTTGATTCCAATAATTGCTTGAATGGCTTCAGTTTTTGAAAACATTTTGGATAAAGCCTCAAGATACACCGTTAACTGGGGGTTATTCCATACCCCCGTATTGTGATCCGCGCACCCACGAAATCAAATTTACTGGGATTTCGGAATACTTTGGGGAGATTGCACCATTTAAGGGGGATGGGCACCTCTGTTCGTGTGAGACCAAGTGCCCAGCATAGTTAGACTTTATGTTGAAAGAGTTAAGATTTTTAATTGGCTGTGTGTGCGATGAAAGATTTAGGTTTAGTCACAAGGCGAATTGAAAGAGGTTAGTTTGTCTATAACGTGAAGTCTTTGTCTTTATTTGTACAAAAATCGGACCCTGGGGGAAAGTTTTATTTTATTTGTTAATTGTTGTGATGAGTCATTAGATTACAACAGATCGTTAGATTTTTACTTGTTTTCCTTGTATCACATGTCGGATCACATGCTTCTTATTGTCGTATTCCAAGAAAGGTCGAATCCAGTACACGCGTGGGTAGAATGTATTTGTTTTGGTGTTTAGTAGTTGCCTATGTACGTAGGCCTGTATTTTGTCGTGGAATCTGTGCTTTTAAATTTTATGCCGTACACTTTCGAATACCCATTCTAAGTAATTGTAATAAAGAAGCGTATTAAAAGTTATAAAATCATTACGACACACGTCAAGAAAGGAGGAATGATGTAAGTGGATAAAATGCCAGTTCCTTACGATTGAGCGGAATTGAAATTTGGGTTTTCACATCATCAGAACGAAATAGAACACAAGAAATAGAGATACATTTTTGCCGTTTCGTTTTAAGTCGTCCAAGCAGAGACAGAATCCGAAATGAGGATCTGAGGTTAGAGGTAGGGATCAATGAAATGATTGTAGGGACAGTCTGGAGTTTTCTTCCAATTAGTAAACAATTATTAGTTTACAAAATAGTATGGTGTATGTATATTCTGAAATCCCTATTGCCATATAAATGGTGTCAGGTTACATTTTAATCAGACACACTTTTTTCTGTGTTTGCCAGTCTTGCCCGGCCTGTCTTTCCCCTTTCCTTATTTTACTCAATTGTCGGGTTAGTATTATCTTGTAACCCATCTTTAACTTTGACTGGTAAAAAAAAATTATTTTTTTTTTTGAAATTTTTTTTTTCTAAAGAGGTGCCACAAGATAATTAAAACTAGACCAAAGCCTAGAGAAGCCAAAAATGCGCTGGATCCAGTGAGACGGGACTTGCAATTAAAACTCGTAAAATTAACAATCAATAAAATCCTTTTATTATTCTATCTCCTTTCTGTTACCTACAAAATCAATAAATATAACATTCAGAATCTATTTTTCCGTTAAAAATTGTTAATTAAAAATAATTTATTCTCTTTAAAAAAGGTTACTTAAAATTATTAATAAATCCAAAATTTATTTTCTATATTCTCTTAAAAAAAAATCAATTGAAACTTAATTGAGATAAAATCTATATACTCCTTGACAAAGTTAATTAAAATAAATTAATTCTCTTTAAAAAATATTAATTAAAAATTAATAGAGATAGAATCTATACACTCCTTAACAAAACTCTTTTGAAATTAATTATTACAAATCCTTATTCTCTCTTTCCAAATTGTCATCAGAAATTAAATGTATATATAAACCCTACGTTTTATATTTTCTTTTTATAAGCCCTATATCTAACCCCCAAAAATACACACAAATGTACAATACATATAGAACCCCACAAAATACACACACGAATATACAATACATCTACATGTTCCACAATACAGGACAATTATAACATATATCTCTTGCCACACCCTTTTCTACTTCATGAGGTACATCATTAATAATTTATGAAAATCCATGTCAGGTTTTAATTCTTAATATGTGCATAACACATTACATGTGTATCTGATTATATATGAAATACCAGTAGTCCCCAGGACATAATAAATTCAAAATTTGGCCAAGTGCCTAATACTATTATAAAATGCTGCCACACTGGGCACTTAGACTGGGAGAAATAAAATTTAGAATACAGTGAACACCCCAGTGATCATAATTAATTAAAAGAATTTATATATTGATAAATATTGTTAAGTTTTGAAAATAGTAATGTGTCATGAACCTTATAACCCTTTTAAAAGTAATTTTGGCCCAAAGACCGACATGTTCTAGGCATGACGGTGCATAACTCAACCTGTCCCGACAGCATGTTTAACTCTGCATGGACATGCACCTATACAGGATTAAACTGGTGACCCGACATAACTAACAAAGAAACTTCTATCCCTATATAAACCAAACTGAATTTAAAAATGAGAAATTAATATATAAAATGAACACTAAATTGAAACAGAGAACTTACAAGTTGATTGAATGAATTAGTAGCAGTAATGAAACCCTTATACTGAAAATAAGAAGGAATTGCACGTTTTAATGGTGAGCAGCCACAGATGCATGTCAGCCCCTGAGCTCACAGATTATACAAACAAATTAATAAAATTTACAAAAGATTGCCCTCCCAGTTCACGCACTATTCTGTCCCGTTAATCGGGGACCCAATTAAAATGTTTAAAACTTGTTGAGTTTTAATTTTTCAATTAAAATTAAAAAGTCATGTTGTTGAGTGATTGCATGTCCACTGGCTCTAGTGAGTTACATCACAATGTGTAAAGAATATATATAACATGGATTGAGTTCACCTTATTTTTTTTTTCATTGGTTGTGAAGTGGTGATCATCTGGCTTACATGATAGGGTGTTTGTGTTAGTCTTCGCTATTCTCCTCCGGCAGATGAAGTTGAGAGAGAAAATCTGGATGTTAAAAGTTCAGGTTGGAGCTGGTCCCCGCCTTCATCGAGGAACCCTGATCATACAACATATTATCAGCTAGAGTTCACAAAACAAATTCCCCCAGAAACTTCACACGCACCAAAACCCACATATAATCTTAACACAGCTTTAGGGCTATTTAAATATGATAATTGACGCACTTGGCAAGGTTATATGGCCAACAGGCCCTATTTGAAAACATTTAGTTCTGTTAAATTTCATATTAATAAACTTTACCCATGTGGGTTAACATAATTCAATTTTGATTATCTAATTATTCGGCTTGTTATACTTTTAATAAAATTTACACATATTCTGATTTTTGCCACGTGGTCCGAAAGGTTACTCGATTACAATCATTTCTATATTTATTAAATAAATACTTTTTTGGCAATTACATTCTTCTCAATTCTGGTGCATTAGTAAGCTTTCTGAAATTGATATAGTGTTACTATAATTACTAATAAGGTTGCATGTAACTTACTCAGAATTACGCATTTTACTTTTCACCACGAGGTGGCGTAAAAGGTTATCAGAATTTACTTAATGTGGCCTTATTAAACAATTTTTCATTCGTAAAACTTTAAATAGATATATATAATAATATTGCCGTAACTTACCGCAGATCTGTTATCGTTTAGCCTGCCATAGGTTGAAGATGGTGTAACAAATTTGTTCTTCTCTACCGGAGAAGATGCAAGCGAAGCTAACAGCACGACGGTCGGCCAGAGATAAAGTTTTCCAGAAAACGTAGTTCCGTTTCTGACCTCGTAAACCGTGGCTCACGCTAGAGGGCAGCACCAATCAAGCACCGCTCTTATGGTATTACAGTTGCAGATTACTTATCTCAACCGCTGCTACCGCTAAATACAGTACAGCAATACCGAACACGCGCCGATTAATTTTTAGAATCGGCACAGTCTTACTGTGATTGTTACTGTAATTCGTTTAAAGTGCCCCACTAAGTCAGTTGTCTTCCTTTTGTAAATTCGAGCATAGATAGTAGTATCTAATATTCCTTAATGCTGTATAGGGGGGGGGGAGACAAAAAGGAGAAGACGTATTTATACGGCATTGATAACGGAATTGGGTTATATCTTAGCGAGTTTTAGTCTTATTTGTGCCAGTAATTACAGAAAATGACGTGTTCTTATAAAAGTTTGAAAAATATATACAATTACATCTTATCGGTTCCTCTCATAATTATTGTATCTTTGTCAGTGTAGACAGTGTTAAAAGCGTACAGAATGGCGCGTTCGTTTTCCTCGTCTACAACGTATTTTCCCGGTTATTTATATTGAAATTGTTTCTTTCAAGTTATCGCAGTATGTAAGCGTATGGCTCCTGACGGTAATAGTAGTTGAATTATACGGAACATTGATTCAGCGTCGCATTAATTTAATATGGCATCGTGCCATTCTCAACTCGTGTTTCCGTTTGCTTAAACAAATAGTGAAGTAGTTGGTAAATATTTTAAAGTTAATGTGACGGACGAGTGCTCCATAACACACGGCGAACACTTGATCCACCTCCGTTCTAGGTCGTTTGGCACTCTCCAGTACAGTATTAAAAAACATCACAGTTTTGGGGTTTAATATTTGTTAACACATATTCTGCGATGAGACGTCCGCGAGAACTTAGAGTGAGTGGTATAGCCAAGGCGGACCACTGGGAAATATTAGGGAAATTTCCTCCCCAAATCTTCTAAAACATATCGTTCATTGCTGTTCAGAGACATTTTTCTAGATGAAAATGAATTCTATATAAAGTCAAAAACTGTATTTATACGAAATTTTTCAATTTAGAAATTTTAAAAAGATATATTTTTCCCGGAGGAAGATTTGCTTACGTCATCTATTGTTGTCTTTCACAATTTGTACTTAACTACCCCCCACCCCCAATTTTTGTTTCCACTCGCCTCTGATATGCTTTACTCGTCTTCATTTTTTTGTTTTAGTACAATGAGCGTTATTAAATCTGAATGTTTTGTATATCCGTTCATTCTGCTATAATGAAAAAAACAAGAATAGTACGTATTCAAACGAATAATGTACGTAATCAAACGTACTTGTTACAGTCTGATCTCAGCCATAACACATTGTACTCTCCTCACCAATTCTAATGTATAATCGATTATAACTGTACTTATAATAATGTTTTCCAATTACTAAATTTATTTCTAACTATTTAAACATTAATAATAAATAATATTTAATATTCTTTTTGGCAAGAATATAATTTTTGTGTTGTATTTTACAATGTTTCGACAGTTTGTATAACTGTCAACTTCAGAAATATAACCTGTGAAGAGACGAGTAATATAAACTGGCAAAACAATGTAAAATGAAAAAATATATCCTTGATTGTGAAATTAAATTTGTTATTATTAACGTTTAAATACCAAGAATAATGTGAGCGATTATGAATATATAACTGTCTATTTAAGGATAACAGTATTGAGAAATAGTAAATAATTTATTGATGTAACACACACAAACACATTCACACAATTCGTCTGTTAATGTACTTGATTATATCTGTATTGACCATACACAAGTCCTGATGGCAATAAGAACTGTCGAAACGTGGACACAAATAGTGTAAAAATGGTATTGGCTTATTGCCCGATCCTCGCAAGACCTTTCAGTTATCTTATTCATATTATTATTATTCGAAAGAAGTATCAATGGGCAGTGAGTAATATAATTGTCTGAATGCACTTGTTCGACCTGCTTATTCATTTCGTGGTGCGACTTGTATTAGAGACGTAGTAGTACTTGAAATTACTGTCTTCTACGTATTTTTTTGTCATAGTCGTCTTCTTACTTGACACAAAAAAATCCCTGATTTGGGTCATTCCACATCAAATCAACCAATAAAAAAATAATTTCGGACCTTAAGGTTTCAAAATGTCCTAATTTTTTGTTTATTTATTCTTATGGTCAAAACTAATAAAAATACAAACTTTTAGATTTTTTGGGCTTCTAATATTTATGTTATTGATTTTCAAAAAATCGAAAATCGCATAAATTTGACCGTGTTTTGAAATCTTTAAACGGCTACAGTTTAAAAAGTATTTGACATAGAGGGCTGGGACTTGTACCATTTTATTCTGCTTTTATTATGCTTTAATTTGATATAAAACACAACCATATTGGTAAACATAATTTTTTCCCAAAAATTGTCAAAAAACTTTTTTAACAAATTTTCAAAAACGTATTTTTTTTTGCAAAAAAATTATTTTGTTTATACACTTATAAGGCACATATATGCCAAATTTCAGGATGGGATGGCAATGGGATCATATTTAAATAAAATATTTGTAACTGTGAATCCCTAAAAAAAGACATTTATTGATAGAATCACGCTCTTCCTGAGGATCTGAAATCAAAATATAAACCAATTAAAGTAACCTGACACTTTACAGTATTGTAAAGTATTAGATTATTTTTTAGTTTCATCTTACCAATTTTTAACCATGAAATAAAAATATAACTTGCGACCATTCTCATAAAAATATTGAAGAAAGTTTGTAAATTCTAAAAATCAATATAATTAAGAGCAATTATATTTTAAATATGAAAAGATATAGTATTTATGTCTCAGAATGAAAAGTATACAAGTTCAGGCATGTATATTTTGTGTGTTTAATACTGGTAACAGCTTGTTGTGTCTGAATGGTTGGCTTTGATTTGGCTGAAATAAACAAGTCCAAACAGGTCTGAGTCATCACAGGCTCTACTCTTCTTTCATGTTTGTGCTTGATAATTTATTGTTGTAATCTCTTCATTCAGTTGCCTGCTGCGCAGTGATGAGTGAAGTTGTTCTTAGGAAGTGGTTTTTTTTTTTGTATTACAGATATAGTTATTTTTTTATTTAAAAACTAATACAGGGTATTTAAATCATTTTTACAGTGACAGTTTTATTTGAAAATTGCAAATACTTTTTGACTCTTGTTTAGTGAAACATTTTAAATTAATGCCTGGATAAAATGGCAAATGAACAAGATAAGAAAAATTGGGCTGTTTTTTTCTGGTAAGTGTTGCAATCCATTTGGTGATGAAAAACACCCCTTAGCAGTGAAAAGTTCAAGATATGTTACAGAATGGATGTGCTCACTAAATTTAGATATACAAATGGGGATGAAAATATGTGATACGTGTAGGAAAAAACTGTATGAGTTTAAGACTAATGACTTTGGTGAATGTCATAATGTTGGGCCAGGTCCTAGCACAATTGACGATACATATGTTGATCCAAACGCTTCAATTGATTATCTTAACAAATCTTTAGAACTAATTGGCGAATCGCCGATCAAAAAGAAAAAAGTTAAGGTTGTAAGTTATACAAAGAAGAAGATTGAGAAAATTAAAACATCATTTGAAAAACATTTAGTGCCCTCAAAGGAACATGATTGTGAACTTCAAAGTGATGATATAAGTAGTGCTGAGTCTGAAATATTAAACCAGTTGAAAGAAAATTTTTCGCAAACTGGAAAACGAAGTGAACAAATGACAATCTTAACATTGCTACCTAAAAGTTGGAGTGTTAAACAAATTGAAGAGGAATTTGGAGTATCCAACTACATGGCTCGGTCAGTAAAACAGTTAGTGGGAGAAAAGGGTATTTTATCAACTCCGAACCCAAAACCAGGAAAAACATTGGATGAAGCTACTGCTAGTTTAGTTGTAGAATTTTATAACACAGATGAAGTTAGCAGGATGATGACCGGTAAAAAGACTTTGTAACGATACGGCAAGGAGGTTCAAAACTCCAAATTCAAAAGCGTTTGGTGCTGGGCAATCTGTCAGAGCTATATGCGTTGTTTAAGGAAAAGTACCCAACTCATTATATAGGGTTTTCCAAGTTTTGTCAGTTGAGGTGGAAGTGGGACACATACTATATGTGTATGTACAATACATCAGAATGTGAAACTCATGATGAATGGTGCTGGACTTAGAAGTATTGTATGGCATGGGGATAATACATCATTGAAATCTTATCATTGTTGCCTTGCAAAAATAATGTGCAATCCACCCTCACCAAATTGTTACATGGATGAATGTAAGGAATGTCCTGGTATTAAACAATTACGTGAAGCCTTGTTAAATAAATTTGAAGACGAGCTTATTGATGAAGTGACGTATAAGCAGTGGATAACTGTTGATAGGTGTAGAATGGAATCTATAACAAAAAACAGTGATGACTTTGTTGAAGAATTTCTGGAAATGCTTTTAAAACTCAAAACTCATTCATTCATTGCGAACAGGCAAAAAGAATGCTACTCAGAAAAGAAAGAAAACTTAGCACCAGGTGAACTAGTTATTAATTGTGATTTTGCTGAAAATTACTTATTTATACTCCAAGATGAAGTTCAGTCATTTCATTGGACAACTAACCAAGCTACTCTGCATCCTTTTATTGTGTATTACAAGTGGGAAGACAAAATTAAACATTTACAGTATTTTTTTATCTCTGACTGCCTGGAACATAATACTGTGGCATTTCATGTATTCCAGAATGAGTTGATTTCTCTATTGAAAGAAACTATACCATTTGAAATAAAGAAAATTACATACTTCTCCGATGGTAGTTCGGCTCAGTACAAAAACAAGAAAAACTTTCACAATCTGTGTCTTCACAAAACAGATTTTGGAATCGAAGCAGAATGGCAGTTTTTCGCAACGTCACACGGAAAAAGTGCATGTGATGGACTTGGTGGCACTGTTAAACGGCTTGTTGGTAAAGCCAGTCTGCAAAGACCTTACAATAGCCAGATAGTCACACCACTGCAGTTGTATGAATTTGCTATTGATAAAATATCTGTAATAGATTTTGTGTACTGCTCTACAAAAGAATATCAAGATATGGAAAAGAAATTTGCATTGCGCTTTAGTGAATCGATACCAATTGTTGGAACCCAAAAGTTCCATTCCTACAGTCCAATCTCGGAAAATAAAAATCAATGTTAAATATTACCAATCCTGTTCAGACCAGTTTACTAACACCGTAACGGCATTTGACTTTTTAACAACGACAGATATACTAAACATTAAATCAGGCTTTGTAACTATTGCCTATGATCAGTCCTGGTGGCTTGCATGTATTCTAAAGAAGAACGACGACACCTGTGAGTTTGAAGTTAGTTTTTTACACCCAAAAGGACCTGCTGCTTCATTTTTCTACCCTCAACCGAGTGACATTTTAACTGTACCAGGTGAAACATTACTTCAGAAAGTAGAACCATTTACTGCTACAGGGAGAGTGTATACCTTAACCAAAGAAGAAAATATGCCATCTACAAAGACACTAGAAAGGTTTCTCAAAAGGAACTAAGAACTTAAAATAGGCATTTAAGAAATATTTTTAAAAATAGTTTTTGGTAAGTAAAGTTATTTTACAAATTTTTTTAAATAAACTTGTATTTTTACCCTTAACACCCTGAGAGGAAGTCAGTAATCTTTATTGGTTTATATTTTGATTTCAGATCCTCAGGAAGAGCGTGATTCTATCAATAAATGTCTTTTTTTAGGGATTTACAGTTACAAAATATTTTATTTAATATGATCCCATTGCCATCCCATCCTGAAATTTGGCATATATGTGCCTTATAAGTGTATAAACAAAATAATTTTTTTCAAAAAAAAAATTTACGTTTTTGAAAATTTGTTAAAAAAGTTTTTTGAAAATTTTTGGGAAAAAATTATTTTTACCAATATGGTTGTGTTTTATATCAAATTAAAGCATAATAAAAGCAGAATAAAATGGTACAAGTCCCAGCCCTCTATGTAAAATACTTTTTAAACTGTAGCCGTTTAAATATTTCAAAACACGGTCAAATTTATGCGATTTTCGATTTTTTGAAAATCAATAACATAAATATTAGAAGCCCAAAAAATCTAAAACTTTGTATTTTTATTAGTTTTGACCATAAGAACAAATACACAAAAAATTATAATTATCTGAGATGGTGAGGTTCAGAGCATTGGTTGATTTGATGTGGAATGACCCATTTACGTCTTTTTCAAGTGTGATACACTAAGGTTCCATGAACAGTTCCATCATACTTGTCCCCTGTTCTTCGACTGGGTGTCCTCCTGTCCCGGTAGGTGTATCGGCAGTGAGTAGGGATGTGTGGAAGCCCTAAAAAAAAAAAAATTATTAACATTGTCCTAAGGCTTTCACGGCTGGTGTCACCACAGTACTCACACAACTGGGGTCGCGAGTAGTGCAGTGTCCCGAGTCTCAGAAAGGACTCCTGCCACTGGGTCAGTTTGAGTTCTTTTTATATAATTTTATCTATTTTGGGGGGGTCTGAAGCGACCTGCGATTGGTGGATTATACCACCGGGACTAATAGACGAGGTCGCTTCCAGGACTCACCTGGTCGCGGGGTGTATTTACCAAGTCCGGCAATGAGGGAATTGTGGGTCACTCTGTCGGAACGAACATAGAACCTACGCGCCAGGCGTCTCACGGTGTCATCAAGAGAGCGGACACCGAGTCCTCTCCTCAAAAGACGAGAAGAGTACCGCCGGGGGACTTTACACGCAAGCTTTAGTCCACGGTCGAGTACGCGCTGGAGCGTTGTTCTATGACCACGAGCCAGGTATCCCCAAACAGGACAGGCGTAGGTAATCACGGGCAACACGTACGAGTTGACTATGAGCTTACCTAGCCGGGGGGTCATTGCCGGATTAGATAGCACGGGCCAGAGTCTACTGAGTTGCGCCGAAGCGCGTTGTCGGATGTAATTTGTATGGGTTCACCAGGTGAGTCGGGAATCCACGTGGAGCCCGAGGTACTTGACGCTGTTGGTCCAGGGCACCTCGACGGGGTCTACTTTAAGCGGCCGAGGCCGCTTGCGTTTGCGCGAGAATATTACCGCGGCGCTCTTGGAAGCGTTAACGGCAACTCTCCAGTCATCGGTCCACCCGACATACGCGTCGAGTTGACGCTGGAGCTTAATTGCCGCATAACTTGCGTTCGGCTGTGAGCAAAAGCCGCAGTGTCGTCCGTGAACAGCGACAATTTTACTCCAGGATCTCGGGGCGTGTCATTGACAAACAGCGAGAACAGGAGAGGCCCAAGGACACTTCCCTGAGGGACGCCAGCGGTAATACGCCTCTCCGAAGAGAGAGCGTGGTCTATTTTCACTCGGAAGCTACGGTCTCGCAGAAAGCTGCCGATCAAATGAACGTAGCTATCTGGAAGAAGGACTTCCGTGAGTTTGTAAAGGACACCCTCGTGCCACACGCGGTCAAAGGCTTTCTCTACTCTAGGAAGATCGCAGTCGTCTGTTTGCCCTGGCAGCCAGCCTCGGTAATGTATTCCACGAGTCTCATCAGCTGATGAGTCGAGGAGTGCAGCTCACGAAAGCCGAACTGTTCGGGGCTCAGCACGTCTAGTCTTTCTAGATGGTCGCGGATCCTGCGCTGGATCAGTCGCTCGAAAACCTTGGACGTCGCGGACAAGAGGCTGATGGGCCTGAGGTTTTCCACGCGAGAAGAATTCTTTCCCGGCTTGGGTATCACGATTACTGTGGCCGTTTTCCATTTCACCGGAAAGTAGGCCAGTCTGAGGCATGAATTGAACAGGTCAGAGAGGAACTGGGTTCCTCGCTCCGGAAGGCGATGGAGGGCGGAATTCATGACTCCGTCCGGGCCAGGCGCCTTCCGGGGCTTGAGCTGAACAATCCTCTCAGGGACCTCCTCCGGGGAGATGGGCTCCGGTTGGACTGTGATACCGGCCGATAGAAAGCGCTCTACCTCGCGGCAGATTTGCTCAGTGAAAGCCGGGTTCTTGGATGGGTTGGGAGCGAACTGACGCTCTAAACTGTCAGCCAAGAACTCTGCCTTTTCGAGGGGGCGGCCAAGGGGTTGACCGCCGGGTCCGACGAGTGCGGGGAGAGGCGCGCGTTTACGCTTTCCCGTTAGGGCACTGGGAATCCGCCAGACATTACGGTCCTCGGCAGGGCCATCCATCTGTGTAACAGCTAGCTCCCAGTTGCGTCTACGGAACGCCAGCATGTCGCGACGCAACTTGCCGGACGCTCTGTTGAACGCAGCCTTGTCAGCCGGGTTACGAGTCCTCTGCCAGCGTCTCCGGAGGCGATTCCTCTCGCAAGCGAGATGAGACACCTCTTCGGGGATACGCTGATAGTCGGGCGTGAGCCCCGGCTTCATCCGGGAGGACACGTCTACTGCCGAGACTACGGCTGTGTCGAATAAGGCAACTGCCTCGTCGACATGCTGGGTAGTGTCGAGCGGGATATGCTCTGGTAGGCGGCGACTGAACGCCGGGCCAAAGCGGTCCCACTCGATTACCCGCCGCTCGTCGCGGACGGTGGCGTGCTGGGTAGCTATATACACACTGATAGGGCAATGGTCCGAGGACAGTTCCGAAATGACGGAGACGTGGACCGGGCAATAAACGCCCCTGACCGCGGCAATGTCCAGTACGTCAGGGCGGGAGTTAGCCCTCGAGGGATAGTACGTAGGCCCGGTAGGACCCATGACTGTGATCCGAGCCGCATCAGCATACCTGCGTAAGCGGGCCCCGTTTGGGTTCACCAAGCGGCTCCCCCAATCAGGGTGCTTACAGTTCAGGTCGCCCGCCAGGACTACCCTCCTGTGTGCGCCAAAGATGGCCTCCAGATCGTTCGACAGGAGCTCCGTTTGTGGAGGCTTGTAAGCGGAAACCACGAGTAGACCGCCGAGAGCACCATGGAGCTCAACCGCGGTGCACTCGAGGTTCCGCCGCTGAGGCAGGACAACGCGGTGATGGGGATGACTCGCCTTCACCGCGATGGCTATGCCCCCTCCTGCGCAACCCGACCGGTCATCCCGGTAGCACACGTAGTTAGGTAGTTGGAAACGACGATGCGGGGTCAGGTGCGTCTCACCAAAAAGAAGCACATCGGGCTTGTGTCGGGCAACGAACTCTAAGAACTCGGAATGCCGGGAAGCGAGGCCGTTGGCGTTCCACTTGAGGCGGTGTCTCGCTTGAGGTATTGCCGTGGTTGTCCGTTCATACCAGACCAATAATACGGCAGGCTTCCACCAAGAGGAGGAATTTGTCTTGGGGCGAGGCTGTTGCCAAGCGTTCCTTGATTTTAAGGAAAGTTCGGGGTATTTTCTGCAAGTCGTAGCTTGCCAGAAAGTCGGACACGACGGCGAGATCATCGGTAGATGAGGCCTGGGGAGAACGCTTGGCGGCAGCTGCATAGCTGCGGCGGGGCGAGGCGGTGGAAGCCTTGGGGGCAGGTTCTGGAGCGGGTGGTCGCTCTGACTTTTGGTGGACAGGCTTGGGTCCAGTGGCAGGTAACTTTGGCTGGCCCGTGTTCTTGGCCTGGGTTTTACCTTTCTTGCCTGATCTTGGGTATCGAGGCTTGGGTGGCGGCGGCCATGGAGGATCGATTTCCTCTTTATCGTCCAGCAGCGGGACTAGAGCGTAGTGGGGTACTTCGCGTTCCGGTTCCGGGGGCGCGGCTTTGGGTGTGGCCTGTTGAGCTTTGCTCGGGCTCACTGCACTAGAAGGTTTCGGAACCGGAGCAGACCTAGGGGCTGGTTTCCGGACCTCAGGTTCAGCGGCTTTGGCCGTCTTTACGGATTGGCTAACAACTTGTCGAGGCTTAGGCTGGACAGGTTTAGTAAGTTTGTCCAGCTGCTCTTTGTAAACTGGGCAGCGCCTGTTATTAGCAGCATGGGCGCCGCCACAGTTGATACAATATCTATGGTTGTCAGGAACAGCGCAGGCCTGCGTTAGGTGGTCATTTCCACAGCGGACACAGGTCGGCGCGTTCCGACAACCGAAGCTGCTGTGGCCGAACCTCTGACACCTGTGGCACTGGGAGATTCGCCCGGTCTGACGGCAGGGCTCTACGCTCACGCAGAGCCCGAAAAGCCGTTTCAAGTCTAAAAGGGCCTGGGAGGAATCGCCCTTCTCCACCTGGAGTCTGATTACGGGGAGTGGTCGACGCGAGCCATAAATAGTGTACAGCCGAGAGGCTCCCACAACCTTATAGCCCGCGTCGCGCGCAGTTCGTCAAGGACGACCTGCGGATCCGCCTGTATGTCCAGGCCCCGAAGGACGAGGGCTACAGGCTTGGTTCGGTTTAATGTGTAAGTGTGGAACTGGAACAATTCTCGTTCCAGCCACTGGATCACTCCGAAGTGCTCGGATGCGCTGCGGCAGGTAACGCGCACAGTCTCACTCGCGAGGAGTTTGACAGAAGCGTTATCTGCCAGCGCAACGACCTTGCGGAGTCGGCGACTAAAGCCGATAATGTCCCTGACGTTCGTGACGAACACCGGCGGGATCCTTCCTTCGGAGGTGCGACTAGGCGGAACCTCAGCGGAGGCTTGGAATGCCGCCTTGTCCGTAGCCGAACTCAGGGAGGCCAGAGAAGGAGACTTCCTCGGCTTGCCACCGTGCCCTACTACCACCCAGTCGGTGGAAGCCGAGGTCTCCATGTCCGGGGAGTCAGACTCCGGCGGAGGATTGGGGCTGCTTGGCCTACTAGCGGCCGTGCAGCCGGAAGGTCCGGCCTTTACGGGCTTGGTCGGCCCTAACAAGGACCGATTATGATCACGAACTTGCGCAGGTTGAGCAGGGCTTCCCGCGCGAGTCGTAGGGTTCCCGACTGGCCCAAGTGGCCGGCCGGGGGGCTCGTCGCTGCCGCACAGTGCTTCAGGGGCACTAACAGCTGCTCCAATGCTGACTACCTCAGCTCTTTGCCCAGCGGGTATCCGGGGGCCGAACTGTGACACCGTCACAGTGGCGGCGCAACCCGCATCTCTATTCGTGAGTCCTACTCTCGGATTCCTCTGGGCAGCGCTACCTAAACGACTTACCGGCACTGTGCGGCAGGTCCCAGTTGTGCACGTTGTGTCCTCGTCTTGTAGGCAAGGCGGTTGGTCGACATCCATCGCTGGAGCTTGATGTTGTCGCTGGCGAGGAGGTGATTTCTGGTCCGGTGGCTTCTTCTTGACAGCCTCCGTCGATTGTTGGGATAGCCTCTTCATTGCAGGTTCTTGAGGTCGAGGCGGTCCTCTTCTGCGTTGTTCTGTGTAGATGATTCCTCTTCGAATGTAAGCAGTCGCTTAAAGACCCCAGTACTCCGGGGAAACAAATGTTTGAGTACCTGATGGCATAGCGTGGTGCGAGTCAATCATAGACCATCTTTATTGTGATTGGCTCATGGTGCAGTCTCTACCTGTGCACTGTTCTGATTGGCTCATGGTGTCATTTTTATCTGTACCTGGGACTTGTTGAATTTATAAGTACAGGTAGCATCGCGGGACAACTTCAGCCTTTACCACAGTACTGTGGGCCTGACGCGAACAACCCACCTTCAGGACGCCTTGGATTGCTTCTAAATTCCACTGATGATGGCAGACAATGGAGCTGTTGAAACGTTTGGTTTGGCAATAAACCATAGACCACGGCCAAACAGCCCGGATAACTTTAATTTTACAACTATCATTATTATTGTTATGAGGTACTTTTCGGGTCTTGATTTTGTTCAGAGCTTATGATATAACGAATACTCCTGTTTAATTATAAATATATGCGGTATGCTGTTAGTAAACAGGAGGAACCTTATAACAGCATCGCCTTGTATCCGCTATATAAAGTAAAGAATGGTTACCGTTTCGTAACGAACGGTCGTACACGAAGCAGCAAGGAAACAACATAATATATCATACAGTATTTGTTTATGTAAACCAACCGGGGCGATGTGTATATTTGGGTATACTGAAATCGATACAGCTTACGGAAGGTAATGACGAAAGCGGGACGCTGGGGAGAACGGAGATACGCTTACGCAGCGATCGTACGTATGTGTGTGAGTTGTAGAAATGAGATTTTTGCTTCTCAGCACAAATACGTTCCCCCTCGTCCTTGGCGTTCGTTAACGGACTTATTTCTGTGCCCTGACTGATCATTATGTGTGGGAGCATCTCGTTTCTTTGCGACAGACTGTGGAAGTCGCTACGTTTGTAAATCGTCGTCTGTAATTCGAGCTTATTAATCATCCTCGACTGCTTCTCCTTTCTTCAGTTTTGGCGACCACGAACCAGGTGAATAACTTCTTCGTAGTATTTCATCTTTTCCCGCTTTTATGGCCTTCCGGTATTCTTTCATAGTGTTATCCAGAATTTGTTATCTTGTGTTATCATTTCTTTCCGTCCGTCCAAATAGTTTTTATTTGTCGCTTCTCTTTTTCCTGAAAACTCCCAAATTTTGTAACCTTCTTCCTAAAGATGTTCTTATCCAAAATATCGTCTTTTGTAAGCGTCATTTCTGTGAGATTGTTTTTTTTTTTTTGCTTTTGTAAACCAACGGATTTGTAAATTTTATCTTAGACTCTCACGGTCGGGGTTAACATTCTTAGAAATAGTGATAGCCGCGCTGTTAGGCCGTGGTCTAATGATGTTTGTTACAGACGTTTTGGCACCACCATCGGAGGCCACTTTCAGTGAAAAAAAATCCTCAGTAGCTAAATTAGTCTACCTCAGTACTGGGGTTATTTGGCGAATAGCTGCCACTAAAGATGGGCTCCGATGGTGGAGTCGAAACGTCTGTAACGAAGCTCATTAGACCACGACCTAAGAGCCCGGCTGTCACTATTTCTAACAGCGGATTTCTGTTTTGTGATTTTTATGGAAACAGATGAACATTCTTTTTGTCGGTCTCTTTGGCTTCATCCGAACTGAGTGCCCGTAGTGTGTGATCCTTATTTTCCTAATTGTATCCTGAAGTTTATTATTTTCCAAATAAAGTACGTTATTATTTTTGGTTACATTTATTTCCATTCTTATTTGGACCAAGAATTTGTCTTAGTACTTTCCTTTTTTTCCAATTCCTCGGTTTCTCTTTGTTATTGACCGCGAAACGTTCTTTGGATCGGTCAGCCGCCCGTCTCAAGTGCATTTTTACTAAAACAATTAAAAGCCTCTACATCTGTAAATATCGCACTTGACATCGCACTGTAAATATCCCATCGTCTTCGTCTAGTCAGATCCTCATCGTGCTCTCGAAAAGTAACATTGTATACGCTGTACTGAGCTTGTAACGCGTGTGTAAAGGCAGCAATCGTGAATCAACCTTGTCGCTCAACTGTTCCTAAAATTACAGCTCTTTCTACTGACTTGGTATTGTAAATTATGTACACTTGAGCGATATTAATTGAGGGAGTTCCTAGCTCTCACACGTGTGTTATTTCGGCACCAGAAGAAAACAAGGTTTTGCCAGCGGAAGCCGGGTAGCAAAAATGAAACATGTAAGCGTCATAAAATATAGTGAAAGCAATGTCAGTCGTAGCTGAAGGGGTCGATGTTGGCGTACCACGCCGTCAGTACGTGAACATGAACTCTGTGCAAAGGAAAACTGCTTTGTGACAAAGTCAGCATTCGGCCATTGGCTTATCCAGTGGAAAGCGTTTGAATCGTTTGATCAATATTCATTTGTGTGTGTGTATGTGATGGTGCACGCGCGATGTTCGATGATTAATGATGCAGTGTTTTCCTTCTGGCCGTGAGCGTGGTATAGCGTTTATATAAATATAAATATTAACTGGAAGTGTAGGGCGGTGAATATTTTCCGGGTGAGTTCACAGTAAAAATCCGTGCGATCGTGTGAGTACGTTCATTAAAGGTCACATACCCCTGGGTGTTTGTCAGCTTGATTGGCGAGGTAGCTCGGTGTCTGATATTTTTTGTTTGCGAAACGCACCGCAACAGTTGCCAAATTTAAGAGGCGTAACAAAACGGCAGATAGGTAAGTCGATGGATCGTTACATTAACAGAAATAATTTATAAAGCTGTAAAATACGTCTTTACTGGATAAAATTAAGTTAAAATGAATCACTCCCCGAGTAAGTAAGTGGCTGTTCTCGTACCCGGGTAGACTGTTAGCTCGCTTCAAATCAGCAAAGTTTTCTGCTACAATCACTACCACATCATCAGCGTAAACGGTTCAGTCGGTCTCGATTAATATTCGTCTCTTTGTCATTCCAGTTAATTGCTTTAAATCATCCTCTTGTTGCCTTTGATTCTAAGATAATGTTTCAATTACCGAGTCGTGAACAGGCTCTTCTCAGTTCTCGGTTTTTGTATTGTCGTGCATCGGTAAAGATCAGATTATCCATCCTCTTCCGAGGGTCGCCGTTGGTTACAAGATGGGAGCGAAATTTAAGGATAATGAAGAAAGTTGTGTTAGTGGTTATAATCACAAACAGAATTATCACTGTTGCACACCACTATAGAAAAATTATTCCGATTAGCGCTTATATAACACCAACATAGTGATAAAGTTATGAAAAGTATTAACATACAAAAAGCTAAAATAGAACCAAAACAAAAGAATTATGCAGAGTCATTGACATACATAGGATCACATACTAGAAAAATTATAAAATGTTTTAATAAATACGGAGTAGATATAGCTATTAAAAAATGTGAAACGGAATTTGACAAGATAAGGAATAAAAATATAGAAAAAATCCCAGTATTAGAGAGAAGCGAAATTTATAAATTAAAATGTAAAGACTGCAACAAAGTGTACCTAGGTGAGACAGGACGGAAATTCGTATGCAGGTTGTCTGACCACAAACGTGGAGAAGGTAATAGAACAACGAACTTGTTATATACAAGACATTTCATAGAAGAGAACCATAAGTTTGTTAACCCTTTGGAAGACTATGAAATTTTAAAAGTAGTAAATAACACAGTTGAAAGGAAGCTTAGGGAGGAGTTAGAAATATTGAAAGAAAGAGAAAAAGGGTTAGACAATTTAATGAATATTAAAACTAAATTTGATAATGAAGAAATATTTTATAATATAATTAAAAAGTAAAAGATAGATAAAAGAAATTAAAGAGGACGGATAGATAATATTAAGAATTAAATTGCATAGGACTATATGGATGTTTTTGAAATAAGGGTGAGTGACCGCGCCACAAGTGTGAATGAGAAAGGCGGTACAACGTTAGTTTTAAAAAGACTGTACACACACACACACACACACACACACCAGAGGCGGATCCAAACGTTAACGTCGGGAGAGGCAACGGTGGTCGGGGGTTCCCCCCCCCCCCCGAAACTTTTGTGTAAACATAAGTCATAAAAGCACAATGTATTGTCTACTTATACATATTAAAGTCATGTATAAGCGTAAACTTTAACTTTTATGACATATATTACTTTCTTTATTGTCTAATACAAGTGTTACACAAAGAGTGTAGTATATGTTTGGCCTTCATAATCTTACTCTTCAGTAAATTCGCACTCATTTTGTAGATCACGGTAATAGCTTAATTGGTTATTACCTTCAAAATTATTTTTTGAAAAAGTAAAGTATGACATACTTAATAGCTATGGAATGGGATGGAATGAATCATAATAAGTTCTATTCAATAAAAGAAGAAATATCGTTTTTTTATAACAATATTATTACAATTTTACAGATACAAAATTACTATTAAATGGACGGTGAACATATTTTTAAAAAATTATAAAAATCAAATACAGTGACCACAGTGTGATTACAGTTACTAGTACCGATTTATTCCTATGCCGTTTAATCCATTTAATATTCTTACCACTTGTTAGAATCAGCCACTTAATAGAATCAAAGTCATTGGCAGCTACTGTATATTTGTAGAAAATACTTTTTTAAGTATTTTAACATTATAAGATATGACCCATTAAGTAACGTTACAGTGCAGTGCTTGTGTAAACAGCCACTTGGTTAGAAGGTTACCAACCTAGTAAAAATTTACTATGTGTAAATAGGGCTATTGTTTACCAAGTAAGATTCTCGGGGGGGGGATTGCCCCCGTTGCCCCCTCAGGATCCGTCCTGACACACACGCACGCACGCACACACACATAAACACAATGAATGTGCTAGAAAAATATGTAACTGTACAGACGGGGGTGACAGGGCTCGGAGGTTGGGAAGGGACATTTGAATTATAGCTTGTTGTTTGTGGACAGTGGTGGTGGGGGGTGTAGGGTTTGGTTTTTATCCTCTTGTTTGTTATTTCCGATCTGACGATGAGCTGAGAAGCTTGAAAGCGCTAATCGGAATAATTTTTCTATAGTGGTGTGCAACAGTGATAATTCTGTTTGAGATTTAAGGATAGTTTGGTATGCAGAAGATTAAGAACTGCAGATAATGATCTTCAAAGATTGTTCTTCCAGTTCCGTTAGACGTATAAATAATTCATCTCAAGAATATTTACATCGAAAACGCATATATTAACTGAAAGCAAGGAACCATTAAGCTGTGGGGTGGAACACCAGGGACGAGTCATTCAACAAGTTATGTCTGTCAGTATTTTTGGGGGGGGGGAATTGTGATAACCAGCAACCGGATTCTAGCAGGGAAGTGGTAAGAATGACAAAGCAGTTGTGTTGTGCGGCCGATATTAACATGTCCAACAGAAACAAGAACGGGGCAGGTCAGGACAGCCCTGCAGTTTTGCGGAACCTCCTCTGCCGTCTATACAATTCTAATCAGCTGATGCAATTTCTCATGAAGTTTCTCCCCTCCACCTGGATAATCCAATCTGGGATCTCGTCCTCGCTGGGATTTTGTTTTTCATAGTATATTCATCTGCTCTTTGACATCGTTCAGTGTGGGTGGAACTGTTTTCAGGTCGGTACCTCACAGATGTCACAAATTGTTTCTACGAACAAAAACGAATCTAGATGCTGTCGTTAAACGGATTTCATCGCGTTATGGGACATAATTTTTATACTGCCATTTTGATTATTATAATGAATTAAATCGCATTAAAAAGGATCGTAGCGTCGAAGGTCCTCTGGGTCTGATAGCATAAAGTAAATTAGACAGAAACAAGACACGTCAAGGCCGACAAATTTTTGGAAAAAAGAGAGTTGCTAATTTGCTAACTTTAAGGAAGTAATAGGAATGAGTAGAAGAATAGATGGTAGTCAAGAAATGTGGAGGCTGTACAGTGTAGAGCAGTGATTCCCAAACTTTTCAGTCCGCGGACCCCCAAAAAAATAAAAATTTCACGGACCCCGTCTGAGTTCTGAAATAAAACAAACAGTAAATGTGATACAAGCTCTTGTATTTTAATTAAAATGTATTAAAATCAAAATTCTATTAACTTGTAAAATTATAATATTAATGACATAAAATATTCTTGTTAATGATATCAAATTAAGTTCTGTTCTTGTTATGAACAATGAAGCTGCTTTTAAACAATTATCTCTGCTATATTGGGTTTAACGTCAGACAATTTCAGTATTAAGTCACTCTCAATATTAAGTTTATTTCTTAACTTTGACTTCAAGTACGTGAGCTGGGAGAATGGGGTTTCACACACAAATAAGTAGAGGGAAACACAGTTAAACACTTTTTTTTTTTTTTTTTTTTTTTTTTGCAAGTTCAGGATAGTCAGTCAGTTCAGGATAACCAGAAGTCAGGTAGAGGTAATTACAAAATTTGCAATTTTAATGAACTGTCAGTTGAAAGTTCTCCAATGAATGTTCTTTTTCTAGTGTAAGAGAGAGGTTAGTTGACAGCCCATCAGCAAATGGATTCCTTATACACATGTCACTATCATCCATTACGGGGAAATGTTCCCATAGCTGCAATTGCAGTTGCTCCAGATGAGACTTAATAACGTTGAGGATCACCTTTGGAACATTTTTCCTGACATCTGGACGAAATCTGCCATGGAAGCGAAGTTTTCGAAGATTTTAGAGTCTAATATCTGAATCCACAGCTTCAGTGTTTTTATCATTCTCTCGGTTTAATCTCGAATCTGGAAAATAGTGATGCTACGTAGATCCCTGCAGGCTTAAAGTGAGTCCATTCGGATGACTGAAGATATGATAGCTTCAAAATCCAGTTAAAGTCATGGAACCTGTCTGTAAGGTTGAAGTTGGAGTCAAATAAAAAGAGCTTTTACTTCATCCCTCAGTTCAAATAATCTGTTCCAATACCCTTCCACGCGAAAGCCATCGTACTTTTCACAGTGGATCAACAGTTGCTTGTGGCCACTCCCCATTTCTTTACATATTATAAAGGAAGAACGTTTCGCTTAGATACAGTGTTTATACGCGAGATGCAGTGCTTATAAGCAAGATACAGTACGTGGACTAAAACAGGGCGATCAGTTCTGCGTTGATGCGACGCGCGGCGCTCTAGTCAGTTCGGCTGACAAACAGATCTGCTACGCGACGTGGTTTAAAGACATTATTAAAGCCTTTAGTTTGAAATTACTTTTACAGTTACAATTATTTTGAACCAAAAATAAAATATAGTGGAATCTTCTAATTGTTTTAAGATTCTAAAATTTAGATTTTAGAGCATAACAAATCTGAGAAAATTACGGTATATTTTATTTTTTATTAAAAGTGTCCGCGGACCCACTGAAACATTGTCGCGGACCCCACTTTGGGAACCACTGGTGTGGAGGGTATTGGGGACCGGATGATGCAAGACGCAAGGAATGGGACGAATACATTAGTTTATGAACAACGGCGGACGACAAATTGATGAAAATCGCTCGAGATGCAAACCCAGCAGGTACAGGGATTCAGGGAGCCGAAGGAAGAGATTGAGGAAGTCGTTGGACTGAACAGACAGAAGAAGAAAGACATCGTCTGATGTATACTTTCTTAAATTAAGAAGACTTTTATACAGAAGATCAGTTACAATTAAGAATCAGCATGAAACGTGTTACGATCGAGAAGGTTGTAAAGGACAACGTCCGCTGCGTCTCTCAGCTCGTTACCACACATGTGGATTTTTTCGTGCAAACTAAACGGTCTGTCGTTAAACGAATTTCATCGCAGTATGGAACATAATTATTATACAGTAATTTTGATTGTTATAACGAATGAAATTGCAATCAAACAGACCGCCGTGCACGCAGACATTCCGTGTATGCTGCTGTCGTTATTAACTTTGACGTCGGAATGCTTACCGAGTAATTAAGACAAGAACTCACAGCGGTAGCCAATGGAATTCTCCGTCGACCGACGACAGACGTCTTCCCGTCTTTTGAAGCTGTGCGATCGCCGAAAGTGCGCATTGTTTCGCTTGAAATCGTTCCAGATTCTTCGACAGAGATATGATGCTGACAGAGATTCTTCAACAGAGCATCCGAGTTGCTGAGTTATCGTGAGAACCATCATAAGTTGCTGTTGGAAGAAGTTGCTAATTACGCTAGATTTTTTCATATTTCTGTATAGTCGACATGTGTTCGATAAATAAAACGCGAAATTCAAGTAGCCGATACCATTGTTGGTCTGCCGCTTAATTACGAAGAGTAAGTGGGGTCATTGTTAATAGATAACGGGCTGAATGGACAAGAAAGATTTCCTAGTGACTGTACGCATATATGAACGTCGGTGTCAGGATCCCGAATCTCGGAGAAGCACAACACCATATCTATATAATTTATTTTATGTTTACGCCAGAGTTTAAAAGACAGTCGACACCGAGAAGAATGCAGAAAGATATGACAAAGAGCAGGTCTCGCTGAACACCCATCAGTGGGCATTTTGTGGAGGTTTCCATTGGGGTAGAATTTAGATGTTCCGGGGAAATGAATAACATAGGTTGCCGGTCAGACGGGGGTAACTTTTGCCTAGCGGGGTCATAGTGAAGGTAGCGTTAACACCACGGAAAGATTCTGCAGGATACATGGGAACGGACGTCTCGTAACGGCGTTAATAGCCTCGATTAAGAGGATAGAGCACATGTTGGTGAGCTGGGCACTTGAGTGGCAGAATGGCCGTAGACCTCGTCGAGGGGCATAGGATGAACAGAGATATTGTCCGCGCAATAATCGGAAGCCGACCAAACCAGACCAAGCCTGTGACCTTAACAACGCTGGTACTGGAATTGGTAGCGCAGGCCTGACTGGTAGTGTTAACGTGCCACATCAACACCAAGACAGAGGTGCCGTCGATTCGAATTTGTTGACCCGCTGCGAGCCAGAACGATTGAATCGGAACGACGGTCTCTTGATTCTAACGACAGCGACTTCATTCTTGTAATTCCAGATCATATTTGGATTCCTTCGGGTCCGATGGCTAGTGCAAAGCAAGGGCATGAACATGGGGTGTTAAGGCGCTTATAGATTGATGCGGCACGGCTGTAACGCAACATGGGTAAAACGAAATTTTCCCCGTGATCGCATCTGTCTATGGGGCTTCGAACGGGCGTCCCAAGAACTGTCGGTTGTTGCTGTGCTCAGTGTGTACGTGTTCAGAGCGCCCAAGGATTGTCCGCGAACATATAAAAGGTTAATTATATATACAGTATATCACTACTGATTCGGAACACTTAATGTTTTACTGGTAAAAAAGTTAAACTTTTACCTTGTAGCGTGAACTAGTTTTCGCTTATTAGAAGCTTCGTCAGAGGTTGATAACAAAGGCTCTGACGAAGCTTGTAATAAGCGAAAAGTAGTTCAGGCTACAAAGTAATAAACGTTTAACATTTTTACCAATAAAAAGTTAGTGTTCCGAGTCAGTAGTGATATATTTATAATTAGTTAATCAACGGACAACAAAATCCAGGAATAAAAGGGGCGGTGAATCTTGTGGAAGCGTACAAATTATTTGTGATAAGTACCGTCGGAGATGAATTATAAAACACACGTTACACAGTGTGACGAGTTTTCCAGTTTAATTATTTAAGAACAGTTGTTAACCGGCATTAGAATTAATGACTAAACATGAAACAACACACGTAAGATCTGATGGCCGGAGTTGGCGGACGGTTAAGTCGTGATCGAAGACCACGTTGTCGTTGTCGATCCATGTGAGGTACCGACGTTGTGGCTGTATCCACAGTGATCTTTTCAGTCGTGTGGAAATGGAGATCTTAATCACCGAGAGTTTAGGGTTCCCAGATACAAACACTTAAAAAGTTGGACATTTTTCTTAAAAATGCCGGGCAAATTAAAAAAAAAATTAATCAGTGTAGTTGATATTTTCAATCAGAATTACAGTTAATATTATTCATAAACGTTACGCATAACTTTAAAAATCAAGGTAAAAAGGTTAATCAAATATAAACAAAGGTTTATCGACAAATTAGAATAATGTATAAAAATGATAATAGTTTTATAGACATTAATTGGAAAATTCAGTCTTTTGCATTAAAAAATATATATTCATTTCGCTTGATTATTCTCTTTTTTTAAGAATCTGTTGATAATGTTCCTGGTTCTTCATACTTATATTTATCTTAAGAACTCACGTTTTGTAGAAGTCCAATTTTATCGTTCGTGATGTAATCGTGAAAAGATCGTACTACATGTTGCGCAAGTTGTATTTTACCATAATCAGCCCTCTGACACATGGCGGTTGCCAATAATTCTCTCCATTGTCCACTGGGAGTTTATTAGAGAAAATACTCTTTCAACATTTCGTTGTGACTGGGAATTGAGAATATAAACTGGCATATCGTTAGCAGTTCCGACAGTGGCATATATCTTTAACAGTTCAAGATGTCAAAAGGTTTTGTTATTGTTTGATAACTGTACTAGAAAAACAGCGTTCAGGTTGCAACAAGCAAAATAGTGACGTCAGCAACGGAAACATCAGCGCGGCGACGACAACATTAAACTCCGTTACCGAAGTAGGCTGTTCTTACTATATTTGTTTACTGAAGAACGACTTTTTGTTTCTCATCAAAAATAGGTTTTCTTTTCCTACTTTATTTGTTAATTTATAATTAACGTATATATTTTTATATTTATAATTTTCTATAGCCTATATGTAACTCGAATGTTTCTGGCAGTAATTATATAACTTTATGTACATTATTCAATATAGTTTCTTCTGCAAGTAGTCTACTACGATTTTGTCGTTTTAATTACCTCACATACGTTTCACTGAAACCTATCAGCATTATCAGAGGTTTGTAAATGAATACAAAATAATCAAGTAATTCTATTTTTATACAGAAACTAAGGAATAACTGAATGTTGCGATTGTTCTAATGTTTATTTAGTAAAACAGCTGTTTTGTCGGTTATATTGAAAATATATAATGTTTAAATTTTATTTATTCTAATAAATTTATAATTTTAAATAGGTCGTCTTGTTTTGTTTTTATTTGAGTTCGTTCTTTAATTAATAAATTATTGTTATTGTGTTTGTAAATATTATGATTTTCCCAAATATTTATTTTTGACCTTTTTGTATGTTTTTAATTAACTTAATATTTTCAGTGTCTGGAAAGTGGTGGTTATTATTTAGACAGTGGCTAAGTTAGATTTATAAATATTTGGTTTTAAAAATGCATTGCGGTGTTGAAGGAATCTATCGAGTAGTTTTTTCTTTGTCTGGCCTACGTAAATTTCTTGTTTTGTTTTTATTTGAGTTCGTTCTTTAATTAATAAATTATTGTTATTGTGTTTGTAAATATTATGATTTTCCCAAATATTTATTTTTGACCTTTTTGTATGTTTTTAATTAACTTAATATTTTCAGTGTCTGGAAAGTGGTGGTTATTATTTAGACAGTGGCTAAGTTAGATTTATAAATATTTGGTTTTAAAAATGCATTGCGGTGTTGAAGGAATCTATCGAGTAGTTTTTTCTTTGTCTGGCCTACGTAAATTTCTTATTGCAATCTGTACATTCTATTTTTATATTTGTTAATTAATTTTAATTAAGTAATAATCTAACAGATTGTTTGTTAATTTAATGGCTAACTACCAGAATACAAAAATGCCAAACATTTCTTACACTTTATTGGAATGCCTGCGGGACGCCGGATCTGGGAACCCTACCTACGCGGACAGTTGAGATTTTGGTTCCCACTCCACTGAAGACGGCTGCCGTTGGTACAACTGAACGCCTTGTTGGGTGTCTTGAACCAGGACGAATGGCATGGCAAGTTTTAATACTAAATACGTAAATACCCGTAACTGTCTTGAATCGGGTTCGATTATCGCAGATTGATATCCTGTTTTCAGATCTTCGGTGTAATTTTGATCAGTATTTCATCAGAAAGTGGGCCCATCCGAGTGAATATTTTGTATCGACCGCATGACTTGCTATGACCTCAAGACCCTCAACAATTCACTAACCGCCTGATTTTTAAACACTTTAAACACCGATTTTAAATGTTCCCTCATATGCATCAACATTGTCGTGGCTAGGCTTCTGTTTTTGTTTTGAACGAGGGACCGAGTTCTCAGTTTCGACTCGACCATTTGGGATTTGTCTGTCTGTTTGTTTGGTGTTCTCACGATAACTTTTGAACGCGTCAACCGATTTTCGTAAAACTTAATATGCTTATCCATACTTTTACAATACAGAACCCTATTGAGATTGATCCCCTTAAAAATAGGGGCCGAGAGGAAAAAAGTAATTGTCAAAATTGTGAGAAAATCGCAAAAGCCCATGTGAGATATAAAATTAAAGGGAATTTTAACCACAATCCGAATATAATGTTCATATTTGAAAATTTCAAAATTTTTGGACGTCAGATCACAAAAAGTAGGTGAAAATTGTGATAAAAATTCATGGGGTATCATATTAACAAGAATTTTAAGCAACATCTAAATGCAGTGTTAAGTTTTTTAAATTTCAAGATTTTTGGACCCCAAGACCCAAAAAAGAGATAAAAAATTCGAAAAAATTTTGAAAATCGAGCAGGGTGTCAGGCCAAAAGGAATTGTAACCCAAATGCGAATGTTTCAGATGTATAAGGTTTATTGTGTATAATCGTGTGCTGTACAGTTAATTTTTTATTATTAAAGTAATAGTAGTTGAATCGAGATTTTTGTATTGTTTCCCATAATTAAAAAATTCTGTGTATCGAAGTATATGATTGTAATAATAAATGTACTTCGTTCAAAATAGTGAGCGAGTCCTGCACGTCAGGGGGCTTACTAGGATAAATTATAAACCGTAATTATCATAGCAGTACGGATACCACGCTTCTCTGAGATTTACTCGTTGCACATGGGTGATTGCACAGAAGTCACAATTGAATTGTGGTGTAGAGGTGGGCCGATATACCTGTAACAGGTATTTTGAACGATATTTTTGTGGAACGGATATAATAGTGACTGAAAAGTTGAAAAAACCTGTTCCGATTCAACAATAACTGAAAGGCGAAATACCCGTTCCGATTACTCGCGGTTCCGAGTCGCGGGACCCCCCTACGCAACTAACGAATAAACAAGTACACAAGTAACAAGTAAACGAGTATTAGGAGTATTACGGGTACACAAGTAACAACAAGTGAACGAGTACTACAAGTGTTAGGAGTATTACGGGTACATAAGTAACAACAAGTACACGAGTACGAAGCCACTTTTTGGTGCTGAATACTCATTCTCCCCATGTGCCGATTGCCATACAAGTACGAAACGAAGCAAAGCAGCAAGGTTCAGAATATCTCTATGCCAAAGAGACGAAGCTGTTTTTAATAAAAAAAAAAAATCATACTGATGTTACATTTATTCTTGTGTGTTATGCAGATATATAATACGGATTATAGTAACAAATTATATATTATACTAGTCACCAACTTGGTAAATTTTGAAAACGCAAATTATATTGTGTTATAACCTATAGAGTGGCTGGATGATTTTAACTTCACTGCACATCTCACGTAAATTTTTTTGACCGTTGCTATTACGTGCACTCTAAATTTCATTGCCTGAGTTTCGCAACTCATTTATCTAACCAAAATGGAATCAATAATTTAATATTAAATCTATGTCAGTTTGTTTACTCGTAGTGAAAACTTAAATTAGCATTCCCAAAAGGAGATAGGCCTATAAATTCTCTTGTTTCTTATGTTCTTTTAAACAGTAACAGCTTAATAAAGTCACAGTGTAAAGTAACACTGTTAATACTTTTAGTTTCAATTTATTTCTTATAACAAATTATATAATACAGGTATATGTATAATAGAGTATATAATAACAGGTATTTGTACGTGATTTTTTTTGGAGCGTCGTTCCGATAGAATATCAAAATTTAAAGTAATTCTTTAAGCAAGTAAATTATATATCAAAATATATTTTTCCAAACTGCATTTAACCCGCATAAACATTGATTCGTAAATAAAATTATTTCCAACCGCGGTGATGGGTTGTTTGCAGTAAAACGTGGCTAGTGAAGTTAAACTGCAGCGTTACTGTTCGTTGTGTTGAATAAGTGGTTTTATAGCTGCCACACGTGGCGTTCGTATGCAGCAACAACCAAGAATTATTACCGGTTTTGTTTATAAATAAACTGCCGACATGGATACGTCATCAGAATGTCGTATGGGCGACGTTTGTAAGTGTAGTTGTTTAAATATTGAACACGCTAGAGACGTAAATTTTTTAATGCATTTTCTACACGTATTCTGTAATATATAGAAGCCATGTATAGTATAAAAAATAATTTCTTCTTGCGTGTATTAGAGTTTATTCCTCTTTTGCTGATATGAAATTTTATAAAATTTAATGTAAAATGAAAATCATTCTTATCTTCTTTATGTACGCGTATTAGTCAGATTGCCTGTTAACAGCAAGCACTTTTTTCCAATCGAAGTTTATAGCGATCAAAAATTTTAATTTCATAATTTTATGATCGAGAAGTGCGTTTGCACAGGTCAAGCCACCAACCTGAACCAGAGTAATAAATAAGGACAATTTAACAACACGTCAACCCGACGCTAGCTACAAGATAATGAGAGAACGCCTGACATAACACAACAAAAGGGAAATAGGATCGACTGTGACAGACCAAGCTCAACTCAGATTTACAACACCACAACAAACTGAACAAAAGCAGAGTCCTCTGGCACGGATACGCAGAAATTGAAGCGAGCACATGCTGTAGGGTTAATCGAAGCGTGCGAGCCTTTAAGAAAAGGATTCTCACTCACAAAGGATTTAGAAAGGTTTCACCCAGTATGAAGACAAAGCAACGTATACCAAATGAATACAGTCAAGGGTGTCGCACAGCGTGAAACAACGTTAGAATGACAACTGATATATGACGACAGACCGAGGAGGCATCTTGGGGTGACGACGAGCAAGAAGCTGTTAATTGGCAGAAAAAAGACGAAGGGAAGCCAAACAATGAACGAGGCGCTACGTATTGTTAGTAAGGGAATAACAGCAGGCCTTGGGAAACTCACAAGAACAAAGGTTTGACGGACAGGGGAGCAATTACTCTACATTCTAAGAAGTAGTGCGAAGCCCTTTCGCCGTGTATTTTAGGGGATGTTCGATAGCCAACCAGAGTCTAGCATCTTCCAATGAAGCAGGTGGAGGGACTGTCGTCATGGTGACAACCAGAACAGCGAATCAGGGTGTCGAGAACCATAGATCTTCATAGTGGAAGGAAATATCGGACCTATCGAAGACGACCAGAGGCGTGTTCGACAGAAAGTTGCATTATGGTAGAAGACGTTTAATAAAAACTGTTTACGAGGTACGCGAGCTCTCAGTTGTTAAAAATTTCTCGGTTACTCAATTATTCAAAAGTCAGTCAGTTACGCAGTTTTTCAATCAGTCAATCGTATTTCACTAAGTTTACAGAAGTTTACCGCAGTAACGCGAAGTGTGAAGTGATATAAGTATCGCTAGAATTTGAGTTTGATACTATAAACTTTAAAAGTATTTCGTCATGCAAACCAAACATTAATAAGTGAACGAACGACTCGATGTTAGAACTTTGGCGCGACAATTACGAACACAGTGATCGATATCAGAACACACTATGTTTAGGTATCACTATCTCAGTCGTGCGAACTCAGAAACAATAAGTGACTTAGCGCTCATAACACTCGTGGTCAATATTGCACACAATCATGATCCAACTAAATTAAACGTATATAAACGCACGAAGCAGTTTAGCGGCAGACAGTTATTTGTACACAACCACTAATAGTGAATACACTTATGCAACACAAGACTCTATAAACTTTCATTATTAACGGGCAACGCCAACGGGACGACACAGACCGGGAGTGAACCTTATCCGCGAGTGCAAAGTGATGACAAACACCAAATCTACGGAACTTCTACTTACATGGGATCATCAGTGAACAGGAATCCTCACCGATGGAGTTTTGGATATTCACTATCTCAAGTAAAATCCTCATGTTATTAATATTATAATAAAACTACTGCTCAGTCTCTTTTCCAAGAAACCACACTTTGAGAAATTAGATCAATTGTAATGATAATATTAAACATAAAAAGCTACTCATCTGAGGCAAAATGAACGCATTAGTGTAGGATAAATAATATTTGATTGTCTATGTTTGTGTATGTTTATTGTATTGTATGGTATGTTTTACAGCGAACAACGAAACGGATATATATTGTAACGTAACATAGTTGAGGTCCCCCAACGTTACATAAAAATTGAATGAAATATGGTCAAGGACCATACCCTGAATTAAGGTTGTTCAATAGTTTATGTGCTTGAGAAGTACCTCAAGTCAAAAGGAGGCAATGACTAATGTTAAATATAAAAGAGCCAGACCAATGAATGATTGAATGTAATAAAATGTTTGTTTTTGTACTGTGACATGTTAAGGTCTACAGAGTATTTATGTTGTATTTTGAATATGCTAAAAATGAACTGATGTTGTTTGATAGTAATACTTCATCAATAATTATGTTTATATTTATATTAGATTTGTCTTTATACAATCCAGTATAGTTACCAATGTTAGGCACTGTACTAAGTTCTAAGTATTGTATAAAGTTGAAAAATACTGTTGTTTTAATTAATGTTTATAAACTGGGCCAGGAGTGTAACCAGTGTTTCAAGTCTAACAAGTAGTTCTGACAATTATATTATAAATTAATAAAGGGTTCCAGAACCAGTTAATTAATATCAAAAAGTAACCACCAGTAAATTAAAATTCATGTAATTAACCATGTAACCAATAATTAATTGTACAGTAGGCCAGGTAAAATGAAAATTAAGTTAAAGAACCAAATAATGTTATAACGGTTGTAAGTGAATCTATAGGCCTAAATTCCAGATTAGTGAAAGGAATTTAATACCTTTTTAAGAAACCCAGTCCAACGAAACTCTGGTAAAACATTTGCTGTTTAGGAAGGAAGGTTAGGGGAGAATTTTAGGTGATTCAATATTAATCCAAGCATGGAGTATTTTATTGGAAAAGAGTAGTAATATTCTATAATGCCGGCTCAAGGATATATAGAAAACGTGGTTGTTAAGGCAACTGAAATGTACAGAAGTTGTTGATTTGAATTAATTCGTTCTGATTGTTACAAGCTATTAGGTTGAGATGGACCGATATATTTAAAAAATATGAATAAATCTAAAAGAAATATGTATCAAAATTGAAAAACCCTTTTTGGAAAATAATTATACTTTAATGCTAATGAGTAATAAAAATTAAATAACCTTCCAAATTGTAAATGAATACAGTTAAAAAGAATTGAAAGCCTCTCACCTCATTCACTAAATAATTCCGCTGGATTCGGTATTAAACCAATTCATACTATAAACCGAAGATCAGTAAAAGAATTAAACCCTGAACTAACGGAATTATTGAAGATACCAGAAGACTCGGTTTGGCAGAAATAACCTTCATTGGCAGCAGAAGAAGCTGGGATCCTAATACCATTTCACTGGGACCGAGAATTGTGAAGATCGTAAAAGAAGAATAGAAGCCCGAAGTTTCACTGGATGAAGACGAGATAAACTGAATTTTGGCCACTGTTGACAAACGTCCACCGCCAGACGAAATTTTCGTCGGTTTGGTAAAAAAACAACTTATTTTCATTTCACTGTATTTAAAGTAAATAATTTTATTTTTGTAAATTGAGCAACCTTAATTATGCATTTTACCTGGCCTTACTAATGGTTCCAAGAACTTTACGAACCCTGGGATAAGAATTATTTATTATTATTTTCATGTGTATATGTTTTTAGAATTTGAGTAATTGATAATCGATATATTTCTGGGTGATCGATTTGATCGTATTATTGTTTTTTGAGATAACCTAGACTGTGAATTAATAGAGAAAATAAATAAAGTATCTTTATTGTATGAGATCACGTTTGAAGTTATTGCAGAATAAATACTATATGTAGGGGGTGGAATAATTTACAAAAGGATTGATTCAAACTCAACGAATAACTAACCTATAAGTACGCTTATTACAAGGAACAGCGCTCAAAGTTTGCAGCTGGTGGGACGGGAGATTACGGAACTAGCTTGTGTTTAGTACAAAATTTGAACGGAATTTTCTACCATCGAGTGACTAGGGTTGACACAAATACCCCTTACATTCAGTCAATACTCCATACATATAGCTAATATTACACAAACATTGAAAACTAAGTTAAGTCTATAGAGTAGTATGATTATGAATTCAAGGAACATAATTATAATTTTGTTTGCTTAATAATCTATTTTCCGAAGGTTCCATCGGTCACAACCAAAGGATATACTCATTAATAACACATTAATTAAGACGGGTAACAACATTTTATTTGTTACAAATTGCCACCTTCAACGTATTGATTTACGTGATACAAAGGAGTCTCATACAACTAAATAAACTAGTGGATTGAATTGTAACAAATTGGCGAACCCGACAGTGGGTTTTCACACATCTTCATATAATTAAATAAAATTTAGCAACTAGTTTAATTACAAATTGACGACTCCAACGTGGGGCTTGAATAAGACGGACGTTTCGCTAATACCTAGAAAGATCGAGTGATTACAAATTGGCGCATAACAACGTGGAGCTTGGTCAAACCCCGAAACCCAAAATAAATTTTTATTGATCCTAACAACTTAGTTAATTACAAATTGGCGCTCAACGAGTGGGCTTTAGTTAAGAAAAAATCATAGTAACTGTTACTTAACTTGAGCAGGCAACCATTAGAGGCACAGGAATGCATACTAGAGGTGTTACGAAAAGAATGGAGAAGGAACAAGAAACAGAAGAAGATAGGAGGGAAGAAGAAACAGAGGCAGGTACAGATATTGAAATCGAACAGCAGGCGAGCAATACAGAGGATGCCCAAGGGGACCAACCAGATAAAGCGGAAGCCAGAAGAGAACCAGATTGGCAAGAAATGATGAGGCTAATGATGGAGAAAATTGATAGCATGAAGGAAAGCAATAATGAAAATTTCAGAAAACAGGAGGAAAACTCAAAGCAAACTACAGAAAAGCTAGAAAATAAAATAGACGGTATAAATGAAAATTCGGAAAAGCTGGAAAATAAAATAGACAGTATCAACGAAAACTCAAAGAAACAAAATGAAATTTTAAGTGAGAATTTGATCAAATTAATGAACGAGAAGTTTGACAGAAATAAACAGGAAAATGATGAGAATATATGAAAGCTTAAACTTAATGATAAATGGAAGCTTAAAATGATAAATGAAAGCTTAAACCAAATTAATAAAAGGTTTGACAGGAGCGATGAGAGCTTAAGACAGATTCTGGAGAATACTAAACAAATGGATGAGAAAATTGAAACCCGTAATAAGGAGTTGCGGCAAATCATCAATGAACAAGGCCTAGCGTTGAGGGAAGTCATCAATGAAAGTATTATAATTGTCGATAAAAAATTGAGCAAAGGAGTTGATAGCTGTGGAGTGGAAGTAAGACAGCAAATAAATGAAATTAAGGTGGATCTGGAAAAGACAGATGAACCCATCATGCAACTCAGAGTGGAAGTAGAGACTAAAATTACTCAAATAGGAAACATACAAGCGAAGACCCAAGGAAAATTTGACGGTATACCAATTAATAGAACCGGAAGAATAGAACGGGTTCATGATGAAATGAAGATAGTGAGAATAAGGAAAATAGGGAGAAAGAAAATATTCAATACAATAGAAGAAATGGAGATGAGGAAGGGTGGATTAATTAATATATTTAACCCTACCATTAATAAACAAAGGGAGTTGAATAAAGTTAGAAATTGTAGACAAAACTCAATAAAAATATCAAAGTTAAGCCACCATAAAATAATAACAAAAAACTTGAATAAATTTAAATATCAGTTAAAAATGTCGACGATTGAAGTGCATCAGAAGATATCAGTCATATCATCAAGACGGAATATATCATTAAAAAATTTGGTAAATAATCCAGAGGAAAACAGGAATGGAATGATATTAAAAATGATTGATTACATTAAAATAGAGGAGATGCAATACCTATTAATTAAGAAGGATCTAAATATGACCGAAATTATCAGAGTAATTAAGATATTCACATAAATAAAGCAATTTGACACATTTAATCTAATTGAATAATTGAAATTGCATAAATTAGCATAATTGCACATTGTATAAAATTGCTCCCAAAGAACGTGGGGCTCCACAAATTTAAATTAGAGTAAATTTGTTTATTGTAAGTTTCAGCTATCTCTTCTTCTTCTTCTTCTGCTCCCGTCCTCCTCATTCATCTTCTCCTTCCCCTTTTGCGTCTTCTCCTTTTCCATTCTTATTCTACTGCTTCTAAGTTCCAGCGTAGGCATTCTGCGTATTCCATCTTCCCGTGTATGCTTCGGCCAATCTGTATTTCTTTTACCAATTCCAAATATATATCTTCGTATCTCTACTATTCTCCTATCTTTCTTGTAACTTATATACATGGCTATTATTTTTTCTATTCTTAATACAAAATAAAGTTTCCTCTATTTTTAAATCCTCTCTTATTATTTTTGTGTTGAATCTGTCCCTTAATATTTTGTTTCCTACTTCTCTTAAAACTTTCATCTCCCATGTTTACAAAGGAAAGCTTTTTTCACATGTACTAGGCCTGGTTTCTGCAGTGTGTGAACGAATCTACCCGATCCTTATTTTCGTACCTTGTCGTAAACGTTTATTTTTTCGAATGGTGTATCTTCAGACATCCGGCAGTTCTGTTTGGATTTGTTTAATTGGTCAAGTACCTTTCTGGCCTTGTCAACAATGGGTCACAGCTGTCAAGTTTGACGTGAAATCCGTCTTTATCGTCTTCAGTAAGTCACAATTTTTGTAAACAAATGTAGGTATTTTCTTGATTTACCGTCATCCTACGAGGTTTCAGTAGCACGACTTGTTGAGTCGCTCAACTTAAATACAATACCTTTCCGTTTCAAAGACGTTCGTATGATGCAATCGTGGGACGTCATTTTTAGTTGCGTTCTCACAACACGTTTAATCAAACGGCTTCCTGAGGAGAGGGGTTGTGCAAGACGAAGGGGAAGCCCGTCGCCCGCTCGTATTCTGCGTCCCGAGCTTCAGTCTAGAGCTCTTGCCGCAGGGACTATAGATATTCTGGATTTTAAGGGGTGTGGCCTACTACCGGCCGTGGGATTCAACTAGTTACCTAATTGAGGGCGAGGGTACGCCGAGACCGGGTCCAAGATTCACCTGGCACAGATGGGTTGCGACCAAGGGAGCTAATGAGGTGATTGCCCTCGAAGCGGGCACAGCGGCGATAGAACTTTCGGAAAAGGTCCGTATGGTGGCGTTCAGGGAACGGACACGCAGGGATTCTCAGATAGTCTTATTCGATGTCAGGATAAGACTTTACACGCCCAGCGCAATCCTCGGTCCAGGAGAGACTGAAGCTTTCGCATATGGGTTTTAGCCAAGTAGCCCCATACGGGTATTGCGTAGGTAATCATCGGCACCACTCAGGTGATGACGAAGAGTTTCCCTAGGCGGCGGGTCATAGATTTGGTGCAAAGCAGCGAACGGTCTTGCGGGCTACTTCCTCGGAGTGTGTCGGCCAGGTGAGACGACGATCCAGGTGGAGCCCGAGGTACTTAACGTAGGTAAAACCATCGGCACTACATAAGTTTCCGTAGGCGGCGGGTAATGATTTCCTGCAAAGCAAGGGACGGAAAACGGCTTCCAACTGACACGTATCGGTGGGTGTGACACCTTTTCAGCAGGAGAGATCTTAAAGGCTTAGTGTGTCTGTCAGATTTGTGCAAAACCGTCAGGTGTTAATACCGGTAAACTTATTTCGTGATTCAGTCTGTTAATTAGTTTACGTATTAATTCAACCTTCGACAAAATGAACGAACACTAGTTTTTTTGCATTTAATATATGTAGTGATTAGTTTTTAAATAATCTGTGTGGTAATAAAGGCTGGTTGAAACTTGAGTAAACCGGTTTAATCCGAGCACTGGCCAATATACGCGTAGTTAAAAGTCTATAGTTCACGTTCATTCAATCAAATACCAACGCCCTTAATATGTAAATAATTTTTATTCTATTTGTGGTCTGACCTGATAAAACACATCATTTACGTTTTGTTGTTTCTTGACCAGTTCTAAATTTAAAATTTGTATTTAATGATATCGAGAACCATGTACAAAAGATGATTAGGAATGTAATGGACAATATAAACTGAGAGAGAACTCATAAATAGGTACAAATAGGCGAAACTAAAATGCGTAATTTGTAAGCTGAGAACTACTTTACAGTACTACTAAAACCATTATTTGATACATTCAACTCAACATTACCGTTGAAGTAAATCTGGTAATTGTAGATCGTTTTCTCGCTGACTGCCGTTTCTGGTTTGCCAGATCACGCCCCATCCTCACCGATCGAGGCAGAGTATTGCCTACAATTCTTCATTACATGTCACCTCTACACCGTCGTCCATTTCATTGTCATTACTATTTATGAATCGCACTAAATCCTAGTACACGACCACCGTTTATCAAAATTCGGTGCCGTGATTTTGGTAATGCTGTGTTGGATATGACGAAACGGAATGTCGGATAACTGCCACGACTCTATTGCATTCACAAAACACGCGAGGTTCCAGCTTCCGTTGAGATTCGTATCGCGGTGGACGCATGTCGATCGACCGACATGGCGGGATTATGTTCGCGGGTGTCAAGGTCTGGGCGTTACGTAACGTGTGTACTCCAAGGATACGGCTTCTCTGTCGGCGGCAACCAACTCATGCTGCAGGAATTCAAATTAGTAGACGATAGGTGCGTACAAGGTCAGCCGATCTACATAGGAAGTCGGTTTCAACGTCCCTGTTTCACACACGCGCCTGTTGCGTGTTATAACGTGTACGACTTCTGAGTAAGTTAAATATATTCGGTCGGATAAAAAAAACCGCTAATATCGTATACCAAATGAAAAAATTATATGTTAATGTATTTCTAGCTTATTTAAATCAGCGTCTCGTGCGCTTTTATCGAATGAATCATACCGTCTAAAGAATCGTAGACTGTCCGAACAAGTGCTTAGATACGACTCGTGATTTTTCACTAGTCCGGTACATGTAAATTAGTTGTTCATAATTTATTAATTACAACGTAATTAACTTGTTTTTAAATAGCTCACTTATTAGCGCTCAATTCACGCTCATTGAGTGTCTTTGTACGCATTCCTACGAGCGTCTTCTAATGGCACTGTTCGGTTCGCAGAATGTAATTTGTTTCTTACTTTTTATGCGTTTTTGAACACGTATGGAAATGCAGAGGTACAAATAATAGTATCAAAGTTAATGTATCCTATATATAAATATCGGTATGGAGAACCATACATGACTTCCATATTCTAAGATTTATATTTAAAATCATTTTCAGCCAAACAGCCAGGCTGTGTCTTACCTGCCTTTTTATTGCTGTATTAAATGAAAAATATTATATTACATTAAAATGAAAAAATTATAATTTTATTGCCTGGCAACAAAATTATTTTATTTTTAACAATTACCATTGTTTCAAAAAGTTTAAATAAATTTTCAAGTACTTTACTCTTGTTAAAACGTAAAAGGTTGCAGGTAAACTACCCCTTCCCCTTAACCGATCTTCACCAAAATCGAAAGTCATTGAGACCTCTACAATTCAGGGACGTATGCAAAAAATTATTTGATTCTGTTTGAATTTGCGGCTGTTATCGTTTGCCATAGAAAATACGCTTGATAAAAAAACGTTGCAGGTAAACTACCCCTTCCCCTTAACCGATCTTCACCAAAAACAATAGGTCTTGAGTACTCTACAAATCAGGGCTGTATGCAAAACATTATTTGATTCTGTTTGAATTTGCGGCTGTTATCGTTTGCCATAGAAAATAAAACGTAAAAGGTTGCAGGTAAACTACCCCTTCCCCTTAACCGATCTTCACCAAAAACAATAGGTCTTGAGTACTCTACAAATCAGGACTGTATGCAAAACATTATTTGATTCTGTTTGAATTTGCGGCTGTTATCGTTTGCCATATAAAATACCCTTGTTAAAAAAACGTTGCAGGTAAACTACCCCTTTCCCTCAACCGATCTTCACCAAAAACAATAGGTCTTGAGAAATCTACAATTCAGGGCTGTATGCGAAACATTATTTGATTCTGTTTGAATTTGCGGCTGTTATCGTTTGCCAAAAAAAAAAAATTTCCCTTGATAAAAAAAACCGTTGCAGGTAAACTACCCCTTCCCCTCAACCGATCTTCACCAAAAACAATAGGTCGCGAGTACTCTACAAATCAGGGCTGTATGCAAAAAATTATTTGATTCTGTTTGAATTTGCGGCAGTTGTCGTTTGCCATAGAAAATACGCATGATAAAAAACGTTGCTGGTAAACTACCCCTACCCCTCAACCGATCTTCACCAAAAACAATAGGTCTTGAGTACTCCACAAATCAGGGCTGTATGCAGAAAATTATTTGATTCTGTTTGAATTTGCGGCTGTTATCGTTTGCCATAGAAAATACCCTTGTTAAAAAAACGTTGTAGGTAAACTACCCCTTTCCCTTAACCGATCTTCACCAAAAACAAAAGGTATTGAGAACTCTACAATTTAGGGCTGTATGCAAATAATCTTTTCATTCTGTTTGAATTTGCGGCTGTTATCGTTTGCCATAGGAAATACCCTTGTTAAAACATAAAACGTTACAGGTAAACTACCCCTTTCCCTTAACCGATCTTCACCAAAAACAATAGGTCTTGAGAACTCTACAATTCAGGACTGTATGCGAAACATTATTTGATTCTGTTTGAATTTGCGGCTGTTATCGTTTGCCAAACAAACAAAATTTCCCTTGCTAAAAAAAAACCGTTGCAGGTAAACTACCCCTTTCCCTCAACCGATCTTCACCAAAAACAATAGGTCGCGAGAACTCTTCAAAACCGGGCTGTATGCAAAAAATTATTTGATTCTGTTTGAATTTGCGGCAGTTATCGTTTGCCATAGAAAAAAAATCTACAGACAGACAGACAGACAGACAGACAGACACACAGACAGACAGACAGACAGACACACAGACACTTTTCGGAAAACGACTTTTTTTCATGTTTTGAGTGTAGTAGAATCAGAATCTGCAATAATCTCGAACACGATTTTTTTTGCCATCACCATACTTCCATTCTTTAAGGAATATGGAAGTAAATATCGGTATGGAGAACCATACATGACTTCCATATTCTAAGATTTATATTTAAAATCATTTTCAGCCAAACAGCCAGGCTGTGTCTTACCTGCCTTTTTATTGCTGTATTAAATGAAAAATATTATATTACATTAAAATGAAAAAATTATAATTTTATTGCCTGGCAACAAAATTATTTTATTTTTAACAATTACCATTGTTTCAAAAAGTTTAAATAAATTTTCAAGTACTTTACTCTTGTTAAAACGTAAAAGGTTGCAAGTAAACTACCCCTTCCCCTTAACCGATCTTCACCAAAATCGAAAGTCATTGAGACCTCTACAATTCAGGGACGTATGCAAAAAATTATTTGATTCTGTTTGAATTTGCGGCTGTTATCGTTTGCCATAGAAAATACGCTTGATAAAAAAACGTTGCAGGTAAACTACCCCTTCCCCTTAACCGATCTTCACCAAAAACAACAGGTCTTGAGTACTCTACAAATCAGGGCTGTATGCAAAACATATTTGATTCTGTTTGAATTTGCGGCTGTTATCGTTTGCCATAGAAAATAAAACGTAAAAGGTTGCAGGTAAACTACCCCTTCCCCTTAACCGATCTTCACCAAAAACAATAGGTCTTGAGTACTCTACAAATCAGGACTGTATGCAAAACATTATTTGATTCTGTTTGAATTTGCGGCTGTTATCGTTTGCCATATAAAATACCCTTGTTAAAAAAACGTTGCAGGTAAACTACCCCTTTCCCTCAACCGATCTTCACCAAAAACAATAGGTCTTGCGAAATCTACAATTCAGGGCTGTATGCGAAACATTATTTGATTCTGTTTGAATTTGCGGCTGTTATCGTTTGCCAAAAAAAAAAAAAAATTCCCTTGATAAAAAAAACCGTTGCAGGTAAACTACCCCTTCCCCTCAACCGATCTTCACCAAAAACAATAGGTCGCGAGTACTCTACAAATCAGGGCTGTATGCAAAAAATTATTTGATTCTGTTTGAATTTGCGGCAGTTGTCGTTTGCCATAGAAAATACGCATGATAAAAAACGTTGCTGGTAAACTACCCCTTCCCCTCAACCGATCTTCACCAAAAACAATAGGTCTTGAGTACTCTACAAATCAGGGCTGTATGCAGAAAATTATTTGATTCTGTTTGAATTTGCGGCTGTTATCGTTTGCCATAGAAAATACCCTTGTTAAAAAAACGTTGTAGGTAAACTACCCCTTTCCCTTAACCGATCTTCACCAAAAACAAAAGGTATTGAGAACTCTACAATTTAGGGCTGTATGCAAATAATCTTTTCATTCTGTTTGAATTTGCGGCTGTTATCGTTTGCCATAGGAAATACCCTTGTTAAAACATAAAACGTTACAGGTAAACTACCCCTTTCCCTTAACCGATCTTCACCAAAAACAATAGGTCTTGAGAACTCTACAATTCAGGGCTGTATGCGAAACATTATTTGATTCTGTTTGAATTTGCGGCTGTTATCGTTTGCCAAACAAACAAAATTTCCCTTGCTAAAAAAAAACCGTTGCAGGTAAACTACCCCTTTCCCTCAACCGATCTTCACCAAAAACAATAGGTCGCGAGAACTCTGCAAAACCGGGCTGTATGCAAAAAATTATTTGATTCTGTTTGAATTTGCGGCAGTTATCGTTTGCCATAGAAAAAAATCTATAGACAGACAGACAGACAGACAGACAGACACACAGACACACAGACACTTTTCGGAAAACGACTTTTTTTCATGTTTTGAGTGTAGTAGAATCAGAATCTGCAATAATCTCGAACACGATTTTTTTTGCCATCACCATACTTCCATTCCTTAAGGAATATGGAAGTAAAACAAAAAAAATTACGTTGTAAGTGACTGCAGTCGTTTTATAAATGCCCCTCATAGACATTTATAATTTTACTTCGATATTCCTTAAGGAATGGAAGTATGGTGATGGCAAAAAAAATCGTGTTCGAGATTATTGCAGATTCTGATTCTACTACACTCAAAACATGAAAAAAAGTCGTTTTCCGAAAAGTGTCTGTGTGTCTGTCTGTGTGTCTGTGTGTCTGTCTGTCTGTAGATTTTTTTTCTATGGCAAACGATAACTGCCGCAAATTCAAACAGAATCAAATAATTTTTTGCATACAGTCCTGATTTGCAGAGTACTCGCGACCTATTGTTTTTGGTGAAGATCGGTTGAGGGAAAGGGGTAGTTTACCTGCAACGGTTTTTTTTTAGCAAGGGTAATTTTGTTTGTTTGGCAAACGATAACAGCCGCAAATTCAAACAGAATCAAATAATATTTCGCATACAGCCCTGAATTGTAGAGTTCTCAAGATCTGCTGATTTTGGTGAAGATCGGTTAAGGGAAAGGGGTAGTTTACCTGTAACGTTTTATGTTTTAACAAGGGTATTTCCTATGGCAAACGATAACAGCCGCAAATTCAAACAGAATCAAAAGATTATTTGCATACAGCCCTAAATTGTAGAGTTCTCAAGACCTATTGTTTTTGGTGAAGTTCGGTTGAGGGAAAGGGGTAGTTTACCTGCCACGTTTTTTGTTTTATCAAGGGTATTTTCTATGGCAAACGATAACAGCCGCAAATTCAAACAGAATCAAATAATGTTTTGTATACAGCCCTGATTTGTAGAGTACTCAAGACCTATTGTTTTTGGTGAAGATCGGTTAAGGGAAAGGGGTAGTTTACCTGTAACGTTTTATGTTTTAACAAGGGTATTTCCTATGGCAAACGATAACAGCCGCAAATTCAAACAGAATCAAAAGATTATTTGCATACAGCCCTAAATTGTAGAGTTCTCAAGACTAATGGTTTTTGGTGAAGATCGGTTGAGGGAAAGGGGTAGTTTACCTGCAACGTTTTTTTAACAAGGGTATTTTCTATGGCAAACGATAACAGCCGCAAATTCAAACAGAATCAAATAATGTTTTGCATACAGCCCTGATTTGTAGAGTACTCAAGACCTGTTGTTTTTGGTGAAGATCGGTTAAGGGGAAGGGGTAGTTTACCTGCAACGTTTTTTTATCAAGCGTATTTTCTATGGCAAACGATAACTGCCGCAGATTCAAACAGAATCAAATAACTTTTTGCATACAGCCCTGATTTGTAGAGTACTCACGACCTATTGTTTTTGGTGAAGATCGGTTGAGGGAAAGGGGTAGTTTACCTGCAACGGTTTTTTTTTTATCAAGGGAAATTTTGTTTGTTTGGCAAACGATAACAGCCGCAAATTCAAACAATCAAATAATGTTTCGCATACAGCCCTGAATTGTAGAGTTCTCAAGATCTGTTGATTTTGGTGAAGATCGGTTAAGGGAAAGAGGTAGTTTACCTGTAACGTTTTCTGTTTTAACAAGGTTATTTTTTATGGCAAACGATAACAGCCGTAAATTCAAACAGAATCAAAAGATTTTTTGCATACAGCCCTAAATTGTAGAGTTCTCAAGACCTATTGTTTTTGGTGAAGATCGGTTAAGGGAAAGGGGTAGTTTACCTACAACGTTTTTTTAACAAGGTTATTTTCTATGGCAAACGATAACAGCCGCAAATTCAAACATAATCAAATAATTTTCTGCATACAGCCCTGGTTTGTAGAGTACTCAAGACCTTTTGTTTTTGGTGAAGATCGGTTGAGGGAAAGGGGTAGTTTACCTGCAACGTTTGTTATAAAGCGTATTTTCTATGGCAAACGATAACTGCCGCAAATTCAAACAGAATCAAATAATTTTTTGCATACGTAAGTGAATTGTAGAGGACTCAAGGCCATTAGATTTTGGTGAAGATCGGTTAAGGGGAAGGGGTAGTTTACCTGCAACCTTTTACGTTTTAACAAGAGTAAAGTACTTGAAAATTCATTTAAACTTTTTCAAACAATGGTAATTGTTAAAAATAAAATAATTTTGTTGCCAGGCAATAAAATTATAATTTTTTCATTTTACTGTAAATTATGTATATATTAGAAAATATATAGTGCTTGGCAGGCAAGCATATTTCAGATTATAAGTCTTAGAATATGGAAGTCATGTATGGTTCTCCATACCGATATTTTTGAAAATTTTGACTTTTTTATTGGCCTGTGGTACGCGAATAGTTAAAAAACTTGAAAAAATTCGCTTTAGTCTGATAACCGGCATGGGTCAATCCATTTCAAGTCATCCAGAAAATATTTAATTGGTTGCTTCTCTATTTTTAAAAAATCTTATTTTTTTAATACAATTACCCTTACATGTTGGAAGTTGAAAATCATAATTTTTTAAATTTTATTGCCACCGGTTTTTGCATGGCGGTCATGTTTGTTTGGCGAACCGCTACAATTCAAGCGTTTACGTAAACACCTGTATCTCGTAAGCTATCTGTTCTATCACCATGGGGTAAAACGGAAATTATTCAGAAAATGAAGGGCTAAATGTTTGGTTCCATAGACTTTTTACCTAAACTTAGGTCTTAGGGGTGAAATTTGAGAAAACATTTCAGATTTCTACTGCATTTTTATAGTATTTAAGGGTAACTTTTCTTGAGAAGGAATAGAGTCTACAAGACAAGTTTTTTTTACAAACAGTTAGGAAGTATGTCTACTCGTACAGAAAAAAAATTCATACCTCTGGCTTGCACCCTATTTAAAAAAATTTCAAAAATTTGAAATTTTAAAAATTGTCATTTTTAGGGGTTAATATCTCTGGTGGGGCAAAATATAAAAATCTGAAACCTATGATAGTACTTTATGGCAGTAATATGTACAAAAACTTTCATTTTGTAGTTTTGGCTACAAGCTGAGATGTGACAAGGTAAATATGTAAAAATAAAAATGGCTTTTTGGAAAAGATTCCAACTTTTTACACACTTTATCCCTTTTTGTGCCCAAGAGTCCTAAAATTTGGAATTTCCTAAACTGAACACTATGTTCAGATTTAGATTAGTCTTTAATTGGATGTCTCACATGGATTTTTGAGATTATTTTACATTTTTGCCTCCGGTGCCCTATTTTTAGGCAGATCATTCTCAGAAACAAAGGTGTCTGTAGAGATAAAAGTATGGACACACATACAAAGTGTTACGGAAATAGGTTAATACATTCAAAGATTATCGTAGACATCGCCTACAGACATATGCACACGCGCGCTCGCGAAAAACGATCGAGTAAAACTGAGAGCTCGCTCCAGTCGTTAAATTATTATAATTTTACGTGTTGGTAAATTGTAGGCCTATTATTTTATATAATTATATAAATTGAAGCTCGTACCTTAACAGACAGGTAGCCAATTAGATGTTTATGAGACTCTCTGTTGGAGGTGATTTCAGGGGAATAATTATAGGATAGTAGCGTGATCATTCAGAAAAAAGAAGAGAAACGATAAAAAGAAGTAATGTAGAAAAAAGAAAAGATAATCGCTGAATCCCGATCAGAATATGTGCGGGGAGCAGATGTACGCAGAACGTCGCAGTTTTCTTGATTCTAGACGCAATTAGTCCTACGTAGGATGATTTTTACAGCCATTACAGTCTGAGGAAACCAGGTCTCTACGGTACAGACAGTGAAGTAGACGAACGGAAACGACATAAAGGAAGCAGTGACAAGAGTGACATAACAGCGCACGTAGTTAGTTCTGCTCCAGTTGACTTCGCCAAGTAAGAAAAGGCTTATATAAAAATACAACCAGAGAAATTGTTATATGTAGGTAGTGCGCGTAGGACACGTGAACAGTACACCATATGGTAACGCCTGCGTCACGTGATCATACCGCAACACTCAATCTTATACGAGATCATCGGCATGTTTGAATATGTCAGATAGTCAGTAGAGCATACGAACGGTATTTGGTAGGTTTAACTTTAGTGTTTTTAAATTTAACCGGAAAACCGTGCAGTAATCGAAATTTTTATTGTTTATTGAATTCATAATAATAAAAATAATAATGATTGTCTGCTTTACAGTTGTTATTGTTCTTAAGAAGAGAACAATAAACACACATCTGCACGGGTAGTCGTGGTTTGCTTATTTTGTTTTTACCTTTTATTTGCTTTTTAACCGTAGTAAACAACGTATGATCACCTCAGTGCAGCGATTTAGACACAGTGGAACACCGGAATAGAGGTGAGAAGGTGAGGTGGTTGAAGACGTGATAGCTCTGGGACACAGAAAATGAAGATTTAATTGGATTGGAGGAATGTGGCAGACAAGGTTATTTGGGTACTTGAGATGGTAAAGGGAAATGTGGTGGTGATCTAACGCATGACCGTCACTGGCTGGACTGTGTAATTCCGCGAGAAATGACAGCCATGTTGAATGCATCTGCGTAAATACGGTCACAAGTTAGAGTACGAGTGAAGAATGAAAATAATGAGTGTACAGGGAGGTTTTACCCCCCGATTTTGTCAGTTCCTAAATAGATTATTTTCGGCCGTGAACATATCCATTTGAAGTTGCGGCTGGACAGAAGATATGTTGGACTGATAAATCCTATTAGAGATTCTGTGATTCCGTCTTCGCTTTTCCGTCTGCTTCTGTTGTAGTGTTATATAAATACAATTAACAAACACTAGAATTAGATATAACCGAAGTCCACATAATATGAAAACACTTCTGATGGATGTAATTTAACTGGTACTCGTGTTGGTCAACTGACTTTGGTGTATATACACCAGAAAAAAGTTTTTTTTGAATTCACGCAGCAGACATGCGCTTCTGTGTTCAGAGGTGTACATATCTCGGATTTATATACAGGGTAGACTAGGTTTTGCCGAGGAATGCACGACATTGGGGGCGCCAAAAAAAGCCAGAATTTTACGGTGTCCAAATTTGTTTACATAAACAAATAATGCGCTGCTAGATGACAATTTAATGATATGGCTCTCCCGACGGAAAGCTAGGAGAGAACTGAACAGACAAACCGGACTGGTAAATAATTTTGTAAAACTAAATAAAAACCGAGGATATGCCATGATCTTACGGCGTCCAGATATGTTTACATAAACAAAGACTACACTGCTATATGAGAATTTAATGTTACGGCTCTCCGGACGGAAAGCTAGGAGAGAACTGAACCGGCAAACCGGACGGATCTCTGCCCAGAAGCGGGTCTGACATCAAACGCATCAAACGGATACGTAAGTCGACTCCACGGATGTCTGCTGGAGGCGATAGAAAATGTGTAATCAGTGCAATTAGGTACATGTCTGAACGCGTTGAGGGACCCCAAATCCGTTAGGTCTGTCATCTACCACTTAATTTCTATGGGACTGATTGAGGCTGTTGCGACCAAGTCTCAGTCACTGACCGAACACCGACGTCCGAAGAAGACTATTGCACTTTGTCGAATTGACTTTGACGCTGGCAGTTCACGTTCGTGTGAGGAACAAGGAATAAATGTAATATGTGTAGTTTTTACACAGTTAAATTAATTAAAATTCAGATTTGATGCAGTGTATAGTGGTAAAGCCCGTGTTACTCTCATTTTACATGCGATTTATAAATGCTTATGACACCGCGGACTGAAGTTGACGGTAGAAATTTCCACATAATGTTACGAAATGCACTTCAGAGTGTGTAGCGTAGGCGAGAAAATGTAGTTTGCTGTTGTACGTAGGTGGATATAAGATACAGTACAACGTTGTTCGTTAGTTTTGACGAGAAACTACGTGTCTAGCGCCTTTTATATAGTTCCTGGGGTCTTTCCTATTATTCCCCTGCCGACGACAAACCATTCACTGTGCAGTTATAAATAATGAAAATGGACTTTAGTAAAAAATTGATTTTTTTTAAACGTTTTTGCTGCGAAACTCTTATCAAATATTTCCAGGTTAATAAAATTTACCGAATGGTTCGCAGTCGTGTGTTCGAAATGCAACCCTGGGCATCTGGACAGACGTTTTACGTGGCGGAGACACGTAACAACAAAAAAGTAAACATATTCGTCATAACTGTTAGACATTGCGTACTGGTTAATCGGAAAGAGGTCACATATGTCCCTTAAGAACAAACACTTCTACAAGGCAAGTCTCAAACCAATCTGTACGTACGTTATTCAGCTACGGGGAACAGCAGGTTAACCAAATGTGCAGTCACAGAGACGCTGGAGCGTTTCCAGAACATGGCACTCAAGACAGTGGTCAATGCCCCGTGTTACGTGCCAAACGACGTCATAGAGAAGACTTCGTGGACCCGTCTGTTCCAGAAGAATTTCAACTCATTAAACGCGGTAGGCCTACAGAGACAGACTAATAGCACTCCAAACCATCTGGCATGAAAGGTCCTGGATGGCGCAGGCACACAAGACAATTAAAATGGCTAGACAAGCGGCCATACCAGACTTTTTTGACTTTATTGTGTGTATGTGTGTGTGTGTGTGTGTGGGGGGGGGGTAGCTGGAATATGAGATGTTTTCTTTCCTTTCACTAACATAAGTTTTGTGTAATGTTACTAAATGTTTTTCATAACAGATTGCAAAATAAACAAAAAATAGTATTCTCTGAATAACATTAATATGTTCTAAATGCAACTTTAGAATACTTTTTCGAAAACCCCGCTAAGTTTGAACGTAAGATTGTGGACGGACCAAGATAAAACGATGCTATCTGAATTTCAACGTTTTTTCGAATTGCAGTTTATCAACATCATAATCATCTTCAGCAAGGATTCAACTAAAAATGGTTTGTTCTTTGTAGCAAGCGGATAGAGTAGAGCTGGTCAAGCTGGTCACTAAACGCTGCTTCGGACGGCCCACATCTCTTCGTCCTTTCGGCTTATAATTCGATAGTTTGGGGATGCGGCAGTCATACATTCGGTTAAGATGTTCCAACCATTTTAGCCGATATTGAGCAATCGTATACGTTCAGTTCCTACCGTACATCGACATTTTTTTGTGACCTTGAAACATCATGTCACGTTCCTGAGAAATCTCATTTCGGCTTCTGGCCTGGGGTTTCGTGAAAGTCCAATTCTGACTCATACAGAAGTGTGGGGAGGTCCACCACATTGTAGAACTTCTTTACTCGTTGATTTTAGAGTTCCACCGATGATCTCACACATATGATTCAACTTGTATAGCTTTAAGATTACTCGTAAAAGCGTTTCGGCTGTCCCTGCGAAATATAAAGAATTGCGAATCCTCACGTTAGGCGGTGCTGAAGACGATTTGTTGTGAATACTTAACAAGTTCTGGCCATTGTAATTATTCTAACTCTCCATTACGTAGTTGTGTCCATTCTCTATAACTCTGATGACGAGAACAACCGAACGACACCAATCCTATCTTCTCACCATTAAAGCCAGCGGTGGCAAACTTGCTCGTAAACGGGGAAGAAATTAGATACTTCGAGAGGCAAAATAAAATTCAGTCTACAGGTAGGAAGTTAAAAGAAAAACAATTCCAAATTAACGATTATTCAAAGTACGATTACATTAAGTAAACTGTACAAATTACAGTTCCGGCCAAAACTAAACGTGTGGAATTATTGTACGGTTATAATTAGTGTAATTTATTATTTCTATATTACTGCTTATTGTGTGTTAGCAAGTTAGACGAAGTACCGTGTCTGTGTTTGAGTAAATTTTTTGTGTACCCAAAATTGGATGGATTAGGTAAGGTGCGGGCGGATTGGCCGTAGTTTGCCGAACCTTGATTGTGTTTTGCGTTATTCTGTTCTAACGTGGTCGAAAAGTTCGGCTGGCGCTTACTTCATAAGCTCAAGCGGCCAGACTTGATTTGGTCACATTCATGGACGGTGCTTGTTAGGTAGGGGCTTTGTTTGACCGGTATTTGGTTTTATGCAAGCCAGAGTAGCGACGCTTATAAAAAACGCACAAAGACAATGACCCTAATAATCACACAATGACCTGCACAGGGGTGGTGTAACAGCGATTGGGGCTCGTCCATGCGGAACATCTGTGGCGTGCCTGTTCTGGGCAGCATAATGATACAGAATTTTTACGTTTCACGCAGGGTAGAGAGATTTTATACTATCATCATTTTCGCTCCATGGGAGTTTAGGCATATCCTGTTCCGTCTTCAAGTACGTGACCGCCTTTTCTTTTTATTCGTCCTGCATTTCTTCTTCCTTTGCCTTGTCTTCGATACTCTGTACAGACTGGTTTTAGTTCTTCCACGTGCTGTGCTCTTTCCATTTTTTTCTACGATCTTTACTTTTTTTGTAAAGAATGTAAATGTATATTGTAATGCGACATAATGAGCATAACCCAATAAGGGAATAAAACCCCATATAATATCACGTAAACTAAACCATATACCTAACCTTGCTAAACCAATGAGAAAGGTAAAAACCCGAAATAAGCAAAAGGAAGTACAACATAAACTAAGGTAGAACAAATATGTACTCTAAACCATAAAAAGAGACTGTTCATTGTAATAAGGACTAATTGTAACAGGAAGGTAATCACAACAAGAACAATAAGTGAATAAGTGTAAAAGTAAATACTGTATGTAAGATGTTGACTACTAACTATACAGACAGGACTGTTAATACTAGTGGTAACTTATAGTGAATGAAATATATAATCACAACTAAAGGCAATGTGTGATCATATAATAATAATATTAATGTATAAAATAACTTTTATTCAATATACTGTTACGACGGTCTACTCGATCGTCGTAGGTGCAGTGGAAACAAAATAAGTACAAGACACCAATTAAGTCACTAATCACACCTTTAATTTTTACAGTTAAATAGTTCGTAATTAACAACACAGTCTCTACAATAAATCCAATGAAAATTGCTCACATGCAATAAAATGTCCACTAAAATTAAACACAGTTGTATTACAATTATACCGTCCGATTATAAAACACAACACTTAACTAATAACCACTTGAACGCACACAGTAATATCGCTACTATAACTCGAACCGCTCTGTAAATATATCTCGCACTGAACTGACTTGAACGTCGTTGAGTACTGGTATTTATAGTCAGTCGAATATCTAGACGATTCCTAATTGCGTCTTAGCGTCCGTATGAACTACGTAATTAACTGCGGCCTTGACACAGTCCTCACGGCTGGCCGGCATCGAGAACTCTCTCGCAAATGCGTCTACAAGCACGTACGCCACACGCTTACATTCTGGATCTCTCCGGAACGTTCGACAAACACGTAGATCGTTCTGTGATGTCGTAATAATACCTATGTATTACTAAGTTTCCAAAAGGCTTCAACCTATAAAGGACCAAAAGGTGATTTAGGTTGTTAACGTAATTTACTTTTATGTTAACTGAATAACCTTGATTGTATAAAATAGTTCCCTATTTTATTTTAATGTCAACTGAAGGGAATAATACAATCATTTGTGTTGTTTAAACTAACGTGTTAAAACTTATTTAGGGTAATAAGAATTATATTGTGTAAATTCACCAGGAGTCAATAATACTTAATAATAGGTCATAATAAATTGACCAACTCTATTATTATATATTAAGAAGTTATTAAAAGATAGTTTTATTGTTTAAAGTTGGTTTGAGTTTGACCATAATGGCCTAACATTATGGTAATATGTTTGTTTTATATCAATCTTGTTCTTCACTTTATCAGAATCAATTCAATGAATAATAACAACATAATGGACACTTTAATGCACGTAATAATAATAGTGTATCAAGCCACAAGGTCATACAGTAATATTAAATTGAAACTTTGTATAAAGAAATACCAATTAATTGGCCAATATCAAAATAGAAACTATTGTAAATCCAACTATTAAACCATCACAGCACTGTAATAAACAGTAAAAGATGGTATAACTAACAATATATGGTTTATTTAAGTTTCAAAAGTCACATTTTAATTAATTAATGGAATTGTAATGTGATTTGAAATGTCAAAAGCTACATGGAATGGCTTATGAGATGAAATTTTATAAAATGTTAAATTAATTATTAGGACACACACCTATGCCATGTGAGGTGTCCAAATTTTTGTCTAGTTGTAAGGAATATTGTACTGCGAACTAATTTGAGATTTATTATGTAATAGACAGGGAGTAATTGTAGTTAGAAAATGTAAAATTTTGTATCTTAAATAATTAAGTCATGTGACCTCCTAACCCGACGATTTTGACCAATGAGAAATTTTGTAATTTGAATGTACAAGGAAATTTCTTCACTTGATTGTTAGACTCGAAAGTATAAAGAACAAATCTTTGCAGCTCTGTGTCAAAAAATATATGATAGAGGCAAGTCCAAGCCAGAAGAAAAGTGACAGTAAAATATTAACAGTGTCAAACTAGAACAAAGAAATGATAATATAATACTACAGCAAGAAGAACGAAGATAATAATATATCTAAAAGTAAATAATAGTTATCTACAAAAGTGGTGAGACCGAACCTTGTATAATAACACTAGTAATAATTACACGACACCAGAACTAAACCACATAACACTTATTCATCAGAACCAAAGTGAAAATACTAATGCAACTCATACAATTTATTTGACTTATTTTATTTTAAAAACTTGTTTTATATAGTTGGGAGTTAAATTTACTCTGTATTCGCTTAGCGTCAATCCGCCATCTTGGCACTGCCTACTGAAGCAATTACTGAGTCGACACTAACTATTGTGTTCGCACATCAGACCAAACAAATATTATATTGTATTTTCTTAATTTTAATTTTATTGTTATTAGTAAGTAAGATTTATTTTAATTGTAATGTGTTGTACTTCTTAGTGTGCATTTCGTACTTTTTAATAACAGTCAAAAGAATACAGGAGTTTATATAACTATCGAAATTGTAACTCTGAATCGAACTGAGATTAAGAATCGTCTCATGCATTGTACCAAATAAACATTAGAACAACGAAGGCCGTAATTTATGAAAATAAACAATGATATTTTTCCCCAATTGATGCGAGTTGTCTTTTATCAAAAAAATAAAATAGAAATAAAGAATTTTATTTCAGAATAAGAAGATTGAACCCGATCACGACGACGTAAGTAATTTTGTCAAGCGTAATAACCTACGGTAAGTGAGCCAGGTAACCTCAATCTTGACAACTCAACACGAAAACCAAAACCCGTCCCCAACAAACAGTAATCCACGTTAATAAATAATAAATAAATAGTTATAGAAAATAATTAAAGTTAAATAAAATAAAATAAAACTATTATAAAATTGGCGCTTACAACGGGAGGCGTTAAATAAACCAAAATTTTGTCGTTACAAAATTAGCACAACAAGGTGAGGCCTAACTAAGTAATTAAATTAAATAATTTTAAATAATAAACAAAAAATAACGAATTTATTAATTGTTATAATATTTGTTATTAATATACGCTACTTGTTAATAATACATATTGATTGTTTTATTTATACGTAAGCCTACGTCGTTTGTCTGTTTCCGCCCCAACAGTGTTATATTTTTCCAGATAATATCACCCGTAGGTTCTGAATTCCTGTTTGCTTTTATTATTTGGCAGCTTATTTGTCTTCCTATTGAACCATAGCTTGTTATCGTTACCCAGGAGTTAGCTGACATCAATTATCTGTTTTATAATTTCATCATGTACCAAATAAAATTAATATCAGAATCTACTAATAAATTAGTATTACCCTGGCGGGTGCGTATTTACGGAGAGGGTGGACTACTTACTCCCTCCTCAACAGAAGGTCGAAAAAAGTTGACTAGAAATTTTGTTATCCTCTTAATATTTAGGTTGCTTTATTATTTTTTTTAGCTGTGTACTCTAATATAGTAGTACTAATTCTTTTTTAAATATACAAACAGGTTTATTATAGATCATTTGTGTATACGTTTGATATGAAATATAGGAAAATCAGTTCAGTCAGTAAGTATCTTGTAAACAATATTTCAAAAACGCGTATTTTTTTGGGTATTAGTCTACCGTTTAGGATGGATTTCAGACGTTATCACACGTTTTTCAGCCATTGTAAAAATAGTAATATCGATTAGTCTTAACTTGGTTTTTTTTCTTTTGTATGAAGACGACTCGACCGGTCTCCCCCCCCCCCTCTTAATACCACATTGTAGGTGCGGTACTGTGCTGGTACTTGACTTTCAGGAACATTTTTGTTATTTTGTTGTCCATTGTGCTTTTTTTTTTAACATCAATTTGTTGAATCGTTCAGTTTTAACTGTGTAGTACAAAAGTTAGTAATATAACAAGAAGATAGCTTAAATTTGACTTAAATTAATTTATACCGAGGCAAATTGTTAGCTGTGTGAAAACATTTAGGTGCATTAAAACAGAGAAAAAAAATGTGTGTTACATCAGACATGCTATAATCCAATGCGTCAGTCTGACCTGACCGTTTATAATCTGACGCACCGTTTGGTCAGCTACTAAATTCCGTGTTCCTTGAGATAGATCTACGACAGTCGTGAACATCACAGCAGTGGTCTGAAGAAAGAAGGAAGCAGACTTTTACGATTATTACAAAAGGCATTAACACGCTTCTTGGAGTATAAGAAACAAACATTTTTGAAAGCCTACTTTAATTCTTAAAAGTAACGCCTACGTAAAGAAATATCGCCGTATCATTATCACTATTAGCCAATTTTCTTTTCTCTTGTGACCAGAGGTGAAAACCTAAGTCGGCCTTCTTGGTGAATAAAAAAAAAATTGGTTTTTGTTTCTAATACATAATAATCTTTTGTTGGTAACTTGTGACGATATCTTTTTTGTATTGACAGCTATGGTCTTGTGAGACGTTATTTACACCTGAGAACGAATTCAGATGTTTAGAGGTCGTAATGTTGTGTTCAGAGTTGTTTTTAAAACGACGGCTGATGTTCGAAGTATTATAATGTGTAGTAGTAATCATTCCATCGAGTTCTAGTTTTAACATTCGTATTTTAAGGGGACCATGTACCCTTCAGGGTCACAATGTATTGTAAATGAACAAACATCGCATGACTTCGGTACCATTATTTCAAAAACTACTTGATAGATTGACTTGGTATTTTTAACACTTATTATATTAACAAGTATATAACTGCTTAAAATGATGCACATTCACCAAAAAATAATTTATAGTTTTGGAGAAAAAAGTAATTTATTTTTGAAATTCTTTACAGCAATTTTTTTATTTATTAATATATAAATATCTAGGTTACACTTAACTTAATTAAACAAAAGTGGTACACTTTATTTATCAAGTAATGAAGAAGAGTTGTGCCAAATTTAAAGTGTGTGGTCGTATTAGTTTTTACAAAAATGGTACCTAAAGTTAAAATATCGGTATGGAGAACCATACATGACTTCCATGTTCTAAGATTTGTATTTAAAATCATTTACGAAATGAAATGTTTCCATAGAAACTACTTCTTTCCACTTATTGCTTCAGACTTAACCACAGTACTGTGGTCACTAATGTATACCACCACACGTTATCACACTCGATTTTCACTGATGATGGCAGTCGACGGCACTGCCGAAACGTCTGGTTTTGCAGAAAACATTGAACTACGGCCAAACAGCCCGGGAAGGAATTTTAACAACAAACTACTACTTTGTTGCCGATAACGTAGTACACATATAAAAATTATCCCCTCCTCCTTCAACTATAATTTTCATTTATAGAAAATTACCCCCACCCCGTTCAACTATCCTCTTCATTTATAGATATTTCATGTACGTTTCTACAGTGGATTATTAAGATCTTCTTATCAGGATACTTTATTTATCATAATTAAGTACTTTACTCTTGTTACAACAAAAAATGTTTCAGGTAAACTACCCCTTTCCCTTAACCGATCTTCACCAAAATCAACAGGCCTTGAGATCTTTAAAATTTAGGGATGTATGCAAAAACGTATTTGATTATGTTTGAATTTACGGCAGTTATCGTTCGTCATAAAAAAATTAACCTTGTTATCACATAAAACGTTGCAGGTAAACTACCCTTTCTCTTAACTGATCTTCACCAACATCAGTAGGTCTTGAGTCCTCTACAATTCAGGGATGCATGCAAAATATTATTTGATTCTATTTGAATGTGCGGCAGTTATCGTTCGTCATAGAAACAATTACTCTTGTTAAAACATTAAAGGTGGCAGGTAAACTACCCCTTTCCCTTAACCGATCTTCACCAAAATGAATAGGCCTTCAGTACTTTACAATTCAGGAACGTGTGCAAAAACTTATTTGATTCTGTTTGAATTTGCGGCTGTTATCGTTAGCCAAAAAAACATTACCCTTGATAAAAAAAACCGTTGCTGGTAAACTACCCCTGTCCCTTAACCGATCTTCACCAAAAACAATATATCTAGAGTACTCTATAATTCAGGGCTGTATGCAAAACATTATTTGATTCTGTTTGAATTTGCGGCTCTTATCAACCATAGAAAATACCCTTGTTAAAATATAAAACGTTGCAGGTAAACTATCCCTTTCCCTTAACCGATCTTCACCAAAACCAACAGGCCTTCAGTCTTTTACAATTGAGGAACGTATGCAAAAAAATATTTGATTCTGTTTACATTTGCGGCTTTTATCGTTTGCCATAGAAAATACTCTTGTTAAAATATAAAATGTTGCAGGTAAACTACCCCTTTTTCTTAACCGATCTTCACCAAAACCAATAGGTCTTGAGAAATATATAATTCAGGGCTGTATGCAAAAGAGTAGTTGATTCTGTTTGAATTTGCGGCTTTTATCGTTTGCAATAGATAATACCCTTGTTAAAACAAGAAACGTTGCAGGTAAACTACCCCTTTCCCTTAACCGATCTACACAAAAAACAATAGGTCTTGAGAACTCTACAATTCAGGGCTGTATGCAAATAATTATTTGATTCTGTTTGAATTTGCGGCTGTTATCGTTTGCCATAGAAAATACCCTTGTTAAAACATAAAACGTTGCAGGTAAACTACCCCTTTCCCTTAACCGATCTTCACCAAAACAAAAGGTATTGAGAGCTCTGCAATTCAGGAGTGTGTGCAAAATATTATTTGATTGTGTTTGAATTTGCGGCTGTTATTGTTTGCCATAGAAAGAAATTACCCTTGATTAAAAAAAAACGTTGCAGGTAAACTACCCCTTTCCCTTAACCTATCTTCACCAGAAACAATAGGTCTTGAGTACTATACAAATCAGGACTGTATGCAGAAAATTATTTGATTCTGTTTGAATTTGCGGCTGTTATCGTTTTCCATAGAAAAAATCTAGACACACACACACACACACACACACACACACACACACACACACACACACACACACACACACACACACACATGTCGAAAAACGACTTTTTTTCATGTTTTGAGTGTAGTACAATCAGAATCTGCAATAATCTCGAACACGATTTTTTTTGCCATCACCATACTTCCATTTCCTTAAGGAACATGGAAGTAAAAACTGCACTTTCGGGAAATTGAGTTCGAAGTTGGATTAACACTTAAACTGAACTAAAAGCCGCCAGGACAGTAATCAGCACTATCACTGTCTTCTGTTTTTCTTTTAACGGCCTCCCTCTGATCCTCTTCTTTTTTATATTTTCCTCAACTTCTTTGTTTGCTTTCTTAATTCGATGTTTGTCGATTTCCGTAAGTCCTTCAACCATGAATTTTCCTGGTTTTATGCCCAACCTCTCAAGCACATTGCATTTTGTAACTGACCCATCATTAAAACATATCACTGCATCTGTAAGTCCTAGTTGTAATGTCTGACATCCCACAAAAGTTGATTTTTGCATTCTGTTCCAAATAACACTGTTTATGGCCTCATTAGGGTTTTACGTTTTTCCGTGCAGGCAGCTTTTCAGCAAGTTTGGGTGTGATAGGTCCTTGAATACAGGCTTGATCACCTCCATAACTGCTTCTGGCAGCGAATGCTCATGCTTAAAATCTATTAAATATATGAAAGTTATTTGTAACAATAAAGTACGTACGAAGTTGTACTGCATGAATTCGTCGGCGTCACCTACCCAGGAGCGTGCCCAAGATGTGCAGGCATGTCATTATTAATTTTTTACACCAAGTAAATTACTATAAAGGTATGCAATGTTATATATTTTCTTGAACAGAATTAACAGGAGAATTTTTTAGGCCTATTATCAAAAAATCGAAAATATTAAGTTAAAGGGTACATGCTCCCTTTAACCGTATCATTCCATCGTCTTGCATTTTTGGAGTTTTTCCTCTCTGTATCAATTAGCAATTAAACTTGTACAATGTATAAGGTAATCCATTAACAGTACATGCACAAGTCGAGATTGGTAATCGCAGAGCGACGATTTCTCGACTACATCGGGTCACTTAGTCTCTTCTCTTTTGATGTCTCTTTCTCTCGCTTGGTCTCCAACTTCTTTTGAGTCTCTTATTATTATTCCTGCCCAGTACGATCCTATCAAAGGGTTCTCGTGTTGAGGTTGTTGTATTCTGCTTTTATGTCTTGTACATGCCTTGCTGCGAGATCATTATGGAGCGTTTGATTTCAGACATACCACGGGGCATTAACTGTAGTTTTCGATGTTTTACATTGACATGTTTGGATAATAGCTATGTTGGATTTTCGAAATTAAATCTTATAAATTATGTACGAACCCTTAAGTCAGCATGTAAAGGAATACGCCTAAAATTCTACAAGGTGATGGATATTCCCATACTTCTTTATGGGTCTGAGAATTGGACTTTAATGAAAGGCCAGACCGGTCGCATCCAAGCGGCTGAAATGAGATTTCTCAGGCAGGTGGCAGGGTATGCTGTCCATGATCATAGACGAAACATAGATAGGCTATACGGCAGGAACTGAATATTATGAGTATACTCGACAGGATCGCCCAGTATCGGTTGAATTGGTGGGAACATCTTTGCCGAATGGATGACTGCCGCATCCCCAAACAACTATGGAACTATAAGCCGAAGGGACGGAGAGGTGTGGGACGTCCGAGGAAGCGCTGGAATGACCAGCTGTAATATTTCCCTATTTGAGACCGGAACAAACCATTGTTGGTTTAAACCTTGAGGACGATATTGATGATGATGATGATGATGATAAATTATCTACAATTTAAATTGTACTCTGATACAATAATTTTATATTTTTAATTCGACAGATTATGCACTGAACCATGTAATCAAGTTTTGTATACTTTCATTTCATTTTTTTAAACAACTGTAAGTATTTTAGACTTGTGTAATATCGAATTTATGTTAATACAACATACTCTCGCTTCTACTGTGTTTGAAACAGACAGTGAAATATACATGCTGGAGCAGTGGTACTTCATTTTTACACTTGGCTGCCATTTCCACAATATATAGAACCGAATGTGACTTACTATATCCTATTGTTGGACTGTGGGTTACGAGTTATTTACAAAAGCAGGGGAGCGATCATAAATCAATGTGTGTGTCAGATTTGATGCACGGTCGAGGGCAACCGTCCGGTTGATGAATTTAGTTTCATAGACATGACTAGTACCGTGTGTCCTGCTACTTAGTATTATTTTTATGAAGTAGGCGTAGTACATTTTTAAAAATTGATTTTGTCTTGTGTTTGTTTCAGGTGAGTGGTTACTATGTACACTGGACAACGTTGTGCTGTGTGAATGACCTGAAGTACTGTATGTCTGCAAATGTGGTGTAAGTTAAGTCTGTCTGACTTTTAATAATTTTTCAACGTAAATCCGCTGGCGAAGAAATAGAAAGCTGAAACTAGCTCAGTATTTGGTTTCCAGACAAGAAGTGCGATTTCCTGGAAGAGAAACAAATCTATAAATGTGGAAGTGTCACCATTTGCTGAAGCCACGAATAATCTTATTTATGTAGTCAGTGTTAAACGTTTTACGGTAGGACGTGGAATATTTCTTCTTCTTCTAAATCTTCTCCTCCTTCTTCTCCTCCTCCTCCTTCTACACTTCAGTGATTAGGCAATGTGCCTGTTACGACTTCAAATTATCAGATCCATTTCTTTCTTGGTCTTCCTACGTCTCTTCTTCCAGAAGGCTTCCACTTGTTGACAATTACTGGTGTTCTATCTTCATCTATGCGACTTGAATGCTGCCTCCATTTTCCCCTGTATTCTTTAATTTTCTCATTTAGATTATATATATTTAACTCTTCACGTGTATTCTTACATGATGCAGTCTTGTGCATCCTTTAACCCTTCGTAAAAATCTCAACTCTGCTGATTGTATGTTGTTCTATCTCTTTGTTTTGTAATCCAGGATCTCTTTGTTTTGTTACTGCCATCCTTCACTGGCAGCGACAAAACTAGGAGCTGCTCCTGTGGAGGGGAAATGAGACTAACTTGGGGGGGGGGGGAATCAAACTGCCTTGAAGATTAGATTCACTCCCCATTTTTCTGGGGAGCACAAATGAGTATTTCACGGTTTTTTTTCCGTATAACTTTATAAATACACTTTATAACTTATTTGCGTTTCAGAGTTTTTCGCGAAACCAACGTAAAGCGTAAGGGTTTAAAAAATATGAAGAAGGGCTGACTTTCAGAGTTTTCTATCTCGATTAGTTATTATTCAGATTAAAGGTAATAAATCTCATGTCATTAGGAATTACTTTAATTCTAACTTTGTGTTGTTAATAAAACTTCTTAAAACGAGTCTTTGTTAAGATAGTTCGAAAACTGGTTTTTATTACCCCTTCGCTCTTTAATTTAAGTTTGTTGTTCGAAGAACGTTTTAAGAAACTTGTAGTTCATGTTAAACCACGTTGTTTGCATGTAAAATCGTTGTTCCAAATGTTGTAACGAAACAAAATGTTACAAAAAGAATAGTAAATAATAGTGAAATCCGATCCAGAGGGGAACCAAGAAATAATAATTGATAGCAAATTAAAGGAAACTAGTTGGTTTGACTTATTTAATATTATCAAGAAACCCAGAAATAACCCAGTAGAATAGGGCAGTAAACAGACAAAATTAAATAAATAAACCTAGTAGGCCTAAATAATCAAATTACGCTGAAACACAACTACACCTAATAAAGAGTACCTAATCATAAATTAAAATTGTATTAACAAAATTTTATAGGCATATAATTAAGGATAGAAAAAGGGACACAAACCTTTACTGTGATGAGTGATATAATAATAAATAGTGGCACAAACTATAGTTAAACAGTGTGCTAATTATTATTTATAAAAAGTGTTTTATTATTATCATACAGACAATAGTTTAAAAGTATGAAATAATTAAAGTTGTCAAAAACAATTATTATTATTAAGAGTTTTGTTGTATGTTATAAGATTTTGTCACCAGTTAATTTATGTAAATATATTTATCTCAGGTAGTCAAAGTAGAAATTACAATCAACCATAACAAATTGTTCCACCACATATCATAGAAATTCAAATTAATAAGGTTTTACAGTTATAAACTGAGGTATGTTTAGTATCAAATTGTTTATAATTATATAATTAATCATCATGTAAACATTGCATGTATCATTAGAGTATAATAATAAAATTATCTATTAAAGGTAATTTATAAAAATGTAAAGTAATTAATGGGAATCGATCATATAACATTTAACCTGTACATAAATGGCCAATCAAAATTTAAGAAGTTTGTATGAGTTCGGTGACTAAAAAAGAAGAAATAACACTTAATTGTTAATTGTGATGAAGAACAGTTTAATTACATCTCGATGTGCGTGTCGAGATGTAATTAAAATAAAAATATAAAAATTGTTAACCCGTTTGTGAAAGAAGATCTGAATGAGCACCATCGAAGATAAATAATCCCTCCACTACAATCATTTCATGAACCAGTAATACACACAATCAAGAAATTATCCAGAATAAACCAGAAAACCTTCAGCAGTATCGTCAAGATGTGTGAAGTATAATTTGACAATATTTTTATCCAACAAGGAACAACCTCTAGACAATATACCAATTTACACTAACACCAATCACTAGTAAACATTTTAAAGTGAAAACAAATTCAATATCTGAACGAAACAGTGATTACAAGGAAAACATTTATTGTACACATTAATAAACTTCATTATTTTCTGAGACGGACAATGGTAGCCATGATGTTGACGTCACTCTAACCTACATGCTTTTTACGAAGCATTGAATCTCGTTAAACTTTGTATGTTACTTAATATATAATTTTTGTAATTTTTTAGATTATAAGTAATAGATTGTTTGTAAAGGTACTCAATATTATTAATTATCATGTAAAGGAACTTTTCGTAGCAGCCACAAGAATTCCCACGAAATATATTAACATTATTTAATTAATAAATCCTGAGATAAATATCGATTGTGACAACCGTATGTATCGAATGGAATTTTCCAATAATTTGAACTTATATTACAGAGATTAAACCATTATGTTATTAAATCATATCCATGCGTTATTATTTCAGGAACGTAAGATATTATCAGCATTTAATTTATAAATAACAAGGATAAGAAGAATTCGGGGAGTCATTGGAAGTACGCAAACTGCAAAAACCAAGATTAACCTCAAATAATAGGTTAAAGCCTAATATCGAAGGTGACTTGAAAATTGTTTGGGATGACTCGACCGCTATTTTTGAATTGATTTTTGGAGTTCTAACTACTGAACTGGAATAATTATACTTCTGATTCAGAAACCAAGGCAGAATAATTCAATTCTTTTACTTATATATTTAAATCACATTCGTAAACACACAACATAAATATTCCACGATCAACTGATACACTATTTACAACTATTTATTACAAATTAACATATACAAGGAATAACACGGGCAAATTATTATACCATTAAGATACTACGGGTACACGAGTCGTATTATAATGTTTACTTCTCATTTTTGCGAATTGAAGTCGAAAAACTGCTAGTTTGCCTGTGCAGAGACGACTGTTCAAACCATGGAGATATGACAGAGATAGTGATATGATATGATGGAGATATGATATAGAAGAGTCCATGACATTGATAACCCTGTAAAGAGAACTGTGGACGAAAAAGATAAAGGTAGATAGATAGGCGTGCGTAAATTTTTTTTTAATAGTATGTTTTTACCAAATGTTGAATGACTCTAACACACGCATCAGGCTTAAAAATAAATCTGTTGAAGTCATTACGGAATTTCGCTGGAATTTTTAATAGCTTATGTGGGGGGTGATTCGCCATAGTTACGCCACTGCTTCTCAAAGTACTGCAGTGACTTGTGTGTGTTTCCTGGTTGTTCATGTTTCTGGCCTCGCTTTTGCTCTATATGTATGTCACTCACTATACTCCTCACTGTTCAACCGTAAAAACGTATTGTTCCAAATAACGTTAACCGTACATATCCTGATATCCAGTTTGCCTTTGTGATTTGGCAACTTATGTCTCGACCTAATGAGCCGCAGTTCGTTATCGTTACGCTTGGAAAGTTCACTACGATTATCTGCTTCGTAATTTCATCGTCTGTTAGTAACGTGGATCTCACGGGTGTCGCAGCGATAGTCGTAACTTTAGTGTCAGACCGATCGCCTGTAGAGACAAAATGATGTGAACTCACACCAAAAGTGTGAACTGGCGGCATGATGAAATTGCATGAAGCGGTGTGTCACAGCGCGATGACATCAGGTAGGAGAGAGCGGCAGGGGTGCCTACGGGGGGGGGGGATCGTTGGCGACATTTTATTACTATTTGGGGGGATTGATTTACAATCAATGTATCGTTTCGGTAAAAGGTAATATTATGTAATAGTTTTGAGTTAGAAAGCCCCGGCCTTTGCTTGATTAGGTAAGAAATTTTCCTGTAAAATAGAGAAAAGGTCTTGTCAGAAAAAGGGGGGATTTTTTTATAAAATTGGGGGAAGCGTCATAGGGGTTGGGGGGGGGGGGATCGGCACCCCTGGTGAGCGATGTGTAGGAGTTAGCGTAGTTCAATCCTTCACACTGAGAAACTAGTGAGAGCAGTTTTAAAATAAGTTTCTTCATCCATTCTTAAATAATTGTGCCAGTCTTCAGGATGTGGCTTTAGCTTCGTCAAAACAGTCTTGTATGAATATTTTGCTCTTTTTGAAAGCCAATGTTTAATCCACAGTTTTCGTTTATTCTTCTTTCTGTCTACAAGCCCCCCACAATAGCAGTTCCTTTTCCGTTGACATGATAAACTACAAAAACCAATTTTCGGCACACCACACAATTGCGACTACACGGCGAGTGCGTTCCAACGGAAGACGGCGATAGACTGATGGCATACCGATGTGACCGTGTGTAGACAATGCATCACTTCAGGCCGATGTGGCGCATAGAAATGAACACACTGAAGTGACAAGCCGAAATGATCGTGTTTAGGCTTTAAAGTATAGAACCCTTTGTACATGTTGCATGCAGAGTATGTAATATCGAAATTGGTATTACACTGGTGAACAGTTTAGTTTTGAGGGTAGTACTTAGTGAACCGATACCACGATAATTTTCATGTTTCATTTTAGTTCCGTTTTTTAAATATTTCGATAAGGATACTTGTTCTCCTATCATCCGATCTTTGTTTTTCTTCTGTTATCTTGTTCCGTAGTTTTCTACTTGTTTGTTCATGTAGTTTTGTCCTCCATTCTACGATAATCAGGTGCTAAAATAAAATTTGTTCGTCTGTTGCCTCGATAAATCTGACACTGCGTTTCTTTTCGTTAGATGTGACAAGAATTATGTGCCATATTCTCCAGCGCCACTAGTTACATAAAAGAGTGTCAGATAGCGAAAACGATTCAGTAAATGAGTATACCATGTTTGTGCGTGCATGCGTCACACATTTAGGAAGGGCATTCGGTAATGCTATGGAATTCTCAGTAATGTTGTTCACTAATCATATAGTAATATCTTGTTATGCATGTTTTTATTTTATTTAGTGGAATTATGCACTCGAAATTCACACAGTGCTCACTGTATCTCGCAGATTCTTTAACTATTGAAGGAGGAAAATTTGTGCAGGTTGGAGGAAAATTTGTCTTAAGTCCTTGATGCATTTTCTGGGAGTCCACTGCAGGGGTCAACTTCTGTAGCATGTTTAACTCGAGTGTTCGCTTAACAAACCGCATCCACTGTTTTGTGAATGAGCATCCTAACACGTCATTTCGCTGTGAATTTCCAATGGCGATAGACTTTATCAACAACGAATTTAATCACAGCATGTTGTTTGATTTTGTCCTTTTTTTCAAAACATACGTGACACGTAAATTTCAAACAACTGATAAACGAAGATTGAATTGACAGATTTGGAAATTAATAGGTCTTTACACGGAATATGAACCACACAACGTACTAAACATTTTAGTGCTACGGCTATCGAAGTCTCTTCGTGGACTTTTCAGATTGTGGTCAAAATTGTCTGTAGTATGATACTCCGCATGGATTGGTACGAGTTTTAAAAAAATTTGCCACCTGTTACCTAATTTTCGTAGGGCGGGATCAATCTGGTAAACAGTAGGGATCTGTGAGATAAAGGCATGCCAGGTTTTAAAAAAATCGATTGGTGCCTTCAAACGTTGTCGTGGGACGTAGTCCGAATAGATAGACGGGCAGGCAGATGTCAGGTGCTCATCTAGTCAACATTGATTGAAATCGTTATATCCTGTCCTGTCTGAATCCAGAAGTTTCTGTGTAATGCAATCTATTCGATTTATTACATTCTGATGTGCAGTAATCATAGTGGCAGTGAACAATCCGTACTGTTTAATTGAGCACAGAGTACACGGACAGTATAATATACACCACTGGTGTTGCAGTCATTAGTGCGGTTGCGATTGTTTCGTCAACAACGCCGGCAGTAAAGACGTATTATTGTGTTGTTCGTAATAGCAGGCGGTAAACTGGTACCGAATTATGTGGTTTTCCCCACTAAATGGTCCGTCGGGGCAATTAATTTGTTGATTGGGATTAGGTACAGTCTCCAGCTCGTTAAAATGTTACTGTGGTCGACGCGCAGAGATAATCTTTATTCATCCTCGCATGTCATTTGTAAAATATACAAGTTTTCTCTTACGTCTGTACTTCATGTATTATATATTGACTTTAGTTATGGAATGAAGTTCTTGCCTGTGACTTTGTGTCTCGTTCTGCGCGGCCTGTAAAATTAAGACATAAAATATCCTCAGTTTGGCTCTTAAGCATCGTCAGTCTGTACTGGACAAAACCATGACGGACTTAGCTGTCGCCCAAACTTCATAAGAGGTTGCACACTAAGCGATTCTGTGCTCCCCACGTCAGATTCCAAACAGGTAGCCGTGCGGACGTGGTGTCACGCTGCGGTAAAGTATTCCATCGGGGAACTACTAAAACCGCTTAGTCTGCGCTGTCCAACGGACCCTGGCTTCCACGAGGTAGTGGTGTGTCGTTCGCTTTTCACTTTTATTATTTAATGAATTACTAAAAACCTTACACAAGAATATATTTTTTATCGAAATAAATAACCGTGTACCATATTTCGGTTTTGTTTTAGTAAATTTATTCAATAAAAATTTAATTCCCATGCTGGAGTTTTTATTGACGTTGGGTCGCCTCTCGATGATGTAGGCCTACGTTCCCTAACAACTTATGTGGTGATCTTGTCCGAAGACGAGCATTCAGCTGAACTATTCTGTCTCCATGATGTCCGGGTTGTCTCTCCATGCTGTCTGTTCCCACGTTGCAACTACACGGTAGTTCTCTCACAACTTCTGTGGTGATCTTGTCGGAAGACGAACATTCAGCTGAACTGTTCTCGCTCCATGATGTGCATACCCGCGTTGCGCCTTTACGGCGTCTATAATTTCGATCCTTCATCAAATACGTCAGCATACTACATTTTCTTCCGTGTCCTCTTTCTTCGACAATCTTTTGTTTTGCTGTTAATTTCCATAAACGGTTCTTTCTGTAGAGGTAACAAGCGTACTTTCTTTCTCTAATAGCTCCAACCAATTTCCTCTTGTCGCTTATTCTGCATAGTACCTCTAGATTTGTTATCTTCTGCCTCCAATTGACTTCTTATATTCTTCGTCATAGAAAAGCTTTACATTTTGCAGCTTTACAGGAAAATCCCGTTAAAATGCTCCCGCTTGTCAAGCTATCCTGTATAACACGTACTTTTTGTCCGGCCCCTTCACTTCTCATATGCGGAACATTTAAAAAATATCCCGTTTATTGCTCTCAAATTCCGCATAATACGATTTTTCCATTACAATTTTGTATTAATATTTGAAACAAATAGAACTACTGTGGCAACTTATTGAGCTCGGTTGAGACGTCACCTTCCTTAGGACATGTATTTTTAGGCTTGTGCCAGGCGAATCATACATTTTGTAAAGCGAACGTCTCGTGGCGAAAAATTAAGAGAGGAAGGTATAGAAGAGTTTCTTGCTGCAAATTCTGTGGTTCGGAAACACGTTTTCGGTCGTGCTGGGAAAAACGGTAACACCGCGACAGGCCTACTTCATTCTACGGACAGGGGCTAGATTAAGTGCTCAAGCATTTACGTCACAAACGAATATGGCACATAGTATATAAGTACGGATAAATAAATCAAGTACATAGTATTGCTGAATAATATACAGTTTCTTTGCTTACATTATTGTGATTACATTATTATTCTTACCGCAGCGGCTCCGCACACACTACTCCGGCTCTCGGTGCATTGTTGTCTATTGAGCAGTGCACACATCCGGTAATCTGACGTACTCGTAGTTATGGCTGGATAAATTTCTCAAGATCTTTTGGACATGGAGCTGTTTATTTGTTAAATAAAAAAATAACCCGAAATTTTGAATTTCGCTGCAGAGGAATATCACAATCGAACGAAAAAGAGAGCAACGTGGGCTAGTATTTTTCCATTATTTACCCTTCAAGCTCTCAAACGAATGAACACTCATTCGAAAATAATTGAAAAATGTATCCGAATTTTCTCTTAAATCACCAAAAGCCATATGAAATCTACCTCTAATAAGTCTTGAATCAGTAAATGCGTCTCCGATTCCAAATAAAACGTCTGTACACTAAATAAGAGAATATTACACGTTTCCTGTTATATAAATACATAGGCCTATCTGTATGTGGCAAAATCTGGCTGCCGACTGCGGTTAGGTGATTGCTAGTCACGCCTGTGTGCATGGAGCCTACGTTTTGCGTTGCGGCAACGTGCACGCAGCGACATCGCACGGTAAAAAACCTGATGTGTGCACCGAGCCTTAGTAGTATTCATCAACACCAACTTACCACCTTCAATGGAGCCGACCCGTCATGTCTTTGTCATTCCGCTGTCGGCGTAGCTCTTGTTTCATGATGTGCAGAAACATGTCACTGATGCACAACAGTACACTGATGCAATGTAGTGTATATTTTCCAGCAGCTGGCAGTATTTTCCTGATATCAGTTGGTTTGTTGACGTTGGGTAACGGTTTAAATGAGGGAGTATTAACTAATGTACCGAGTAGCCAAAGTGAAGATGGCTGTGTGCGCTGTACTTCGTGCCGAATGAAGACGTTACGCTTCAGTATTTTGTTTGAGTGGTTAAAAATATTTACCCAACTTATTTAATATAATGACATATCAGAATTTTCCGTGGCAGGTAAAGCTATTCGGTTATCAGCCGGAGAAACCAATTTACGGGGCCGAGACTATCCCCTTGCCACCCATGTTGAATATCACTTATTAAAATGCACACAGTCGACAAATGTCCCTTGTACATATGCACACAGGTATGGCGCATTTTAATTTACTTATATTATGTATGTTGTTTATTGTTTTATCCCGTAAATTGACTGACAGGGACAAATATTAAATGAAGAAAATTGCTTTCACTCGTCGCCACAGCACGTGCACACGAATGTGTGTGGTGTGTGTGTGTGTGTGTGTTCGTGTGTAATAAATGTCACTATCTACATAGTTCTGTTCTGATAATTCCTTGTCTGTGTCTTTATAATGCCTTATCTGTAGGTACTGATAACATTCAAAGTAAAGAAATAATCTCTATATTTAGATACTGCATTTTAAATTGCAAGTTAATATTTACAAGTGTTGTCATATTAACAATGGACTATTGTTTGATTTCGAATCGTGACTCATGACATGCCCCAAATAAAGTCAATGAGAAGTAAGAAAGTTACGTCGTCGTAAGAGCCTGTTTATCCGGTACTTTGAACTACACGAGGACCCTTAAAGGCGTTTTACTCTTGGCATATTGATTCCCTACGCCTATCCCGATTGGGAGTATCTTGCCCGTTGTCATAGAAAGCCATTCCAGAGCGTTCTCGACCGGGGACTTAAGCTCGTTTGCAAAGTCCCCCGCAGTTCTCTTTTCGAGCTCTGAGAAGAAGCCTAGGTGTCCGCTCACTCGATAACACCGTGAGACGTCTGGCGCGTAGATTCTATGGTCGGGCGACTCGAGTAACCCAACCCCCTAATCATCGGACTCGGCAAATACAATCCAAGGCCAGATGAGTTTTTGAAGCGAGCCCGTTTGTTAGTCCCGGTGGTATAAACCACCAATCGAGGGTCGCTTCACGGCCTCACACAAGTAGACAATAAAATTGAAATATCTTAAAATGACCCAGTTCCAGAAGTACATTTGGAAACTCGGGACACTGCACAACTCGCGCCTCGCCCACTTTATTATTTTTAATCGTATATTTATACGTTTATTTCTTTAACACAGCGTAGAGTAATTTCGCGGTGTTTATTTCTATACACCCTGCGATTCGTGTTTATTTCGATGAATTTAAGATGGAAACTATTTCAGTTTGGGAAAAATATTTCCACAAAGGAAAAATTCATTGTGGATAAGTCGTGAATGTGCTGAGGAATTTACAAGTGTTACCACCGTGGTGGAGTGGCAAGCCCGATGAACACCACTTGCTTCCGATACTGTGGGTCTCCTTTGCACGAGTTAGCAGGCAAATAAGGATTTGTCTCAATTTTTTGGTAATTCTGGCCTAGCACCCACTTCAGAGGCTTGTTGGCTTGTTTACAAGACACGAACTGCCGTGGACGATAGGCAGCCCGGGCTCAGACAACAGCATAGCCGTGGCAGGTCGAGTGGGTTATATTCTTCTTAATGCTGGAGAAGATGCTGAGACAGTCAATGATTAGTTATAGCAGAGATATAGCTTAAGGCTGTATATGTGTTTATGTTACTGTGAAGTGGCCTCACATTTATCCGAAGAATATGATATCATGCCAGTCTTTCCAAGCTGTGAGAGTAATTTCCTTTATCACCTCACTGGTTCAGCTAATAATAAATTCAAAAGTGAGTAGCGGGCGTAGGAAAGGATGGTTTTCATATGGGTCCGCAGGAGTCCCTTCCCTGAACCGGCCGTCGGTCGATTGGAAACAGGTTATTAGTTTCAGGTTAGATCTGCAATGGTGTAGAAAGTCGCATACTTTATAAACTATTTTAGGAGGACAATGTATGGAAATCGAAATTGTGCCCACCCTGAACCTTAGCCAAGGGCCTCTAACACTCAAGTAACGAACGCTCCTGACTATTAGAAAGCAGTTGTGATGTTCAGAACAGTCTGCTTGTTATAAAAAAAGGCACTCCATGAAGACAAATCGAAGAATAAAGTAATTACACGAGAAAATAAATATTAAACTGCGAGGTGTAAAGTTGAGGTAAGTAAAAGTGTTTTAGAGCAGAGAATCTAAAATTAAAATAAAATAAAAGTAAAAATTGTCACCTAGAATGTTTAATCTTGAATACCACGGTCAAAAATATCTTTTTTTTTTTAAGGAGAAACTGCTAATCTCAGTTTTGAAACAAGGAAATATCTCATACGGAAGAACTACTATTTTCACAAAACTCATCCTCCTCGAATAGGAACGGATGCAGGCAGAGGTTCACGAAATTCAGGGGGGTATAATGGCGGACTGTAGAAGATTATTCAATCAAATTTAAAATTCATTATATAACGTGTGACTGATAAATCTGGCAAATCACATCCGTCGTTTTTTTTTCTAAACTTTCGACCCCAAAATGCTGTAGTCGTCCTCACAATTTGGCAGTACCCTTTGAAGGTCCTTATTGAACGACCTAACAAGGGTGAAGTTCACCCGTCGTGACAAGTTGGAAATAACGTTACGTTGAAACCGGTGGCTGAGATGAAAACTCGATGCAAATCTAAAGACAGCAGGACGATCCTGAAGACTTATTAAACATTTACTAAAATTACATTTGTCTCGACAATACATCCATTACACCATAGTCCATCACTGGCATCCATCCAGTGAACAGTACCAATTAACAAATGTATTTAGTTTACTAAACCGCAGTTAAAGCAAATAATAACAATTAGCATCATTAGGACTCACACTTATGAAACAGCTCACCAACTAAACGCCCTGAATGCCTTCCGTGTTTATGTAGGTTGCAAACAACGTAACCTGTGACCCAGGATTTCTTTTTACCTTATTACGCGTCACATTGTTATTTGATGATTACGTCTTGCGCGAAATTGCAAATTGTTTATCATTTCTTATGCGTCTCTGTGACAATATTTTATGTCGTACTTAGTTATAGGCCTACAAAGAACAGGGAAACGCGTTCATTGTCAGAACGCCACAGTTGTTTATGTTGTCAGTAATTTGTTCTTGATGTTGTGTAGTTGCCTTTGAACGTGACAGTTGGATCCTGACAGGCAAGGCCCAGGGAATGCTTAACCAAATGACGAAAAATAAATATATGGACAAGTTTAAGAAAATTATTCCCGACGAATTCGCTATAGTCATGAACTGAAGCAATTACACAGCTCGGTGAATTTTGTAAAGCTGCAGTGACTTAGACGGGTAGGGCACATACTAATGTGGAAAATAAGTTAGGGTACCAAGGACGGTGAAAAGGGACAATTTCTATAGCGAGTGCAAACCTTAGAAAAAGAAAAGCATTGGGTCTATGGCAATGATATTTCCCTTGAGCGTTGTTGCCATTTCGTACTTTACTCCCACTCCCACTTGTTGTAACTAATGAATAATATCAATTCAGCATAATACATGCCGTAACGTAGCAGTGTATTATTCAGTAACTGCAGCTTATCGCCTTCAATGAAACACCTATCCGTGTGGTGCCGTCGGCATTTTGCTGTCAGTGTAGTCCTTCGTTTAAGTGATTGAAGTGTGTGTTTACACCACAAGCACGTAGGCATAGCTAAGAGAGTCATTAAAGTTGATAATAGTCGGTCTGATAGCCGATGTTAACTGATTCAGCTATTTATAAATAAACAGATGTCTGTTTTATTGTTAAATGATCACACACACACACACGTGCGCCTTTAACTTAGTGACAACTATCTCTTATTGCTTCGTGCGAATGTGTTCAAACATTGCTGTGTGTATGTAATATGAGAGAGTGAGAGAGTGACGGGGAGAGTGTCTATGAGGCGCGCTCAGTCTCGACCACAATACATTACGGCATTGTTGGCATGCCATTACGTTTGCCAGCACCGTAGTTTTTATGTGTGCCATAAGCTCAATGTTTTTTCTAAGGTTTACACAGACTGTAGGAAGGAGGATTAAGGGAAAACCATGGACACGATGGGTAGCGCGGCATTAGAAGATATGCTGGGTGTTGCAGAATCGAGTGAAAAGCACGTTGTTTGGTGATGGAACTTGAAGCAGGTTAAAGTGCAGTAAAGCACTGTCACGCCACAGTATAAAGAAATAATTTATTACCAGTCGGAAATACTGTACTCCGTTTTGTCTAGAACCGTTGTATTTCTATTCAGGTAATCAATACCAGGCAGATTTTTACAATTTTTTGAACTGTTTTCCATGCGATGCGCAAATCGACTTCCAAGTAATGCGTATCATTAAGTTCCTACAGTAATACGGCTGAACTTCGGTTTCGGGTTCCTCCAAGAAGTTGGGGGGGGGGGGCAACTGTTCTTCCAAGGCGAAAGCAAACCCATGAGCGGTTAGTAGCCGTGCGCAGGCGGTGTTAACTGTAGGTGCCATTGTATGTAAACAAATACACACGCGCGCGCGCGTCGAGTATGTTCTACGGGTTCTACTATGTTCTACGGGTGCACGAGAATTGCCGTTCTGTCCGGTGACCGTGTACTGTACTGGCATCGATTTGCTATAGCTGTTAAATGGGTTTACCTGTTTCCCGTACGAGATTACAACACCAGAACTGAAATGTAATTATTTAGTTTTATAATATAAGGTGCTAACGCGCATATCTGTATAAGCAACGAGCATTGCGATTGTTTGCATGCTCACATTCAGCGTCGTAGACTTATAACGTCAAAATTGTATGCAGTGCAATTTTACGGGAAATAATCAATATTAAATAGATATCAAAAACAAATATGTACAAATAATGTTAAAGAAATACCGTTAGAAGATATCAGAGCGGTGTTTTTTCAAAAAAACGCACCCTTGTGCCTGGCGACAGCTAGACGGCAGAAAGTACAAAAAAGTCACGTACGGGACAGAAGGCAGTAAAATTGTATTATATTTTAAAAAACAGCAAAAAGTAGGTGAAAGCTGTAAAAGTTGTGCTTATAACATTGGGTACCGTTATGTTAAAGCGAGAGCGTTAGAGTGAGAAACTAAGTAAAGCGTCTTTTCCCACTACGTCTAGAGGATCTTGGAACGCGCTGTTTGTTAGCAAATAAGAAAACGCGTCAGTTTTTTACCGGTTAATCGTAATTTATGAAGTTAAATCGTCGGAGAAGTTACAATCGTTAAAGTCGTAATTGTTAATTCAGTCATCGGAGAAGAGTTATTAAGCAGTTAAAGTGTTCAGTCTTTACAGAATCTACCGTAATTCGTCTGAGGCATTATCAAAGTTCGAATTGTGAATTAAAAGAGAATCGGAGAAATGCCACAGAGAGACTCGTCAAGTTACTAAATAATCCGACGGTATCGGTCTGTACTATCCGTGTTGCAAGCACTTATCTTGAATAATATACATACCAAGGTGTTAAGAAGATATATTGATTAATACGACATATACGTAGTTTAACTAAGATAATTAGAAGTGAATGTATTATTGTGACTGTGATACTAGTGTATATATAAATTTGTGATAATCAAACGAGTGCAACCAACGAGGATCTACATTAACAGGGGATGACCACAGAGCGACAGGACAGGCGACGTTCGAGTGGATAATCCTCATCGCAGATTCGGAATTCGACAAACAAGTAAAGCATATAGAACATTCAAATTGTATTGTATTCATATTTAAAGTTTATTATATTCATATTGGCAACTCAATCCGATCTAAAAGAATCCACTATAAGAAAAGAGAAAACGTTCTAAGAAAACTGACATTTTAATATTATTAATTATTATAAAAACTCTTTCACTGTAATAAGTAAATGCAAGAGAATTATAGTTGTTTTGATAGTTCTTCTTTTTTCACAGTACTAAATTAATATAGAATATTGAACTTCCACTTGTGAAACTTGTTTTCTCCCGTACGCGTTTCGGCGTGATGTGCGCCTTCATCAGCGGAGTCTGTCTCAATCCGCTGATGAAGGCGCACATCACGCCGAAACGCGTACGGGAGAAAACAAGTAAGTTTCACTAGTGAAAGTTCAATATTCTATATTAATTAAGCAAGATAATTATTAAAATAACAATTTATGATATCTATATTTGTGTCAATAAGTTATTTTTAATCCCCTGAGGTGACAGTCTTATACTCTTGTAGGTTAGATTACTACACGTTGCTGAGGTTTGCCTTCTGTGTTGCTGCCATAGAAAATATACTATTAATAGATGGAAGTCGCGATTTTTTTATGGTTAGGAATTACAGAAATATAGATAACGTAACTTCACTTGAAAATGACAGTCATCGGAAATAGACGATTCTTTGAAGCAGACACCAATTTTCAAAGCGGTTCTTCCGATGATGAATTGGTTTCGTATTTGTTTCTATTCAAATATTTATCTTCCAAGAAAAGTGTATTGGCTTTACTTACTATAAACCTTTTTGAATTGCTTTTAGTTTTTGTTTTTGGGATTCTTATGTGCAAACATAACGTAAATATTTCTAATGCCTCCTAGACGTATTTATTCCTCAATTTTGTTTTATTACTGCCATTTTGCTTTATTTATTTTGTTTTGTTTTATTTTGTTGTATTTAGCAAGTACCTATTTCCACCGTACTTTTCCTTGAAGGTAATGTACCTTAATTTCCAATAATTATATTACTGTCATAAATATGCGATTGAAAGCGAGTTAAGAAAATACACTGTACTTGAAAAAAGTAATAAAAAATATATTTTGTAAAATATGTATTTAAAAAAAGAAGTGAAGAAATGAACAAAAGTATATAATGTTATACATCAAATTAAAGATAAAGAGAAGAACAGAAAGATGATAGCCTGTATGACAAGTTGACACACTGCAGGTTAACACTGAATACGAGTCCAGGTCTGTAAGTTTTAAGTCTCAAACTTCGAGTGTTTCACAGTTTTTTTATCGGCAGTAGTATTAACTTTTTTTTTAATCGAGTAGGATTTTCGGGTAACAGTACACACACACACACACACACAAATGGAACTACCTATTACCATTAGAATTAATTATGCCACTGTGTACATCCAATTCAGTATTTTATGTCTTGGAAGGATATGATCCAATAATTTAATGCAAATTAAATAAGTAGAGGGATAATGGGGGTTCTGAGCCACAAAGGAATGCCGCCTTTCTTAAAAAACAATAAAAAACACTAAAAAACATGATCTAAGAGATGACGCCGCCACCGCTGGACCCGCAGCATCCCAATGGACCACAGCATCCGCGAATAAATTTTTTTAATTTTTTTTAATTTGGTTTTTTATTTTTTTAATTAAATTGATTTGCATATCAACGGGGTGGGATGAGGTTCAATGGACCACCAGCATCCGTGAATATAATTTTTTATTTTTTTAAGGTGGTGGGTGGGGGTGGTTCCAACTCGATGCATTATAGTGTATATTAAAATATATGATCAGGTGTACCAACCTTTGCATGAGTTCAAATTTGTCGTGTGTTATAATGTATATTAAATCTATATGATCAGGTGTACCAACCTCTGTATTAATATTATAGTGTATAGATATTTTATATGAGCAGGTTTGTCAACATTTTCTGCGGTGGGGGGAGGGAAATTCAATATGTGTTATATAGTGTATATATTAAAACATATGATCAGGGTTACCAATCTTACATTATTGTGTGTGTGTATAGAGCAGATCTGCCAACATTTTTTTCTCTTCTGTAGTGGGAAATTCAAACTATATGATCATAATTGTTACTCGCTCTCTCACATTTGAATGTAAGTAAAACTATCTCTCTCTCTCTGTGGTCAGTACCGCGCGCATGTATATGAAATTAGAAAGTTTATATTTATTCGACAAATATTAACGCCCTCTCTCTATCTCTCTCTCTCTCTCTCTCTCTCACTTGTTTCAACTGTGTCAACAAATAGTAACGCCCTCACTCTCTCTCTCTCTCTCTCTCCTCTCTCTCTCTCTCTCTCTCTCTCTCTCTCTCTCTCTCTCTCTCTCTCTCTCTCTCTCTCTCTCTCTCTCGTTGTCAAAACGCCGTCTTCATTTTTCATGTATTAAATAATTAATAGTTTATAATGCAGTCAGTGTGATTGATCCTTGTTAGAAATATATATATATATTTGGCAAATATTAACTATGTATGTGTGTTGTTGTCAATGAACTACTTACCTCTGTGCTGTTACAGATGACAAATCCATACGTTAAAGGCTTAGCAATCTTCAATACGCTCTTCTTCATATGGTACAATACTTCTGTTTTAAGGTTGCAGTTTACACACACATAGGTTCAGTAGTGTATAGCGAAATAAATTAAAATTATACACACACATGAAAACGGTGGTTGAAATTCATACAAATCTTCTGATGTAACAGTTCCCACAAGTAATACAGTTCACAAAAATAAATTAATTGTACACATGTTCAGAGGTGTAGAGTGAAATAAAATAAAGTCATAATTTGTTTAAATGATTAAATATATTTTAACATTCACAATATAAAATTCACAAGTCATAATTAAATAAATACATTATAAAATTGATATTTTTTCGAAAGTTTATATATAATTGTGTCGTACTTGTAGGAGAAGCAACTTGCAACATAACAATACAACAACATTAAAATCATGTTAAATATCACACACACACACACACACACACACACACACACACACACGCACACACACACCACACACACACACACACACACACACACACACACACAGATGCACACGCAACGCGCGCACACACAGACGCACATACATACGACGTGCACACGTTTGGGTTACACCACACACGCAACGCGCACACACACACACAGACGCATACGCAACGTAATCACACACATACATACAACGTGCACACGTTTGGGTTGAATCATGTACATGTAGGTCCAATAAAACAGATAACAGATTTAAATATGCTATAGTGAATGTAAGACGTTACAATCCTTGAAGTGTTTAATAAGTAAATTGTATGTATGTATATATCACTGAATAATAATAATATAATCGTTCTAGTGTTATCGTTTGCTGCAACAGGTAACGCAGTTTACAAATATTACATATAGGTTCAGAGGCGTATAGTGAAATAAATTAAAAATAGAAATTAATTTCCTCATAAGTTAATGTCCTTTCATCAAACTTTGTGAATTAGAATCTGCACTACATTCAAACACATGCACACACAGTGATAAAAAATTGTTTATTGAAAGTAGTTTGTCACCTTAAGGAGGTACTATTTCCACATGCACTGTTTGATTCCTCATCCCTCGAAACACGAGATGTAGGTCGCTGGGACTTATATGACGGAGCTCTTCATCTGTAAAGACGCAAGCATATCTCTTAGGTAGATATACACGATAGCGTAGCTCACCATCTTCCAACGTTACAAGCACAGACTTCCCATATCTTGTGTCCACATGCACCATGTTAACGATCGGATACTGCTTGTTCAATGTTAATTCTGCACAACCGTTTGTACTCAATAGCAGAAACTGCATTGAATTTTGTGATAAACGACATTATTAGAAGTGAAGACGTCTGTATCAAACGAGGTGGAACCAAACAGTGTCAGAATATTCGCTACAAAGAAGACTAGTGAAAGTAATGGTGGTGGTGGTGTGGCCATCAGGAAAGTTCACTTTCATCGCCTGAAGCTTTGCATGTACATACACACAGGCAGAATTAGCGCTGTTACAAAATATATATATATATATATATATATATATATTAGGTGAATACAAGAGAAAAGACATACTTTACGGAATTTCTTGAAATTTTTTTTTTTGTAGTTCGTCTTCACCTCATCACCCTTGCATGTACTAGCAGTGTGTTTGGGTACAATTAAAGATTTAAATTCAATGTTCTGAGAAGTACACATATTCATCTGCTCGCCCCCTCCCGTTTACTGACAGTATGTTTGGATGCAGTCAACCACTGATAAGAATTCATCTTCTTGTTCCTATAATAATAATAATAATAATAATAACAGTACCTGCTTCATTATCATATACATTATGTGCTATATATAAATATATACATAAGACTTTCAACACACACACACACACACACACACACACACACACACACACACACACACACACACACACACACACACACACACACACAGCACATACCATAAATCCAGAACAGGAAAGGTATTATAACAAACATTACGAAAACAAGTACGTATGGTCACGTACATAGATCAACGTTTAAACAAACAGATTAATACCTGAATAAATTTTTTAAAAAACAGGACAGCGTATTATCTATATAACGTTCTGTTTCAGATAAGAATAGTTTGAATATAAAATGAAAGGGTACGTTGTATTTTGTTATGAGAAAATGCATTTCTAAATTTCGTTACATTTGTAAATTACAGAATTGTTCTTCAACTACAGTCACAATCGTTCAGTTTCACTAACATTTGAAAATTGATGGATTTGGTACTCGATATATTCTACTCTCACAGTATTTTCATTGATACATTTCAGAAACTGAGTACAGAATAAATGTACAATCACCCTAAATTCGACATACTTGTGTTACTCGATTGATGTTCATGTTAAACGATTGATGACTCATGTAATAATACAGATTAACCTCGTATAATAATAATGACAGGACAGCGTATTTAGAACACTTAAAATTGGAAATCTACAAACACATCAAAAATATCTGTCAAACCCCTATCCAACAAAAACACCGTTCTTATCGAGAGACAACAGTACTGACCTAAGCACATGTGCTTCATTAGGCAACAGACCAAAAAATCAAATAGACGACTATAAGCTCAATTTAAATAAAATCTGAATATTCAATACGATTGTACGATGAGTGTCTCATACAAATGAGAAATAGTGACATGTCGTCTTGTGTGTGTGTGTATATATATATATATATCATACAACGTTAGCGTACACGTTTGAAAGTTGATACACATTAAATTCTCCTCTCTCTCTCTCTCTCTCCTCTCTCTCTCTCTCTCTCTCTCTCTCTCTCTCTCTCTCTCTCTCTCTCTCTCTCTCTCTCTCTCTCTCTCTCTCTCTCTCTCTCTCTCTCTCTCTCTCTCTCTCTCTCTCTCTCTCTCTCTCTCTCTCTCTCTCTCTCTCTCTCTCTCTCTCTCTCTCTCTCTCTCTCTCTCTCTCTCTCTCTCTCTCTCTCTCTCTCTCTCTCTCTCTCTCTCTCTCTCTCTCTCCTCTCTCTCTCTCTCTCTCTCTCTCTCTCTCTCTCTCTCTCTCTCTCTCTCTCTCTCACACACACATTTCTGATTACTATAAAATAATTGCATGTATGTTCAGAGGTTTGGTGTCTAAATCGATGCATTTTACTTTCACCTTCTAATTTGACACATGGCTTACTTTCATACAGAAATAGCTATCGCCCATGTCCGTCTACGAGTGTTGCTAAACGAAATTAAAAAAATGCTGTAATACATAACGTCCTATGAAATAGTATGGTATGTTTTTAGGACAGCCAAAAGCATGAAAGTATTATTATTTAAATCTGTTATCTGTATTGGAAGTCATCTATAAATATCAGGTCAGTGCGACACAACGTAATTGGACCTAACATGATTCATGCCAACGTGTGCGCTCGTTGTGTGTGTGCGTGTGCGTCTGTGTGTTCGTGCGTTACGTTGCGTATGCGTCTGTGTGTGTGCACGTCGGATGTGTGATTACGTGTGCGTATGTGTGTGTGTTCGTGTGTGCGCGCGTCGGATCATGACATAGTATTCGTAATGACCGAGCACGTCCTTTATTGCATGAGAATATTCAGGTAGAGCAGAGCAGACACGTTTACGCAATATCAAGTGCACACACATACAGAAGAATCAGATGTTTTGTATACGTTCTAGGTGAAAAACTACTGGGGGTGTCTCTGACTTTAGTTGGAAATAAATAACATTACAGATATTGATATGGTACTATGAGTAGCCTATACGTGAATACTATACATCAGACTGCCTGTATCTGTCATTAGCAATCTAACGTTACGACGGCAGCATAACGATAATGAAAGTCATACATTATCGTTATTTTGTCTAAGCTATGTTAACTTCACACACACACACACACACACACACACACACACACACACACACACACACACACACACACACACACACACACACACACACACACACACACACACACACACACACACGGAAATGTAGGAAGAACTAGCATAGGAAATACAATTAAGTGTAACAATAAAAGAAGTGATTGGAAAGTCAACTGTGGGTGTCGAGACAAAACTCTTGCTTGTTCCTGAGTTGATAGAAGCGCCTGAGGGCAAAGTTATGCAAGAGGTTGTTGACGAGAACCAAACAAACTTGGATCAGCCAGTAGTGTTTAGGTCATCAGTACATGACGCAACGGGAGTGATAGGTCCAATTAGGTTTGTTACACGTTGTGTGGCAGAAAGTTAGTACAATGCACATTCACACATTCACGACATTCAGCACATTGCCAGTGTGAAATTGGTTCTGACGTGTGCTAAGCTCCTGATGCTGGTGGTGAAGGGTTAGGTTAGGTTGTGCAGTGTGCAAATTCCAGTAGTGGATTTGGTTGGAAATGTGTTTGATCATTTCAAATTAGATGGGGTTGGTTTATGTAATGTTTTGTGTATGTCTAATGTTTGTGTTCTGTTGCACACCAAAGTATATTCGAGGTAAAAGTAGAATCAAGACATGACAACAGCACTATATCAAAGACAAAATACACAACATAGGTACACAGACATCATCACATTTCTACCATTATTATACATTTTGAACAAGAGATAAAAACAAAACACAACAGAACAATTCAAAATATAGAAAGGTTTCATAAACCAACCTTATCCAAATTTCTCTTTGGTTTGCGTAAAGTCTAGTTTTGTATTACCACTACACTACGCCTTGTATTATATTATTGAAGCTTTGATATGTTCTTAAACATTTATAAACATTATATTGTTGTTAAACTTAGTTTTTTGACTTTTTTCTAATGGATCTCTATAAATAATTATGAATATTAAAATTAATTTACTACGATCTTTTGATATGGTATCAGTAATATTAACTCTGTTGATTCGAATAACATAACGGCCTGATGGAACTAGGAACGGACAAGGGGTCGTTAAAGGGCCGGCGGCAGTGGAAGGGGGTCAAAGGGACTGTACGGGGCTCATCATGAACGACAAAATATTTGTGTATAAAAAGTCATTTGCTACGTTACAAAAATGACATGAATGGTGGGTGGTTTAGGGTTTAGTACAAATGAGCAGCAATACAAGATTGAATAAAGCACAATAACAATATTGGACAGGTCGAACGTGTTTAGAATGTGTATGTGCTATATAAGGCCACGTGTTAACTTTATTTTATTAATGTCTGATAGGAAAATTAAAAAATCCATTTAAATCAGTTTGGCTTAGGTTAGTAATATCATATTATAGTGCAATAAATATTATACGACATTATCGTGTATTTTAGTCATTCCTATTATTTTAGTATTTTCTGATGAGGGGCTAAAATTCTAATTCTAATTCTAAATTCTAATTAAACCGGGCCTCAATTTCTGTCGCCGGCCCCACGTGGGTGGCCAATATCAGTTTCTAGTGTAACAAATATTTAACCCATGCCTTACCTTTTCTTTCGGCGCAGGATGGACAGTCGCTTAGTCTTCTTCGTTTGTCAGGGTTCTTGTTGTTTTTGCGCATCCTTCTCCTTCTGGCTGACGAACTCTTGAAGTAAACACAACATGTCTATCCGTATGATATGTATCATTCAACACCATTTAAACACTCGTACAATTGATCGTTTTCATTGAACGCAGTTTGCACTGATCTGGCTGATCCAAGTTTGTTTGGTTCTCGTCAACAACCTCTTGCATAACTTTGCCCTCAGGCGCTTCTATCAACTCAGGAACAAGCAAGAGTTTTGTCTCGACACCCACAGTTGACTTTCCAATCACTTCTTTTATTGTTACACTTAATTGTTTTTCTATGCTAGTTCTTCCTACATTTCCGTGTGTGTGTGTGTGTGTGTGTGTGTGTGTGTGAAGTTAACATAGCTTAGACAAAATAACGATAATGTATGACTTTCATTATCGTTATGCTGCCGTCGTAACGTTAGATTGCTAATGACAGATACAGGCAGTCTGATGTATAGTATTCACGTATAGGCTACTCATAGTACCATATCAATATCTGTAATGTTATTTATTTCCAACTAAAGTCAGAGACACCCCCAGTAGTTTTTCACCTAGAACGTATACAAAACATCTGATTCTTGTGTATGTGTGTGCACTTGATATTGCGTAAACGTGTCTGCTCTGTCTACCTGAATATTCTCATGCAATAAAGGACGTGCCTCGGTCATTACGAATACTATGTCATGATCCGACGCGCGCACACTACGAACACACACACATACCGCACACGTAATCGACACATCCGACGTGCACACACACAGACGCATACGCAACGTAACGCACGAACACACAACGCACAGCACACGCACACACACAACGAGCGCACACGTTGGCATGAATCATGTTAGGTCCAATTACGTTGTGTCGCACTGACCTGATATTATAGATGACTTCCAATACAGATAACAGATTTAAATAATAATACTTTCATGCTTTTGGCTGTCCTAAAAACATACCATACTATTTCATAGGACGTTATGTATTACAGCATTTTTTTAATTTCGTTTAGCAACACTCGTAGACGGACATGGGCGATAGCTATTTCTGTATGAAAGTAAGCCATGTGTCAAATTAGAAGGTGAAAGTAAAATGCATCGATTTAGACACCAAACCTCTGAACATACATGCAATTATTTTATAGTAATCAGAAATGTGTGAGAGAGAGAGAGAGAGAGAGAGAGAGAGAGAGGAGAGAGAGAGAGAGAGAGAGAATTTAATGTGTATCAACTTTCAAACGTGTACGCTAACGTTGTATGATATATATATATATACACACACACACAAGACGACATGTCACTATTTCTCATTTGTATGAGACACTCATCGTACAATCGTATTGAATATTCAGATTTTATTTAAATTGAGCTTATAGTCGTCTATTTGATTTTTTGGTCTGTTGCCTAATGAAGCACATGTGCTTAGGTCAGTTACTGTTGTCTCTCGATAAGAACGGTGTTTTTGTTGGATAGGGGTTTGACAGATATTTTTGATGTGTTTGTAGATTTTCCAATTTTAAGTGTTCTAAATACGCTGTCCTGTCATTATTATTATACGAGGTTAATCTGTATTATTACATGAGTCATCAATCGTTTAACATGAACATCAATCGAGTAACACAAGTAGTTATGTCGAGTTTAGGGTGATTGTAGATTTATTCTGTACTCAGCTTCTGAAATGTATCAATGAAAATACTGTGAGAGTAGAATATATCGAGTACCAAATCCATCAATTTTCAAATGTTAGTGAAACTGAACGATTGTGACTGTAGTTGAAGAACAATTCTGTAATTTACAAATGTAACGAATTTAGAAATGCATTTTCTCATAACAAAATACAACGTACCCTTTCATTTTATATTCAAACTATTCTTATCTGAAACAGAACGTTATATAGATAATACGCTGTCCTGTTTTTAAAAAATTTATTCAGGTATTAATCTGTTTGTTTAAACGTTGATCTATGTACGTGACCATACGTACTTGTTTTCGTAATGTTTGTTATAATACCTTTCCTGTTCTGGATTTATGGTATGTGCTGTGTGTGTGTGTGTGTGTGTGTGTGTGTGTGTGTGTGTGTGTGTGTGTGTGTGTGTGTGTGTGTGTGTGTGTTGAAAGTCTTATGTATATATTTATATATAGCACATAATGTATATGATAATGAAGCAGGTACTGTTATTATTATTATTATAGGAACGAGAAGATGAATTCTTATCAGTGGTTGACTGCATCCAAACATACTGTCAGTAAACGGGAGGGGGGCGAGCAGATGAATATGTGTACTTCTCAGAACATTGAATTTAAATCTTTAATTGTACCCAAACACACTGCTAGTACATGCAAGGGTGATGAGGTGAAGACGAACTACAAAAAAAAATTTCAAGAAATTCCGTAAAGTATGTCTTTTCTCTTGTATTCACCTAATATATATATTGTAACAGCGCTAATTCTGCTGTGTGTATGTACATGCAAAGCTTCAGGCGATGATGAAAGTGAACTTTCCTGATGGCCACACCACCACCACATTACTTTCACTAGTCTTCTTTGTAGCGAATATTCTGACATTGTTTGGTTCCACCTCGTTTGATACAGACGTCTTCACTTCTAATAATGTCATTTATCACAAAATTCAATGCAGTTTCTGCTATTGAGTACAAACGGTGTGCAGAATTAACATTGAACAAGCAGTATCCGATCGTTAACATGGTGCATGTGGACACAAAATATGGGAAGTCTGTGCTTGTAACGTTGGAAGATGGTGAGCTACGCTATCGTGTATATCTACCTAAGAGATATGCGTGCGTCTTTACAGATGAAGAGCTCCGTCATATAAGTCCCAGCGACCTACACCTCGTGTTTCGAGGGATGAGGAATCAAACAGTGCATGTGGAAATAGTACCTCGTTAGGTGACAAACTACTTTTAATAAACAATTTTTTATCACTGTGTGTGCATGTGTTTGAATGTAGTGCAGATTCTAATTTACAAAGTTTGATGAAAGGACATTAACTTATGAGGAAATTAATTTCTATTTTTAATTTATTTCACTATACGCCTCTGAACCTATATGTAATTATTTGTAAACTGCGTTACCTGTTGCAGCAAACGATAACACTAGAACGATTATATTATTATTATTCAGTGATATATACATACATACAATTTACTTATTAAACACTTCAAGGATTGTAACGTCTTACATTCACTATAGCATATTTAAATCTGTTATCTGTTTATTGGACCTACATGTACATGATTCAACCAAACGTGTGCACGTTGTATGTATGTGTGTGATTACGTTGCGTATGCGTCTGTGTGTGTGTGTGCGCGTTGCGTGTGTGGTGTAACCCAAACGTGTGCACGTCGTGTGTATGTGCGTCTGTGTGTGCGCGGGTTGCGTGTGCATCTCTGTGTGTGTGTGTGTGTGTGTGTGTGTGTGTGTGTGTGTGTGTGTGTGTGTGTGTGTGTGTGTGTGATATTTAACATGATTTTAATGTTGTTGTATTGTTATGTTGCAGGTTGCTTGTCCTAGAAGTACGACACAATTATATATAAACTTTCGAAAAAAATATCAATTTTATAATGTATTTATTTAATTATGACTTGTGAATTTTATATTGTGAATGTTAAAATATATTTAATCATTTAAACAAATATGACTTTATTTTATTTCACTCTACACCTCTGAACATGTGTACAATTAATTTATTTTTGTGAACTGTATTACTTGTGGGAACTGTTACATGAGAAGATTTGTATGAATTTCAACCACCGTTTTCATGTGTGTGTATAATTTTAATTTATTTCGCTATACACTACTGAACCTATGTGTGTGTAAACTGCAACCTTAAAACAGATGTTTTGTACCATATGAAGAAGAGCGTATTGAAGATTGCTAAGCCTTTAACGTATGGATTTGTCATCTGTAACAGCACACAGGTAAGTAGTTCATTGACAACAACACACATACATAGTTAATATTTGCCAAATATATATATATATTTCTAACAAGGATCAATCACACTGACTGCATTATAAACTATTAATTATTTAATACATGAAAAATGAAGACGGCCGTTTTGACAACGAGAGAGAGAGAGAGAGAGCTAAAATTATTTATTCATCACATCGACTACTCCATGTACACGGTAAGGAGAGAGAGAGAGAGAGAGAGAGAGAGAGAGAGAGAGAGAGAGCGTTACTATTTGTTGACACAGTTGAAACAAGTGAGAGAGAGAGATGAGAGAGAGAGAGAGAGAGAGAGAGAGAGAGAGAGAGAGAGAGAGAGAGAGGAGAGAGAGAGAGAGAGAGAGAGAGAGAGAGAGAGAGGGCGTTAATATTGTCGAATAAATATAAACTTTCTAAATTCATATACATGCGCGCGGTACTGACCACAGAGAGAGAGAGATAGTTTTACTTACATTCAAATGTGAGAGAGCGAGTAACAATTATGATCATATAGTTTGAATTTCCCACTACAGAAGAGAAAAAAATGTTGGCAGATCTGCTCTATACACACACACAATAATGTAGATTGGTAACCCTGATCATATGTTTTAATATATACACTATATAACACATATTGAATTTCCCCTCCCCCCACCGCAGAAAATGTTTGACAAACCTGCTCATATAAAATATCTATTATACACTATAATAATAATAATATACAGAGGTTGGTACACCTGATCATGTAGATTTAATATACATTATAACACACGACAAATTTGAACTCATGCAAAGGTTGGTACACCTGATCATATATTTTAATATACACTATAATGCATCGAGTTGGAACCACCCCCACCCATCACCTTAAAAAAATAAAAAATTATATTCACGGATGCTGGTGGTCCATTGAACCTCATCCCACCCCGTTGATATGCAAATCAATTTAATTAAAAAAATAAAAAACCAAATAAAAAAAATAAAAAAATTTATTCGCGGATGCTGTGGTCCATTGGGATGCTGCGGGTCCAGCGGTGGCGCGTCATCTCTTAGATCATGTTTTTTAGTGTTTTTTATTGTTTTTTAGAAAGGCGGCATTCCTTTGTGGCTCAGAACCCCCATTATCCCTCTACTTAAATAAATTAATAATGTGATATTTTATTTCTTTATTAAATTATGCAAGGTAACGCTACAGTCCTACAGCAGAAATGTAAAATTTTTCAACGTGCAAACGAAAACGATGAATACTTTGGCGACCCTCCCAGCTTTTAGTCCTGTAATAGCCCTCTGTACGTACACAAAGAATTGCAAAAACGCACACTTTGCAAATTTGTAGCTGCCAGGGACCAGGTAGTGACATCGAATAAGTTGCACACACAGCATTTTATTGAATACAGTTATTCTAGTTTACATCGTTAAACTCGATAAAAACGGATATATAATATTTTTGTCGATCGCTGCTTTGTTTATGCTTCACAAGGGGATGAACGTGGGTAGTTTAGTTGGTGTCAATGTTCTGCGGCATGCGGGCGTGTTTTTGTGTCGTTCAGATTCAGTGGCGCGTTTGTTCATTAATAACGTTTTTACATATTGGCCGCCGTTTGGAACGTTGCCAAAAGTGGCTGATTAGTTTCGTACCGAAGCCGACGCAATCGTACTTCCGATATTAACAGAGTTTCCACGCGTACGATAACTGTACGTAGTAGATTACGATAACTTGCTACCTAAGTGAGTCACTATTGTATATTTATAAATAATTTGTTCACAGTCGCCGATTTAAATATATGTCAATTCAGTTCCAAAAAAATGGCTAAGTAATCAATTACTTGTTATATTAAAGTACTTGGCTTGAGTTTCAATTAATAGTTAAAAATTGAATATTTATTATGCATGTGCAGCGATGAATAGATGGGTCAGTTTTTTTCTTAATTCAAAAGTAAAAGCTGTACATAAAATAAGTTTACATACAGTAGCTCACTGCAGATTGTAACGCACATCATTTTTTTAGTACTTAGTATGTTTTGAATTGTAAGTAAATTTTAATGGGATTTTTTTGTTACTGGATGAAATGACGGTGTACTGGTTTTGTCAGGCTAGTGTTTCACGACGAGTGAAATCGAAGAGCTGGTTTTTTTTAACGTATAATCGATTACATCGCTGAATGTGTCTTGAAGCAGAAAGGAGAGATTTATCGATAAACGGTTTGATTGGCACGACCTCATTACTTGGTTTCGTTAGACAGGTTCGATAATTGCCTCTGCTGAAAGAGAAAACGAATCCGAGGCGTTGCTACTTACTGCTAAGAGGAAAATGCCGCAAGCAAATTTTTTGAAATTCCGTCCGAGAATTAGAGAAAATGCGACGATTACCATAACTCGAGAAAATGGTGATCTTGAATTAATGACGAGAAAGCTTAGTGAATTCAAGAAGCGAGGCTTAATAGTTAACAAGGAGAAATCAAAATGTAACAAGCATCGTAGGAAGCAACCACATTTTGACATTGCAATGGTGAGACGGTCTACTCGTATTATGAACAAGTTCCTCTTGGAATAACGATGAATGACAGCGTAAGAACCTTAAAAAAAATCTAATCAAGATAAAAAACGTAGAACTGCTCGCAGGGGAAAACAGTAGGCGCTATCGTTACTATGCTTGTGTTCAAGCGAGAAGTGTAAGGAAATCAAATAATACTGTTACGGCATTACAGAACAGTCTACGTGTTTGTCGAATGTGCCAGAAGAATCTCGCTCTTATGTGTGTTGGCATACGTGAATGTCAACCCGTTCGCGAGAGGTTTCTCGAAGGCGCCAGCCGCGCGGACTGTGTCAAGGCCGCATTTAATTACGTCGTTCACACGAGCGCTAAGACGCAATTAGGAAAATTCTGTTCTGTGATCGCAGGTATAAATACATGGCGGAAGCGGCCTTAAGTTTCAGTTTAGCTGCGATATATTTACAGTGCGCTTCGAGAGTTATCATCGGGCGATATTACTGTGCGCGTTCAAGTGGTTATTACTTAAGTGTTGTGTTTTATAATCGGACGGTATATTGTAACACAGTTGTGTGAAATTCTATTAATAGACATTGTTATTGCGTGTGAACTATTTTTATTTGATTTGTTGCAAGAGACTGACTTGTTAATTACGAACTGTGTAATTGTGAAAATTAAAGGTGTGATTAGTGACTAAATTGGTGTCTTGTACTTATTTTGTTTTCCACTGTACCTACGACGATCAAATAGACCGTCGTAACAATACTTTTACAACACTGAAATTGAAAACTGTTTTAAAACGTTAAAGCAAAAGTTGGTACTATTTTTGAATTTCCTACCCTACAAATGTCCTTTTTTTGTGATCTTGGTTCATCTGTTTATAACAGTTATTGGAGTTTTTAACGGAGTTTTTAACCATATCGAATGAATATTGTAGGTTTTACAGATAATTGAGTAAGTTGTGTTTTGGTGTATTGAGCGATTCATTGTTTTTTTTTTTAACATTGCGAGATTCAAGAAGTTGAATTAGACTGTGCCTAAGAAGTGATAACTGCTCTACGTGGTAAAAGTGTTACCGAAGGCGTTGTTTTACAAATAGTACAGAAGCTTTAAGTGTAGTCGTGAAGATCTTAATAGCAAGATTGAAGAATGTTGTATTGTGTTCCGACTAGAGCAGTACAACAGAGATTTTATTTGACATTTTACGTCACTTGCGTAAAGCTTTTTGTAGTGAAAGATTTATGGAACGGCAATTTATGGAAACTCCGCGCCGGTAACCTACCGGTATAATATCATTGCCCGTTGAAGAATGTTAAGCAGGAAAACCATAATTGTGTTGCAACCGGATATGTCCCCAAACAGTCTATTCCTCTGTCTAAGAATTAAATGAAAGGACAAACATCATAAAACTAAAATCGCTGAGCGAGTTGTATCTATGTGCATATGAGGAACATTTTGATGCCTGAAAGCGACGTTGATACAACAGTTTTATATCCAATTGAGGTTACTTTGAGGGGAATGTAGACTAGTAAAGAAATAATTTTTCAAATAAACAAAAATCCTTGAAATGGTATTTTGTTCAGACATCGTTTTTGGCTACGAAACCTGGTAGTTAAATGAACGAGTTCAATAAAGATATTGATCAGAAAATCAGTAAGGATATTGTTAGGAGGCTCACCGCAACAGTTATGTGAGCCCTCCTAACTTGTAAGAAGTGAACGTAAGCTCTGATACGTCGAAGTTATCACTGTTATTAAAATTAACCCGCAAGGGTCCCAACTTAGTCCTACGCGGGCATATCAAATCTTTGTTACCGTGCCACTGAAGATGGCCGTGGCGGACACGATTGAAACGTTTGCGGCAGGAATTACGGGGATCACGCCCTAGAAAAGCCTGGTTAAGTGTAATGTTAGTGCCTCTTAACTTGTAGCCTACTTTGTCCCTTAAATCTGTAGGTTTGTTTGCATCCTTGTTTTTCATACTCAGTACATAGCGTATTACATTCTTTACTGTCTATTCGAGGTGTAGACCTTCTCTTTCCGGTTGTCTCTAATTTTACGTTCCTGTCACGTGCGTTACAGACTGTGGAATATGACACAAGAAATAAGGAATTATTAGAGAACTAATTAATATCAAAACACCTGTAGCAGAGCAAAATGCAACGCGCGTGCCACACACACACACTCACACATAGTTACGCGGGGTATTGGTGCATGGAGATCATGTTGTAACTGAGAATACCATGTAAGCAAGCATTAGAGTTCCCATCTACTAAAATAAACTCTTAGGACAATCTGTTTCAAAAACATAGAACGGTCCAGGACATGAAACATTAAAAAAAAATCCCGTACGTTTAATATGTGTCATTAGACAGTATCTATAATCTAGGAGGGAGTCCGGTCGAATCGGCTTCGAACAAAAGAAAAAAAAAGTTAAGACTAATCAATACAGCTACCTTGAAAGTGGCTGAAAAACGTGAGATAATATCCTGAGATGAATGCACTTGCAGCGTTATAGATAACGAGATCTTCCAAAAGTTTAAATAAATAATTATTAAAAATTTGACAGGACGCTAAGAAAAACTTGGTAATAGGTATACACAAAGCGCTACAAACCAGTCCACAGATTGCAGGGACGAAATAGAAATTAAAGAAGGCTCAAATAACTAAGAATTATAAAGTTGTCTGAATCGAGAAGGCATCACATGATTTTTTTTTAGAACTGACAGATAAATTTGTTGAATCTGTACCCTCTGTGTAGTGTTAGGAATATATAGATTCCGGTTGCTGATTACATTTTTATTTTAAATATGTGTTAAAAGGTCTGTTCAGTTCTTTTGAGTGCTGGTAAACGAATCTGTTCGATTCAGAAGTTCAACGTTGCGTTGTACGGAGCTATGTTCGAAGGAGGTTTCAGGCCAGGAAAATAAAGCTGCGAAGGTATCAACACACCCGGATATTGTAGCCTATATAAAAAGCGAATTACTCCAGTCTACCCGGAAGGAATTTAAGTCGGGTCGCGTCTTATTAAAACCAAAACGTAGGGTCCTGTCCTTTGTGTTGAAACTCTACGCCGCTTTTAGTCGACTCGAATTTTTTTTCCAATGTAATTAAAATTTTGTTTCCGGTCCGAATGAGGAACAGATTTAATTTCGGTGTAAAATTCTGTAAAAGGTTAGGTGGAGTCGTGTAAGAGTGATTTAATTAAGTTTAAGTAAACCGAACGAGCGACGAATTTCGTTGAATCACTGGATTTCAATTTTGCGGAGACTAAAGACGGATTTCACCTCTTCTTCACGCTCCATTTGTGTGACAGTTGCGGATTTGGTAACAGCAAAAGTGTCTTCCGTATTATATAACAGAAATGTTATGTGGTTCCGGTTTTTACAACAGATGTTGGAAAAATTGGTATAGAGTACCATACATGATCTTGTAATTAATTATAAAATTATTTTTAATATGTAGGCTTACACTTAGAACGAAACCAAATATATCAGCATGCTTTTGGTAAAAACGCTGAGAAAGCTAATCGAAATACGAATTGTACCTAATTGTCAATATTTTAAAAATAAGAATTAATTTGATAAAATTATCTTTTATTTAAACAACGCGAAAGAAAGCGAATACAGCCCAGCGTTTGTTATCTGTGAATTTCTGAAAACGAAAAATTATTTTGTTTACGTATCCGTGGTGACATAGCATGGAACGATATCAGTATTGTTAATATTTTATTGAAATTTTCCTTCCATATTCCTTAAGGAATGGAAGTATGGTGATGGCAAAAAAAATCGTGTTCGAGATTATTGCAGATTCTGATTCTACTACACTCAAAACATGAAAAAAAGGCGTTTTCCGAAAAGTGTCTGTGTGTGTGTCTGTAGATTTTTTTTCTATGGCAAACGATAACTGCCGCAAATTCAAACAGAATCAAATAATTTTTTGCATACAGCCCTGATTTGTAAAGTACTCACGACCTATTGTTTTTGGTGAAGATCGGTTGAGGGAAAGGGGTAGTTTACCTGCAACGGTTTTTTTTTTATCAAGGGAAATTTTTTTTTGGCAAACGATAACAGCCGCAAATTTAAACAGAATCAAATAATGTTTCGCATACAGCCCTGAATTGTAGAGTTCTCAAGACCTATTGTTTTTGGTGAGGATCGGTTAAGGGAAAGGGGTAGTTTACCTGTAACGTTTTATGTTTTAACAAGGGTATTTCCTATGGCAAACGATAACAGCCGCAAATTCAAACAGAATGAAAAGATTATTTGCATACAGCCCTAAATTGTAGAGTTCTCAAGACCTATTGTTTTTGGTGAAGATCGGTTAAGGGAAAGGGGTAGTTTACCTACAACGTTTTTTTAACAAGGGTATTTTCTATGGCAAACGATAACAGCCGCAAATTCAAATAGAATCAAATAATTTTCTGCATACAGCCCTGATTTGTAGAGTACTCAAGACCTATTGTTTTTGGTGAAGATCGGTTGAGGGGAAGGGGTAGTTTACCTGCAACGTTTTTTTGTCAAGCGTATATTCTAAGGCAAACGATAACAGCCGCAAATTCAAACAGAATCAAATAATTTTTTGCATACAGCTCTGATTTGTAGAGTACTCACGACCTATTGTTTTTGGTGAAGATCGGTTGAGGGAAAGGGGTAGTTTACCTGCAACGGTTTTTTTTTATCAAGGGAAATTTTTTTTTTTGGCAAACGATAACAGCCGCAAATTCAAACAGAATCAAATAATGTTTCGCATACAGCCCTGAATTGTAGAGTTCTCAAGACCTATTGTTTTTGGTGAGGATCGGTTAAGGGAAAGGGGTAGTTTACCTGTAACGTTTTATGTTTTAACAAGGGTATTTCCTATGGCAAACGATAACAGCCGCAAATTCAAACAGAATCAACAGATTATTTGCATACAGCCCTAAATTGTAGAGTTCTCAAGACCTATTGTTTTTGGTGAAGATCGGTTAAGGGAAAGGGGTAGTTTACCTGCAACGTTTTTTTGTCAAGCGTATTTTCTATGGCAAACGATAACAGCCGCAAATTCAAACAGAATCAAATAATTTTTTGCATACGTCCCTGAATTGTAGAGGTCTCAAGGACTTTCTATTTTGGTGAAGATCGGTTAAGGGGAAGGGGTAGTTTACCTGCAACCTTTTACGTTTTAACAAGAGTAAAGTACTTGAAAATTTATTTAAACTTTTTGAAACAATGGTAATTGTTAAAAATAAAATAATTTTGTTGCCAGGCAATAAAATTATAATTTTTTCATTTTAATGTAAATTATGTTTGAGTTAATATCTTTATATATACAGTGGAACTTGGTTATTACGGCCTCGGCTGTTACGTCAACTCTGGTGTAGCGTTATTTTGTCATAAGTCCGGTCAAACTGATATCTTTAACATTATAAAAATTCCCGGTTTTAACGTCACTAAATATTGTACTACTCTGTTATAGCGTCAAATATTTCTCAGATATTTTACTCTAAATTTCATATAAACGTATATATGTGCGCGCGCGCGCGCTAGCCCATGGATACAGACATACATTGTATGCAAGCGATAAGCACTGTAACAGGACTGCCGGCGCCAGCCATTTTGCGTGCTCCAACGGATGGCTAGATCGATTTAAGGCCCGACACTCGATTTCCTTTGCAAAAATTTGTGGTGAGGCAAAATGCGTAGATCTGAACGTTACAGGCGATTGGGTGCATAACACTTGGCCAGAAATTAGACGATCATATAAAGATGAAGACATCTTTAATGGACATGAAGCCGGAATTTTTTATAAATTAACTCCAGATAAGAATTTCAAATTTACAAATGAAAAGTGCGTTGGTGGGAAGCTCTCTAAACAAAGAGTTACAGTTTTTGTTTGTGCGAACATGACGGGAACCGAAAAAAGGAAACTTTTAGTTATCGGGAAATTTTGCATCCTAGATGTTTTAAAAACATCAAAAAACTTCCTGTAAGTTACACTGCCAACATAAAAGCGTGGACGACTTCTAGTATTTTTGAAGATGACTTCTGTACGTGTGTATGTCACTGAACTCCTCCATGTATAAAATAATATATCGTTCGTGGCAGGTAAGCATATCTCAGTTATGTAATGTTTACGTTTCCATTTTATTATTATGCCTACAGCAATAAAAAGGCAGGTAAGACACACACACACACACACACAAAATTCACGTTATTTCTGGCCTCACTCATGTTTATTTTCTTACATTTGCACGCTTTTTAAATGGAAAGTGCCGAAACCCATACCAACATAACGCGTGCAAGCCGAAAAAATGGACATCAATTTGCTTCCTGTGGATCGCTGGGCAATGTAACTGCACGTGTTTACAGAGGAACGATTCATAGACAGACTTTTCGTCTTTAGGGAATGAACCCTCTGCAAGATGCTGAGGGTCCATGAGTGACTTCGGAGCGCTCCTTCTTTTTCGCGTGTTTGTTCTGTGAAACATACACTGTAGATTCGCAGCTTTACTCTAAGGAACGCTCAATAGGAAATGTTGAAAATGTTTGTCCACAGTGTACCCTCATTCACACTAAACCTGCTCTGATGTTTTAATTACGGACATCATAATATTAAAACTTTGGAAACTTGAGCACTACTTAATGGAGATCAATCATTAACTTATACAAGCCATTAATTTTATGCATATATTTTATATATATGTGTACAACGTTATCGGCAACAAAGAAGTAGTTTTTGTTAAAATTCCTTCCCGGGATATTTGGCCGTAGTCCAATTTTTCTACAAAACCAGACGTTTCGGCAATGCCATTGACTTCCATCATCAGTGAAAATCGAGTGCGATAACGTGAGGTGGTATATGTTAGTGACCACAGTACTGTGGTTAAGGCTGAAGCAGTAAGTAGAGAGAAGTAGTTTCTATGGTAATATTACATTTCGAAAATGATTTTAAATATAAATCTTAGAATATGGAAGTCATGTATGGTTCTCCATACCGATATTTTAAGTTTTCGGTCGAATAAATTTATAACATCAATAAAAATATCGGTATGGAGAACCATACATGACTTCCATATTCTAAGATTTATATGTTAAATCATTTTCGAAATGAAATATTACCATAGAAACTACTTCTTTCTACTTACTGCTTCAGCCTTAACCACAGTACTGTGATCACTAACGTATACCACCTCACGTTATCGCACTCGATTTTCACTGATGATGGAAGTCGATGGCATTGCCGAAACGTCTGGTTTTGTAGAAAACATTGGACTACGGCCAAATATCCCGGGAAGGAATTTTAACAAAAACTACTTCTTTGTTGCCGATAACGTTGTACACATATATATAAAATATATGCATAAAATTAATGGCTTGTATAAGTTAATGATTGATCTCCATTAAGTAGTGCTCAAGTTTCCAAAGTTTTAATATTATGATGTCCGTAATTAAAACATCAGAGCAGGTTTAGTGTGAATGAGGGTACACTGTGGACAAAAATTTTCAACATTTCCTATTGAGCGTTGCTTAGAGTAAAGCTGCGAATCTACAGTGTATGTTTCACAGAACAAACACGCGAAAAAGAAGGAGCGCTCCGAAGTCATTCATGGACCCTCAGCATGTTGCAGAGGGTTCATTCCCTAAAGACGAAAAGTCTGTCTATGAATCGTTCCTCTGTAAACACGTGCAGTTACATTGCCCAGCGATCCACAAGAAGCAAATTGATGTCCATTTTTTCGGCTTGCACGCGTTATGTTGGTGTGGGTTTCGGCACTTTCCATTTAAAAAGCGTGCAAATGTAAGAAAATAAACATGAGTGAGGCCAGAAATAACGTGAATTGTGTGTGTGTGTGTGTGTGTGTGTGTGTGTGTGTGTGTGTGTGTGTGTGTGTGTGTGTGTGTGTGTGTGTGTGTGTGTGTCTTACCTGCCTTTTTATTGCTGTAGGCATAATAATAAAATGGAAACGTAAACATTACATAACTGAGATATGCTTACCTGCCACGAACGATATATTATTTTATACATGGAGGAGTTCAGTGACATACACACGTACAGAAGAATTATATATATAAAGATATTAACTCATACATAATTTACAGTAAAATGAAAAAATTATAATTTTATTGCCTGGCAACAAAATTATTTTATTTTTAACAATTACCATGGTTTGAAAAAGTTTAAATGAATTTTCAAGTACTTTACTGTTGTTAAAACGTAAAAGGTTGCAGGTAAACTACCCCTTCCCCTTAACCGATCTTCACCAAAATCGAAAGTCCTTGAGACCTCTACAATTCAGGGACGTATGCAAAAAATTATTTGATTCTGTTTGAATTTGCGGCTGTTATCGTTTGCCATAGAAAATACGCTTGACAAAAAAACGTTGCAGGTAAACTACCCCTTCCCCTTAACCGATCTTCACCAAAAACAATAGGTCTTGAGTACTCTACAAATCAGGGCTGTATGCAAAACATTATTTGATTCTGTTTGAATTTGCGGCTGTTATCGTTTGCCATAGAAAATACCCTTGTTAAAAAAACGTTGCAGGTAACAACGTACCCTTTCCCTTAACCGATCTTCACCAAAAACAATAGGTCTTGAGAACTCTACAATTTAGGGCTGTATGCAAATAATCTTTTGATTCTGTTTGAATTTGCGGCTGTTATCGTTTGCCATAGGAAATACCCTTGTTAAAACATAAAACGTTACAGGTAAACTACCCCTTTCCCTTAACCGATCTTCACCAAAAACAATAGGTCTTGAGAACTCTACAATTTAGGGCTGTATGCAAATAATCTTTTGATTCTGGTTGAATTTGCGGCTGTTATCGTTTGCCATAGGAAATACCCTTGTTAAAACATAAAACGTTACAGGTAAACTACCCCTTTCCCTTAACCGATCCTCACCAAAAACAATAGGTCTTGAGAACTCTACAATTCAGGGCTGTATGCGAAACATTATTTGATTCTGTTTGAATTTGCGGCTGTTATCGTTTGCCAAAAAAAAAAATTTCCCTTGATAAAAAAAAACCGTTGCAGGTAAACTACCCCTTTCCCTCAACCGATCTTCACCAAAAACAATAGGTCGTGAGTACTCTACAAATCAGGGCTGTATGCAAAAAATTATTTGATTCTGTTTGAATTTGCGGCAGTTATCGTTTGCCATAGAAAAAAATCTACAGACACACAGACAGACACACACACAGACACTTTTCGGAAAACGACTTTTTTTCATGTTTTGAGTGTAGTAGAATCAGAATCTGCAATAATCTCGAACACGATTTTTTTTACCATCACTATACTTCCATTTCCTTAAGGAATATGGAAGTAAAAATTACCCCCTCCCTCTCCAACTACCTTTTTCATTTATAGATATTTCATCTACCTTTCTACAGTGGATTATTATGACCTTCTTTCTTTTTAGGATATTTTATGTATCAAAATTAAATACTTTACTCTTATTAAAACGTAAAACGTTGCAGGTAAACTACCCCTTCCCCTAAACCGATCTTCACCAAAATCAACAGGCCTCGAGTCCTCTACAACTCGGCCATATGTGCAAAAAATTATTTGATTCTGTTTGAATTTGCGCCAGTTATCGTTCGCCATAGAAAAAATTCTACACTCAGACATTTTTCGGAAAATTACTTTTCTTCATGTTTGAGGGTAGTACAATCAGAAACAGCCCTTATCTCGAACATGATTTGTTTCGCGATAACCATACTTCCATTTCCTTACGGAACATGAAAGTAAAAAACATATAATCGTATTTCTATGAAAACGTACATAAACATGCGTAATAATTTGCCGAAATTTATAGTTCATCTTATGAGATTTAAGCGACAGACATGCATACATGTAATAACATTCTATATACGTAATTTAGCCTTATTAAGTTATGATAACCTTCCACATTGCGCAATAACTGGTGGTCAAAGAATAGCAGAACTCGAAAAAATAGAAAATAATATAAATTTAAATGAATTCATCAACAAAACCGTTTAGTCTCGGTGTGTACACGACGAATTATATGTTTCGATGTAATATTGACTTCTGCAAATAAGCCGGTAGTTTTACACATAGTGCTGCATACGTTTTGTTGCAAAAACGTATTACAGATTACACACGCATTATAAAACAATTAGTGTTCCTTATATTATACGTTCATTGCCTCCAACTATTGAAAATGTATGCCGCGTAAAGAAAAAGATTCAGTGTCGCCAACACCGTACGTGTAATTTCCCTACAAACAGTTCTCTCTGATACCATAGTCAAGTTGGCCACACAAGCATCGTATTCTTTTTTTCAGCTTAAAACGTTCGAACTGTTCTACTGCACCAATGTTACACGTGACATTTTATAATTTGGCTTTCCAAGTTGTTTTTGTAGCTCCACTTTTTTAATACGGTTACCATACACTCTGTCCAGGTTCGTCCTTTGCTTTGTACTTTCTCTTCCATTCTTTTACTTCCATATTTCGGCTCGTCACGAATGGTTTCTTTTCTTATTCCATCGTCTTTTGAATATCCTTCAGTTTTTTTGAGAAATTTCACCTTTAAAAATAAAATTAGATTGAAGACAGAAGTAAGCTTATATTAAAACCTCGGCTCTCCGGGAATGAAACACAGTCACATGAGTGCGGTCTTCCATCCATCAGTATTTTCGTTTCAAGTTTTCCACAGTTTTCTGTGTCATAAACCGTCGGCTTAAGTGATTGTTGACTGTAGCCTTCAAGAAGTCACCTTCGTTCTTCTCTCTACCTTGTTTCGAAAGCTTTTCATCGGGTCTTGTGATTCTTCCCCGAGGCGCGTAATTCAGAGCCACGCTTCGTACAACAACAGCAGAAAAATAGGCTTCAGTAACTTAAAATCGGTTATTTTTACGAAGGAATAACAAAGACCAAGCTATTGGCAGTGGAAGATGTATTTATTAAAGACCTTTTAAGACTCTTGCCAGAGTTATTCAAGCTTGAAAGAATCCACAACTTGAGCATATAGTTTAGGGAAGGCAGTAGTTTTGGAAGATTAATACATACAACATGTATTGAAGCGTGAACGAAGGAAATCGGCACTGTGGGCTGTTCATGACACTACAGAGCATATTTTAAGCAATAAACTAGGCGGCATTAGTGTCGCCAAGTGGCAGTATTAGTGCCGGTGCCGAAAAGGGAGAAATCAGCAAATCAGGAAGGCGCGTTTGCATTTGCGTATATATTTTTTCAAAAGACTCTATTTTTGAAGTTTGTACCGTTGATGTGAATTAAGGAAATATTTTGTTACTAGCATACTTTTTCATTTTTCTTTCTTAACTAACTTATTTAGTTTTAAAGCAATTTAATTTGAAATGTTTATGCATTTTTCATTAAAAGAAAATTACTTAAAATTAAACAAACTTGTAGTTTTCAAGCTTTTGCCAATCTCTCTCTCCTCTCTCTCTCTCTCTCTCTCTCTCTCTCTCTCTCTCTCTCTCTCTCTCTCTCTCTCTCTCTCTCTCTCTCCCCCCCCCTGTGTGCTACAGTCCGTTTCTTGATATATATAATACATTTAATATTTATAATGAATTTACCTCAAGGTATTTTTTTCCTTGATGGGACAAAATATCTTGAGGTAAATTCATTATAAATATTAAATGTAATATATATATATATATATATATTTTTTTCAATCACTTTCTGCTACAGTCCGTTTCTTGATGTATATAATACATTTAATATGTATAAATATTAAATGTAATATATATATATATTATATATAACAGTACTTTATATATTTGTGAGTAGACCAGTGATAAATGCTTTGAATTTGTAACAGGCCTCCATGTAGTAGTAATGTGCACATCATCACACTATAATGTACTTATTGAATATTACATAATTTTAAATATTATATAAAAATCATATATATTGCAACAAAACACAGGATGGTGAGCTATATTAAGTATATCAGAGCATGGATGACGGACATTAACAGGTTTTAAATGGATTTATAAATTTTTTTTGTCAATTAGTCATGTACTTTGTGTGTGAATATGTGCGCGCGTTCGCGTGTGATAAACCTTATTCGCTATATCTTCCGTGTTAATTAACCCATCGGCTTGGACAGTGAATTATATATGGAAATAGCTACATTTTCTATATACTCTGTTGTTCTCAGCTATTTTATAATGTGGTTTTTTTAATAATTAAAACCTCAACTTTTCACTCTTATCTATGGAAGAGTAATACAATTTCGAGATAAAATCTATGCAGGCTCTCGCCAACTTATACAAAGATTCGCCTGCAACCCGTCTATCTTTTGTTCTATCAACCACGTGGACAGCTGATTGACCAATCAGAAGCCCCTAATTTCAGTAAGATTCGTCCGTGGTCTGGCGTACATCGGGCAGTTCATCGAAAACCTTTGCCTAGTGAAGGTGTGTTTCTCTACAAGAGTTTTTCTTGTATGAACTAGTATAAATCGAAAGTAACGCTAAGACTTGGAACTCTTTTCGAGTTATTCGACAAGAACCAAGCTGGTGAACAACCATTGTATTACATTATATTATTAAAGTGCTATTCGCGTGAGTAGAATATTTCCTCATAGGAAGATTTACTGACCGCGGTAAATCTAAAGTATCGCGGAACACTTCAAGATTAGCCGGAAAGTGTAAGCCTTATACACCTCTAGTTTAAATTGTACTCATTATCACCCTGAGAATAAATAATCAAGAACGTTTTTAAAATAATAATAAATTATTTCGAGCGATAACGCTAACAATTCCGAGAGTGACAATTGGTGTATGTGGAATCTGCCTTAGTGTTATCAGTGTTCGACGAACTCATCATCAGAGAGCGGAAAGGAGAGAGTGTGAGGCGAGACGGGCAGAGGAATTGCAGCAGCAGCGGCAGCGGAGCGAAGACGTCACGCTAAGTAATAAGGATTTTGTCTAACAAGTAAAATCCATCTAAATTGAGCTATATAAACTCTTTTACAACAAATATATTACTATTCATGACATTTGTGTAATTTAAAATATATCGTATAAACAAGTATATCATATACTTGTGTGCTAAATATATATTTTTTCTACACCTCCAATATAGACTTGGTCTTAATTTTTACACACACACAGCTATCCTATGCGAAAGTGTTGATTGGTATCGTCGGAATATATATATATATATATATATATTTATTTATTTATTTATTGTAACGTTACATATCATCACCATACTTCTGAACCAAATTTTCAACCTAACATAACAATTAAATGAAACAAAACCTACCAAGGATTAAGAATTGTGTACCAAGTATTAAAATCAGTTGAAGAATTAACAACTAAAGAGCGAATTTACAAATAATGAATAAAAGTAGTAATGAGAACTAAACAAAGAAGAAAATATATTAAATGTAATTAACCCAAAGACCCAATAGATTAGGTAAGTGAGTAGACAAAAAACATAGATATTAAAAAATGAAAAGAAGTGAATGACTTTATGATAGAACTCAAATAAAAAGATAAACAAAGGAAGACACAAGACATCTCCCACAATCTACTACAAAAGAGGTACAACAGTGAGATAAATAAAATAAAACAAGCGAATTACAGGGTGAAGGACTATTAATGACATCAAATCACTGACAGACTGACTAAGTCAGGTGACTTGACTGTGACAGTAACTCTAATTTAAAATAGTGGTAATCAATAATGATCAGGAGAGTGAGATTAAACCTTGTATTAGTATGATTTAATAATGTATAAAAGATAAGAACAAGATTGTATCTTATCTACTATTTATGTAAGTGATATAGACACAGGGATATCAGAAAAACTGATAATCACAAATAATGTTGTAAAGATAATATAAAAGAGACCGGAAAATAAGTACCAAACAATAAATAGTAATTAATAAGTATTAGTACATGTAAATAATTGACTAAAATGTATAGAAACCAACCACCAAAATGAACTCATTGTTGTAAACAAGAATAGGGACACACATAACCTAGCTCAACAAGCATTTTGCACCTATAATGACAAGAATTAATAATAAAAAGTTTATCAAACCATATTCTATTATACTGTACTTAAACTACATGTTATAAGGATCATACCAGTAACAAGATTAGTTACCAAAGGAAAATTTATATTGTGAGTAGTGTAAATTAACATACTGAAATGGACAGCATAGAATTTACCCAATAACCAATCTAAAAAACCTTTAGAAATACTAATAAACGAGAAAGATGTTGATATCAGTATAATCAATGACGTGTAATACAACTAATATGATGTAAACCAATAATTATTATCATGAAATTGAGTCATAATAATGTAAATTAAATATACTTGTCATGCAGCACTAGATGCAAGAACTATTGATGTATTAACAGCAAATGGAAATATCCTGGTGCAAACAAAAACATTGTAAAACTTTATAGTTATTTTAATGACCATTTATGTAAGAAATAATGACTTAAAAACAACTAGGTAATTTATAATGAAGGTAATTTATGTAACACCCTATAGTGCAAAACTATGGGTGACTATAAAGGCTAAAATCAACAAAAGAAATGTGTAATAACAAAAACTCAGGTGATCAGAAGATGTAACGATCATCTCAGAGTAATTGTGACATAATAGAAGTTGGTCAAAAACCACTATTAAGATATAATAAGTAAATCTAGTTTGTAGTGTTATAGACCTACTAAAAGCCTAGGCATAGCTTATGCATTTTATGGATAATTGTAAATAAATACTGTGAAAAGAGTACACAAAAGGACTTGGAAAGCATCATCTCAATGAGATATGATAGCCATGTGGTAATTTAAGTTAAATAATATATAAATTCAGTAAAAAATTGTATTAGTCGTAAGTTCAAAAAACTATATCTGTTAATAGTGAACGAAAGTATTTCATGTGAGGACTCTAAATAATGAACCAGATGATCGCCATATCATGGTAAGGCTAGATCAGCAATTAAAAGTAACGTAAGAGTTTTATATCAGTTGGAATGTATTTGCATCAATTTTGACAAAATATTTGGCGTCACTTTCTTAATCTCAACCCCAGAAACCCAAGCGTTCTTAAAATTTGGTAAAGGGGGTAGCCACGCTCGACGGAATGTCATCAACCTTTCCACCACTCAGAAGGGTTAAATCGAGATTTGGTTAGAAAACAGAAGCCAGATTTGAATTCATTATTGTATTGTCGGCGAAGCAAGACAGACGCCAGCTCCGTACGCCAAAAGTCGCGAATTAACCTATAACCAGTGCGGGCATCGAACTGTAAACATCGGTCAATATAACCAAATTTTTTAATAAAATGTTTCAAAAAATTTTAATTAATGAAGTTCAATGAAAGAGTGATAGTGCAACAACAATTGCAAAGTGTACAATAAATTGCGATTGCTTGAATAAAGGGAGTATAGTGACAATTAAGCATACTTAGAGGAATTATAAAATTAGACGATAAAATTTATGGAGTATAATAAATAAGATGATTTGATTTGAACACAAAAAGGAGTTTGGACCTTATTACATCAATCGATTTATTTAAAGTTAAAGAGATTTAACGACAGCTAATTATACTTTTAAGAGTTGTCTATTGACCTGATCAGTGGCGCACCCAGGATTTTTTTTCGGAGGGGGGGGTTGAAAATTTAGATACAAGGTGCACAATTTTGGTTTTCCTCATTCTTTTCTTTACAAGGAGGGCTTTTTCCTGGAGAAACGACAATACGCAACTTATAAGGAACCAATGTCGCAAGAACAGGTAAAAATTAACTTTCCTTCATAGAATTTCACTCATGTACCGACGTTCCACCTATAATGCTGCAAAGGCATACTGCACGTGTAAGAATCATACACACAATGTTTGTAAGAATTATGAGTTAAAATCATGTTAAGCACAGGCTTACTAATTTGCATATGCTTATTGAATAATTTAAATTACTTAATCAGTAGACGCCAACTTTATTGAAATAATAATACAATAATATAGGTAAATAATCAGACATAAACCAGTTGTGCACTTTGTAGTGGTGACAAGGCGGGAAGTATGTTATACACGTGAGTAGAAAAAGGCCTTTTGAAAATATTAGCCTTCTCCCTGAATGAGTCTACGTACGGAGGTTTTGATTTCGATTTCGATTTCGACACTACTAAACAGTGCATATGGACGTTTTGTAAGACGAAACAAGCAATAGATACAACAGAGGTACCATACAAAGATTTCACGAGTTAGAAAATGTTTAACATTTAGTAGGCCTACATGGCATGTTGTGTCTATTGCGGTCTTTCTCCAGATCTTCTAGTCGAGCCTAGACATTAACAAACATTGTATATTTTGAAGAACATAATAGTTTGTGTACATGTTACGATTCAGGAAAAAACGCAGTAATATCGGTAAAAATGAGCCTCTGACGAAGCTGACGAAAACTAGTTCAAGCTCAAGGTGCAAGTTTAACATTTTTACCAATACAAAATTAGTGTTCCGAGTCAGTAGTCGAGTAGTTTGTCGTATTTATAATTAGTTAATCAACGGACACGTCATGGTCAACAAAATCCAGGAATATAGTCAACATTACCCTGGCAACTTAATTTGTTTGAATAAGTAACATCAATAACAGGCTCGAATGTGAAATGACTGTGTGTGTTTTAAAAAAGTAAAAACAACAGATGTAAATTGTCCATAAAGAACAGGAGAGACAATATTAATGAAAAAATTATACCAAAATTGTTTAAGTAATATAGCATTTAATTACTTACAACCAATTACAAATATTTAGCACAATTCTTCCATCCCACTAATGTTTCATTTACTGTTATTATAATTCAAATCGTCTTCACTGCCGCTATCCCGTTATTTATTAATTTTGAAACGAACTGTCACATTATACACTCTTTGGTCTGATCTCACGTAATCTTTTCAATTTTCATCACATGGTTACATCTTGATGTGCAATCTATGAAAGAAATACACTCAAATTCCTTTTTTGCTAAGTTTCTAACACTGTCTATGGAAAATGCACGTTTTTTTTAGAACGCTTCTTCACGATTGCCTAAATCAGTTCCCGAATTAAGATCAGGAAGTCAGGATGTTAGAGTGGAAGTCGTAAAATGTAATCTCCATGGTTTGCCAAAACAGTGGTTATTATAAGAGTTCTGTATGTTGGTTTACTTTGTTTAATTAGTGAATAGAACTCAGGTTAAGATAAATGGACTAAAGAAATCCCATTATTCACTAACCAGTTAATCGTATTTGTCGTTAATGATGTTGCAGGTGGATTTATTTATTCATTGAAATTTTCAGCCACATTTGTCGATGAAAACGTGCCAAAAGCAATAGGAAACTTTTAATAGAATAACACAATAGAAAGTTAAGAGAAAATATATAAGAAAATTACGGGAATTCAGAGAAGAACGGAGTCTATCCACGTTTATTTTAACTGACGTTGAATTCAGTTTCGTCTATGTAAACTATAGGCCGCCGTTCTCTGAATTGCCGTAATTTTCTTATATATTTTCTCTTAACTTTCTAATGAGTTATTCTATTAAAAATTTCCTATTGCTTTTGGCACGTTTTCATCAAAATCTCATTTGACGAATAATGTGGCTCAGACTAGATGCACTACCATTATAATTAATTTATCTTTTAAAAATTGTTTAAATTATTTTGAATGTTGGTGTTTCCCCTTCTATGAATTGATATTCGTAAATAATTAATCGAATAGTACAGTTGTCAAAATCGTCTAAATCAGTTTTGATTGCCTTTGTTGAGCATTTTTTATGGGAAGTACTGAAAGATTTTATGTCACCCATAAACATGAATGCTCTTTAATAATTCTAAAAACACTACTTAGAGACACACCGCACGCCTGAGCTACCCTTTCCTACAACTTTCTTTCTGATATTCCCTTATCTTCTGACTTAATAAACTTGTACACGTTATACATTATTTTCCGACTCTAACTATGCATGACTTTCCTTTGCACTGAAATTGACAGGCCATCCAGATTGATCTACTTCACTCTCCAAAACCGGAAAATATAGCAATAAACTAAACGCTACGCTTTTGATGAAAACTGGTGTTTTTTGAAAAGTACGAACACAATTACATATCATGCGCCATTGGCAAAAGAACAATTTATTCACTTCTGGTAAACTTACCTATGCTGTATTTTAGTTTATCATTTAGTAATAGTAAAAAGGTTACTTTGTAAGAATATAGTAATTAACATATAAATAAGATACTTTATTTATTATGTTCTTACTACAAAATTACAAAATTTATACGTTGAGTTCAAAATTTTTTCCAGACTTTCGGGGGGGGGGTTCTAACCCCCAAAACCCCCCTTGGTTACGCCACTGGACCTGATGTATCTTTACCAGGAATAGTAAATAAGATGGTTTATAATGAACATTAAGAAAGCTATGGACCGTATTACATTTGTTAATTTGTTTTTAGTTAAAAATATTTAATAACGAGCTAATCATGCTTACAAGAGTTATCAATTTACCTGATTAAATTTATCTAGTCTAGCGAATCAGATGATTTTTTATGAACACTAAAGAAACTTATAACCTTATTATACCTGTATTTTATATGTTGTTAAAGAGTTATTATTAATTTAAAGTTAACTGGTTTCTATTCAGATACGCCAGGTTAACCTACAATGTTGACGCCAGACGTCTTTTGAATTTTCATGTAAGTATTTATGTAAGATTTATTTTTTATGTAATCACTCTCCTACTACACAATTATAATGGTAGTATAATTCTTCAAGTTTTTGTACTTTGCAGTCTCAAAGAACCTACATTTTAGATAAACCTTTGAACCAAAAAACCACATGCAGTGTCATGGTTAATAAGAATCGGAATAACAAACCCTGAGACAAGAGATTTTATAAAATTAATCATTATTGTAAAAATGAACGATTATTAATCTAATTATTATTTAACCTAATTTCATGAGTATTATCGAAGAATAAACCATATTTTTTACCAGATAAAAGAGTTAACCAAATTATTTCATTAGACTAGACGATTACAGGTTAGGTGAACCGCTCCCAACAGTTGGCACCACTTGCAGCGGCAATTGAGATAATTTAAATAATTTTAAGTTGTCATCTCAACTCTGCCTTGTTAACAGAACGATTAACAAGTGAGACCTTCACTAAAAGTAAGTGCTGAACTAATAAATAAATCTAATTTCAGTGAGAAGTCAACTTATAAACTGTTAACCTAAAATTACGACGTTTGACAAAATCAACAGGTGCCAATGGCAGAGTCAACTTAGTCAATTCGCCTCAACAACTAAAGAACATCGAATTAAAAACCAACGACGAATTTAAACCACGATTAATACATGCGAAATATAAAAGGAATTTAAATAAAATAAATAACAAATAATAATAATGATAATCAAATTATAAAATTTTAATTAAAACAATTAAACAATCATTTAAACATAATTACCGTACGAACAAGAGAGAGGTAAGTAGTTTACGTTACAATATATATAGATAGATAGATAGATAGATAGATAGATGCATTGGTTGGTTTAGTGCCGCCTAGTGCATATTCCTTAAAATATCCTCTGTGACACTAGGCAGCGAATTCCTGGTGCAGTTGTTACTTCCAAGGTCAGTATTGGCAATAAATTTGGAACCAGTCAGTCGAACAGTGTTATTTGTTCTTGGCTAACGTGACCGTATTGCACGGCTTTGCATAACCAACCGCGCGGAATGCGACTGGACAGAAATACTGTGCCCGGCCCTCCTCTACTGGTACACGTTGTTGTCAGCTATTGCGGAAACTTGTGCACTAGTGCACCAGCACTCCCTAACCTAACAGACTCTTTTTGAACGTTACACGCTCCAGCACGACGTTTCACCTTTGTGACGTGTGCAGATCTCCCTTTAAATCGTTGTGCTTCACGAAACTCGAGCTGCAATTTTGTTCGTGACGGAACAGTATGATTTATGGGCAGTATTATAATTCAGTTTTTCACAAATTATAAAAAGCTAAATTATTAAATCGAATTTTGAAACGTAAAAGTATTTCTTCGGTTAAATACAATATAAAAGCAGAATCGAACTCGCGGATCAACTAAAAATCGTAAAAAGTAAACAAAGATACAAAATTATACTATTCCGACATTTCAGACACAAATTCGAGTAAATTGTACTCTGTATATCGCGAAACGATCTCGTTTATCTAATACGGTGGAATAATGCGTAGTGCATCGGTAGTCGTGAAAAAATAAACCTAGTGAATATAAGTCGTAATGTTAACAAACGAAAGAAGTGTGCGGATACTGTGACGTATCACACAGTTTTTAATCCATAAATAGGAATCAATAAATCAGCCGTGATTTCCTACAATTTTTTATGGTCAAAGTATCTCCCTTTGCGTTTGCTTTGTAAGCTCTTTGCTTTAATCCACAGTAGCAATAGAAAATTATTAAATTAAAATTTATTTGAATTTCGAATCCTTTGTGTTTACTTTCGGTGGTTTTAGTCTTTGGTCATCGTAACCGCAGGGCGTTTTGAAGATTGTCTGACACATTACGGGGGCTGAGTTAGGGTGAAATATTCACTCTTTCCCTGTTGATCGTTTGTCAAAGCTTCTTCGTTTAACCACTGGGTCTCTCATCTTCGCGCTAGGCAAATACGCTAGGATAACTACTATTTACTGGCGAAGCTCATTTTGTGTGGCCAGAAGAGACTTCCGTCTGGAAACCGAAGGTGGTGTCCTAAAGGGGCATTAAAACACAAGGGTTGAATGTGAGAGTTGTAATTACACAGGTACAGATGGAGAGACACGCGCTCTGTGGTGAATCAGGCAGACTACTTAAAACCGTGAAAATCCAAAAGAAGAGGAAAATTATCAGTTTCTTGGTAAATAACGGATTTGACTAGAAAACCAACAAAATTTTGTAATGAAGCTGTAGCTCGATTTTACGGACACTTTTTATAAAAGTAAACAAATTGTAATATGATATTTTACAAGAACTATTGTGTCATGTGCGTAGTGAGGATGAGGTTTGGATGAGGATATTTGTTGCGAAGGAGTGACAGGCGATTGCACCAAAAACAAACAAAACCTTTCTGATGTGTTACAACCTCTGGACACGGTACTGGATTTTATTAATAACACTCCAGGTGAGGAGCTACTCGAATACTATCGCACCATATTAGAAGTCTGAAAGAAATATTTCAAGTGATGTTTCTTCTTCAACCAAGACCAGTAGCATATCAACTAACAAATGATAATCCTACATGTTTGTCAATACTTGGAATTGATAGTTAAGATTAATTAATTGCTCAAGTGGACTTTCTCGAGTTGTCTCGCCCGCCGCTGCCCGTAAAATAGATGTTTTACTGCAATTAATTTTATTAACCTGCAATACGAATCTGTTTTTATGTTCACTAATAGACAGATACTTGACGTAGTTTGGAAAGCCCCCATTAATTTCAAATTCCTTCCAAACACTTTGGAAAATACTGTGGCCTTTATGCCTTTTACCGTCATTGCAGTCAGTCTTCAGTATATTTGATAATCCAATTTTGGTTAAGAGAACCTCAATCGATTCTCTGAATGTATCTGTATTTGACTCCAACAGAGTGAGCTACGGTTATTGTAAATCAGTCTTTGCAGAAAATAAGTTCGATGTGTATTGAGTGCAAAGTTATAGTCGCACTTCACCGGTAGAGAAGGATAGCACGTGCTGAGTACTGTACCTATCATTGTCCACAGCGCAGCCGATGAAGTGTTGTCATTAGCTAAAAAGCTTTCTCACCGGCCGGGTATTCCTCTTTAATTAAAATCTATTGTAGACCTTGGGATAATTTCAGGTTAAGTTACGTGTTCTCAACTGGATATCATACAATGTATTTGCGTAGCAGGAACGTTTGTTCGTGTGACAAAAATGGAATTACGTTTTCGGAATTTTATGCCGATGAGTTGTTGCTTATTGAGGTCTCAGAGAAGGAGATAACAGCGCTGGACTCCATGTAGTATAAGGTTTGCATGGGTTAAAGTGTAGAAAAATTGACGACGGACGACGTAATAGGCTTTGAGCCTTATACTTGCAAAGAAGAAGAGGAGAAGAACAAAAACTATGGTATTCGGTGTTGAATACGTGGCTGTTGACAACAATTTTCTTAAATAATAACCCCGCTGAATAATATTTGTGAAATTTAATTATCTTGGGTTCGACTCGAGTTAAGAATATGATAGCGCTAAGGTGAGCTGTTATCTCTCGTTCATTAATTTTGTTTTTAATATGAATTATTATGCAATCTTTCACAAACATAATATTGAGAATTGCGTATTGTACAGATGAAATAGTTTGACATGAAACGGTTCGCACAGATCGCAGGGGAGGCGGTTCAGGCAGTAGGGTGTTAAGTGACCAACCATGTGATACACCATCCATGCAGCTGTTCTGAACGCAAGATAATTGGTCCAAAAGGAACGCGTCAAAGCTACGCGTGCGCAATGGGATCTTTTGACACAGCGCAACCAAACAGCCGTTTCATGTCTAATTATTTTACCTGTGTACGAGACGCTTTTTCAAGATCCGATTTGAAATTACCATTGACTGCGGCAACAAAACAGTATCAGTCAGGCGCCTATTTGTAATGTGACGTAACTAGCCTGCTCTGCTGTCGACTGCGCGCCGCCGTTTATAATGAGTGCTACGATAGATAGATAATCCCGCTAACTGTAAGGTTCGTGTTGTGATACGTTTTTGTTATCAGAAACAATAGTGCTGGTGAAATTCACAGGTCAGCTGTGAGATGAAACCTGGGTTTCCTATAGAAATGTGGAGCCGAAACAACAGTCAATGCAATGGTGACATTTATCCTATCCGAAAGTAGGAAGTTTAAGCGGGCAGCTTTTGTTCCAAAAATCATGACCACTGTTTTCTGGGATAGGAAATCATCCTGTGGATTGATTTTACTTCCATATTCCATAAGGAAATGGAAGTATGGTGATGGCGAAAAAAAAATCGTGTTCGAGATAAGGGCTGATTCTGATTGTACTACCCTCAAAACATGAAGAAAAGTCATTTTTCGAAAAATTTCTATGTAGAATTTTTTCTATAGCAAACGATAACTGCTCAAATTCAGATAGAATCAAATAATTGTTTTGCATACAACCCTGAATTGTAGAGGACTCAAGGCCTATTGATTTTGGTGAAGATCGGTTAAGGGGTAGTTTACCTTCAACGTTTTATGTTTTAACAACAGAAGTACTTAATTTTGAGAAATAAAGTATCCTGAAAAGAAGTTCATAATAATCCACTGTAGAAAGGTAGATGAAATATCTATAAATGAAAAGGGTAGTTGAAGGGGGAGGGGGTAATTTTCTATAAATGAAATGATAGTTGAAAGAGGAGGAATAATTTTTTATGTGTGTACTACGTTATCTGAAACAAAGAAGTGGTTTTGTTAAAATTCCTTCCCGGGTTGTTTGGCCGTGGTAAATCTTTTCCGCAAAACCAGACGTTTCGGCGATGCCATCGTCTGCCATCATCAGTGAAAATCGAGTGCGCTAACGTGAGGTGGTATACGTTAGTGACCACTGGACTGTGGTTAAGGCGGAAGAAAGAAGTAGTTTCTATGGAAACGTTTCATTTCGAAAAAAGGTTTTTAATATAAATCTTAGAACATGGAAGTCCTGTATGGTTCTCCATACCGACATTTATAAATCGCGGAACGGCTGTTAATGCTGTTGCATATTCTAAACCGGTGGTGAGACGTAAACGTTCCTTTCAGAACAAAAGACGTTGCTTATTGTGTAGCCGGGTTGCGTTTTTGTAGAAGCTCAAACTGTTAAATTCTTGGCAAAAATTTGGCTGAAAAAATTTGGTTTATCCTCCCTGTAGAACCCCTATCGCCCACAAAGTGATTACCGTTTATTCATTAATTTAAAGAAATAGCACGGATTGCAGCGGTTCGAAAACGAGGAACTGAAGAACAGCATTGCTCCCAGGTTCAAGACACAAGCGGCGCACTTTTGTGTCACCCAAAAAAAAAGAAACCGACGAAATGACTTAACGAGTGCGTAAAAGTCAGTTACATTTATGTGGAAAAATAAAAAGAAATATTATAGATTTCTTTGGCTGTAGTAAATCATTTTCATCTTCTACGAGGGTCATTCAATAAGTAAACAGACAAACAGTTGTAGAAAAGAAATTAATTGTAGCAGCTGATTGAAACTTTCAGGAGTGTTACCTGGCAACGTCGTTGTGAGTTTTGATCAGCTGTTCAATAATATATTGCATAAACATAACCAATACAGTTTTATTTACGATGGCGTGTCCTCTTGAGGACAGTACTTTCGAAGAACAGCGTTCTGTTATAAGATTTTTGGATTTGGAACCACTATAACCACTAACTTGGATTCACTATTTTGAACCTGAGTCAAAGCGACAAAGCATGGAGTGGAAGCATCCCAGTTCACACGCCAAAAGAAATTCAAAACCCAGCCATCGGCTGGTAAGGTGATGTTAACCATCTTTTGGAGCTCCCAAGGCCCAATTTTCTGTGATTACCTACAAGACCAGCGTACCATCAATAGTCAGTACTATTCTGACATGATTGTGAACAAAGTTAAGCCTGCATTGAAGAAGAAATGTCCGGGATGGCAGAGGAAAGGTGTGATTCTTCTTCACGATAATGCCCGCCCAAACACGGCAAAACTGACGCTCGAAACAATAAAAAAAGTACGTTGGGAGATCCTGCCTATCCCCCTTATAGTCCTGACCTTGCCCCATCTGACTTTTTCTTGTTTGACCCACTCAAGGAGACTTTGCGTGGTGTCAAGTTCAACAGCAATGAAGAAGTGAAGGAAAAGCCCAAAACTGGGTTCGACATCAAGGTAAAGAATTCTTTGCTGAGGGAATAAAAAAAGCTTCTAAAGAGGTGGGACAAGTGCATAGACGTTGCTGGAGATTACGTTGAAAAGTAAAAAAAATTGTATTGATTGAATAAAAAGTTTTTGCTCCACAGCTGTTTGTTTGTGTACTTATTGAATGGCCCTCGTAATATCGTGCTTAAAAAAAAAAGAAATCGGTATGGAGAACCGTACATGACTTCCATGTTCTAAGATTTATATTTAAAATAATTTCCTTGAATTCAATTCTATAATTTCTAAAAAAATATCTCCCACCCTCAAACTATTTTCACTATTTGTAGATATTTTTGTTATTATGGGGTAGTCGTTTAATGTAATGTTACTTTGGAGACCACTTTATCTATACAAATTAGATGCTTTATTCTTATAAATAAACTGAACTACGAAGATAATCACGCATTAATTACATAATTATGTAATTATGTGGCCACAAATTATTTTGTGGCCTGGTGGGCCGTGGTTGCGGATCTTCACTCATAGATGATTTAAATTAAAATAAAAACATTATAATTTTATTGCCTGGCAACAAAATTAGTGTTTTTTTTAACAATTACCATTGTTTGAAAAAGATTAAATGCATTTTAATTCCGTGTTCCATAAGGAAATGAAAGTATGGTCATGGCGAAAAAAATCGTGTTCGACATAACGGCAGATTCTGATTGTACTACCATCAAAACATGAAAACGTAATTTTTCGAAAAGTGTCTCTGTGTGTAGAATTTTTTCTATGGCAAACGATAACAGCCGTAAATTCAAACAGAATCAAATAATGTTTTCCATACAGCTCTGAATTGTAGAGGACTCAAGGCGTATTGATTTTGGTGAAGATCGGTTAAGGGAAAGGGGTAGTTTACGTGCAACGTTTTACGTTTTAACAAGAGTAAAGTGCCTAATTTTGATAAATAAAGTATCCTGAAAAGAAGGTCATAATAATCCACTGTAGAAAGGTAGATAAAATATCTATAAATGAAAAGGGTAGTGGAAGGGGGGTAATTTTTTTTTTATAAATTAAAATGGTAGTTGATGATTGAGGAAGTAAATTTTATAAGTTTTATATGTGTAATACGTTATTGACAACAAAGAAGTAGTTTCTATGGAAACATTTCATTTTACTTTAACAAAATTCTATATTTTTCATTTTAATTTAAATCATGTATCAGAGAAAATATATCGTTCGTGGCAGGCAAGCCTGTCTCAATTATGTAATGTTTACGTTTCCATTTTATTATTATGATTACCTCAATAAAAAGGCAGGCAAGACACACACACACACACACAATTCGCGTTATTTTTGGCCTCACTCATATTTATTTTCTTACATTTGCATGCTTTTTAAATGGAAAGTGCCGAAACCCACACCAACACAACGCGTGCAAGCCGAAAAAGTGTCCAGCGTGGATAGCGATTTGCTTCCTGTGGATCTCTGGGCAGTGTAACTGCACGTGTTTACAGAGGAACGGTTCATAGACAGACTTTTCGTCTTTAGGGAATGAACCCTCTGCAAGATGCTCAGGGTCCATGAGTGACTTCGGAGCGCTTCGGAGAAGGGATGATTATCAGCGTAGTTCGGTTTCTTTATAAGAATAAAGTAAGCCTACCTAATTTTTATGGATAAAGTGACTGAAAATAACATTATATTAAACGACGACCCCATAATAAAAAAATATCTATAATAGTGAAATTAGTTTGAGGGTGGGCGATATTTTTTTAGAAATTACCGAACCGAATTCAAGTAAATTATTTTAAACATAAATCTTACAACATAGAAGTCGTGTATGGTTCTCCATACCGATTTTTTATTTAATATCGTCAAACCCATTAAATCAATACCAAACGTGAAAAAGTTACCGCCCTTTTCACTACCCTTTTCATTTGTAGACATTTCATCTACCTTTCTACAGTGGAGTATTATGACCTTTCAGCATACTTCATTTACCAATATTACCTACTTTACTCTTGTTAAAACGTAAAATGTTGCAGGTAAACTACCCCTCTTTCGTAACCGATCTTCACCAAAATCAATAGGCCTTGAGTCCTCTACAACTGAGACACACATGCAAAATATTATTTGATTCTATTCGAATTTGCGGCAATTATCGTTCGCCATACAAAATTTTATACACAGACACTTTTCGGAAAATGACTTTCCTTCACGTCTTGAGGGTAGTAAAATCAGAATCAGCCCTTATCTCGAACACGATTTTTTTCGCCATCACCATACTCCCATTTCCTTACGGAACATGGAAGTAAAAACACTTCTCGTATATAATATTATCTTGTCAGAAGTGTTTCCAACGATACATCTCGTACACTTCATCCGGTGTTAAGAACTGCTAAAGAAACTTCACACAGGGTCAGGCGGCACTCGGCACTAAGTCTCCGCCCGTGGATTGGTGTCGTTATTTACTGATTGGTTCGGATGTATTAGCAGCCTCTTGTATCATTGATCACACGGTAAGATCGTTGTCGCAGACAGTTTACCTCCGACGATTGTTTTCATTTAGCCACCATTTCACTCCCGCCGGGTATATGAACATATCGAGGAAGGTGGGACAGGACAATTTGTTGTCACGGTGACGCAGAAAATGAAGTCGAACAACTAGTAACATTGAAGTACGTAGTGGAACGTAGTAACTTACCAAATAACAGTATCGTACACGTGTGTACGTTAAATGCTGTACAACGCTTTACTGAACGCCGTACATTTTGTCTTCGTAGGGTTCAAATTAAGATCGTATAGCCTACATTACTGCTTCTGTGTATTCTTTCCAGCATCAGCTGTGAATCGTTAATGCTGGTAGAAAGTGTACTAAACTATCGGCGTCTCAAACACTGTTATAGTACGGGACTTAGCATAATAAGCTTCGAGGTTACGCAATAGTAACAGCACTTCCCCGCCCCTCGCCCAACAGCGTTGTCACACGTTACACTTGGTTATGCGTAGGCAATGGCGGGGAGGGCGGGGAGTGAAGCGACATGGCAGTACCGCAGTCGCCTCGAAGCTTATTTTGATACGTCTCACATAATAGTAGATCTGTTCCTCCTGATTCTACCACAAATTTTCAGTCGTGTTCGTATGCGTCTGAGATAAGCAACTTGGGTGGCAGCGGTGTTTATAAGATAGCCTACCTAACGTCGCTGTTCATAGGTATCTAGAATAATAATAAGTCATAATAATAATAATAAAAATAAGTCATTTATAGGTTTCTAGAATGACTTAGAGCCCGTCGATAAGGTTTGACGGGCCCGCGAACCAATTTGTAATTTTCTTTTCTTTTGAACGAACGAACACACCCGCATTGTACTTTTGTTGTGTGCATTGTGTCGTTTTATAAAATAGTACAAGCCGTTCAAATTTTACTTTTTTCTAATACAATATTTACTGTAAGTTAGTGTTTTCAAGAAAAGGAACTGAAACGTTCATTAATGTTTTAAACGTAATTTTTCAAGTTTTACATTTCTGTGCACTTTATAAAAATAAATAGTTTTTATCATGGTAAGTGCTTTAATTTATTTTTATTAAAATGTGTTCCTGTTTAACCATTTTTTCGTTTAAAGTTTTGTTAGTTTTAACGTGCGTGTGCATGTTGACAGATTGTTGACGACCTACTCCTAATGTGAAAAGTTTTCAAAAATTTATATGAAAAATACTCCAAAGCTTTTTTTTTTTGATTCGGTGTTCCACGTCGCTAAATATAAGCGCAAGGGTATTATAAGGCGACAGTTAATGTTTAGGCTATAACGTCCAGCTATTTACCATTAATCTCCAACATCCAGCTCCGCACCTTTATATTTTCCATTGATGGGAGGAGGAGAGGTGCGCCCATCGAACTGATCCTCAGTTATAGATGCGCCCTCATAAATTCAAAGGTTGCCAACTGGTCTACAGATTTCTACTCCTGCTACCGGCTGGTCTATTATTTCCACAAATCGAGAAGACCGTGGAATAATCTCGTAATCTTCGAATAATCTAAATAACGGTTTTTTGATAACTGCCGGCCAGCCAGTTGTGGTATTGCAAGTCGATATGATAAGGCGTTTTGTTGGGGAGTTTTTGCTGTGTGCAGTCCAGTACGATTTCGGAGCGGTTTAGCGTAAATTCTTAATTGTATTTTGTACACCAGTGTTAATTGAGTGACGCTTTGTTTCGATAGTTTTTGTTGATTAACAGTGAGTGTGGAAAATTGTCGTGTACGAACGTTTTTGTTTATTAAAACTGTCATTCAAGTTGTGAGTAACGAATTCTGTGCTGTTCAATTATTTAATTCCACTGCTTAAAACCGACACGATCTCTGCGATCAACGTAACAGTATTTAATAGATGGTCTTCAATGTCTTTCTCTTTTAGAGAAAGATTATATTTCTACCCGATTCCGATACATTCGGCACACGTTTTAGCTATAATCGCTGCATACATACAAACGCTGATACAAAAACTTAAGAAATATACAGCTCTTGGCCATTACCTCAGTTGTTACTCAGTTACCGCTTGACCACCTCACTTGGTTACAGGATTATTCACATTTCTGGGAGGAGGACATCTCATCTCATTCGCCTAACCTCGTTGCACTTTTCCCTTCAATTCACCACTTAGGCTTCACTTATTCCGGTGTGTGGTTAGAAGATTTTAAAATAGTTATTATAGCTATAACTTTAACAGTGTACCTGTCTTCAACTAACTGCTTCTAATCTCTCGCACCATAGGCGTTAAGAGACCGTAATCTCTTCGTCTATACACACTAACTTTGCATAAAGTACTACTCATCGGCAGGGAAAGTTACAAGAGCTCTATGACTAGTCCCAGCCACCCGGCCTTACATCGTAAATAACGTATCACATTGCAAGGAAGCCTTGTTGAGGTAACTAACTGTAGCTTTGATAAATAAAGACATTTTAATTCTTGTTACGCACATTTTTTTATCGCAATGTTGTAGTGTATTAAGCGGAATATCATAGGGCTACAAACAGCTAGGCCGACACTTTTTCGGAGCAGGGTGTTGACCGTTATTTGCATGCATTTACTGCAGGGAATAATTCATGGTAGAGGCGGCAGCAACGGGAGGGGAGGGAGCGAAACAGAACACTGCTACACTAATTTGTGTTGCTGTTGCTGGTGCGAGGGGTTGACTAATATCGCAGTCACAGAGATACTGTCCTGTTCTGTTTATTATTAATTTAACCCGGACCCCGAGTAAGGCAGATATAAATAAATAAATTATACGTGCCGGGCTGGCCCAAGTTTCTCACCGGTCTCCCCGCTTGTAGAATAATTTGCGGCCAGTTTCTCGACCCGTCTTGAATATGTATTAAGGGAAGGAAGAAATGTGACGCATTCATAGCGTTATACAATGATTCGTATAAATATGTATATTTTTCTGCCTCTGACCGACGCTTTCGCCTGGAATCTTAACTGAGATGAATACGATTTAATTTTTAGGGTAATTGTGAAGGGAGTTCGCTACGGTGGCCCATGTGTTTGGATCCAGAAGCTGCTCGGGTTAATTTAGAATAACCAGTTTTGTTTTAACAAGGTTTCCGCGTTGATGTAATATTTATTGTTACGCAGATATGTTAGAAGGCCCTGGAGTTTAATATACCTGCCCACTTATGGTTTTTACATCTAGAAAAGGTATTTGATAGAATAAAACAATAGGATATCACACCAATTCGTACAAGAAGGAGGATACCTGCAAACATTATAGACATTATAAAATACATATCTTTAAATATCACCATGAGAATAGAGTGGAGTGGGGAACTATCACAATTAATCACAGCTGGTAAAAGGATACGATAAGGGAGATTCACCGAGTCCCTTACTTTTTACTTCCATGTTCCTTAAGGAAATGGAAGTATGGTGATGGCAAAAAAAATCGTGTTCGAGATTATTGCAGATTCTGATTGTACTACACTCAAAACATGAAAAAAAATCGTTTTTCGAAAAGTGTCTGTGTGTGTGTGTGTCTGTCTGTAGATTTTTTTTCTATGGCAAACGATAACAGCCGCAAATTCAAACTGAATCAAATCATTTTTTGCATACAGCCCTGATTTGTAGAGTACTCACGACCTATTGTTTTTGGTGAAGATCGGTTGAGGGAAAGGGGTAGTTTACCTGCAACGTTTTTTTTTAATCAAGAGTAATTGTTTTCTATGGCAAACGATAACAGCCGCAAATTCAAACAGAATCAACTACTCTTTTGCATACAGCCCTGAATTGTAGAGTTCTCAAGACCTATTGTTTTTGGTGAAGATCGGTTAAGGGAAAGGGGTAGTTTACCTGCAACGTTTTATGTTTTAACAAGGGTATTTTCTATGGCAAATGATAACAGCCGCAAATTCAAACAGAATCAAATTATTTTTTGCATGTAGCCCTGATTTGTAGAGTACTAAAGACCTATTGTTTTTGGTGAAGATCGGTTAAGGGAAAGGGGTAGTTTACCTGCAACATTTTAAGTTGTAACAAGAGAAATGTTTCCATGACGAACGATAACTGCCGCACATTCAAACAGAATCAAATATTTTTTTGCATGCATCCCTGAATGGTAGAGGACTGAAGGTCTATTGATTTTGGAGAAGATCGGTTAAGAGAAAGGGGTAGTTTACCTGAAACATTTTATGATTCAACGAGAGTGAAGTACTTAATTTTTATAAATAAAGTATCCTGAATATAAGATCATAATAATCCACTGTAGAAACGTAGATGAAATATCTATAAATGAAGAGGTTAGGTGAACGGGGTGGGGGTAATTTTCTATTATTAAAAATTATAGTTGAAGGTGGAGGGGAGAATTTTTTAAGTGTACTACGTTATCGGCAACAAAGAAGTAGTTTTTTGTTAAAATTGCTTCCCGGGCTGTTTAGCCGTAGTCCAATGTTTTCTGTAAAACCATACTTTTCTGCAGTGCCATCGACTGCCATCATCAGTGAAAATCGAGTGCGAAAACGTGAGGTGGTATACGTTAGTGACCACAGTACTGTGGTTAATGCTGAAGCAATAAGTAGAAAGACGTAGTTTCTATGGAAATATTTCATTTCGAATATGATTTTAAAAATAAATCTTAGAACATGGAAGTCATGTATGGTTCTCCATACCGATATTTAACTTGGTAATGGGCGAAATAATATTACCCATGAAGATATGAAGAGCTATAAAATCAGTAGTACTAATTTCGTCATTGTTTGTTTAACATGCAGCTGGTAAACAAAAAACCAAGTGTATTAAAAATTCAGATATTATCGTATTAAAACAGAACTACAGAACAGAAATTATGACAGTGTCAGTTTCTCTTGTTATTTGCCCATGTTTTTTGACATTCGCGGTCGATAGAATTATTAATATGGTTATTAATTAATGCGCGCGGTTGCACGTTAAACACGTATGGCAGTTCTGCGTTCGTCGTGGTTCATCTCTTTCCCCGTGTCGCACAATGAATACGGATATTTTACACCAATACAACAAAGTTCGTACAGGAATGCCAAACGCGGTAGGAAATTAACAAATATTTTTTACCGACCGACTCGAAACAGTATCTCCTTCCTCCACACTCTCCCTCACCGTTTCCTCTCTTCTCTTTGTTTGTATTTTATTCTGCATGAATGCGGTTCGTATCTGCCCGTGTCATGTGACCCTGCAGCTAGAAAACATTAATTTCATCTAAAGCCTTTACTTACCTTGCTAGAAACTTTCCCGGACACATGAATCGCGTTTGCTTATACATTTTTATTCTACGTTATATTTTCAAGTGTTTGGAGAAAACGATAATAAAATAATTCAGTTTCATCCTAGTTTGTGACACCCGTAACACGTTTTACGTATAGGACGGGTGCTGAAAAATCGAAAACAGAAAATAACTGTAAATCTATACGTTTTAGTTGCAATTAGTGCTGACAGTTGTTTCAGCAGTAACGGCAGCTTCAGATATTACATTTGAAGAAGGAACGCAGTTTCCCTTTCGTAACCTCTAAAACTGTCGTAACTTGCGAAACAATTGTCAAAGGCTAATAAATGGTTTTTAGAACATAATAAAGTGATCATTTATTAGATTTAAGTATTATTAACATGTTATATCAAGCGCCGAGCGACCATCAGTATAAGCCAAATTACGTACTGCAAAATGTGTATGCAGTTATTTATAGACTATTAGTTAACAGAGTTACCGAGTGATGTAGGAATGCGCAATGTTAAGGAATAATTTTATCACATAAGGAATAAGACGAGCAACATAGTAAACGAATTTCAAAGGATGTGTGGTACAGTTATAAGAACTCGTAAGAATAAGACATTAAAAGACACACAGCCAAACTTTTATAAGGTGACGGCAGCTCCCACACTGCTGTATCGTTTTAGAGTGTTGAACACCTAGGAAAAGAGATCTTAGACCGAAGGAGCATCAGAAATGAAGTTTCTTACATCAGTGAAAGGCTGTGTTAGAGAAGATAGGATACGTATGATGTTCAGTCATTAGACGGAAATTAAACATTCAGTCGGTTGCACTACACGCAGAAATACCTATATAAAGAAAGGTGGGAGGAACTGTGTACAAAATGCAGAGAGAAAGGATTCTAAAGCAGGCCTTAAATTGTCACCCGATAGGTAGAAGGAGCGTGGGACAGTCCGAGGATTAGTTGTGAAGTCGGAACAGGCAGAATTCCTTAACCCTCGAAGGGCAGAAGAAGAGGAAGCTTTTTCAGCTGTCTACCATATATGAATTTGGCAATCTTAAGTGTTAAGCGAAATAAACCAGACATTTACCACTCTCTGAATAATGAAATTATCAATTATGTTCAAGATCGTGAGATTTTAAGTGTTGTAATATTATAATACGGCATAATTTGTTTGCACACCGCTCAAATAAGTTTTTTTTGAAATAAAGATATTTACTAACTTTTTTAACGTTTCTATTCGTTTTCCCTGTGCAGTCCATTCCATACCAATACGCCGGTGAATGACACGTCTGTTTATGCCCCAAATATTCGTATTCGCATACCTGCTTGATCGTTCACCTAGACACCCGAATTTCTTCAGTTAGTACTAGAGGTGAGAGGAGGCAAGCCCGTCGCCGGCTCGTGTGCTACGTCCCGAGCTTCAAGTAGAGCTCCTGTCGCAGGGACCACAGATATCCTGGATTTTAAAGGGGCATGGTCTGCTATTGGCCAGGGGGGGCGTTCAATTAGTTACCTAATTGAGGGTGAACGTATGCCGAGGCCGGGTCCATGATTCACCTGGGTTGCGACTGAGGTGCCAATAAGGGGATTGTCCTGGAAGCGGGCAGTACGGCGATTGTACTTTCGGGAAAGTGTCCGTATGGTGGCGGCCAGGGAACCGACACGCAGGGATTGTCGGATAATTTTATTCGATGTCAGATAGTGGGCTTTGGACGTCCAGCGCAATCCTCGGTCAAGGAGAGACTGGAGCTTTCGCTTATGGGTTTTAGCCAAATCGCCCCATACGGGTATCGCGTAGGTAACCATTGGCACCACATAGGTGATGACGATGAGTTTCCCTAGGCGGCGGGTCATAGATTTGGTGCAAAGCAGCGGACAGTCTTGCGGGCTACTTGCTCGGACTGTGTCCGCCAGGTGAGACGACTATCCAGGTGGAGCCCGAGATACTTACCTTCTCGAGACCAGGGCAGGGAAGTGTCGCTTACGTACAGTCTGTCAGGGAGCCTTCCACGTTAGTACTAGATTAGCCATTAGTCTTCTTCGCATTTATTTCAATAATATTACAATAGAGTTTATATTTTCGTATTTTCATAGTGTCTGTAGTAAATAACACAAAATAAGAAATAACTTTTTCTTTCGTATAGGGATATTGTTAAGGTAATATATAGTTATCGTACCTGTCCCGCAAATCGTCGACGCCGGCCTTTGCAGTGAATTAGTAGTGACGGTCTGCAGTTATAGCCTATGTCCGGGCAGACGGGAGCGCTTCTCGCCTCGTTGTCAGTTAATTGAAATTCCCCCCGTATTCCGTGTTAATAATTATCGGTGCGAGCGTACCACGATAACAACACACACTCGGGGGTTGTAATGGCGACCTGGTCTCCACCCCTCGTCGAATATTAATAATTCGATTTCCCAATGATACCGACGTACAGCCCTCCCACAAACGACTGCCCCTTACATGCGACAACAGTATTAGCGTTACGCCGTATGTTTGCATTGGCCGTGTCAGCTTGGCTTCGCAGTGCTCTCCACACGCTCTCGGCTTCGATAAGGCTCATATAATATTTACTGCGTCGTGTTTATGATTGCGAGGGTTAGCGCTTCTACGTTATCATTGTGCGTGCATAATATGAACTGCAGTGGACAATCCGGACCTAAATTGGGACCAGGTTAGATCGGTTTATTCGGATTTTCGAACATTAAGCATAGTAATAGTAGGTCTACAGCACAAAACCCTGAAATTGATTTCGCTCATGATAAAAGGCAGTACGTACAAAAATTGTATTTAAATTACGTAGGGTGACAAATGACATTTATCGTAAAGATTATACAATTGATCTTGATAATACGGTGCCCCAGAGAACGATTGGTGACACTAGAATCTCATATGAAATTTCATGAAAATCTATAAACATGTTTTTGAAAAATCGTTTAAACCTTTTAAAATAGGGGAAGTCCGTGTAATTTGGACCACTTAACGTCAAATCGGTATAATATCGTTATCCCTAATGACAACTTTACAAATGTTATGTACGAAATTTATAGTTCTATACTAAGTACTTTGGAATAAAGAAATTTTAATTTGACGTGCGTAAATTGTGTAATAAGAATTTTTATATCATAATTTGTTGGCGTGTAATTTGGACCGATGGCCTGTAACGTGGACCGGAGAGTCGTGTAATTTGAACTGGTACTTATAAACACTTTTAATGCACTTTTAAGCTATTTACTGAAGTACTTTTTTACGATACACAGATAAATATGATTATAAGCAATTTTAATGTCGCTTTTTTACATATGGCACAATAATAAAAATATTTACCACTTAAATTGGCACACTTTTAATGTGCCGTCTTTTGCAAATATTGCGCTGAATCATCTTATATCTGATCATCGTAGCATTTACCACGCACAAGGCAATACGTATTTAACCTCTTCATTGTGTCTGTGATGAACAGACTTTTCTTCTTCGGTAGAATAGGCATCAGAATAGGTGTACGCCTCTTTAAAGAATCCTTGTGTGGTGTCCCAGATATTATACCGGCCAGACGCAGTATGTTTTTTGTTGCATTTTTTATCGGCCCTGTTACTGATGTTGAAGACAATAAGCTGATGGTCTCTACTTAAAAAAATATGTCCGTTTCAGGGGAAGGATCTCTTCAATTACTATATGGTGTTACGTTTCGAGATGTCTCTGGAATTGTATATAAAATTTCCATTGGCTGATGAGTAACAAGGACGGCGCGAAATCTTTATCGGAGAATACATTTCTGCCAACTGCCCAAAGACCATTGCATCTGAAACCGTTCATAGCAATTTCCATTGTTGCGGCTCTTGGAAATGCTACCATGCACACTGTGCTGTGTATTCAGGTGTTCAGACGGGCTCCAGGTTTTCTCTCAGTTTAGTGGATATAGCAGAAAACATGTAAGTATTCAATAGTTTAAAAAAGGAGGTATCCAGTGGCTGCATTTTGTGATTGGAATGGGATAGTAGGGATACCATAAGAAAACCATGCTTAAATGACAGAAAGAGGATTATCAGAGACCAATTTCAATTTTTTAATACTCTATACAACATGATGCATGAGCTTACAGTGAAATGAGTTCTAAAAGAAGATTTACGTTACTTAGATACTGAAAACCAGCATTGAACTGCGTCTTTAGAAACACGATTAAAGTTCAGCGGACCAAATTACACACGTACTGGCGGTCCAAATTACACATTGGCTACAGATTATGTTTTTAAATAAATATTATAACTACTTTAAACAGATTTATGAAACTTCAACTAAGCTTAGCTTAATAGCTTAATACTTTCCGAGTACGAGAGCGTGCCAAACACACTGTAAACTCCAACTATACCTACACACCATCCTATGTCACAATGGCACTCTTTTTAAGGAATGTGAGCAATAAAGTTCTTTTCTACTCTCCCCCTCAACCTTGAATCCCATAGCAAAACAACTTGCAAAGAGAAAGTCACCCTCAGCCATGCAGACCACCTACACTCAGCCAAGAGGTGAGCAACCCTGCACATACGAAATTTTTAAGTGGTCCGAATTACACACCGGTCCAAATTACCCGGACTACATTATAATTGTCGACTTAATATATATATATATATATATATATATATATATATATATATATTTCAATCACCTTCTGCTACAGTCCGTTTCTTGATGTATATAATACTATAATACTTATAACTATTTTACCTCAAGATGTATTTTTTCTTTAGGGACATGTTTCGGGAGATCCTGTTCTATATATATATTGTGACGGCAGCGGTATGCGAACATCTGCTCTCCGGTACCAGCGGTGGACACAGCGAGCCAATCCGGCATCAGCAGCCGCCGAGACGTGACCAACTGCGTGTTCGGAGCTAGCGAATCAGCGATCCGGTTAGTTAATAAAACCCGGGTGGGCAGAAAATTTTGCGCACACTTCATCGCCACGCCATCGGACGCACTTCATCTCCTCTCTTCTCTCGGACGACATCGAGGCGGAGTCAGCCGGAAGGAACAGCCGAAGAATAGAACCGCCGCCGTTCTTGCGTCTTCGCACTCCCGTTCCACGCCAGCGATGGATTTCGCTGGGCCGGCAGCCGACTCTACAACCGGTGCCGAAAGAAGAGGAGGACTGTAGTACGCCACGTACAGCAGGCGCAGCCGCCGAACATCTTAGCGCGGCACAACCAACATCAGCATTCTCGCCACAAGGTCCTTTTTTAGGGCCACCAAAAACACTAGAGTGTACGATTGGCGCCATTTGTCATGTGGCAAGCCTTTTGTCCGGTGACTATATATATATATATATATATAAAGGGTTGCTACAGCTAGTGCCGTCTCCGTTCCTTCAACCTGGCTTTCCAATTCTCCCGATGTTCCCATTGTCCTTCCTCAAGTCCTATACGTTGCATAGATTCATCCACTTCGTCCCTCCAAGATCTTCTCGGTCTTCCCCTTTTTCTCCTTCCTAATGGACTCCATTCCGTCACTTTGTTGATCCACCTATTTTGGGTTCTCCAGACATGACCGTATCACACCAATATTTTTTCTTCGATTGTCGACTTAATATTTTTTGTTGATAATCATACGACAGAATGTGCAAGAAATCTTGTTTAATTCAACAAGTGTTTTGTTTGTAATTGTTTTTAGACAGCTAGGTTTTTGCGTGACTTGAAATGGAAATGCCTTAGGCTTTCATGACCGGCGTCAACATTGTTAGAATTATTATTAGCCGGACTGTTAGGCCGTCGTCTGCTATTGCGGCCCCGCCATCGGAGGTCGTCTTCAGTATCGGAAAAAACGATTGGACCAATTCACCCTAGTACTGAGAGAGAGAGACTATGCCAGCACTAGACCTCTCAGTGCCAACACATAGTCTTATCTCAATACTGGAGTGAATTGGCGGGCACCGACAATTGCCAATAGTTTTTTCCGACACTGAAGATGGTCTCCAGTGGCGGGGCCGAAACGTCTGTCTTTAACAATAGCAGACGACGGCCTAACAGTCCGGCTAATAATAATTCTAACAATGTTGAAATGGAAAATTTAGGATAAATGCTATGCCGAAATACATACATACATCCTCGGCGCTACAGCCCAGTCCGGGCCCAGGCCTCCAAATGAAATCTTCCCACTGGTCTCTACTCCCACCCAATGTCCACCAGTTTGCTGCACCCAGCCTCACTGCCTCCTTACCAACCTGGTCCAGCCATCTTGTACGCGGTCTTCCTTTCCTTCTCCTTCCCATCGGCAAATAATTCATAACTCTTTTTGGGATTCTATCCTCCGCCATTCTCTGCACATGACCAGCCCAACGCAATCTGTTAATTTGTATGAGTTGCACGATCGGAAGATCTTTAAACCTTTCGTACAACTCTCGATTATGCAGTCGCCTCCAAATGTCGTTTTCCCTCACAGGGCCATAGATTCTCCTCAGTACCCTCCTCTCAAAAACGGATAGTTTCTGCTCATCTAGTTTTTTTAGCACCCAGCATTCCGAGCCATACATCAGGACTGGTCTGATCAAGGTCTTGTATAGGGTGGCTTTTGTATCTTTACTTATTAATTTTGACTTAAAATGTTTCACCAGTCCGTAGTAACACCTATTAGCAGATAATATCCGTTTCTCAATGTCTCTAGAGGAGTTATTTCCAGAGTCCACATATGACCCGAGATATGGAAAACCCTGAACCTTTTCAAATTCATAATCATTAATGGGCAGGGACAGGGCACGAGTGTTGGCACCTACAACCGTATATTTGGTTTTACTTTGGTTTATAACCAAGCCCATAGCCTTAGCGAACAACTCCAGTTCCTGAAAGGCTTCCTTTAAACCAGATTCAGACCTACTTATGACGTCAATGTCATCGGCATAGGCCAGAAGCTGTACCTCCTTGTGAAATATGTGTCCGCTAGTTTGAATTCCTGAATTCCTGATGACCTTTTCTAGAGCTGTCTTGAACAACAGACACGCTAAGGCATCTCCTTGTTTCAGCCCATTCAATTTTTTAAGGAGTTAGATAGATTTGATTGTATTCTGATTTGGCACTTAGAATTGGACATAACTACTCCAACCATACGCACCAACTTAGATGGTATATTCAACTCCTTCATAGATCTATATAGCATTTTCCGGTTGATTGAATCATATGCCGACTGGAAATCCACAAAGAGGTGGCGAGTGGCCACTCCATATTCCAACGTTTTTCCAGGATTTGCCTTAGTGTAAATATTTGGTCTGTTGTTGACCTATTCCTAGTGAATCCACATTGATATTCTTTTATGTTTTCCTAAGCGTAGGGAAGCAGTCTAGAAAATATGATGTTGGACAATACCTTATATGCTGTATTAAGTAGAGAGATGCCCCTATAATTTTTACATATGAGCGGATCACCCTTTTTATGTATTAAACACACCACTCCATTGTTCCCACTCATCAGGCATTACCTCCTCCAACCATATTCGCTCTATGAGATGGGCAAATTCCTTTATGAAATCTCCTCCTGCACTCTTTAATAGTTGCCGCGGTAAACCATCGGAACCTGCTGCCTTGTTATTTTTAAGCTTTCCTAGAGCTTCATACACCTCGTCATAGGATGGCACAAACTCCTCTCTATCATCCTCGAATTCTCCTGCTTCCTCTTCATTCTCAGATGCCTCCATCGAAGCCTTCCCAACTGAGCCTAGCAACTCGTCGAAGTGTCTGTCCAACTCCTGATTATGCCAGCAGTATCACTGAAAAGGCCACCATTATTATCCCTACAGGCATTTGTTCTAGGCTGAAATTCCTGTCTCATATCATTCACCTTTATGTACATATCTCGGCTCAGCCTTTTACTCTTATATTCCTCTATCTTTTTCATCTGTCTCATCATATACTCCCTCTTTTTTCCTCTATGAATCTTCTTTTCCATCCGCCTGGCCTTCCTGTATTCCTCTCGAACAGCCCTAGTGCATTTCCTTTGTATCATAAATTTGTATGTCTTGTTTTTGAATTCAGTTGCCTCTTCACACTCCTTATCCAACCACTCATCTCGCCCATGTCTCTTCTTCAAACCAACGATTTCTTCTCCCGTGGTCACTAATATGTTTTTTAGATTAAGCCAGTGGTTTTCTATATCTTGTTTCTCACGGCATTCAATTCTCCACTGTCTAATTTTCTCATTAGTAACTTCCTCGAACCTCCGTTTTATTTTTTCTTCCTTTAGTATTTCTGTATTGTATCTAACAGTCTTTATTCCTTTTTCATTTCTATTATTGGAGATTCTAGCTCTCAGTTTTGCAACTACGAGATAGTGATCGCTATCCATGTTGGCACTTCTGTAAACTCTAACGTCTTTAAAGTGTGACTTATGGCGGCCATCCAATAGGACATGATCTATTTGATCATTATATTTCCCGTCAGGAGAGATCAGTGTGCCCTTATGTATGTCTTTGTGGTCGAAGAAAGTCCCTCCTATGATCATATTTTGACCAACTGCGAAGTTCAATAGTCGGAAACCATTGTCTGAGTGTTCAGAGTGTAAACTATACTTTCCTATATTACTACAAGCATGGCTGCTTCCCACTTTGGCATTTAAGTCACCTATGATTATTTGTATGTCATGTCTAGGGCTGCTTGCATACGCATTCTCCAGCAAGTCATAAAAATCATCTTTCTCCTCCTCAGGCTGATCATCATTTGGGGCATGCAGGTTTATTATAGTATAATTAAAGAAGATTCCCCTAAGTCTTATTTTACACATTCTAGTTGTAAGGGGTTTAAAGTCAATGATATTTGCTTTCATTCAACGGCTTACCAAGAAGCCAGTTCCAAGCACATGGTCCCGGTTCTGACAGCTGTAATACACCGAGTAGTCCCTTCGATCCATGATTCCAGCGCCAGTCTACCTCATCTCCTGCATAGCCAAAATATCTATCTTATATTTGAGAACCTCTCCTGTTAATAACTTCAAGGCTCCAGGTCTGTATAAGGAACGCAAGTTCTACGTCGCAAGTTTAAAATCTTTGTCCCTAAAAGCTATGCCGAAATACATGACTTTAATGTCAAGCAGCGTTTTTTAAAATACAGTTTCATGTGACAATAATAAAATAACCATTGGGAAAATATACAAAGGCGGAAAATTGCTCGGGTCAGATTTGTGGAATGTCCTTTTTGTTTTCCCTCGGCCTGTTTGTTTATTCCGAATCAATGCATTTTATATTGTTTTATTTTGGATTTTTTATATTGTTTGTTTCATAGTTGTTACCAGTGGCGTACTTGGGCCACTGGAGGCCCGATGCGGGTTTCTTTCTGACGCCCCCCTCCCATAAGACGGGTGTTTATAATCCAATTTATCTTTAAGTTGGCTAATACATAGCAAAACACTTTAATGTTATATATTTATTGTCTAATTAATGTGTTGGTACATCTAATTAGTAAACTTTATAATAAGCTGTAGTAATGGTTGAAATAAAATCCACTTTCATATTGTAAATACAAAGTTCCAAGAAATAATTGAAGTAGTATTATTTACAGTCTGCATTAAACTTATTACAATACTTTATAATATACAATAAACTTATATACTCCAAAACAAATGTATCATTAGTGCAAACAATACTTGGCAAATTTTTTTTTCAAGCCAGTTAACAGTTTTAGTGCAAATAAGGTGAACTTTGTAAAAATGACCGTTTTGTAGTTTTGGCCTCGGAAAATTTTCTTATTGCATCAAATCTTATTTTCCTTACCAACTTGTTTTCGATCGATAAACACTTTTTTGTGAATTCCTTCGTTCGAGTAACTGACCTGATTTCCACACTTCGAATTATCCACTGTTCGGTAAACATTCTGATGAGGATGAGAGATTTTAAATAATTTGTTGGTGGCCTGGAATGTTAAATATTGTTCACTGGTGTAATTTCTTTTAGCCTAGGCCTACGTGTTATCGCCCGGTATTTCACTCCGCCGATTACATTTTTGTAGAGGCACGGCCTTCTTGAGTCGCTGCCGCTGCCGTTGCCGTCCGTGGTGTTTGGGGTTCAATTTGCGACTTCCGACTGCGTGGTGAGGTACAACTGACGATTCTTTTATAGTATTAATATATTTCCAATAATAAACTTCATTTTATAAGTTTTTTATAACTGTAAACACGATATGTAGGGTTGTAAGGTAGATTTCAAAATAATGTGAAAAAATCTTTGTAATCGATCGATTAAATCCTACATCTCTCCTAGTGTTGCGTTTCAGGACGTGACAATAGAACATTTGAAAATAAATTTAACAATTTTCCAAAAAACTTAATTTTCCATATCTATTAAGTGGAGGCCCCCTGTTAAGTGGGGCCCGGGCCGTTCGCCCCCGTCGCCCCACCGTTAGTCCGCTACTGGTTGTTGCTATGATTTCATTGTCCTCGATAGAGTTGTAACGTGACATAGTGAAATCCTCTCCAAAACCCCTTTTTTCAACCCCTCTTGGACGTTTTTATGTTCAGGTATGTAGTAGCTCTGCAGATTTCCCTTGCCTATTAGAATCATGAACCGATAAGATTCGATATTGACAGGCCTGACGTGAGGTGTCTTAACGGTTAAAATCGCCGTGTTTTCACGCCTTTGTCGTGTGTCCTCGGTACCGTCAGTCGTGATCATTGTTTGGCCTTGGCGTTAACCGTGTTTCTTTGGTACATTAACTTTAGCTCTGTACCGTATTGTTTGATTAGCGTGTTTGGAAGACAGTTTTGTATTTTCAGTTGGTACAGCGTCGTTGTTCCCGAAACAGATTTGCAGACTTCACCTTGACTGTGTTGTCGTTAATACGTACTGTGCCAAATCGTAATACTTTAGTTACTACGTATTATTGTCATGCTTTAAGACATTATTGACTGTATCAGTATAATCAATAATTTAGTAGCTTATTTAAAGGCATAAAGTACACGTTGAGAGGGTTGTAAAATAGTATGTCTACTATCAGCAGTTCACCTTTGCTACTGAACAAGGAATGCGGTGACGTATGCCATTCCACTGCACGCATCACTGTAATACTACACATTTAAAATACGTTTAACACAGTTTCTTGACTGTCTCTCACAAGCTATTTCTTTTAGCTAATAAAAAAACACTTTAACAAAATATTCAATAAATTACACTTACATACAATGTACGAACGTTCAATCTAATACGCACACAAAATTACAACTAAAAACGTCTGAACAGTGTTTTCAGAACCAGTAATACCCCACCAACACAAGCACGCACTATCATTCAGTAGACTTCCCGCTCCTCAGGCGTCTCGGCAGCAAAACTGGTGTGCGTACAGTAATTAGAACTCAATCTAACACGACTAATAATAATCAGCTGCAGTCGATGTAGATGTAATGTTGCGGCTGAATTAGCGACTGCCTGTTTTAAAACTCGTTTATTTTTTCATGAGAAATCAACGTACCGCGTAACTCGAATGCACGTAATTTTTCTTTTATTCTGTCAATTTATTACGTCTTTTCGCTTCAGTTGTCATTACACTGTGAACAATAAGTTACATTTTTCATTTTAATATTTATAGTGTGTCTGCCCAATGAAATTCAATAGTTTCATTCGGTATTTTGTTTGCCCCGATCTGCATTTGATTTCATCTTCCTGCTGTTCCACTGTTAAGTAATACGAATTATTAAAAATATTTCGGTTACTCTATTCCGGTGATCTTTTAAGCTCTCTATACTTTTCAGCATTTGCCTTTGTTTTTGTAGATTCTTGGTTGAAATTTATCTCTCGTCTCCATATTTATGGATTCTTCCTTATACTGTCTTATAGATCGTTTAAAACCTGTTAAAAGACGGTATCATTTTAATCAATAATAATTATTGAAACTACTAATTATTAGTAGTTTATTTAAGGGCATAATACATACCGAGGGTTTTAAGTTTTAAGTAGCGCTAAGAAATCGGTCTAAACGAAGAAGAAGAAGTAGAGCCTCGGTCGTTTTTCTAAATACTTAAGACTATTGAGACAATAATTTCTAAAATTTTATTTAGAAATAAATTTTTTACGTGAAACCGTAACTCGAACAAAGCAGTATATCTGAGCATTTCTTTGTAAAAGTAAACAGCTACTTGCAAGTGTATGGGAGGAGTGGTTGTGAAGAAGTATGTGGCAAGATGAGACTGCGGTAAGACAATTTGAATGATTGCTGTCAAGTACGTAATAAGAATAAACTATACAAAATACTGTGCAGGGCAGAGGAGATTAATGGAAATAGTAGATCAAGAGTGGGAGAAAATATTAGTAGGCCTAGACTTGTCAAACAGGATCGTATCTATGTCAAACAGGACTGTATAGATATAAAATAGAATATGAGTTAACGTAATCGTATGGGAAACAGTCGAATTTAACGTGTGGGCACGTTCAGAGGATTTGAAATGAAAGGCATCGTAAGAAAATAAACAAGTGAGCACTTCCAGATCGCAGCAAAAATATGTGATGGAGTCAGGACGGAAACAGAACATGGAAGGAGCTGTGCATGGTACAGCTGACTTGGCCAGGCAGTGGTAAAACGAGAACACAGAAGACTTTCAACCCACAAAAAAAACTATTGTTTCCATTGATACCCTATAATAAATATAACCTCATGTCATACGAGATCAGTTTTCCTTTGTTGTCTAACCTAGTTACGTTGTTCACGTGGCCCTGAGGAAACATTCAACGATGTAGCCGTGATTATAAACGCGTAGTATTCACGTCAGGCTAGAGTGGGAAGGGGCGAGAGAGAGAGAGAGAGTATACACGTCTCGTTACACAATGGCCAGCAAATTGTTTGCGCTGCGAGACCGCAAGTGTTTGCAGTTAATTATTCCGGTGGTCTGTTGGCGATGGTCATTAACAGCGGAACCCGACACATAACAGCCCCGCCGGAAGTGTGTACAGTACTCGTTAGAACGATGCAGCAGTAATAACCGCAGTCAGGGACATGTGACCGCGCCGAAAATTAATTCATCGAGTCGCTTCAGTTGGTGGGTTTAAAAGTCTCGTCAAACGGAACGAAGAAACTTTTGTTGTCAAAACGTTCAAGTGCTCTCAGTAGGCCTATATCGTTTAAGTCTGAAAATGCGCCTGTGTGTACAGTGTACATTCATGTCTCGTAACTCCGTTATCATGACCGAATTTTAGTCTTTTACCGTCCAAGAGTATTCACAAATTCATGAAAAATATCATTCATCAATTGGTGAATATTATTAGGCTATTCGTCATAATATTTTTTGTCTATAATTACTTATCACACTGTTATAGATTTGAAAAATACGACAGAAACCAAAAAATTAGTGTACAACAGTTTTAAAGCGTAATGTAAGTAAAAAGTTATTGCTTTGGGTTAGCTTATGTTAGTGTACAAAAACTGTATTCACTTCAAGAGAATGTTGGAAACTGGTTTGTATGAAGCTGTATGTGAGTATCACTGTAGTTATGAAGACGTCAGCTACTTTTCAAGAACTGCTGGTGTAAGTACTGAGCGAGTACAGCTAAAATAGCGCAAACATTTGACAAGACGGTTTCCCAAAGCAAAATTCGGTCCTGGATACCAGTAATCCTACTAAGTTAATATTTACACTCCCTTAATCGGTCTATCACCCATACATAGGTATATAGCCGTGTTCCAACTTTTTGTAAATGGAATGCTCATTATAGTCTCTAGTTTGCTTACACTACAATACGTTGTAGTTTAAGGTCATTCCAGTCACTGTTTTTTACAGTTCTATTGGAAACTTGTTGGCCATAGGGTTAAAAATGTGAAACTTACAGGAAAAAGCTTTTACATGAATTTTGATCAGGAAAACTTACAGGAAAGTTGCTCAGTTACAAGAGGAAGAGACAAAAAAAGAACAAGAAGGACTGCGATGTGAAGCAGGAGAATTTTTAAAAATATAAACTGGAAACATTAGTATAAATTTAGTGTAGTAATGTAGAGTTAGTGATTTCCGGTTAAGACATTCATACAGCATATTGCCTGGTAAATTTTATATAAATATTTTATTATCCTTAGATGTAGTCAATAAGTGCAAATATTTAGTTGTCAGTGATAAATAAAGAAACGTGATCAAAAAGTGCTGAAAATTTTAGTTTTTTGAGATACAACTGACATCTTTGAAAGCCGTTTCCCGCAGATTGGATTTTTCAGTTTTCCAAAGATAAAATTTAATATATATAAAAAAGTGTTTAAGACACAGCCTTGAGATTTTGCACATTTCTTTATCACACCATTGTGAATGTATTGTGGTATAACGGAGCGTCTGCTACATCTAGACCGTGAGCTGTCATTATTTGTTCAAATTAGAATTTTGTAGGTGATAATTTTTTTTTAAATTGTACAACTTGATGAAAAGGGAAGATATAATTTCCAGTATACGCAAATTTTTGTACTTTTCAAGAACTTTACAAATAAGCCTAAATTCTGTTTGATAGTTTTCAAGATATATCAGTTTTTTAATTTTCATATTTGTTTGTATTAAAACTGTAAAGGAAAACAAAAAATAAAACAGCCCAAATTAATGTATTTATGTGTTTTGACAAAAAACAAGAAAATAACGTCAAAAAAGAATCGGATGAGAAATAAAAGAAAAATAATATTTTCAGTAGGGAATCTCCTTAAGTTACTACATCAACATAACATATATGTAAAACATTAGTAAGCTCTATTTAAGTAAACAAAAATTTGCGTTCATATTTTCTTATGAATTTGGTTAAATTTATGTATATGACTTGCCCTTGAGCTTCTTGATTATGTACGTATGCTTTCTTAAATTCAATTCTTCTCCTCCAGACGCTTGCCCAATCGCTTTCCATTAAATTCTTCTCGTACCTTATCTGCGTAATCCCAGGACAGAGGTGTTGTTCTCTGATTATTAATTTTAATGAAGAAAGGTGTGTTAGTGGTTATAATCACTAACAGAATTATCACTGTTGCACACCACTATAGAAAAATTATTCCGATTAGCGCTTTCAAGCTTCTCAGCTCATCGTCAGATCGGAATTATTAATTGTTAGCCAACTGTGATATCCTTTCTAGGTTAGGCCTATATGTCATTCTTTTAACTTTATATTCTGTCATTCTTTCGACATGCCCAAAGCAGTCCTTGTTATTGAACGCGTCAACCATGTTCTTTCCCATATTTGTGTTGTTCTTTTCATATAGTCCAAGATCATAGTTCGGGAGGCAAATACACCCTTTCCTTCGTAGTCCTCTGTGTTACTATGTTCTCAGTGACACTGTGAAATTAATGTGTGTTCCTTGATTAGTGCCTATTTGAAGAAAAAGTGTGTAGACATTCAGTTGCCGCTGTCTTGTGTTATTATTATTATGGTCTCAATATCCCTATTAATCATGTAGGCCTAATTTGATATTTTAATTTACTAGAAATATTGTGTTTATTTGCTGGTATCTATAGAGATTTGCATTTGTACCTGGTGTAATAGACGTTCTGTTTAATTTTACATGTAGTAAACGATCAGAGGTTCCTCGTGGTTCTAGATACTCCACTAGATAATTATTTCTAGATATTCCCTGCGCTCACACAAAAGAGGGTTACGGTTTTTAACAGAAGTTTGTTTCTCTGCATGCTCGTAGAGGTTGAACGATTGGACTGATTTTTATCGGTATCAGGTATCAGATGGTTCATTTTTAACTCTTAACAGTCTGACTGGCTATGTATTTCTGTGAGTTTCTTTTCGTGATTATATAAATCGCGAGATTTGGTCCTTTAGGCATCCAATGTCGTGCGTTCGAAAGAGTCAGAAATAATATTTGCTGTTGTTTGTATTTCATATTGATAGGGGAGAACACGGCGCTTCTTTTTATGTGTCTCAAGACCATAATTTGAGAGACTTATAAACGTAGGAAATTTTAAATGCGAGATTATAACTCGATTGATATGTTCAGTTGTCTTGTGTACGAGCACCAAAAGAACTGAAAGAATTATCGTATCCTTGGGTTTTATGCTGTTAGGGATGTAAACAAAGAAAGTTGTACATTAAATCAAAGAAGAATATTTTGGTTGCATCAAGCCTTGTCAAATATTATTCATCATCAACATCGCTTCTGTTGGACTTCTTAAATCAATCATAAATAACACATAATTAATAATGTTATTTAAAATCTGTTCGTCTCTATATATCTTGACATTGAATTAAGAACAAAACTTATTTCACAGTGTCGCATTTAAAGGACTTTAAATAGTATTCAAACCAGGCGCGGATCCATGTGGGGGTGGGGGAATGGCGGAAATTACCTCCCCCCCACAATGGTCACTTCAGGCGAAATGTTTTCGTCGTTTTCTGATTGTAGAATGATTTTGTGATTGCAAATATATTCACGTCAAAAATTGCAAAAAAATTCATGTCACGTTATTTGTGTTCATAGTTTTACTCTAAAATTACTTTAAATTGTATCATTACCTCAAGACCATATTGATTTTTGATTGATACATAATTTAAATGAGTAGTATGTATTTTGAATTATAAGTGAATATTATTAAAATAACAAAACTGATAAACACAGAAGATATGATATTGTACTTGTACGTTAATAAACTTATCGTGTTGATAATAACACACGGTATTTTTATCTTCACTCATTCCTATCATTTAGACAGACCATTAAAGAACGAGCTAACTTTTCATATCCCCCAAAAGCCAACCACCCCCAAATTGGCCCTGATTCAACTTGCTTAAGTAATGTGTTTTTACGTACCACCTGAAGATGGTGGAGACACCGAAAGGCCTCGTCAAGAACAAAGTGTTTAGCAGTGTGGCAATAAGTACACTAAAACTCGTCTTTTCGAACTTGATGGAACTGCGCCCTTTTCGGATAAACGAAATTTCGGATAACCCGAAACTTCTATTTAAATAATAATACATATATAAGTGCAGTAACTTTATTTAATAATAATAATTTAAAAGTTACAGTGAATATGACACAATAACTGTAAAATGCCACCGCACTGTAAATTATAGTTTCTACATTGCTTGTTCGTACAGTAATCATAGTTTTTTGCCTAAGCGTTGAAGCTCGTTTGCTGGCTGCCCGATCTCGAAGTCGTTTCATTGTTAGAAGTTCTGCAGGGGAAGTTTCAATGTTTACATTTATGTTTATGTTACTTTATGTTTACAATATATAAACATAATAATTATGTTCGAAAAACCGAACAAATCGATAATATTCGGAGTACCCCTTATCCCAATTAGTTCAGATTATTGACTTTCTACTTTATATCACGTAGAATCGCTTGTGTACGGTATTAAATATAAATTATAACGACAGGAAAATGCTTTTGTGTATTTTTAAAATTTACTAAAAATTGTTTCGGATAAAGCGGATTTTCGGATAAACGAGTTTTTACTGTAGTGACAGATTTGGTGTTAAGATGGCTGCTAATAAAACTAACAAAACTGGAAATGTGTTTTTTACAAGTGGAGTGAATTTAGTCTGAAACCTTTTCTAGTTGTGGGTCCTTTCATAAAAGCAAACGATTGGAGAACTATTTATAAACCCTTAAATAGTTGTTAAAGAAGGGGGACGACTGGGAAAATGTAAGTGGCGGTGTAGTTTGTGTGGGCGACGCGCATATTGAAGTAGATTAATTTCTTGGGAGTTTTAAGGCTGCCTAGAATTACGGGCAGTACGGTGAGCGATGTAAGCAAACCCGCGGCGCAAAGTGGATTAGTGTCAACCAAGGGTGGAAAAGTCTCTAAGTGATCCACACGCCCCACGTGACCTGTAATCTAAAGTTAAATTGTACTAATTAAATAACAGTATTTAAACGTGGCCGCGGAGGGTGGTGCAAGGAGATAACGTTCTGACTGGCAGCGTAGAATCACACTGTGTTAACTGTGAAATGTTTGTAATTATTGTGCATGTCATAGAGGGGGGAGGAGAGAGAGAGAGAGAGAGAGAGAGAGAGAGAGAGAGAGAGAGAGAGAGAGAGAGAGAGAGACAGACAGACAGACAGACAGACAGAAGTTTTTATCGTACTTCCTCTCCAGAGTTTACTGATTCTTAAACGATGTAGTCTCTTACTTTTATTTTTATTCCATGCCCTTCATGTTGTATGTTTACAAGTAACTGGATTTTTTTTAATGAAATAGTACAGTAATCCCCCGAAGCGAATCCTGTAGGCCTATAATACACGATGTTTTAACTCGAACTCTACATTACACCATAATTATTATTATATTATTATTTTATACAATTACAATAATATATGTCTCAACGGCTTGTCTGTCCTCCGTTGTTGATGCGATGATACATGACCATGTTGATGCAATGCTACGGTAATGAGATGAAATGGGGTGATGTGGACATTGTAACTTTGTGTTAAGCTATTGATATAGGTACTGACGGAAACTTGTCAGAAGGAGAACCATCTGCTTCGGCTGATACTGGCACTAAGAACGGTGAAGCAGTAGAAGCAACAGACGATGTCGATGGTTGGATAATGTTAAGAGTAGACCACGTGGGTGGCTGGGGATCGTCACTAGTGGACATGGTTTGTTTTCGAATCTTGCGGAAAAAACGTCGTGACTGGAAGTTGCGTTTCTTTCATTTGGGCTCATCAAACATTTGCTGGAGAGGTTCTGATGCTTCGGTGATTGTACGGGTAACGTCATTGATGCGTTCCAAAATAGGTTCGTAATCAGTGAATTTTTCCTTCAAGGTCGTGCAATCCGAAACGCTTCGCCCATTTTTCGCATTGCTTGTTCTGTTTCACCTTCCTCGTCGTCTGATGATGATTTAACAAGTTCTACTAATTCTTCACTTCTCAACACTTCTTTATGTTCTTCAGTGTTTTCTGCTACATCTTCGTCGGTCATATCGACAAATCCCTCTCCACAAACTTGTCTTGCTACGTGAATTATTTTCTTCACCTCTATGTCGATAGATGGGAAGCCTCTAAAATCACTCACGACTTCAATCCGTAAGTTCTTCCGACACGGATTTATGGTTTCTGGTTTTAGATCGTTCATTGCCATTTTGATAAATGTTATTGCATTTCCAAAGCTCTTTTAAAAAATGTATATATGACTCACGTTAATAGGACAAACTTAATGCGAACCGTAACAACCACGTTTGTGGAACACTACTTAAAAATGAATATGGTACATGCTGTGTCTGATTTATTCTGGATCTACTTGGACCTATCGCTGGCGGTGGAGACTTCCTGTTTTTGAAAATAGTGTTTTGTTTAACAAAGGACCTTCTACTCGGGGAATCCGTAAGTTAAATAAATGTACTTACGAATATATGTAACAAATTTATTTAAAAACTAAATTATTTTACTTTATATGCTAAAATTCAAAAAGAATTGAGTCATTGTCCAGTCGTCGAACTTGGTGAATATCTTGGTGAATTTTGAGGCCGATTGTGATTGAATTCTTTTTCCTGTTTTCTTTCATTCACACCCTGTTTATTCCAGCGATTCCTTACGTCTTTTCGAGCGGGTTTTTCCTCGAAGTCTCCGTCCTGCCGATTTGTTATCTCTCGCCATCTTTGGTAACCTGTCGTCTGTCATTCTGTCAATAAGTTTGTACCATTCTCTTCTTCTTCTTCACATAACCCAGTATCCTATTTCTTCTACGTTGCATCGTTGCCATATCCCTTTGCTACGGACGTTGTCTACTCTTCTGACCCGTTCTGTTTTACGCGAAGTCTGCATTTCAGTTGTTTCTAAAGTCTGCTTGGTTGTAATGGTATGCTGTCTTGCATCTTTATATGCCGCTTCACTGCCCACTATATCCTCACTTTCGAATTCTATCGTCGAAATTTATTATAGCAAACATTGTCGTCCAGGTGGGCTGAGTATTTTTGCGTATAACTAGCTTGATGGGTGACCTCGCTTCCTAAGATTCCATTAGTGGTCCTTTGTACAGTGAGGTAATTAAAGCTCGTGAGATGCTCGATGCCTTTATCGTAGAATTCTGATGTGCATCGCTCGGGTTTCCTTACGCAAAATTAGCGCTTGAACTGAGCCGTTGGTACATTCAGATCAAACTTAATACGAGCTTTGCCAAATGCGAACAACGTTTTGTAAATCGTTCTCGTTATCGGCAACTAGTGCCCCTACTCAGTTTAACACACAATTCCATTTTCCTTCTGTCACATTTTATATTCCCTTTTAAGCTGGTTTAGAGTTACATTTAAAATTTCTTTCATAATCACATTAAAAATTAACGGGCTGAACGGGCCTTGTGTAATTCCGTTGCTGATTGGTGTTTTTTTCTGGTAATTCTCCATGAGTTTAATTGTTTTCACATAATCGTTTGTATATTTGGGCGTTCAGTATTTGCTTTACATGCTTTATGTTTGAATATGGCCAAATGCCTTCTCAGTATCACTAAAACAAAAGAATGTTGGGTTGTTAAATAAATGCCAGTGTTTATTTGTGTACACGAATACAGGATTGGTTTCTCCTAACCCCTTGCTGCTCTACTTCAGTATATGGTTTGTTACTATTTTTTATCACACGTTAGGTACATTTATTCCTCGACAGTTATGTGGTTGTCGTTTCTTTCTTTTTAAAGATGCAAATCGTTGTGCCCTCTTATGTCGTAAGGAGAAATATGAGCGTCCACCAGTTCTATTTATGCACTTATTTTTACTTAAATCAAAGAGGAAAATCATTTTCGACGTAAAATTTATGCAGAGAATGGTATGAGGGGGTTCAGTGTTGGGTCAAAAAATTTAATGTATTCCTCTTTAACGTATCCGAAAATTCGTGAATTTTTAATTTAAAAATTTATTGTAAAATCGGGGCCGCAGCTGATATCGCGTAATTATTAAATTAATTATTATGAAGAAAGAAACTCGCTGTAACTTCGTGGTGGCAAGTAGGTACATTTCGACGTCATGAATCAGAGCAGAAAGACAAGAAAATACAGAGCGTCAAGACCAGAATATTGAGGAAGGTCATATCATTTAGAAGAGTGTTTACGGTCGAGAAAGAAGACAAGGTATTGCTTTTGACATTCTTTGACTACAAATTAATTTTTTACTTTTTGAATTCCTTGGCATTGTTGTAAGCATTGTAACGAGCAAAAATGTAAAAATTTTAAATTTTCTCGACGGAGTGTGTTCACACGAAGTTGTGTCAACGACTTCTAGTTGACGCAATAAATAAAACGTAATGTGAAGATGTCAGAGCAGCGTCGCTAACAAGACAATAGGAAGACGTTAAGTACTACTCAACTATAGAAATTGGATGTACGAGGTGACAGGGGAAGTTTAACTAAAAATTATTACCCACAACAGCCGTGACAAAGCAGGCGAGGATACTCACACGTGTACTGGGAATTAAGGCATACGTTCAGTCAGGTTACGTCAGAATACGAGGTACTGCAAAAAAGGGGAAAGAAGATGTTTACAAAGGAGCGTACATACAGCACTTCAGAAACAGTGAGTGAAGCGGAGAATGGACAGGACTCCAATCATGCTACACAGCTGGAGATAACGTCTAAGTGTCAGACGCAATTTACAAGTAGAAAGTTAGGGTGACTTCACCAGATAACAGATGTCCAGAATTATTAATAGTTACAAAAAAGGGGCGTAAGAGACAACAATACTTCGGTAGGACCCGAGAACAGATGAAGGCAACTTAGATAAACACTGCGTATACCTCACACAAAAGAGTGATCGACAGGCGTATAATAGCTAGAGATTCTACGAAATAGGTCAACGTTCGACAGAACAAAATCTGGGGGATGTCTGGCAACCTATCAGAAGACAAGACCTGCGAAGAACACTGGTGGAGAGGACAGTTTCCATAGTAACCAAAAGCAAAAGACGTATCAGAAGAAAGATAACGAAGAGTCCTAACGTAGTGGGATAAAGGATTCCGAGAAAACTAAAAACTGACCTATCACGAGTAAGAAAAGGCGTGGACAGCGCGGAAGACAAAATTTGAGTAGGGACGAATTGATAAAACTCTATGTCTAACACAGGGACGAGGCTAGTATACTTTAATTTTTCAAGCCAGTATATTCTAATTTTCGGAGAGTATATCTCAAGTTTCGGAAGCGAGTATATCAAAATCGTAAATTAACAGACTTAGTGAAATCGTCATGTCATAATAGTCAGACTTAGTGATCTTCTAATAGTGAAATTCAAAGTGCGATTTAACGGACTCATGTAGTAACCAATTAAAGTGAACAATACAATCTCGACACGTACGAATATCAGTACTTGTGTATTGTACAAAATAGACGAACTTAAAAGTAGTCAATGCTACAAAATCACATTAGAACATAATAGAACATGAAACATTTGAACGAACTAATCTAATCACATATACATTGATAGAAGGTGAAATAAGTGGCGAACAGACATAAACGATTATGTTACAAAATGAACATACAACACTCATTTTAAAATGAATTATTCAAACAAACACTAAACCCATTACTTATTTACACAACTCTACTTCGACGCGAGTGATCGTGGGTGTATACAAGTGTTGTGCTATCGACGGCAGTCAACGACATGTGTCTTTCTGTCATCATCACCGCAAGGACCGGACATCATTGGACACTAAACGGATATTCCATAAAACTCAAGTAACCATTATTAATTTATTACTTTAAGTTGCTGCTACTGACCTGATTCTTTCAAAGAATTCCTACCCTGGGAAGTTATAAATAAACGTAATGAATATAATTAGAGTTTAAAAGTATAAATAACGAATATGTAACAAAAAACTATCTGGGATTAATGAACGCATCAATAATTAGTATTTGAATTGTTATATTATATGATTTATGTATGTATGTCTTCTTTATTTCAGCGAATATTTAAACTAGAACTTGTTTATTGGAAATATGTATGTATTTACAGGTGCAACGACGTTTTTATATGTATGATTATAATTTACTATGAATGAATAATAAGTTAGTTATTTAAGTTGATCCTACACAGGCGTTCATTATTACAGACAACCCAGATGTTAAATTAATCTTTAAAGAACACAAAGTAATTTTCTAAGAGTTTCTTTTGCTCAGTGGTGTAAATTGAATTTACAATATTAATTGTTAACTGATATCATTTGTTGAGCTATAAATAATTAGAGTAATTATTCAGTTTATACAAAATAATTAATGGCCACAAATGTAAATTACATTTACATTTATTCACTATATTAATTTCGTTCCAACACGGGACATAGATAATTAGAGTAATAAACATATGATTAATTATATTAATCATAAAGTAATTAATTTATGCAAGTAATTTGCGTATTATTCATTATATTAATGGCGCCCAACCGCACGGCATGATACGTAGTAATAAAAGTAATTGAAACCTACAAGTTTGGCAAAGATCAGGCAGTAGTAGAAGTAGACAAAGTAGCATTATAGAATAAGAAATAAAAATAAGTATTAGTCATAAGTCAGTTTGAATGATTACGCGTAGGAAGGGAAAAATGGCAAGCAATTCCGATAGCGTAGAGTTCGACGTTAATAACCAGTTAGGTATGGGAAATACGGAAGATAACACCACACCTAGCGACCCAAATAGCGCTGTAGAGAGTCCAGAGGATAGGGCGCGAGGACAGACGTCAAAACCAGAAGACGTGAGTCTACAAATGATGATGGAGTTCATCCGACAACAGAGCGAGAAACAAGAAGAACGTAGCAAAAAACAAGAAGAAAGTAACAAATTAATTAGTGAAAAACTAGAGAAACAAGAAGAAAATAGTAGAGTAATTAGCGAAAAGCTAGAGAAACAAGAGGAAAGTAATCAATTAATTAAGGAAAATTGTAGATCAATTAGTGAAAAGCTCGACCAGCATAAGGAAGAGATAAAACGACAGTCAGCGGAACAGTTTACGCAGATACGGTCCGAGATACGAGAATACCAGCAGGCCTGGGAAGGGAAGATCAACGAATTACAAAAGAAACAAGATGATATAGTAAGAGAATTGAGAGAAGATGCGAACAAGAAATACGAAGAGATACAGGAAACACGAGAAACCGATCGTCAAGAATGGATGGTAGCGATCCACAATACCCAGACAACTGTTAAAAAGATCCATAATAAATTTGATGCTCACGTCAAAGACGCCAATAAGAAGCATGAAGAGTTAAAGGCCGAAATACATGATACCATACGGCAGAAACAACAAGAACAAGGCGAAACAAACAATAACATGATGCAGAAATTGGAAGAAGTCGACTGGAGACAGCGTTCAACGGAACAGAAGTTGGACGAAACCACAAAAGAAAAGACGACGCGAATAGAAGAATTGAAATGCCATTTAACAAAAGTAAGTGAGAACCAGGAGAGACTACAGAGACAATTAATGGAAGGTGAGTGTGGCACGATGAACCGAATTAATGGACCTAACCACAACGACCTCAAATATAACGGTACTGACAGATTCCCCATGGAATTTCTTAAGGAGCTGTCCGAGGTACAAGAACTATACTACCCCACTGATAATATTAAGTGGATAGGTAGACATTTAGAGTTAGACGCCGGAATTTGGTGGCGAGTTATACGAAGCCAAATATCCAATTTTGAAGAGTTTAAAGAAGCTTTCTCGCAAAAATACTGGGGACAAGAACGGCAAGACAGCATACGAGATCATCTGGAATATGGTAGATTTGATTGGCGTGGACCAATTAATGCGATCCAATATATAGAGCGCATATTATTGGAGAGTAGACAATTATCACCTACTCTGACAGACAGACAGTTGATCCGGAAAATCGCGCGTCATTTTGGGCGTGAGATCCAGCTCGCTGTTATCACGAGAGGAATTACAACAATTCCAAACTTTGAGTCTTTAATTATAGAATATACACAAATTCATCCAAGAAATAACAGGGAATCGAGTTATGTGACGACGAACGAGGGGAGAAATTCATACAAAGAAAGTGAAAGTGTTACGAACAAAGCGAATGGAACGCACGAGAAGGCGTGGGGTGATAGACCGCCCGTAAACACACAACAACACCACTCTGGGGAGAGGCGTGCTGTCAACACAATATAGTTCCTCAATAAGGGTACGTCGACTTCGAGCAATGAACCCAAAATGGCTCGCCAAGATGAAAAAAAAATTCGTTTGTACTATAGAGGAGATAGCCAACAATACGGATGGTTATCAAACTAACGTAATACTACCCGACTTAAGAAACGACTTGTTATGCGATGATGACGAGGAGATTGTCCAACGAATAATAAAATGTCCAGAAATAACTATAAAATTTAACAATGATATTACGGTACAAGCTCTGCTTGACACGGGATCCGTTATTACCGGATTATCGGAATCTTGGTTTAACCAGAATAAACAAAACATAGCACCTTATGAAATTTTACCGATGACCAATACTTTAATAATTAGCGCGGTAGGCAATAAATCAAAATTAATAAGGAAGTAAATATTATGTGATATTTATATCGAAGGGATTAAGCATGAATGTGTGTTCCTCATTATACCAGATCTGATAAAACCATGTATCTTAGGAATTAGTTTTCTCCAGGAAGCAGGATGTCTCATTGACATGGGAAAAAGGGTCGTCGAATTAAGAGGAGAGGCTGACGAAGCGGCGTGCACAGTGCCAATGATGCATGTAGAGGTGGTGGACACAGAAGAAGACGAAGATATCATGCGGAATATCGATAAGAAGGTGGAGAGTATTGACTGCGGAGATAAAAGGATGTTGATGAGGTTAAGAGAGATTCTCGTAAGAAATAGAAGTTTAATCAGGGAGTGCCCCGGAAGGATCGAAGGATACGTTCACGAGTTCCAAGTCACCGACCGGACACCGTACTTCCAGAGAGGATGGCCTGTCCCATTAGCATATAAAGGGAAGGTGGATGATGAGATTAGACGAATGTTACGGTATGGGGTCATTGAGCGATGCAACAGCGCCTATATCAACCCACTTGTTACTGTTATTAAGAAAGATGGAAGAGTACGATTATGTCTGGATGCGAGAAAGGTGAACAGCGTGACGATTCCGGACTACGAGGGAGCCTCACTGATAAACGATATTTTGGCTAGATGTTGTGAAATTAAGTATTTATCCACCGTAGACTTAACCAGTAGTTTCTGGCAAGTACCACTGAAGCCAGAGTGCCGGAACTTCACCGCTTTTATGTATGAAGACAAACGTTATCGCTTCACAGTTACGCCGTTTGGACTGAGTACCAGTTCTCCTGCACTAACCAGGGGATTGGACACAGTATTGGAGGAAGAAGTCAAGGAAAACACCATCATTTATGTAGACGATTGCTTATGTTATTCCGGAGATCTAGAAACACATTTATCACATTTGGATTTATTGTTGACTAACTTAAGAAGAGCGAATTTGACCATCAATCTAGATAAGTCGCAATTCTTTAGGCAAGAAATTGCATACCTTGGATATCGTCTAACTACGCAAGGAATACAGGCAACGGATGAGAAGATTGATTGACGCAATTATGAAGTTTCCAACACCTCGAAACCAAAAGCAACTAAAGGGTTTCTTGGGCTTAACAAATTTCTATAACCGCTTTACGGATAAATACGCCGAAACCACCAGACCGTTACTTGAATTATTACGAAAAGGACATAGATTCACATCGACACCGGAACTAAACAAATGTTTCCAACAAGTTAAAGAGCTATTTGTAGAAACAGTTATCTTGAATTTTCCTCGAATAAACCAACGATACTACATGCAGTGCGATGTCAGCAACTTTGCATATGGCGGGCAGCTATATCAACTGGACGAGGAAGGAAAAATCGGAGTTATAGCATTTACCAGCAAAACATTCAAGGGTGCAGAAAGAAATTACTACACCACTGAAAAGGAGCTCTTGAGTATTGTACGATGTCTCGAAAATTCCGTATATATATTAGGGCAACCTTTAACCGTTATCACGGATAATAAGGCATTGACCTTTATGAACAAATGGCATTTAAATAATTCACGAATAACACGCTGGATTTTAAGTATCCAAGAGTACAAGTTCGATATTGTCCATTGTAAGGGCAAGGACAACATTGTTGCTGATCTTCTAAGCAGAAACCCAGGAGACGCTACGTTAGAAGAAATTAGCGATAATACGTGGGAATATTTAATTAATCACATAATGATCAAGATGGATAGAAAAGTAAACAAGATAATTATGGATATTGGAAAATATCAACTTGAAGATATTAAACTTAGGACCATTATAGATAAGATTAATGAAGAATGTTTAGATAAGGAAGTAAGTAAATTTTATAGATATGTTAATGAGAAATTATATCGATTACGCAGAAGGGAATGGAAACTGTACATACCGAACAGTGTATCCGGAGAAGTAATTGCCGAAATACACCGGATGTATGGACACCCAGGAGCGAAGAAATTTACAAAATTGTTACAAGAACATTTTACCATAGACGGAATGTTGAAGAAAGTGAAGAATTACGTAAGGACGTGCGAAATGTGTCAAAATTGCAAAGACGCAGGTAACAAGGTCCTGTTTGGCGGAACAAAAGCCATTGTCCCGTTAGGTAAGGGTGACCTAGTAAGCGCCGACTATTTTGGACCACTACCCGTCTCGTCCGCTGGGGTGAGATATTTGTTCCTCATTGTAGACAATTTCACAAAATACGTACGACTGTTTACACTTAGGAGGGCAACGACCGCTGCCACGTTAAGGAGGGTAAACCGGTATTGTAAAGAGTTTGGATGTCCTAAAATAATTCTCACTGACAATGGAACGCAGTTCACATAAAAAAAATGGTTAAACGGCTTAAATGAGTTAAACATTCAACCAAGATACACCGCAATTAGAAACCCATGTGCGAATCTGGCTGAAAGGATTAATAGACAGCTCGGAAATTTATTCAGGATCTTTGTGTGTGACCAACATACTAAGTGGTCGCGTTATGTACCTATAATTGAAAGTTGCATTAACGAGACGTACCACGAGACCATAGAAGTGACACCCTATGAGGTACAGCTCGGCAAAAAACCGACAAGAGTTTGGGAAAAATACCTAGACAAAGACATACTTCAAGTTAAAGGAGCTGACCACAACCAAATATTTGTAAAGATGAAAGAGAAGAGGGAAAAGCAAGCTAAGTTGTGTAATGAATCCAAAACCATTACTAAATTCCAAATTGGTGAGAAGGTTTTAATAAGGACCTATTATCAATCAGACGCGATCCAGAAAAGGATTGAGAAATTTTGTGAACTATACTGTGGGCCATAGAAAGTACATCGAATTCTTGGAGATGCTACATACCTGCTCGTCGACTGCGATGACGAAAGCAGGATCCGAGGGAAATTCAATGTGAAACAAATGAAGAAATATTATGAGCCAGAGAACAGAAGGTGACATGAAAAGGAGAAAGTGGAAGAACATATCTTAATAAGTGAGCTGAGGGAGGTAAGTCATCTACGTTAGGGTAAATGACGCGCTTATCTCATTCAAGCTGGCTTAACCAAAAGAAAATATGTATTCTAAATGTCAGGTGTAACTTAAGAACCTACTTAGTTAATAGATCATTGATAATATGTTAGATAATAAGTGTGAGTTAATGTTTTGATTGACATTCTTTATGAAGTATTGTAGTGAATACAAAGAACATTTTAGTTACGACTACTTATTCGTATAGCAATAAATTATTGAGACAAAGTGAGAAAGAGAAAAGGGACACTTAAAAGTAAATAAGTGATATTCAATTAATAAACTATATTGCAAATAACTCTTGTTAAAGTGAGTCATTGATAGGTTAGGAATTTAAATTGATGTTAGAACGAAGAAATAACTCGTTAGCAAAAAATTATTATGTGTATGTATATAAATGATCAAATAATATGAATACTGTAACGAGCTATAGGGACTCGGTCGTCTCTGTAAAATGTTTTTACACTTGTTTTTTATGTGTATGAGTGTTAATGTGGTGTGTTCGCCTCACACCGGTCGTTACAATAATGGTTGTCACTACTGAAGTCTGTAGCGTGGTCTGAATTATCAGTACAACCTACCTGTTTATTCATAGGGGTTGCGAATCCCGGGTGGCGCCAAATTGTTTCTATTAAAACAATTAAATTTGTTAAATTACAAGTTAATAAGTGTTGTTAGCGTTGACGGCTGGAGCGTTCAAATGGTTCCCGCCGTTGTACTGCTTGTCGTATTGTCCACTCGTGAAGAGCGCTAGTTGGTTACTTATTAAACTTTGCTAACACACATATATTATACAACGTCCTACGAAATAAAACGATGGTAATACTCTGTACTGTAATTTTAATGCAAATTTAGTCATTAATTAATATGACAAAAGGATTATAAATGATTTAATAACAAATTGCTCCGGCTTAGAACATGAAACACAAATATCTCAAAGTTGGCGAAATTGGTTTTGAAACAAATTATTTTGATGCCGTCATGGCCTCTGTTTACATACAATATATTAATCTGTTCAAAATCTGGGGTTCTTTGGATTATGAAATAAAACATAAAAGTTGGTTACATTAAAAAAGTACACAACCATACCTTATACGTACTTAAATAGTATACAGTGTTTTTACCAATTGTTCGGTAGTGTCGTATTATTTGTTACAAAGTTCGCACACTAATGCGAGGTTATATTTTAATTAACAGTTGTTTTACGTAAGTTGATTATGCATTAAACCTTTGAAAGAAAATTAATTTTGTTTAATAGTGAGAAATTTTGATTGTTTTGAGAAATATTTAAAGTAATTTGGTTTCTGGGATAAAGGAATTTAGTTGATACTTATCAGTTCAGACAGTGGTGATATGTTGTCGTCTGGGGTGATGGAAATTCTGCAATTTTGTGCTGGTTTAGGCTTCGGGCGTCTTCTTCTATCTCGTCTTGTGACTTTCAGCTATTTAATTTCTTTTATTTGGTTCCAGGACATCGTTTAATATTAGAAGCTCTGCATCTACTCGTCATTGGTTCTTGTTGTCGATTTCTGAACGTCTCTTGAACTCTTTAATGTAAAATTTTAGTCATCACAATCTTGCGTACCGCTTACCCACGCGTCATTTTTTCAAGTCTAATAAATTTAACGGAAAATTAGTATTCAACGGCCCGTTTCTATGGTAACAGAAACCCTTTGATTGGCTAAGGCCTCGATTAAAAGCATTGTTATGAGATTTGAAATTTTTATTCAAATTTATTATGTATTTTCTTAATGATTTTATTACTCTATCTTCCTTTTGGGGTAATATTTAATATCACTATTGTCTTTAATTCCTTTCAAAGTTTAAAATGATACCTCATAAGGTCATATTCTATTATACATTAACTTTAATCTAATTATTTGACATTTGATAAATTACATATCTCTTTTAAATTAAACTTTTATAATAACATTTCTCTTTTAACATGATTTATACATAATTACTGGCTATTTACTTGTCTTAGATTAGTAAATTTCCTTGTGAATTTGTTACAATTGACATTTGTGTGTGTCTGACAGTTAGACGTTTTCATAGCCAAAAGTAGCCATGATGGTATTTTACTTATTGCCTTTAAATTATATTTTAATTCAGCCTGATGGGCTTCACTTTGTTATGATAATTGTTTGTGTTGCGTTTTGATTCTGTTTGTGTTCTGATTACAAGTCAATATAGTTTTCATTATCCATTTTTAAAATATAACAATTAGGCTTTTGGACTGCAAGTTCCTTTCAGCCATATCCTAATCATAACATTAAAACAAACTATTCTTTATAAGTTATTAGTTACTGTTGGGTTTAACATTTATTTCATTCTTTTGCTATTACTTTGAGTGAGAAACATCATCACTTCTTTCAAACTTATTAAATTTATTTTCCCTTCTAACATGGGGTGTTTTTTAATTATATACTTAATTTTAATGCAAATTCTTATTTTATTACTACTACCTTCCTCCATTCCATGTTAACACAAACTGTTTTTACATGGGCTTTCTCCCTGAATAATACTACATCCTTTACTTATCTCTATTTTAAATACTATTTTTTATTATTCTTAATTATATGATTGTTCATAAGTTCACTTACATCATTGATTGGTTTATCAATGATTTATTAAGTGTTTTCTTATCTATTAATACATTTTTATTACTGATAATATCTTTTTCCACGTATCACTTTCACTTTTGACTAACTGGTGTTTATCACTGATACACTCACTATTTTGGGGTATTTACACTTTCACTATTGCACTTTATTCACTGTTTATATTAAGTGTTACTTAGTGGGTAATCCCTATACTTATTTCTCTATTATTTCTCACTATTTCCTTATAACATAATATTTATTATTAATGACATTTGGTTATTTACGTTTCATTAAATCTAACTTTAATAATTGGGTTAGTGTACTTTTCTCCACTAAGTTACTTTTTAATTGTCTTTTGTTTAAAACAGGTATATAAATTATTTCATTTATAACAATAATATTTGTTTTCATGAGTGTATAATTATTTGGGGTTTATTTACAGTATTCTATCTTTGAGTATACCATTCCTCCCTTTTATATGTGGTGTTTGTTACTTCTTGGTTTCACTTTGTCTCCTCTTCATTCTTCCTCTTCTTCTTCTTCATCTTCAACTTTAGTTGTCTTCATTTTGATTCGGTTCTCCTCTTCTCATCTGGTTTAATTTCTATTTAGTTGTAGGAATTTGTTCACTTCCTTTTATTCTTCTTTGGTTCTGGTTTCTTACCTTCTTTTGTTAGTTACTAGTTATTTGGTCAATCACTTTTTTCTTTGTGTATGTTTCGTGGTTCCCTTCTTCTTTTGTTTTCTGTTGTTGAGTCAGTCACTTGGGTTGGGTAATATCGTCGTTCGTCGTGTCATAATATTTATATTTTATTTATTTTTAAACATTTTATTTGATATGAAGTATTTTTACATTTATAATTATCTTTTTTATCCCTGGTACTGGGGTGGCTTATTTGTGTTGTAACAATATAAATAAAACTAACGTAACGGGTATGTTAATCATCAATCTAATTATATATAAAATTTTAAGAACAAATTATTGGTAGGATTATTTATACTGCATAAGATGTATGTTGTAGGAGATTTTCTTTAATTCTATGTAAAGCGTTACATTAAATCTATTGATTTGTTTGATATTATATTGCGTGAATAGTATTCTTGAAGGTAAAGGAATTATTTGGTTAATTAATGTACATATCACTCATTGAATTTATGATTTGTTTTGTGATTAGAGAGATAAGGTACTTATACGTAATCAATATGTAAATACGATGATGTTAAATGCGTTCAGCCATTCCAGATAGTTAGCAATAAATTCGTAGATGCAATTAAAACTAAAGGGGGGTACACCAATGGTAATACAAGTCATGAAAAGTAGGTTAATATGTTATATCCCTCCCGGAGGAAGATGAACATGGTGAGGCGACGTACAGGGCGCAGAATTTGGATTTGAGTTGTTCCCTAAGGTCACATCATCAAATCAAAATTGAGGACGCTGTAACGAGCAAAAATTTAAAAATTTTAAATTTTCTCCTCGACGGAGTGTGTTCACACGAAGTTGTGTCAACGACTTCTAGTTGACGCAATAAGTAAAACGTAATGTGAAGATGTCAGAGCAGCGTCGCTAACAAGACAATAGGAAGACGTTAAGTACTACTCAACTATAGAAATTGGATGTACGAGATGACAGGGGAAGTTTAACTAACAATTATTACCCACAACAGCCGAGACAAAGCAGGCGAGGATACTCACACGTGTACTGGGAATTAAGGCATACGTTCAGTCAGGTTACGTCAGAATACGAGGTACTGCAAAAAAGGGGAAAGAAGATGTTTACAAAAGAGCGTACATACAGCACTTTCAGAAACAATGAGTGAAGCGGAGAATGGACAGGACTCCAATCATGCTACACAGCTGGAGATAACGTCTAAGTGTCAGACGCAATTTACGAGTAGAAAGTTAGGGTGACTTCACCAGATAACAGATGTTCAGAATTATTAATAATTACAAAAAAGGGGTGTAAGAGAGAACAATCCTTCGGAAGGACCCGAGAACAGATGAAGGCAACTTAGAAAAACACTGCGTATACCTCACACAAAAGAGTGATCGACAGGCGTATAATAGCTAGAGATTCTACGAAATAGGTCAACGTTCGACAGAACAAAATCTGGGGGATGTCTGGCAACCTATCAGAAGACAAGACCTGCGAAGAACACTGGTGGAGAGGACAGTTTCCATAGTAACCAAAAGCAAAAGACGTATCAGAAGAAAGATAACGAAGAGTCCTAACGTAGTGGGATAAAGGATTCCGAGAAAACTAAAAACTGACCTATCACGAGTAAGAAAAGGCGTGGACAGCGCGGAAGACAAAATTTGAGTAGGGACGAATCGATAAAACTCTATGTCTAACACAGGGACGAGGCTAGTATACTTTAATTTTTCAAGCCAGTATATTCTAATTTTCGGAGAGTATATCTCAAGTTTCGGAAGCGAGTATATCAAAATCGTAAATTAACAGACTTAGTGAAATCGTCATGTCATAATAGTCAGACTTAGTGATCTTCTAATAGTGAAATTCAAAGTGCGATTTAACGGACTCATGTAGTAACCAATTAAAGTGAACAATACAATCTCGACACGTACGAACATCAGTACTTGTGTATTGTACAAAATAGACGAACTTAAAAGTAGTCAATGCTACAAAATCACATTAGAACATAATAGAACATGAAACATTTGAACGAACTAATCTAATCACATATACATTGATAGAAGGTGAAATAAGTGGCGAACAGACATAATCGATTATGTTACAAAATGAACATACAACACTCATTTTAAAATGAATTATTCAAACAAACACTAAACCCATTACTTATTTACACAACTCTACTTCGACGCGAGTGATCGTTGGGTGTATACAAGTGTTGTGCTATCGACGGCAGTCAACGAGATGTGTCTTTCTGTCATCATCACCGCAAGGACCGGACATCACTGGACACTAAACGGATATTCCATAAAACTCAAGTAACCATTATTAATTTATTACTTTAAGTTGCTGCTACTGACCTGATTCTTTCAAAGAATTCCTACCCTGGGAAGTTATAAATAAACGTAATGAATATAATTAGAGTTTAAAAGTATAAATAACGAATATGTAACAAAAAACTTTCTGGGATTAATGAACGCATCAATAATTAGTATTTGAATTGTTTTATTATATGATTTATGTATGTATGTCTTCTTTATTTCAGCGAATATTTAAACTAGAACTTGTTTATTGGAAATATGTATGTATTTACAGGTGCAACGACGTTTTTGTATGTATGATTATAATTTACTATGAATGAATAATAAATTAGTTATTTACGTTGATCCTACACAGGCGTTCATTATTACAGATAACCCAGATGTTAAATTATTCTTTAAAGAACACAAAGTAATTTTCTAAGAGTTTCTTTTGCTCAGTGATGTAAATTGATTTTACAATATTAATTGTTAACTGATATCATTTGTTGAGCTATAAATAATTAGAGTAATTATTCAGTTTATACAAAATAATTAATGGCCACAAATGTAAATTACATTTACATTTATTCACTATATTAATTTCTTTCCAACACGGGACATAGATAATTAGAGTAATAAACATATGATTAATTATATTAATCATAAAGTAATTAATTTATGCAAGTAATTTGCATATTATTCATTATAGCATGGATAGATAGGATTGTCCTTAAAAGGATGGACAGAGTCGTTCGGTTTGGAAAGTACGTACACCATATAAGTCAGTGTCGGTAACCAGTTCCCATCTTAAAGAAACCAATCTCCTCTTTCTTACAATCACTCAAAAGCTGTAATACGTTTTGTGTAAATTCGTAATTCTAAATAGTCTTTCACCTGTGATAGTCAGCCTATATCTGTGGTAAGTTGAAATTTTCGTTAGGTTTCATTAAATACGAGGACTTCACGTCCACTAAATGTCTCCCTAGAATCACCGTTTTATACCCTGGGCCCGTTTTACGATCTCATAATCTCGGTTTACCGTGGGCGGATCTCATGTCGTCGACATTTTCAACGAAAAGGGCAATGCGGTCGACGGTACCCTAAATTTCTACATTTTCTTCACCTTATGTGGCCATATCGGGATCACATGCTCGAAGGAGTGGATATGGCCAGTACACCCGCTATGGGAACTACAGATTTTATATAGTGAAAGTATTTACTTATCTGGGTTCACTTGTGACCAATGAAACTGTTATGGAGAGGAAATCCAAAGAAAACTTGTTCTAGCTAACAGGAGTTACTTCACTTACAAAGGAAATTGCATTCAAATTGCTGTCACTGTCAAGGACAATAAAGACCCTCTTGTACAAAACACTGGCTGTCCCGGTGTTCTGGTAGTACATTGGAGAGTTGGTTCTCCAATGAATACTTGTATATTTGAAGGGCTGGGGTATTGCTAAATTAGAGTTACTGTCGGTTCCCCACAGGCGTACGTCCTAAGACCACACAGCTTTTATGATTGTTTTGTAGAGTAATAAGGTGTTTTCCGTTTTAACCTGAGGCTTTTTGGCTGTCAGCCGATACATATATTGTAATTGCACACCAAACTGTTTTGCCTTCATGAACATACGTTTTTACCGTGTAAGGTGTCAGTTGATGTGAAGTCCGATGTATTTCAACCTCGTTTACCTGTGGCAGTGTGAGGCTTTCAAAAGAAACAGGTGGATAGTCGTTTTTTCATGGTAAAAGTTACTGTAAAGTAAGCTGATTTAGCTTTAGTTTTCCTTTTTTTTAGACGATCCGTTGTATCCATATGTCGCTGCAGAGTGATTGATTGCAGATTTGTCCTGAGGCAAAGATAAAAGTATTGAAAATGTGGAGTATAATATTAGGTAGTGGGTAATAGGCAGGTGAGTGTGCATGGATGCGTAAATAACATTTCCGGAAGTCGATGATATAAACAGGTCTGCCGGCTCAAGAATAAACACGTGCTTTGTAATGATATTTTGATTATATAGTGTTAAATTGATTCAACTTTGACTGACTTGATCCTTCGATGTGTTATACGAATTGTTTGTGTGAGAGGAATTACCAGAATGTATACCGACATTGTTACTAAATAGTTGCTGTCGAGAGACGTGAGCCTGACGTTAGTTATACTGGAATTCATCAGAGATGGAAAAAATTCCATCGTCTGGCTCCGTGGCCTCTACGACACGTCCCGTCGCATTGGTCCGGAGTCCGTGCCAGCGTCATCCAGTCTCGAACAACCAGCTTCCGCTGAAGTAGACCGTCTTTTCTACCTCATCTATACACCTAGTCTGTGTGGTGGGAAAAACTTTATTTTATTCAAGTTACAGTGGTCAGTATAGTCAATATAAGGTTGTGCATCGAACTACACTACCTTAATATATAAAGGTAAAAAGGTAATACACTAGTGTATTAATATAAAGAACGTTTATAAACAGCCACAACAAATTAGGATCGAATGACGATATCAAGATGTTCACATCGATCAACTCAAGATTTACGCTGCCTTTATTTTTTAGGAGTTTTAATTATTTTTTTTCTGGATGTACTAGTTTATATTCCTGGCACTTAGGATCTGTGGTCAACGTTCACGTTTCTCACGGTTTGGAAATATCGAATTATCAGCCAACACTATTTGTATAAAATGCTTTCTTCTTTCAGTATTTTTGTCAGGTTTGCTGTCTCTATTCTGACTGTAGATAATGTTTTAATTTCCTCAGTGTAGTTCTCGCTACTAGGTGTCAGTGACCTAAGGTTTCTGCTTCTACTTAAAGCGTAACTCTGCTTTTGTGGAAGTACAATACTGCGTGGGTTTTAGGCTCTGTACAGTCGACAGAACCTCCTCGATAGCAACTCTTCTCCGATTATGGTCATTATCTGGTTACTCTTCCCGTTATTGTCAAGTCCTAATCTTCCCCACCACCACCTTCCTAATCTTCCTGATCTTCTGGATTCAAAGTTTACGCGGTTATTCTTGTGATGTATTCCTCTTCCTTCTTTTGGGTTTTATGAAATTATCTGTATCTTCATTACTTATTAAGGCGTTTGACTCGAGTTTACCCCAATTCGCCATGAACCATCCTGTTTGTGTGGACCCGTCCAAATATTTTTCTTAACGCTTTTTTTCGTGACGTTTGAGACTTGTTCACACGGACAAGCCTTGGGTTGATCTGGACCAAGCCCCCTTGAGCCAGATGGTAGAATGTGGGGAGACGCACGCCATTGCAGGCCGGAAGCGAAGAAGGTGGAGGCACATTGAAGGTAGAGTAGTGCGTGTATGTGTATTTGTGTGTAGATGTAGTTTGTAGCCATATAGGTAAAGGAAGTGGCTGATGAAAGTGGCATTAAGTTTAGTTTATATATGAGGTCGGCCAAACCAGGGACTAGTAGCGCAGGTCGCCATAGCTGGAAGGAGGCGACAGAGAGGCGTCAAGGTAGGCGGGGGACACAAAGAAGAGGGCTAAAGACTTGGTAAGAAGTTTGGGAAAATTTAAGTTGTTATGTGATCAGGAAGGATGGCAAGTTGAGTATGTTTGAAGTTGAGAGTTAAGTGTTTCTATTTCTATGACGATGGCGGCGAGGAGTTCTGGGAGGAAGTTCATCGGCTATAGTAAGGAGGCGGTTTATGAGGAAGGAAGGTCTGCGGGTGTTGCGGGTAGCTCTGTCGATGGAGGTGGCTATGGATTGTAGAGAAGTGCGTTGCTATGCAGTTTGAGAGTATTTCCAGTTTATCTTGTACAGAAAGGAGTCATTGTTTAGGGAAGAGTTTGCCGAGTGCATACAAGGCGGTATTAGAGGTTTTGGTGAGGAGAGGTCTGCAGTAGATAAGTCGAAGAGCTCGCCGTTCGGTGATTCGGAAGGGTTTGAATTGGGCGGGGCGGCAGCAGAAGTATGAGTTGGGCGTGTGTCATGATAGGGCGGATACAGGCTGTGTAGATCCGTTCGAAGGTTCTTAAATCTGCTTCTGGCCTGTACGTGTGTGTTTAGTTTCGACGTCTCATTACTGTGCGTTATAAACGATTTTATGAGAGTTTTAGTAATTTAGAATTGCGAGTTATAGTCTGTGCGATCCTTAGAAAAAAGCATTGCTCGTATGGACTACAGTGTTGACAAACATAATGCCATTATTGTATTGTGGTCGAGACACTGCGCGTGCCTCATACGCATCCCCCGATCCCCGCTGTGTTGTCGACACATTCTTTTATCACTTAAACAAAGCCCTAAAATTAAAATGGCGATAGCACGACACGGGACGTCTTCTTTGGAGGTGATAGGCTGCAGTTACTGAATAATACACTGTCAGTCTATCGCAGCGCAGAAAGTCGTGTAATATACTGAATTGATATTATTCGTTAGTCAACTAATGAGTGGGAGAGACGCAACACGTCTAATGCGTGTGTGAAGTACGAACAGAGATAAACAAATGGGAATTGGCGTAAAGCACGACGTGAAAGTTCATAAGAAATATCATTGCCGTTAGACGTACCGGTAATGCTTTTTGCTAAGGTTTCACTCCCAACAATATTTAAAATATTAACAAACGCTTTGTAATTTAATTTCCGCGTTTATGGTATTATTTGATTTAGAACAGAACCTAGGTAGAAGTTCGACACAGACTCACACCTATCAGTGTTTTCATTACCGCTCTTTATGGTAACAGTTATTTTATTTTCATTGCAAGTCCGCCTTCTACTAACTTCTCTTTTGTTTCTTTGATTACTGTAATTCTGCTTCTGGCAACTATTATTACTAGGTCCTTTGCGTAGGCACCTTACATGACAGCTGTTACTTATGGCGCTTCCTTCGTTCGACCTGTGGTTAGTTGACCTTAGTAGGTTGTATAAAATAATGTACCACTTTCTGATTTAAAACCCCAATAGTTTTTAACGTCGTTACAGTGTGCAGTGAAAATGAGATAGTATTTACGTTTTTTACTAGTAACTTTACTGTCAACATTGTGGCAGGATATATTTTAAGAAATTTGTATCACTGCACAAATGTGTAGTTTACCAGAACGGGGGGTCCGGGAAATTTTCAAAAATTAGACCCGCCAAAACGTTATTTTAGTGATTTTCTAGTCTTCCCTAATTCCCAGGAAAAAAATCATCTTGATAAACTGCGTTTTTTGCTTTAGTACGGTACAAAAATTTCTTGATTTTTCTAAAAATGTCAAAAAGGTTTTTGAAATACAAAACTATATTTGCCAAAATTTGGAGTCAGGAAGACTCCAAAAGCAACGAGCAGTTTTATTTTTCAGGGGGCTTTCCCAGAGCCAAGCAAGAAGAGCCGTGAAAGCAAAGAGGAGGAAGGAGAAGGCTTCGAGAAAAAGAAAACGAAGAGCAAGACTTTTTAGACAAGAGTTTTAAAGAAAATAATTAAAATGAAATGTGTTAAGCTTGAGTAAAAACTGCTTTAGTTTTTAATAAGGCTAATTATTGTTTCATTACATTATTTTTTACTCAAATGTCAGTTAATTTTTTTTCCCGACTTTTTTCTCAAAATTTTATAAAATTTTATTACTGCAAAATTTATTATTTTCCAGTTTTATCACTGCACATTTTGTGTCTGGCTGCACGTTAAAATGTACACTGCTTTGTGGGGACTTAACAAAGTACGTGAGACAGTAATCAGCGTAATAAGGCAACACGATCGGTGTCAACACGGATACTAGAATACTAGAATTTATTCTAGTATCCGTGGGTGTCAAGTATGCAGCTGGCGAATCGTGTTAAGACAGGATACACGGAGACCATTCTGGAGTCAGTAACTCACAGCTACAGGTTGCACTTTACGTTTTATTTAGACGTAGAGCATCGCCTGCTATAAATAGGGGTTCTATATATTTATTGCAATCGGCTTAATTTTTACCAAACCCGTCGTTTGATCGAAAATCTGTTAGCGTGTCGATTCTATCACCCTCACCCTTTCGTCATTGGGGGAATGAAATTAACTCTTATAAATGTCGTAAAAATGAAGTTATCAAATAGAGAAATATTGTTGGGGCAGAATGAGTTTTAAAATGCCCGCCGTAATACTTTCAAACATTATTTAGTCATAAATGATAATAATAATAATAATAATTAACTCCTTAAATTCGTAGTGACCGTCGTTTAATGAATTTTTCGGTGAAGGGTTTGTGAGGATCGGTCAGAAATATAACACAAATTTTAACTTATTTGTGTCGTTGTGTGTTTGGCGTCAGCAACAATGGTCCTGATGATGACAATAAACATTGCCGAAACGTCGACACAAATAATTTAAAATTTGTGTTATATTTTTGACTGATCCTTCAAACTCTTTACCGAAAAAAATTCAGTAATAATAATAATAGAAGAGTCCTGGTAGAGGAAGAACTGATAAAACGGTTGGTGTCCAAACCTGACATATCACACTTGTTACGAATATTAATTCTGATGGATTTTGGAGTCAATTATAGGAGATACTGGGACAAGAAAAATGTGAACCTGAAGTCAAGTTATAATTAATCTATTTGGAGAAACTGAATGCGGCAGACCAAAAGAGACGGATTTGAGAATCTCGCATTTTAGATTTCGAAATCTCCTTGTGTCAATAAGGTAATCATGGCTGTCGGCAATCAGGATGGTTCACCTGTAAGTCGCCCAGTTGCGTAACTATCAGCTGCTCTTTAGGGTGTGGGGGGGGGGTTAGACTCTCCATTTTCCTCGGGACAAATGAGATTCAATATTCTTCCCATATGATTATTTATACAGTTTTATTTATAAGTCTTACTTTAACACGCGTTAAAGTATTATGGAAGCCAAATGATTATAGAATTTCACTGAAATTTTTAATAGCTCTGAGAGGGATGGATCTAGGTGAACTCCCCTCCGTAGTTATGCCACTGCTTCCGTCTGTACTGGTTTTGCCCGCGATCACTATTAAAAACATGTTTTTTTTGCCGAGGTGATCAAATTTTGGTAGACAGGAAATTAATTTTGCAATAAGCTTAGATAGATGTAACAGCACTGAAAATGTTTTAACTGCGCTGCTCACTTTTTGTCATGTAACTACATCAGTTCTCGGTGTAGTTTTACGCCTATCCAATGCATGTGTAACGTGAATACCTAATTGCATCGAGGCGTAACATGATTACTAGTTAGATAAACATGTGACGTGTAAACGTCTGTGAATAGTCTGAACGTTCCCGTAAATAGTATAATAAATAGGCATATACTGTATACCCTCTGTAATCCGGCACTGCGGAAGTCCGGTCCCTCCAGTAGTCCGGCGTTTTCAGGCTGGTAGGCCTACTGGCGAGCGTGGAGGGGGAAACAAGTCACTGACCATAGACGTCAGTTGCATCATTACTCCGTCGCTGTGTACAGTGCCGTTAATTTGCAGTTGTTTTTTTCTTGGAGTAATTATTTGCCGAGTTTACGTAATTTAAAATCGTGAGTGCAAAATGTCGTCACAGTGTAAAAGAAAACGTTAACACTACTTTAGAAAAACGAGATTAACAACAGCATAGGTGCTGAACAGCACGAGTTACGAGATAGAATCGCTGAGAAACTAGTAGACAAAAGAGACAGACGATTGACAACGGACGATGTAAACATGTCGCTGAAGGGTGATGAAGATGAAAAGAAACAGTTTATGACAGACGATAAAATAGTTGATGTGATTACCAGAGAAGAGGAGGAGGAAGAGCAAGAGGGAGAAGCAGCGACAGCTGTTCATACAGTAGGCCATGATATGGCCGTGGACGCCTTCACAACTTTTATTAAATGGACAGAAGAAAATGGCGTGTCTGCTTTGGAAATTCTCATGTCGAAAAAACTGCAAGAAAAAGCGTTAAAAGTGTCGTTTCAAGTCAAGAAACAGGAAAAAATTTCCAGTCAGCTTTTTCATTCCAATGGAATAGTACTGCACATTGCTCTGCGAGTTTAAATTTTTTCCTACGCTTGACTAAATTATAAACTTAAAACTAATTTGAATAATTTTAAGAAAAATAGAAGATAATTTACTATATTTTTTAATCCGATGTTTTAATCAGGTGTAAGTTTTTTCATGTTTTACCATGATGTAAATATACGCAACTTTGTGGCTTTTAAATGCATTTCTTTCTAATAACCATCCATTAATCCTGCATTTCCACTGATCCGGCACTGCCGTGGTCTGATATGTGCGGTATTAGTGAGAGTGTACTGTATATGTCTTTCTCCGTAAATCGAGACAATATTCACCCGCCTCCAAGAATAAACACGTCTTTCGTGATAAGAACATTCATCTGTGATTAATCTGGTCCTGTAACGCGTTATACCATTGACCTAATTTTGCATAATATGTGTATTGGCATTGATTATCGCTATGGTGAGACGGTGAGACTGGCGTTTGTTATGCTGAAAGTGATCAGCTGATTGTTCGAGCCAGCTGGTTTTCTTGGCTGTTAACGTCTGTGATTACTTTGAAAGTAACCTTTGTGAAGACAAAGAGCCAATTAGTTGGCAATGTTATTTTTCCAAGTGATCAGAATGACTCATTTGTGCTGACCGTTATCAAATATTTATAAGTTTGCAACAGCGTTTAGAAAATTCATTGATTTAGTGGTGGTTACTTTTTGTGAGTAGCGTGTAGAGGTATCGATATTCATGTTAGAGAATTTGTGTATTACGAGTGTGATTTATAAGAAAAGTGTTAAGAATTGTGTGTGTGTGTGTGTGTGTGTGTGTCAACATGTTTATAGACCTGAATAACGCAAGATAGTTCTCTGTGTTTGGCTTAAAATAGTTTTCAATTGATGAGAAGCGCGGATTACGTGACGAACTATCCTTCGCGTGTCGGTTGCAACACTCGACGTAAACGAATTACTGTCAGTAAAAACCGTTTAAGAATATAGTTTTAGCGCGGCTCGAGAATCCGTTCAAGTGCAGATATCTCTTATATCTTTGCTTTATTGAAAGCGTTAATGTTGTCACGTATTTTCTGTAATAATATTCGTGTGTTTAAATGAATCCCGGCGGCGCGGTCGGGGTTCGAAACCATCTCAGGGTGGATAATTTGTCTCGACGTTCAAGTGGTCTGCGGGTCCACTCTGTTTAAAACGCCCATTATGTAGATAAATCAAAGCCGGTTTAAACCTTGCGGTAAGCCACTACTGCTAAAATAGTTTAAACAGTATTTTATGATATCGGGCGTAATAATAAATAAATCTGGAGCAGTTTGTCTTATTGATGATAAGGTAATGCTTGAATGTGCGTGTCTTCAACCGTTTGAAGTAACATTTATGATATAACGCTTTATGAATAGTATTTAATTTTGGAGTGTAGTGTTTGATAGTGTTCAGATGTTTTTTTTTTAATTTTTTTTACAACAATTTTTTTTTTTTTTTTTCAGGTAAGTGATGATGGTGTACAAGATATCATTTACACAACCGTATGGTTCCGTAAGTTGGGACAAGTTCTGCGTTAGCAAGTAGACAGCGGTGTGTAAGTAGGAGTTTGTTTCTGCATTCAGTACTCTCCCGACTTTCAGCGGTAATGTCCGGTTCGTCGATCGCCGAAAATCCCCCCCCCCCATTCAAAATTACTTACTCTCCGCATAAAAATACTACACAGATTTCAGTGGCGGCTAGTGTTATGTTTGCAGCATTGCACAACCACCAATATAGAATAACTAAACTACAAAATAATATACGAAAACATTAAGCAGTTAAAAGTATCATAAATTTCAACAGAGAGCGTATTAGATCCCACGCGGTAATGTTCACGTACAATCCAAATTTGGCGCGGAGTCTGGTGGTTGTAAGCCTTTTGCAACTTCAGCGTTGTATGGCTGAGCTTAGTAAACAACATATGGGAGAACGTGCGTTACTCTTCACAGCTGCCCTATGTTTCCAGTGTTAGGTAGGCGGTTGCAAAGTTTCTGCAACGCTCCACTAGTAGCGCTATAGCGCAACTTTGTGTCATGAAATCGGCACACCCTTCTTGATTTATAAGTTATGTCAGGTTTAGTGTTTACATTGGTTCAAGGTAAACGTTATCCGTTGTTTGAGGTTATAAAATTTTGTATAACAGTGGTTATGATAGTTTAGTGTCTTTTAACCGATCTCCCATCCACTCAACCATCTACTGCAACCACCAAAATTTGGAACCACCAGCCGGCACTGACAGATTTATAACTTATTCTAAAAATGTAGTACAATATTATGAATAAACGTACTTACCTGTTAACACAGTTGGAAATATTATTTGGCGGGTTGTTGACAAACCGTGGTCTATAGTTTGTGTTGACAATTCTGTCGGCCTCACCATCGGAGGCCATCATCAGTATCGGAAATAACTGGCACGGTGTCCGCCAATGGCCTCCGATGGTGAGACCGAAATCTCTATCAACACAAACTATAGACCACTGTCTATCAACCCGGCAAATAATGTTTCCAACTATGTGGACGCCTGCTGTGAAATTACCCGTTAACGTTGCTGCTAATTAATCATGAATTTTCAGACACAAAAGACTATGAAGATTTCAATAAACTGAATAATTTACTTATAGATAAGCTAAATCTGATGAATGGACTTTGAAAACGCAGACGATAATAAGATTACAATTTATGAAAATATTAAAAAAGAATAACTCTAAACAACAAAAATTCGATTTCTGTTTTTATTTACACTAGTTCAGCACAACTAAAAAAGTCTTTTTTAAAAGTAAGATTCGTTTATTTTTGGTCTTTGAAACACATTGTTTTTATTTCAGAACGAAGTTTCCGTAACATTTTATGGGCGAGTTGTGAATCACTTTGACATTGTAGGTAGTCTAGAAGACCATCAACCTAAACAAAAACCTGGGAATGTGTTATTACATGTTATGTTTCTTCCTGACCACCATCACTTTCGCTTTCATTCTTGTTATTACTGTTAAAACCCGTTTACTTAGGTCGAAATAATTTATCAGCTGCATTGGGCAGCGATATTGCGGAATCTACCGTCAGTTGTGGACCTAAATTGTATACTTAATAAAATTATAACGTATAAAATAGTTACCACGTTTTAGGTACAGTGTTTAGCGCAGTGGGAAAGCGGTCACTTTGCACAGGTTCTAATCATTCCAACCTTGTCTAACTGGCGCAATACGGCAGTCCGATGGAGACAGGCGGAAGTTAGTCAGTAACAATACGACATCTGCTCGTCTAAACACAAAAGAAAACTACAAAACAGTCCTCTCTGGCGGTAGTTTGGCGTGAATTTCACCACGGCTAGAGGACGCAACAGCCCATAGGCATATAGCCTACGTAATGCTCGGGAAGACAGTGTTGATTATTGCAATGATCATTTCAGTTAGTATTTGGTATTTGGAGACTGAGTGACGAGTACGGTTCTTTGTAGAGGAGCGCTTCAACGTTTGCCCGGTGAGTCTGGGCGTGCACTTTTTGTCGACTAATGTTCCTGATTATTAAAACGGATATTATTAAAATTCTTAAACTGAAAATTTTATTGATGTTATTGAAGGGACAATGATTTAGAATTGCTTTGCGTCCGCGATTTCCTTTTTCATTTGAGAGAAGTGTGTCCGGCAGGGAATTTTTGTAGGAGTCCGTGAGTTAGAACTAGGTGGCTCCGTTATTAAAGCGTTAGTTTCACTTTTGTGTCGAGCGGCTAAAACCATCTAGCATGAACTGTTTTGACTCCAGCTCTTAATTGTTCGTGTACTAGGCCTATACTTTAAACTTCTTGCTCTGTGAGGTAAATAAGGTTTGAAAGTCTCGTCACCTGTTCAGTTTTGTGCTAGCGATGTAGCTTGTCTTTACGCCGTCCTCACTGCCTCCAAACCACGCCTCTGCTATAGTCTGACAACTTTGAAAAAAAGCTATCGCCTATTTCAGTACGCGCAGGGTGGAGAAGTAAGGCTCCTCCACCTCTCACTTTCTCTGCCTTATAGCCCCTTCCCTTCCTAATCAACGGCACGCTATATAGTTCACATACGGTGTTCGGCGAGTGAATGGGGCCCTTCCACACAGTGACTTTCTCCTATAAATGTCCCAAGTGTGTCAAAAATGTTTGTTGTGCGCAGGTCGTTTTCAACGTTGTGTAACTAAAGCCAGACGTGTATCATTTTGGCGGTGATCCATCCGGTGGCCACATGCCCACCGTGTTTTAGCAAGAATAACGCGACAGGCAAAGAAGAGCAATCTGCCTGCCTGTTTGCTGAATCTGCTGTTTCAGTTATATTCTATACTAAAAATTAATCGTCTTCCACAGGGATCGAGCAGTTTCCTGCTCTTATTTCCTCTTAAACATTTACGACTGTCTTTCCTTGGTCGCCTTTATTTCCAGTTTATAGTAGAGAACTTTTCCATATTTAGATAACACAACATGGCTATAGTGTAAAACTTAAAAAATATATCTAAATAATTTTAGGTGACGCAACCGACGCGAAGGCAGTTAGTATCTGTCAAGAGTGTGATGGATAGGGGAGAAGTACAACCGTCATTCGGACAATACGTGTATTCAAGAACACGACAATATGACATCTTGTTTAGTGGAGGCAATAATTCTAAATTGCTGTGTTAAATTAGGGTGAAGCGAGAGAAAACGTCTTCAACAAATAGACAAAAGGCGACGCTCTGTACATGCCATTTACCGAGAATACAAGGCGAACGACATGCTAACAACGTAACAACATGTGTGAAAGGTCCGAGACAACACTGACACAAAGGGTTTACAATGACATTACTTAAAGGTTCGTCAAATGAACAATAAGGGTTTTGTTACGAGAGAAAATAGACGATGTCACGACAGCGGGGGGTTCGTATACGATTCCAGACATGAATGGAACCAGGAGAAAGGCAGATGTACTGTACCGAGAAGTTATCAACCAGCGTGTAGTAATAAAAACACTGAACGGATACAGCAAAACGATACCGAAATTCGTTACGCTTGAGACCATAGGACGATAGGGTGTCAGGGTATAAGTCAGAGGTACATAACTCGAACTTGAGGAGAACAAAAGGGTGATTGACAGGCGGAGGAATTGCTCTTTTCGAGGAATTAAGGGTGATGACACCAGAAAGTATGTTGGAGTAGGGTAGACAGCCTATCAGAGACCAAAGTTTGACCAGGGCTGGACACAAGAACTATGTTGCCATGGAAACGATTGGCGTAAACGAATCAGAAGGGAATCGTGAACTTGACTCAAGACTTTGGGTGGAGTCTACGAAGGAATTGAGACAAGAAACCAATGAGAAAGACGTTGAAGGAAGGTAGAGATTTGAGCAAGAGATGTTGGAAGGGAGTTGACATGATAAAACCGGGTGTTTACTACGAGGAGACCCCAGTATCTTACAATTTTTAGCCCAGTAGTATCATACAATTTTTGCCCAGTAGTATTATAATTTTTAGCCGAGTATTATAAAATTTTACGAGAGTATCATATAACTGTTAGTTAGTATCATATAGACTTCAGTCAGTCTTACATAAACTTTGCTCAGTATCATTGAGATGTGCGGTAACCAAGTACATTAGTATGTTACGAGTTCGGAATATCAGTTTTCAATCAGCGGTATAATAGACTCATAATATTATTGAACTTAGACACTCGTCAGTTTATAATACGTCAGTGCGAAATGACTTTATAATATGTTAGTTTTACTACCGCAACGGAGCACGACATAGTGCGTAGTAAACGGTGAGCGCGGTGGCAATACGTTAATTAACAGTTTCAATCCACTCGTAGTAAGAACTGAGGTGTTAAAATAAATGGAAACATTATCGGTTAACAAGTAATTAATGTATAAACAATCTATCCTTGGTATTACACGTATATATCTAAATCAAACGAGACCGGATGCATACCGAAGCGGAGTGCGAGAGATGTGTCGCGGAAGTGTGAAATCATTTGTGATATAAATGATAAGTGCAAAGCAATCGTGCTGGAGAGTGCAGGACAAAGACGCCGGATGGAGAGTCTTCGCAATTTGGATATCAATTAACAAGTAACGTAAATTATTTATTGTTAGCAGTAACTAACACACTGACCTGATTCTCACAAAGAAACCACGTAGAAATGAATATAAATGATCAGATACCGGTAATAGTTAAATCTCTAAATGATCACTATAGTAGATGCAAGTCTGGAATATGAACTCATTAAGTGTAGGGAGATGTTAAATGTAAGGTATAATTTATTGCATACTTATGTTGTATACTAGAATAGTATTATTTATTAACAATTAAGTTGTGTAATATTGTTTTATTTACAGAAACATGAATATGTATTATCTTGAATGCTGATTATTAATTGTTTAGTATATAATAAATCGTAATATATAGATCCAGACATGGGTATGTGTTTTATTATTACAAAACCAAATAGTGATCAATAAAATATACAAGATATGAAAGAAGGTGAAATCACGATAACAGTGAATCACACTAATTCAGTTAAATGTCTAATTTATGAATATTTCAATTAACTCACTAGTTAATTACTTCTTACTTTGATTGACACCTAAACACAGGATAATATGAAAGATATCAAAATTATATTCATGAGTATTTTATGATAGTTAAAACTTAGTCAATATCAATTCACATATTAATTATAAATAAAGAAATGGAATAATTATCTTAACAACAAGAATAAACTAATTTGCATAATTACCAGTCAATTAAAAATAGAGATGCATTGGCACCCAATCGCGGGTCTTAAGAAGATTATAAATCACCACTTAATACTTAATTACATTAATTAATTAATTACCAGCACAAATTAATTAACATTGCATTGGCGCCCAACGCGAAGCTTGATTAAGCTAGATTAATAAATAATTAAAGTTTATAATCAAGATAGCTGAGAACAGGCAGTGGTGTAGGTACTTATAAGCAGATTACTGTAAGAAATACTTAGTTAAGGTAGCTTGAATGATCACTCGCAGCCGTGCTAAAATGACGAGTAATTCAGACAGCATGAACTTTGAAGTTAACAACCAATTAGGTGTCGCAGGGTCCCAGGAGGATAATACACCTAGCGATAACAATAGTGTACAAATGTAGAAGTAGGAAATAGGGCGGGGACACAAACATCACAACATCGCGAAATGGACTTCCAGTTACTTATGGATTTCATTAGACAACAAAATGATGAAACAAGACAACAGATAAACGAGAAGCTAGAGAAGCAGAAAGACAAATTAGAACATCACAGCCAACAGATAAACGAGAAGTTAGAGAAGCAGAAAGACGAACTAGAACAACACAACCAACAGATAAACGAGAAGTTAGAAAAGCAGAAAGACGAACTAAAACAACAGAACGCAGAACAGTTTGGACAATTAAAAACAGAATTACAAGAACAAAACAAAAAATGGGAAGAGAAGATTAGCGAGCCACAAAAGAAGACGGAAAGTGCGATAAAAGAGATAAGAGATGACTTAAAAAGGCAGACCGAAGAAAATAAGGAGTTACGAGAAGCGGATCGTCAGGAGTGGCAAGGAGCAATTAATAACACCCAGACGACGGTGGATAAGATAAACGATAAATTAGATACGCACATAAAAGATACCCATAATAAAAATGAAGGACTCAGGAATGAGATACAAAATTATTTCAGACAGCAGCAGCAGGAGCAAGGAGAGACGATTAACACATTGAAGCAGAAGATCGTGGAAGTGGACGGAAGACAACGTTCTAACGAACAGACGTTTGACGAGACGGATAAAGAGAGAGGCACGCGGATTCAAGAATTGAGAAGCCACCTAGCCAAAGTTAAGGAAGGTCAAGAGAGACTGCAACGGCAATTGGCGGAAGTAGAGGTAGGACCAAGCAACAGAACAAACGGAACGAATCATATTGATTTGAAGTACAACGGTACGGACAGATACCCTATGGAGTTCTTGAAGGAGTTGTCAGAGCTTCAGGACTTGTATTACCCTGCTGATAACATAAAATGGATTGGACGACATATGGTAGCTAACGCGGAAATCTGGTGGAGAGTCATCAGAAACCAGATTACAAACTTTGAAGAATTTAAGGAAGCCTTCACGCAGAAATACTGGGGGCAGGAGAAACAAGATACCATAAGGGATAATCTAGAATTCGGCCGGTACAATTGGCGCGGCGGAATTAACCCAATTCAATACATGGAAAGAATACTGCTTGAAAGTAGACAGTTGACCCCAACCATAACGGACCGTCAATTGATGAAAAAAATAGCCCGACATTACGGTAGGGAAAATCGAGGTCGCGGTCGTAACACGTGGTGTCAACACGATTCCTAATTTTGAATCGTTAATTGTGGAATATACTAGTATTAACCAGCGAGCCGGTAAGGAACACAGTTTCAGCGCTTTGCACGAAAGGTTCAATGCACGTAGAGTTGAAGGCACAACATACCCTTCGCCACACCCGCATAACAACGGATTCGGAGCCAGACCGCAAGAGTGGTTCGACAAAAAAAGGGAAAGTGACGGAAAGCGACCGTTTACAAGGGACAATGACCGTCAACAAATAAACACACGGGAATTTGTCAGCAATAAGGCGTCAACTTCTGCTGTAGGGAAAGTTGACAATAGTAAAGAAAAAAATGTAACGTACCCACAAAGGGAGATAGCCGGAAAAGGATTTAAAAAACGACACAATGAAATGAACATACTCCTACCCGACTTACGACGCGAATTGTTATACGATGATGAAGAAGAAACAGTACAAAGAGTGTTGAAATGTCCAGAAATAATTATCACATTTAATAAAAACATTTCGGTATCAGCATTAATTGAGACTGGAAGCGCGGTTAACGGTTTATCAGAAGCATGGTTTCACCAGAACCAGAAATACTTAATACCCTATGAAGAGTTACCAATGACGAACACATTAATTTTAAGTGCTGTAGGGAATAAATCCAGATTAATAAGGAAACAAATTATGTGTGAAATTTACATCAATGGCGTTAAAATGGATTGTGTATTGTTGATCATTCCAAATTTAATAAGACCATGTATATTAGGTATAAGTTTTCTTAAGGAAGAAGGGTGTTTTATTGATGTCGCGAAAGGAGTCGTCGGATTTAAAGGTAGAGCAGAAGAGACGGAGTTTACTGTACCCATAATGCACATGGAAGTGATGAACGAAGAAGAAGGTGAAGAAATCGAGGAGAGGATTAACGACAAGATCGACAGTATGGTATGTGAGGATAGAGAAATATTAAGAAATCTCAAAGAAATTTTAATAAAGAATAAAAGTTTGTTTCGGGAGTGTCGTGGAAGGATAGACGGCTATGAGCACGAATTTAGTGTAACAGATAACACGCCTTATTTTCAGAGAGGATGGCCTGTACCAATTGCGTACAAACAGGATGTGAATAAAGAGATAGACAATATGTTGAGATATGGGGTCATCGAACGATGTAACAGCCCATATATAAATCCATGGTAACCGTAATTAAGAAGGATGGAAGAGTTAGGCTGTGCTTGGATGCAAGAAGAGTGAATAGCGTCACGGTTCCGGATTACGAAGGAGCTCCTCCAATTCAAGAAATTCTTGCAAGATGTGGGGAAATGAAATACCTATCAACCATCGATTTGACAAGTAGTTTTTGGCAGGTGCCACTAAAACGAAACTGCCGAGACTTCACCGCGTTCGTGTACGAGGGAAAATGTTACCGGTTTACTGTAACACCATTTGGTTTGAGCAAAGTTTAGCAGCTCTAACTAGGGGTTTGGATATGGTGTTAGAAGAAGAAGTAAAGAAGAACACAATTATTTACGTGGACGATTGCCTATGCTATTCAAACGACACTAAAACACACCTTACACACCTTGAATTACTACTAAATAACTTAAGAAAGGCTAACCTAACATAAAATTTAGAAAAATCACAGTTTTCCGCCAGGAGATCGCATACCTAGGGTATCGCCTGACGACGAAGGGAATACATCCAACGGAAGAAAAGATAGCAGCAATTAAAAATTTCCCAACACCAAGAAATCAAAAACAATTAAAAGGATTCTTAGGGTTGACTAACTTTTATAACCGTTTTACTGACAAATACGCCAAGACGACACAACCACTATTGAATTTATTGAAGAAAGGGAATAGATTTACTTGGACACCCGAGTTAGACAACTGTTTCCTAGAAGTAAAAGCTTTATTCATTGATACAGTGATTCTAAAATTTCCTAGAATTAATAAACGTTATTTTATCCAATGTGATGCAAGTAACTTCGCATACGGAAGTCAGTTATACCAACTGGACGACGAGGGAAAGATTGGCGTCATTGCTTTTACTAGGAAAACGTTCAAAGGTGCTGAGAAAAATTATTTTACCTCGGAAAAGGAATTATTAAGCATTGTCAGATGTCTTGAAAATTTTCGTATTTACATCTTTGGACAGCCATTAACAATAATTACCGACAATAAAGCACTCACTTTTATGAATAAGTGCCATTTGAACAACTCACGAATAACCAGATGGATCTTGAGTATACAAGAGTAGAAGTTCGACATAATCCATTGCAAAGGAACGGATAACGTTGTCGCAGACATATTAAGTAGATACCCGGAAAATGTTGCAGAAGGAGGGATGACCGACGACAATTGTGAATATCAAATTAACTACATGGCAATAAAAATGAACAAGGACGTAAGCCAGATAATTACAGTGCTATTAAAACAATCTGCGTCTTCTGACAGTTCTCCTTGCGTGTTTACAAGAAGTAGTTGCTATGGTAACTCGGACGAGACTCCGAGGTGAGCCAATCAGCGGCAGGCGCGCTTTCCCTCCCCCTTTCTCCTCAGTCAACAGTCCCACACTGACCAATCAGCGCTCCCGCAGCTGTGCCGAGCACCACGTGCTTCTTAGCTGTCAGAAGACGCAGATTGTTTTAATAGTACTGATAGGCAAGTACCAAATAGGAGATAGCAAACTAAAAATTATAATAGATAAATTAAGGAGTAATTGTGGAGAAAAGGACTTATGTAAATTTTATAAATATAATAATGATATGTTATACAGAAAATTTAAAGGTAGGTGGAAACTATACATACCTACAAGTATATCCGGTACAATCATTGCCGAGATACAACAAATGTGTGGTCACCTTGGTACTAAAAAATGCACCAAGATGATACAAGAGTACTTTACGTTGGACAGAATGACCAAACGGATAAGTGAATACATTCGAACGTGCGATAAATATCAACGTTGCAAAGACACGGACAACAGGAATTTATTTGGGGGCACGCGGCCCATATTGCCAACGCAAAGGGGTGACCTAGTTAGTGGAGATTTGTACGGGCCATTACCGATGTCGGCTGGCGGAGTAAGATACCTTTTTGTCTTGGTGGACAACTTCACCAAATTCGTCAAGTTATATACACTAAGAAGAGCAACGACTACAGCAACACTTCGGAGAGTTCGCCAGTATTGTAATGAGTTTGGCACTCCGAAAGCGATTTTGACCGACAACGGGACGCAGTTTACTTCTAATCAGTGGGTAAGTGGGTTATACGAGCTACAAATAAAACCCAGGTATACAGCCATTCGTAACCCTTGCGCAAACCTTGGTGAACGCGTCAACCGTCAGTTAGGCAATTTATTTAGAATATTTGTTAGTGATCAACACAAAAATGCTCGCGATTTGTGACAACGATTGAAAGTTGCATAAACGAAACGTTTCACGAAACGATCGAAATCACGCCTTATGAAGCACATATGGGAAGGAAGCCAACACGTATTTGGGAAAATGACATTGACAAAGAAATCTCGGGAGACGGTCAAACAGATAAAAATCACATCTCCGTGAAAATGAAGACAAAACGAGAAAAGCAGGCAAAGAAAATGATTGCGGATTATAAGACAACGAAATTTGAAGTTGGAGATCTCGTACTAATTAGAACATACTGCCAATCCGATGCTATCCAGCGACGGATCGACAAGTTTTGCGAACTATACAGCGGACCTTACAAGGTGCAGCAAATCTTAGGGGAGGCGACGCATAAGCTCGTGGACTGCGACGACGAACGCAAGATTCGCGGGAAGTTTTAATATTAGACAGCTAAAAAATATTTTATTCAAAGGAATGAAGTATGAAGGAAGAAAATGTGTATATACAGTAAACAAAATAAATTGGTGAGGAGAAATGTATACAGGCGTACATTAGAACATTCATAAAAAAAAGGGAGGTTGTATATTAGTTAAGGAAATTGGAGTGATAGGATCGTGTCACAAAGTTAGGCGAGGTGCACACTTGCTGCAAAAGTTATCAGGACGCTGCGGCATTTCAATCTGCGTCTTATCGGCGTTCCAATGCACACTGAAAACACGGTGATAGGCCACAGCGACAGTCTCTCATTTGCCACCAACCGAGATGGATCGTACACGCGCCCAAATATTTAAGAAGAAAGTTGTTTTTCATACTTAGTGTACAAGTACGTAAATCGTGAAAGTGAAATTAGAAAAAGGAAGTACTGGATTCATCCATACAACAGCGAGAGGTACTTGAAGGGAGCTTTTAATGTATGCTTGATGGATCTCAGGGAAGATGATAAGTTTTTTAATTATTTTCGAATGTCAATTCGATCCTTTGACGAATTAGCCGGTCGAATCAGCGACGCATTACAAGGAAAAGAAACCTACATGAGATCTCCCATACCACCCTTGGAGATGATGGCAGTAACATTGAGGTACGTAAAAGACTTCAACTTCATATTTACATTATAGATTGATTAAAATAATGTAATCTTATATGTAATATGCCTACTGGCATGGTGCATTAATTATTTCAAATATATTACCTTTTCAAATGGATACTTTGAGAAGGAAACAAAAATTATAGATTTATTTATTTATTTGTATTATTTTTTTTTATTTACATTAAGCGCATCAGCATTTTGCTATTAGCGCTATTTTCATTATTAATTAAACAATATTATATTTAAATGTATAATGAACAGAAGTACAAAGAATAATAATAATAAAAATGTATAAAGAATATGAAGCAATAAAAAAAGTCATTAACACTACATCTGTGATGTAAGTAATTATAGGTTAGGGGTTTTCGAAAAAATTTTCATTGTCTGTAGTTTGGGGTGGTTGCGGCAAAGGCTCCTGCGATGGGTAGAAACCGGTACGAATATTTGGTGAAGTTGCAGTCGTGGTAGAAGAAGATGGCACAGAAGAAGTAGCAGACATTGATGAAAAGGTGGGGTCTGCCGCAGTATATTGAATGGATGAAGTTGGAGGGAGGTTGTGTTGAGGTGGAGGAAAATTAATTTCCTGTGACTGAATTGGCCTGAATTGTTGGTAGCTCGGGGAAAACATTGGATGATACGTTTGAGAAGGAAATGTCATGGATGGAATCTGAGTTTGATTTTGACGTTTTATTGTTTTGACAACGTCAAGAACTTTCACTTCTAAAGTCCAACTGATGATCCTCGTTGAAACTTTTTATGGTCGGAATTAACGAATTAAAAAATGATTTGTCTTCATCCGGTGGCTCGACAGCAACGGGTGAATTTATGAATTGCAATAGTGACGACTCAAACTCTCTTTGCCGTTTGGACGCTGCTCCGGTGGATGATGCAGATGTGGATGGTGGAGTGGATGCAAGTGTGACTGCAGGAGAAGTCCCAGATTCTGATAGGGATCTATCTTCTTCTTCCTCTTGTTGGGATTGCGAGTGAGGAGAGTCATTGTTGTAAGGATTCTCAAGAGTTGACTGAGTGGTCGCCAAAGCCATCGATGCCTGCAAGAATGACAACTGTCTTGCGTATATATACTGTCGTCCAGCTCCTGCTGGTTGCCCTGATTTTGTCTTTTTTCGTGCGCTCCTCGAGTAGTTGTCTTTCAAATTTTTTCCATTTTAGAGTGAGCTTCTTAACTGAAAAAAAAAAAAAAAAAAAATTATCCTCCTGGTTGCCCTGATTTTGTCTTTTTTCGTGCGCTCCTCGAGTAGTTGTCTTTCAAAATTTTCCATTTTAGAGTGAGCTTCTTAACTGAAATTAAAAAAAAAACAAATTATTACTAACAAAAAGTTCATCTCAAAAAATAAAAAAAGTTCATTCTCTCATAAAACTTTTATTACTATTAATGTAATTATTTTTCTTATATTTATTTTGTTACATTTTATTTATTATTTTGGTTTCCCAATTATTATTTTTCTAATTTGCTAACAATTATTTGGTTTTGTTGCTATTACAGATATCTAGGGAGTGGATGTTACCTCAAAGACCTTCATTACTCTTACCGGCTTGGACATTCAACTTTATGTAAAATTGTCAGGAAAGTTTGTGCAGTGATGTGGCTAATTTTAAGAGAAGAGTGTTTTCCTCCTTTTAGTACTGAAAGGTGGTTGGAGACTTCTTCAGTGTTTGAAAACATGCGAACTTCCCCCATTGCCTTGGCTCACTCGACGGAAAACACATAAGAATAATTAAACCAACAAAAAGTGGGTCGTTGTACTATAATTATAAAAATTTTGTTTCGATAGATTTTTATTTGCAGTGGCTGATGCGAATTACAATTTCATTTACATAGATGTAGGGTCGTTTGGAAGAGAAGGGGACAGCACTGTATTTGAAAACTCTACTTTTTATAAACATCTAATGAATGAATCATTACAATTCCCAGTAAATAAACCGCTTCCAGGTACCCAAAGCCCAAACCTTCCCTACGTGTTTGTAGGTGACGATGCGTTTGGGCTTTCTACTCACATTTTGCGTCCGTACAAAGGAAAAACCTTCTCAAAAACAAAGAGAGTATTCAACTATCGGTTGAGCCGAGCCCGCCGATACGTGGAATGCTCTTTTGGAATTTTGTCTAATAAATGGAGAATTTTTCACAGACCAATCAACGTAAATTCAGATTTAGCTGTACAAATAGTCAAGACTTGCTGCCTCCTTCATAATTACGTTCGTCAAAGGGATGGATATAATTTCACTGAAACGCTGTCGATAACAGGACTTGGAGAACAAACACACACAGCTACCAACCAAGCACGATCTGGCCCTGCGGTTGTTGCTATTAGAAATGAATTTGCAAACTACTTTGAGAGTGAAGCTGGTCAAGTGCCTTGGCAAGACAATTTTATATAAATAAAATTAATAGACTCACATTTTAATTCAATAATTTTAAATAGTTGTTTTTTTCTTTCCGCTTCTTGAGAAGCACCTTGATAATGGGTTTCTGAGAAAAAAACTTTTCTTTTTGTTCTACTTAAAGACAAGTTTTTATTCTCAGAAACCCATTTTCAATAATTTTAATTCAATATTTAAATATATTATAAGGACGACGACCCACTTAAAGACTTGAACATCTAAAAGTTTTGTTATTCAATGTACTTATTTTAATAAAAATTGTACTTACTGGTTGCATTTTTTTCATTCTCCGTTTTTTGGCTGAAGTTCTCAATAATGGCTTCACAAATGTTTTCCCAAGCAGACTGTTTTTTATTCGGTCTTTATAGTTTTCATGACTAACATCCCAAATTACCGGGTGAGTTTTTACTTCTTCGATGAAAAGTTCGACATCCACATTTTCATCAGACATCGTGTAGAACATTTTCAGAGACTTCACAAGCTGTAGATACGATAGGAGATACGACGCTGCGGCAGATGTGCACTCCCCTATAGACAAATGAGCACTGCCAGCTATCGGGGGTTTTACAGCTTTTTTTTATTACTTAATGCCCCACGTTGGGCGCCATCGTCCCCGAATTTTGTCGCTTTGGATGGATTTCATACATCTAAAAGAGATTCAAAATTCTGCGCCCTGTCATCGAAGTTTAACATGACGAAATACATACATTTTATATTCCTAGTATTGGCTCATCATCCGTTGGACGCAGTGTAGTGGATTTGTTACCTGTAGTGACCCACTGCGGGCGGTTCATTATGTAATGTAAACACTACCCTAGGACCATTTTCAAGCTAATTTCGCTTTCCGTTTTTAAATGAATCCGTTACACGTATATTTTAACTTTCTTTTCTTACAACCCTTATTTAACATATAATTATACTTACAAACTAACCTTTAGAGATTAAATTTAAATTCGTCATTCAGCATTAATTTAACACAACTCCTTATATATCCCTTACAGGACCTATAATATTTACAAAATTAATTTAGCAAGTTTTATTCAATACTAGTATCCTTTATCATATCAATGAATTTTATATTTCTGTAAAATAATTTTATAATTCTCTCTTTTCCTTGTACAATTTTAATACATGTTAATCATTATGTTAACCTTTAATTTAACTATTCGTTATCATATTAACATTAATTTACTCTATAGTACTTTGCAGTATTTTATTATCTAAGTTTTTTTTTATTTATACACCAATTACATCTTGCTATTCTAATAATATTATAGATTTCAATGACATAAATTAATCAAGTTTTCTACATTAATTCGCTATTAATGTCCTTTGATAGTCCATCTTTTACTTATTGTCACTTCTCAATCATTTCACTATTTAATTGAATTTTAAGAGTCCTTGTATCACATATATATGTACATATCACTATTCTAATTATTGATTGTTCGCATTCAATTGTTATATTAAACATATATTAAACAATCTTATTCTAACCATATTAATTGTCCTTACATTTGCATTCATTTAACATATATATTGTCTATGCACTCATGTCAATACGATTACCGCTAAATTTTTGTTCACATTTTGTTATCAAGAAGATTATAGTTACTACTACACTTCGTTAGTACTTTACTTCATCGTTTATACAATTATACAATTATCATTTTAGTTTAATTAATGTTAAAATTGTTAAAATTACTACATTTCATTTAGTATGCTATTGCATCTTACAATTGCTTTATAATTTATAACTTTTCACTGGCGTCAACTAAGAATCTGAATGATACCTCTTTAGCGATCATACCAGGATAGTAAACGTCAGGACTCGGTTTTCTTTTCCTTTCTTTACATTCTTCTTTATGCCGTTTCATTTTACTGGCACTGGTTTTCATTTTAGGTCTCTGTTTAAGACCATGTGTAGGAATTAGCTGTTGCATTATCACCTTCTTCTTACCAACATACTTGCAGACTTTCTTCCTTTGTTTCTTACGTGCTAACGCAGTTCGCCCTTGATAATCATCAGAACTGTTTTTCATCTTCTTAATCTCAGGTTTGGTTCCAAAGTTTTTACGCACTTTCGCAGTCCTACTTCTAATTTTTCTATCAGTACTGGTAATATTAACTGTAGTACTCAATTTTTTCTTTTTAATTCTCTGCTTTTCTTCAGCCTCCGTGTTAGCTAAATCAATTCTCAGGTGGTAACCCTCATACACATTACCATTTGCTTCCAAAGCACGATATGCACTATTTTCATCAGTAAAACGTACGTATGCATGAATATTTGTTCTGTCTGTATGAAACTCTTTCTTAATGACAGTACGTCTTTTGGGAAATCGTGGATCAGATACTGCAGCATATCGCAATCTCGTATTTACAACCGTACCAAACTTTCTGAAATCTTTGATAATTTTGTTTTTTGTAATTGTGTTTGGTAAGTTGCCAACAAACACAGTACAAGTGTCTTTATCACCTTCATATCTACCATTAATAATTGTAGATCTTTCTTTTGATCTTGAGATATGATGTTCAGACAATGCTTTAGTTGTTGAAGATTGATACTCGGTGTCAATTTAATCCATAGTATTTCCACTAATTTGTTTTCTTCAATTTTTTCTGATTGTTTTTGTAAATCAGTACCCACCTGGTGGATTTGTCCTTGTAAATCTCAAGGCGTAAATTTGTCTCAGTAACTCTATCTTTTTGTCTAATTTCTCGACGAGTTTTTTACCTATTTCTACATTCTGTTTTTTCGTTTCTTCAATTTTTTCGTCTATGTGCTTTTTCATTTCTTCATTCTGTTGTTTCATGAATAACATTAACATTTGGAAATTGACTTCAGATGATTGTAGTCCCCGGGCGCCATTCTCTTCACTCGTTGTAGAGCTCTCTTCATTCACCACATTTCTGTCCTCAGACTGCTCCATCCCCATCTGATTGTTAATTTCGAATACCTCGGAATTTTCTTCCCCTGTCGCCATTTTTGCCTTTCGTCGGGTTATCATTCAGATACTTATCGACAAATAACAATAATAACGTTCTTATTCTACAGTACTAATATTTACTTATTTAACTTATCTCTAACCACTGTCTGTCACACAACTGTCTTAATTACATCTGACCTAGCCTAATTTCTGTAATTAAGCCGTGCGGTGCGGCGCCAATTTTACATTTATTGCTTTTACAGCTTTTTTTTATTACTTAATGCCCCACCTTGTGCTGGTGCCAATTTTACACTTAAACGAGTTATACCCGTTTACGCCCAGCGGTGGACGCCAATTTTATAATTTTATGCTGTGCCCCAAGTTCTGGAGCGCCAATTTTATAACTTGATTTTATGCTGCTTATTTTATTCAGCATAAATTAATTGACATATTTTAATTTATGTGTATTTTCTCTTATCTCAGGGTTTATAAAATAAAATGCAGACTTCTTCTTATAAATAGTTCTTCGATTTATTACAATTAGTTATGATTGATTATCATAATTTATCATTGACACATGAATTATGCAATTTCTAATCAAAATATAAACATATTCATTTTCATAAATCTAATTTCATTACTCATATTTATAGCTCTAATAATTTAAATATTGTAATTCTTATTCAAAGACAAAAACTTTTGATAATAATTCTCTTAAATTTTAAATACTATGACATAGTTAATTACTGATCTGGATTCATTTAAAATCGGTGCTCATAAATAAATTAAATTTCCATAGTTTCCTAATATTATTTAATTTTGTTTTTAAGTAAAATTTTATCTTACTGTTACTATTAGACAGTGGACCTAATACTAATTATGGCATGAAAATTTTACTTGTGGTATGTATCCAAATCTGGTAGAGGTTCATATGGTGTGGTTCGCATGTTGATCGTCTGGCGTAACTGCGATAATTCCCTCTGGATTAGCAGATTGTAACGTGGTCTCCCGTGGAGTCACACAAGACACAGCACAACACCAAACTTCACTCACTCGGAATTAGTTCGCGTTAATTGTTATTATAGTTATTCGCTTCCACAGGCAATATCGATTATTATTTATCAACTGCGTTATGGTTTGAACTACTGTTATTTACGAGTTTAGTTCGTCTCGTAATGTTACTCGATGATAAAGTTATTGTTGCGTATTTCCAAAACTAAATTACAGCGTTATTTAATTATCATTCGTGTTGTACTAATTCACTTGTATGTCACTAATAAAATTACAGTTCTTTTACCGAAATTGTTTTAGTACGAACTTACTTTTCTAACCATCGTACCGAATTTCTTCAAGTCCAATAACTATGGAATCTCGGTCGCCGACTTACACTCCCGTTTCCGTCAAAATTTTTAGTTAAAACTCCCTGAGCGCGCCTTTCTCGCGTCCCTATATCGAATTCCGTATATCTCCAACTTAATTCTGATTTTTCTTACGCTGTTTTCTAATTGGCTCTACATTACGACTCTTCAGCTCTAGAGACCACCTATTTTTCCGAAAGAACCTCTCTGATAGGCTTTTGGATTCCCACCAGATTCCTTCCCTAGGTCACTACACTGAGGTCGTTGTCGCTGCTAGATACTGTAGCAATAAATTCTTGCCTGTCACTTTTTTGGAGTATACAAAGCAACCTTTAACTTTCTCGTCAAAGTATTGTTTTCGTGCACTTGGTTGTTCTAATGGCATCAACTATTGTTACTTAAAGGCCTCACCAAACTTCCTTTGTATGTCCGTTTCTTTGTCTCTGTTTCCATCAATACATCTTCCTTGAGTTCGGACATTACCCCGAGCTTTCTCTCTTCTCAGTAAGGTCGAAGTCCTGTCACTGACCGTTTGAGTCTTTCAATAATATATACCCTTTTTTGTTTCGCTATATGCAGCTGGCGTGTATACGTATTTTGGTCTATTGTTAATACATACAGCTGCTCTTCAAATGAGTTCGTTTACATTTGTACAAGTTTTTCTAAGGATTTGAGGTAGTTGTCAAAGTTTAACGTTTCTTAGTATGGAGAGCGATGAACTCTGCCTGCTTGCCGTGAGCGCGTTGGGGCTGTTATATGATTTTATTGCCTGTCAATCACCTCTGCGTTTCACACAACAATTCCCTGTTACGACGCTTAATGATACATCTATACTCAAAATAAGAAATTTTTCCAATATTTCTGATTTTGGCGTTATAGGGTATAGGAATGTGACTCGCGTCTCACAGGTACCTGCGGCAACCTCGATAACTATCAGGAGTGACGTCGGCGTCAGATAGGTATCGGCGTCCCGTGTGAATCCCAACAGCAGTTGCTCTGCATTTATTCTTATGCGATTGAAAATGACGCAGCGTCCCGATAACGTTTGAAGCAAATGCGCACCGAGCCTTAGGATGAGTGACGCGACAAAATCATTCAAGTTGACTTAGCTAAGTTAAATTAATTAGCAAAAGAATAACATAGAGATCTCTTATGATGTTAAAACGTGTTAAAGACTATTATATAGAAGTAAGTTATTGTGTATATACGTAAGAAGTATAAAAGACTATGTGTGGACTAAAATAATAACAACCAAGGACATTCAGTTAGTAATGTGATATAAGTAGCAATAAATTGCTCGAAGTTGAAAGGACAGTAAGAGATATTTCATGTATTAATTATTTGTAAGGTAATTTTAAAATATTATATTGAAATTGTTAGTGCTTAGAATATATATATATATATATATATAGTGTAACATTACATTTGAAACAACATAATATCGTACCTGATTTAATGAAGACTTTGGTTAAGAAGCTGACAAGGAGAACAATATCTTCCAAGATGATAGTGAAGAGGAACGACTAACAATTTTAGACTGACTAGTAAGACAACTGACCGTACCCAAATTAATGATTTAGGCTAAGTGATGCAAAACACCTTTAACCCCAACTATGACAATGAACTTTCAGTAATGACCAAACAAAGAATTATAAAGACAAACGGTTTATGAACCAGGACTATAAAGAAACAAATGGTTTCAGTTAATGTATCATTATATCCAGATAATCAAAATACAAAGTGAGGGATAATAGGCCCAAACATGTAATATTATGTAAGAGAAATATTAGTAAATAATTAAGTTAATTGATGTAACAAAAATATAAATACACCTGATTATAGATACATGAACCATACAAATAATTGTCACATATAGAGTTCATAGGGTTGTCCAGTAAACAACAAATTATAACATGGTCACAATAACATTTATAACAAGAGTAAAACCCAGATAAACAGTAAATGTAACAAGATTATTACAACTGTGTGGTGAGGTAGAGCAACAGTGTTGACTATTGTAATTTTTGTAAGTCAAACATCAGTAAGTATACGGATGTTGAAACCCATATAAATAGTAAATATGACATAGAGAGTGTCAGAATAATGAGTAAATTAGCTGACAAAGGACTAACTAATTAGTATAGAATTTGTTTTGTAAAATGTGCATATTTTATGTTATAGCACAATGTTATATCATAGTATTTGTATTGTGTTTTTTGTATGTAACAGGTGATACAGTTAGTTTAAAGGAATGTCAATTTAATGATATTAATTCCATTTTTTTTATGTTGTGTTAACAAATATAAAAATAGAGCTGATGTTAAACCATGGTAAATTAATTGACCAAGCAGAATGGACTATACAAAGATGTTTTGTTAAGTGTCAAACACCTATACAGTTTGAGTAGAAAACAGTTATTTGTGCAAGGATTTGGTATAATCATAGCCATGTGGGCATGAATTTAACTATTAGAATAATATATCTGTTGTGTTGTTAAAATAACGTTATATGTTAAACCATTTTGATGAGTGTTAGAAGTTAATTTAATTGTTAAAGATGTTAAAACATGGTGATGAAAGTAATACTATTACATAGGCCAGGTGAAACCAACTTTAGTAAATTTTGAACAATTATATTAGAAATTTTGTAATGCAAATGTGAAAGGGTAGATGTATTTATAGGTAATAATGTATACAAGGAATATAGAAACAAAATAACACATATCAAGTTATTTAAGAAAATTCCAAATAACAAAATTGTAACATCCATAGTTCTTAAGCAAAAATAGGCACGTTTGGTGTCTAAATATAACAAATGTGAAGATCAAAATAATGCTGATAATGGTTTTAAACTCCCATTCAGTATAGAAAAGTTATGTTAGTTTAAAGATTTTGAACAAATTTTAGATTTCGAAATAATGAAAGTATATGACAATGTATATCCGAATTGGCCAACCAGATTCCAAGTTTACCCTTAGCAACCAGAAATTTCGGATAAATAAAATGAGACTTCTTTGACAACGATCTTAGCAGATAGACGCGTTCTTAAATCGTCTTACATTATATGTTATAAAGTGTGAAAAAAACTATACAACCAGATAAATACAGTTAGAGGTACACTACACGAACTTTTTGCAATAACAGAAGAACACCCATTATATGGAATAGAAGATATAATAACCAGGAAGAAGATTTGAAGTGGACGAGGGACGAGAAAGAAGATCTGACGTGTACGTGGGCCCTATCTTCAACCAAGAAGAGTACAAGAAGAGGATTTGGTGATTCTGACATCTCATTATATCGTACTTTAACACACACATTTGTATACACGAATTTTAAGTAATAATCAACTAAACTACAGACACCATATAACACAAACACTAAAAACAATCACTAATAACACCATATAAGACTAACACCTTTTTAAACACAACAAGAACTTTTAATTTACATAATAACTATCAAAGCCTGAACTGGACATAACCTTTTTAAAACTGGTAACCACTATACAATTTTTGTGTGCACGTATCACTCTAACGTTGTAATATCCTATAATTGTAAACTTGTATTTTGATTAATAGTGTAATATTTCGTTTAATTTATAATCCCCGAACCATATACGCCCTGAGATAATTAATATTTTATTTAAAAACGTTAACAAAAAGCATTGTTTTGGTCTGGAAGAAATACTAAACGTTTGGCTACTGCTGCCAACTGGTAAAGGAAGAATTATAGTTTGCGCTACAATTGCAATCATCCTGTTCAAATTTATTAAAACAGTCAACCAGTGTTTTTTCCGAATAAAGGATTCCACAAGGATATATGTTTGATAGTATTTGTGTGTCGTTATTATTGCTGTTACATTTAGTAAATAGAATTCACAGATTGCAGCGGACCCGACAGTTGGCATCGTTGGGTGACGTCACGGAAAAGAAGCAGCATAGTGGGAGTAAGCGGCAATTTACAAAATTATTCGCCGTTCAACATAACACATTTATAATTACACATCGACGACTCCAGTGCGAGTTTGTCGCTACATTATTTATATATATTACAAGTTAACACTTCCTACGGGTGGTGTAATCCAAGTGCACACGACATATATACAAGTAACTGATTCACAATAACATTGTACGTAACGAAATATTCTTGTCGTCACAAGCTGACGAACCTGAGGTGAGGCTACATTACGTTTCAATAAGATTCAATCAGAATCATCATATACAAATATTTAAATGGTTACAATATATATATTATAACTCTATCTTAATGGAATAATAACTCATGGATATGATTTAATAACATAATGATTTAATCTGTGTAACATAAATTCAAATTATTGGAAAATTCCATTCGATACATAAGGTTGTCGCAGGGTCGATATTTATCTCAGGATTTATAATTAAATAATTTTAATATATTTTGTGGGAATTCTTGTGGCTGCTACGAAAAGTTCCTTTGCATGTTGATTAATAATAGAGAGTACCTTTACAAACAATATATTACTTATAATCTAAAAATTTACACAAATTATATATTAAGTTACATACAAGTTTTGACGATATTCAATTTGTCCGTCTCAGAAAATAATGTAGTTTATCAATGTGTACAATAAATGTTTCCTTGTAATCACTGTTAGCTTATATATTGAATTTGGTTGCACTTTAAAATGTTGACTAGTGATTAGTGTTAGTGTAAATTGTTATATTGTCTAGTGGTTGTTCCTTGTTGAAAAAAAATATTGTCAAATTATACTTTACACATCTAGACGATATTGCTGAAGGGTTCCTGGTCGTTTCTGAATATTTTTCTTGATTGTGTGTATTATTTGTTCATGAAAATGGTAGTGGAAGGATTATTATCTTCGATGATGGTCCTTCAGATCTTCTTTCACACACGGGTCATCTATTTTTATATACTTTTAATTACCTCTAGACACGCACTATTCAACTGCTTTCCATCACAATTAACAATTAAGTGTTATTTCTTCTTTCTTTTAGTTACCTACCTCATACAAATTTCTTAAATTTTGATTGGTCATTTATGTACAGTTTAAATGTTATAGGATCAACACCCATTACCTACATTATATTTTATAAATTACCTTTAATAGATAATTTTATTATTATACTCTAATTATATATGCAATGTTTATACAATTAATAATTAGATAATTATAAACAATTTGATACTAAATATGCCTCAGTTTATAACTGTAAAACCTTATTAATTTGAATTTCTATGATATGTGGTGGAAAAATTTTTATGGTTTATTGTAATTTCTACTTTGACTACCTGAGATAAATATATTTACATAAATTAACTGGTGACATAAAATCTTATAACATACAACAAAACTCTTAATAATAATAATTGTTTTTGACAGTTTTAGTTTATTTATACTGCTAAACTATTGTCTGTATGATAAACTAAAATTCTGTCTAATAATAACAATAAAACACTTTTCATACAAAAATAATTAACACTGTTTAACAGTAGTCTGTGTCACTATTTATATTCTGTCACTCATATAACTGTAAGGTTTGTGTCCCTTTTTCTATCCTTAAAATATGTCGATACAATTTTGTTAATACAATTTTAATTTATGATTAGGTACTCTTTATTGGGTTTGGTTGTTATTATTCAGGGTAAGTTGATTAGGCCTACTAGGTTTATTTATTTCACTTTTTTCTGTTTACTGCCCTATTCTACTGGGTTATTTCTGGGTTTCTGGATAATATTATATAAGTCAAACCAAATAGTTTTCCATTAATTTGCTTTCAATTATTATTTCTTGGTTCCTCTCTGGATCGGATTCCACTATTATTTTGTAACATTTTGTTTCATTACAAATTGCCTCCCTTCAGAAGTAATTATTTCTGAACACTTCATTAGGTGTGAGGACATAATTACTTATGTTATTTTTCCTTTTCTTCCTCATGATATTTTTTCATGGATTGTTGATTATAATTGCCCTTGATCTTCTTTGAAATGGGGTCGGTTAATTCATACGTGTTGTTGTTGTTGTTTTTTGTTATGGTGTAGGGTCCAACGTATAGTAATAATAATTTCTTTGATATCCCTTCTAGAGTGCTAGGCAATACCCTGTTCTTTAACAAAACTTTCTCTCCTACTTCATATTTAATTATTTTACCCTTTATTTTCTGGTATTTATTTCTGCGTTTTTCCAGATTTTCCATCACCTGATTATAGAATTTTAATTTATTAAATTGGTACGGTGGAGACTTAGGAAATTTAATCAATTCTTGGATCTCTCTGGGTGGTTGTTTTTCATACATGGCAGTGTATGGAGTGCAATTTATAGATGGATGGTAAGCCAAGTTTAAAAAATCTTCTGTGGCTGATAAGTAATCAGGCCACTTCCTTTGTTGTTGATGACAATAGGTCCTTAAAATTCTACCAACCTCTCTCAGGATTCTTTCTGATGGATTGCTACTGGGGTGGTATACGGAGGTCTTATAGCTTTTGATGTTCAGTTCTAACAATGTGTTCTTCCATTTTCTGCCTCGAAACTGTGTACCATGGTCGGTAACTATTGAAACAGGTATTCCTATTTTTGGAATGTATTGAGTAGTTATTACTTCAAGAATTTTCTGCGTAGTTGCTCGACTGATTGGATACAATTTGATGAATTTGGTGAAGTGGTCCATAATGATTATAAGGTATTTATACCGGCTTCTACCTTCACTCCTAGGAAATGGTCCACATATGTCAATGAATATGGTATAGGATAGGATTTTCTGTGGAATTCTGCTGGTTCTTTAAATTGTATTCTACACTGATAGTTTTTTACTTTTCCTGGGTTTTCTGAAAATACATGTTTATACTTCTTATATATCATGATGAGATCTTCTACTTGTTTTGCTGTCAAATTATTTGTGCCTTGGTGTCTAAACTCTCTTATCTCCTGTAATTTACTGTTCCACAGGTCTTCATTTGTCATATTATAGATTATTTTTCTGCATTGGGTGTCATTATTTAAAAAATTTAATTCCCTAACTTGGTGATGGGTACGGTTCAGAGGGGCACCATCGCTTCCTATTAACTCTGCCGTCCACATAACACCTTCTGAGTTCAAGGACACCTTCTCCTTGCTCAAATCAATAATGGCTGAATATTTCCTCAGCATATCGCATCCGATTAATAATTCGAATGGTAGGCCGATTGCGACCAAACATATAATATTAATTGTAACACCTTTGCTTTCTATTTCCAATGACACTTGTTTTCTCACTGTTTTATTTTGACGCCCAGTGGCACCTATTAAAATAACATTATTGACAGGTAAGGTAGGTATTATATTTTTACTTTGTTTCTGTATTCTCTCCAGTTCAGCGTCGTTAATAAGTGATACATTTGCACCAGTATCTATCATTATTCGTGTAGGAATTCCTTCAATTTGAGCGGTTATGTATAAAATTTCATTATGCTGGTTGATTCTACTTGTCACCGTTTCCTCCAACAGTTCTTCTCGAAGATTTTTCAAATAATAATTGTAAATAATAGTAAGATTTTGACTATCCGTCCTTAAACTTTGGTTGTTGTTATACTTCAAAATTCTTTTATTTTCCATAATTAGTGTTTCATAATTAGTTGGTAGTAATTTGTTATTACTATGTTTTTGAATTTGGTGGTTTTTGTACCCAGTAGTTAGTAGCAGTAAGGGGTCGCGAGGGTTTATTACTGCCTCACTCCGTTTAAATTAAGGGTATCATGATTATTTTCCGGGCATGACTGTTGATTTGCCTGGACTGGTGTGCTGGTTCCTGGTTGTTCAACCTCTCGGTTGTCTAATTGTTCACTTCCCCTTGATTCTCGGAAGTCCTCCTGGCTTCTACTTCTGACTCGGTTATAATGGTGACTCATCCCTCTGGGATTTCCTCTTTGATCATAACTGTTATTAAAACTGTTCCTCCGAGGTTGATGGTATCTCCAGTAATCCCCTTCTTCGGCACTGATGTAATTTATTCGGGGTCGGTACGAACGATTATTATTATAATTACCCTGATTATTATTGTTATTAACTCCTGAGTTATTCCTAAAATTATTATAATTTTGGTTTGTTCGGTAGTTATTATAATTATTATTATTTCTATTACCCGGATGGTAATTTTGATTGGGCCTGTTGTTATCATTATTGTTAATTGGGTTTCGATTGAAGTTTGCTGGTTGGTTATTATTTGGGGTAAAATTTTGGTTGTAATTACGATCGTTGACATAACTATTCCGGTTATTCATGTTATTATATTGATTATGATTCATACCATGGTTATTATTTTTTGAACCGCACTGATCAGTTCGTTGTCTGCTTCTTTTGTAGTAACCCTCGTGTTCATAATTTTCTAATAAGTCAGCCATTGCGTGGACCGTTTTAATCTGGCTTCCCAGGCGGGCTCCGGCAATTCCTGTGTCATAATGGTATGCCATTTTAGTTACTAGGGATTCTTCTGGTATTCTTGGCTCTAGGTGTCTCGCCAAACATACCTTTCCCCAGAAGTAAGTAGTTGGAGATGTACCTCTATTTCCATCATATCTTCCCTGACAAATGTTGTCCCTTATAATATTTTGTATAGCTTCGGACCAGTATTTTTCTTTAAACAGTTTTTTAAATTGAGCGTAGTCCACTATCTCATTCCTGGTTGCTGTCCACCAGTTGTCCGTAATCTCCCTAAAATGCTCATCCAACATCTCTCTAATCGAGCTCCAGATAGTTATTCGATGTTTATTAAAATGTTCCTCAATTCTGGCCAGGAATTCCATGGGGTTTCTGCGATAATTTTTGAAATTAATTCCTTCTCTGGTTTCATTTGTGGAAACATGAGTAATATTATTTGGTCTGGTTCTAATTAACTCAATTTCTTCTTGATTTTGGCGTACCTGACCAGTTAAATTATTCACCGTAGTGTTAATATTGTCACACCTTTCTCCGGTTTGTTTCTGTAAATTCACTAAATTTTCTTGTTCCTTTTGTATTCCTTCTATTTGAATACGACTATTTTCTTGGACCTGGTCTATTCTAGTATTTATCACTGCTTTATTTTGTATGATGGTTTCGTTAGCTTTTCTCAATCTCTCATTAGTGTCAGCTATTTCTTGCTTCCTTTCCTCATCGATTTTGTCCATCTTCTGGTTAATTGTATCATTGACTTGTTCAATTCTACCATTAATTCTTCTTAAATTCTCTTCATTGATTTGTCTGAACTCTTCCTTCATTTGGTTATTATTTTCACTTATAGTTTGCCTTAAAGTTTCATTAGTACTTTCCTTAATACTATCAATTTTCTCATTTATCTGTTTTAAACTCTCATTAGTGGTTTCGTTTTGTTTCCTAAAATTTTCATTAGTTTCTTCTTTGTTTTGGTCAAATCTCTCCTCCATCTTTTTTTTATTAAACTTTCACTCATTTTCTCATTTTGTATCCTTGAGTTCTCGTTAATCTCTTCCTTCATACCGTCTATTTTCTCGTTTGTTTGTCTGTGATCTTCCTTGATGCTCTTCAAATCTTCCTTCGTTTGTCTGTTTTGTTCCTCCATTTGTTTTAATAAGTTTTGACTCAAAATTTCATTTTGTTTCCTTGAGTTTTCAGTGAATTCTTCCTTCTGCTTCTTCAAATCTTCCTTCGTTTGTCTGTTTTGTTCCTCCATTTGTTTTAATAAGTTTTGACTCAAAATTTCATTTTGTTTCCTTGAGTTTTCAGTGAATTCTTCCTTCTGCTTCTTCAAATCTTCCTTCGTTTCTTCCTTATTTCTGTCCATTTTTTCACTCATACTATTCATTAACTCCATTAATTTTATAAGATTCGGGTCTCCCCTATCTTCCTTTCTTGCTACCGTCTCCACATCCTCCACCGATGTTACTTCTTTCTCTTCCATCCTGACTTCCTTCTCTGCCTCCTTCGTCCGTTTCAATGACGTAGCCCTCTTACGCATCTTTATAATTTCTTGGAACTTATAGCAGTCGCCAGCTAAAAATTAGGAAATTAATTTGCTTGATTCAATTTCTTCACTTAATATTCCCTAATTTCAGCCTCACTAGTTGGTGCGCCAATTTATAACTCTATCTTAATGGAATAATAACTCATGGATATGATTTAATAACATAATGATTTAATCTGTGTAACATAAATTCAAATTATTGGAAAATTCCATTCGATACATAAGGTTGTCGCAGGGTCGATATTTATCTCAGGATTTATAATTAAATAATTTTAATATATTTCGTGGGAATTCTTGTGGCTGCTACGAAAAGTTCCTTTGCATGTTGATTAATAATAGAGAGTACCTTTACAAACAATATATTACTTATAATCTAAAAATTTACACAAATTATATATTAAGTTACATACAAGTTTTGACGATATTCAATTTGTCCGTCTCAGAAAATAATGTAGTTTATCAATGTGTACAATAAATGTTTCCTTGTAATCACTGTTAGCTTATATATTGAATTTGGTTGCACTTTAAAATGTTGACTAGTGATTAGTGTTAGTGTAAATTGTTATATTGTCTAGTGGTTGTTCCTTGTTGAAAAAAAATATTGTCAAATTATACTTTACACATCTAGACGATATTGCTGAAGGGTTCCTGGTCGTTTCTGAATATTTTTCTTGATTGTGTGTATTATTTGTTCATGAAAATGGTAGTGGAAGGATTATTATCTTCGATGATGGTCCTTCAGATCTTCTTTCACACACGGGTCATCTATTTTTATATACTTTTAATTACCTCTAGACACGCACTATTCAACTGCTTTCCATCACAATTAACAATTAAGTGTTATTTCTTCTTTCTTTTAGTTACCTACCTCATACAAATTTCTTAAATTTTGATTGGTCATTTATGTACAGTTTAAATGTTATAGGATCAACACCCATTACCTACATTATATTTTATAAATTACCTTTAATAGATAATTTTATTATTATACTCTAATTATATATGCAATGTTTATACAATTAATAATTAGATAATTATAAACAATTTGATACTAAATATGCCTCAGTTTATAACTGTAAAACCTTATTAATTTGAATTTCTATGATATGTGGTGGAAAAATTTTTATGGTTTATTGTAATTTCTACTTTGACTACCTGAGATAAATATATTTACATAAATTAACTGGTGACATAAAATCTTATAACATACAACAAAACTCTTAATAATAATAATTGTTTTTGACAGTTTTAGTTTATTTATACTGCTAAACTATTGTCTGTATGATAAACTAAAATTCTGTCTAATAATAACAATAAAACACTTTTCATACAAAAATAATTAACACTGTTTAACAGTAGTCTGTGTCACTATTTATATTCTGTCACTCATATAACTGTAAGGTTTGTGTCCCTTTTTCTATCCTTAAAATATGTCGATACAATTTTGTTAATACAATTTTAATTTATGATTAGGTACTCTTTATTGGGTTTGGTTGTTATTATTCAGGGTAAGTTGATTAGGCCTACTAGGTTTATTTATTTCACTTTTTTCTGTTTACTGCCCTATTCTACTGGGTTATTTCTGGGTTTCTGGATAATATTATATAAGTCAAACCAAATAGTTTTCCATTAATTTGCTTTCAATTATTATTTCTTGGTTCCTCTCTGGATCGGATTCCACTATTATTTTGTAACATTTTGTTTCATTACAATATATATATATACATACGTAACTGAAACTCTAATATAAACAGAAAGGAGCGGACAAATATGTATAGTAGGTATAACACGTGTTTATGATTCAAGGAGTAGGAAGATATATTAAATTAATATGCACTTATACTGAAATGATATGAATATAATGGTAATGTAAATCTTATTTCGATTTTTATGAAACAGCAAAATTAACATGTGTTTAGAACTTTGAAAATATAGGTTTGATTTGTAGTAATTCAATTATTAATACGCTTTATATATTAGCAAGTAGAAATGTTTATGACTATGTATAGTATAAATTTACTGAAATGTAGGAATGAGTAATCGAATTTATGAATTATAAAATCATTTTCGATAGACATCAAGCATGACTTGAACGTTATTCTTATTGCTTAGAACACAAGATATATGTAAAATGAGTTCATACCTTCCAGATAAGCAGCAATAAATTCGGAAATGAGATTAAAGTTAAGGGGGGTGATAATAACGAAAAAAAAAACACGTACTATACTCTCTCCAGTGGAAGATGAACATGAATAGACACTTGACACAGGGCATGAATTTAGTTTCTCCGGATTCCCAGACTCATCACGTTGAAACCAAATTGGGGACGCTATAGTGTAAATTTTTTAAAATATATCTAAATAATTTTAGGTGACGCAACCGACGCGAAGGCAGTTAGTATCTGCCAAGAGTGTGATGGATAGGGGAGAAGTACAACCGTCATTCGGACAATACGTGTATTCAAGAACACGACAATGTGACGTCTTGTTTAGTGGAGGCAATAATTCTAAATTGCTGTGTTAAATTAGGGTGAAGCGAGAGAAAACGTCTTCAACAAATAGACAAAAGGCGACGCTCTGTACATGCCATTTACCGAGAATACAAGGCGAACGATATGCTAACAACGTAACAACATGTGTGAAAGGTCCGAGACAACACTGACACAAAGGGTTTACAATGACATTACTTAAAGGTTCGTCAAATGAACAATAAGGGTTTTGTTACGAGAGAAAATAGACGATGTCACGACAGCGGGGGGTTCGTATACGATTCCAGACATGAATGGAACCAGGAGAAAGGCAGATGTACTGTACCGAGAAGTTATCAACCAGCGTGTAGTAATAAAAACACTGAACGGATACAGCAAAACGATACCGAAATTCGTTACGCTTGAGACCATAGGACGATAGGGTGACAGGGTATATATAAATCAGAGGTACATAACTCGAACTTGAGGAGAACAAAAGGGTGATTGACAGGCGGAGGAATTGCTCTTTTCGAGGAATTAAGGGTGATGACACCAGAAAGTATGTTGGAGTAGGGTAGACAGCCTATCAGAGACCAAAATTTGACCAGGGCTGGACACAAGAACTATGTTGCCATGGAAACGATTGGCGTAAACGAATCAGAAGGGAATTGTGAACTTGACTCAAGACTTTGGGTGGAGTCTACGAAGGAATTGAGACAAGAAACCAATGAGAAAGACGTTGGAGGAAGGTAGAGATTTGAGCAAGAGATGTTGGAAGGGAGTTGACATGATAAAACCGGGTGTTTACCACGAGGAGACCCCAGTATCTTACAATTTTTAGCCCAGTAGTATCATACAATTTTTGCCCAGTAGTATTATAATTTTTAGCCGAGTATTATAAAATTTTACGAGAGTATCATATAACTGTTAGTTAGTATCATATAGACTTCAGTCAGTCTTACATAAACTTTGCTCAGTATCATTGAGATGTGCGGTAACTAAGTACATTAGTATGTTACGAGTTCGGAATATCAGTTTTCAATCAGCGGTATAATAGACTCATAATATTATTGAACTTAGACACTCGTCAGTTTATAATACGTCAGTGCGAAATGACTTTATAATATGTTAGTTTTACTACCGCAACGGAGCACGACATAGTGCGTAGTAAACGGTGAGCGCGGTGGCAATACGTTAATTAACAGTTTCAATCCACTCGTAGTAAGAACTGAGGTGTTAAAATAAATGGAAACATTATCGGTTAACAAGTAATTAATGTATAAACAATCTATCCTTGGTATTACACGTATATATCTAAATCAAACGAGACCGGATGCATACCGAAGCGGAGTGCGAGAGATGTGTCGCGGAAGTGTGAAATCATTTGTGATATAAATGATAAGTGCAAAGCAATCGTGCTGGAGAGTGCAGGACAAAGACGCCGGATGGAGAGTCTTCGCAATTTGGATATCAATTAACAAGTAACGTAAATTATTTATTGTTAGCAGTAACTAACACACTGACCTGATTCTCACAAAGAAACCACGTAGAAATGAATATAAATGATCAGATACCGGTAATAGTTAAATCTCTAAATGATCACTATAGTAGATGCAAGTCTGGAATATGAACTCATTAAGTGTAGGGAGATGTTAAATGTAAGGTATAATTTACTGCATACTTATGTTGTATACTAGAATAGTATTATTTATTAACAATTAAGTTGTGTAATATTGTTTTATTTACAGAAACATGAATATGTATTATCTTGAATGCTGATTATTAATTGTTTAGTATATAATAAATCGTAATATATAGATCCAGACATGGGTATGTGTTTTATTATTACAAAACCAAATGGTGATCAATAAAATATACAAGATATGAAAGAAGGTGAAATCACGATAACAGTGAATCACACTAATTCAGTTAAATGTCTAATTTATGAATATTTCAATTAACTCACTAGTTAATTACTTCTTACTTTGATTGACACCTAAACACAGGATAATATGAAAGGTATCAAAATTATATTCATGAGTGTTTTATGATAGTTAAAACTTAGTCAATATCAATTCACATATTAATTATAAATAAATAAATATAATAATTATCTTAACAACAAGAATGAACTAATTTGCATAATTACCAGTCAATTAAAAATAGAGTTGCATTGGCACCCAATCGCGGGTCTTAAGAAGATTATAAATCACCACTTAATACTTAATTAAATTAATTAATTAATTAATTACCAGCACAAATTAACATTGCATGTTTAGGGGCAAGTAGATGCTCGACAGTTATCAGAAAGGAAAGTCGAATGAATTACATAGGTTAGTTTAGGTGGAATTTATTATGAGTTTAATGAATTTTCGTTTGAGAAAAGACGAAGTCTGTTATAGTTGATGTAATTTCTGTTCAGTGTCGTGGTTTCGCAAGTAGAGTTTGTTACGCTCCGGCGACTAGTTTCTAGTAACTCGATACTGGATACTGTTAATAGTGGTGGTCAGCGCGGATACATAATACTGAAGCCTTTCCTGTAGTCTCGTCGATTAAATCGAGTAAGTTGTCCATTAAGTTGAATTGAAAACTGTTGATTTTTATCGATAATCGATTATTATTACAGGTATTATTAAAATGATTAAACTGAAAATTTTATTGACATTATAAAGGAATTTTATTGACATTTTGTTGAAGGAATAATAACGTAGGGTTTCTCTGCGTCCTCGATTTCCTTTTTCATTTGAGAGGTACGTCCGAGAGGGAATTTTTGTCAAAGTCCGGGTTTTTACGAGTCTTTAAAAAACGTAGCATAATAGCCCAGTTACGCGTAGTTAGTTGGTGACAGTTTGTAGTGTTTATTACGTCATGATTTTGCGTTTAAATTGAAGTAATGTCAGTTTCTTTCATTTTAGCTTGTTTATATGCGTCAAGAAAGAACGTGTCGTCATTCCAAAAAAAGAAAGGAAAACTTGATTACGCTGAAAACTGAGAAAGATTGAGCAAACACGAGAAGTATTGCCTGTTGCGTAAAAAAAAAACTGAAAAGCAAATTGTGTATTTCATATTTTCGTTTATTTTTTCGATTAACGGTTATTTTTATTCACAACTGTTTCCTATAATCAAAATATCGTTACCATAAGAAAGTTGTATCAGTATATACCAAATAAGAGCAGCGTGCTGTATGTGTTCATTTTTTTAATCATTAAACAGATCATAAATGTATTTTATAAACTAAAAAATATTGTTTTTTTTTACGAAAAGAACCTTTTGAAAAACATTTTTTATCTTTCCACCAACATAACAAATATGGTACTAGGAGTATTTTTAAGAGCCCTCTGGACAGAGACCAACGATGGTACTTTAGAGACTGTTAACTTGATCCACCTTTCTTTCGGACACGCGTCTCGTAGCCTCGTCCGCTCTGTAATTTACGGGTTAGTTGAAAAGTTCGCGGAGCGACATCTCTAGCTCAGTGGTAGAACTAAAATATTTCCTGTGCTGCCAGACATATATTTCGCGTGAACACCGGTTAATTTCCAGATATATCTGTCAATTTATTCACTTTTTACCAGCTGTTTGAAATTGTCTTGCCACGCGTGTTTTTAAAACGCATAAAATCAAACATCGTGTTGTGATGATTTCTCTGTTAAAAATATTTTAGCGCCAATGGAAAATCAAAACGAAATTGTAAATGTGTAGGAGATGCTGCGCCTTCAGAAACAACGGTAAGTGGGGCACACTCGAGTTTAAACGTGGTCGTATAAGGCACTGAAGACTATCCCCGCAGTGGACGTCCAAAAAGTGCAACAAAAAATGCCAGTATTGAAAAAATTTCATGGGTGTTGGAAGACCGCAGATTGAGGAGTGGATGACGTTGAAATCATAGCCATCTCATATGAGCGTGTGCATCATACTTTAACTCAAGAACTTGGTGTGAAAAAACGTTGTGTAAGAAGGCTGCCGCATCTGGAATTTTTGCATTTTTTGGGCGTCCTGTGCGGGGGGGACCACTTTCATTTATGCTCGTACGACCACTTTTAAACCCAAGTGCCTACTTACAAACCGTTGGTTTTGAGATCGCAGCATTTCCTGACACATTTATAATTTCGTTTTGAATTTCCGTTGGCGCTAAACAATTTTTAACAAAGAATCACACCACGATGTGTGATTTTGTCTGTTTTCAAAACACGCATGACACGTCAATTTTGAACAGCTTCCAAACAATGAATAAATTGATAGATAGATTTGGAAATTAACAGGAGTTCACATTAAATAAAAATCTTACAGCACACGAACAATTTTAGTTTTACCGCTAAGCTACAGTTGTCGCTCCGCGAACTTTTCAACTGACCCTCGTATTGGGAAAGGAATCCTTTTCTGCTCCACATGCCGTTGACCTGTTTCACCTATAACCCTAGGCTGGAGCCCTGTACGTGGGAACTACCATCCGGAGCGAAAAGGATAGGCCTACTGGATTTTTCATGTTGTTAGTTCTCCCCCTTCACACTTTCTCATCATTCGCGAGAAGAGACCTCCCTCCCCACCTATGGATGGGGAGTGTCAATAGTCAACACATATATTATGTCGAAACTTCCTAATTTAATCGTTTAAAATATCTTTTCTGTTATAAAAATTTATTTCGTATAAACCGAATTATACCGATCTTTTTCCCGCACTGTATTGTTTATAAGCGGATGTATGTGTTATTATTTAAACTATGGCCGTAATTTGTTTATACGTGCATTTATATTTCCGTCTTGTGATTCGTAGGTGTAATAGGTCAATGCTTTGGACGTGACTCACGCTTGTTCTGCGAGATACTGTTGCATCCTGCAACACGCCATATCGTCATTTTACTTTTTTACGAGTGACGCAACGACACTCAGTTTTGAGAGGTGACCTTTGCTGGACAAAAGCGTACAACGTAATTGCCGTCCATCTGTATTCTATGCTCGTGGATTTGCATCTGCAGAACTCGCTGATTATTTTAAAGGAAATATGTTTATTGTTAGATAACATCAGATTAACAAATTTTATTTATTTTAGTCCGGTAGTAAAATGCGTCGGTATGATTTTTATCATTAGCGTAGAAACACCAAAGCAGATCACTGCTTAATAAATGTTATGCTCCGTAACATACAATTATTATGGAGCCCTTACGTCTATATCGAATAATGTTCGCAAGTATATGTAATGGATAACAATATCTAAAGTTTTTTTCCAAACATAGCTTAGAAACTTTTTTAAGGCAATCTAAAGTTTACAAGGGGTGTTTACAGATAATTGATTTTAATCAAAACGTGAAAGTCGTCGAGTTCGTACTTTAAACAAAATTCCTCATAATTTGATGCCCCACGTAGACTTGTATTGTTTTTTTAAAATTGGTATTTTTGGCCCTTGGTGCTCATTAACACGAAAAATTTTCAAAGTGAACACACACAACATCGGATGCGAGTTAAAATTCCCATCAGGCTGAAACCCTGCATGGATTTTTAGAATTTTTTCTGAAATTTGATCCCCTCTTTGGGCTCTCCTGTCCGAATGTTTTCAAATTTCTATTCAGATTTCGCTTGACATTTTCTTTAATTTCATATTCCACGTGGTTTTTTCGATTTTTCAACAGTTTTACTCTTTACGCTTTTGCCTCCCATACCGTAATTTTGTGGGATCAGTGACAAAACCAGTAGTGGTTTGTAGGGTAAAAGTGTGAACATGTGTACCAGATTTAACGAAAGTAGATTGATGCGTTCAAAAGTTATCCTGAGAGATACGAACAGACAGATGCCAAACCGTCGAGTTAAAGCAGAACTCGCGCGTCACTTTAAACTCATTCATGCAATGTACATAATAACTAACCAAGGATACAGTCAAAAATGATATAAAACCATTACGTATACAAATAACGAACACAAATGTAGAAAAACAAATAATAACTTCCAATTACAAGTTACTTAATTTTCTTAAAGAGTTGTGCCTGAATTAAAAAATTCCTTAATTTAAATTTTCCTTGGATTTCTTTAAAGGAAAATGATATTTGTCTCTTCGTCATCATTTATTTTCGATTCCGAAATATATTCGTCATTTTCTGAATGAACGAAGGTTGCCTATTTCATCCTATCGAAGGCTGCCTTCCTAAGCTTCGAATTTTGCTTCTTCCATTTTACCATAAAATCGGGTCGAAACTAACTTAATCAGCTTAAATCATAATAATGCGAACGGCAGAAAGTAATGATCTTTTTCCTTTACCATTCAACCATGAGGTTTGCGGGTATGTTGCGTTCTCTGGACGTGATAAAACTCAACATTCCACCATCGCCAGTGACAAATCAGCCACCTAATAATCAGGTGGGGTGGACAGGTAGGTGCGTGTGTTCGCGGGCGCGCATATAATGTAAGCGGACCTTTGTTGCTTATCTAGCGCAGGCATGCCAGACAAGGCTCCTTTATTTTTCTCCCCACGAATAGCGTCTGGCAGGTAATCCGAGTAGTGACCTTGACTCGATCCCGCCTCCGCAGTACAGCCGTTGCGATTGTGAGTCGCAAACGAAAACACTGCTGCGGCCCGATCCGCTGACAGTAATGATGTAGTTGTAATAAGTAAAGCAAGTTAAAGGAGATGGAGAAACAGCGATGACTGTAAACAAACAGAGCGAATAGAATTGCTGAGGTTAAGGGAAACCACATAGAATTCGCGAACCAATCTGTTACTGCAATTACGCGTACCTGTTCTTACAGCGTATAAATGACCGCGTGTTGTGTCAGCATCGAAAGCAGTGCGGTAACTCCATTTATTGGTTTCCTTGTGGTCATTGCTTATTCCTCATTCGCTCGTTGTGTCTTACTTGTTCGGATTATGTACATAACTGCATTGACAGCCAGTTTCTCCGCTAATCAGTTTCTGCGGTAGAATAAACCCACGAATCGTACTGGATCGTCAGACTTACTTATGTTCGTTTGGTCTACTGACGTTATGATAATACGAGAGTAAGGCGAGAAACAGACCGGATACGATGCCATGCGATGCGACGACGCAAGTCATCGCATGAAAACTGATGGCCATGTTGTGTTAAGAGAGTCCCCCCACCTAGTACGTTGCAATGACGGACGAATACCTCGAGTCTCAGTTGGTGTCCGATCGTTCAAGAATCATCGTGGATTTAAACTAAGAAAAAATTATTAATTGAGGTAAATTTATGGGTGTCAGTTTTTCCTTTTAAATACTATTGTCTTATTTAATTAACAATTTATGAACTACCGGTAGGCTACATTATTAATTGAATCTATAATTTTTGTTAAATATAAAATATGGTACATATTTGATAAATACTGCACGACATGCTATTTACATTTCAATACTATACATATTTTGATAAATGTTAGACAACTGTGTAAAGTGGTTAAATTTCGTTGTTTAGGTTCAGTCAAGACCTATAGGCCTACTTTATGACAAAGGACTAAACGATTATAAAAAGAACAATAAAAGGGAAAATTCAAGGAAAGATGTTGCCGTTGCCATGGAATGTAACACACACCTCGTGGGAAGATAAATTCCCGTTTATAAATATCCTACCCATTGGGTTTTTCCCGCCTGCATCCTTGTGTACGTTTCATAGTTACATTGAGTACTTACTTCGTTAACTACACCGATTTTCCTCTATTTCGTATTTCCAATAGCTAATGCTGTGTAATAGACCTGTTTGTATAATTAAGAGTAACTACACAGCTCAAAATAATAAATACGGCGTAAAAATTAAGAGGTTAACAAGTCGTCAACTTTTTCGACCCTCTTGGGGGGGGGGTCCGGTCCGGTTGCCTCCCCCTCCCGTAAATACGCCCTTATAACGGTCGGCTCCATAAAGGTGATAAGCTGTGGTTGATGAGTACAAGTTGTGGCAACATAACGGAAGCGTTGATTCAAAACGGTAATCTCGTCTTACTAACGGTGCATTTTGATTGGTGTACAGAGACAGTATCGAGAAGTGCCGCGCAATTACTAACATATTATTACATTACAGACTTCCGAATGTTTTCCTTCTGGCCGCGACAGTATTAGTAGTTCTTTATTGCCGATAAAAGCTCTTAGAGATAAATGCTTTCATAAGCCGGAACTTTCTTTGTCATATTGTACCCATGGCTTCAATAAAGAACTGAATTATGTTTAGGGCTAATATATTTTGTGATGGATTATGCGTGCGTGTATATTTTTTCAAACTCAAAGCTAGGCGTATGAATTACTGTACAGAATCCCAATAGGAAACGTTGGGGAATTGCGTTCAATGTATCACTGAATGAATGAATAGGAGGCGCTGGCCGGGCTCCAAACGAGAAGATTAAGTCTTGCAAAGCCTGTTTGCGAATCCGAGGAAGTAGTTTAGTAGGTTAATAATCCCCAGCAGCGAGGAGGCGGCTCTGGCTTGTGGAGGACACCGCTGTAAACGAAATAAACCCCGTCTTGTGTACAACGTCTCACACACGACTGACGTACACTGCAGGATTAAGAAGTAGTACGGGATCCGATTGCAATAGCAACTGCAGCACTCTGCACTTAGTAGTATGTTTGTCTACGGATTTATCGCAACTTGTTTTATTATTTCGCTGTAAACTCTAAATATTGTTTTCGATTGTCATTGTTTGTGTTCCGAAGATTAACGTCTGTGCTCCGAAGGAGGTGACCTCAATGAATCTGTGTTCGACATAACTGTAGATTACCGACCTAAAATTTATCACAATCCGTTTGGCGAATTGTGTGTTTTTTGAACAGTTAAATACTCCTTTTAGTATTTTCTCCCACTGTTTTCATTGTTTATGAAATGGAAAATATTGCTTATAAATTCCGTTAAAATCTTCGGAAAGTTATTAAGGGAACTACGTTTTATTCCTCCATTTGAAATCACCTTAAATTTCGAACTGAGGTATAGAAACAAGCCGATTGATATTAATCGGAACGTTTCGTCTTACATTGACAAGTACAGAGACATAGGCCGACACGTGGTTTAGTCTGCGGCTCACAATCGCAACGGCTGTACTGCGGTCGTGGGAACGAGTCAAGGTCAGGACTCGGTCTGCTTGTACACCCTGTCGTTTGGCATCCTACTCGGATGCTGTCTTGTCTTGTCTGACATTCAAGTAACAAAACCTTACTGTGCAGACCTTAACTTATAGTTTGTACAAACCATAGAAAAAAAAACATTGCCCCCAAGGACTATAGTGTTCACAAACGTAACGCCATTATTGTATTTTGGTCAAGACACGGGAGACACTGTTTGGACTCACAGACATTTCCCCCTCTCTTTCTCACTGTACACGCGCGCGCGCGCACGAAGCAATGAGCTGTATTTGTCAGTAAGTAAGACGCGCGCGTGTGTGTGTGTGATCATTTGACAATGAAACAGGCAACCGTTTGTTTTTAAAACTCCGAAACCGTTAACGTCAGCTGTCAAACCAGCTCTTATCAACGTTATTGGCTCTTTAATCTCAGCCTTTCTAGCTGCGTTGTTGATACAAAGGGCCTACACTGATAGTAAAAGTGGCATGACACTGGCTGGCTTCATTGAAGGTGATAACTTGCAGTTGCTGAATAACACAACGTCACCCTACCGCACGCACGAGGCCGTGTATTACGCCGAATTGATATTACTTATTAGTCATAATTAATGAATAAACAAGTGGGAGCGGGGTTAAAGTTGGGTCGTGGCAACAGGGCTCATAAGAAATATCATTGCCATTAGATCCAATGTTTTTTTTAAGGTTTGCACAGACTTTAGACGGCAGCAGTGGAACGTGAGTCACACCATAGCCAGGGGAGCAACAGGTCTCAGGCCTAACCTTTAAACGGAGTAGAAGAACGTTAGGAAATACAGTATGATGATGTTTTTTGCTCTCAGTAAATAACCTGCAACACTGTACCTATTTGTAGGCCTGAAAATGTAGGTATATTTACTGTGTCTTAATAACCTATTACACTTAAATTAAAAATTATATTGTTACGTAATGCGGGAAAAGTGTACGTCATTACAGAACATTCTACATGTTTCTCGGCTATTCCAGTGGAATCCGGCTGTAATGTTGTGTGCGTACGTGATTGTCAACATGCGTTAGCTAGACTGTTCCAGACTTTTTCGATGTTAAGTGCTTTGAATATTGTGTCATGTTTTGTATTGATTTGTATTTGTTCTGGTATTAGTTTGTTTTGTGTTTTATGTTTGTATATTTGTAAATTTTCCCAAATGTTCATTATGGTGCCTTTGTGTGGTATATGTTTTATTAGTGTTACATTGGTTATGTTTGGGAATTCATGTCCTGTGTTTATTGTATGTGTGGCTAAATTGGATTTATATATTTCTGGTTTTTTGTATGCTTTTAGGTGTTCAAAATAACGTTTTTTCAGCTGTTTTTGTGTTTGTCCTATATAACATTTATTGCAATCTTGGCATTCAATTTTGTATATACCGTTAGTTGTTGTATTATCTTTGTTGTGTGGGCTATTTAGTTTTTGTAAATTATTTTTATTCGTTTTGTATGTTATTTTTATATCTGTGTTTTTAAATAGTTTTGTTATATTCTTTATAAAGATAGTATTCTTTATTAAAACATTATAAAAGCTTTACTAACTATATTTCTGAATTTGGTACGTTACCACTTTAAATTACGCTTCTGATGTGGCACCATCGTAGACAGAAGATGCACATCTACGATGTACGGAGAGTGCGCAAGGACGCCAAAAAGTGAACAAGTGAAAAAAAGAGAGTGTGTACTTCCCAGTGCTCTCGTCAGTTTTATACCCTGCGTGACGCAAAATGTCTATGAGTTAACACCCAAAATTCAGCCAATCAGAACTGGACTCTGCACGTGTCTCGAAACTTATCAGGTTACACGAGAGGACAATTTAACATTGATTTTTGTGAACCAAAGCGGAATTCGTTCACGAACACTGACAAGTAAACAATTCTTAGCTTCCCTGGTTGATAACTCGCTACACGTGCCACGATAAAAAATGGGCAGCACACTTCCTCACAATCGCTGTTTGTTCCTTAAAATAATTCTTAAGATAAAATAAAATAATACATTGAGTAGTTTGAGTATGAGTAGAATCCTCATTTACAATTATATATATATATATAACTATAATTATAATTACAATTATATATATATATAATCATAACGTGGAATGTGCTGGGCACAACACCCCTCCCTACTTTACAAAAGGAACGGAGCTCAACGCTCATGGAATGTACTATAATATATATAGTAAGTAGTATAGTAGTATTACCTACTCTATTTACATCATGAAATCTACATGTAAACAAACTAACAAAACAAAAAGCTAAAACTGCGCCGTCTACGGTCAGTCATTGCTATCGCTAAGCAGCTGTACACGCTCAGCTGTGTGTAGATACCACATTGTGTCGATGTACACATTTACATATATATCACGCAATATTTACAAACAAAATTATTGTCCAAATTTTCTAATACAATACTACTTAATTGTCTCTTTTCTATTTAAACATAGTATTATCTGTTACATTCAAAACAAAAAGTGCTGAATATAACGAGATTCAAAATTTTGTTTTCCTTAGGTAAGTTTACAACTATTATAATAATTATTATTTTTTTCTTGTTTACATTTTCTTTACGTACTTCTCAGTTCTTTATGTAGGTTCAATACATTGCTTTATTAAACAATCAAACACAACAAACTCTTTAATTTATAATTGAGAATGTGCAACTCTAACACCTGGTTTTACGTAGACTGCTGTAACATTCATTCCGTCTGGCGAAGTTACCTCTGGAACTTCCTCTGCTGCTTCTTGTGTTGCCTCAGCACTCGATGTCGTTGCTGGTATGAGAGTAGAAGTTAGACATTTGGAGACTGACTTGGTTCGGTAGACGAGATATAGTAGCAATGCTGCTCCAATAATTATGATGGTAAAGCCACCGGCATAGCGAATAGATTGTTCGTTTCGTGATTGTTGCTTTTCTCGCTGTATCTCTTGGATATCGTTAATAAGTCGGTTCAGTGAAACGTCATGGAAGTCGTTGTGTATCCCATGCAATACTTCGTCGATATTCAATTCTGTAACATCTGAAATCTTCATGTGAATGAAATTATTTGTTATAATTTTAGCTTCGAATGGACTAATCAAAGAGGATATTGGTGGTTCAATCATGATAGGCTTAGTAAGGTTATATATACTTCGTCCATAGGTATGTGGTAATAAGGTAAAATATTTGGAATATATATGACAATGGTGTGGATTAAGAACGCCTCTCTCCTTAAGAATCTCGGTGTTAGTGTCTTGATCGCATCTCCAGGTAACTCGTATCGGTTCTGGTGCACTATATATCCACGCATCCTTTTTCGGCATGTGATGTAGAATTGGACGGCTGAAATTCTGTATAACCTTCTTCTCACATTGAACACGAGCACTGCTGGTCTCTCCAACAAATAATGCATAGATACAACTGTCGGTATGGTACGAATACGGAACGTCTGCACGGAATTACATCTTTGTGTGTAAGTTCGACGTACTGTTGTCGCGTTTTAGTTAATGCTAAGTACTCAGTATTGCTCTTTACATATATAAACTTATTGATAAAAGGTTCTCTATACGGCAAGGACTTTACAGAATACAAGTCTAGTAATCTGTTTTCTGTTTTTAAAGGAATTTCTATAATCAGTTAGAAATATATTCAGTTGATTTCTTTATTGTTACGCAAAATATCACTCTGTATTTTTCCAATTCACTGATCTTCGAACTAAACGTCTCAAGATCATCATTATCCATAGTACCAAATAATATTTTCATAGCTGAACCAATAGCATTTATTTCTCCACGCTTCTTACGTGTTTCAGGTAACATAGATTTTAGACTACTTATTTCTATTTTTAACATATTTGCGACAGTACGCAAGCGACTGACTTCGAGTTAATGAGTCCTTTGCTCGCTAAAGGAATAATCGCTATTGTATGAAAAACAATAGTAATTACATACGTGGTAATCTAGGTCGAAGGTTGTAAGATGAAGATGGATATCGGTCGACAAGGATATTGGTCGATTAGGATGCCATTCAGGATCGTTAGGTGTAGGTGGTGAAGGTGGAGATAGTGCTAAACTATCTTCAAATTCAATAGGCGTAATATCTAAAATAGGTTCATCTTCTTCAATCGTTACTATAGGCATCGGTCTCCCCACTTGTCCATCGGTTAAAACATTCATATCGCAAGCTTCAATGTCATCAAACCTTGACCCTGTACTTGATTCGTTATCACTATGTTCAAATGTAACAGCTGTTTTTCTTGTGCGTTGCTGACTCCGTGGTTTCTTATCTCTACACGACAGGAGATAGGTATGTCTGCTTAACGCACCACAATTTGCCACTAGCCAAATCTAGCGTAGTAAAATATTTAGAATTTCCCAAACAATCTAACGTCTCAACAATATTTGGTAACGGATAAGCATCCCCTTTTGTTATACTATTTAACGCTCTATAATCAACACAAAACCTGTACTTAGGTATACCGTCTGGACTCTTTTCCGGAACTATCACAACTGGACTACACCACGGTGAGTTTGAAGGTTTTATTACAGCTTTCTCTAACATCTCGGTTATATGACTCTGTATCACACTCTTCATAGATTCAGGAAGTCTGTAAGGTTTCTTTTTAATCGGTAAACTATCACCAGTATGTATTTTATGCTTTATATCTACAAAATACCCTCTATGCTCTGGATCCTCACGGAACAAATCTCTATACTTTAATAACACTGGTTTCAAAACTTCACTGTCACTCTCAGACAAGTTTTTTAATTTCCCTAATATTAATTCATCAGTATTCTCATTACTACCAAAATTATCGTCTTTATTATGTTTCTCATGTTCTAGAACATCAACAACTCTTACACGTCCATAAACTTCAGGCTGGTATTTCTCTGCCAGACCTAACATAATTCCCTTTTGAATTACAAGTGGTTCTCCACTACAATTAACAACTACAGTGTTATCGGTGTCTACAGTACTCAGTACACGGGCAACTCCTTATACCCTGCACATCTAATTCTCGTGGTTCTACTAAAACCTCTCGTGGCACCGGAATGTCACGTAGACCGATTATTCGGCAATTTACTAATACCTCACTTAAGGGTGGTAACTCTTGCTCGGAAGCATTCATGACACGCCAAAATTCTGCATCATTCCCGACAAAATTACAACGAGTTATAGGTTGATCAGGCCCACAACCGTTAGTGATACCAGTGGAGACTACCCTGCAATCTTCTACACCGGAGTCGAGTGATATGACTACCGAGTTATTATTCAAACTCAGGCGTCGTGATGGCAAGTCTATTATTGCACCCAGTGACTTTAGTAAATCGAGGCCTAGTATACCGTCGTAAACATGAAAAAAACTATCATCCCTTGGTACTACAAGAAAAGTGTGTACAACTTCAACGCTTCCCAGACGTAACCTCAAATTTTGTGTCCCTTTTACGAATAAGTTACTCCCGGTAACCCCTTTAGCATTTATAACATTTTTATGTGTGGCACATCTACTGATACCTTCCTTAATTAAAGAAATACTAGATCGAATGTCTATTATAAATTTACATAATTTCTTTTCAATTTCACCCATAATTACTAAATCATTTAAACCGTTAGAAGAGATTGTAGGTATCAAATAACTCGTCCGTTCGACCTTGCCGTGCCCTAACAAGTCGAACTGCTGGCGTTTTGGTGTGTACTTTGCTTACTATTGCAGTTACGAGCGTAATGCCCTTTAGCATGACAATTATAACATTCTATGTCTTTCAAAGCCTTTTTTTTGTGAATTGTTGTTATTTTTATTATTACGGTTCTGATTATAACTGGTACTGCGAACATTATGTGGCTGAGTTTTACCACTAGCTTCTCTTGATAACTTTTTAAAACAATTCTTAGCTAAATGACCTACCTTGTTACAGTGATAACAGGTGACACTAGTCACGAAGACATGTCCATCGGCGTTATTTCTCTTACCATGTCCCCATGAAGTATGCTGCTGTTGTAGATCAGCTGAAGCCACAGTATTAGCGATCTGAATTGCCTCCTGCATAGTGTTAGGTAATCGGTATCGTACTTGCTGTCCCACAACACCTTGTAAGCCATTTATGTATGCAGCTAAAAGTCGACGCTCCGCCTCTTCCTCGGTGACTTTCTGCTCCATAGGATCAGCAACCTGTCTAATAGTCTTTGAACATAAAATTCGGCAACGATCAGCAAAAGATTCTGGTGTTTCATCCCTACGCTGTGTCGCTGACTGAAGTGCTGTATAATGATACTGATCTAACTGCTTAACTTTAAATCGTTCAATAAAACATTGTGTTAAAACGTCATACTTTAAATCTGCTTTCTGTAACTGCGGACAACTGTTATAATACAATGCTGCAGGTCCCCTTAATTTTAACGAAACGATGCGAACCTTATCAGAATCGTTCCAGTTGCCTATTGTCGCGGCATCGTCAGTCTTTTTAAAGAAAGCATGAACAGGAATACCCGTACCATCCGTACCATCGCCCTTCCAATTTTCAATTAAGTTTGCTATAGTCAGATCCTTAGTGACAGTAGCAGCGACAGGTGTAGTACTTGTCTGCATACGCTCTTGTAACTCGGCTACCATACGTTTTAATTCAGCTACCTCAGACATTTGTAATCAAACTCTTAATAGTTTTATTTAAATAATTAGTTTCTATGATTCTTTGTAATAGACGTCGTAAGAGAGTCTCGCACCCCTCCAAATAGTATTAGGGTCTTGGATTGGGAGGTAATACGTTGTCTGCGGTGGATGATTCATGGAACGTTACAGGTTTAGGCTTCGGAGTATCGTAGACAGGTGTGTTATGAACAGGTAAAGTGACAGAAGGACTACTGTGGGTATAATAAGTTGTTATAACCCCCACACGCGTACCAACCCGCATAAAATGTTCGAACACGCCCCAAAAGGTCTATATTGAGCCATTAATAAATCATCACTTAACTCTTTCTTTAACTTCTTACTACTATTGCCCATTAATAAAGAGCTACTTCAATGAGAGAAATGTTTGATTAATGTGTAAGTAAATTAACATTCCCAAATTTAATATCCCAAATTCTGACACCAAATTTGTTGTAACGCCCGGGGCTGGAGCCTCACAAAGTGAAAGCCCCAGTCGTGCGGACAGGATAGCTGTGAGAATGGCTCGTTATTAAATAAGGCATTTACTTAGATTATTAATATTTATTTAATTCATTAGAGTAACTACGTTCGTTAACAGGTTTTATCTTGATGAACAAATGACAATAATGACAATACAAATGAACAAAATAACAATAATTGAAGTAACATACTCTCGTTACAATAAATCTATTGAGTGTTTTAATCAAAACATAACATTATATATAAAAAAACACTCTTATATATAAATAAGAGTGTTTTCATTATTATACATAACATTATATATTAAACTTTATATACTGACTATTCTTTATTAAAACATTATAAAAGCTTTACTAACTATATTTCTGAATTTGGTACCTTACCACTTTAAATTAGGCATAAATGATTAAGAAGTCAATTATACATACCTATTCCTTAACAAATTTAGAACACTACTGAGCACTTCTGAGTATAAATAATTCATTATCCAAAATCGATTAATGCTTTAAGTTTGAACTAAGTAAAACAAAACAAAGCTGTAATTACGCTTTTGATGTGGCTCCATCGTAGACAGAAGATGCACATCTACGATGTACGGAGAGTGCGCAAGGACGCCAAAAAGTGAACAAGTGAAAAAAGAGAGTGTGTACTTCCCAGTGCTCTCGTCAGTTTTATACCCTGCGTGACGCAAAATGTCTATGAGTTAACACCCAAAATTCAGCCAATCAGAACTGGACTCTGCATGTGTCTCGAAACTTATCGGGTCACACGAGAGGACAATTTGACATTGATTTTTGTGAACTAAAGCGGAATTCGTTCACGAACACTGACAAGTAAACAATTCTTAGCTTCCCTGGTTGATAACTCGCTACACGTGCCACGATAAAAAATGGGCAGCACACTTCCTCACAATCGCTGTTTGTTCCTTAAAATAATTCTTAAGATAAAATAAAATAATACATTGAGTAGTTTGAGTATGAGTAGAACCCTCATTTACAATTATATATATGTATATATATATATATAGTATTTAAAATTTATAATTATATGACCGCAAGATGTTCTTTTCCTTATTTGGAACATGTTTCGAGAGTTCCTGTTCTCTCATCTTCAGCCTTCGCCATCTTGTTTCTGGTGAAGTATTTGTGTGTTGGCTGCTGGATGTTATTAAGGTAGTTTGTTGGTCTTTGGTCTTTTAAAGTTGTATTATTGTGTGTGGTTGTGGTATATGTTTTTGTAATTTGTGTATTTTCGATGTTGAGTGCTTTGAATATTGTGTCATGTTTTGTATTGATTTGTATTTGTTCTGGTATTAGTTTGTTTTGTGTTTTATGTTTGTATATTTGTAAATTTTCCCAAATGTTCATTATGTATTTTGTATATTGTATTATACAGGGTCCGGCAGAGAAACCTGACGATTTTTGAAGTAGTTCTGTGGAGTGTAGCATGGAGCGCTGCAATCGAGCTTGGGCTCATGTGTTCGACAGCTCAAAGCATTTCAGTCGCCATGGAGCGTTGGTCAGCACAATATCGTGCGTTCGTAGTGGAAACGTTTTTTAAAAACAATGAGTCAGTTATTGTTACGCAGCGCGCTTTTGGCCGCCATTTCAGCATTCATCGAAATGACAGTGTTCCAAGCCGCAATACCATACTGTTGTGGGTGGCGAATTTTCGGGAAACGGCCTCTGCCTTAAAGAAGATACCACCAGGGAAACAGCGTGCTGTTCGAACCCCGGAGAATGTTGAACATGTGCGTCATGCTATTCGTAGGCGTCCTCGGCGATCGGCATTAAAACACGCAAGTGCCCTACAGATTTCTGACCGCTCCGTACGCAGAATTTTGCATCTGGAACTCGACTTTCATCCCTACAAACTTGTTATAGTGCAAACACTGAGTGCCCAGGATAAGAGAATTCGCATGCATTGTTGCCATGGACTTGTGAATACTGTGAATGACCAAGTGTTAAACAATCTGCTTATGACCGATGAGGCCAATTTCCATCTGTGTGGTTATGTTCATACGCAGAACTGCCGGTACTGGGCATTGCAGAATCCTCAAGAACTGTTTGAACGACGGTTACACAGTGAGAAGGTTGTTGTGTGGTGTGGGTTAACGTCTTCCAGGATAATTGGCCCCTACTTCTTTGAAGACGAAGAGGGGAATGCAGTGACTGTAAATTCACAACGTTACGTTCACATGCCTACAACATTTCTCGCACCTGAGTTACGGCAACATGGTATTGCATTGGAAACGACATGGTTCCAGCAGGATGGGGCAACTGCTCACACTGCAAGGCTTTCCTGAATAAATTGAGAGAGATGTTTGGAGCCCGAGTGATCTCACACCGAGGGGATGTTCAGTGGCCTCCAAGATCGCCCGACCTCAACGCTTGCGATTACTTTCTGTGGGGGTATCTCAAGAATAGGGTGTACCAGAACCGACCAAGGACAATCGTGGATTTGAAGCGGAATATTCGGACAGAAGTGGCGGCAATCTCTCCGCAAGTTCTGCGGCGCGTAATGCACGGTTTACCGTTACGGCTCGAAGAATGTGTTAAAAAGGAGGGACACCATCTAAAGAATGTGATTTTCAAAAAGTAATGTAAGTAAAATGCTTTGAGATGTACTTTAATTCTAAAATACAATTTTGTTTATAAACTATTTATTCTGGTCATAATTTCACCTAGAAAACCGTCAGGTTTCTCTGCCGGACCCTGTACAATATATGTATATTGTATTTTAGGATGTATGTTTCACAATTCACAGAAGAAAAAGAAAAACATAACAAAATAAACTACTTAGACATAACCATCACAAGATACAACAACTACATACAATATGCAATATATAGAAAACCAACTTCCACTAACATCATTATACCTAACCATTCTGACCACCCACCACAACATAAAATGGCAGCATTCTATTCACTATTTAACAGAATGTACAAAATTCCCCTAAACAAACAAGAAACTGACAAAGAAAGAAATATAATATACCAAATAGGTTATGAAAATGGATACAATAAAAATACTGTGAACAAAATAGAAAATAAAATCAAATATAAAATAAAAACTGAACAATTAAGAATCAATCAAAATGAACAACACAAATAATAACAACAACAAAAAATGGGCCACATTCACATGCGTAAATAATAAAATGACAAAACTAACAAAACTATTTAAAAACACAGATATAAAAATAGCATACAAAACTAATAAAAATAAATTACAAATTCTAAATAGCTCACACAACAAAGATAATACAACAACTAACGGTATATACAAAATTGAATGCCAAGATTGCAATAAATGTTACATAGGACAAACAAAAAACAGCTGAAAAAACGTTATTTTGAACACCTAAACGCATACAAAAAAACCAGAAATATATAAATCCAATTTAGCCACACATGCAATAAACACAGGATACGAATTCCCAAACATAACCAATGTATCACTAATAAAACATATACCACACAAAGGCACCATAATAAACATTTGGGAAAATTTACAAATATACAAACATAAAACACAAAACAAACTAATACCAGAACAAATACAAATCAATACAAAACATGACACAATATTCAAAGCACTCAACATCGAAAATACACAAAATACAAAAACATATACCACAACCACACACAATAATACAACTTTAAAAGACCAAAGACCAACAAACTACCCTAATAACATCCAGCAGCCAACACACAAATACTTCACCAGAAACAAGATGGCGAAGGCTGAAGATGAGAGAACAGGAACTCTCGAAACATGTTCCAAATAAGGAAAAGAACATCTTGAGGTAATATAATTATAAATTTTAAATACTTTATATATATCAAGAAACGAACTGTAGCAGAAAGTGATTGAATATATATATATATATATATATATATATATATATATAATCATAACGTGGAATGTGCTGGGCACAACAAAGGCAGCCCCAACGGTCACATTAGTTCGATGAGTATAAAAATGCTTTGTTTTCAATTTCAGCATGTGTTTAGTTGGAGTGAATTAAGATTTTTGAATTACAAATTTATTTGTCTAGAATTAAGTACGAGGGTCAGTTGAAAAGTTTGCGAAGCGACAAGTGTAGCTTAGTGTAAACTAAAAATTTCCCCTGCAAGATTTGTATTTTCTGTGAACTTCTTATAATTTCCAAATCTATCTATCAACTTATTCATTGTTTAGAAGCTGTTTAAAATTGACGTGTCATGCGTGTTTTGAAAAACGGATAAAATCAAACATCATGGTGTTATTCTTTGTTAAAAATTGTTTAGCGCCAACGGAAATTCAAAACGAAATTGTAAATGTGTCAGGAGACGCTGCGACTTCAAATCCAATGGTTTGTAAGTAGGCAAGTGAGTTTAAACGTGGTCGTACGAGCATTGAAAATGTGGTCGCACTGGACCCCCCAAAAATGCAACAACTCCAGATGCGGCAGGCATCTTGCACAACGCTTGAGCAATCTTTTCACACCAAGTTCTTGAGTTAAAGTATGATGCACACGCTCATATGTGATGCCTATGATTTCAGCAACGCCCTATGAAATTTTTTCAATAATGTAATTTTTGTTGCACTTTTTGGACGTCCATTGCTGGGATACAGTGCTTGTACGACCACGTTTAAACTCGAGAGTGCCCTCACTTACCGTTGTTTGTGAAGGCGCAGCATCTCCTAACACATTTACAATTTCGTTTGATTTCTCATTGGCGCTAAAATGTTTTCAACAGAGAATTCATCACTACACGATATTGTGTATTTTAAAAACACGCGTGACAGGAAAATTTCAAACAGCTGGTAAAAAGTGAATAAATTGATAGACATATCTGGAAATTAACAGGTCTTCACACGAAATATACGGCTTGCAGCACACGAAAGATTTTAGTTCAACCAGTGAGCTATAGATGTCGCTCCGCGAACTTTTCAACTGATCCTCGTATGTGCAATTTGTGTAAGCGTAAAAAAGGGCTTAAGTGTACTCGGTGTTAGCAAATATATGACTATAAACTGGGTGCACACCCCTACAAGTAATTCTGGTGGCGTCCATGCTTATGGGTGTAATATTATTCAGCGTAGATCCCGGGCTTAGAAAGGTTGAGAACCGCTGTTCTAGATCGACTACAAGTTGTATCGAGCTTTGTAGATTTCCGAAGTTTTTTTTTTTTTCAAAATGTAAACCTTGTATGAATGAATATACAAATTTTTAGGGAATAATTTGTAAGTGCTTTCAAATATATCATCAGGTCAGATAAAATGTCCTCTGTATATAGGCCTATATACGTATTTCGGCGATAATTGGAACCAGTAACGATCCCACAGGTAATCAATCCTTTCTGTTATGAAATCTAGGAGGCTCGTAACGTAATTATGTCGTCAGCCCCAATAAATAATAGAACTTGTGTTTTTGTCCTTTGGGTGATGTATACGCGAAAGCGCTTATCTGGACCAGTGGATTACAATTTGCTAAGCATTTATTCGTACTCAGGTTAATTTTTGTTAGCAGTTTTTGTAATTCTAACTTTGTCGTGGGCTATCAACGAAGACTTGAAAATGGTGAAGACACACAAGAAGGTGTCGTCACGTACTCAACAACAACCTAGAAAAGGTTGGCTTTGTTAACAGTCTTTAAAACTGCAGCGTAGTCTTTGACGTATCCAGATTTTTTAACCAATTGTTTTCTTGTTTGTTTCAGGTAAGTGCCTATGTGACGTATGACAGAATAACCGGTAACGTTGCGTAAGTAGGACAAGTAGACAGCGTGTTACGTAAGTAGGAATTTGTATGTTTATACACTTGTTTGACGCATCGACACCGTCAGTTGCGTAACTGATTGTGTTTACGTAAAAATAATAAAGTTCGTTTTCAGTTATGTATTGTGCAGTTGAATGTGGTTTCTTTTACAAATTTATTCCTATGGTTTCTTCCGTACACTTCTGTCCAGAATTGCTTTTCCATGTTTCTTTCATTTCCTCTTAGCCGACGTACATACAGCTAGTCCTATCAGTTTTTCACTTACTTTTAAACACTTCAAATTTAATTCTATCTTACCGTGTGTTTTTTTACTGAATACAATTCTTCTACACTCTTAGAATTAGTCTTTTTTTATTATTACTATTGTTGTTCGTATAAGTATTCTTTCCTGGTTATCTATCATCTTGACGTGATGGAACCATTTCAGTGAGTTTGTTCCAGTGTATGTTCTTTGGTGTATGTTCCTAATGTTTCTCTGGATATTTCACTTCTTATTATGTGCGAGGTAGTTTAATTGTGTACTTTCCGCAAGAATCTCGTTTCATTTTCTTCAAACTATTCGGCGGTTGTCCACGAATTATTGTGGGATTGCGTACTTTTCTCAGTACATATTTCAATTCTTGTTTCATTTGGTATTTTTCTTTATATCCTATAGGAGTAATTTTATACTGCCAAACAGCCTTCCACTCTGTTGTTCTCTCCGTAACTTCGTTATATAGCGATCCCTTCTGTAATATCACCGTCTTCAAGTATTGTCTTAACTTGTAGCTGTTTTTTGCGTGTCTTTCTTTTTTTACTACTATTCATCGTTTCGTTATATGTTTGTTGACAGGACTACACTTATTACATTTATTTACTGCGTTCTTATATACGAGGGTCATTCAGTAATTAAAGAGACAAATTGCTCTTGAGCAAAAACTGTTTATTGATTCAGGATGACAATTTTTTTACTTTCCAACATCAAAGACATGTTAACAATATTCAAATACTTCGGTTGTTCAGTGTCTGCAAAGACACATTTTCTAAATTCAAATATTACTAATTCCCCGAAAATTTCGGTGCCTTAAGTGAAGAGCTAAGTGAATGGTTGCGCCGAGATATAAAGGAGATGGAAAGCAGATAACCAAATAAGGTGGAACGTAAACGTGATTGCGGACATTGAATGAGCTGCAAGCTGTCAACAAGAGGAGAAGCGGAGAAACAAACAGTATAAGCCTTTGTAAAGGTACAGATGAAAAGATAAGACATGAAACGGTTCGCGCAGATCGCAGTGGTGCCAGGGAAGGCAGTGGGAGGAAGGGCGTTATGGTGAGGTGACCAACCATGACAACCGTGTGATATACACCATCCATGCCGCTGTTCTGAACACAAAATATTTTGTCTTAAAACAGTACGTCAAAGCTACCCATGCAGAATGAACTTTTGATACAGCAGCCGTTTCATGTCTAATTATTTTAGCTGTAATAAGATATTTGTGTATTGTTTTCTTTAAATAAATCAGTATAGAAATCTTGTAATTTAGTTTATTTTTCATAAAAAATATGTTCGAAGCAGAATAGATAAGAAAATGCTTTTCACGCTCTATTTGTGACAAATCTTATGTGACGGGGAAATCAACTTATGTGGTAGCCATATTTGAAATCAACCCGCCAAGTAACGAAAAAATCTGTTAGTACACTGCAAACAATTTTCAGTTGCTTTCATTTTCCTGGCGTGTGTAATTAATAATATAATTATAACAATAATAATATTAAATAATAGTAATATATATAAAATAATAATAATAATAGTGTAAGTATACTATAATAGTAATATAGTAATAATAAGAATAATCTAAATAATAATAATAATAATTTAATCATACATTAAATTGTTTTTAATAATCAGTAGTTTAGAAGTATTATACGTTTTTGAAATTAAGTGACTCTATAATTTCAATAAAGTACGTCACGTCGTTTTAACGATTCATCGAATTACGGTAAACGTAGAACTACACAGACGGTAAAGCAGACAAACGGAAACGACATAAAGCATAAAGGAAGCAGTGGCGATAAGAATGACATAACAGTGCACGTCGTTCGTTCTGCTCCAGATGATTTCGCCCAGTATAAAGGCTTATATAAAAATACGACCGCAGAAAATTGTTGTTGTATAGATCGCGCCCGTGAGCATTTATAGTGAACCGTATGCTGAATCTCGTCTCGTCATCGTCTAGTGGGACACAACAGACGTTAACCACGACCAAGGACATAGGAGTCTTTGGATTATTGGAATGTGTGAAACACATCTAACTATAGTAATAGTAATTTTTTTGTGGAATTTTTTAATCATTTTGCACCATCAGGAGACCGATTGGTCTCCCAGTGTGTGAGACTCTAACCTACTAAAAAACTTACTCTTATGAGGCAATAACCACCCCCGCCCTCCCGGGACTATTGTTTATATTACTTCAGGGTGGTGCCTCGTAACTTGGCACCAGGCTTCTACATCTTGGTGTTCGTCTTTACCTTGTAGGTTGGTCTAATCGGTCGTCACTGGGGCGATCTCCATCTCAAGCCTTTGTCCTTCCTAAACCCACCGATCAAAGAACGTGTGGTATGCATATTCGAAGGATGAGTCATTAGAAACACACGACGGGTCTCCACCTTTTCAGTCCTATACAGATACAACAACAACAACAACAACAACAACAAAAATGATAAAATCATAATCACCAATGAATCGATCCCTCCAGAGATATTAAAAATTTTAGTCAAATTCCATAACCACATTACGCAGGCATATTTCTAAGCCAGTTGCGTGTGTTAAACTAAGGCTTATAAATAACTGTATACATAATTATATGATGGAGAATCTTAAATATCTCATTTGTCCTGAGGAAATGTGGGAAGTCCAGCCGTCAATCTAGTCTCATCGCCTTTCCCCAGAAGCTAGTCTTACCTCTCCCCCTCTCCACGATCAGCTCCCAGTTACACCATTGGGTCTACTAGCAATTCACACCATCCAACATTCTACCACGCTAGTGACACTGGATTATTTTATTTGCAAAGAACGGTTACTTAATTTTCAGTCTTCCAGGATTATGTCAGATGTCTGTCATACAGTTCCAATTCTTCAGTATCATCACTGCCAACGTTTCCGTAAGTTAAAATTTCCTCGGCAATCTTCCCTCTCACTACACATTTATTCTTGGATTTATCTATTAACTCGATCGCAGAGCCCACCTTCCCGAACCTAAAGCATTGCCGGAATCCGCCATTGCTTTTGTACACTCGTACTTTTATATCCCTTCATCTGTTTCTTTGAACATTCAGCCCACCGTACACGTGAGAGTTTGAATTCTTTGACGCTCTCGATATTATTTACAATCATGTGACATTTTCAAGTATTTTACCTTTTATTACTATTTATAGGAATGTGATAGGCCTACTTTCCGTGTACTCCAGTAAAGTGACAGGAAGGTGTTTTGTCTACGTGGACTCCCCGTTGCCACAATTAGTATTCAGCAGCTGCAGCTTATCGCCTTCATTGAAACCGACTCATCGTGTTAACGTTGACTCTGCAGTCAGTGTAAGCCTTTGTTTAAGGGATACAGGAACGTGTCAACATCGCGACTGTCCGAAAGAGTTGTTTTCAAACCGACGGTAGAGTTGGTTTCAGCGAAACTGCTATACGTCTGATGCCATCGCCAGAAGTAAATACCGTCACTTTAATTTTCGTCTTAACGATGAACACAGCGCATTCAATATGTGTATACCACCTGAATGTCAAGTTGGTCATTTACAAAACTATATGGTTCGCCACAACCGATGAATTGATCGCCGGGTGAGGACTGACACTACTCTTCCACTCAAGGAATTCTAGCTTAGGTAAACTATCTACTTAATGTCCAGTTACGTAAAACAGATTTTTGACTTTTAATATCTGTACAATATTTCCTTTAGTGTATACACATTTTACTTTTCTTAGTGACGACAGTTCCTTGAATTCGATATATTTGGCGTCCTTTAACCGCATGTTATACAGCTGGCCTTGGCCATTGCTTCCTTCGCCGCCGGTTTTGTCGCGTCTACGGAACAAATCAAGGTTCGGGACACAATACAGTTTCGTCTCCGTCTATTGTACAGTCGACCTCGGACTGTCCTTCCTTATGAACATAAACTAGTATGTAATATATTAATTTCAATAAAAAATACAATTTGGTTCTTATTCACGACACAATAGAATTCTTTCTAATGGAAACTTGGTTCAGTCCAGTGGCATAACCAGGAGGTCGCTGCTCCTGGGAAGGTGGAACTAGCTTGAAGTTTAAATTCCTCATTTTCCTCTGGAGAAATGAGATGTTTAAAAAAACGGAACTTACTTTCTGAATAAGGCTCGTAAATGTATTTATAAACGTTAATTAACACACACAACTGGCTTAGAAACAGGTCCACGTTAAGTATTTATGGAATTTCACTGGAATTTTTAATAACTCGGGGGGGGGGGATTGTTTCCCCCCTTAGTTACGCCACAGGATCTGTTTATAGCGTTCTCCATGGTAGGCACTGTTTTTAGGTTTTCATAATGATAGTCTTGCTGCAGTTATTATAGCAAGCCTTACCCGCCAACTGTTAACTTTTGAAACTTATGCCATAGACATAGACCAAAAACACTGTGACAGACGTTACAACACGCACTTTGTCTAATCCTTTGAGTAGAGAATTACAGTGGCGTGGCGTGGGTACATAACACCTGTTGCCGGTTATGATAGACCTAAAACTTAACCTAAAAATTAAGTCGAATCTTTTATTGTACCAAGTGTTCTTTTTAGAGCATTTTCTATCATTCGCTGGGAGAAGGAGAAGGTCCCGGTTCAACGGGGTCTGACTCCATTATACTTGCACACAATAAATCAGAACACAAAATAATTGAATTAAAAATAATTAAGACAAACAGAGAAACACATGACTAAACAAACAAAACACAAATAGGTAAGTAGTATCTGCTGCACGTCAGTTCTGAAAACGAACATAGCTGGTAACTGAGCGTTTTGCCGGTTTATACAGCGGCAACACATTGGGTGGACGAATGTGTCCCCTACCGCAGTTTGTACAGTGACAACTACTACGAGGTAAATGACCAGCAGTTCGAAACCAATGCTACGCTTTTCTTCAAGTTTCCATACTAATATTGTTAGCATTTCAAATTATTCAATAACTAAAGTATTTATTCTCTAATATAATTAGTATTATTTTCTCTTATTTCCAGTACTGTTGCCGCCGGCAACATGGACACCACGCTACTGGTACAGAAGTTGTTTTGCAATTAATGCTGTACTAATATTTCTCATAAAAGATACTGTCGAAGTACTATTTGCATCATCATCATCATCATCATCGTAACCGTCTTCAGCAAGGAGATTGAGCCAAAAATGATTTGTTGCGGTCCCAACCAGGTAGACTAGAGCTGGTTACTTCAGCGATTCTTCGGACATTCCATACTTCTCCGTCCTTTCGGCTAATACAGTAATCCAATAGTTGTTTAGGAATGAGGCACCCAAATCCATTCGATTAAGATGCTCCAGCCATTTTAGCCGATATCGGGCAGTGCTATCGAGTATACTCGTAACATTTAGTTTTCGCTGTACGTCGACATTTCTTTTGCGATCTTGAAGAGTATACTCGATCCCTTGCCACGTGCCTGTGAAATCTTATTTGTGCCTCTTGAAATACGACTGGAATGGGATTTCGTACTATTTCCAACATGAAGTACTAATTATTATAACTTACTGCACGAGTATTATAAAACTGGGAGATGATAATATTGAACATATTGTAACATGACATATGAGCCCAGAGATTTCAGTAACCTAGAATACTTACACATATCAATAATTGAGTCAAAGAGACAAACCAAGTAATTTATCTAACATGCCAAGCATCAAAACTACATGAGCTACCTATCACCAAAGATAAACTCACAACAATAAGAGTTCATAAACTGATGGTAACTAGCAAGTGAAATGACATTATAATGAAAAGAAGATGCACCATACAATGATTGTACCACAGGAACCAACAACCCAATAGTTTTCGGTCAGTGAAGAATCAGTGAAGAACCAGCGAAGAACCAAGGAAGACAAGGAAGAAACATACTACGAGAAAGACACCTAACAACCATGGCATAAAGTATAGATTCCAAGAGCCAGTCAACTATAGATCAACATCTTATCCGTATATGCAATATCTAAACAACCTACAGATTGAAGAGATGGACAAGAAATGACTAAATGAGATGACCAATATACAACAAATAAAGTTATAAATGAATAGGACAAGATATGTTATAAAAAGAATGAAAGTAACAATACTGTTTATTGAATAGAAACTGTAAATAAAAGCATAGTAACATGTTATGCACAGCACCAATGTAACATAAAGAAGTATCAAATTTGTCTCAGAATAATAGCAAATATCAGTCAAATAGTCTAACAATCATGTAAGACAAGAAAAGGAAATAACTAAAGGTTATTAGTTATCATAAATAAAACCAAACTTAAGAAAATAAGGTTAAAAGAATACAAATGTGTATCAACCTAACATACACATTGTTGGCACAAATGACAAAATCACATAACCTAAGATGTAGGTACTATTCACCTAAATTCACAACTAGCAGTAGGAAAAACCTACCCAAACCAAAATGTTTTATGTGTTAAACCAAGTAGGAATAATAATCTTTCTACAGGTACCAATATAAGATACCCAAGATAAGTTTTAAATAAGAATATAAGCAAATAAAGTGAACCAAAACCAACCAAAATGGAATTCACTATATAAAACCTGAATAAAACCATATTATGAAACCAAATAGAAACAAAAGACTAACGTCTATACCACAAGTAGAGTGCAATACCACTACTGTAATATCATAAGAAGATTATGAGAAAGCACATAATGTATTATAATAGTAATTAAGAACATCTGTCATGTGACACCATGTGTAAGTAATGTTATTTAATCATATACAATATGGAACAGACTAGTGTACTAAAAACACCAATCCCATTACAGAGATACTATTATTGGTCAACTATTACAACTAAATAATAATGACAAAAGAGCTAAAACATACCAAATAAGAGTGAAATTAGGTATGCATCTCATAATGCAAAATAGAGACCACTTTTATTAACAAGAAATGACAAGGGATACATAATATTCAAATTAGCGAAGGTTATCAGTAGTTAAAACCATTTATCATTATCAGCTGGAGCCGTGCAGAAAGTGCATAAATACTTTCTGTTATGTAAAATATGTAAATACAAATATAGGAACATAGGCTAAGACAATGGTAGTTTAAGAAATGTATTTTGTCAGTAGTTTTAAGTAACTAGCAACTAAGAATTGCAAAAGAACTTGGAAGGCATGCCCTCAAGTGGGTATGAGTGCCATTAAATAGTGTTAATCGAAAATTAAATATGAATAATAGTGTATAGTGAGCCTCCAGGTGGTCTAGTGGCTAACGCGGGCGATTGATGCGCTCGTGGTCCCGGGTTCAATTCCCGGCGGAGGTTCCGTACGGCGTGCACTCAGCGTCGTGAGGCAAACTGAGTAGGCGCTGAGATAACAGCGCCGCCTCCTGGCTGTGAATACCGCAACTAGCGGCTGGTGGCGCGTAGTACTAGCCATACACCGTCACACTAACACAAAAGCCGCGCGGTACGCCTTGGTCCTTAACGGACTGTTGAGCGGAGGTTTATTTTTTAATAGTGTATAGTGAATGGTGATAATCACAAACATTAACTTCCTTGATAATGGACCAAAGCACACCATGAATGGACTCAAAATAAAGAGCCGGGTGTTACCAATCCAGTGATACGCTTAGATTTAAAATCTAAGCAATATTAACAAAGTTATTACAGTTGTAACGAATTCATGTGAAATTGAGCAAACATTTATACTCTTGACACCAAATACCCCACGCCAACTTCAACAATTGAAATAATTCGCCGGGGAAGTATGTGCATCAAATTAAAGATCGTCAACCAATCAAATCCAAGAAATTAACAAAATTTTGGACGATCGCAAAACGGAACAGCAGAGCGAGGCCTGCGTTCTCGTCACTTTTTAATCAACTTCAGAAGGGAACAGACGGCGACAACTCGGAGCAAAAAGTCAGCTGATCATATGATTTGTGCGCGTCACCGATGTAAACAGTGTAACCTAACCTCAAATTGTGATAGCGTAAATACTTTAGTATCAGAGGTGTGAAGTGTAACAGTGCGTAACAAGGATTGCTCAGTGTATAATCCAGAGCAATTCCGGGATTTAAATTATAAATAAAAGGGAGTACAGTGATTATTACATTCTTAGTTAAGCAATGAAAAACGATATAGTCGAAACATTTTCAAACAGTGATCCTAGGTTAAGATGTATTCATGATATTATCTAATCAACAGTAATGACAATCCTCAGATATTTGAATATGCTAATGTTACGAATTTATTAAACTTTCAATTAATTTTTATGTACGAATACTCCGTGTGACTTAACCACACGTAATGACAGTTGTCAATTATTACATATAAATCGAGTTAACCAGTATTCACCAATGACCGAGATTTGTCAACTGGTAGATTAATTAACGAAAAGTTAATAAAATATTTCAATGTTATTTATGTTTTATGATTTAGGAAACTAATTTACTATTATAACCATTTCAATGTTTTTACTTACTATGAATAATAACCAAGGTTGTTAAGATACATGATTACTTACTGCTATGCAACTATCTTTATGCAGAACCAAGCAATGAATCAGATGTTTTACTAAACAACACTGCTTCAACTTATAATATTGTTGTTCAATTTTTAATTATTTTATCACGAATTATTTTAACATTAACTAACTTTCATTCAACCATTTATTATCAATTGAATTTAATAATTCTGCTAACCTGAAATGTTCAGAGCAGACACATGTTTATTATTTTGTATGTTAATTATAAGTGATGATTGAATTGTAGTCAATATCAAACTGCTTAATAACGATTGAATATTAGTTCTATTCAATGATTTGGTATTCTGTCAGCTCAAAGAATCCACGAAGGTATTAAATTAATTTTAACCAAAAAGAACATTTAGATAAATTAACTTTGTAAACAGTTCTGCCACCCTGAGGTAATTTTTATAAATCTCAAAGTCTCATGTTACTTATTCTGAATTTTATTATAAATGATACTTCAGATCATTCAAAGAGAGCACATTAATTGAATAAAATATTATTTGACACAAGAAAACGAAGTCAGTCAGTTTATTTCAATAGACTAAGTTGAAAACAGGCGAACGAATTTCATTGGTCAGCTCGACAAGCAGCGGCGAATACAAACACGGTAAGTCCGTATACAAATTGGATTGTGATATCTACCCTGCAAGTTCGACAAGAACCACCAAGTAAGTGATTGTTAATGCAAAATATTTGTGTTTTCAGTTCGGAACACACACCACCATTTCAACGAGTCGACGGAAGAACATCCGTATAAATAAACTAACCGAAGTAGAAAATTACTTCGATAAATAAGTTCAGTGCATCAACCGGACTTATTCAAGTTGGATTCAACGCTAGGTTGAATTGAACCGGATAAGTCAATAATAATAAAATATTAAACAAAAGTTATTGCAAATTTTAAACAACAATAAACGGGCAGTTAGCACCCCAGACGTTCAAAACGACGTTTACTTACAATATGAACAGGCGCGTTTCAGGACAAAGCGAGTGTATTGTGTATGGAACAACACACACATAGACAGATTGCCGGTATCCCACGCTGGGCGACCTCGATTCACGTGTTGCTAACACTTCGCCAACCATTGTCCTGTGTCGTTCCGTTCTCTATTCTCTGCAGCTGTTGTGTATCGGAATGCAGACGTAACCGACATCGTGTGTTTAAAGTAACGTGTATACGATAATCAGTAATCTGTTGTTTAACGCGCTTCGCCCGCTGATTATCAACACCAAGAACGACCTAGCAAATAACAGACTTTAGGAACAATCTTGAATCAAGGCCATAATCAAACTGTTAAATAGAATAAATAAACAGAAATCACCTGAACTGCATCTACAGTAAAAGAAAGCTCTACACACCGATAAAAGCTCTGAGGACCCTTATGGTACGTTCGAACGTCTAAGAGACTTGGATACTACAGGAACACAGCGTGCATAGAACATCGTTAGGATGAACAATTTCGTGGATGAGAAATCTGGTTGCATCGTACATCAGGACACTAGTTCATGGCGGGAGTATCGAAGATGTGGATAACTATGAGGATTGCCAATTTCAGCCGTACGGAAGGCGATACCGTAAGAATAAGACACACGACGTAAACGATGTATACTAAATAAAGAAAGTAGTAGCAGGAAAACAATAGTCACGTCGAACTCGAGTATTATGGAACAGAAGTATTATTGATAGAACGAAATTTGTGATAGAAATATGTGAGTGTAGAAATCATAGTGCTGTACGGGGCAGAGGTGTAGGCAGTAAACAAGCAGTAATCTGGCGGAAGCGGAAAACTGTAATGGATAAGTTAGAACGAAGGAGATTAGGAGGATAGGTAAAAGAAAGAGGATGGAAAACTCGAGTGTGAGCGAACGTAACATTTTAATGTTTTTTTGTGGATATAAATGGACAGTCTAAGAGATAACAAAACATTTATCGCATAAGGTGCGATAGTTTAGTGAGGAGGGAGGAGATGAAAGACCGGAACGAGAAAGACATGGACTCAGACGGCGATAATATGTGGCGTTAGATTGAAGAGCGCTTTTTTTACTTATGATGTACAAGCAAAATCTGTACTGGACCGGATCAATCTCCTATTGTTGACTGAGAAGAGAAATTGCCAGCGAGAGTAAATTCAGTTTCCAATTTGACCCTCAAAATAAATTGTATTAAAGTTATATTTATTATTATGTTTGTTAAACATATGTAGGGCTACTGTCCGAAACGATCATTAAATATAAATGGTAAAGAGTACCAGAATATGTGTGGTTTTAGGTATCTGGGTTCTCTCCTCACTACCAACAACCAAATAGCTGAATAAATTAAAGATAAAATGGCGATGAGGAACGTTCGTGTTATGCACGGCAGCCTATTCTATAAGGTAAGAGAACCTATAAAACCGTCCTCCATCCAATAGTGCTATATGCGCCAGAAACGTGGACATTGTTATCAACAGAAGGGGATCGGTTAAAAATATGGGAGAGAAGATTTTAAGCAAAATATGTGGAAGAGTATAGAACGAAGAAATCTGGCGCATGAGAACAAGTGCTGAAGTGTATGAGTTGTATGGAGAACTAGATATAGTTACGACCAGTAAACAAGGAAGGACAAAACAAGGACATGTGCAGCGAGTGCCAAGAGGAAAAAGGGGCGAAAAGTAAAAAAATTGTCCCTGTTCACACCAGGAGGAAGATGGTTGAGAGAAAGGCCCAAAAGAATGTGGACAGACGATGTTGAGGAAAATTGGGGTTAGATTGACGCAATAGGACAAAGGTAGATTGAGGCGAGTCGTGGTGGAAACCAGAAGTGTACATGGGTTGCAGTGCCGTGCATTAAGTAAATCGAAGAAACGCAGATGGAAGCTACAGGAATAATCAATCAAATCAGAGTCACTGAAATTCAAAATAACTAATTGGTTCACTTCAGTGGTATATTCAAGGGGTTTTACGTAATCGCAGACGGACCAGAAATTTTATCTACAAAAATAACGATAGTTATATTTAATTTCGCCTTTCATAGCATCAATATTTCAAATTCGAATTAATTATTTTTGTTTGTATTTTCTATCGTAGGTGAAGAAATCTGTATGCAAAACGGTTGGTAAGCAAGGTCCTTCTCATTTGGCATGTATCTCCAGCACTAGAAAAATACAGCAGGGCGCATGTGCTAAGGATGGTGACGCTTTGAGTCCAGTGTCCATTTCAACATCGTTGTGTTTATTGGATACGTTCATGGGTTGTTTACTTAATGACAACAGTAAAATTGGGATCATTAGTGCATCTGCTCTCAAAACTATAAGCATACTGTTCCGCAAATACGTTTATTTATTAATTACGTTATTGTGGTACTATCGCGTCAAAGTATTCTACAGTTTCGGATACTTTTATTTTAAAAATTGACCCCTCTTGGATTTTTTGTTGTTTGTGATTATTGATTAATAATGAGAAAACCTAACGTAACTATTATGTACATGGTTAACCCCCGATATTCACTATAAAATTTATTCATAAAGAAAGTTTTTTTGGTTGGTTGGAGAGAGGGACGAGTGCTTAGAGGTTACTAAGTGGCCCTCGCCACTTGTTTACTTACACGTTTGCTGTTATACGAACCTCATAAAGTAACTAAAAGGGAGACCTTTCATTACACACACACACACACACACACACACACACACACATATATATAAACTCAAAGTCTGAGGATTTATGGGTACTGAATACAAATCCACACCGTTACACCGATTGCCACCAAATTTTGCACAGGTAACCTTTGACACAAGGCGCAAAATACTGTCTGACTTGGAATTTAATATTTTGCCCCGTTCGCACCGTTTAGGCCCTTTCAATTATACCTTTTCGTTGAAGCGATAAAGATGTCAACAACACCATGGAGACCAGAATTAATTACCATAGTAACAAGTAAATAAACAAATGATATTTAGCTGCATCGGAACTGTACTTTTATCCATTCCTGCAGTTTTTAATGTTTTTAATATGCGATTGTAGGCTATCGATATACAGTATTTTGTAATTTTGTATACAGATACGTCTATATATTTTGTAATTGTCTTAAACAATTATAAAATTTATGTTTATACGTATTTCTGATGATGCAGTGAATAAGTAATGAAATATATTAAACACCATGGAGACCAGAATTAATTACCGTAGTAACAAATAAATAAACAAAAGCTATTTAGCGGCATCGGAACTGTACATTTTTATCCATTCCTACATGTTTTATATAATATGCGAATGTATCGATATGTTACGATGTGGAAAGTGTACTGATTGTAAATTGTCCTATTACTTAATGCAAAGCGAAAATACGTGTTGTTTTCATTTGTGAGGTTAGGTGACAACGGTGTTTGGTTTATAGTTTACTGCTGAAATAAATAAAAGCCATGGTTGAGGAAAACATGACGTTTAATGTGTTATACAATGCTTCTAACACAGTAACACTTATAATAAAGAATTTAGCGTTTTTTATTAAACAGTTACTTTATAAATATCTCCAGAGGCTTTATAAACGGGTACTTTTAAACCTCAAAGGCTGTTACACCAACATAATAATTTAGTACAAAATAATACTAAAATAGTACAAGTGTTGAAAACAGCTTTGGAGAGAATTTGACTAATGAGTACAAAATTGTTATACGAGCTGACAAAACGCCAAATTGACATAGACAATAATAATTATATTAAAATATTGATTAAAAGTCAAATATTCGCGGGTAACAGCTAGTAGTAACATAAACTACGGGATCGTCAATCAATACAGCTATAATACAGAGACTATGTTCGGGGTAAATTTTGTTTTCCTACATTAACTGGCAACTTTAGCGAACCGAGCAGCGTTCACCGGTTGGTTTACTTCAATAATCCAATTGTCTATTACACAGGGTCCTTCTCGTTGCAGTATAATAATAGCCGAGAAACAGGACGAGGGGGGGGGGGCACGAGTAAAATCAAGCGACCCTTTCACAGAAGGGTTGCAAATAAACACATTAACTGGAGCAATCAGCGTCCGCAAGATCAAACGCCGTCGGTGAAACGTGTGCGAGCGCGCCCGCAATGATGCGCTTACTACCGTTCTATGCGAAGGCGTGTCCCTTTATGCGCGAAACTCTCCGGTAACTTAATTACTATTCTCCAGTCGGTCGACGCTTTTTTGTTTTTAATTAAGTGTCCACTTTGCCACAACATAGTATCGGCGTATCGCTGTAACCAATTAATAAGATTAGCGTCGTACGTGTTGCTCTGGTCCACGTTTGTTAGATCGCCCTCCAAAAATTGCTCTATTGCATTTCAAAATACAAAACTGTACACCAAACTAAAACGTTGGATCCCGCTGGTGTTTGGAGAGTTAGAATTTGGTATTGAAATAATTTGAATAATTTTTAATTATTTTTGTATATGAAAAAAGGAAATAGGCCTAATGTCACTTTTCCGTCCGATGTAAAGAAGTCGATGTCACACGTAGTTTTGTGTTTATTGCAAGAGTGTTTTTTAATTAAAATTATTTTATATTGTAAACACTTTAGTGTGTGTAATATTTGTCTGTGTTCTCTTGTAAACTCTCTCCACTATATTCTTTAGATTAACATATCCAAAAATTAACCTGCAATAACCGGTTGCGATAGCAGCTCGGCGCATGCGCAGTAGCGACCAGTATTCTTTTGCATTTGCATTGTTGCACGCAAATCCGAGGTGCATTCTGTTTATTCTGTTCGAGAAGTGACCGAACATACGCAGATCCGTCTATAAAGTGCATGGTGGTTCTTTTCGTAGAATCGTCCCATCGTCTGTTGTCTAATTCGTGACTGCCCCGAATCGACGATGAGGCTATCAGTCAATGGAATGGGGAAGGGGGCGAAACCGATCGCCGTGCGGGACGTGCCTTCAGTGGCCCGGTGTAGACGGCGTACCGCTAAACGCAACACCAAACTGATCTGTCTTGAACAGCTGTCTAGCCGCTCTTGACCTCGGCCTTCTTTCACAAGGCGCCCGCCCCGGATGCACGAGCTGATATGGGCAAATCACCGCAAAGCGGGCAGGGGTTCGCGCCGGAGGCAACAGCGATGAACGACATGGCCTTTAAAAGGACCAGGAGATAAGTTCACTGTTACTCGGGAGCGTCACCGATGGTTCAGCACTAGGCCAAATCAAACAGTACCAGCTGGGAGCATCTCACTTGCTGAAATCCTTTCCCGTACCGCTAAAAATCATAGGAGCATTCCTATCCACTACCGAACGCCTTTGGGCGGGCTTGATACTTGAAGTTATCGGAGAGTCACTCCGGGGGCTGCTACCATGGCGCCTACTACTATGTTAGTCCTCCCCATCAGCAGCCTACTCGAAAGACTCGCACTTGAGGAATGCTGTCGATGGGACTAGTGATCGATCGTGGGCGCCCTGTCGTCGGCAGATTTGAAACCGCGTCAGGTGAAGTTTGGCAGCGTGTCATCAGGGTAAATATCAGGGCGACTACCCAGAGATTTGAAGCCACCGAGGACCTCATCATCAACGGCGCCATATCGTAGCTGATGATCGTAGCGGCAGCGTTTTTCAAAGCAGGCCTACAAAATCTGGTGCAGTGACGTAACAAATCCCTGACGTGAGTGAGATTGTGTGGAAAAGTAATATAAATTTTACGTATCTTTTATACATATTTTCTCTCTGTTCGTTTCCTTTTACCAACTAATTGGAGGTATTTATTTGCAGAGCCCTCGTATTTCCGTAGAAAGTTGATTTTTATTTACAAGAGGATAACATAAAAATGTAAAATACACAGTCATTAAAGGCAAGTAGGGAATTACCCACCAGGAGTAACACGAAAATTGGTTAATTACTACACAATTGGCAATCGTGTGTAGCGGCGCTATCACCATTTCCAGTGAAATCAAACTCATCCTTTTGTATAGCCTTGACAGGGTGTAGGTTCATTGTATTGTAAACGTGTGTGCGAGCCAGATCTCTATAAACATTTCTGAAAATTTCGGAATTCCTTCGGCGCCAGGAAAGCAGGGAGAGAGAGAGAGCGCGCAAGAATGTGTGTTGATCGTGAGGGACAAAGAGAGCGTGTAGTTCAAACTAAAAGCGTACAAACGCCCTGAATATTATCTCCTGCACTGTTATTTTTTTATTTTATTTTATTTTAGTCTACCATATCTGAATAATGAGAAATATAAACGTCGATTCGTTACATAATAATACACAGTGCTGTAGTTTTAAGAATTGTAAATTATGGAATTTTCGTATTACACCAGAAATCGGGTAAGGTAAGTGATTCTAAAATATTAAAAAAAAAAATTACCAAATATTACTGTATCGTCTCAGGCTTGTCCTATCCCCAAGATTTGGTTGGCGGCCATATTCTGAAGTCATTAGGTTTCCCAGTTGATTGCCTTCTTGAAACATCAATATCTCCTCAACCGTTTGATCCTGATAGTTTTTTGTGACCTTCCCCTGGCAATTCTTCCAGTAATTTTCCCGTCTATTGTCACGGTCTTTACATAACCTTCGTCTTTCATTTATCAGTTCGAATACCTTGTACAATTACTTTGTAATTGTTTACTCGCTTCCTCCATAAAATCTCATCCGTACTGTTCCAACACCGTGTCTTAAAGGCTTCATGTTTCATCCCGTTGATGGTCTTCCAATATTCGTTCGTCAGCACTAAGCGGAAACACAACTGTTTTCGTCGTTTATCGTATAAGCAAGATAAAATATGCGTTAGAGCTTTCATGTTACCGGACTTTATCTAAACCTTGCCGCTGCGTTTGAAACTAAGGTGTCGTTTTGCAAAGGCCGTATTGTTCTGACTGGACAGGTGGACTCGGCGTTCGTGCTCTGTCGACGTTTCTGTTCACCCACCCCAACTGCCTTGACACCCTCGTTGTTATCTCCACAAGAAAAAGTTGAAGTGTGTTTAGAGGCAATGACCGTGACCGTGTCCTTATAGCGCTACGGAGACCGTACCTTAGCCTGCCTCTATTTTGACCCTTCCAATCTATTGTATCAGCAGTTTAATTAAGAAAGTTGTGTAGTGGTTATAATCACAAACAGAATTATCACTGTTGCACACCACTATAGAAAAGTTATTCCGCTAAAGTTATTCAGCGATCTGACGATAAGTGAGAAGCTTGAAAGGGCTAATCGGAATAACTTTTCTATAATGGTGTGCAACAGTGATAATTCTGTTTGTGATTATAACCACTAACACAATTTTCTTAATTAACATTTTATTGCTATACACCTACCATACATGGAATACTGCCTCGGACAAAAGGACGACAGTCGAAAGCCTTTGGTATAATAGTATGTTCTTAATTGTGCAGCACTTACCGATACTGTCTCTGCGCACCAATCAGATTGTACCGTTAGTAAGGTGAGATTTATCGTTTTGAGTCCATGTTGACGCTGCGTTGCAACAATTAGTATTCATTAACTGCGGCTTATCACCTTTAGTGGACCGGCCGTCGTGTCGTCGTCATTCTGCTGTCTCGTGTAGCCGTTGTTTAATGGTGTGCAGAAACATTTCAACGACGTAACCCCACTGATGCGAGATAAAAAATTATTTACGTCTTTGATGTTGATTGGTAACGGTTTAAATGACGCAGCTGTAACAAAAAAGTAATGTATTTGTCTCCATGGCAAGACTACACGTACCAACCTGTAGAACGTATTTTTGACGATCCGTTATCACCAAAATACCTAGCGCGATATCCAGTTGAGAACGACCAATTCAATCGTTGATTGTCCCAAGGGTTACAACGGTTTTTAATTAAAGACGAATACTCTGCTGGTGAGAACGCTTTTAGCTAATGAAAATACCCCGCCGTCGCGATGTGCGATCGCAACTTTATACTTAATACGATTCCGTTACTCTCTCGTCTTCTTACCATCTTCTCGTCTCTCTCCCCTCTCCGTCTTTCTCGTCTACCTTCTTCTCCGTCTCTTTTTTTTACTTCGAGTACACTTCGTTAACGATTAAACTCATTTTCATCAGAAGTCTGTGTGTGTGTGTGTGTGTGTGTGTGTGTGTGTGTGTGTGTGTGTGTGTGTGTGTGTGTGTGTCTCAGCTCTACGTCGACCTGTTGGTGTATTATAGGAAACTTACGGCCAGTCGTGTGGAGAAAAAAAGCATAATTTAAAAAAAAAGCAACAAACAAACAAACAGAAAGTACGCCGTACGCATGTCATAATGATTTTGCCAAAATTCATCACACAAGCAACCTTGGACGGCTTGCTTATTCTGCATTATTTTCTCTCTGTATGTACGTAATAAATATATAATTTCTGCAGAAAATCAGTAGTACTGGGGTAGTCAACAAGTATCCGCAAACAATGTTTATAATTTATTGTAACAACAGTACAAATCTGATGGTTACCTCATTTTTCAACATAGTTCCCTTGCTTTTCAATACACTTGGTCCGTCGTTGCACAAGCTTCCTGATGCCCTCGGAAAGAAAGTTTTTCGGCTGAACAGCAAGCCACGTATGCACCACTTCCTTCACTTCTTCGTCTCTGGAGAATCGACGGCCCCTTAAGGCATCTTTAATTTTGATCAAAGCGATGGTAATCCGAGGGCCGAGATCGGGACTCCAACACCTCGAAACGTAATTATCAAGGGTTTTGACAATGTTGGCGACAGTATGTGGGCGCGCGTTGTCATTCAACAAAAGCACTCCTTCCGAGTCTCAGAGTACTGTGAGCATTACCTTTCCTGCAGATGGTTGACTTTTGAACTTCATTTTGACTGGAGATTTGGGGTGTTTCCGTTATATGCTCTGGCGTTCGCTTTCAGGCCCAAACTGGTGAATCCACATTTCATCTCCAGTGACTATTCGCTTCAAAAAAGATTCATTTTCATTAGCATTACGGTCCAGTAAGCGTTGACAGATGACACACGATTGCGCTTGTGCTCTTCAGTGAGGTGTGAGCTGTTTTGGGACGCTTGCACAGACTTTAAGAAAGCCAAGCCTGTTATGGATAATTTCATATACAGAACCATGAACTTCATTGATGGTCACTCTTCGGTTGGTTTGAATCATGGAATTAACTTGTTCAATAATGGCATCAGTGGTGAAAGAGGTTGGGCGTCCTAATCTTCCTCGTCCTTGACGCTTGTTCCACCGTTTTTGAATTTTTCGATCCATTCATATACACTTCATTTATGGTTTTGAAAGTATTGTGTGGATTGCGGCTCCTGATACACCTTCAATTCAGACTTCAAAAAACCGGATCACTGCACTCTCTTCTTTATTGGTGCAAACAGAGAGAGGGGCAGCCATGTTTATCGTGAAACAATCCACAGCTGACTAATGCGATAGACAGTCTAATAGTCCACAAGCGGAGACAACCGCACCATCTGTCGGAGTACAAAAGCACTAAGTGTTACTGCCAGCCTACAGACGAGTATAACAAAATTGCGGATACTTATTGACTTATCCTCGTAATAATAATGTAAGTAAAATGATTTAAGTCTATTGGTCATAATACATCTGAATGATTGCCGCTACTTTTAATTTTTGATTTCCGTTCCGAATGTCGTGACATAATGTGAAGGTTGCTGCTAATAAGTGTGTTATGTTCCGTCTGTCGACAGAGTTCCTCATGATTTGGTGTGATGACGTACACAAATTGAACGATCTTGTTAAACCTCATAGCGATTAATGTCCTTATACTTTTTCTCCCCGCTGGTCGTCCCTTCTCTTTTAAGGCAGTGGTCCTGGCGGACCATCAAACAATTTTCAACAATCATGGGTCCATCGTCAAGAAACTGAGATCAGAAATAAGTGAAGATGTTAGGCCTATTACATACTTACTAATCAGTTATATTATACACCAAGTACATTTATTTATTAATAATAAATAACTAATAGTAAATAGAGTATTAACCGAGTGTAAACCGTATATAATTGTATGTATTATTTTGTTTTTTGTTACTACACAACTGTTTTAAGGGAAAAATAGGAGTAATGAATAATAATTTAAAACATTTGTTGTGTACATCGGTACAGTACATAGGCCTATAACATCAACCAATATAATTACTGAAGTTACTTTATACATTATCTTTTTTATTTTTTGAAAGTAGAAGTATATAGTAAAACATGATAACCATTTGGATCGACCCAGAGAGTCAGTTGTTACGGCATCGATTGTGTTAACCTGTAACAGTTAATGAATGTTAAACAAGAAGCTACGACACATATGGTTGCCACCAGTATTTACTGTGACAGCGCGGTCGCTTGAGCAAATAAAATCCATTTATGTAAATGGGCTTCGGATGCGATAGTTCCTAGTATACTATGTCTGCTGGCCGCTTAACTAAGCATAATAGTGGGTTTTATGTGAAATAAAAGCTCATTAATTTGTCTGTCTTAACGGTGGGCTCTCTTCCAAACTGTTGAGCCGGAGTTGTATAAAACGATTGAACGTTGGTTTAGTACATTTTAGCAGGTTATTATATGTAGAATTTGTTTTCGTTGAGCAGCCTATATTGTGTGTCCTGCATACTGTAAACGTACTAAAGGCAAGAGGACAAACGACAGTTACGCATACTCTAAAAAGATGTGTGAACGGAAAGGGAAATGGGTGAAGATTTTCCTTTAATAAATGATACTTATAGGTCGTGAGTAGATTGTAATATAGCGAAAGATATCGCGAATAATATGCTATGAATAAACATAGGGTAAACAAATTGGTTAATAATGGCGGATAACGCGGAGCAAGAGAGGTAACCAAGAGAACGGATTTACCTGTAGAAACCTTACAGGAAATGAAAGAAGGAGGTTGACCGCCTACAATTAACAACCCACTGAATACAGGATGGGTAAACTTTTTTCATGGCGTCCTACGAAAGGGGCGAACTTACCGTATAGGAAACTTGTATATGAACTATATAAGGTCAGAATAAAAGCAAATAGTGAAAAAGCAGAGGCGTGTGTTGGTATGAAAGAAAGTGTGGCACATCTCCATTATTATTCAACACTTATAGTGAAAAATTAATCGAAAAAGTCTTTAGTGACGCTGAATGAATAGGAGAAAACAATGTGACAACATGGATAAAATCCAGATGATGCCTCAATTCTGTCAAAAGCAATGAAATAGACCTTCAGATTTCTTTTGAAAAAATCTGTCGAAGTGGAGAAGAATTGTCGAATGAAAATAAATGTTCAGAAAAAGAAAAGTAATTAAACATTAAGAAAGAGGAAAAATGCTTTAAAATTATGAAGGAGTAGAACAATTCAAATGCTACTTTCGGAACCATAATGACGAATGACAGCAGACGTAGAAAAGAGATAAAAGCCTAGATATGAAACGCGACATTAGTTTTCAGCGAGAAAAAAAATAAATTGCTTTCCGGCAGACGGAATATTGCACGTGATATGAGTTGTGTGTATGTGTAGGTCGTGTGTCTTGATCATGCAAAGACAAGAACCGTCGGCCGTAGGGAGACAGATAATAGAGAACGTATAATAGACGGATATGATAGAAAACAAAAGAATTATAGGAAAGATGGGGAATAAATGAAATAGAAAGCGGACAGATATGTTGAGAAGAAATTGCCTTACTGAGGATATGATAGAAAAGAAAAATAAAGGGATGGAGAAAACGGGAAGAAGACGCAGGATAACAGTTATTCATGATATCAAGGGAGGGTGCTCTTACGACGTAATGAAGATGGATGCGTGGACAAATTGAAGTGAAGACGCAGGATTAGTTCCTAAATCATTTGAATCTGTCGCAGTATCGAAGACATAGATAATAATAATTATAGTAAATAGTAACCTTCTTAAATTCCTGTTCCGGTATTAGCGTCTTGTTTTAACCGTTTTGTCTGGAATCAAGGTAATGGTATCAGTAGTTAATAGTTCTTTTTAGCTCCACCTATGTAGTTGGCGTTGTTGCCGACAAATGCGTGTGGGTCGGCGTCACTGAAGGCGATAGGATGCAGTTATGAATACTAATTATGGCAACGCTGCTCCACGTGGACGGTGTCATTTACTAACGGAACGCACTGATTGGCACGAAACAGACAGTGCAAGCATTTCGAGTGTATCCGTTTTGACCGCGCTACTATACCAGTGGGTCGGTAAATATGTTATAAAATTGCTACGATAAACATTTTTTTTTTTTTTTTTTTTTTATCGGCCATCTAAGGACCACGTGCCAATTTTAATTCTTTATTCTATGTCCTTTTCTTTTTCTCCAATATTCTTTCATCTTTTCACTGTGTCTCTTCCTGTCTTGAGTCCACTTTGAACCTGCGTTTTTCTCTCTCCTACATTGGACTCCTTCCATTTTTAACACTTTTGCCCGAAAAATTTGTCTTTCAGTTGCTTCTTCTGCGTGTATATTATTTTTTTTTAAATCCTTTTGGACTTCTTTAATCCAACTTGATGTCGACTTCTTCCCCCACAGATATTTGAAGATCTGCTTTGTTAACCTATTGTCGTCCATTCTATACAAATGTCCAAAAAATAATAATCTTCCTTTTCTCATTGTTTCTGTTATATTTTCTATACTTTAATATATTTCATCATTACTTCTTAATTTCCAACGATATACATTATTTTTCTTGGTTTTTAAATTAACAACATGTAAATTTGACACTTTTCGAACTATGTATCACAACGTTAAGTATTTGTGAAGCCCCCAACTTCTTGTGAGCCATTTATTTTGCAACATTACGTACGCTATAAAATTATGACAAGTGTAATCGTAATAATAATAACACAACGTGAAATGGTTTAGAATTATTTAAAAATTTATTAATTAAAAATTTTCTATTCTGTTGCGATTTAAAAATATCATTATTATTCGCATGTGTGTAGCCGTAGCACACATCTAGTTATTAACATAGGCTATAAGTAATAATCTCATATTACACATTGAACATAATATACACTCCTATACTACAATAAACATTTGTTATTATATAATATTGCTCTCGACTTGCTCATTACTGTGATAACTATTAGATTATCTAATCTCTTTTTAATAATCTATTTCCTTTTTATAATATTGCATATGCATTGCTTTGTTTTCTAATAAAAATTTACTATTTACTTTCATATTAATTTAAATATCATTGACTAAATTATTTATTCAAGATTATAAAATTTACTCTTTACTTTCATTACTTGAAATATCATTGATTAAATTATTTCTCCAAATTATACTTTCATGTGTTTAAACATTACTCTAAAACTACTATACAAATAAACATTTACATTTCCAAAAATTATTAACTCATCTTTGAATTATATTGTGTTTCTTATTACATAGTTAATTGTCTTTACGTGAGTCTTATTGTTTTTACAAATCATGGTTTTGTTTCATCTTATTTGTCGTGGTAATACTCAGCGTATCCTCTTCAGTCCTAGGTCCTCGATCCTGGATGCTCCTCTGTAGTCGTGTAGTCCTAGAGTCCTTGATCCTCGACCTTCAGATCCTCTCCGCAGTCCGTTGCCCCGTTCCGTACGCTGGACTCTATTCCATGTACTTGGCTGCTCCCTCGTATCCCGTCATGGCCTCAGGTTGCAGGTGCTCGCACGAAAGTGATGAGTAGTCGTGAAGAACCTCCGGCTGCTGCTGTGGTTGATCAAAAAAAAGTTGTTGTCGTTGGGCAGAGCCTCCGGCTGCCACGGTAGTTGTACGAGAAAGAGAAATAAGTTGGTGCGTCTCGAGTATTTATACCCTAGGGCGCAAAAATCATGTTTCGACAATATTCTGGAGGTCTCAGTCTGTCGTTGGCGTCCCTTTCTAAACACGATTATTTTCACACTTATTTCGCTTGTCTTCGCAACATGGGAAGTCTTGCAAATTACCCGATATTCATCTTGTCGATAATTTTTATGTGTTCACTGTGTATAAACCGTTTTTCCCTATCTTAATTAATATAAGTTTTATTTATATTTATTTTGACTATAATCGCACTTTTTATTTTCGCAATATTGTTTGTACACATGTGCGTCTTTATTTTATACACACTGTGGCGTATTTGGTTTTGTGATATTATGCACACACTCTTTACAATTTAAATAATTCATGTAATTAATAGCGTTCATTTAGGGGTGACGCTTTACAGGAATCAACTGGTCTCACACACACATGTAAAATACATGTGTACACACAGACACAGCTGCGTGGCGTGATTAACCTGTCCCAGCATGGAACTTAGTCGTTACATTTACAGTTCAGATTGAAAGATGAATTATTATTACTAACAATATGAATTATTTATTTAATTTAATTAATTATCTTAATTACTCGTGCAATGCACAGTACCCTATACATTTGTACTGTTGCAGTATATTGAATGGAAAGGTGTTTACGGAACGAATTTTGTAACTAACAAAAGAATACGGATTTCACATACCGTTTGCCACATATTTATCACGGCACTGCAGTTAATTTGAGCGATTAAAATCCGTTTATGTAAATTGGCTTCGGCTGCAGTAGTTCGTTGAATCCTGACTGCCGGCCAAGTTGTCGTCGTTAAACGAATCATAATGGCGGGGTTTATGCAAAATAAAGCTTATTAATTTGCCCCTCTTGACGGTGGGCTTTCTTCCAAACTGTGAAATACGTCGATTTCCGTTTTGCCTGGTTTTATTTGACCTTAGCCTTGTCCGAGTTAACACAGCGGTGTAAGGATGCGTTAGCTCAATTGGCAGCCCCTATACTACGCTGTCCGCTTAATTATTCAGACGAGAAATTTTATTAACTCATTTTTTATGCCGTTTTGCCTCGGCACGAAGCAGCTGTAAGATTAATACCGGCAATTCGCAGAAAGGCTTTGCAAGTTAATTGATCCAGTGTTTTATTTAATACCGAATTTAATACGACCGTTCTTCTTTTGAAATTTCTGAATGTTCTCCCCCTCTCCACCTCACCATTTCACTCTGTCCTTTTTCTCCCGTCTCATTCTGAATTATATTGTGTCCCATTAGTTGGTAAGTGGAATGGACGTTATTAAAATTGATTTGTTGTCGAGCTTTAGCTAAAACAGTGACTTAACTCACTCCTGAATTGTCTCTCTAATGGATTCGAGTGTGTTTCAGCGTAGATCGTGTTCAGGAACCGTACTTGGATCGTGGGACTCTCCAGCAGACGGTTTGCAGCGAGATGTAGGAATAAAAGGAACAGTGTTAGCCTCAACACAATAAAATGAAACTAAATTAATCTTAGATGGTTCTAGACTGTGAAATGTTGTACCCATACAATGAATGGTATTGATTTATATTACAACAGGAAGGGATGCAAAAACTGCTGTGTTTCCCTGTTAAGTAAAGTAGTCCCATTTTCGTTGGCTACGCTGGCGTGCTACAAGCGTATAGCAGAATGCAGGTTCCACTTGGTTTTAAAATTCATCTAAATGATGACACACGTTTCATCTTTCTTCTGCGACACACGTTTCCAGTCAATACCTGAAGTTTATCTGTCGCTGGACGAATTCAGCGTTACCGCTGTAATTTCTTGAACTTTAGTTCAACAGTTGTTCGTGGTTGATGTCGGTAAACATTAGCCCTCAGACGTTCCTAAAAAAAAAAAAACAAGGGATGACATCGATGCGGGCCACTGGACGTCACCGTGTAACAAGACTAAGCGCGCGGGAAACAGTTCCTTCAAAACATCCATTGGGTTCTTGGTTGTCTTGTTGAAACATTACATTCCGATTTCCAAGCGCAGTGAAATTTGGTTTCAAAAACTGTCGTAACATTTGCACATGCCGAGGGGAATTCTTTGTAACTATTTGGCCTTCTTCCTCGAAGAACTGAGGAGTATCGATACGGCGCACCAATTAGTAACATGTGGACTGTATAGAGCCCTTTTATGAAGCTGGCGAAAATTAGTTTTTTTTTTTGCTCAGTTACGTTCATTCACGGAACCATTAAAGTGAAAGTGAGCTTCGAAGCTTGAGAGCAGCATATTTTTGCAGGGGCGTCTTCATGAATAACCTCACAACACTTAAGGTTCTGCCAGTCACGATCTTGAAATTGTTGAATAAACATCATTTTGTGACGATGGAATTTCAGGTCAACATAAAGATCTATCAATCGATCGGACATACCAAAATTAAAAACACAGTTGTAGAACGGACTGTCGGACAGCAGTGACACTTTCTGGTGCCCAAATATTCAATGTTTTCCAAGCGATTTTCGATATAACGCTGACCCTGTAGACCGTGAATTTTCAGGCTATAGAAGTGTGGTTTTTATTTGCGCAACATCACGGCATTTAAACTCAAAATGTGTTCGAAAAGCTCTCTGCGTGGCGGACACAGTTTCGTTATTTCGGATAAATGATTCATTCGGATGAGTGAAAGCATGACGCGAATACCACTTTACTTGAAACAGCAGGGAACACGCAACTTGAAACCAACATCACGGATCCCCGTACTCTGTATGACTAGGATCCACCGTAGAATGCACCGTCTCATGAGTAGGACAGAGAGTGCTTCCATGTGACAAGTCGTAGGCATGAAAAGTGATAAAAGAGACATGACCTCCCGTTACTAAAAGAGATTCACGGCGCTAACACCCTGGTCGAGACCTGGCCTGCTGATGGACATCTCGCCAACAGTCTATGTCCATTACAACCATCTTTAACAGATGATTCAACCACTTCCCGAAGTCGCTGTACACCCTCTCGCGATCAAGCTTAGGTCTTTACTCATCGGAGTTACACAAGATGGTGTTTTACTGTATTCTGATGGTATGTAGAGACGTTTTACAGGGTCCGAGGCGTCCACGCGTACAATGTGACCAACTCGTATGAGCCGTCTCGTTTTTATATTTAGGAGTAGGCATGTAGACATCTTACAATAAAATATATCCATTGATTCGTTCTCTTCAAACACGCTCTTCATTTATTGGTCCTTATACAGTATGTCTTTTAATATTGTCTCTCAGATGCTACCAGCACGTTGTCACTACTTCCGCTCAGAATACAATTTTCTGAAGCGTACAGTAATATCATTAGGACAGTTGAATGTTTTATTCAAGGAGGCCTTTTTAGGCAGAGCTGTTTGGAGCTAAATTGCCTTTCTAACCGGAAGTAGGCACGGCTAGCAAGAATAAGTCTTGTTCGCATTTCTTCTTCTGGACCAGTCTCATAGATCACAAGGAAATCCAGATAAATATATACTTTCACTGTTGTTAAAATTGCTTACTTCCGGGCTGTTTGACCGTGGAGCAAAGCTGTACATATTAGCAAACCTTTGAACCGGGCCTTCGCCAGCCATCTTTAGTGCTACAACGAGCTAACAACACTATAATATATAACACGGATGTACTGTGGTCACTAATCTGACATCCGTGTTAGTGTTTTTAGCTCGTTGTAGCACTGAAGATGGCCGGCGAAGGCCCGATTGAAACGAACGGCATTTGACTACGGCCAAACAGCCTGGAAGTAAACAATTTTAATAACATTGACTCCGGCCGTTTAAGCCTCCGATAAAGCTTATATACTTTCACTATTTCCGATCTACGGTATAATGCTTGAAACTAATGCATTGGCCACATATATTCCTTGGAGCTTGGCGAGCCTCTTACAGTGATATGCATTGTTTTTTTTAATTTTTAGTCCAGAGAGTTTTGCTGATGCTTCCGAAAGAGATTAATAGCACATAGCCATAGGCAGAATAACAGGGGAAATTAAAAAAAATATATAACTAATGATAATGTGATGTATTTATAATATACTGTACACTCACTTATTGCATACTAATGGTACCTATAATCTCTATCTTCTATTGTGGTGTATTCATTGTTCATAACCTAAAGGAACCATACATACGATTTATAATAAAGTTTTAATTACTGACATTCTTATAAAAAAATTATTTACAATTTCGATCGATTTCGGTCATAGACCATCGTCAGGACATATACACTGTGCACTCGCGGTCACAGTATTGTAAAACAATTACCGTTTACAAAAAAAAACGAATTCGTAAACACTGATTAATTATCGTGAAACGTACGTTTGTGTGCAAAGTTTCTTGAGAAATAGACTGGACTCAAACTTCAGTTTGAGTTCTCGAGAAACTTTGGACATAAACGTATGTTTCACGATAATTAATCAATGTTTACGAATTCTTTTTTTTTTTGTCAATTGTAACTGTTTTATAATATTGTGACCGCGAATGCACAATGTGTATGTCCTGATGATGACCGAAATCGATCGAAATTAAGAATGTGAGTAATTAAAACTTTATTATAAATCATATGCATGGTACCTTTAGGTTATGAACAATGAATGCACCACAATAGAAGCTAAAAAAAATGTTTAGTAGTGGAAGAAAAAATAGAAAGTAGAATCCCAAGAGGAAAGTTGGTCTGTAATAAATCTGCCATTGCAAAGCGTTGGACATTACATATCGGTTACACCGCATAGACGATCATTCTTACTTACATGATAACAAGACCCGAGAGCTTGTTAAATTAAGTTGTAAACCGATGGAAATCGATATTAAATCCGCGCGGACGTCGGCAGCAGCGGGCCAATAAAAACCAAGATTTTAGGGCAGGGCGAGATTGAAGTTAACGGTGTTCTCCGTAATAGACGTCGCGGGGTCAGTAGTATTTCACCCGGTTTATTGCTTTGTTTTTATCGTCCGGACTAATCTGTAATTGAAACCGTGCAGTGTCTAACGAGGAAAACGTAGTGAAAACGCGTTCTCCTAAGATAGGATTCAGGAAAATATAAAACTAACGTGATTTAGTGCAGTATAGCCTACTTAATGACCGCAGATCCGCGTACAAACTGTATACTGTGAGTTTTGTGTATTCATATTATATGCTTATTATTATTATTCGCCTTTTTGTCTTTATTCTTCTACTTCCTCTATTTCTCCTCCTCCTTCTTCCTCAACCCCATTCTTTTGAGTGCATTATGTCTTCCAGTTACTACCACCATCTTCGCACTGCCCAGAACTTTTCATGATTGCTCAGCTTGGGTCTTTATTCGAGTGGTTTTCCGGCGTCTTCGCCGTCGTTCGCTGTTGACTCTTTGACGTAGTTTTTCGTCTGTAGGGGCAGTTTCCCATCCCAAGGAGAAGAGTGTGCCCTGGACTTCTGTCTGCTTACCCCCCCCCCTCAAGGAGACCGTTGGCACTTGTAGAGGTGGGCTCTTTATACCGTGAGTCATTTTTTTGTGAAAACAGGGTACACTCAGATTAAATGAACAGCTTATTTGGTTAGGAGATATATATTGCTCTCGACACTATTCCAAACATATCTTACCCATTATTTTTGGGTATATACGGGATGAAGAAATAAAACTTGTGATTAAACATTCAAAAATATTTTTAATAACTTATAGATTAAAAAATTAATATTTGCACTAAAGTATATATATATATATATATATATATATATAAACAGGCTGTCTAATCATAATAAAAGAGATTAAGGGACTGTCTACAGAAAGGTAGAAATTGCAAGCCCCCCCACCTGGGCTTTTTCTGGGTTGTGAAGAGCATTTCACTAGCCGCAAAACAACTAGTTTTTTTAACACTATGTCGTTAAAATGGCAACATTTCCATTGTCACATTCTTGAAGTCGAGTTTTTTCGTTTTGCATTATACGAAGTAATGTGTGAAGAGACTTTATAGAAACTTTGTTGTGAATCTTTTCCTTTACAGGTTCCATGTTTCATGGGGTCGAATCACCTTACTCATCAAATATCCCCGTAAGAAAAAGTCGCATGCTGTCAGATTTGGAGATCTCGCGGGGCATCCTATCGAATGTAACGTGGTTTGGAAACAAACGTTTAACTGCTTCCGTTGATTACGTAGCCATATAATCGGTTCCTTCATCCTGTTGAAACCACGTGTTTGGCGTGATTTCAGATCTCTCTGTTGCTTGAGGTGACAAAAATTCGTTAGCCACTTTACCCGTAAATTGTGACATATCGCTCTGATGTGATGGTAATGGATTCGCATTCTTGTCCACAAAGAAGTAAGGTCCGATCCAAAGGAGGCTATTGGACACTATACAGTAACTATAGCACTGTGGAACAGTTTCTGATCGATTGCACGACGACTGGTTGTTTCCCAGTACCAATAATTCATATGTACCACACTTGTACGCAGAGTCTACTCGAATGCAACAACGATTGTCAATGTATTCGGAAAACGCAACAAAAGTATGGTCGCTAGGGCGTCAGACGAATGTGATGTTTGTCAGCAGAGTGTTTGTCATAGGATACGAGACAGAGGTTAGAACAGTGTGCTTGACCTGTGGTATTAAAGTTAGCACAACTAGCTGGCTTCAAAGAGCCAAAATCGATACGAATAGCAACTCTTATAGGAGATAGGGGCAAATGTTTCGTTGATGGTGGTGGTGGTGATGATAATGATGATGACGATGACGATGCTGACGACGACGACGATGATGACAGGATGATAGTACTTCATTTATGCTTACACACTAACCGTGTACAGAGGACTTTCTCTACGTTTTTCGCAAAATATATTTTTCATGCTCTTAATTTTACGTATTTTAATCTTATTTATTCGTTTTTTTCTCATTCTTCAAATGTTCACGCACGGTGGAACGCAATACATCAGTGGAATGCGGAAAATGCTTAGTGGATCGCAAACTAGTGCCAGTAAGTAATGAACAGTATCATTCCGATGTTTGAATTAAATAGTAAATGTAAATACAAATTGTATTTGGTTTTGTGACAGCGTGATTGTTCGCCCAGGGAAAAGCTTTGGTGAACTAAAGTTGTACCTATAGTGATTTCAAACCTTGATTTTATAGCGTTTTCAACTACTTATTTTTGTGAACGCGTGTTTATTATTCTTTTAAAATAATGAGTAAGTAATAATAAGGAATTAATATTCAATAATAAGAAAAGAATTTTTTGAGCTACAACGGAGATCAGAACTATTCTCAGACTGGAAATAAATGGGAAGGCAACTTACAGTAAAACTGCGGGCATGTTTGGAAGATAATTTGAGAAAGTTATTTAGTGATATGACAGAATGGAAGATTATTGAAATGACTGTAATCTGGATTATGAAGCCAATAGAAGAAGAGGAAGGAAAGAGGAGATCCGAATACGATTTTGATTCCCATCATGGCCTAAGAAACGTGAGAGTAAAATCCTGTTTCCAAAAAAAATGTGGTGGTTTTAAGACTTATATATGAGAAAGTCTTATATAAAACAGTGTGTCTCGCACGGACACGCAGGCGCTCGCGTCGCTTTAATTAAAGCGCCCCGTGATTGTTGGATGAAATAAGTAAATCGCGTTTTTCTCGTGCGCTTCCCCTCTGCCCCCCCCCGTCATACTTAAAAACGAGAATAGAAAACCTGATACGAGTTAATTAACTACAGGGGATGTAGACGTCGTGGACGGACGTGTCCCGTTACGACTTCGACACCGATTGTTTACCAACAACAACCCCTCGCGTTATGACGTTTCTCACAATGCGCATACAGCGTCCTGAGTGGTTGATTTATTTTTTAATTAATTTTGACCGTTTTCTCATCGTTCATGTCATCCCCCGTTTTAATATCGTGACAAGGTACAGCAGGGGGACGCAGTGCGACCAGGAGGGGAGGAATGATCGTCATTGTTCGCGAGGTAGATTCCATTTGCTCTTCGTCAAGCGGATGTAAAAAGACGAGTTACAAACCAGTAGCCCACATATTTCTCTTCCTTTTCTGCCCTTGTAAATGAATCGATCGAGAACTCCGTTTAATTCTTGTCGATGTCGTCCTCCAAATTTTGACGCCAGTTTAGTCAGTAGCCACTTGCTCAACAGGAAATACAGCTTACTTTAATCGCCATTATATCAACGGCCGCGCCGTATCGAATCAATTCGTAAGTCCCGTCTCGCTGAACGAGCGAAGCCACTTCTCGAGTTTTGACTAGACCATTTGGCATTTCTCTCTCTCTCTCTCTCTCTCTCTCTCTCTCTCTCTCTCTCTCATGTTTTTACCCTACAGAACTCTATTGTTTTTTAGATTGATCCCTCCAAAAATAGGGGGGTGGAAGGTCAAAATGTGGGTTGTCAAAATTGTGAAAAAATGGCAAAAGCCCGTGTGGAGTATAAAATTTAAGGGAATTTAAACCATATTATGAATACGGTGTTCTCTTTTGAAAATTAAAAAAATTTTGAACGTCAGGTCTCAAAAAGTGTCAACTTTTTGATAAAATCACAAAAATTCACGTGGTGTATCAAATTTAAGAGAACTTAAACCAACACCTGAGTGCAGTGTTAACTTCAGGAAACTTTAAAATTTATGGACCCCAGAGCCCAAAAAGAGATCAAAAATTTGAAAGAATTGTGAAAATCTAGCAGGATGTTAGGCTAAAAGAGATTGTAACCGAAATTTTGAGTGTTTATTGTATGATTGTGTGCTCTACAATTGTTATATTACTTAAGTAACAGTAGAGAAATCGTGATTTTTCTCATTTTTACCGTAATTCTAAATTTATCTAATGTCAAAATGTATGTATTAATAAACGTATTTCGTCCAAAACAGTGAGAATTTTCTGCACTTCAGGGAGCATGCTTCTAATAAGCGTCACTTATTCTGCCTTAATTGTGTACACAAAAGTGATACGTATTAGTCATAATCTGCAACGATTGTAAAGGTAATTCAAGTGTATTAACACTAAAAGCTGTTGTAACAATATTTCATTAAAAAAATAATAATAGCGTTAAATGAGTTATTGTGGGAATTCCAATCTTTAAGAAGAAAACTCAAGTCAACACCTGACATGTTGAAACAGTCATAACCTTTATTAAAAACCTTAACACGATTTACTTTCCATCAACAATGCCTCTTAACAGATGCAGTAATGTAGTGTGCACTGTTCACAATTCCATACTAACCCTGTAATTACTGAAAATTATGACTAAATTCACAAAACTAATAATGACTTCATTTCACAACACGTGGGACATGAAGTACTTTTCACAGTTTCGTAGTATCTCTGTAATATTTTGTTGGTAGAGACTGAAAATCACTAACTACTAACATTCGCTTTCATATCACGTGTCCCTAAGTGACGTACCCCAGTACAAGGTTTTAGCGTATATGAGTACTAGAAGTAGATACGACCGTTCCCCCTCGCAAGGCAATGGCAAACCAGCGAGAGGTATCCTGCTTAGTATAAACCTTCCCCAACTATGCCGTTCGGATCCGGCGTTAAACTGTAGGTCCCATATACCTGTGAGAGTCTCAGTACCACACGCACCACGGGTATATGCGGGGAGGGTACAAACCAGTCGAAGACTGAAGGACTACGTGAGTACTAGAAGCATTGATGGACATTCTTGCGTCATTGGTGTCGCAAGATCTAATTTGTTTCTGTCAGCAATGTACTTGGGTTCTAGGCATCCGGTGTTCTTCGAGCCACAATTGCTATGCCCATTGATATTTGTATTACGCGAAACACGAAACATAACTGTCTTTTAGCAATGTACACTTCATCGACGTTGGGTATTCACGTATCGACGTGTTGACGGAAGACGTATGCTTAATGCCTTAAATTGAGTGTGAATGTGGTTACGCTAAAAGGTCAGGAAGAATTATAGGCTTAGTTGGAGGAGAAAGAGTAAAGGCCATTAAATACGCGAATGATCGAGCAGTGTTAGTGTAATCAGAAAAGTTCTTTGAGCTACAGTTTATGATGGAGAATATTGTAAAGAAGGGAAAATGTTCGAAATGAAGATAAGGAAAAACTAAAGTGATGAGGATTTGCAAGAATTAAGGCTTCGTTAATATATTCTTCGAAGGGGAAACTAGACCACGTGAACTCATTTATATATTTAGGGAGATTAGGGAGTACGGTGACATTAAGTTGAAGGTGTTTGGAGAAAATTAGGAAAGGAAGAAGGTTTCCGGTTGGGAAAAGAAAGAAATTTCTAAAGTGTTTAATTTGGGGTGTGGCTTTATACGGCAGTGAAACATGGACTATCGAAAAGAAGGAAGAAGTGTACCTAGAGAGCTTCAAAATATCGTAATGGCTAAAATAATTGAGGTGAAAGGGAATAATAGAGTGAGTATCCATAAAGTATTGACAAGAATAGGAGAGGAAACAGAACTGCTGGAAATGATAAGGTAATGGTTTGGTTGGAGCATATATTGCGTAGAAAGTGTCTGCAGCTAAGGATCGTATAGGGAAAGTTGGAAGGAAAGAGGGGACGGGGAAGAAAAAGGTTGGAATGCTTGATGACTTCAAAAACGGAACGAACTCTAGTCAGATGAAGACAGATGCACAGCAGGACCAAGAAATGGACAGCATCCAGAGTTGAAGAAGACTGTGATACCCCCCCCCCCAGTGACTTAAATTTCTTGCATTCCAAACAAACATGCGCAAATCGTCGTTCGACTGTAGCAAACGAGATTGTGTGATTAGGACTTGCATCGGATGACTTGACAGAAAAATTTATAGAAGAATAGAGCAAATGCGAGGTCGAAGACAAGAACAGAGCCAACTCAATACATTCAAGGCATCGAAGAAGAGCAACAGAAAGTAATACTGAAAATCTGTACAACGATAAAAGCGATGCAAACGATAAAGAAAAAAAAAATAGTATTTGGGTGTTAAAGTTTCACAAGGGGAATACTGGATTCTGCCGTCAAAGAGATAAACGGCATGTAAGGAAAATATGTTGCCTAGGAAATAGTATTCTGTGGGAAAGCATCACAAGGGAAAATCGCCATCCGCTCCACGGATTAATCCGAGATCGATTTGTTCCGGTCCCGAGTAGACAAAGTGTAGAACTGGATTATCCTTTTTTTACACAATTGAGAAATATGTCTCCTGGGTATGTGTACCCAGCATACCGCAGGGCAAGACATATATGGTGGGGCTGCCACTTTCATTAACGTCCATCCTAAGTTTCTGTTTGGGTTTTCTCCCATAAAATGACCGTTTTACGGGAGTTTTCTCTGTTCCAGATGTCCATAAGGGTCTACAGCGTGGTGACCGTTGACCAACGAGCACTCATCCGCTAGGGGCAGTCCATCACCAGACAGTGTCCTAACCTCTACTTGTTGATGCCAAGCTGAGGAGGGACAGCTTAGCCAGCTCTCCAAAGTCGTTAGCCACCCGTGACCCCTCCCCCCGCCATTCGAATATGCGCTCGAATGTTTTGCCTTCATCGAGAAACATACTTCGGGAGCACAAGAGAAAATGAAATTGGAATTTACAGTACAGTGGTGACAAGCATAATAACCTGGCATTCAGTTCCAATGTTTGGCCATTGGAAAATAACATAGAAAAAGGATTAGTAGAAACCGAAATGGATTTTGAAATAGAGTGGCCGGTAGGTCCAGACGAGAAACTGTAGCGAGCAGCCGGATTTATGTGAATAGTGAATACTATTATGGAGGACTTAAAAATAAACAGTTGATTTGGCGTGGACATGTGAAAGGAATGGCGAACAGAAACCACCAAAACGGTTGTTGAATTGGCAGTCCAAAGACTAAAGGAGACCGGGCAGCGAGGAAAGGGTTAGACCAGAACGTCAGAGAGAGGACCAAGTAAAGTGGAGAAGATGGGGAGACGTCACAACAAAATATTTTGCTGTTCTGATGGGAATGGGTACGGATACAGGAAACGCTACTCCACGTGTGTTGTTTTCGAATATAACGAATGATGTGTAGTTTTTTAACAGAACTATTATGGGTTATATACTGTACGTATAACACATATAATCAGTGAAAACAGTGTCTTGTGTTAATTTACTGTGCGCTCGGTGTTGTTCGATCGTGCCCGTCTCGACAGCTGCGTAACGAAGTACTGTACTGTGTAATGTGTTTTCGTTGTAATACTCTGTCTAAGTTTCCGAAACTACTCGGACGTCGACACTCTTTTTAGGAATCTTCTGACGCTGGAAAGCTTATTACTGCGAGTCTCTTGAGCATTTGAACGCGCGCCCGACGTTTACAGTTGTAAAACTTATTCACCCGCTTGACCATGTCCGGCTCTAGTAGAAGGCCGGAACATTAAACGTGGCAACGTTGCGTCTGAGGCATATAAGCATAGTGTAATACAATAGCTAAAGCGAACAGGTTATATTTTGATTTAATTTCATAGCATTACTAAAATCATGAGTAGGCCTATTTATAGCTAAATCTAAATTATAGGTCTGTGCGCACTTAGTACTATACGTTTAAGTTGAAGAAATTAGTGAATTAGTGTTAGGCCTAATGAATTAATTTTGTTCGAATTATTGAATTCGTATCATATGAATACGTATGTATTCGTAGTTAATTAGTATATTTTAAATAATATAACAATATTGTACATAATATACTTTTAATTTGTAAAAAACGAAGAATTAAGAGATCGTCTAGTCAGCCTAAAAATATCAGCTGGTTCCATTGTTGCCACGTTTAATGTTCCGACCTTCTACTGGAGCCGGCCATGGCTTGACCTAACTTGCATTTGTTTTGGTTAAATGGTGTCGTGCCTTCTGTTTCGCTGTTGTTGGCTTGTCTACATTCAAAAACTCGCCCTTGACAGAAGTGTGACTAGTTGTAATCTCTGAACATGCATACATAGTAGATGACAGTAATAAACAATATAACAATAGTAGTATAGTAATCATTCCCTGATAAATTGGTATTGCGGATGTAGGCGAGTTCCTAGATGGGAGCAGGTAATTCCGATTTAAACAGTGAATTGCTACACGACGATTCACGAGTTGGGGATGGTCGAGTTCGTAGACAGCTGTAATAAACTTAAACCGACTGTGAGGGCAGGTAGATAGACCGCTTTAGAACGGTTTTCCAGATTTCTGGACTACTTTGAACCTTATCTTCTTTTCGAATAATTCCCAAAAAGTAAGAATTAAATGTCCAGTAAGAGAACGCCAAGGATATAAATTCCTTGCAAAATATTTCCACCCCTAGAGTACGGAGAGTTGATAAGTGTGTGTTTCAAAGTTTATAAAGCGAGTTTGTGAATAATGGATGTGTATTGCACTTTAAATTTTGGTTAACTTTTTGTATTTAACGTTTTATAATTACTTCTCATATCAGTCGAACAAAATTATCAAAGCACGATGTTTCACACCTTTATCTGAATTTTACTAAATTTTGGCTTAGGCTTGGTAAAGACTCAAAACAAAATAATAATGCTTTACCGAAGATTATACACAAAATTTTAATCGCATAATTTTTAAATGCGATATTTCATTATTATACTATACTTTATATTTCATTAGAAAATATATTATTTCGTTTCAAATGTAGTCGTCAGGGTACACGATTTTACGTTAACGTTTCTTGCATTTTGCAGGTAAGAAATTGAGGTATCGACCATGTTCTATCTCAAAAGGGAAGCTGCACTGCCTCAAAAGGGAAGCTATAGTACCGCTCGTATTAATGGATCCACGAGGAGGCTCAAACGCTTGGTTCTAAACGGTAAAATGTTGCCTCGCGGGCGGCTTGTATAAATCCGGAGAATCATTCCTTATGGTCTCATCCCATTTAAATCAAGGCTTAACTCGATGAAGAACCCACCTGGCAAAACATTTCTCTTTACAGGGTACACGACGGTGACCGCAGCCGAGTTCTTCAGTAATCTCCTCCGCCTTGGTCCGCGTATCGTATTGTCTCCTCTGTTTTGGTATTTTCGGTGACTTCTCTCGATGACCCTGCACTGCTTTCTTTAAACGTTTTCGTACATCGACGTGCGTTATCTGGTCGATTATGGTCTCACCGTAGACACTTCTGAGCCTTTTGTGGAGTCACCAGTTGTTCGTTTTTCCTTGTATAACTCGTTTTCTGTTTCATATCTGTGGTTACGCAGATCAACAAACAAAAACTTTATATCAGTCAAACTGTACGAGTCCCTGTTTGTGCCTGTAAAAAACATACATAATAGTTAATAATTCCTCATGAAACTCTCCACACTTCGTACTCGACCGAACTTCTCCTCCCCCATGTAGGCGGTGACTACAGCCGGGACACTGTTCTCGTTAAGAAGAAAATATGTTAGAGAAACTCCAGTTGCAGTCTGTGATACCATTACTGGAATAGACCAAGAACAGCCCACTCACACTTAATGCGCCTGCCGTATCGGACAGAGTAGGCAGTATCTACCTGTGCAGTATGAGAGTGTAAACAAACATTGCTTATTATAAAAGATACACTTATCTGAATATTAAAATACACAGCGGCTGTGCTTACACGGACGCTGTCAGGCGGCGTTTTAAATATACATGTCAGTGGCTGTCGTAGGAGTTGATATATTCAAGGCATCGTAGTAGATGGAAATTACTATTAAACTAAAAAAGTAATCTGAAATTGTACCTTATAGTAAACAGTACGTACATCATATACTTGTGAAAAAATAGTTTGGTGTTACACGTGACATAATAAACAGTACCCACATTATGTTTGTGAAAAGTATTAAATTTTATCGCTACTCACAACGCTTACTTGCTAAATTGTAAAGTAACTGACAGCAACATACAGTTTGTTGCAGGCAACATCAGAGCCGGATGTTTTTGGTCTGATTGTTAACGAGCGAGTAGGTCACGGTTTACGCTTGTTTCGAGACCTTTAGAAGGTCGTGCGTGGACAACCCATTTCTCGTATATGTAGGTCGGGCTTTTGGAACGACCGAGTACCTTAATGTCATAGCTTTCAGACTTTTGGGAATTCCCTTAGTGGAGAGTTATTTTTGAATATCGATAATTATAACGAAATAAAATTACTTCTTGTTTTCAAAGGTAGAAAATGTTTATGGACATGGGAAGCAGTCGCATGTGACAAGAGGAGGTGACGAAGAAAGAGAGAGATAGGATAGAGGAAAAATTAACTTGACCTTTTACATGTGCCCCAGGATAGACTGCCAGTAACAGTAGTAGATAAATGGTCAGAGGGGAAGAAAGATGTAGGAAGGACGAGGTGACCGTAGGTGCCGTAACAATGTTAGTGAAGCATACTCTTTACAAAAAAGTATGTATGTTGATACAAGCCGACTAGTTTTGTTAAAGAGAAGTACGTACTTTACTCAGCGTGGGCTGGTAGCTCCGGAGACAAAGGGAGCGCGTACCGGGCGGAATATGTTTGAATGTCTCTGTTTGTTTGCACTACGTGAAGACTGTACAATGAACTGGCAAACTTTAGCGTTAGACAACACGTGTAGTCGTTAGCACACCCACACAGTTGCGGTCTGTGTGTGTGTGTGTGTGTGTGTGTGTGTGTGTGTGTGTGTGTGCGCGTGCGTGCGTGCGTGCGTGCAGGCCGTGAGTGGTACGATGAAACGGGATGAATATAAGGGTCCCGTGCGCATTGACAGGCTTTCTCCACGGACTGTACTGGGCAGCAATATGCGGATGGTTCACAGAATTTGTTTTTGAAGAAGTTGTGTAGGCGTGAGGTGCGACGGTACCCGGATGACTGCTTGAAGTTTACTTACTGGTGTTTATTCAGCAATCTGGTCGTTCCTGAGTTTTGGAGAAGATACTGTCTACCACACCTGTATGATGCGGGAAAGTAGCTACCTATTGTCCATGGCGGCGCTTTCTTTTGCAAAATTACAGACGCCATAGACAATACCTCGGAATCGGTTATCACTTAGCGTGTACTACCGGAGTTGACAAGACGATTATGGTTTTGTCGATCCTTTCAGATCGTTCGCTGACCATCGTAGCTTGGGTCCAATTGAAATCTTTCTTCTTCAGTGCATTGTCTCAATCTTCCACACTTTTATACGTTGTTCCTTCTCGCGTCTTCGCCATATATCATCGCAGCTGCTGTGTTTGTAGTTTGCTCTAACATACATTTTGAATCAAATTGAATTGTCCAATAATTCTGTTTGTGTCACTCTTGATCTTAACCATATTAGTATTTTCTTTAATATTTCGTAACCATTTTAAAGTGAGAACTTCATACACCGTATTTTGGTGCCCGACTCACTTCCGTACACCGTGCGCTGCTAGGGCAATAAAGTGATTCAACGTATAACGAAAGAGCTGAATCGAAAAACGTTAGCCGTGAAGGAGAGGAGAGCGATAGACCTTCCCCTCTCGCACTAGCGACCAAGCTACGTCCCCTCTTTTATTCACGTCATCCACTTTCGCACGTTACCTTTTACTGATGGGGCCCTGCATTACTTCATAAAAATTGCAATGAATTTTCCTCTAATTTTGAGTCAAGGTTCCAACGTAAATTTTGCGAATAACAGCTCACAACCTTTGGTAGAATTTCTTCGAGACACGGTATACTTGTAATCGAACGACGATCCATCAGTTGCACACTACGACTGGAGGTGGTACCATAATCGATTCCGTATTTTTGAGATTTCTTGATAAAATAGAATCTAAAACATTCATATCTTACTTCGGTTACCACAAACCTATAGTTTCATTCGTCAAGGTTGAACATGAATCGCTCGTTATTTCTCCTATTGATAATTAGCATCATAATTTATACACAGCAAATTTTTGTATTATTATTAACTTTAAGACACACCATTCATTCAATAAGATTGCATTAGCTTTTTCTAAAAAAAATTGAATTATTATATTGCGCGTATCACGTTGTACTTTTCAACTAGTATTGCTTAAATCACATTGTTATATTGAAAAAAAATTACTTGTTACGTAGGCCTGTTGTTTGTATATGTGCGTGTACTGAAAATAATACGACGTGTTATATGATTCTATTTATTTTCATTGTAAATATCGATTTCTTAAAATACATATAATCACTGCTATGCCCTCGTCTCATTTAATTATCCGTTCATTCTTATTTGAATCGTAATTCTCTATAGCAAGGTCCTCTCTTACTCCAAATAATAGCAGAAACCTTATACATGTTGAACCTGTTTACTCGCCACGCGTCACTTAAGTTCTCACTTCTGGCGTGTCCCATTTTCCACAGACACGTTTATTGCACAGTGGGTAAGATTGTATTTTAGGGAGACACGTATAACACTTCCGATGTACTACTCTGGAGAGTGGATTAAGAAACGAAAGAGAGAAGAGAGAGGGAGAGAGAAAGGACTGTAAAAGCGACGTATCTCTTTGAATTTTTATAATTATTATTTTTTTATATAGTAATCAGCCGTGGCGAGGATTATCTGTAATCTTCGTACGTTAAGTCTCTTTGATTGTCGCCGTTTGTTGCGAATCGTTATAAGACGACCTTTAGCGACAAGGTTATTGGTCTGGTGTGCGCGTGTCGGTGCGTTAACGTCTGAAGTTAACTTTTTAATAAAACTTTGTGAAAAATGTATTTGGTTTCAGCGTAAGAAAGCGTAAAGTACGATCTAAGAAAGAAAAACGGGAGAGAGTGGAGGCAGCGCGCTTAGGGTTTCATTTAAAACTATATAATCCTTTTAAAATTCGGCTTTGTTAGGTAAGTAATTTGTGTTTAAGAAGGTAAGTTGTGACGTGACGCGCGCTAGATGGCGTGAAAATCGCTTTCGTTAACCCCTCTGAGCAAACTTTTGCGCTTAACACTTCGTGTCAACGTACTGAGAGTATTTTGGGCGTTCAGTATGTGTATAATGTCTGTGTCAATAACTTGGGATTTTACTTAACTGAGTAACGTTCTCACTCGCTGGCGTGTTTGATGGTACAGTTTGACTCTGGTCTTGCTGTCACGACAAGAATAATTAAGAAAACTAAATTTTTAGATATCCAAGACCGACCAGCACCTACAAATATACATGTGGTTATGAAATTCTTATTTCTTCTCAACGTAATACTACGATACATTTTTAAAGGTAAAGTTCAGTCAGGCGGAGTTTCAAAACGATAATGGCAAAATCTAAATACAAAATATTTGTATAAATACATGGAGAAAAATAGGACCTTTTAAGACTATTGTCTGTTTAGGTTTTCCATTTCAAAAAAAAAAAAAATAATAATTTGTATATAAGTAACTCGACGAGTTTCGTGCATTATTTTGTGTGTGTGTGTGTGTGTGTGACCAAATTATAATTATTCCTGCAAGTTACATTGTATTATTGTCGTTTCAATTGACCTGATGTACGTTTAACTGAATATATCAGTATCTTCAGAGGTTTGTAAATGAATTAACAAATAACCGAATTAATTAGATTTCAATAGAGAAACTAACGGATAATAGAATTTGTTTCGATTTTAATATAAAATAACGAGTAGGCTGATCGATTTAAATTGACAAGTGTTTTAATTTTTTTACTTGATCAGCTGTTTTGACGGTTACATTGGGAATATTTAATGTTTGTATTTTATTTATTTAAAAACATTTTAATACATCATCTTGTTTTGATTTGATTTGATTTTGTTCTTTAATTAGTAAATTATTGTGATTGTAAATTATAAACATTGGGATTTGCAAATTAAAAATATACAAAAAGGTCAAAAAATGAATGTTAGGAAAATCTTAATATTTACGAACACAATAACAATAATTTATAATTAAAGAACAAACTGAAATAAAAACAAAACAAGATGATCTATTAAAAATTATAAATTTATTAAAATAAATATTGGATATTTCCAGTGTAGTGTGATGATGTATGCATTGAGTCAGAGAAAGTGGTGTTTAATTATCGTGTGTCATCAACAGTTTGGATCTATAAATAACGTGTTTTTAGCACTGAATTCGTGATGACTAGCGAATTCCCGCTTATCAGCCAACATACAGCTCTTTTACGGCGTTATTTGATGAGAATGGTGGGCGATAAGAATGGAGAAGTTAGTGAACGTTGTACGTGTGCGTGGCGATAAATACTGGTAACTCATGTGTATAACTAACTGTACGTTTGGTGGTAGCAGTAGAGCGATGAGACAGACAGCACGCTCGTCGACGAGCTGTCAGAACCATTCTTTAAATAATACTAGTATAGTATACTAGAATTCAGTGGCGTGCGGTGGGTAAAAAAGTTTGGTGAAGCTGAGTTATATCCGATACCGTAGGCCTAATTCAGTTTCAAAAAGACAGCGGAAGCGCAATTTATAATTAAAATTAACGTATAGTGGCTTACCTACTAATCCGTCTTCCTGTTAGTAGGCGGCATACATGATTATGATTGAATTTTAGGTATAAGATCCATTGTTAAGTCTATTATCTTAATGTTTTATATCATGATAAAATATTATGTTTAACGCAGAATACATAGAACACATAGGCTATACCCCGCGGCTGGACATCTCTAACACCGAGTTACTAAATCTTTAAAAAACAGTGGCACAATACAGGCTTCAACTTGAGGTGCAGATTCTTTTTAAAACACATGGGTCTATAAATATAAATACTGTCATAGCACATTTGCAGTGGTAAAATATCAGCTTTTTTACGAATAAGCACACTAATACGTTGTTCAAGCATACTAATAATTCTCCTGTACGCAAACACATTTTCTTTAAATATACAAACATTTAAATAGTTTTCAGTATCGTATTAGAGTTTAATAGCTTTAAAAGATCGGATACACTTTTCCCTTTAAACTCTTCATTAATATACAACACAATAAGTTCGTTTTATAAACGCACACTGTCAAAGAATTTGCCAAAAGTTTCCAAAAGGCTTTAAAAAGGACATTCAGGATAATCTTGAAACCGTGTATACAAGTGATTGTCAATGTTATCAAACACTCACAATAAATATGTTTGTAGTTCACATTCCTTCTCTGTGATGGCTCCCTTAATACAGATAGATTTTGCTGAAAAACGCCTTCAAAGTCATCACGGAGAGATGCTATACTTTGTCCAGTTTCTGCAATTTTCTTTCGGCAGTACAAAATGTCACTTGCTTGAGTCTGTCATCTGTATATGAAAATATTTTATCGAAAGTATTTTGTCTCTAACACTGACAAAAATTCACTAATGGAAGCTAAAATATCAGACTCGATCTCTTCAAGGTGGTCTAACGTGGCATTGAATACGTCACACAATTGATGTCTGTTCCTGTACATGGTGTTTACATGTCTAGAGGAATAATTCCACCTTATTGGGCACAGATCGGCAAGTCATCAACTGCACAGACTCATATAAAAATTTAGTGCGTTTTGGAGATCTCGAAAAATGCTGCAATACCACTCTAGTGTGCTTCAAAATATTTTCCAGTCGAGTATTTGCCTGACACTTTGAGACAAAACAAGGTTTAAACATGAGCATATCAATGTACAAAGAAAGTTTGCAGATTAGTTCTTTAAATTGCGGCCTCTATTCCAATTAAAATTTCCCCATTGTTGCCGCCCCATCGTAGGCTTGAGCGACTAGTTTTTCACTGCATTCAAATTCAGTCAGGAACTGGAGAATGAGCGTTGCAACAGCCTGGGCATATCGATCACAACTTACGTCATTGAATCCTAAAAATCTCTCTTTAATTCTCCATTATGCGCGTAATGCAAAACTATAGAGAACTATGCTTTATTTGAAATATCTCTGGTTTCATCGACTAATACAGCTACAAAGTGTACCTCCTTTGTTTTATTTTTTATAGTCACTAAAAGAACTGAGCTAATCGCTTCAATGAGATTAGACAGTTTCTTAAACACAGTAGTTGTTCCGCAAGAAGAGGATGATACTCGGCTGTGTACTTGAGACGTTCTACGTAATTGCCTCGGTAAACCGTCTTTTCCATTTTGTCGTGTCCTCGAAATGATAATTCTCATTTACCGAGATATCAAACAGCATTAGTCTCCTAAGAAAATCTCTTTTGCGTTGAACTTTCTGATTGTTAGCCGATATCTCCCATTTAAGTTGGTCATCTAATGCAGTTTCTATTCTACTGTGACCGAAAGCAGCAATACACAATGATGAACGAAGATGATTCACAGTAATTTCATGTCCGCCAATAGATCCAGCTTGGTTTCCTAAATGTTTGAATCCAGTCTTGGCCTAGGCAGTGATCTTGTCCTTTCCAAACGATAAAAAAAAAAAAAAAACAGCAAAATAGTGCAATTAGCTCAGCACTCCCAGCCAACTACTCACATGTGCTGTACATACTAGACTGGAAATGCCTAGTAAACTTTCCAGACTGCTGGGTTAAGTTTAAAAGATTCGGGACCGGATTACCAATTTTTATCGTTTCAGTTTTTTCGTTGAATGACCGGAAAGAAAAAGTTTTTGCCGAAACGTCTTTTATTATTCAAACCGACACTGTAGAAAAAATATTACACCAACACTGAAACTATCCTAAAATAGATAACTAAACTTCAAATATGTGTATCGCTTAAATACAACGTAAATAAAATGTAAGACGCACTATTTAATAAGGTATAATTACAACTTCAAATGTTAAAAACGGAAACGCATATGGTTTAAATGTGATAGGCCTACTAAATAAAGTAACACGGGCAGCGATACCAGCAAACTCAACACCATGCAGTCCAGCTCAACCCAAGCTAGCATCAGTTATACCGGCCACTGCAGAGGCGGTTTTCCATCTCGCTCTGCGTGCGCGCGCATCTTTTTACACCAGGCTACCTCAAGCTGCGACGAACCTGCTTCACCTACCACTGCAGAGCCAGCGTGTGAAATCAGTTTACTTAACAAATTTTCGAAATAGTCACGTAGAGAATTCCAGTGAATTTTTATTGTGGTTACTTATAATTAGATTCAATTAAATTATAAAATTTACTTTTAATAATTGCAGTTAGTGTGTCTCCAATCATTACTGAAGCAGTGCTTCACTTGCTTCCCTTCACCGCACGCACTGGTAGAATTGTTGAACGAATTGTGAATTTGACTATTTGTGTGTGTGTGTGTGTGGGGGGGGGGGGTCAAACTATTCTACCACAATTAATATCGTTGTGCATATAGGCAGTAGTGTTCTCTGAATTTAGTGTGTAAATAATCTCTACAAAACTGTACCCGCCGCGTGTAGTGTCAATAACGATTTCCATTGCGTCTGTACATAAACACCTACTTCAATTTAAGAAATAGAGGGGGGGAGGGAGAGAGAGAGAGAGAGAGAGAGAGAGAGAGAGAGAGAGAGAGAGAGAGAGAGAGAGAGAGAGAGACCAACTAGTTTCTTCAGATAGCAATCGGATTCCGTGCTACGTAATCCTATCATCCATAAAGTACACAACGCAGGGATTTACTTCATTCGCAGCGGGGTCCCCCAAACCGTTGAGTCGCCTCCTTGCTGCTGGGGATTATTAACCTACTAAACTACTTTAGTGGATTCGCATCAGACTTTAGCAAAGACTTGATACTTTTGTTTGGAGTCTGGCCAGCATCTCACATTCATTCGTTCGTGCATGCGTGTTCATTCATTCACTGATGTATTGAACTACTCCGTCGCTGTAACATTTCCTCTTGGGTCCGCCTTCGATCTGGCCATGGCTGGCTCTAGTAGAAGGCCGAAACATTAAACGTGGCAACACAGGAACAGCTGAGATTTTGAGCCCGACTAGACAGTCTCTTAATTTATCTATTTCAATAATCAAATCACATCATTTTTAATTGCCGGTTAACAGCAGTTTTATTCACTTATTCCAAATTAAAAGTTTATTATGTAAAATACTGTTAGGCCTGTATTATTTAAGAAATATAATAATTAACTCATTCAAAATTCGAACAAAATTAATTTATTAAGCCTAATACTAATTTCTTCAGCTTAAACCTACAGTATATTACTAAGTGCGCACAGACCTATAAATTTAGATTTAGCTATAAATAGACCTACTCATGATTTTAGTAATGCTATGAAATAAAATCAAAATATAACATGTTCACTTTAGCTATTATATAATATATTACACTATCCTTATAGGTCTCAGACGTAACATTGCCACGTTTAATGTTCCGACCGTCTACTAGGGCCGGCCATGATCTGGCGAGTGGAAAATTGACCTGCGGAATGCGTATTGCCCCTGCAACTCAACGCGCCATAGATGTGCGAGCTCGGAAATGTGACATGAAAATGTCAGTAACACCTGTTATATTACTTAACAGACAGGTCTTTGTTAACAGAAAAGTGTTAAGAACTTCATAGTTTGTGTGTTTTGTTTGTTTTAATGTCTCTTGACAATCAGTGTAGCGTTTTCCGTAAAGGAACAATATTTATTTTATGAAAAATTGTTCCCACTCGATTGTTTCACAGTGTATACTGCTATCGATTGTATTGCTTGAACACATAGATGTTCATAGTTGGCTCGTCTTACTCTGGTATCGCGTCAGGAAACAAAACGAAGTCCCGTGTTTGTGTGAGCAGATTAGTACAGATGAAATTATGTATAAAGTTAAAAATGAATTGAGTCTGGGGGGTGTGTTTAACCACTGCATCTTCAGAACCGATCAATTTTAACAAACCAACGTCAAAATGTTAGATTTTATTTACAAAATGGTACCGTGCACGAAATGGTTTGAAAGTAACAAAATGGGGGTCGCAGGACGCCATTTTTGTTTCTTTTATTACATAATATCTAATTTAAAAAATTAATGTTTAAACATAGATCCCGTATTTTTCCAGTTTATTCGTTCCCCGTCAGTCAATAAAACAAAAGCTAATCGGTTCCGTCTAAACTGGTTAGGCTTTCTGTTTCCACAAGGACATGGTGATATCGAATTTTGAATTAAAATGTCGTTAAATCTCTTTAACTTCTAAACCACAATCGATTTTAATGGAGCAAACATTAAGTTGTTACTTGCACATTCACATGTAGCTATTGAATAATTAATATAAGTAGGCCTATTGTGTTACTGTAACATAATGTCAAAAATTAGTTAATCTGTTATTGCTGGCGAATGCTTTTGATTCTTGTAGCGATGGTTTTTTACAATCGGGGTTTTTGTTTTGTTTTAATAATTATAACTTTCTGGGTGATAAGTGATTCGAGATTTTCATGAAACTACTTTTTAATACTTTAAAAAGACTCGAAAATTTCTTGTGTTCCCCTCCTTTCGGAAATACGAGAACAGCTGATCAGTAGCGGACTAAAGGGGGGCGGAGGGGGCAGACCGCCACGGGCCTCACTTAGTAGGGGGCCTCCAGATTTCTAAAATTAGGTTTTTTGGAACATTTTATAATTTATTTGCAAATGTTCTATTGTCACGACCTGAAACGCAACACTAGAAGAGCTCCAGGATTTAATCGATCGATTCCAAAGATTTTTTAATAAGTTACTATTTTGAATTTACCTTACAATCCTACCTCGTAAAGTGTTTACAGACATTTAAAAAGAATCTTATAAAGGTAAGTTTATTATTAGAAATATATTCATACTAAAAACGAAGCGTCAGTTGTACCTGGCGTCAGTGCCTAACCACGTAGTCGGAAGTCGCGTGAATTGAGCCCCAACAGCACGGACGATAACGGCAGCGGCAGCGATTCAAGAAGGCCGTGCCTCAGTACGAAAATGTAAACGGCGGAGTGAAATACCAAGCGATAACATGTAGGCCTATGCTAAAAGAGATTACACCACCGAAAAACTCAGGACATATACAGTTTATTTAAAATCTCTCGTCAGAATTTTTACCGAACGGTAGATAATTCGGAGTGCGGTAATCGGGTCAGTTACTCGAACGAACGAAAATTTTCCGAGGCCAAAACTAGAAAACGGCCATTTTAGAAAGTTCAAATTATTTGCACTAAAACTGCTGATTTGAAAAAAAAATTGTTTGCTGCAATGATAAATTTGTTTTGAAATATAGAAGTTTATTTGATATTGTAAAGTATTGTTACGCAATTACGATCAATGAGACCGTCGTAACAGTATTGTAATAAAGATGCAGTCTATAAATAACACTACTCCTATTATTTTTTTAAACTTTGCATTTACAATATGAAAGTGGGTTTTTATTTCAAACGTTACTATAGCTTCTTATGAAGTTTCCTAACTAGATATACCAATACAGTAATTAGACAATAAATACATAACAGTAAAGTGTTTTTGCTATGTATTACTTAAAGATAAATTGGATTATAAACACCCGTCTTAAGGGAGGGTGGCCTGAGAAAGAAATCCGCCCCGGGCCTCCAGTGACCTAGGTACGCCACTGCAGCTGATGTAACGTATGCCAGCTAAGGACCTACAGTTCCCTTGACGTGTATATGTTAATACCCATCTTCTCCTCCCCCATACTGTGTGTGTGGGTGAGCGCGCGCGTTTGCGACAACAGCATTAACGTTTCTGCAATCAATTAGCTGGCTTGCAGGCTACAGCGCCGTAATGAATAAACATCGGCATCAGGTGCAAGACGTCTTACCCGTAAGTACCAGTACATTATTAATGACTGAGCTTCAGCGTTGTGCTGAGTAGCCTGCGTGTCGTCGTTTGACAGTTACGATCTGTGTCAAAGCCCGTCACTTTTTATACTATAGTGTACTGATCCCTCTATAAATGCAGATACTCGTACGAGAGAATAGAAAAATAGGTTGGATTAAATCGGTGTTTTCAGAAAGCCGGTAAAAGGAACTGGTATTGGAAAACTACTGTCTTTCATGTATCGACAATATGTTCTGTATAAATGTGTAAAGCAAGTCACTGAAGAGGAACAGCAGTCGGGGGAGACGTGCAGTCGTTTGTTCATAGATTTCGCCGAAACTTATGATAAGTTTCCCGTAGTTATATCGTTCATCTTCAGTAGGTCTACACATTCTCCTTCGACTGCATTATAGAGGAACCCCCAAAACTACTGTCTTTCATGTATCGACAATATGTTCTGTATAAATGTGTAAAGCAAGTCACTGAAGAAGAACAGCAGTCGGAGGGGACGTGCAGTCGTTTGTTCATAGATTTCGCCGAAACTTATGATAAGTTTCCCGTAGTTATATCGTTCATCTTCAGTACACATTCTCCTTCGACTGCATTATAGAGGAACGCCCCTAAGGTAGACACAGCATTGACCGTGTCTTGAAGTATTTTGACAATAATTACACTAACATGCTCCCTGACCTTCAAAACTTGCTAACTATTTGGACAAAGCACATTTATTAAGAGGAGATGAACAGTTTTCGGTCAAAAAATCTTTTTTTTTCAAAGCATTCTCTATTTAATCCTGATTAAGAAAATGTATACTTTTTTGAGATTATCTACATTAATGTGACAATAGAAAAAAAATAAAATAAAACGTATTACACCTTATTTTCCGGCTCACGTTGTTTAGCTTTACGCGCGTTTTCCGTAATAACCATGGATTTCAACAATTAGGTACACTTTTCTCAAAACCTATAAGCACTATTGAGTTCAAATTTTTTGTGGTTGAACAGTACAATGTAACAATCAAAATTTACTACAATTAATCTCTTCCTTTAAAAAATTAATTTTGTAAAAAAATTTAAATAAAAAAATATTTTCAAAACATTTATAAAAATTAATTATTTTTTTATATTGCCTTTTTTTTAATTGCTTCAAACTAGTACATTATGTTCCAAATATATGTGTTTTGGTATGGTTGATATTTCAAATACATATCTTAAATAGATCATTCATTAATGGTACCTAATTAAACCCCCGTTTGCCCATTTAAAATACACTGGAAAAAAAGTGCATGGATCTCCCCTTAATGTATAACTTTTGATATTAGATAATTTTACAATTATTAGAAATCTTAAGAAAATCCCGATTACGCTACTATTTTTTGTTTAATAAAGTAAGAGGTGTAGAGCTACAAATTCACAGATACAGTAAGCGGTACACATTGTAAACAATCGGATTTGTAGTGAATTTTCTTTAGTCTGACACCGGGCTGGATTTTTACAATTTCTTTCAAATATTTAATCTTTGTGTGCCTTGAGGTTGAGTTAAGATGAAATTTTCAGAACATGGGCCCTGGGTTAAAAAATTTTGAAATTTCCTAAACTGTACAGTAGGGTTATATAGAGATTTTGATGAAGTTCTTTTTAAATTTATATTCCATATGGAATTTGAAATGTTACCAAACGTCGGGTACTGGCGACCTTTCTAAAAATTAACACTACATTCAGATATTAGTTAAAACTCATTTTAACTTGATACGCCACATGAATTTTTGCGATTTTATTAAAATTTCCATCCACTCTTTGGTCCTTGGCATCACAGAATTTTGCATTTTTAAAAATGAACACTAAATTTATATTTTCTTTAAAATTCTCCTTATTTGTAACCTCGCATAGCCTTTCGCGATTTTTTTTTTCAAAATTTGGACTCCCTTAATATTTGCCCCCACCTCTATTTTTGGGGGACCAATCTCAAAAACAATAGGGTTCTGTAGGGTAAAAGCATGGACACGCGTGTCAAGGTTTACGGAAATGGGTTGATGCATTCAAAAGTTATCGCGAGATATATCCGTAATAGATATATAGATATTTGCCAAACGCAAGAATTAAAACTGAGAGCTCCCGTCGATCGTTCAGTATTTGTATCTGGAAAGTGAGTGTCTCATTCTTTGGCCACAAGGAAAAGAAACAGCAGCGATGAATTCCGTCTCCATGTATTTCCTAAGTTCCGATCATCAAAGTCTATTCGTCACACCCACGTCCAAGCCGTCTCTCCGATTTCGCTTGGTCTGGCTGGTCTTCTTTTCCCGTCTGTCAACATTTGTTTCAGAAAGCTGTGTTTAGTTACTTGTCGGTTGTGTCATACCAGATCAGCTGCTTATTTCTGATCTCATCGATGATTGAACATATAATTCTCGTGTCACCTCACATCAGATCTTCTTGTATAAGTCTTTTCCTTACTGGCTACTCGCCTCCAGAAACCTATTTCAGTTGCTCTCATAATGCTTTTTTCTACGTTATCTCTCAGTGGCCACATGTACGAACTGTACGTTAAATTACTTTTAACTGTTACATCGTATGTGTGGCAGTTACTTTCTTTTATGGTATTATCATTACATAGAATGATAGTAGACTGATGGTTATTTTTTCCTTTCGGACTTTTTCCTTCTTTGATTGGTCCTTTCTTAGAAACGTTCACTCGTGGGTAATCATTATAAACACTGCCGTTTTAGATTTTATCAGATAGGAAAGTATATCGGTTGAACAAACTAAATAAATTGCTTTGAAACAAATAATTAAATTAATGTGAGGCAAATAATTTTGAATAACCTGTGCTAGAACAAGTAAAGTTCTTTAATTGTTTGGGATGTGGTACCGGTATGAGTTATAATTTTAATCATGATTTAGAAAATAGAATATCATAATATTAGGCTTTGAATTATGAGTGGTAAAATTGTAACAGTCGTTAAAATAAAAGTCAAAATGGACACTTTATTGAAATTTATAGAACTATGGCAATTTTTAGCCTGTCATATGGTAGTGAGACCCCCTGGGATTGTAAACGTATCCAGTCTGCGGTGATGAAATTTCACGATTAGTGGGAAGAACGGATTGTAAGAGAAACGATGATGTCAGGAAAGACATGAACATATTTGCAGTAAATTTAAAAAAATTTACAGGCATTGCACAAATGCAGTGCACAGAGAAGGGCATTGATAATGCTTCATTAAATTAAAAAATATATATATTTATAATTATAAATATAATATATATGTATACTCGCTTCCTCCTGATCCATCGCTCCGTAATAAATTCTTGTCTGATGTACTACCTTACGATAAATTTAAGGGGATATGGCACTGAAACTCACCAAAAAATTCAAAATTTTCTACGTTATTGACAACAAAGAACTAGTTTCTAAGGAAACTCACCTGTTCCCATTTTCGATCACGCATCAGCGATCGTCCGCAAATGTGCGACACGTCCTTATAAACATTTACAATGTTAAAAATAATGGATTACCACATCAAGTGGAAGGAATATTTATATATACAGCCGATGATAACATTGCCGAGAAATGTTTACAGCATATATTGGAAGTTGTAAACAAAGGTCAGGATGCAAAAAACTAAGATGGGGGCACAACAAACCTGTGAGGCTGCAACAGGCATCATACCTGAAAGTAGGTGATCATAAAAGAGCAACGTCAAGTATGTTAAGCAGTGAAGTAGTAAGATTTTACGCACACCAAAAATAATTAAAATAGATTTTATTGTTGCTAACACCAAACTCTTAGACCGTTCTTCGATAAGACATCCGCACTGGCTCTATATAGTTACAGTTGAACGTGGATGAAACGTTTGATGTTAAAAGTGTAAATAAAACGTTTATAAAATCCCAAAACGGTGTTGTTTTTAATAATAAAAATAGATAATATTAAGTGTGAAGAAGAAGCAGTGTACATAAAAACTCCAGAGTTTTACAGAAGCGGATTTGAAAATTAATAAAGTTAACAAGAGAGTCTAAGTGAAACACCGCTGTACGACGCTGAGAAACACTTCTCCTAATTACTGTGGCACTGTAACTTTCGTGCTGCTACAATTTTTCCGTTTCTTTGTCTCGTTATCGCCTGCTTTCTTGATTACGACAAACGACTTTGCCGTTCTACGTGTGCGCGACGTCCTCCGTTCTAATGACTCTAGCGGCGACCTGTTACACAACGTCTGTAATTACAGCAATAAAAATTTTGCTGTTTCTCCGTTTATGCTATCTCCACAAAACTGATGTAGCTGCGTACGAAATGTAATGTGCTTGATGAAAACTTGTAATGGTGAAGTGACTGATCACTCCAATGGTTTTTTGAATCAGCAAAGCTTGAAAAAGAAATGTGGATCCGTCTTGACGATGACGACGATGGTGATGGTGATGACAGTATATACTGTGTTACGACGGTCTCACTGATCGTCGTATGGTACAGTAGAAAGCAAAATAAAGGCACCAATTAAGTCACAAATCCTCAGTTTTAATTATTCATAATATTGACAGTTTGGAATCAACAAGTTATTCAACAAGATTATACTCGTGCAATAATTCAGTTAAATTTGCCCACACGCAATAATAATGTCAACTAATAGAGTTCTGCACAATTATAACACAATAACACTTTGCAACAATACTTCGAACCTCACTTGAATAAATCGCCATTACGCACTGAGTAATCGCCCGACGTAAACTGATTGACCGTCGCTGGATGCTTATATTTATACACCGCTGAGATGCCACAATAATCGGTCATTTTCTGGATGACGTGTCGAGCAAACTGCGTATTACAGGCGTTCTAGAATCCACTAGAAACCGTGCAATGTTGACGCATGATAAGTGTCACGTAATTGTCTTTCATCTCAAAGTAGCAGCAATATGTACGCACACAAACATTACAGCTGGGCTCTGTTGGGATAGCCGAGAAACACGTAGAACGACACACTCCCTTGTTCGAGAATGTTCCGTTGCGTAACAATGTATTAACGTAGGCAGCGGTTATTACATTGGTGAATGCAAGTCAGTATAATGGTAACCAGTTTTACTTCCATATTCCTTAAGGAATGGAAGTATGGTGATTATTAATCGTTTTTGTACTGAAGACACTTGGACCATCAGTTTCTCTCATAAACACAACAATCAACCGGATACTATTAATATTTAACCTCATGATCGCTAATGTCATTACGTATACAAAGTAGCAGTTGAAAAGAGCGACAAATCAATAACACTCCGCACAGATCACAAGTGGTAATCTCAGCAAAAAGTATGACAGTCTAAAGCGTTTGATGTAACAATGTATTGTTAACAATGTGGCACTGCCCTCAAACATGAAGAAAAGTCATTTTTCGAAAACTGTCTGTGTGTAGAATTTTTTCTATGGCAAACGATAACTGCCGCAAACTCAAAAAGAATCAAATAATATTTTTCATACATGCCTGAATTGTAGAGGACTCAAGGCCTATTGATTTTGTTGTGGATCGGTTAAGGGGAAGGGATAGTTAACCTGCAACGTTTTTACGTTTTAACAAGAGTAAAGTACTTAATTTTGATAAATAAATTATTCTGAAAAGAAGGTCATAATAATCCACTGTAGAAAGGCAGAGGAAATATCTATAAACGAAAGGGTAGTTGAAGGGGGAGGGGATAATTTTGTTATATGTGTACTACGTTATCGGCAACAAAAAAGTAGGTTTTGTTAAAATTCCTTCCCGTGGTCCAATGATTTCTGCAAAACCAGACGTTTCGGCAGTGCTATCGACTGCATCATCAGTGAAAATCGAGTGTGCTAACGTGAGGTGGTATACGTTAATGACCACAGTACTGTGGTTAAGGCTGAAGCAAGAAGTAGAAACAAATAGTTTCTATGGAAATATTTCATTTCGAAAATGATATTCAATATAAATCTTAGAACATGGAAGTCATGTACGGTTCTCCATACCGATATTTGGTTCCCGTTGCCATAATTACTATTCAAGAAACGCAGCTTATCACCTTCAGTGGAGCCTCGTCGTCATCCTGTTCTGTGTATGATACAGAAACATGTCAGTGACGTAACTAGGCTGTTGTGAGAAAGAAATAAAATTATTTACGACTGATAACAGTTACTTTGATTACCAACGTTAACAGTCGAACGAGGCAGGAATACATAGTAATAGCTTTCAACCTGTATACAGCCCTTGGTCTCCTGTCTCTGCGTCACTAGTAGCCTCTGGCATTTAATACTCGTATTATGTCTATGGTTTTACTTCAGTATAGAATGTGCTATGATTAGCTTGTTACGCATTAAAGTACTAGTTGATAGACATCGCGTTTGACGCTACGCTACTCCGAAGCGTTTATTATTCTACAGTTATGTTAATTATGTACTATTAATATTTAATTACATGTTAATTAGAATTTGTTTATTTGCGTTTCTTTATTTCGGTTTCTTGTCCATGTTTTGAATGTTCGTTCCTACAGAATGCGCGTAATTCAGTCTCAGAGGATGCTGTAGCAGTTTTCTGCAGGTGCTTATTTAATAATGTGTTGCCTGTCCAACGTTTGTTATTAATAACGTAACGCGAAACAGCTGTATTGCGTAATCAAAATGGAAAACCCCAATAGTCGAAGTGGCATTTGCCCGGTCTGATAAAAACGTAACACTCACATCGACACGCGCCATCTCGCACGTGTTCGTCGCCAACCATTTATACTAATTGATTGTAGTTTTTTAAACTGATCTCCTCCTCCTCATCCTCCTCCTCCTGCTTGGGCTGTAGCCGTTCCGACTTCACAGAGTCTCTGATCATTTTTTCCAAGGTCTTCCACGATCTCTCGCCCTCACTGGCCTATATTCAAACACTTGTTTAGGAATACGCGTGTCTACATGAGTTCCACATGGGACTTCCAATTCTGTCTGTATTCCTTTATTCTCTCCAGAACCGACTGTAACGTCAGGTCTTTCCTTATGTCGTCGTTTCGTAGACGATCTCTCAAATTATGTCACTTAACTTCTCTTAAAAATTTCATTTCCGAGGCCTGAATTTTGAAATATACAGGAGAATCCATGTTTCACATCCATACATTAAAGTCGGCACGGCCACGACCTTATAGAACTTTACCTGTGTCTCCCTCCGCGTTTCTTCAATTGTTCCTTATTGTTCCACAGGTACTAGTGGTAACCCAAAAGTAAGGTCTCCAAAGGACTAGAGCCGCAGGGAAATATTTTGGGCGGCAGTTGGCAGCACTGCTGTGTGCGGCCATCTCCCCTCTTTCAAACAAGCGGTCGCTGAGCTCGCTCACTTGAGTCTGCAGACTGACAGCGTGAAGCCACTCGGGCAACTTCGGCTACCTTCGTTCTCATCTATGCCCGCCTATATTCTGTTGTCAGACTCAGATGTGAGTTAGGTAAACGTTTGGTTAAAGCTTGTGTATTTATTTTAGCACAATAATTTTATTCAGTTCACGGCTTCAAATACGTAAACTCAAGAGTAAATTTTTCGTGTATTCAAGTGTCTATGTGTATTCGTGTCTATCCTACCTATACGTGTCCTGTAAGCATTTCGATGTTCATTTTAAAGTTTTGTCATTTTATTTTTAGTGTAACAGTTTTTATTAGGTACACCCGCTGTAAGTGTTCGATGTGAAGTTCGTGTAACATTTTAAAGGAGTCTTGTCAATTTAAGGGGGGGGGAACCGTAGTCTATATGTTAAAATGCCATTTTCTCAGCATCTATTTTGTGCTACAGACTTGAAATTTGTACAGGTTAATCATCACACTTTCAGATTGTTATGGCACTAGAATAATAAATTTATAAATTTACAAAATTATAATTTTCTAAATTTTGTATATTTTTTAAATAAAAACTTTTTTTATTTCGGTCAGTTTTTAAAACATTTTTATAATTCTAGTAGACAAATGTTATTAGTAGAATAACTGTACAAATTTTAACTTCCTATGTTATAAAGGTAATTATATAATTCTCGAAGATAAATAATAAACACAATTGAGAATAAATTCATATCATACCATTGATATCATATCATATCATATCACATTTATTACCCTGAATTGTATATTTTGTTTCAGCGTTTATCACTCCAGAAACAAAAATAATTGATTAAATTGACTCCAGATAAATACGAAACCAACTGCGAAGTTAGTGCACAGGTAAAGAGGAGTCTTACCGCAACTGATTACAGCAATATTTATATCAAAACCAACATTGTGAGTACAAAAAACTGAACTTAAAAACCGGCAAAACAGTATAAAATAAGTTTTCTTAATAAACGTACATTTCATATACTAATGCGACGATGTAGTCAAAAGGTTCATATTGGGGAGCCAGTGAAATTGTGTTTGTTTCTAGAGGAAACAAAGGTTAAAACAAAAACTACAATTCAGGGTAATAAATGGAGTACAACGATATGGTTAAATTAATTCTATATTATGTTTTAATATTTAACTGTGACCACAATCAATATTCATTTTAATATTCAATTCATCCGCTATGCACACAGGAAAACCCCGATTTGGATAAAAATACGTGGATTCCATTATACACGTTTTTTTAAGTGTGGAGTGTGGGTTAACGAGAGAGTAAGAGTAGACTAGACAATAGCGGCAGACGAACAGTAACGAAGTTGCCCGAGTGGCTTCACGCTGTCAGTCTGTAGACTCAAGTAGCTCGCTCGGTCGATTAGTCTTGGCTTGGCAGCCGTTAAGAATGGAGCTCCCAATCGCTGTTCCCGCCAAGTGCGGACTTCGCGAAGTCATTCGATTTCTTAACGCAAAAGGTGTCAAAAACGTCCGCAAGTGGTGTAGAGAGTTTAAAGCTGGTCGTACAGAAATTCATGATGACGAAAGAAGCGGGAGACCGTCAGTGTCAGACGAGACGATCAGGAAACTTGACGAAGTCGTGCGTGAAGATCGGAGGATCACTATCAACGAGCTCTCTTGTTTCCTTCCTGACGTTTCGAAATCCACCATTCAGACGATTGTGACTGAAAAGTTGAAATATCGGAAGGTGTGCGCAAGGTGGGTTCCGCGAATGCTCACAGAAGACCACAAACGGCAACGCGTCGAAGCTACCCGCGAATTTCTTGAGCGCTATGCAGACGAAAGAGACGACTTTTTGAATTCAATTGTCACAGGTGACGAAACGTGGGTTCACCACTTCACACCTGAATCCAAACGACAATCACTTGAGTGGCGGCATCCAACTTCGCCAAGGCGGCGAAAATTCAAACAAACACAGTCTACCGGCAAGATCATGGCGACTGTGTTTTGGGATCGGAAAGGTGTATTGTTGATCGATTCCATGCCTACTGGGACCACAATAAACTCAGACGCATATTGTGAGACACTCAAAAAACTAAAACGGGCGATTCAGGACCGAAGAAGAGGAATGCTCACCAAGGGCGTGTCCATTCTTCACGACAATGCTCGCCCTCATGTCGCCCGCGCAACCGCCGATCTTCTGAACCAATTTGGATGGGACATAATCACCCACTCCCCTATAGTCCGGACTTGGCACCTTGTGACTATCATTTGTTTACACATTTGAAAGAACATTTGGGTGGAATGCGATTCGACGACGATGACGAGGTGAAAGACGAGGTCAAACGCTATCTCAATGACATGGCGGCGAGTTTCTATGACACTGGCATACTAAAACTGCCACAGCGGCTCGAAAAATGCATTGAACGTAACGGCGATTATGTTGAAAAATAGTGTGTTCTTATGCTTCACAACCATGTAAAAAGCTTTGGTAATAAATTTTTTTCTATTTTAAAAAAATATGGAGACCTTATTTTTGGGGTAAAACTATTAATCTTCTTTAACTTTTTCTGCACCTCAGGTTTTAAGCTTGTTTCGTCTTCAGTCCTGGCATCTTCTTCTGGCCCTGACTACATTTGTTCTTCCTAGGGGGTTTATAATTGATTAAATGTTTTATTAAACACTCGTCTCTCGTCCTCTCTATACGCTGTTTTCCATTGCAACGATAGAATCCTATCGTTCGAGCTGTACATCCCAACTCGGTCGTTATATATTTATTCCTGATTTAATCGAGGAGGGAACCGCTATTCATTCGTCTCAAGAACTCCATTTGGCGTGCTTGTATACGCTGAGTATCTTCGTTTCCGCAACGCCTACGTCTCACACTCTTAGGTTAGCACGAGTCCTGTAATTACTTTATGATCGCGCGTGGCAATAGTAGTGGTCTTGAAAACAATATCTCAACCGGGAAAAGAAAAGCAAAGCGGTATCTGGTTACACTTGTTTGCATAATATTCGTTACATACGGCGTGTTTGTAGAGTGTGGGTACGCGCGCGCGCGGGCGGGCGAGGGAGACGATTAACGTGACAGTATTGATGTGTTTGCATAGGGCGTTACTGTTGAATTGGCTAAACTAAAATAACGCCGAGGGGTGGTGGTCGGTTAGCTGGGGTGGTGTCGTGTTGTACTCCCGCGGGATGTTACGTACACAAATGGCGTACGACACGACCGGACAGCTCTAACGATCAAACAGAGACAACGCACGTGTTTCTTTCCGAGTACGCGATAATCCTGAGGTGATAGAAGATTAGTCGTTGGTGGTCAACGCTGCAAAATGCATTCATTCACAACGTACTAATGATTGCGTTGTATCAAGACTGTAGTTAGTATTACTTTATGGATAGGAATTCTTGATTTCAGTGGAAATCTATCTATGTGTGGTTGTTCAAGGCTAGACGGCGACTTGCAATTTTTACTTCCACAATCGTTTGTTTCATGATTCACAAGTAAAGCTTGTACGGAAGGACGATGACATACAACAAATGATGCGCGGTTAAGCACGTTGTGATTTGACATTAAGTGTTCGATTGCACAACTAATTCGCGATTTTTTCACAATTCCGACCCCTTCATATTTTCTCTCTTGCGCCCTGTTTAGGGGGCGGGGGTCAGTCTTAAAAACAATAGGGTTTTGTAGGATAAGAGTATGGACACGTATATCATGCCAAGTTTTACGAAAATTGGTTGATGCGTTCAAAAGTTATCGTGAAACATACGCCAAACAAACTGACAGGTAGATAATTCCCAAACGGTCGAGTTAAAACTGAATACTCGCTTTGGTCTTAGTAAATTACTATAAATCAAATAGTTTACTGTTGTTTTTCATTAAAGTTTTCCTCTTGTAAACAATACACGAACTTCGATTTTCAAATAATACAGTCGTTTCCGTAGTAAGTGGTTTGGTTTAAAATTGCGGCTTGTATTAATATCAAAATTTAAATGTAGCGATCTGAATACAATAGAATTTTCACTGTGTACGGTTTGCACAAGTTCTACACTTTCAGACAACGTACGAAACATAAATATCCCAACTCTCGACTTGTATACAAACTATGCAGTGTGGAGCGCGATACGTTCCGGGTGACCCCTGCGCCGTATTTTACTGACCTGTAAACGGGGCCCAGCTCTCTCGACCACCGGCATCCCGATTTATGGCACGGGGTTATCTTTAGCGTGACGCTGAACCTAAACTTTGCGACTGACTTGTGTACATGGGAACGTAAATACCTGTTACTTGAATACAAATTCCGTTTCAGAATTTAGTTGAATCGTAAGTTGTAGTAAGTTGGATCAATATCAGCGAAGGGAGCAAGCAGGATTTTTGACAGGGTTCAGCGTGTTTGCAAACGAATAGCCGAGTATTGACTGAATATCAATGCACACTGACTGAAAAAGGAAAAGAGTCCAACTCACCATTGTATATTGTGTTTATCTACTACGGAGAAGCCTTTACCATTGTACAAATGTGGGCAGATTATTACAATGTGCGAAGCGAGTTCTCAGTTCTGACCCGACCGTTTGCCATTTGTCCGTCTATTTGGGGTACGTCACACGATAACTTTAGAACGCAACAACCGATTTTTCGTAAAACTTCGCACGCATGTGCACACTTTTACCCTACTGAACCCTATTGTTTTTTAGATCGACCCCCCCCAATAGTAGGGGTGGAAATGTGTGTAAGTCAAAATTGTTTAAAAAATCACAGAAACACATGCGAAATATCAAATTAAATATATTTTAACTACAATCTGAATATATTAATCAATTTTGAAAATTCAAAATGTTTGGACCTTACGGTCCAAAAAGTGGGTGAAGATTTTGTTAAAATCGCAAAAATTCATCTGGGATATCAAATTAATCGTAATTTTAATTCCGAGCTGAAAAAGAGGGTGACAGTTTTGACAAAAATCACAAAAATTCATGTGGGGTATCAAATTAAAGAGAATTATAACTAACATTTAATGTAGTGTTAATTTTGAGAAATTTCCAAATTTTTGGAACCCAGCGCCCAAAAAAGATTAAAAATTTAAAAAACATTTGTGAAAATCCAGCAGAGTCAGACTAAAAGGAATTGTAACTCAAATCCGAATGTTTCGAGTGCTTAATGTGTATTTGATGATTGTGGCTTGTGGCTCTTCAGTGGCTATTTTATTAAAGAAATAGTAGAGTATCGGGAGTTCTTCGTTCAGTGAGTTTAGCAGCTCTGGGAGCGTAATCAAACCTTATCTTGGAAGTTGAGAGTCCTGACGTCGACGACAGGCGCTTACCCATAAGGATGGGTGTGTTCAGAGAGCAGATACGCACGTGAAGAAATTTGTAGCTAATCAGTCATAACTTAATTTACACAGTACGTCGTAATAACAGCGGTCTCGCCGATTGTTATGTTACTCGGGCTAACTTAGCGCGTGTGTGTGTTTTAACTGTATTACAAAGTATAATAAAGTTAAACCATGTGCACCGTGCTGAAACGCCAATTTTAAAACACACCATTTCGCCACTTATCACTGGACGCCTACAGGTTAACATATTTTTACATTGGTTCTGTGTTAGAGTTGGTGGACCTAACAAGAGACGGACGAAAGCATGTAGAATTTTATGGTATTGAGGCCGAATAAATCTTCTGTGAGAAGAAAAAAAACAACACGGATTCGAACACAGAAAACGCTGTTTGGCAATAGATATAAGCTGAAAACCGAACTTTGCGATCGAGAAACCTATCGGAAGAGATAAACGGAAACATTGTTAAGTTTTGTTTCAAATATTTAAGCTCAGGAATGTATAATATGGTTTGTAAAGGAGGGCAGTGAGAGCGAGCTGCACGCGATCACTCTCCGTCCGTTACTGCTGCTGTCTATTACTGTTTCCGTAAACAAGAAGAGCGAACAAATTGTTTTGTTGAATGGTTTTTCCAATCGATTGCGCGTGGGCGTGCACCGCGATCGATCGGGTGTTGTGAATGAGATAATAATTGGACCGCACTTACTTCGCGACAGGAGGAGCCGGCTGTTGATGAAATCGTAAAACTTGATAAAAACGTTTTGAGTTAAACGAAAATGTCCGCAGGTGAATCAGATTATTAAAACTTGAATTTGACAGTATATGCTCCCTCACTTCGTTACCCCTATCTCTAACCGCCCAAATCTATTTCCCTTTCCATTTTTTTATTGACGTCAAAAGATTTTGTGTGTGTATTTTTCCAATACAAAATATCAAAATATAGCCACATTACTGAATGAATATATGCGTATTTCACACATCAACATGAAGTGAACTGATCACGTTTCATCTCTGATTCGTATCTGCTTTCTCCTCCTTGTCATTGTCACTTTATGATTCTCCAGTGTGTTATTTTTTTTTATGTTCTCACCTTCTGTATAAGTTAGAACTTTTGTATGATGACTAAATAAGTAAATAATGTAGTTTATCTACATTCGTGCTCCTACTAATAGTTTCTCGCGTATATTTAGAGGGATTAATAACAAAATCTATGGCGTTCTGTAGGGTAAAAGTATGGACACGCATGCCAACTTTTACGAAAATCGGTGATGAGTTCAAATTGCCCCAAATTTCTTGGTGTCGTGAGACATGCTATAAATCTATAGACAAACAAACAAGTGTCAAACGGTAAAAAGTCAAAACTGAGAACTAACTTCGTTTCGTTCAAAAATCTTAGCCCAAAATCTACCTATATATATATATACTGACTGACTGATCACGAAATCTCCGAAAACTGCAAGACCTACAAACATGAAAATTACCTCTTCGGTCGTAGGTTCGTGGTAAGAAATGTTTTTGAGACGTTAATACTTTGAGGGCGCTTTCCTTCCAGTAAAAACTCAACTCTCCTCTGAATTTTTTTCAACCGAATTTACATCCGAATTTTGATATGTTAGTGTTAGTTTCAAACGGTTTTTAGTAAAATAAAAGCGCAATAGTAAAAATTGGCATATTTCTCTCAGCTGGTCTGAAAATTACATTCCATCCGTAGCGATGCACGGCTATTCAGCTAGTTAAACTTTCAAGTTCAGATTGATATACTTCCAGTCGGCATGTTTCAAAGATATTATTGCTAATAAACACCACAATTTTCCCCATTCTTTGCTACGAGATCTTGAATGATATCTGAGAGTGAATAACCACAACGTCTTTACCACTGAAGATGACGTTTAAGAGAATGGGTGATGCTGTTAATAATAATAGTAATTTTTAATTACTTTAAAATTGTATTATTAAAAATTCCGACCATACAAAATCTCGAATAAAAATTTTAATTTTTTACTTTTAAAGCGCAATAAAAATTATATTTTTTTAAAGATTGATTAGAATTTTTATTTGTTATAATTGTCTGAAGACGGCGATTTGAGACGAAGATACCATACGTACCGAACAAAAATATCGGTATGGAGAACCATACATGACTTCCATATTCTAAGATTTATATTTAAAATCATTTTCAGCCAAACAGCCAGGCTGTCTTACCTGCCTTTTTATTGCTGTATTAAATGAAAAATATTATATTACATTAAAATGAAAAAATTATAATTTTATTGCCTGGCAACAAAATTATTTTATTTTTAACAATTACCATTGTTTCAAAAAGTTTAAATAAATTTTCAAGTACTTTACTCTTGTTAAAATGTAAAAGGTTGCAAGTAAACTACCCCTTCCCCTTAAACGATCTTCACCAAAAACAACAGGTCTTGAGTACTCTACAAATCAGGGCTGTATGCAAAACATTATTTGATTCTGTTTGAATTTGCGGCTGTTATCGTTTGCCATAGAAAATACCCTTGTTAAAAAAACGTTGCAGGTAAACTACCCCTTTCCCTCAACTGAACTTCACCAAAAACAATAGGTCTTGAGAACTCTACAATTTAGGGCTGTATGCAAATAATCTTTTGATTCTGTTTGAATTTGCGGCTGTTATCGTTTGCCATAGGAAATACCCTTGTTAAAACATAAAACGTTACTGGTAAACTACCCCTTTCCCTTAACCGATCTTCACCAAAATCAACAGATATTGAGAACTCTACAATTCAGGGCTGTATGCGAAACATTATTTGATTCTGTTTGAATTTGCGGCTGTTATCGTTTGCCAAACAAACAAAATTACGCTTGCTAAAAAAAAACCGTTGCAGGTAAACTACCCCTTTCCCTCAACCGATCTTCACCAAAAACAATAGGTCGCGAGTACTCTGCAAATCAGGCCTGCATGCAAAACATTATTTGATTCTGTTTGAATTTACGGCTGTTATCGTTTGCCATAGAAAATACCCTTGTTAAAAAAACATTGCAGGTAAACTACCCCTTTCCCTTAACCGATCTTCACCAAAAACAATAGGTCTTGAGTACTCTACAATTTAGGGCTGTATGCAAATAATCTTTTGATTCTGTTTGAATTTGCGGCTGTTATCGTTTGCCATAGGAAATACCCTTGTTAAAACATAAAACGTTACAGGTAAACTACCCCTTTCCCTTAACCGATCTTCACCAAAATCAACAGATCTTGAGAACTCTACAATTCAGGGCTGCATACGAAATATTATTTGATTCTGTTTGAATTTGCGGCTGTTATCGTTTGCCAAACAAACAAAATTACCCTTGCTAAAAAAAAACCGTTGCAGGTAAACTACCCCTTTCCCTCAACCGATCTTCACCAAAAACAATAGGTCGCGAGTACTCTGTAAATAAGGGCTGCATGCAAAAAATTATTTGATTCTGTTTGAATTTGCGGCAGTTATCGTTTGCCATAGAAAAAAAATCTACAGACAGACAGACACACAGACACTTTTCGGAAAACGACTTTTTTTCATGTTTTGAGTGTAGTAGAATCAGAATCTGCATTAATCTCGAACACGATTTTTTTTGCCATCACCATACTTCCATTCCTTAAGGAATATGGAAGTAAAATAGTGTATTGTAATTTACTAGTTTTCTGTTACTAAAGACTGCTAAATTTTAATTAATTATTTTCAAGACATAGATTTTGCTGTTGTTTTGTATCTCCTTATGTTACAGGATTGTCCGTGTCAGGAAAATGGAGCGTTTCACTTAATTTTCCTCGGAAATGAGGTTACACGCGAGTTGACCCGGTCGCAAATTACTCTAAAAGTTTTCAGTTAATAACACGAAGCGGAGAACCGATTAGTTTCAGAATAAAATTAAACCGCGTTTCTTGTTAAAACATTTTCGCGGTAAATTGCTTTGCACTAATTAAAAAAAAACTATTTAATTGAAAGTTTTTAAAGTCGACAACGGAATAAGGTTAGAACTTTACTATCGTGTCGGTTAAAACTTCTTTCGACAATAAGAGGAATCGAACGCTCTTCTCCGAATCACGACTGCGAACATAAATAAGGATTATACGCCTACCTCGCTGTATTACGGGGCCCAATCGGATTCACGGAAAACTGTACTACCAGCAACTTAATTAATGTTCTGTAATATACTGCGTATTGCCTCAGCGATTGCCCGTTTCTTCGTTTTAATGTGTAATTGAAATATGCCTACACTGAAGTTCGCGCTATCCTACTCTGTTCTATTCACAACTTATATATAAGTGTATGTATATGTATACAGTAATCACCTCCTGCATGATAACGTATGTAGCTTAAAACACGATAATAAATTGTTAAAACAGGGTAGGCCTAATCATATTGTGTATGACGGGAAATTACTAGCAAAACGTGACGGAAAATTTACTGCCCGGTACTACGCATATAATGTACACAGTCAAAAACTGGGTAACAAATGAAAAGGATTAAAACAAAATTGGACGTACTGTAACTGGGATGGTATTAATGAAAATAATTTGCAGAATATTAAGAACAAATCGAATTAGTCTCTGGAAAATTGGAAGAAAGTTGGAGATTGGAAAATTATATAACAAATTATATCGCCGAAGACATAGACTCTACAATGAAGGGATTTGAAAAGTGTTGAATATTTTAAATATCCAAGATCGTATTGCAGAGCACAAAGAGAGATGGATTGATCATCTGAATAGGACGCCAGACGGGAGGTTGTCTAAGGAAGTTTGCCAATACTGTACAAGCCTGTTGGGTAATGAAGTGTAAGAAGACCTGGGAAGCGTTGGTGAAATGAATGTATTCCTATGGGACCGGAACAGGTGATTCGCCTAGAAGAAGAGAGATCATGTCGCAGAGAAAAAATTAACGTGGTATAGGAATGGCAGAAGAGAAAAGAGAAATGAGTACTTGTAAAGAGTTAAGATTGGAGTGCCACAAGAAGAGACAGACCTCGATTCATGGAGGGATGAAATAGGTGAAACTATAGAAAAGTAGAATCTTTAATGTCGAGAGAGGGAAGATACGGACGGATGGGATTAGTTGTTGTAGGGAGGAAGATATCTACAGTTGTAAGAATCGTGGTGTGTGTGCGCGCGCGCGCCCGCGCGCGCGATTGGGTGGTTGCCATCATCGTTCTGTTAGGTGAGCCATCCGTTGTTCGCAACATCTGTATACTTTTCTTTATAAAATTGATCTTTAGGAGCATTTTCGATAAATCAGAATACTTGGACAATGAGCGCCAGAAAACGAAGGCAGAGCTCATTAAAGTGCCTTATCACACGAAATTCCCCTTGCAGGATTGTCCGTCATGACTGTCTATTCTAATATCTCTGTGATTTGAACCGTCGACGTTGAACAAGTAAACTAGCATTTTCTTGACTTTAATTCGGCAAAGTTAGAAGATTTCATTGCTAGATTGTATAGAAAAAATAATGTACCTTAACAATAACTGTAAGCTGCTTGAAGCACTCCTCGGACAACTTTCTTAAAATACCAAGTGGTAATAAAACTTTTTTTTCAAATTATCTTCAGAAAGATTCATTTTCTCAAAATCTATTGCGAACACAAATTAAGAATTAACGTGTTTCCTGATGACATGAGATTCATAACGTTTAATTCGAACAATAGTTAGTCAAAGTAGAATATTTTGAACTCAATGTTTTGCCATATTTTTTCCAACCCTGATACTTCACGTACCTATTTGAGCACGACAAATAGGTACAGGCCGAATAGATTTGTCAGTCGTTCGCGGGGTCGGTAGCGATGCGCATCGTGAGATAACGCGAGTGGGAAAATCGACTGAGTAGCGAGATGTGCGTGACCTTTATATATTTTTATCTAGTGACGTGCTCTACATGACTGAAAAGTTTATCCACCTGTTGATGGGACTTAAGTCCCGAAACGCGTAGTGTATATTGAGAACACAAAGAAGTTGCAAAGAAGGAAACCAAGGTAATTCTAATATTTATGTATTTTTTAAAATTTCGCGGAAGGATACCCGAATGAAATTTTATAAAACTCTGGCTGTCCTCACATTCCTGTATGCTAGTGAGCCATGGACTCTTGGTAAAAGGGACGTGCAAAGGATTCAGGCTGCCGAAATGAAATTTCTACGAGGGACGCAAGATTGTTCTCTCTTGGATCGGAGAATGAACGAGTATATTAGACGCGATTTAGACATTGTATCATTGCACGAGAAGATTGAAGACCACAGAAGGAGATGGTGTGAACACTTGAATCGCATGCCTGATATCCGTCTACCTGTGGCTGCTTTGGGTTATCACCCTACTGGGAAAAGATATGACGGGAGACCGACAAGGAGATTGGTTCCGGAACAGGTCTAAGGCCTAGTCCTTTGAGTTGGTGATGATGATGGATTTATAAAATTATACGGGAAGAATCCTGAATTTTCCATTTGTCCTGATGTGGAAAATGGAGTCCAATCTTGAAGCTATTCTCATCCTCCAATCTTCATGAGCAACTCGTAGTTACGAAACCGAATAGCGGCTATTTGTTCTGGTTTGTTGTAGAGTACTTCGAATGATTTACACTCATTTTTCTTATTCCGTAGCCTATTCTCTAGGCCAGGGTGCAGTGGAGAGAAACCAGTTCGTCTCACTCCGTTTTAAACCCTGCGTGAGTTCCTGTACAAGCGATTAGCCATCATTTAGAACCCTTACCAAGAAGTGTTTATCGGTAATACGGCTAACATGGCGCATTACGGCGTTGACACCTTTACCCAGTTAAAACTAGACCTATAATTCTTGACACTCAACTAGGCGGATGAAGCAAATTTCGCTGGAGTTACGTGTTAGACCATCAGAGCGACAGAAGGTCGAACATCGTTTGCTCCCGTGTACGAATTGGTGACAGCGTTCACCGCGGCAATTAGCGATCTTCGGTCTTGTGTCGTTTTGCTAGTAGCAAGTCCATCTAATTCCGTGTCCGGAAATATAGCCACAGAGCAAAGAAGTTTCTTTAAGTGCTTTTTGTCGAGCATTAACAACGAAACCAGTTTGTTCTTTCATTCATCTTCGGCGGATGAAGAATGACGAGGGGACTTTATTGTTAGGTGGGGGATCATCGTTATTTTTTTCAATTTTGTTAGTTTTATTAGCAGCCAACTTAACACCAACTTTGTCACTACTTCCCACTTCCCACACTGCTAAATACTTCGTTCTTGACGAGGCCGTTCGGTGTTGCCACTATCGTCAGGTCTTAAACGACTTGTCGGTGAAGACCTGAAGATGGTTGAAGAACGAAGTATTTAGCAGTGTGCCAATAAGTAGTGACAAAGTTGGCGTTATTTTTTTGTTTCTGAATTTGCTTTGTTTCTCAGTCTCTTGTGTAATAATTTTTCCTTTGTTCCTGATTATTTCGCTCCGTGTCTGTATCGTAAATCTCTCGTATGGGCTACTCGTTATAACATCATCTGTTCTTTTTGTCTCAAGCTGGATAGTGGAAATCATTTTGCCTCCATTGTTTTTCACTTGTTTCCTACTTCGCCTAACGGAATTAGATATTTCCCCCTTCCATGGCTATAGTTAATTATTTATGAATCGATCTGAGCGAGCGGGGCGCATACACAAAGACTGTCTGATCGATTGTATACGTCCCTGTCCCTAGAGTCTTATTCTCCCCGTCTCGCTCCCTCTAGGAGTATATAAATAACACCATATTTTGTATTGGCGCATGCCGCCTATAAATTTCTATCGTTAAAATATTCTTCTTCGGTCAGCCGCGCGCGCGCGCGTGTGTGTGATCCCTTTAAGCAGTAAAACCCATTTTTTCGTTATCATCATCTCTCTTCAGCAAAGGTTAAACTAAAAATTTATTATTCCGGTCCCAAGCAGATAGACTAGAGCTGTTCACTCCAACGCTTCTTCGGACGCCCCGGGGTGTCCGTCCTTTCGGGTTACAATTAAATAGTAGTTTGGAGATGCGGCAGTCATCCGTTCGGTTAAGATGTTCCAACCATTTTTTTAGCCGGTACGTCAAAGAAGTGAGGTGTACTAATATTACTGGCTGGCTTACCATCGCCTTTGATGGCTTATGTAAAAGCTAGATTATATATTTCCAGTAGCCGGATCGAACTAAAGCAGAGTGATCCTTCGAACTGAACATCGTGTTTGTATTAATAACTGTAACTATGCAATATAGAGCAATGATAATGCAAAATTATCGAAATGTCGCGGTGTGTTACGGTATTTTCAGGTAGATGTCCGATAATCCAACATGCCAAAATCCCAATTATGTCGTTTTCTTGAAGGCTTTTCATTCTAGTTAGCTATATATAATCGATATAAATTTGAAAAATCTTAAATATAAAATAAATGTGTCAGTGTTAACAATTTATTAACTTTTATCTGTGTTATCATACCAGATTAATTCCCATAAAATATGGGAATGTTAGTATTATTTTCATTTATTTGACAAATGTATTTTTCTTCAAATGGAAGAAAAATTCGTTACGTCAGAAACGCTTATATTTCGTTTTCACCGTAGAAGCGTTTTTAATTCGTCGTTCTCATTAGAAGTATTTCCAGCTTCTTTGTTACACTCCGTATAATAAAAACGTCTTAAATCTCTGTTTTCTTACAAACATCTTTGAAAGGTAAAAAGTGTTTTCTGTTCTGCAGTTTTTTTTCTTTCCTCTTCTACATGGTAATATTTACTTTTGCCTAGAGCTCTTTAATTGTGACTGCAACAAACATCACGATATCTTTGTGACTAAACTCCTACGGCAGGCGCGCGGGTGTCCGCATGTGTCTGCCTAAACTTACACGTTTTGAGATTTCGTGGTTCACTATTCCGTATTCTTTTTATCACACAGAGGAGCGCCAGTTATCCTGAACTATTTGGCACTGTTTGGAAGTATCGAATTTTTGTATAATAGAACTGGTAAATTCATACTACATAAGTAACGGGTGGGGACAGTGAGAACATAACAATTTGTGTTAGCTCGTGTTCGGTTTCTATGGCAACAATAAATAATCGGATCCTTTTGTAACCTCAGTTAAACTGTCGTTTCATTAAACATGGCGCACGGCAAGTTGAACATCTTGAGTTTGCTGTAGACACGTTTTCTAAAAGTAATGATTCCTATATAACAAAACAAAGACTGTTCAGAAGTCATTTGAACATTGGGAGGCGTGGAAGAATTTCAGATCGCTCAACAGTATCGAAATGGGAAATAAAAAACATTTGGAACCACTGCCTTGACACAGAAAACAGTGGGTGCGCGAGAAAATGTGGAAGGGTTAAGTGTTCGAAGATTGGTTGTTCTCAGGATTTGGTCCAATACCCTGACTAGCGCGATTTCCAGACCTGTCTGCGTGTGATTTCGTTTTGTGGGGCTGTCTGAGGTTTAACGTTTTCCGGTCACGACCACGTGAAATCAACTCACGCAGCAAAGAAACTCAGGTGATTCTGCAAGCCATGCTGCAGAGAGTCATGGGTAGCTTTTTCAATCGACTTGAAAAATGTAAGCGCTTCAATGGACGTTACTTCATCGTTATTTTCAAACGATGAACATGACTAAGTAAAAGGGTATCTTATTGTCTTTGTAATAGGGTAAATCAAAGTACAACTACATTTGACTTTAAAATATTCAACGAGTTCCCGTTGTGATAGTTTGAAATTGTTGTGTTCTCATTGCCTCATCCTGTATATATCCTTAATTCATTTCGTATATCTTCAATACGAATTCAATTCTTAGGGTGTGCAGCCCTTTATTTCTCTCAAGAATTTCATTACTGCTGTCTGTATTGTTGCTTCCCCAACGGCTGCGTCTTCCTCCCATATGTTACCACTGGTGATGGCTAGTACGTTGTAAAATTTCTGTTTTCTTTCTCTCGTCGTTTTGTTACGTAACAACCTAGGTATTGCGCCGTACATTAGTTTATATTTATATAGAGTTTATTGCTTTTAATGTTCGCATTGTAATCCGAGCAGTTTATTCTCTCGGTACAGTTGTCTCCTAGGCAGCGATCGAAATAAAAACACATTCGTATCACTGTCGACACCTTGTTCATTTATCGTTATCACAAATAATTTATATAACACAGAAAATACAAATTTCCATTCACAACTGATTAAATTATTGACACAATCGCAATTTATACGAACACTAAAACAGATTTAATATTGATCCACAAATGTGGTATAAAATACACGCACTAATTCTGTAACTTAACCGAACTAACAATAAATGACTTCTCCGTCTGTAACCGTTGTGTGTGTGTGTGTGCGCGCGCGCGTGTGTGTTGCAACGGAACACGTGCTAAGGAAGTCGTCAATAAGGGATGTTACTGCTATAACACATTCTCTGACGGTCATAGACAAGTTATAAATTGATTTTGTTCCTTTTTTGTAAATTAGATGTAAGTTTTGAATTAAGATGTGGGTAAGAAAATGAGTTATGTCAAAATATCCATAATTTTATACTGTATCATGTCCAGTGCAATGTTAGTGCGTGAGTGCGCGGGTTCGCGTGTGATTCACATTTTATTTAATAACTTCATTAATACTTAACAGTTCTTTATGAAACTTGGACAGAATGTGCACGGTATTGAAGGCAACTTTTTTCATATATTCAATACTCCAGAACTATAATTTAATGTTTTTTTTTTAATGAAATTAATTCTTCTTTTAACTCGTTATCTGCAAGACGGTAATAAAATTTGTAGATTGAATCTAGACAGGCCTTTGCAGAATTGGACAGTTTTAACTTGAAGTCAGTCTACCATGGTGAAAATCTATGACGTTGCTAAGATTTTAACCAATCAGAAGGTCTGAAAATTATTCGAGTCTGTCCTTTGCGGAGATCACTTCATACAGTTCGCTTCGTGGTCTCGTCATAGAAGGTCGTACTAACTGTCGCGATTTTTTCGTGTCAGAACAGGTCTATTCTATAGATGACGTAGAACTTAGGTATGCGTTGCGAGTTTTTCTCATACGTTATCTAGCAGAAGAACTCAAATACAAATTTGTAATAGATCAGTATTAGTGCTTTTCGCGCTAGAGCAAGATTTTCCGCCTAGGGGCAGCAATACCAATCGCGGTGTTACCGATTGACGCTAGGACACTTCAAGAGTCGGGAGTGTGTAAGCCCAATACACACGATCTATTTAATCACCCATTACAAAAACCCCTGAGATAATTTAATAAACAATAACAGTTCGATAAACGCGGCATGTGTGTGTAACGTAGGAGTGAACGACGCTGAGGTCAACGGGCAACGAAGAATCAACAACAACTGATCGCCGGACATCGACGGTGGTTGTGGAATTCGACATACAAGTAACAATCTGTTGTAAAAATAAGAACCCAATAAACTCTTTAGAGAAAAACAAATAATCAAATAAATAATTTTATGTTTAAAAACTTAATGAGACAGAAATAATTGTATTAGTTAATAAATTTTCCTACCTCCAGATATAGACTCTGTGTTTATATTTTCATGATACCTATGTATGCAATAATTATTTGTTACGTTGCAATATATTCGTATCCATAATTGCTCATATTTTTCTTGCGTGTGTGTGTGGGAATGACGTAATTCCCAAGCTTTGTCGCTTGCCGAGATAATTCTAGGCGTTATTTCTAGAATCGTGTAGAAAAAACTATGTTTACCTTTTAATTTATAGTTCAGAACATTCTAGAGTCTATGAATATACATAAGCTGTGCAACACACATGATGTATAATGTAAATATACGTGAGTAACATAACCTTCATATTATTCTAACCTATGTATTATTCTAATGACAAAATAGTTTTAATAATATCAATCAGTATTCATAATATCTCTTTGAATGTGGGTTCGGGTTTCCCTGGTATACAACACAGTTCACAAGTTTTGCATTTTGTATCGTTATCTTGACACGCGTTAGAGTGGCGTGATGTTGAGTGGGAAAACATTATAGTGGAGTCTCAATATTAGACAGGGTTAATGGAGGAATAGGAAAAATGTAGCAATAGAGAAATGGTAAAAATAAAAGAGTTTAATTTGTGAGTGTAGTTTAAAGAATAATAGTACAAATTAATAGTAATTAGAAGGTGTGTGTGTGTGTGTGTGTGTGTGTGTGTGCGCGCGCGCGCGCATCGCGAGCCAATATAAAAGTAACCAAGGGGTTGAGTTATACAAGTATTTTCTCATTTTGTAATTACCGTATTTTTTTACTGCTATAAGTGTATTATTTTATCCTAGTGTAAATGTTATTCGCAGTTGCCGAATTCGTGCATTGCCCGAAATGTTTACTCACTCCGCGAAGTGCGAATCTTGTTTTACGCAATCCGCGGAGTGAGCATTTATTTCGGGCAATGGGCGAAATAAAATACCCACTCCACGGAGTGCTTATTTCCATTTGCGTAATACCCGAAGTAAGCTTTAATTTCGGCCATTGCGTAAATCAAAATACCCAGTCCGCGAAGTGAGCATTTCATTTTACTCACTCCGCGAATTGCGTATTCTGAGTATTCTTTTATTCTCAGCGTTCCAGTGTTGTCCTCGCTCATGGGGTATGCTGGTCTGGAAATTAATATATGTATACCTTATGTCTATTTTCTGAAAACAATATAAATTAATGACTGTATGTAAAACACAACATGATGCTGGAACATTGTGTCACCAACTTGAAACTTAATAAATCTTGTTACTTGTTAAAAATGTGTTGATTGCAAATCCTGTCACTCTGTTAGGCTTCAGCAAACTTTTCGCTTCCTCTAGGTTAATTAACCTAGTCTTAAATTTCACGTAGCGGTCCTTGCGACGAACGCTACATTCCGCGGATTGCGTAAAGCAAGATTCGCACTTCGCGGAGTGAGTAAAAATTTCGGGCAATACCCGAATTCGGCAATTACGAATAACATAAATAATATCGTAGTAGGTAATTCCATAAAAATAAGATTTGTAAATTTCCCTCTCCCCTATACCACTTCTCGTTGCCTTATCGTTTTAGTGTATTTCTTATGAAACGCACTCTGTAAAGATTGTATTTTTTCTTAATTATACCAACATCAGCTTTTATTTTATATTTTTCACATTAAGTCGATCAAAGCTTTGTACCCTGTTAGTTTCAAAGTTTTATTAACACAATCCTGTGATTTAACTTGCCAGAACGAACAGAGTTGCAGGTAATCCTCAATAAAATCGGTAATAAATTCTTGTTCGTTTTGTTAAAATTGACCCTGTACGCTTACTTTTTACTACACTAAATACTAGTGCTGGGAACAAAAACGCACAACTGTTTGAAAAAAAAAACAGTTTTCTGAAAAAAAACGAACGTGGCGTTGAGAACAGTTGTAACAACGCAACTGTTCTAGTACAGTTCTCTGTTCGGAATAAACAGTTCGTTTTCAGTGTAACTTTCGTTGAGCTGTTTGGCGTAAACTGTTTTTATTGAGCTGTTTGGAGTAAACTGTTCGTTTTCATTGCAACGTTTGTTGAGCTGTTACGAGGAAACTGTTCGTTTTCATTCCAACGTTTGTTGAACTATTACGAGTAAAATGTTCGTTTTTACTGCAACGTTCGTTGACTTGCGTTCGATTTATACTGTCGTCGTTTTGTTTAGCGCAGAATTAGGCTATATTCAGTTTTATTTCAGTTACTGTAAAACTATTATTCAGATATTCCCCATGAGTTTTGATGAAACAATTTAAAACAAAAAATGCCTTTTTAGATACTGGTAAATAAGAGAAATAATGACTTAATGCCATTGTTTAAGTTACATAACCATCCATTTAAGAAAAATACTAAAATGAACAGTTATTGAAATGCTCAAAACAAAACGTTTCAACAATGTAATGGTAAAATCAGTAAATCTAAATAGCAACAGTTCATTAATTCAACCTGGTTTTTTCAAACTGTTTTTAAAAGCAGTTTTTTTTTAACGAACAGTTCGTTTTCGTTTTGCAAAACCAACAAAAACGCCCACCATTACTAAAGACAGCACTATAATCCACTGCAAGTAATAATCTTCGTGTGTGGTCTTAAGTACGCAAACTTGACCTGTTCATACCTGTTGGGATATGAATATGCTCGGCGTTACACGTCGCTAATTTGGATGCCGCGAACTTACTCGCATGCAAATGTGTCTGTATATACGTCGCCATTTATAATAACGTGTGCCCCTGTCAGTGTTATTAAACATTTTATTAACATGTACTGTATTTGTGTCTCTTGTGTTGCAGGTGAGTCATTATTGCCTATAGATCGCGGCGTTACCGTGCTGCCAGTACTCCCGTCTCCCGGACCCACGTGAGTTAACAGTAATATGAAAATAAACGATATATACTTAATTGCGCGTGGATAATAACTGGCCGTTCTCTCTCTCTCTGTACCCCCGCCGTTGCGTAGCAACCGGATCGCGTTCACTGATATTGCTGTTCAAGAGGATAACGAGATACGAACGGACATTTATATATTGTGTACGCTGCAACAGAATCGTACCTTTTGTTCTCTGATGATGTGAAATCCCTCGCCGTATCGTAGAGTGGAAAACACGTATTCCTTTAAATTCATTTTTATATATTACGGTCAGGATGCGTTTGTGTTTTATGTACTGTTTACTGTCTTCTTCTGGGCCACTGTAGAACTACAAAATTTATTTGACACATATCTTTAATAAAATTAGTTTTATACAACATTACAACATTTTACAACGTAGTGGGGTATTTTTTATGAAAGATTTCTGTAGTAAATTTTCGATTACAAAATCTAGTAGGTCGGCATTGTTTTTATAAAAGTTTGTTCATATATTAAAAAAAAAATTACGGACTCTGTGTGATGCATGCAGTTGGACAGTCGAGGAAGTGGAATCACTTTTGTAACGTTAAATTTAAATGTAGTATCGCCCATTCAACCCAGTTGGACGGTTGAAACTAAGTGTAGAGTCACTTTTAAAATATTAATTGTTAACGTACGAGGACGATTTGAAAAGTTGGCGGCCTACCGTATAAACGAATGTGTGGCGTTTCTGTTTTTTACCGCATCGTGGCGCCACGTTTACCCCACGAACAGCTGTGAAGCGTCAAGTCATTATTGCCGAGAAATAGCTGTATAAACAAAGTTATCTCACACAGCAACGCTGAAAATGGAGACAACTGAACATTAAATTTTCTGTTCAGAAAGGTTTAAACCCAACAGAAATTTTTAATAAGATGAAGAATGTGTTGGGTGATGCTGGACCTTCATTTACTACAGTGAAAAAAATGGGCTACTGAATTTAAACGTGGTCGTGCAAGTTTGGAAGATGAACCGCGCACTGGGCGTCTGAAAAGTGCCACTACACCAGAAATCATCAATAAAGTACACGATATTGTTATGGAAGATTGCCGTTTGAAGGCGTGTGAAATTGTTAAGCCTCTGGGCATCACAGATGAAAGTGTACATCACATTCTTACTGAGGAATTGGGTATGAAAAAGCTGTCTGCAAGATGGGTGCCGCGTTTGTTGACAAGTGACCAAAAACGCATGCGAATGCAAGCTTCCCAGGAATGTTTGGACCGTTTTCAAGATTTTGTTCGTAGATTTGTAACAACTTATAAAACTTGGGTCCATTACTTCACTCTAGAAACAAAATAAGAGACGAAGCAATGGATGCATAGTGATTCGCCGCCTCCAAAATCGGTAAAATGAATTTTGTCGGGTGGAAAGTGTATGGATACATTTTTGTGGGATGCTAAGGGGATATTGTTACTAGATTGCCTTGAAAAGGGTCAAACGATAAATGGAGAGTATTGCGCTTACTTTTTGGGCTAATTAAATGTAAACATTCGAGAAAAAAGACCAGGTTTAGCAAAGAAGATCATTTTCCATTAGGATAATGCACGCCCTCACTTATGCATTGCCTGTGGCAAAAATCGCCGAGTTGAAGTACGATCTGTTGCACCATCCGCCTTATTCGCCTGATTTAGCGCCATCTGACTTTCGTCTATTCCCAAACCTCAAAATATTTTCGGTGGGAAGCGATTTTCCTCAGTTGAGCTGAAAGCGGCAGTAAACGGTTATTTTGGGGATCTAGAAGAATCGGACATCCTCAGCGGGGTACTGACTTGACGCTTCACTGCTGTTTGTGGGGCGCCACGATGCGGTAAAAAACAGTAACGCCATACATTCGTTTCTACGGTAGGCCGCGAACTTTTCAAATCGCCCTCGTAGTATCATCTATTCAACCCAGTTGGACGGTTGAAACTAAGTGGAGTCAGTTTTGTAACGTTAAATTTCAATGTAACATCGTCCTCTCAACCGAGTTGAACGGTTGAAACTAAGAGTGAATCAATTTTTTAACGTTAAATTTCAATGTAATATCGTCCATTCAACCGAGTTGGACGGTTGAAACTAAGAGTAGAGCCACTTTTTATATCACTTCGTGGAAACTATGGCAACACGCAAATACTCTTTCATTGCTTCGTATTTTGTTTTCAGTCATAGCAACTGACCGTATGTAGCTGCACAATCAAAGAAGTTTTTTTTTTCATTTGTATGACACAAACTTCTATGTAGTATAATGAGGCTAGTTCCATATGATATCGTATGAGACGAACTACAATAAAATCTTTTATAAAGTTATAAAGATGTTTGTCAACAGATATGAAGTCTAATCCCGGTCTTAGTAATTGCAACTTGTCCATGCAAAACCGGCGCGTATGGCAAAGCTATTAGGTTTGTACCGCGAGTCTCTCCTCACCGTGCACGTGGGTGCGTGTGTGTTAGTGTAACTTCAGTAACACTGAGGTATCCTCAGCGAATGCCACGTTATAGAAAGCGTTTATGTTAATAATAATGTCAATATAACATGGTTGTCAACCGAAATTAATGTTTTCATTAAAAGGTGTTTAGTTGCACCGACTCGCTTTGGAAAATAACCAGATGTTAAAACAGTTTGGCTGTGCAGTCCAGATACGGATCTGCACCAACATAAGACACCGCACAGCATATTTAACTCTCTTTGATGTGTTCGAAAAACATACTTTATTTTTGTCTATTTCAACAAATCCCATTCCGTTTCAATCGTAACGTCACCGTCTTTCGTAAGAGGAACGAAGAAGCATTAAAAACCACACACGCCATGGAGCACAACTGTAGGGTGAGTGCCCTATGTTCAGGCTGTTGAGAAGTCATTCTTTGGGAGCTTCGTGATATAGCGGATCTTCATGTGATAGCTCAGTATGGGACCCGGGACTTTATCTTGGGACACCAATTTAATAATTACTCTATTTAGTCTAACAAGTAAATGAATAATAAAATATTATTTTAACCGAAAATGGTGTTTCAGGAGAAACTTTAAAAAAATGTTTCACTGATAAACGTAGATTTCACTGTGTTTAACGCATTGTGTATTTGTTGTGGTCCTCGTTTATTTTCATCGTATCACAAGACCCAGTCTGTTTCCCTTCACCCCTCGCCTAGACAAAACAGCTGAGGGCTTCTCCGATGTCTCGTCATTGATTCGTAGTCAGTCACATCTGTTGTTGAAAGTTACGTTTAACAGTTTTCACCAAGAATTGTGTGATTTACAAAATGATCCCTTCTGCAGACCTGAAAAGAAAAGGGATCGGATTTCTTTAAGTTGCTGCCTGATGAACGATTTCAAAATCTGGGAAATTCTGGACAGAAAGTGACTTCGATGTGTAAAAGTACACACGTCTGTAAAAGCGTGTTCTCAACATTGTAGTTAATCAAGAATCAAAGCAGAAATCGCCTCACAGATTCTCTGGTTCACCTACTGAGATTAGCAACTCGATAGGGACACTCCTGCTTTAGTGGCTTCAGCAGATGATTTTATGTAAATATACAATATTTAATAGTTTTCTTATATCTTCATTGTTGTATTGATAATCTATATCTTCGTACCGTAATAAAGATTGTACAATGAAAGATATGTAGTAAGATTCGTTGAATATCTAAATTACCTCTTTTTACTTATCTTCTTCTCCTCTTCAAGGATTAGGTTATATAAACGTGTTCTGGCACCCATCTCATCCTCGGACAACCCACGTCTCTTCTACCAATGGTCTATAGTTCAGTGCCGCTTTCGGCAATCGATTCTCTGTCATTCTTTCCAGTTGATCCCAAGTATTTCGAAGAAACTGCATATTTCAGCACTCTGAACCTTGCCGCTTTCCTTTTTTGGCATGACCCACGCCTCACTTGCATAAATCATCGTGGGTATTGCAAATGTCTTATAAAATGTAATCCTTGTGCTGTGTCTTGTTTTATTTCTAAGATTTCTATGAATCGTACCACAAATATTCCTAAATGTATTTATCTTCTTTCGTATATCATACTAAGATTCATAGCTTACTGCACAGCTGAGATATTTGAAACGCCTCACTTGTTCTAAAGTGCTGTTGTTTATAACTATCTTAGTCCTCACTGGATATTTACCTTTAAAGGCCATGGTATTGGTCTTTCTTGGCGAAATTGTCTGTGAGTACTTTCTTGCCACTTCTTGTAATTGAAACATAGCTCTTTGTAAATCACTTTTTACTTATTTACAATTAAATAATGTCTTTATTTTTATGTTACTTGTCGAAAAGTGATTGGTTATGATGCGGCCCGCCGATAGGTCACACAGTTTAATTGTGACCGTCAGACGCTTTTAAGGTGGAAACCAATGTGATAGATGATATGGCCCCTTCATATATTTGAAACCATCTTAACGCCCGCTAAGAAACACGAATTGTGATTGCACGAACCGAAACGGTGAAGCGGATGGGGACAACAAAACAGACTTCAAAAGCATTCGACACTGCCCATTCCGCATATTGTGCAGTGTCGAGACTACTTTTATTACACACGCTCGAATAGCCACTCGGAGCACTTGCTACTGCTAATAATATTTACATCTAATAAGTAAACACTTTGTTCAGACGTACAAGTGTTCTGTTAGTCCTGATAATTTCTTCATCAGTTAGGGCAGTTTGAGAGGTTACTTTGGAATTGAGGGAATTGCAGGGAGCAACATTATGTTACGTTATGAGTGGAGAGGTGGGGAGTTGTATAGTACATGATGAAAGTAGACGATTAGGAAAAAACAGGTAAATAGTTGATGAACAAAGGTTTCAGCTGCCCTGTTACAATTTGGAATAAAAGAGTACCCAAGATACTGGGTAATTGCAGATAATTTACAGTAAGCTTTTTTATGTCTAGCAGCTTACACATTAAACTATGTATATATAACGTACCGTATCATTTTATGTAAAAGATGTTAAAATAATGAATAAATCTGCACAAATAACAAAACATTATTTAAATAATTGTATACTGTAAAATCTAACTGTTCTTTGTTAACTGTTTTTGTTTTTTTCTGCTTTCTTAATATCTGTTGTCTTTACTTTTATTGTTTACATGTAAAAATTTATTTTTAAAAACTGTACTTTTTTGCAGCATTGTAAGCTAGTGGGCAGCGCAACCGTTGTTCACGAATAGTTTACCTGGGTTTTTTGAATCGTCCCCTTACCCATATACTGTACAACCGCCATCCTAACATCATTATGTACCATACCTATCGTTCCCTAGGTTCGTACCCAACTTGTGAAGCTGTCGTAACTGCTAAAATTATTGTCACAGTTAAAAAAAGGTAACACTGTAGAATTCAACGAAGTGGTCATTTGTTAAGTTTAAATAATATTTTGTATTATTCACACGCCGTATAATTCAAGAAGAAAATAAAATAAAAGAAGAACCAACTAAAAAACGTGAGGGCTGTAAAGGGTTGTATCAGTAGAGATCTTACCAGAAATGATCACATTAGAATGGAACTAGGCATAGCTGAAAGCTTAACTGAGAAAATCTCCCAGTACAAAACGGAGTGGCGGTTACTTGTAGAGAGAATGGATGCAACTAGATTTTCAAGAGAGCCCTTGACTATCATTCAAGGGGGAAGAGAAGTGTGGGAAGAGCCGTAAACGATGGTTGGATGAATTCCATTGAGACTGGAACAGCCTACTAGCCTAAGACGAAAATCATGACGACGACGATGACTAAAAAACTCAATTAATTGTCAAATATTAGAATTATGTCTGTCAGCATTTCTGGCTATAAATAATTTGGTGATTTGTGTTAAAAATAGGCACATAATTTGGGTTAAAAAGTACAGTTCACTAGTCAGCCCATTACGTTATCGTCCGATGTTTGTCAGATAACAGCGTTGGTTGGCTGTTTATTATACAGTGGAGACGCCATGTCGGCGATACACGTGTCATTCATTTCTGATCGCTGTCGTGCACATCATGAAAAGTAAGGTCTGTCGAGTGATAACTATAGACATGACATCGATGACTCGGTTGGCAGCAGGCAACACGTGCTTTTGATTCGATAGAGTATTTTTGTTATTTTGAGAATTTAAATCACTTATGATGACTAATTATCACGACAACGCTCAAAGTAAGTGACGGATTAAACATCTTCGTAGGTCAGCTTATCGCGTCAAATGAAGAAAACTAGAGATAAACAAAACAAACACACAAACGGCATAGATAAACAGAAACATTAAGCTGGCCTGGACAGCGGAAAATTAAGTTATATATTTAATAACAAAAACATCCCACAAACGATGCTGGCTGCGGATACCGCAACTAGCGGCTGGCGGCGCTTTGTACTAGCAACGCAACCGTCACACTAAACACAGAAGCCGCGCGGTATGCCTTCGTCCTTAGTGGACTGTTGAGCAGAGGTTTTTTCCAAAAAAGTTATGGATTAAAAGTGTATGATGAGGCTTACACAGTAGTGCAAGAGTCTAGATTCTTAAGAAAGAAAGAATACGGACAACGTATCAAAGACGCAACGAGCAACGGAACGTAACATTTTTCTCTTCGTGATTATTACAGTAATATTGGGTCAGATCAAAGACAAGAGTAGCTGGTATTAAGAAAGCGTTTAGCAATACTTAAGTGAAGTTTTGTAGGCTACAGTATGAGACATACAGATAACCGGTGGAACACGAAGATAGTACATTTGTGTTCGTGTTTGAGAAGGAGAGAACAGAGACGGAAGACGATTTAGCAATAAACTTTTTTTTTAATTTTATTTTACTAATTGCAATCAGTATAACATAAAAATAACATACTATAAGCAAATTGTTTGTATGAAAAAAGGTGTTGGCCAAGTGGAGCTGTTATCCTGTGATAACAAACTCAGTTATTCCTTAAAAGTAAGTTACAAAAAGAAACAACAGTCACAAAGATTATGGTTGCTTAAATCTAGATGGTAGGTCTAGTATTTTTTGTCTCTTTAGTCTATGAGTGTCTTCACTATTGTCTAGGAAATTTATTGCAAGAATATTAGGGTGTAGTTCTAGTTTACTTATATACTTTTCACTGCACTTACTTCATCTGTAACAGATGACACTTTTAAGTCACAGAGGATTTCACTATTTGGTATAAACCAGGGTGCATTTGTTATAATCCGTACAACTTTTGCCTGGAATCGTTCTAGTATCTCTATATTAGACGTTGATTCCGACCCCCACAGTAGCACTAACGGACGGGATTGGCCTGGAGAAGATTGATGATGATCAGAGCATCGTGGTAGAAGTTGGAGTAGGGTCCTACGCCAGTAAATGGGTCGAAGAAAGCTGAAAGAGTTAAAGATAGTAGTTAGCACTATAATATTCGCAGATGACCAAATCCTGTTTCAAGACAATGTGTATAGTTTTGAACTGATGTACAGAATTATAATACGACGATTTAGTGGTAATATTTCGCCTATAGCTGTTACGTGTCAAAATGTTAATTAATAAAATTAATGTAGCAAGTAATTTTTGTGTATGTTACGAATTTCACTTGTCACTATGATTATTAAGAAACTTTTGGCGGAGAAAAATTCTGTAACGCGTCAGAGTTCAAAAGAGATTATAAAACAAATTTTGGAAAACTTAGTATCATGGCCAACTCTTACCTGTGTGTTTCCTTGTGAACAGTACGTCAGAATTTGAGAAGTAAAATTAATGCCATGCAAGTGAGATTCTTTACGTTCCCTGGCAGGATTAACGCTGGAAGATAGGAGAAGAGGCGAGGATTTTAGAAACCAGTGGAAGGTGGAGGAGATGATTGCTGATATACAAAAATATGAACAAGCGTGCGTAGAGGCAGCACGTAGTAGGATGACTGAAGATCGTTTTCCGCCGAGGCTTCTCGTATATGGAACCAGCTGGCTGCCACAGTATAATCTTAAAACGTGCGGATAACATCCAAATACCACTATGAAACACGTTTACTTCCGTACTTGTTGGTTTTTACGTTCGCTATTTTTGTTGTCCGTGTCTTAATAATTATTATATCTGTAATATTGTTTCACGTTCTTTCTCGATAAGTGTGTATATGTGAATAAATTGTCATCTTAATACGTTTTTCGTAAGTGCTCACCATTGATCATCTTAAAGGGAAAAATGTTTTAAATTTGTTTTATACCAGAGACTTTTCAATTAATCATGCTAATTGTTGTTGTTGTTGTTGTTTCGGGTGTTGTTATTGTCGTTGGTAATGTTATTACTGCGAAAGGAAGGACGATGCGAGAAAAGTACAGGCTCTAAGGGAGGCCAGAGCCTATAGTGTGTGTGTCAGTGGGAGGGAAAATGGCAAACTACATGAAAGTACGGCCGGGCTGCACTTATAAAATAGTTTACCGACTGGACTGGCCACGAAGAGGGAGAAGTCGATTTTTTCTTGTCACAGTTTCTAACTGGACACATGTATAAATAGGGGAGGGGGAGGTTAGGCAGGAGAGACTGCGTATTCTATGGACTTGAGCGAGACGACATGTTCCCTTACATTTTTCGCCTGCCACAGATGGAATAAGGAGAGACCAAGTGTAGGGGGACAGTCGGTGCCGTCGTAGATCACGGCGTAATCATTTGGGAGATTACGTAGAGAGAGTTCTGCGACAAAAGAAGAGACAAGCTAACGAAGTTGACACGGCGGCTGGCACCTGATGTGACAGAAAAGCGGAAGGCAGGTGAAATGGACGTGAACTGCGTATGAAAGCCCAGCAGGGCGATGAGTAAATTAAATTGCTCGGCGAAGGACGAGTCCCGAGATGGAGCTACGCTATGCGAGAAATGATTGTGTGGGTGAAGAGTGCCGATCCTCCTGCGGCCAACGTTAGTTTTCCACAATATGCTTTAAACAAAATTATGATAAGGTAACAATAGTTTGAAGTAATGCTCTTTAAAGGTCCTCCGAACCTTCTGATGTACAGTTATCGCTAACAGAATATTAGAACAGATTATTCATTTTAATTATCTTGGTTTTTACTTTAAATATCTTGTAATGATATTAATTATGGATATGGTAGAGGTATCGACAGCAAGATGAACAAATTTCGAATTACATGCTGAACGATTCACAGAATATTAAAGCATGAGGTTAGGAAGGACGCAAAGCTTAAATTTTATTATACCATGACTAAACCTGTACTACTGTATAGATGTGAAAGTTTGTCTTTGACAGGGAAACAACGATCGCCAGTTGAGACGTAGTATGACTTTTTTGCGGTAGCTTAAAGGTTACAGTCTATACGATATATTTATTGTGGAATGTGGTTGTCAGAGGAGATCTGGGACTGCCAAGTATTACGGATGGCAGCCATGTGTTGAAAAGAAAATGGTGACAGCACGTATAGAGAATGCCCGTGGAACAGTTCAAGAAGGAACGTCAGCATATCAGCCTGTGGGACCAAGTAGTTTTGGAAGACCTTGGAGGAGATGGAATATAGTCTTTAAAGTCGTGCTTAAACAAAGTGCTTAATCTCTGTTAGTGTAGATTATTATTATTATATTATTTTTCTTATTATTTTTATCATTAATCGTGTATTGAGCAGACTTCATTTACGATAATCATTGCTTTTTCGGTTGACAAGATTTGCAAGATTAGTATGCACCGATTTTTCAAGGAAATTTGTCACTGCTAATCCGGTACATATGAACAGTTTTAACTATATTCAAAAGATATTCACCTCGTACAGAGTATCACTATTCCGTAATCCATCCTCACTATTATTACGCGTATTAATCACAGTAATCACCAGTTCAGAATTACTACAGTACGTGTGTGTGTGTGTCCCACTTCGTGTACGTCGTTTGCGTGTATATTGTTTTCGTGTAAATACGTATTTCGTTTCCTTTCGAAGCTCATGAACAAGAACGCGGTGTAAAATTTCAACGGTTGCAGTTGGATAGCGTGTCACTGTTACCGCGACTGCACGCGGCGGGATGAATTCGGTCGGTCACACCGTCTCTCTCAAGGACGTCCGTTTCCGCGTCCTCACGCCGTACCTTGGCCACTTCCTAAGGCAGCCTACCGCTGCGGAAAAAATTTGTTTAAAGGTTCTTCTCGTTAATTAGCTAATGTGTGTAGAGGACGAAATAAGTTATTGTTAATTGCATCAAGAAGTTAGTTGAGCGATAATTAGGTGACAGACTTGGCGGTCACCGGATTCCCGGCACTGATTAAAGTTAGGCTAACATTCGTTCCTGACACTGTTTCTTGATACGAAAATAATTCTTATTCCGTGATTACCATCATCAACTTCTCATTCGCTACGGGTCTTAAACGTGATCTTCACCGTCGTCATCGTTGTTCGTTTCAGATAAACGTATTGGTTGTTCCGCTGTCACGTTCTGCACAAGGCCAGCGTACTATCCGGAGCTTCAGAATTCTGTAAACGTACATCCTGTGTGTTTAGTCAGTACTCCCAGACTGTTACATCTCGTTCACGCGTAACTAAGATTTGATTCTTCAACGTGACCTGAGGGTAACCACTATCTTCTGAGTGTCGTCGGTCCATCTTTAGACGCTAAGCTTACACGTGCGCTGTTTCTAATATCTGTCGCCCGTCATCATAGTACTTTCGGCCATAGTCGAGATTTCTTCTTCTTCTCCACTTCAACTATTAGGCACACATTGCTTGTAACTGTAACCATATCTTCCTTCACCTTCCAAGACCTCTTCTTCCTGATGGTATGGACGTCTGACTAGTTTCATTTTGTTCTGTGTTCCACCCACTTTCTTCTATTTTTCTGTTATTTTATTCTGCTAGCTATGTACTTTCAAATCCGTTCTTATGTCGGCGATTCTTCTGTGCCGTCTCTTCTACATGCCTTCACACCTCTGAGAAATTTCATCTCTTCTGCGTGTATGGTTTTCTAGTTTTTAATAAGAATCCATGACTCACTACCGTAAAGCAGTGTCGGCATTACAGTCGTTTAACTTAATTCTTGTGTCTCTTCGTGTTTGTGTTTAAAGTTCGGTTTATTATATCGCAAATATGACAAAACGTATTGATTGTGTTTGCAAGATCTCTGCCGAATCCATATGAAATTTCGCACGTAAAGCAGTTAAAACACTGAACCTGTTCGATGGCTGTACCTTCCACGACTATTTTTGTCCTAACTGGCTTCTTCTCCCAGGAATTCCATTGGTTTTGTTTTTTAACTCGAGATTTAATGCTGTAAAGCTTAGAGATCTCACGTAGTCAATATATTCCCATTTTAAGGTCACTTCTCGTTTCTGCTATCAGGCGTATACCATCTGCATAAAGCAGTGTATACTCCAGGTGGCATCACGCAGCCCTATACCTCCCTTCGATATTATTTTCCATTCGCTCAGAGCATCATCAGTATAAATATTAAAACGTTTTGGAAATATACACCACCTTTGTGTGACCCCTTTATTTGTAGAAATGGCAAGTGCTTCCTTCACATTAATACATAATCGGATTTTTGTGCCTTTGTATAAACTGCATACAGCTCGAATATGATCGCTCTATGTTCAGACCTCGTAAAGATCTATACAGTCTTCTGAGTAGTCGAACAAAAAGCAAACAGACTTATCAGTAGGCCTAAACAATGATTGGGCGTGGCTATGTGGCTATCGTTGCGGGTTGCTTTGCTTGAGATTAATCGGCATATTGAATTTTCGAAATGTAAACGTTTTTTTTCCTGTATGCCGTTATCCGTAAAGAGAGCATCGTTCTCAGAGTGCCATACGTGGGCAGAACGCAACAGCACTTGCCCTACTACAAGAACTACATATGATAACTAGAACAGATTAATAAGAGATACGTCATAGACACACAGTCTAAAGTACAACCTTGCAGTAGAAGTTAAAAGGCTGAGAAGTAAGTATCTCTTCTAGACGAGAGAGTATTTACGAAGCAATGGGCCGTTTGTCATGCAGAGAAGTGAACGTTAGTCCACGTTATAATGTTATGGAACGAGTAAATAGTCTCGAATAGCGGACAGTACACGACAACAGCATTGTCAGACGTCTCGATTTTAATGACAACATAATTAATGTCTGTCAATATTATAATCTGTAAGTTTTGAGACACCTAATAAAGATTCAGTTCTGTGTTCAATGATGAATTATCGTAGTACTCAAATAAGTAATATGTGAATATTTTTATTTTGATATCCTTACAAATTACAGTACAGATAAAAACAGCTACGATTCATTACAGAAAAATGATTAATGGGAGAATATTATAAATCCATATACAGTAAAACAATGTATAACATTTTAAAAATAGTTTTTCTGTGAGCATCGACACCAAATTGGTTTGCAGAAAGAGAATTTTTTCCAAACGAATCTTACAAGACTTGAAATGAGTAAAATCGGATTTGCTCCTCAGATTTAATTTTAAATTGCTGTGTAATATATTTTACCAACATAATACAAAAGACAAGGATATTTTAGCATAGGCTGGGTAGTCCACAGAGTACAAATAAAAGTGATAAAAATTGTTAATGTTTAACTGCTAATTAAACTAGATTCAGCAAAACATTTTTTTACGTCTAAATCTTGATTATTTTTATTGCGTTTGTTAAGCAAAATAATATTAACTCATGTCGTGCCTTTCTTTAAAAACAAAAAAAATTGTCCCGCTTTTTTTATAATAATGGCTCCCATGTATACCACCGAAGTAGCTTAGGAGTAGGCAGGGTAGGCTGCCTAATTTCAGCCCTACAGCATACAAGGAAGGCAGTGTGGCCAGCACTACGCTTCAGCCGTTCATTATTATCCCCAGGATGTTATCCCAGGTACTCATTTTCAACAGTCTGAGTCGACCTAGGGGCTGAAAAACGCACCTTGATTTTATGGTGCGGGTCCGGGAATCGAACCCGCTTTTTTTGCCTTTACTAATTTTAATCCTGATTTTGAAATTAAGAATCCGGCAACGCTGCACTAATCCCTCGTGAAGGTATGGGAACGCACAAGGAAGGATTAAGCAACAGTTCCTTTCTCTTGCACGCTCAGAAACGATAGAAAAAAGTGACTAAGCAGATCAGTGGCTAGGTTTTATGGTCTTCTGAAAACAGAATTTGTATGGGAGTTAACATGTTCCCTTATAAAGTTTTTCACATAGCTTATGTCGTCCAGATCACACATAGACAATTTTAACTGCAAGCCTTCCCAGGCAAGCATCGAACAAATTCGTGGGCGACGGTGGGTTTTGTGGCGTAACTTTATGTAAATGTCGATTTGCGACCCAGTAGGCTTTGTGGTTGTCCTGCAGAAGTGGAACTGAGCGATCCGCAATCTATATTTTACGCTGATTGCTGATTAGTTGACAGCGAAGTTAAACTCCCGAAAGATGATTCCTCGAAAATTAGACTGGTAACATTAATTAAAACTTCGTTATTTTTATTATTCGTTGATATTATCGTATTCATCTTGTTATTTGAATTATCAGTCTCTGTAATTCCAACTTTGTCGTGTTTACCTACTGAACTGCTACTTGTCATGTTCCGGACGAGGCATTTTAGAGTTTCCCCATTTTCAAGTCCTAAACCACGGCGAAGGTAGAGGACCAAGACAAAGGTCGCGGTTTGTGACTTGTAAATAGTGGAAACACTGAGAGGCCTCGTCCGGAACACGGTAAAGTTGGTATTACTGTATTGTCTTTTAATTTTCTTATTTCATTGACTTTGGTAGTTCAGTTTATAAGTTCGTTGATAAGTATCAAGCAGAACAGAACTAAAATATGTAAAAATGATTATGAAAAATGATTGATAGAAGAAATCGGAAATTGTCGAGAACTCTTGACTTGTCAATTGTCGAGGACTGATGACTTGAGAAACGTAGTTACACAGAAAGGCTTGGTTTCTCGTCTGTTACCAAAATGAAAGAGATTTCCGTGGCACATATTACTAAACACACCGGTAACACTTCATACAGTGTTTTACGAAGCAGAGGAGAGGATAACAGCAGAGGTAAATGAAGAAAAATTTTAAATAAGGCTATTATCGCATTGACTAGAGCTATAGACTACGGCAAGATTTGCTATTTGCAAAAGTGAATTGGGATAAGATAAACGCTTGATACATATTGGAACAAGACACTACTCCAGAATTTTCGGGAATAGCATTTGACGTGTGGTTAAAGGTTTTACCGTTGTAACCAGTGGCTGATTTATAAAATTATAGGTACCGGAACACATCAATTAAAAGTTTTAAAGACATAAATAACTTATATTTTATATTAGTGTATAAGTTTACATTAGGTTATTACAAAGGAGGTCTACAATTTTAAAGCCTTATAAAATATGTAACATACGTATAAACTTGTATCTGAAAAGGTAATAAAGTTTACTGATATTTCTAAAGAGCTTCATCATCAAGTTAGCCGCACGACAATCGAAAATATGTCACTAATGATGGCGTCATCCCGGAGCCTCAATCAAGCTCTAAAGGCTCGGGCACACAGAACGCGGTCTGTCGCGGCGGTCAGCGATACTGGATCGCGGCGGGAAGGCGGTAAAGTTGTATTACGTAATATTGCATCATGTCCGTCACATACAAGGCGATCTGTCGCGACGGTCTAGGTAGTCTAGACCGCGACGACGAGCGATACGGCTGTACAATTTTACTAAATTACCGAGCGGGCAGGGCGATATGGCTGTCGAAAACATGGAAATTTTTATTGAGAAAGTGCGGGGGTATGTTTTTTTATATGATATTAGTCACAGCGATTACAAAAACCTGTTAAAAAAACAGAGGCATGGGGTGAAATAGCAGCCAAACTGGCCATGACCAGTAAGTATTGTTGAAAATATTTTTTATTCTCTTTTCATGACAATTTCAATAACAGCTGTATTTGTAAAGACTGTAGCAATTCAAGAAGGTAACATACTGACGAAGTTTTTACTCAGATTTTTTCCCACCCAGTTTCCGAGACATATTTTTGTCTTCCTTTCTCTTTGTCTACATTCATTTCCGTTTATTTTTTGGTCTTTCTGGGCTAATATGCCGAACGCGTTTTCAACGACGCGTCGCGCTCCGCTGAGTTGCGCATTAAAGTTTTTTTTTCTAGAATCGTTTATGATCCCAAATTTGGGAAATGGTCTCATTAAATAAGTCTGAAGTGCAAAGCCTTCGTCGCCACAAATACATGAGGGACGTTGACGTTGGTGCCCGGTAGTGGCTTCGCAGGTAGAATAGTTTTTCCTTCAATGTACTGTTGGTAGAACGTTGAATTTTCAAAAATAGCACTGTCACTGTGCCGTCCGTAACTGCCGACGTCAACTACCATAAACTTGTAGTATGGGTCAACTATTGCTAGGAGAACGATTGAAAAAATATTTTTATAACACAAATAATTTGAGCCACTCTTAGCAGGACATTTCAGTTTAATGTGTTTCCCATCAATGCTTCCCAGACAGTTCGGAAACCCCCATAAGTCAACGAATCCCCTCACAGCTTGCGTCCACATCTCTGTAGTGGGTGCAGGCAAATATTGTGGCTGTAGAACATTCCAAATTTCTTGACAGACGTCTTTCACAATTTTGGAAACAGTTGATCGTCCTACACGAAAGGAGAAAGCAATGGTATTGTGACTGTCGCCTGTGGCCAAATATCTGGAAAATAAAGACAAATAAAATGAAAAAACAACAGCAAACAAGTATAAACAAAGTTATAGAAAGTAGATAATGGATAAAATAGGAGTAAAATACCTAATTAACAAATTAAAACACAATAAAATAAACCCCAATAAAAATACGATAAAACCTAATGTTACTTGGTAGGTAGAACAAATTGATGTTTAGGTCTCAGACATTAATTTTTGTTTTAGGTGACTCGGCAAAAGCGAAATGGAAAAATTTGCGGGATTCATACATGAGGTACACAAGGGCCGTCAAAGGTACTACCGGACAAGCGAAGAAGTACCATAAATGGCCGTGGAGTAGCCATATGGAGTTCTTAGATTGTACTCTGGAATCGCTTCGAAGTAGCAGTAATGTTTCACAAACCACACAAGACGGAGAAGAAAACACACTTCAGAGAGCAAAAGCCCCACCATTGAGTCCAAATACTGAACAAAACGACGTGTCTAGGGGAAATTCTCCAGGATCAGGACAAGCATCATCAGAAATGCCGCCGCCTCTGCCACGACAACAAAAACGGTGCAAAGTTTCAGCCTCATCAAGTGACGTAGACAAAGTCATTAGGTTTTTAGAAAAAAAACAAAAGGAAAGAAGAACGGCTTGATAGCGTAGATCTTTTGTTTTCGAGCTACGCAGAAACTTTAAAAAAATTCTCGCCAAGAACTCAAGCGTTTCGGAAGATCGAACTTGCCACATTGTTTGCACGTAGTGAAATGGCCGAGATGGGTGCGCAGATGCCAGCATCGCCCCTAGACAACACCAATTCACAGAATTCACCAACACCCTAGAACAACTGGATTCACAGCAACCAGTTTATGCAGCACTAACGCATAGCAGCAACGAACATCCATTGCCGCATTCCACTTACATCCCACCGACTTCGACGGCCAGTTCCCTGAGTTCAATAGGAGAACACCTGGTTTCTCAGCAGCCTTCACCAAGCAATGCTGTGCCATCATTCAGTTCCTATATTCTACCAACTTCACTGAGAGATGCATATGAAAGTCTGTCCAACTTATAATATGAAAAATAATATTCATTTTATATTTAATATAAATAATAATATAAAATTATATTTTTGCTTGTGTCTACTTTATTTTTTGTTTGTTTACAAAATTAATGTTTCATAATAAATTATGTAAGTTGAAAAAACTTACCTCATACAGATGGCTAATCTTTCCCTTGTAAGTTACTAATTGGTTTTCTCCAGTTCGTGGTGCACTTCGCTATAGTTGGTTTCAGTAGGTCATGTACTTCCTCGAAACATTCTCGAGACATACGAAAATATGTAAAAATCTCTCTTCATGTGATTCTAATTCTCGGCAAATGCGGTGGTATTCGCCAAGGCGTTCTCTCTTTTTGTTGATATCGTGAACCCAGCACCATCTTTCTTTCTGTTTAGTGCAAACAGAAGAAGCAGTGCCTCCTCATCAGTAGACATGCTATGAGAATTTATTATCTTGAGAAAACTTATTTAAGTTAGAGCAGATGGAATGGGGCAGAATTGATATCTTCGCGAGAGAGAAACACACTACACTGGCACTAGACCGCTGAGAGTTGTCGTATCCTGTGTGGCATAGCCAGATCGCTGCCCGCCGCGACGATCGCGCGATAGTTGCCCGCCGCGACAGACCGCGTTCTGTGTGCCCGAGCCTTAAGTGATGGTTTCGGTGGTTCGGACATTTTAAAAAAGTTTCCATAGTTTCATCATTGTGTCGTCATATTGTTTGTTTCTTGACCTTTCCTTACTCTTTGTGTCTAATGCTGTATGATGGTCAAAAATCACCCTCTCACATTCACTTGAAGTTATTGCTATTGTTCAATAGCGTATTTCCAGGTAGAAAGACTATCCGGGAAAAAATCTGGAATGCACATATTCTCGGAAGCTCCCAGTCAGTCACCTTTCATGTAGTTTTAATTTTGAAGCAAATTTTTTTGTTTCATTTTCTCCATAGGTTATTGAGACATTTTTTGAACGGTAGAAGTTAAGATAAAAATTAGTGCTGGTGTTTGATTTTGACAAATGTTTAGTTTTGTTAATGGGACTGATGAGGGGCACAATTTAACGAGTAATAGTAAATTTTTGTAATAATTAGATTTTTCTTTTCATATATCTTTTCGGTAATTTATTTTTGGAGCCAAGAGGTTCCGGCCCGTTCCCCCTGAAATGAAGCTCTGGTTGTAACTATCATATCAGGCCGTTTGTTCTCACGTGACTCAAGTACAGTAGAAATAATTGTAATATTATTTACTGCGTACAAGCTAAGTTGAAGTTACCTCTTGTAGGGAGGGGTTTGACGTTGTTTATGCTCATTATTTCACGCTAATGTGGCTAACATTACGTCGCGACCATTTTTAACTGACGACTCGTGGAGTTACGTGAACCCAGAGTACGGCTGCAAGTCGTGGCAGTCGTCGACCCGCCCTAACGTGGATTCGAACCACAAAGCTCGTGTTTGGAAGGGAGCGCGCTGATCGCTGCGCCGCTCTGGCTCCTCGGTAAGAATTTTAAAAGTTGTGATTTATTTACAGAAGGTGAAAATATTTTTTTAAATTCTTCATCGGTTCAATAGAAAGTAGTAGGTTATTGAGTGTCGGTAACAGAGAAGAGTTGTCGGAAATTGGTTTCACAGTAGCGCACACGAACGCCCCAGACAAATGATTCGTTTAATTTTTAACGATTGACCAATTGAAACGCGAGTCGCGTGACTGTCGCGATTGTTATTTCTGCGGTTCCGGCGTTCGCGTTTCCTGTTTCCAGACACTCCTCCTATTGTGGTTGTGATTCTTTTGACAGACCTTCTGTTTAACAGATTGTGAATTCTAGTTATTGTGTTTACCTAGCATCTTCCCCGGGGGACGCCTTAGTGTGGAAAGATAGAAGTCCTTTGATAATGTTAATATAGGTAAAAAGATTTTGAATTTTCTGGTAATTCATTTTATCAGTAACAGCATTTGTATATTTAGAATTACTGTGGTGAACATGTTAGTTAATTTACGACACAGAGAGAACATGACTTTTTTTCAATAAAAATCATTGATACATACAGAAATCATTATGTAACAGAAAACAAGTCACATCTGTCCAGAACTATGAGCGAACCCTGTTTTGACGCTATGGAGTTAAACGTTTGCAGTTTTACGAAGACATCAAAATAAAGTACTCCAGGCAGTAATGATTGTGCCATGGGTACGTATCTGTCTGACTTCTACACACAGGTCCCAGGTGTGTTGAGGTCACTAATCAGAAATGTCATCAAAATTACCGATAAAGACAACTGTGCAACACATCCCAATGAATTACCTGAAGAGATACTGGTGTAGAGGACTAAAATGCTTTAAACCAACACATCCGATAATTAGCCTTACAGAAACATTCAGTCCTTCCTTAGTGATCAGTCCCGTCTGCTTTTGTCTTTATCTCTTCGTAACTCTTGCACCCTATATGTTTATAGTCTCTTCCGTATAGAGCAGTCGAAATCTTTATGTAGCTCTATCCACGTTCACATTATTATTTTTAGTGGCACTCCATGTCCAGCAGAGTTGCAGGCTTTCTCTTTAAATGGACTTCCACACATCCTCCTTCTTTCCCACCCACTCCAGGACCTCCCTCTTCCTTTTCAGTGGTGTAAGCCACACTGAGCAAATGACATTGGTGGTGAGATTTGTTAAATTTGTAGAAAATGAAGTGTCAAAGATATTGAAATTTGGGTGGTGTAGCATTATGCTATCCAGAAATTTATTTTTTATTATCTTAAAATTATTGTCTTCATTTTCTTCCCATTTCCGCTTGTTTTTCTTCGAAAGTAAATATTGGAAGTTTCATTTTGCATCACATCTAAAACAAATTGAGTTTTCTCTCTTCTTCCATTTTGAGAGTCCAAATTCCACAGGTATATATATAAAAGCTACACTCCGAACCAATGGTCTAAGTACGAGGTGAGGGATCAAGGACATCAACCCTCCCCAGAGGTATTAAAAAGTCTCAGCGAAATTCCATTAATAACTTAAAGTAGATCTAATTGTATAAATCTGTATAATTCTATGTAATTGTAGAAATAAAATGAATTACAATATTTGTAAATTTATATAATAAAAATATATATATAATAATGGCTCCCATGTGTACCACTGAACTAGCTTAGGAGTAGGCAGGGTAGGCTGCCTAATTTGAGCCGTACGGCATACAAGGAAGGCAGTGTGCCCAGCACTAAGCTTTAGCCGCCCATAAAAATATAATTTCCTTAATAACCTAGTACATAAATAACGTACATTTTAGTAGCCTTAATAAAACAGTTACGCATCCATTAGAAAACGAGGGCAGAAGTTATTAATCTACCCTTATCTCTCTCGCCTACACTTTCCTTTACAAGACTGTCTACTTCATGACTCCTCTAGTCTAATATCTCTGTGATTTGAACCGTCGTTTTTGCACAGCCAAACTAACAGTCCCTGAGTTTAGAGTTGGAAAACTGAGATTTTGTTGCACGATTTTACATAAAATATTAATTTACTTTAACAGAAATATAAGTTGTTTAAAACATTCTTGAGACAACACCCTTAAATTAAAGTGTCATGGGGTAATAAAACTGAGTTTTCAATATGTCTTCAGAGAGACTCATTTTCACAAGATGTATTATGAATACAAATTTAGAATTAAAGTGATTGTTAATGACATGAGGTTCATCACCTTGAATTTGCACAACAATTAAGCAAATATAATATTTTGAAATCGGCGCTTTTCCGTATTTTTCCAACCCTTATAGCCTACTTCACGTTGGTTTACTCAAACATTTTGAGAAGCATAGAGTTTATAAAATGCATTTATAAAATTATATGGGAAGACTCCGGAATTACGGAATTACCTAATTGTCCTGAGGAAAATTGGTGGGGGGGGGAGTCCAACCAAGCTAGTCCCCCTCCAGAAGCAACTCGTAGTTGCGTCACTGCTCCGAACATAACGCATTCAGAACCCTTTTCCTAATTTCAAGACTGTTACTTTGAGAGGTTAAGAAACTTATGTCTGTTGACCAAGGCGCTTTTTTCGTGATTATATCTACTCATTTTTGCTTTACTCCTTCCATCTCTGTGGATTCTCTTAGTGGGTATACGAGACCTTATTTTCAAGGAGTTCGTTACCTACACTAATACGCATTTCAGAGTGCACTTCCTTGTCACAAACTATCACCTTCGTTTTTTATTTATTTACGTTCGTAATGTATACTTCCTCAAAAATGTTATTAATTCTTATTAGCATTCTTCACTCTCAGCTAGATATATAGTCTTACACCGTATATTAGCTCCCACCGTTTAATTCCTCCGAGAGACTTCTTTTTAGAGCCTCTTTTATGTTCACATTAAAAATAATAGGTGACAGTGCACACCTTTTCCGACCCGTTTTCTTGCTTTCCCTCCCGTGGATAACAGCTGTCACGTTTCTATAGAAAGTCGATAATGCTTTTCGATTTTTTTAGGGTGTTCCTACATTTTCAGAACCTCATAAACATTTTATCCCATTTAATATTGTCAGTACGTTTTTCTGTGCCTATGAATTCAATGTATGTTCTCATATGGCTCTCCGTTCTTTTCTCTACAATAAATTTTAGACCCAGTATTCCTTCTTCGATTCCCCGATTCTTTCTGACATCGCGAGCGCTGAACTTCTGTGAGCTCGTCTTCAACTTTTTTGTTCCGTTCGATGGAAAAAAACGTTGGTGATAATGTTTTATGCTTGCGTACCTCAACAGAGATTTTAGTAATTTTTGCACTATATCGGACACGCCTTCTTAGGAATGGACTGGTAATGGTTCGGATATCGTACACACAACATCGTAGAGCCCACTGTCGGAGTATTACCTTGTGCATCCGGGGGTTTGTTGTTTCACAGGTTTTCAAACGCCACTTCGGCCCCTAAGCTATACGCGATTAATTCTGCTCCCTTGGAACAGTGTTCTGCTCACTTTTGTCTACTGAGCGTCGCTGAGAATCCTGAGCATTCAGTAGGATCGAGAAAATTGTAGAATATTCGCTCTACAGGACAATACTCTCTAACACATGATTAGTCTGTAGGCTCTTCCAAACCGGATGGCACCTAAGGGATTAGGAGACCCTCACTCTCGCACGCGCACTCACAGCCGGTCCGAAACTAATTTTTGTAATCTCCGTGAAACTGTGAAAACATTGAGTTCATGGAACACATAATTGCGATAAATATGAGTACTTTAGGGATTTCTAAAGCAAACGCAGAATTGGAATAATTAGTAAAGATTTTATTATAAAGTACTGTAATAAGTATGTTGGTGATATGATGATTATAAACAAAAATGTGTTTGCAATTTACATTTTGGTGCAAAATTACGTCGGTAATATGAAAATTTGTATTTTTTCTACAATAACAAATGCTGTCGTGTTTGTAATATTCATAAAAAAATTATTTTATTCAAAAACTATCCCAATGGAAACGAAAAAAATTGATTTATATGATAACTTATACATACTATATTTACAATATAAATGTCATATTGAAATTTAAGCACAGTACTGCAAAATACTAATTTCTAAACGCAAAATGAATATTAAATTTGACTTAGTTGTACATCTTAAATATGTCACAACCACGTCGTGTTTGGTGTCGTTTTCTTTAAAATTTAATGGAGAGTTGAAACCCCCCTTTATTTTCTAAGTTTTTTTTGTAAATTTTTTTGAAATTTTTATTTTATGTCATTTTTATTAAGTTTTTTTTTGTAAAGGGGAGAGACATCATATTTAGAACTAGGTGGAGAACCTAGAGGAAGCAAAAGTGTGCAAGGCCCAATTACAATTACAGACATGTCCCCCCAGGTGAATGACAGGACTTGCAAATGAAAAAGTCTTTTAACCAACAAGCGTATGCTTTATTAAGCCTGCAAATCTTACATGAGATGACAAGTTATCGATTGTACAAGCACAAAATTAACTGCAGGATTGTATATATATCAATTAATATTCTTAATGGCATAAAATGTAAGTGAATTGAACATTAACATAAATTGCAAAAATCCTGCCTCATTATGTATAAGTTAATGGTATCAATAATCTCATTCACAAAATAACAAATCACTAATCCATAAGTGTTGTATAGATTTCAAATAGGCTAGCCTTTTTATCTTGGTAAGCACATTTATGGTCTTTTAATTTATAACATATTCCCCCAGCAAAATATATTAAGATTACACACACAAGCACATGCACAACATAAATAACACAACATCCCTCATTTCAGTACTAAATCCCTCATAAACCCATTTCAACTACCGTAAATGAATGCACAACAATATATATATATGTATAAATATAATTAACAAGTTAATCCGATAAATCACAGCTCCGAAGCATAGATATGCCTTGGTAATCAGCACCAGAGAATGTAAGTGACCGCCCCCCAACTAAACCAGAGACTCAACATACTAATCATCCCTGACTTTAATCATAAAAGCGATAAGTATATGTGAACAGGAAAATAGTTACTCAACTAAAACATCAGACAGCCCCCGTTACGTGATTAAAACTCTGCCATGACCGTATGACATGAAAGCACAAGATAACTAACTCCCTAATGGTTTTAATTGGATAAAAAAATTGAACTTAAAGCCGACTGCAGATATGCGTGTGTGTGTAATTTTCTTACACATTATAAACAGTTATAATAGATTTCATTAGGTCTAATGGTGTAATGTTCACACATGCAGTCACAGAACTGAACATGAGAGTTGTGCCAAAGTTTAACGGTTAAAACTTCATGAGTGAGCTTCTGGGAGCTTCCGTGCATTCACCATGTCGTTGAGATAGAAAATAGATAATTAGAATGTTCCCACCTGGATTGTCCGGTGTACTTAGTCAATATTGGCGCTGATCAGTAATGTCTCGGTCGTATCACAAGTCCTGGGGCAGCGTAGCGTTGGAAAAGGTGTCCGAACAGTTGTTCTCGACTGACGGCAATCGTGGCTAAAAGATCGTCTCTGCCAGGAGGGTGGACAGTTGTTCGTCACACCCGACACCCATCTCGCCCTTGTTCGAGCACCTGCGACATGTAATGGGTTGTATTGGTGTTATAAGGAAAAATCACGCCACATAGGCCGTCCACATTAAATTTCTAACACCAACTTTAAACATCAACAGCCCACACACACATCGCCACTAATTCATATTAATCAGCATTAAACTCCCCAGCTGTGACTTATTTCACTCATCTACCAATTACTTTTTAAGTATTTCGTTGAAAATGTTCAAATTAATTAACTGCGTATTTCATAATTATTAATGACACAAAACACAGCTGAGTGCAAGATGCATTATCATTTTCTTTATTGAGGTCAATTTGACCCACAACATTTACATTCATATTACGTTAATCTTTAATTGCGTTAACGCCCAAATTGAAAATTGATCTACACGCACACACACAAGTATAGTTTATAATAGAAGCTGAAACACAAAAATATATTTGGGGTTAGAATATTTTTAGAACCAGACAACTTGTACATACCTGGAGCGGAACTTTATTCAGCCAACCACAGAAAAGTCGACCAAGTCCTGAACTGAGAGTGCCGCCAGTCGAGAGCAGATGACCAGGTTGAGGGTTCGAAAAGAAATGAGACAGATTTAATGTGTCTGTCTACCCAAGAAAACTCTCGATGCAGGAATGTACAAAAACAGCTGGACGCGCCAACTGAATTTCGTAGCTACACAACAACAGTGTGCATAGCCGGACGACGACGAACTGCCGTGGCCGTGCGTGACGTCAAAGCCGCTCGTTTTAAAAACACTTAGCCTACAATGCCGAACCCAGTACGGCACAGAGTCGAAATATGCTAAGCTCGTTTGTTAAAAAATACATATTATAAAACTTGCAGTTACGTAGTGGACGCCCCAGTAGATGATTCATACCCCAGGCGTGCGGGCCAGCTGCGTTTGTGTGTGTGTGTGTTAGTGTCTCCCAATCCCTCAGGTACCATGCGACTTGGAACGCCGTGTAAGAATGACAGTGTGAATTTTTAGTCCAGTATTTGACTGATAGTGTTATAAGAGACAAATTTTTTTTTAATATTGTACAAGAGCTGTTGTTGACAAGATTTATTTAGCGCGCATAAAACCAAGAAAAGCGACGTGCACGACAATTGAAACAGGTTATAGCTAAACCGTTATTGAAACGTTATAGCTGAAACCGTTAAGTATGCGCGTACAAGCTCTCCGGTACATCGTTTGATGTAGGCCAGAAAAGACGGAAGATAAAAGAACAAAGGAACGGAAAAATCAGAAGAGTAAAGTTGTCGCGATAGTGCAGAACTACAGTTATACGTCGTACAGCGGTCTTTTAGTTAGTATTTCATATTGTGTACGTTAATTCTCAATTCCGGCTTTGTGAACTCGGTAGTGTTGTGTACACATCCTGTTCTTCGCTTTTCGTGAAGCGTAACGTAGTTAATTTTCCTGTGTTGTTGTCTTTGCTGCTTTTTATTGTTAGTAAAGATTAAAATCGTTCAGTTCCTCGCGATTGGAGAGGCATACTTTCGTGGCAATGTCCAGTAGACCCATCTCGTTATAACCTTGGCTCCCTCGGCCAAAAGGGTGACAGCCTTTGATGTAATAACGTGTTCTTAATTAGGCGACACTTCCCGCCACTATGTATGTGCACCAATCAGATTGCGCCGTTAGTAAGATGATATAACAGTTTTGACGCCGCGTTTCAACGGCAACGTATCACCTTCAGTGGAACCCCATCAACGCCAGTCGTTTTCATTTTGCTGTAGTTACAGCTGTGGTTTAATGATGTGCAGAAACGTGTAAACAATGTAGCTACACTGATGCGAAATAGTGTTGATAAGAGTTGCTCTGATGCCGACTGTCATCTTTGTAGATATGTAAGCCCATGAAGGGTATGTATAAAATTGAGTGAGCATAGTTCCACGGACACCTTCTCATCGCCCGGTCATTGCTGGCGTGCGCTACCTACCCACATTTCCTTTTCCACATGGCTGAAGGGAGCTTGCTCCAAAACAGCCGGAGAGGACCAGTTTGGTTCCCTCAAATAACACAAAAAAAAAAAAACCCACGAGCAAGTCCTTCTTGAATCATGGATATCTGAAGAATGTAGTAGGACTTGTGTGCAGGCTTCTGTATGAAGTTTCTTAGACCCGTAAAGTTCTTAAATCACAGCTAGCACAGAATAATATAGAGCAGCCATCTATACCGAGCACTGAAACCGCGTTCTATATAGTAGACCGACCAATATGGCTGCCATCTGGACTGAATTGTGCTGTTGCAATACATAGGCCTACATACCTTTCTTGCTTCCTTATTACCAAATGAAAGTGGACTTCAATTAGTAAGGTGTATGACTTCTATTTCATTAATAGATACACCTATCAAAAACGTAATTTTTAAGTAGCCCTCTATTGATAATTTTTTTAGTATATGATAAGTTTTTTCACGGTTACAGACCATGTAATCCGAATTATGAATTAGTAAACGTATATGAATTTAAACACTATTACTGTGTATGTATGTATAACACCTGATTATGTACAATTGATGGCGATTATCATTAAACTCTCTTACATTTCCCGTTGACAGGAAAATGTCTCATCGAAAATGTTATAGGTTCCCGCTGACGAATGTCGTGGACCCAAAAATAAAAATTTTTCTACCAGAATGACTTTTCGATGTCACAAGTTTATTCTGTCACGGATGTCACATGTAAGTTCTGTAATTTATTTTTGTAACTATAGGCTACAACATTTAAATAGCATTATTATTAACATTTCTTCTCTAGGAATGTCTGGAATGAAGATTTTACCACAATTGTAAAGGAGTGACAGTACATTCCAAGCGCATGAAGTTGAAAATGTTTCCAATTTTCGTCTCTGACTTTCTAGTCCTGTTATCGACCAATATGGCGTATCCGGCTTCACGGTCTTTGCGTATAGTTAAATGGTAATGTTCTTCTATCTTTGCCTGTGCTAACTGGTAAAACTTCCAGAAGCAGTTTTTTTTTTTACATTTAAAGATATTTGTTCTTTAATGTCTATAAGTCAGACGTGTACCAATAGAAGGTTTCCAGTTAAAGAGATTTAGCCACGTTTTGGATTGTAAGAAATTAATATCTAATACAGGCAGTAAACAAAGGCTAAGAGCGGTGACCAAGAGGTGGAATGAAAATGGCTTTAAGTAAAAGAGTGAAAATAACGGTTCACGTATACAAGTCTCCGGTGCGTTGAAGGTAAGGAGATGACAATAACAATGAATGATTGGCGTTCGTTTTATAAAAACTACTTCGTTGCAAGTTATAAGAATGTGCTGAGATGTAAGTATAAATTTCGGTTGTATTGAAAGATACAGTGCGGCCGAACACAATTTTCACTGAGTGTCCCGGAAACAGAAAACATTGGGCTAGGAATTGACTGATCAGCTGAGTATCCGTGCACCGTCGTCCATTCGCCCCGGGACTCGTACGTTTCAACTCCATCTCCTGTTTCTCTTACATGTCAGCTTATTGGCGTGGAGGAGGGGATTAAACTGACAATAACTGTCGCATAGTCGTACCGAAGGGAAAGGAAGTGCAGTGTACCAGCGTCAAAATGCCAAAGCGTGCTTAGCGTCTGACGATAAATCCTTCGTCCAACAGGTGACTGGCGTGGCGGGTTCACAGATGAGAAATTGCGAATAAAACGACTTGCACAGCGCTGCCGTATCCACAAGTGAAACAAGACAATAAACGTTAAACCACGGTGCATTAGTCTAATTGTCTGTCACTTTAAGTAATAAGTTTAACTGCGGGAACTCGTTTTGTGAAACGGAAATATCGTTTTGACAGCCGTGGAAACGATTTGACGCGGTAGCAAAACTATTAAATAAAATTGAAGCCATCTTTTATGTGGCTCCTCATTTATGAAATAGCGGACGCAGGAATCGAATTGCTCTAAAAATTTCAATTTTTAGTATCTCATCGTCTTTCTTTGTCATTGCGTATAGATGCATACGTTATTAGGATTGGTGAGGAACTTATACGCCAAAAATTCCCATTAATTATCTCTTCTTCTTCTCCTTGTTATTATTATTATTATTAGTAGTAGTGGTAGTAATAGTAGTAGTAGTACTCCCCCCACCTCCTCCTTCTTTATTTAATGGCCGGGGCTTGTCGTTTCAACGGATAATTTATGTTTCCGCTAATTTTTTGAGTGCCCATCAGCATCATTATCTGCATATTTTCCAAATACGTACTTCCTTCACGTACAGAATAAATAAATCACTGCCATATATATATAGGCAGAATAAATCCTATATGTGTGAACACGTGGTCTTAAAACATATGTTTCTTTCTCCATTATTTGTATTTATGGACCTTACAGAGCGTTTGATAGTGTCCCAAGAAATAAAATTAAGGAAGTCGCAAGAAAAAAAAACAATATAACGACAGGTGCACAAACTATTAAAGACCTATATAATGAGCTTGGTGATGGGGACGGTGTCTGTCTCCTACCCGCTTTAAGATCTACACGTCTCTTCCGTCCTCAGGAAGTGGACAGATAAATGCATGCCAAGGGTTGTAGATCGACGACTGTTTCCAGCGGATAACGACCGGCTTGTAGCAGGATATTATGACGAGACAAGCTACGTGACTCCCAAATTCAGGATGTATAATACTGGGGATTATAAATAAGCCTCGAAAAGACGGATTGTCTCGTACTTGGTGCGGAAGGATAAAGCCAAGACTTGGAGGATAGTTTTGTCGAAAGGTTTACAGTATTTTAGTACTTGGATCCGTATTCAGCAAACTTCCAAATTGTGAAAGATGTGTAAAAAATAGATTTATCTAGGAATAATTAGAACCGCTGAGGATTAGAATATCACTCAGAATAATAGTATTGTTGAGTATAGCGCTGAAAATATTTCTCGGAACTACTCTTTATCATCATGTCGTTAAAAAGTGCAAGACAGTACGAAGAAGAGAATCTGGCATCGATTGTAGAAGATTTTAATTTGTACATTACTGAAGTGTGAAAACCAGTAACGAAGAGAGGAAAATTTTTCAAGCCTTAGAGATGGACACTGTGCGAAAAATTATCGAATTAAGAAACCTCAGAGTATCCGTAACGCCGGATCAGATGAATGTTGATGAGGATGTATTAGACAGAATGGAGACAGCTATTGGACGTAATTAATACTGAAATAGTAAAAGTGATGTTCTAGACAAAATGTTGATGAGGATGTATTAGACAGAATGGAGACAGCTATTGGACGTAATTAATACTGAATAGTAAAAGTGATGTTCTAGACAAAATGTTGATGACGATATATTAGACAGAATGGAGAGAGCTATGACGAAATCAAGACAAAATACATGGTCATAGGACAGGAAGGTAAAGAAGGAGAACGCGTCCAAATTGGCATCTATTCCTTCGAAAAAATCAACACCTTTGTTTATTTAGGATGACAAGTTAACTCCGATGGGGAAACAACAGAAGAAATAAAGCGAAAAATCACCTCAGTTAAATAGATGCTTCTTTGGTCTCAGACCTCTGTTCCAAAGCAGAACAATTGCCAGGAGCGTCAAGCTGCTTCTGTATAAAACACTGATCCGCCCAGTTCTCACCTATGGTTCTGAGACCTGGACCATTTCTATAAAGTCTGAGTTAAGCCTGCTGGTTCATGAACGCAAAATCCTCCGCGGTATTTTTGGCCCAGTATGTGTGGCAGGTGGATGGATGGCCAACCAAGAACTGAACAATCTTCTGATTGACCCACATATTGTGAAAGTTATAAAACTTGGTAGACTCAGGCTGGCTGGACATGTGATCAGAATGGGGGAGAATTACATACCCAGAAAGGCATTCACAGAACAGATCTATGGCACCAGGAGAGTTGGTAGCCCAAATTACGTTGGGAAGACGGCGTGAACTATGATGCGCGCATATTCTTGGGAAATGGAACTGGAGAGCAGCTGCACTTGACCGGGACGGCTGTCGGAGGCTGGTAAAGGAGGCCTTGACTCAGCAATGGGTTGTCCCGCCGCTGAAGGAGGAGGAGACAGTTATGGGATATAATTAATACTGAAATAGTAAAAGTGATAGTCTAGACAAAATTTCAAGCGCATTAAGTCAAGTGATCGATGTTGAAATAAAACTGCATAGTTCGCATTCAAAGTCCGTAAAAGTTCGTACAAAATTTTCGTAGACACTTTAAAGTTCCAAGTCTCTCGTCAGCGAATTATAGGCACCCTGACTAGCTGGTTTAGCCAAAAAACATTGAACCGAACAACGAGGACGTTAATATTTCTCTAAAACTTGATAGTATGCTCCAGTGATAAAAAAGAAAATTGTTGTGGCGCACTGCAACAAAATCCCCAACATTGTTGCGGCACAATCGTGGCGTGGAAACAAAGCTTTAGTCGTATGCGGGCAATTGAAGTCTCGGTTACCACTTCATTGAAGATGGTTGTCGTAGATATGGAACGTCTTGTACCCTGCACCGTGACACCACGGCCCGGGAAGTTTTGATACTATAGACACCGGCCTTCGGTAGTATTCTTTACAATCTGTTTTGCCTGTTGTCAAAAATTCTCGAAGACAGTTACAGTCCTCTTTTCAGTTCCTGCGTTGGTAAACAAATCGTACTCTGCGTCCCCAATCATCAGACACTGATTAGCCAGTCACCAAGTAAAGCTGCTCAAATAAAGATTTTCCTAGTTGACATTGATTCAGGCTCCCGAATAGTAGTTGTTTTTTCTATTTTTCTGATTCATGAATATTTAATGGTGTTCCTTCTTTCGTGTTCACTCCGAGAGGTTTCATGTTTTATTACAAAAATCGCATTTTCGAAATCGACTATAAGCCAAGCACATCAGATTATTATACAAAGCACGTTATTGTCGTATATATTATGTCGGTTTGTATCGATCCCCATTGGGCCGTTCTCGGCATTGTAATTACGAAATGGCAGTATTTTAAGCCAGATAATAAGGTAGAGAAAGAAACTTGCGTATCGGCCCCAAAGGAAGACTGTAGGCAGTCAGTCGTGTCATTCGAGAAATTTAATATCCGGTTTTATGAAATATTTATGATGTGTCCGTGGAGCAGAATATCGATATTTTCAGTACTGCTCACGGTACGGATACGTGCCGATAAGCGATATAGTTATGAAACGATAACATACTTTAACAAATATTGTATTTTGTATTATTTTTTTTTATTTCCCAATACAAAACCCCAAGTCTTTATTTATTTCATTGAATAAAAACAAAAATTCGGCAACTAAATAAAATTTGTTTTACAAATGAAATTTTTTCACTAGCAAGGATTTATTTAACCAACGAATCGAGCAATGCATCAACCGATATCGGACTGAACCCAACTCAAAACGTACTGTTTACAATGAAAATTTTGTAACTTTAGAAACACCACGGGCATTTTGGATTACTAATAGAAAACAGTATTCGAAAAATTTAGGTTCCAAATTTTGAGAAATTTTATGAAATACGAACTCGACGGCCACAGTAATTGACAAAATTAATTTCTGTCAGCATCCCGTGCAGATTTTAGACTATCTTGAAAGAGTTTATAAGCTATGTTTGCATAAATCCTTAAATACTGTTGTCAGTTACATATATATTTGTGGAAAGTATTACATATAGGAATATAGTTATCTATGAAAACACATAAACTTAATAGTTTAAGATTAAATCATGTGTCATTTGGGCATTGTGGTTATAAATTTGACTCGAAAAACCAATTCAGTGATCGGGATTTTTAGTGTACATAATAACAGAAATAATGATTGTCCGCCTTACAATATTGTTATTTTACTAAAACAGTAGTAGAGTAGTCGGAGTTTCGTAAAATTTAAAGGTACAGCAGTGCCGCCATTAACCAATGGTAACTACGTACGATAACACCCCATGGTGTTTTTGTCTAACGCTAAGAATCGTACATAAGAAGAACTTTAATGGAAGCTTTAAGAAAATAAACTGTGTTACCATCACATCATCTTCACAACACGGAGTTGGTTTTCCTTTCATTCTTGTGATAGCATCTTCAACAAATAAGTTAAACAAACATGGAAACAAAGGACATCCTTGTCTGCCTCCTCTTCTTATTCTGGCTTCTTTTTTGCAGCCGCTTATATCAGTTTCAGTCTTCTGCAATTTGTACAAATTCAAAATCAGTCTTCTATCCCTTCAATCAAGTTCACAATTACTCATTGCTTGAAATAAGAGTTTCCAGTCACACCCTATCGAAAGCTGTTTCCAGGTCGATGAAGGGTAAATACGTCTTTCTGTTGACTTCTATACTCCTCTCTACTATCAGTCGCATCGCCAGTTAGTGTGGTAAGAAAAAGAATTGTAATAAATGGAATGCATCTTTCAAATCTCAGATTGTAGTGTTGTATATTTACAATGCAGTCGAGATGGAAAATATTATTTTGTTAACGAGACAAGTGATGAAAAAAGGTTGGCCTGAGAATAATTGAGTAAAAACTGAACTAGCTGAGGAGATTGCAAAAAGATCTGAAACCTGTGTTTGAAGTAAAATACAGTATTTTGTAAAACAGTTTTAGTAACAAACAACTGACATACAGTGCCATAAATTGTCAGCGGAATAACGTCAGAGTGGATTGCTTTAGGGAAGGTAAATAATAATGGAAAGAATACGCAAGTCCCACTTTTGAAGGATTGTTCTTTTTTTATTTATTTGTATTAGTTTACTGCAGTTGTTTATGGATCGTAATTCAGTGCCGGACAATGATACACAAACTTGGGACCTGGACAGGAGAACATTACTGATACTGTTTACACAATTAAAAAGAAAATTTGAATGTTTGGCCAGACACAGATTGGAAGTCATCAACATAGAGAGGGTACGTAGTTGGTAGATTTAAAAGGGGGTACTTCGTCGTATCTTTCATAGTGTTAACTGTAATACATCACCTGAACAACTATAAGAAGTATCTCTATTCAGTTTTTGTTTTCTAATGAAACTTACGTATTGTTACCTAGCTAGAATCAACAGTATTAAGTGTATTAAATATCTTATAAGGTTACTGTAATTGTTTAAAGAAAGCTTTACAGATTTTTGTTATTAAAGCAAACGTTTTAAAATGAAACTCTACTTATACTTTTGATAATTTTTGAGATTCCAGAGATGTAAAATAAATTCATTTACGTGTGAAAAAAATATCAGAGTGATCTCTTCTGTAGTCTACAAAAACAAGCTTTTCATGAGACTAACGTAAAACAAAACTGCACCATACAAACATAAAATTTTCCGTCTCTATACATTCTAAATAATATGAAGGCTTCTCCCCCCCTCCTTCTTCAAACTGATCCTCCTGATCTTCTGCCCTCCTTTTTTTCGGCTGCCTCTTCTGCTGTATATTCTTTTCAGTGTCTTCTAAAGCTTTTACAGCTTTCGAAACTCTGCTACTAACAAGTCGGTCTTTTCCTCATCGCGATGGAGATGTTTGCAAGGTTCAGGCTACATTCCATTAATAATTTTACCAATGTGGCCACCTTAGAACCTCACACACTCGACGTATCACGCATTGGTTTTCACGGAACAAAACTTCACATTACATTATTCAGAGGAATTCATTCGTGTTCTGCCTTCTCTGTAATAGTTTTCCAAATAGCGTTGTCGGACTCGATAGACCTTAAAAAATATGGGTTTGGTGAATAGTTGCAGGTTGGTGAAAGTGTGTATTGCGGTCGTATTCTTTATTCATTTTGTTGCCTTCCTATATTGCACAGGATATCCTCGCCGTCCAGCCGCAAGCCGTTTTACAAACATACCCTTTAAAACAAGTTAAAAAATACTTCCCATTGTCATAGTGCCGTTTTAATACACCAAATTGAAGAGAAATTCACAAGCTATACTTTGCTACACAAAAAAAATTTCAACTTTAAAACATATATATATATATATTTTAATACGGTGGAATGTTTTTTTTTATACAGGAAAGTTTACGAGAGAATTCTCTGGATAATGCTGGGATGAATTCGCCCAGCTGAGGACAGGCAAGAACTAAACGACGGCGGTGGGTTTACACACGCGCGCGCGCACAGTTTTAAAGATTGTCAACAGTATTATGGGTCAACTCATGTATGAAAAGTACTTGATCTCATCATCTGGAAAAATTTTAACTCTGTTGAATTGCTTAGCGCGTGTGTTATATTCTTCTCCTTTTTCGTTCCACGTTTACGTGTCACGACCATTGTATCTATAGAGCAGTTAATATTCACCGCGCCTCTCTGTCGTTTTCAATGCTCGTACGACCACGTGTAAACTCAAGTGCCTACTTAAACCGTTGGTTATGAAATCGCAGCATCTCCTAACACATTTACAATTGTGTTTTGATTTTCCGTTGGTGCTAAACAATTTTTAACAAAGATTCACACCACGATGTTTGATTTTGTCCGTTTTTCAAATCGCGCATGACACGTCAATTTTAAACACCTTCTAAACAATGAATAAATTGATATATATATATTTTGAAATTAACAGGAGTTCACATAAAACACAAATCTTGCAGCACACGAAAAATTTAGTTTTACCGCTAAGCTATAGATGTCGCTGCGCGAACTTTTCACCTGACCCTTGTATATGAGAATTTAGTCATATACGAGATGATTCATACACTATCGTGTGCAACACGACATTCATCATGTAAAAACATCGAGTTTATTAACGTTTCTCAACGGCGTGATGGTTTAATACATTTAATTGGACAGTACTGTATCACGTATATTGTCATTGGTCTCACCTGAGCGATAAAAACGGAGTCATGGGACCACGCCCCTCTGTAAAGCCCCAGTTTTATGTGTAGTGTACTGGAATTCTAATATTGGTCTGCTACTTAATAAAGGAATTGTTTTTTATTTGAGAATTAATCGAAAATTTTTAAAGTAATGAATGTCAATAGCAGTGTTCTTTGTACTATTTAACGTTATCTCAAAAAGATACCTATCTTTTTGTTAAAAAAAACAAGGCGTTGTGTACAAACGAAAACTATATTCATTGGAACAGTCGCCGATAGTGGCGACTGGAAATGTCCTGACGTTTTTGTTATTCGTAAGAGGAGGAACAGTGTGCAACGGGTAAATGGAAATCCAAATCGCCCGTTAAACTCTATAGGAAATTTCTTTCCTTGAGACCGGGGGGGGGGGACACGCACTCTCTCCCCCCTCTCTCTCTGAAAAAAAAAGAAATAGGAAAGCTTACTTACAACATATCCAGTCTCTACCAGATAGGTTGGGTTAGGTTACGTTTATCATTAAGCCTGTATACGTTTGTCCAGTACAAATGTACTGGAACTCATGATGTAACAGTGAAGCATTGATAGTGAAGTCAAGTAAGTAGTAAAGAAGAAAGAAACGATTAAACACAGTACAAAACTTTCACCACGAAAACGGTTAACACAAAGTTTCAGTTAACACTGAACGGCTCAGGTACCGATCGTTGGTTATATTTTACAATTACAGTGAGCGTGGTTAGCACGAAAGGTTTACCTACAAAATATCGTTTAACATGAAAAATTTTGTTACAATAATTTTCATGCTGGCTTTCATAATAAATAAATCCATACATGTAGGCCCCAAAACAATGCAAGTTAAAAACTGTGAAAGTGATGAGGGTGCCGACGAACTTGTCACGGAAAATGACATTGAAAATTGACGAGTTCCTACCGCTACCGATATGCTTTCGTTGCTGAGCTGTGTTCGTCGATATTTAGACGCCAACTCGGAAGGTGAAATGTTTGACCACATCGATAAATTAACAACAATTTGTTGAAAATACAGTAGCGCAGAATTGTGTGCAAAAGAAAGTGACGGACTATTAAAAAAAAATTGAACATTGTTACTATAGGAACTTCAAAACACATACTACATTAGGCTACTACACAAGACTAAATACTAAATCATAAGACTAAGTGAAGAACATCTACAGTGTGTGTATACTAAATTTTAATAAAAATTAACCATATTTCCCCCCAAAATTAACTAGAAATTTCCACGAGGATAAATAAAACGTTTAGGCGTAAGCACCTTCTGAATATTCTTTGTCGTTTGATTTTACTACATAATACAGTAGCCTAAGTAATCTATTCAGTATTTGTTCAGTTATCTCTGTTTGTTTCACTGTTTGTCCGTTTAACACGAAATTCTGTTAAAAGAGCTGGTCTCCGTCATTTCGTGATAAACGTTTTCCACGAAGGACTCGCAGGAGAACTTGTACAACAAAGACGGAAGATGCTCCTGTCTTCACCGAACTTGTACAACAAAGACGGAAGATGCTCCTGTCTTCACCGAACTTGTACAACAAAGACGGAAGATGCTCCTGTCTTCACCGATATAATTTGGAACAAAAGTACTGTGAAAAAGTACGAGACGGAGAATTAACATGAAAAAAAGAGCTGGTCCCCTTTATTTCATGATAAACTTTTTTCAGAAAGGACGCAGCGGTGAAGATGTTCAACAGAGACGAAAGCTGGTCGTGTCTTCATCGATATAATTTGGAACAAGAGTGCTGTAAAAAAGTACGAAACTGAGAATATATAGCAACGCGTAGATTGTGTGGATGTAACTTCTAGGAGAGCAGTAGGAATATCCGCCCAGGATGTAATTGAGGGAAAACGCAGTTGATATGGTATGAGCTACTTTGTCGTATACAAAATAAAAAGTTATTATTAATAATGATAATCCGTTTTGTACAAGAATATATTTTATTATTTTGTGAATATTACAATGTTTCAATAGTATTTAACTATCATCATAAGGTCAATTAATTAATAAATTAAAAAATTGTTTAAGTAAATTGTTCAAAACAGCTGTTTTATATGTAGACTAAATTTAATGTCTTATATATGTATGTAAAAATAAGTTAGATAATTAATTATAAAGTATAACCATTTTTCGTATTAATCTGAATTTGTTCTGGTATTAATTTATTACTTGTTTAATGTTTAAATATTTCTAAATTTTCCCATAAGATCATTTTTGGACCTTTGGAATTGTGTTTTAATAAAGCGATATTACTTAAATATGGAAATTTAAATATTAATATTATTTATTATTGTATGGTATTTTCAAAATTAGTAATTTAATATATAAATATTTATATTATAATTTACAATTAATTGTATAGCATATTTTTACATACAAATATAAGACATTAAATTTAGTCTACATATAAAACATCCGTTTTCAGCGAGTGACTTCAAAAAATTTTTAATTTAAAAATGTATATCTAATAATAGTTAAATACTATATAGTAAATAATAAAATATATTCTTGTACAAAAAAGAATTATTATTAATAATAATATAAAATATACAAGAAAAAAAGAGCAGATATGAATGTAAAATAAAAAGTACATTACATTCGGTTTGTTTTGGACGTAGCGTACAGATACGTAACAGTACGTAATTGTGTCAGCAGTGCCTGTTAATGTTGTCATTGGAAACTATTTGTTACTGGGGCGACGGGTTAGTAAGCACTGACGTAATCAGACAGTGTGCGTGACCCAAATGACACGTTGACCTACGTACAGAAATTAGGTGTTCGAGATTATCCGTATTTAGCGAACCGTCTGGATTCGGCGAGTCGGCCCTTACGTGAAGAACCGTCCCCAGCGTATGTGCGAACAGTGGTGTACAATCACGTTACTTTACGGTAGCCTCTCCATAGCTGCGCGAAAAGTGGGGGTAGTGGCGAGACTCAGTGTGCTAAGTTGTAACACTTCATTTCAAAAACGTCCGTCTTACTGTTGCTACAGCCGGCTGTATGGGTGCCCTTAACTATTTAATTATTACAACTCGGGTTTTACACATTGTTGACATTTCCGGATTTCATTCAACTAACTACTATTTATAATTCTACTCAGTATTACTCGAAATTGTATCAAATATGTATTTGTAATACCACAACAATGTTATTTGTTACATAATGTAAATAATAAATAATTACTAGTGTAAAGCAAGCAAGTAATAGAAGAAATTGAGAAATATAAATCTAAAATGACCATAAATATGCTTTATGCAAGTGCTGCTAAAATAGGACCTAAACCAAAAAAGTTGGTAACCATGCATGAAAATATGCATACTTTATATAAAATATCACATAAAATCGAGCCCATTAATTTTGATTGCATTTAATACAATTATTAATACAAATTTTAAAATTAATATGTAAGTAATGAATGTAAGTAACTTACCGACTTATAAAGAAGTAGGCGTATATACGAAGTCAGAATGAACTGGGAATTCAGTATCATTCTCCAAGTTCGGCGATGTTTCTCTGTCCAAAATTGCTTCAACACCGGAGTTATAGCTGCCATCATCTGAAGAAGATTCAGCGCTTGATAGGTCATCGTCGTCGTCATCGTCATCATCATCATCATCATCTTCGTCGAAGTTAATTACAAGCCTATCTTGAATTTCATCTATTAATCCTTCTCTTCCAAATATTCGTCTTCAATTTTAATTACATGTTCATACACTGATGTCCATTGTTGTTTTTCTATTGATTGGCATGCTTGCCTAGTTAAATCTACAGTATTATGTTTTATTATCAAAAGTGGTGTTGTTTTTTGCAACAGCGTTTAAGTTGAGCCCAAATAAGTTCTATGGGGTTTAGGTCAGGATGATACTGAGGTAGACGAATAACAGTGTGGCCGTGATTTCCTAAAATACTATCTATTTTATAGGGTTTTTCTAACGGTTTATTCATTTTTACTAACTTATGTAGCTCTGGTTTAAACATATTAGGTGTAAAAGGAATTTTTTATTAGATAACCACTGCATTAACTCACTTTTTGAAGAATTTGATGTGGGACATTTTTCAGATTGGTAATTGTGGTATGGTGCATTATCTAATACTAACACTGAGTTTTTTGGTAATCCCGGAATTAGCTTTTCAACTACCCATTTCTCGAAATTTGTACTATTCATATCCCCATGATAATCACCTGTTTTCTTTCCCGATTTAAAAACCAATAAGGCACCATCGATCTGTACCCGCGTGAACTGTTATGAATCTGTCTCCTTTATTTAACGGTACACTCGTGCCTTCACCACTTTCGTCGTACCACGACTTTTTTACTGCATGAGACGTGTGTATATACGTCTCATCTGTGTAAACGATTGGCCGGTTTTCTGTCCTGAACTGTTTTATTTTCCTAATGTATTCAATTCTCTTTGCCCTTATCTCTTGACGTTCGTTTAATACAAATCTATTATTTCTAATCTTCTTCCACTTAAACCCTAAGTTTATAATAACTTTCCTTAAACATGATAAGCTACCTTGAAAGTTCACACTAGACTTCAGAAGTTGATGAAGTTTTCGTAGCGTAGGATATGTTTTTTGTGCTGTCGTAAAATTGTAAATTGTTCGTCTTATCACACGTTTATCAAAATCATCAATATTAGATTTTGTTGACCTCCTCTTTCTTTCTTTCTTTACGAGGTGTTATAAAGTGTGGTGACTGTTCATTTTCTTTTGTTATACCCACACTTTTATTACGACGAATCGTTCTTTCAGAAACTCCTGTTGCTGACGCTGTTCGTTTTTGAACCTTTTTTAGTGGAATACTAATTCCATTTTTTTCACTTTCCATAAATTTACATACATTAGAAATGACTTTCCGAGCTTGGCTATGCACAATCTTTTTACCTAACTTCGATTTAATAGGAGGCATTTTTTCTGATTACGTAATGAAATAAAATGTACTGTAAAAGTAACAATACGTTAAGCAAAATAAAATTCAGTTTAACTTAACGTGATGTCTGAAAACACAACCACAGACAATATTAAATGATATTAAAATGTAATTAGATTATTTAGCACATGTCACAGTCCCAAACTAAACACTAGTAACGATACAAACTAAATAATTAAATGAAATACAGGCCTACACGGTAAATGTTTTTGAAAACGCATCAACACTTATGCACTCAGTGAGACGTGCAGTTACACTGACAAAAAACGGGGTTTGTGCACACTGGGTCCACCAAGGTTGGCGGCCGTCATAAAGTACACAAGTTGTAGTGATGTGACTGCCGAACCCGCAGGGTCCCCAATGCGGGGGGGGGGTCGCGCAAACATTTCCTTTCATTTTTTAATGAATGGGTATAAACTACTGAACTTGAGTAACAATAGATTACCCAGTAAGTATTTAATATCAAAAACAAATATACTTTTCTTTTTGACTGTACGTATTTAGATTACCAGAACGTAATGATGTATTTTGAGAGTATGAGTTATTTGCACAATAGAGCGGTGATTCCAGTTAAGAAGTGCATTTCAAGGAATGTTTTGAAATACAAAAAACTTTGAAATACAAAAAACTTGTTTTTGTAAAGTAAAATGTCTTTTAAAATTCCATGCCAATAAATTATATTGTAGATTAGGGGTCTCCAAACTTTTTTACTTGAGGGCCGAATTGAAAAATCTTGGAAGTCAGGCAGGCCAACAATGTGTGTGTGTGTGTGTGTGTGTGTGTGTGTGTGTGTGTGTGTGTGTGTGTGTGTGTGTGTGTGTGTGTGTGTGTGTGTGTGTGTGTGTGTGTGTGTGTGTGTGTGTGTGGTAAACTTATTTTTTGTAAGTTTACGAAATAATCAAGACAATAAAATAGGTATTTAAATAAAAATTAAGCAGACTTATTCAAAGAAAACAAATTCATTTATTCAAAATAATGTAAATAAAAGTAAGGAAAAAATAACATTCAAAGATATTTCTTATGTATTATTTTTTGGCTTTTTTATGTATGGGATGTGTGGAGTTGCTTCTGACATGTAATGTCTGTCCATTTTGGGTCAAATTTTGCTGCTCCTATCACTAGAATGGATTTCAAGTGTTCGTCTGACAAGTTAGCCCTGTACTTTGATTTTACAAAGTTCATTTTTGATAACGTTTGTTCACATTTATAGCTCGATCCAAACATTGGAAGCATTGCTCTTGCAAAGCTTTTTATTTCCTTGAAATCATCATTCAATGACCTGCAATGAAAGAAAACTAAAAGAAGTTTACTGTTTTAAAATAAAAAAATAAAAATAAACTAAATATAATCATACTTAATGTATGGCTGTGAGTGCGACAGTGAGTCATGCATACCACGGGCGCGGTAGAGCCGAGCGCACGGGGGGAATAGGAATCTTTGCTTTAGGTTGACGCGAGTGAAAAGCGTAGTCATTCAAGGCAGCCAGACGAACAAGCACTTTAACCACGTAAATGTTTTAAACTTGTAGGCCTACAAAATATTATAACGTTTTACTTAACTTATTTCTTGTTTAGTTATTTAGTAAAATGTTATAATATTTGAAGTATTTTGACGATCTATTTAAAAAAACTGCACGCATCATCGACCTGGTTGCCGCGGGCCGTAGTTTCGAGACCCCTGTTCTAGATGATAGAAAGCTTTAAAGGTGAAATCGATTTTTGGTTTGTTTAAAAATATGAGATTAGTTAATAAAGTGTATCATATAAAATTTAATATAAACATTCACTTTTTTTCAATTTATTGCAGACTTGTAGTCTGTTCGACTAAGCGAACATTGAACAAATTGACTGACAAAACACATAGGCCTACATGATTATGAAGAGCTTACCATTGACAGCTCTTCTTGTTTTTGTTAACAGATTAAACAGATACACAAATTACAAGACTAAATGGCAAAACATGTAAACTAATGAACAGAAGTTCATTAGTCTTCGTGAACATTCACTGTCTTCGTGAATTTAAATTTAACAAAATTTTTACTTTTTCAGGATGCATATCAGTTCAATAAATGACAACGTGTGTATTCAGAATAAAATATATATGCAATTTATTATACGAATCAGAAGCAATTCGATAATTATGATAGAACTGTCGATTAAATGAGCATGTACAAACCGGTCCAAACGGGTGTTAGTGAAACGACCATTAAGATAATGACCGTCATAAACTTTAACACTTAGTTAAAAAACGGTCAGTTCGGTAGAAAATTATTCAGTCAATGGAAACGCCACAAAATCGTTAAAGTAGCCTACTTTATTATGACTGCATAAGAGTTTGTTATGAAATAAATGTTAGATATGCAAATGAATGTCAAACTTTCGTTTAATGTTTTCAAAATTATATAAATTATAATTCACATAACTATATAAGTTTATGTAAATAATATTATTGATATTATAATATATATGTAATAACATATACTTTTATATTATATTTGTAATATTTATTAGGTCTACTATTTTAAGATCAAGATATATTGTTTCCTTATTGCAACATATTTCGGGAATTAAATAGTATCCCATCCTCAGCCATCTTGGTTTTCGATCTTGTTGAATATTTGTGCTCAGGTTGGTTGTTGCTATGGCTTCCTGTTGGCTTTTGGTAATTTAAATTGGTATTATTGTGTGTGGGTGTAGTATACAGTATATATTTGTTTTTTGAGAGCTTCCAATCTTGAATATTTTGAAAATTGTATCGTGTTTTGTTTTTGATTTGTATTTGTTCAGGTATTAGTTTGTCTTGTGTTTTGTGTTAATTCCGCAAACAAGTTCCAAGTAAGGAAACAATATATCTTGTTTTTAAAATACGTAGTAATAAATATTAAATAATTTATGTATCAAGAAATTTACTATAACAAGAAGCGTTTATGTTATATGTTATAATATTTACAAATAAATATAAATATATAATTACAGTTTATATAATTTATTATAATATATATTATATGTATTTATTGATTTATTTTATGTGTACCAACATAAATACTTATATTTATTTTACGAATATGCACATAATACGCACATAATATAAATTATACAAATTAATTATATAAATTATTATAATAAATTATAATTTCTATAAATTGTATAAATTGTCTGTACGTCTGTATTATAATATATAAGTAGGCCTTATATATAATTCCATCATCATCAGCCGTGGCTATACAACCCTTGGTGGTCTTGGAGCTATTGCGTGCCCTGGCTTTCCAGTTCAGCTCTCTGAGGTCCTCCTCTATCTGATCTTTGAATCTACTTCGGGTTCTTCCCCTTGTTCTACTACCCGTTGGTTTCTTGTAGAAGATATGCTTCGTAGGCTGTCCTTCCTCCATTCTCTCTGTGTCCAACCCACCTTAGCCTGTATACTTTGATTATCCTGACAATGTCCGGCTCTTTGTAAAGATGGTTTAGTTCATAATTATAGCGCCTGCGCCACACTCCATTTTCTTGTACTCCTCTAAATATTGTTCTTAGAATCCGTCTTTCAAAGCAACCTAGAAGTCTCTCTCTATTTTTTGTCATCGTCCAGGTTTCTGAAGCATATTTATATCAGCGGCCAGTGGCTTTATTAAAAATATCAGCGGTATTTTTATCAGGCTTATCAGTGGCCTGATAAGTGTTTTGTAAATTTTCCATTTCGTGCTCCCTGAGATGAAGCTAGATGCCAGGTGCTTTTTTAATCCATAATATGTTTTATTTGGGAGATATATTCTTCTTATTTCAGAGTTGGTGTCGATATATTTCAGTGTTTACCTGGGAGCCAAGATATATGAACTCTTTTACTGCCTCTATATATTTTGTGCTTATTTCAAGGTTTAATATATTATAATATGAATAGTGTATTGTATTCATATAAATATAATTATATTGTTGAATTTAATATAATTTAGAACTTACCATCATTTATTAAAGTAATTTATGTAATTATTTATTATAATTGTAATATATGTGTGTATAGGCTACACACACACACACACACACACACACACACACACACACACACACACACACACACACAGTCACGGGAGTTTCCATTTTTATAACAAAGGAAAGGTTACAGAATGGGTTTTGTAAATTTATTGAATCTATCCCGCTTTTTGTAACTAAATACCAGTTTGGGCCGCGACAGTGTTGGTTATACACCGTAGTGTATCTATTAATCTAGATATTAATCTAATCTAGTATCTATTAATATACCTATGGTCAGAACCCGTATAGAAATCTCTGGAGCTACACTCATGAAAATAAACATTTTCAATGACAACACGAACACTCACATTATTGTCTTAAGGTGAGACATGTTGTGTCATATTACAATTGACTAATACGTAGTCATAATTCCTGACTACGGCAGGAAGAAGGAAAATATTTTTAAATTATTTTAAAATACATTTAAATTCTCAGAGGCGTCGAATAAAGAAAAAAGTGGATACACTTTGCCAAAAACACTAATTTGTATGAAATAATTTTCTATCTAATAATTTTTAATTTGTTTTCTTGTGTGAAATCGTATGAACAAACGAAATGACCATGGACCTTCTGATCTACTCGTTGTAAAAACTGTCTTTAAAATCTACTTTACAACATAGACATATCTAAACAATTATTAGATTTAATAATTATTACTAACAAGAATTTATAAGGAAACATTTTACTAGGTTTTCTAAATGAACACTGTTGTAGCTGCTACAGGATCTGGTGGATATTTTTTTAAATACTTGTGTAGACTGAGGAACACGTATAAGAAGATAGCCAACGCATATTTTCTCAAAATTCCAAAATATGTAGAAATGAGTTGAACTGAACGATGCTTTTTGTTAAGAGTCACAGTGAAAGGACTGTTAAAAAGAACACGACGAGTCTCTTGGCTTAAGAACGTGAGGGACTCGGATCGAGTTCCATTCATCTGTTTACTAGTAGTGCAAATGAAATATACGAATTGCTATGATCATTTGCAACTTCTGACAGGAGACGGATCTACAGGTAGAAAAAGATCAACGTCTCTTAAAATACGACTTCTCTCAGCTGTACAATCTATTCACAGCTACATCGCGGTAGGTCATGCAGTGACATCAGCTGTACAATCATTCTGCGAACTGTCCATCGGCTCGTCATAAGCTTTTCACATTGTCATTTGCAACGCGATTGTTCTTCTTCATCCAACCTAAGCGTAAGCATTAATGGGTAGACATATTCTGCAATCCTCAGGCTGTTTTGTCACCATGATCCGTTCAAAATATCACTCTTCGTTTTGTAGCGTTTTAATTTTATTTTACTGTAATAAAGTATGGGTGTTAAAAAAAAAACTAGTGGCACGTTGTGTTAAGTACTCCAATTTAAGTAGTGATAATATAGAAAAATTAGAGCCTCCAAGTGGTCTAGTGCCTAGCGCGGGAGATTGATGTGCCAGGTCCCGGTTTCAATTCCCGACTGAGGCTCCATACGGCGTGCACTCAGCGTCGTGAGGCAGCGACGCCTCCTGGCTGCGGATACCGCAACTAGCGGCTGGCGGCGCGTTGTACTAGCCACAGTAAACACAAAGAGCCGCGCGGTATGCCTTGATCCTTAACGGTCTGTTGAGCAGAGGTTTAATATAAGAAAAATTAGGAAAGACTTTTGGTAAATAGCAAAAAATTATGAGTTTAAATGTTTTACAGTAAATTTTTTTTTAATTTTCTGAATACCCCTAGCGTGTAAAACAGGATGATATTAATAATGGTATAGGCCTACATGTACATATTTAGTGAGATTGATTACCTTACGATGCGAGAGGCACTGCCGTTTCGCCGTGTTTTCACTCGGTACGGTGAGATCAGGTTTCCGTAAACATCGCAAATATCGTGACACAGCCGTGAAACACTTTGCAACGGCAGCACTTTCGATAACAGTCGGCCGCTATTATTTATCTGCGTTCGACAGGTCTTGTAATGGAAAAACAAACCTGACCTGATTCGCGCTGCCCGGTTCCGACAATTCGCAGATAACATTCACGAAACACAATAATTCGGTAAGCATTCTCACAGCAACGATTCCCGTTTTCTGTTTGTTTTATGCGATCAGTGTTTACTAGGAAAATGTTCGATACATTCCCGAGTTTTAGCATGTGTACGGACTTTGATATCAGTGTCGCTACTCTGTAGAATACAACGCTTTTCGCAGACGATCAGACACTACTATCCGAAACCGAACATCATTTACAACCTAAACGATACATACAAGAAAAGAGTATATTCTTGGTACCTAAACAAAAGCTATGGCATGGTAGAGGCAGTCGTCCTGAACAGCAAGACTGTAAGTAAATTAACAAGTTCACCTACCCAGGCATGGTGTCCCTTACGTGAGAAACGACGATACCGAAACAAACCTTAAATGATTTCAATATATATGTGACACAATCAAATCAATGAAAATAAACATTGCAGATGACATTGCTTATCTATATATATATAAAACTCACAGTCTGAGGATTTATTTGCATTGAACACAAATCCACACCGTTACATCGATTGCCACCAAATTTTTGCACGGGTAACCTTTGACACAAGGCGAAAACACTGTTTAACGTTGAATTTGATATTCTGCCCCGCTCGCACGATTTAGGATCTAATAATATATATATATATATATATATATATATATATATATATATAACTTTCACTTATGAACTTACTATTCGTTGTCACTTTCCCAAACGTTTCAAGGTGATGTACCTCTTCTTCAGTGGGAGTATACTGAATGTCGATTACAGAATAACCGTTACGGAATTAGTTGTGTGTGGTGGGGGTTGATGGTGGGAAGGGATTGGCGCTGAGGTTCGAATTGTGTGTATGGATTAGTGTATCGAATAGTGTATGTGATTTATAATGTAATTGTTCATTTAATATGTTGTTTGGTTGTAGTGTGTGATATCTGTATATTTCAAATTGTTCAGCTGTGTTTAGTTTTCTACTTTTAGGTAAGTAGTGTAATATTTCCATGTTGTGTTCTATGTTTGTGTAACTGTGGTTTTCGTTATGTAAATGTGTGGCAAATGTGGAATGTATGTAGTTTGTGGTGAGGGCTTTTAAATGTTCAGAAAATCTGGACGAAAAAGATCTTCCCGTCTGGCCGATGTAGAATTGTTGACAATCATTACAATTTAATTTATAACCCCTGTGTTTTGCTGTATGTGTCATTGTGTTTGTTAGTATTATTTGTGTTTTCTAATGGTGTTATTGGTTCTGTAGGCTACTTTATAATTGTGTTTCCTAAATGTGTTTGCAATTTTGTGTGTATTGGAATTGTAGTATGTAAGTGTTATGTATTTGCTGGGTTGTGTGGTGTTGGTCTGATGTGTTTTTACTTTTTGTGTTTAGGATTCGTTTGTGTAGTTTGTTTATTAATCCGGGGTTGTATCCATTTTTGACTGCTATGTATTTGATTGTGTTTAATTCATCTTGGTAGTCATGTGTGTTTAGGGGTATTGAAGTGAGCCTATGGAGCATGTAGTTGAAAGCTGCATGTTTGTGTTGATTTGGGTGGTTGGATGTGTTATGTATGACCATGTCTGATGTGGTGGGTTTTCTGTATATTTTGTATGTGTGTGTGTTGTTTGTTTTGGTGATGGTAAGGTCTAAGAAGTTTATGGTATTATTTAGTTCTATTTCAAGTGTGAATTTTAATTTATGGTGTATAGTGTTAATGTATTTGTGGAAATTTTCTATTTGTCTTTTGTTGCCGTTGTAAAGGAGTAAAATGTCATCAACATACCTATACCAATATATTATTTTATCGGTGTATTTGTTGTTGTTCAGTATGTGTTTCTGTTCTATGGTATGTATAAATATTTCGGCTAGTATACCTGATATAGGGGAGCCCATGGGTAGTCCATCTGTTTGTGTGTAAAACATGTTGTTGTGTGCGAAATAATTTTGATCTGTGATGATTTTAGTTAGATGAATGATGTCTTTTATGTGTGTTTCAGGTGTGTTATTTATTTTTAGTAATTGTTCTAATGTAGTTATTGTTTCTTTTATGGGAACATTGGTGTATAGGTTTGTTATTTAGGATCTTTTAATTTTGCCTTTTACTGACGTGTATAAAGATGTCAACAACATCATGGAGACCAGAATTAACGTGCAGTATATTGTTACGACGGTCTACTCGCTCGTCGTAGGTACAGTGGAAACAAAATACGTACAAGACACCAATTAAGTCACTATCACCAGCTTTAATTTTCACAGTTAAACAGTTCGTAATTAACAACACAGTCTCTTATAACAAATCAAATAAAAATTGTTCACACGCAAATAAAATGTCACTAATATTAAACACAATGGTATTACAATATACCGTCCGATTATAAAACACAACACCTAACTAAAACCACTTGAACGCGCACAGTAATCTCGCCCGATAATAACTCGAACCTCTCTGTAAATATATCGCCACTATACTAAAACTTAAAGGTATTGGTGGCCGCCCTGGAAATGTGAAATGTGAAGATGGAACAAATCTAATAGTATTTTTTTAAAACACTAGCGTTGATGATGATTACATTTATGAGATTTTTAGGCCTACTACGTTTGCTTTACACGGGTGGCGACATAGGCAATGAGACGTCTCACTAGTTGGAGGACAGGTGGTCAGATGTAAGGGTGCGCTTCCCTTAGACAAGACTATCTTCGTCTTGACAGGACAATGAACCTCTATTTCGTCAGTTGTTATCCTTAAGTTGACACTACAGTATTTGTTGAGTGAAAAGCGCTCAATACAATGGCTTAGTTAAAAACGGTCCTATTATCGGCAGTAAAAACTTATTACCATGGAGGCGCTATAGCGTCTGGTTCGTCTTTTAGAGTGGACGACTAGTCTGAAGAAACAGAATAAAAAGAGGAAGAAGAAGAAAGTGGGAAGCGGAGGAGAGTAAGAAGCGGTAACGGAAGAAGTGAGCGCGCACACGTGTGTACATTTCTATAACCTACTTGACAGTATACCGTGACCTCCGCGTCACCCTTCTTTCGTCTTTGCTTAAATCTCTTCTCTTTATTGTTATCCTAATTCCGTCTTTTTCTCGTATTACTGGTGATTCCTTTCCTTCTCCCATGCAGTATCCATCTGAAACACTTCTCGAGCATCAAATTTCTCATACCATGGAGTGATTATATCTATCGTCTGTTCAATACTGTAAACCTTGCCCAACTAGTAAGCTCCTTGAGCTGTTGAACTTGATCACTATTTTGAACAAAGGGCATTTAATATTACATAAATTTCAATATTAGATAATTTTTTAATTATCTTGATTATTCTATTTTTTTAGTAATATAACAATTGTAGAATACAGAATCATACAATAAAAATAAAAATTTGAAACATTGAATTATGGTTACAATTCCTTTGAACCTGACACCTTATGGGATTTTCGTAATTTAAAAAAAAAATTTGATATCTTTTTTTGGTGGTCCTAGGGTCCTAAATTTTGATATTTCTAAAACTCAACACTACATTCAGACGTTAGTTAAAATTATCTTTAATTTGAAACACGTGAAGTTTTGTGATTTTATAAAACTTTGCACCCACTTTTTAGATCCTGACGTCCAAAAAGTTTGAAAAAATTAACATTATATTCAGATTTCGGGTAAACATCCCTTTAATTTGATATCCCACATGGACTTTCGCAATTCTTCACAGTTTCACCTTCTCACATTTTTGCCTCCCTCTCCGCAACATATATATTAATAACTGTGTATTTATCCAGCGTTAATCATTTTGTATACGCTGGAGTTTTTTTTTTTTTTACCATAACCAACTATTATTTTTCGTCCAAGCACGAATTTTACCATACAACGATAGGGAAAGTCTGAAAAGAAAAACTATGAATTTCAACACGTAGCTCTCATAAGTCGTTCGAGTCAGTACAAAGCAGTTGCTTCAACGTTTTCAACAAATCCAACAATTAATGCCCAACAATAAACCACAACAATGTGCTGTTAATATCTGCAATTGTCATTAGCATAACAATCTTTCGCGTAATTGTGCAAAAAATAATACTCAGTGTTAGCGTGCAGTCGGTTTCGCGTGTCTCGAATCTGATGCCTACGCAACGTTTTGACTGTAGACATTATTATTACGGCAACGAAAATAAATTACTGCGGTAAAATTCTTTGTGTATTACACAACGCAAACCGGGATCCTCATATTACAGCAACAATGCTCAAATAAGAATTTAGTTTCTTCTTAAAATTGTAATAGTTTGGTCGGTAAATTACAAGCTACATTTTGTGGAATAAAATAAAAGAAACAAATCGGTCCACATGTAAGAAAGAAGAAATTATAGAGGCCACACAGTCATGGAAAAAGAAAATTGGTATCCTGCAAAATAAGACTGAATGTGTATATCCCTAACATAACGAACGGCAATAAACGTTTATATAGTGGAACTTCTGTGCCTGACGTCCCTAATTTTATGCGACTGACAAAACTGAAATATCCCTAATTCAATAAATTTTGAGCTGTAATGTCTAAATCATATCCCTTGGCCTAATTTCTCCCTTATGTCGTCTAACTTCTTTGTTCAGTGTTCTCAAAATTCCACACAAAGCTGTTAAGTAGTCACGTCTGTTGCCCTAAACTGGTTTTGATCCTTTTATTTCCAACTACCAACCTAACAATAACTTTATTAAAATTGTTGTCTGACGGGCTGTAAGGCCGTGGTCCAAAGTTGTTGATTGCAGACGTTTCAACCGTGCCTTCGACGGGCATCTTCAGTGCTTAAATCAGTCTACACATGGCTAAACCATAGTGGTTACAGCCTTAACCGCAGTACTGTGGTCACTGACTGAGACGTCTATGTCAGTGTGTAGCCTGATTCAAGCACTGAAGACAGCCGTCGATGGCATGGCTGAAACGTGTCTGCAGTCAACAACTTTGGACCACGGCCTTACAGCCCGTCAGACAACAATTTTAATAACATCGTCCCCGGCCGTGAAAGTCTTAGATAAGAACAACTTTGTGTAAGTTACGATAATTATGGTTTGTTTAAATTTTATGGTTCTCGTCAGTAAATTTTAAAATATTTGTGTTAGTTTCTGCCCCATATCAGTATTTCTGAAGCTTTCAGACAGACCTTATACTTCTTTCTTTGAGCGACATACAAAAAATGAAAACAATCTGAGCTCTCTTCAACGGGTAATGACGATATAAATAAATGTTTATCGATTGACTAATACATTTTTATTATAAGCCTACGAGCAAGATGTCACATGTATTTATTAATTCGGTGGCAATACAGCAACCACTTCATACATTATTTATAAATCAGAAGCGAAGAGGTTTAAGGCGCATCTGCTGCTTTATGACTTCCATATGTCGCACTGTTTCCTCTGTACATTACACACAGCGCAGAGTCTGATACAAAATCTTATTACTATCGTATCTGAAATGTACTTTTCTTCTCGGCATGACGTATTAATTTAAAACAACGCAAGCCTGACACTACGCTAAGCCGTTGCAAATAGAACTGCGTACAAGACGAGGAAGTTATGGCGCTAGAACTTCCCGAACAGCGCGTCCATTCTTTTGTTCACATATTGGGCCCTGTTGATCGCTTCAGTGTATGAAATTGATTCCTACTTAGACTGTAATCCGAAATTTACCGAAGGTTACTACACCCACTTGTTTTATTCTACAACTTCCATAAGCTATTTCATTCTTCTAATGTATTTTGTCGTGTTTTCTGTTTGCCTTAAAAATTGGATTACTGTGCGTTATATTTTATTTATCTCCTTTCCCATTATCAGATGCACACGTAAGTTATTACAGAAAGCACTGCTTCAAACAAATATTTGCGCTCCTGTCTATTTACGAACTTATTTTTTTTCCAAAGTACGAGTTTTAATGCAACTAATTATTCTTCTCCAACAGGAAACGAGATAAGGCACTTCGTCTCACCTATACTGTATCGTGAATAAAACAGGAATAGGATTGGGGTCCGTCGCTTTACGGGCAAGCAGCGTTGCCACATAGTGTTGTTATTATGACAATGGGAAAGGGCCATAGACATTGACTGCCAAGTGATTACACAGCTGTGCTTCCCCTGCACGCCCACAATAGGCAAAATCCTATTCCAGTGTTGGAGTGATGAGTACTAAGTGAAAAAAATTAAAAAAATAGCAAACGGCCCAATAAAAGTACGTCAGAATAATAGTGGGAGTTACAAGGAGGAAAAAATGAGAAACTAGGAAGCAAAACAACATCTTAAATGCAATCTACGCTTGCGTTTACTGGAGGAAGACAACTGAGTGAGTTTGTGTCTACATCTACAGGGTATATGAATCTCACAAAGCTGTGGAAACAAATTTAGAAAAATAAGAATGAGGGACACCCTAGACACATCTGGGAAAACAGTAGACGTAACGATGGAAATAAAGGGGCAGAACGTCTGTCGAACTTGTGGACAAAAACCAGTGTAAAACTTTGTGAAAAATTAAAATACAAGTTAAAATAACCAACACCATTTTTGTGGTATCAGGGTTTGGACTATAGGTCTATGTAAACGTCATCATTATCTAATGTTTGTCCGTCGTTGGACATCAGTTCCTCTACATGCTTCCATGTTCACTATTTAGTGTTACCGTCATGCAGCTTCGACCTGTATGTTTCACAAATCATTAGGAGTCTTCCCCTTCCTCTCTTATGGCTACACGGACTCCAATTTGGTCATTCAATAAGTAAACAAACAAACAGCTGTGGAGCAAAAACTTTTTATTCAATCAATATAATTTTTTTTTTACTTTTCAACGTAATCTCCAGCAACGTCTAAGCACTTGTCCCATCTCTTTACAAGCTTTTTTATTCTCTCAGCAAAGAATTCTTTACCTTGATGTCGAAGCCAGTTTTGGACTTTTCCTTCACTTCTTCATTGCTGTTGAACTTGACACCACGCAAAGTCTCCTTGAGTGGGCCAAACAAGAAAAAGTCAGATGGGGCAAGGTCAGGGCTATAAGGGGGATGAGGCAGGATCTTCCAACCTACTTTTTTTATTGTTTCGAGCGTCAGTTTTGCCGTGTTTGGGCGGGCATTATCGTGAAGAAGAATCACACCTTTCCTCTGCCATCCCGGACATTTCTTCTTCAATGCAGGCTTAACTTTGTTCACAATCATGTCAGAATAGTACTGAGTATTGATGGTACGCTGGTCTTGTAGGTAATCACAGAAAATTGGGCCTTGGGAGCTCCAAAAGATGGTTAACATCACCTTACCAGCCGATGGCTGTGTTTTGAATTTCTTTTTGGCGTGTGAACTGGGATGCTTCCACTCCATGCTTTGTCGCTTTGACTCAGGTTCAAAATAGTGAATCCAAGTTAGTGGTTATAGTGGTTCCAAATCCAAAAATCTTATAACAGAACGCTGTTCTTCGAAAGTACTGTCCTCAAGAGGACACGCCATCGTAAATAAAACTGTATTGGTTATGTTTATGCAATATATTATTGAACAGCAGATCAAAACTCACAAAGACGTTGCCAGGTAACACTCCTGAAAGTTTCAATCAGCTGTTACAATTAATTTCTTTTCTACAACTGTTTGTCTGTTTACTTATTGAATGACCCTCGTACATTACGTAGTTTTGTGGTTGAAAGTTATGACCTGCAAAACTGCGTTTCAGCTTTGCTGCCTCTTCTCGGATGCCTTTCAGCCTACTGCTACTTCTGATCCACTGATTTCTCCTTGTATCTGATAGTTTGACACACTGATCTTTGTATTTTCACTATTTTATCCATCTTTCTCTAACCCGTATTTTTTTATCAAGGCGTATGCAGTTTCCTTATTTACAGCTTGTTCCCACATATTAGCAAGACAAGTTGAATAACTTTGATTGGGATAGGTGTGGTTTCTCTGCGTCTCTGCCTACTTTGGGACAACCCTTCGAATGCTTACGGCATTGTTACTTTTTTCCTTATCCATAAGCTCCTAATTATTTCTAGCGTTATTTGTTTGCTTTCATTTATCACGATTTCTGCATGTCCCCTACCAGTGTGCACCAGGAACCCCTTAGTTACATCTATACACGCTAACATCTTAAGTATTTATTCAAAATGTATTGCTCTAAGCTACGGCCTTTATAAAAACAAAAACCGTCCGGTGCTCTGTTTGAGAAAATGTAATAACAATTAATTTCAGGTGGGCGGGAAGGGGAATGGGGACTAATTTAATTTTAGTACAGGAAGGGGGTACCTTCTGACCGCTTTGTGCTGCAGGATTTTCCTTAACAAATTATGTGATCAGTGAAGGAATAACGAGATCAGATACGAACTGGGGAGGGAGTGAAGGAGTATCACAAAGAAACTAGGCGAATACAGAACAAAATGACGTGGACATATTTAAGGATGTCGAAAGATCTAATGCCTAAATTATTATACAAATCATAAGAAAGAAGACGTGTTGGACGCTCGAAGAAGAGTTTGTCGTCTTCTAGGCAGCGGTTGAAATACAACACTCGTATTCCTGTCAACACCTTGTTTATTTTACCGGATATCACAAATAAAAATATAACTAAGAAAATACGATTTCTATCCACAACTGTGATAATCGATAATCGATAAATCGAATATTAACGCAGCCATAATTTATACAAACAAAAAGATAACACACAAATATAATATTAGTCCACAAATGTGGTATGAAACACACCCACTTATTCTATAACATAATCCACTGAACTCACAATCGAGACTGATAGTTTTTCTCCGTCTATTACTGTTTATATACAGTTGGTAATGACGTCATCACCAGCATTCCCAGCATTCGTTACTCACCAGTGTAGCCCAGAATATTCCAAGCGCCCAGTCCAGAACACTAGTGTATTCTATAAATAGTGTGCATCAATATACATAAGTTATACATAAATTGTGGATAATGTAAATACACGTGAGTACATGACTTACGTATTATAACGACAAATAGTTGTAATAATACCAATCATGATATTACTTAATATATTATGCAATATTCACAATATTACTTTGAATGTTGGTTGGGGGTTCTCCGGTGTACAAGGTGGGTAGATCAAATAATCCAGTCTACTCGAAACAGAAACGGACACAATTGTGTATGTTGAAGTTGAATATGACAGTGACAACATCGTTTATAAAAACGTAAACTATGTAAAACTTTCAATGCTATTCTCTCTCTCTCTCTCTCTCTCTCTCTCTCTCTCTCTCTCTCTCTCTCTCTCTCTCTCTCTCTCACACACACACACACGCGCGCACGCGCGCACACACACACACACACGCACGCACGCACATGACATGAGGGGAAACAGGGAATCTGACAAGGAGTAACAGTTTTTGTGGACACTCCACAGTGGTCACAGTTTCAACAACAGCTGTCACAGTCGGATCGCGAAGGCTTTGGCGGCGACACAAACAACAACCGCGACCACAAAATGACAGCGCGTTACAACATCGATTCATATTATCCGTTTATTGCGAAATCCGTATCGACGGGTATTGCTCCGACACGTACGGTTTCGAAACACAGACCGGAGAGTTAACAGCGTTACGGATTACACGGCGCGTTTAATCTCGGCGAAAGCATGAACCGACGTCGACGTTTCTTGCGACGCCACTGCGACCGCCTTCGCTCGCTGCTATTCATTACCGGCCATCAACGTCTTATTACTTACATAACAGAAGTGACAGTACATGTGTGATTTCAACAAATAAAACCCTATTGTACGTTACGTAAGGATATTACTACAGCGATTGCGTGTATGCAAAGAATTTAAACGCACGAGACGCAAATATTTGTTATTCGCGTATGTAGTTCGCACAACATTATGACGTCATATACAAACAGTACCATAATTACAAATATCACGATTATTCTCGCTTATTCACTTTATTGTGTTGTATCCGTTTCATATCGGTGTCGCTTTAGGCTTTTACCGAATAAGTGTCAATTGTAATATAATTATTAATATAAATATAGTCTTCATTAATTTTTTAAGCGATATACTCAAGATCTTTTTTATAAGTGCAACAACCACTTTATGATATGCAAAATGCGTACAACCATCTAGTACATAATTCTCACCCCTGTCCTACAACGAAACGTGTAGTCGGCTTCTAGCTTCTAGCCTTCACGCCCTCTATCTCTGACACAAAATCCCTTATTTCTTTTTTCAAGTTCTTGGCGGTGTACCCATTTTTTATCTGTTGGTACCCATTATATAACAACTCTTGGAAGTTTTATTATTCTGAATTCCTACCTATATCCATTAATATATTATTTTTTTTTGCTACATGTCTTCTACCTTGTTTTTTCTTTGTGTTCTGTTGTCGGACGTCTTTACTTTCGGTTCTTTCTAGTCTTGTCCGTCTGAATAGTCTCTTTCTGTCGACAACAGTCGCATCTCCACTTTTTATTTATTTTCCACACTCCGTAATATTACATTAATGTACTTTTCATTCGTGTTTCGCAAATTCTTCGATTTTATATTTTTCTGCCAAAGTATTCCATTTTGGACGCCTGTAATTTTCCTAACACTGTTGATTCTTGTAATCATCATTTACGTACACGCTGCCGTTTTATCTCCAGATATTTAAAGTGTGGCCATTGCACCGCTCCCCATTTCCATGTCTTGATTGTTAGCACCTATTTGCAAACATTCAGTTTTATTCCAATTGATAGTCAAACGCCATTTCGTATATTATTCGTGGAGTTCTCGTAGCCTCCTCGTTAACTTCACAGATTAGACCTAGCGACCTTTTCTGGCTCCAAAACCCACCTCTTTCTAAGGACGGCAGACATGAGTCTTTCAGAAGGTGTAAATACACTGGAAAGCTAGCTTCGGCAAACTGACGTCTGCGATTCTTAACACGATCATAACATCGTTTAAGATACGTAAACTCGCTCGATTAAGGAGAGAATACCGACCTCTTCCGTAACGACATCGTTCCTAAGTTGATCACGTTTGGCGCGACCCTCAACAGATCGGGAAATTTCATTTCTGCTGACTGAATACTGGTTTTCATTACTCTGCCTAATCGTCAATTCTCACCCCTATATAGTAACGCAGGTACCGCCATCATCTAATAAAATTTCAGTTGTCTGCTTTTTATAATGACTGCCCAGTGTCGTCTTAATCGCGTCACACATTCTAGATAATATTATCACCTTATTTTCGATATCATTATCAAACCCATAAGATATATATTTAAAACACAATCTGGAAGAATTTTCTCGCCATGTATTCTATATCTTCCAAATCTTGAACTAATACGTCATTGTCATAATATAATAATATATTGGCATAATATAATATTAAATTGTCGTGTTGCCAGGTGGGATTCTCAGTCCCTTACATTTCCGCCTCTTGCGTTTAGGCAGCGTCAAGGTCTATAGGCCTAATAAGTAGAGTCGGACATATAACTACAACCTTCTCTGAGTTGTCATACGCTGTTAGTAAGCATTTTTGACATAAATTCGAATATTATGTGTTAAAACGATTTTTCATTATATCTCCGATTCGTGTAAAGACAGAATTGAATTTACTCGTGGAAACATAAGAGCAATCGAAATTACATGAAGCTGGTTGTAAACATCTCGCTAACGGCTGAAGGCATTTTTAAATATTACTTACGACGCTATATGGTTTAAAAAGTAACAGAGTGGATAGTTTATACGTCCTACCGGAGAGTAAACATCACCGTACAGTTGTCGGTTGTTTAAAAACAATACACTTGAGGGAGAGCGAACAAATATTACTACATATACTCTCATATCGATCACACAAAGTAACAATTCTGTTACGCCAGGCTAGTTACGTATTCATATGGTATAAATATTTTCAATTTACCGCCGTTCTTTGTTCACAAAAGAACTACGGTAAGCGAAACTATATCGACGCCTCTGTGTTCGCGTATTTGCCTAGAAAACAATATCCGAGTTTGTTTGAAACAGGCTGCTGCCAGCGTGAGGGCGAGGAGCGAGAGAATTCACCAACTTTTGTCTTTATCAACCGGCGTCTACGCTGGTTCCACAATATATTATTCATACACACCTTTACGTGCACAAAGTTATGAAAATATTTTTTATAAGAAGTGATAACAAGAAAGTGAACGTGTCTTTATTACGCGATACGAAGCCAACGGCATACGAGGGGTCAAAAATTAAAAACAAACTTTTTCCAAAAGTGACTCCTGTTTTTCGGGCAAAACTATTTAATTTTCCCAAATTACAAATACACATTGGAGATACCCGATTGTGTACAATTTGTCCTACAGGTTTACAATTTTTATTAGAAAAATATACTTTATGCGGTCAGTTTTCTAACATTTACGTACATACGCTCACGAATGCAAGGAGCGCGAGTTCGAATCCCAGTTACTGTGAAAACATTTTATAGACGAATCGCATCCCTGACCGCATTAACCATTACACGTGAGACAGTTAAAACATAAAACCCATCGGAAATACGTACTACATCAACAAAAATACGTTTGTTTTACGTCTCGAGTAAAGAACATTAACAAATATAAAAAAAAAGAAAAGAAAAAATTTAACGAAAAAATTAGTCTGTGCCAAGAAAGAAAACGCCTGCGTGTGCAGATATAAAATTAAAATCACTTGACGGAAAACTGAGTGTTACACGCAGCATTAAAGATTATCATTTTCTGTACTTTGTGGTGGAGTAATAACATGTTTAAAAGAAATCTGCACGAGATACTACACATTACGCATAAAACAAATTGCTTTTCCTTACCCTGTTAATGCAAATTAATACATTTCACAACTTCTGTGAGACAGTAAATGAAAAATTGTCAAGAAGGCATATTTAAAACTGAGGTTCTGTATTATTTACGGTTTAAACAAGAAGGAAATAAGGTTGGTCACAATAAAAAAAAGCGGCCGTTTGAAAAATGTTTGTTATTTTGGCTCTCGCCGAATGAAGGGCAATAATTTTTTCGTTGTACACGTAAAAAACACTATTACGAAACGTTGAAAGTTTCAGAACTTAAAAAAAAATACGTCATAAAGAATGAAAACTGGATTGCCGATGATGAAAAAAATTATTAAAATTTAGTTTCCACAGTTTCCGTTACGTATTACGCGTACACAATTTTGTGGCAGCGCGAACAGGAATGTTTTTAAAGTAGGCCTAGATAGTGTTACGAGGATTGCGATTTTTGGTGAAGGAGAAAATACTAGAACAACAGAGGGTTCCTAAACACGGACTGCGAGGACACAAGACGGTACCGAGATGCGACATGCGTCAATACATGTAAAATAACCCCTGCAAACGTGTGTGTGTGCGCGCGTGCGCGTGCGTGCGCGTGCGTGCGTGTGCGTGTGGGCTCTAGGATCGCTTAGTTAAGCGTGATTTTAATAAAAGATTAAAAAATTGTGACTGTTTTCCGTCTATGGTATTCGTTGATTTACGTTTTTACCTAGGGAAACGCTGAAACTATTATCGCAAATTCTGTTTATAATCTTTGGTCTTAATTTTAAATATTGAGTAATTTAATTACGGTGTCGCGTCAATAAATGCTCAGTGCGAAGTCTAGTGGTCATGAAACTAGCGAATTGACTGTATCGCCGTGGTTACAGAGTTCACCGTGCATGGACCCCCTTCGTATAACTCATTTAAAACATATTTTTCTGTATCCTCAGCTGACAAACGAAAAAATTTCCTCGCAGAGAATAAAAACAAGCAAAATTTCCAGCCGAGATACGGGGCCGTACGAACGTGTCCACGGGGAATTCACGTGTGCCTGACACCTGGTGTCTGACATAGCGCACGCTGTCTGAATCACCTCCGCTCCACACGGGATCTCGTGAACCGCTCCACTACATTTTCTTGTGCAAAACCTGTCGTCGTATTGCGGATTAAACTACCCATCCGAGGCGGTAATAAAGAGCGCAGATTTGGCAACAAACAGTTTTTTTACACCGACAAAATGGAATTTTTATCTTAGTCTCTGGTAATTGTGGCTTCTGATTTAAAAAATCGGTTTGAAAATATAGCTGCAATATATACTTCAGTGTTAACAGAAATGGACGAAATGACAACATGTCAAAAACAAAAACAGAAATATTCTGAGCTAAAAAAAAGAACATGTCAAATTAAAAACATGTCTATGAAATATCATATGTATCATATATAATACTACACGATTCAGACTTTAAATAATATTAATAGAAATATGACTGGCGTTATATGGTTTTGATATCACGTGATAGTGTGAAATGTGAGTGTTTGAAATTCGATGGTGGATTAGAGTTTTAACGGTCTTCTTGTCCTTCTTCCATCGGGGAATGGACGAATCGTCTGTTCCAGAAATCCACTTCGCCAACGCTTCCTAGGCCTTACTATACTTCTCTGCTCAATTGGCTTGTATTGCGAACTTCCTTAGGTAACTTTCCAGTATCCTATTCAGATGAGCAATCCTCCTCTCTTTGTTTTCCGCAGTGCCATCTTGGATATTAAAAATTTTCTGTTCTTCGCGTACGTGTTAGTTGTAGAGGCTATCTCTTCGTGTGCAGCCTTTAACGTCTCTCATCTCCGATGCCTGTATCCTACTGAGATGTTTCTTCACCGGAACCCAGATTTCAGTAAAATACAACACTGGCACAGTCGTTACCTTAAGAAACTTTAGTTGAGTCTCTTTCTTTGATTCCTTCGATACAGCTTGACGAATTATTCCACATATTGACTGAAAGTTGGCCAACTAAAGACCATCATCGTCATACGCAGGCCAAGATTAGTTTTAATGGTTAGTGCACAAAAGTGGAAATGATAGGGTGAACTTTTAATTATTAGGGGAACACTTTTCCCGGTTATTAGACCACATTTTTTTAATATCATTATTAATATCAAACTTTTTGCCGACCATGCGACGTGGTGTCTTCAGTGGTAAATCTGAGAATGAACAACTGTTTGAACCGCCTCGTTACTTATATACCTATCCAACGGACGGCCCCATTTTACAAGCGCAATACATTACAGAAGATAGTACTACAAAGAACCATAACAGTATAATAATAATAACAACAACAACAATATAATAATAGTAACAACTAAGAAATGAACATGATAAAATGACAGACGGACTACTAATAAGATGAATATTTTATAATATGACGAGTACGGGAACGGTCACCTTCAATCACGCAATAGACCAAACGTCTGCTGCGCGACAATACAAATAGATCAATACCAATATAACTCCCCCCCCCCCCCATTAAAAAGAGTAACCATAATACTACGCAGTGCTGGAAGCAGGTGGAGTGACCCTTCAACTCTCTAGTCCGGTTAAAAAGCAAGGCATCTTTGCGTCCGTCCCTGCTGTTCATGGCCGATGACTGCCTGAAAGTTACTGTACAGATCAGTATGAATGAGATCTTTAAACCGTGAGAATCTACTCAAAGCGGATTCCATTCTCTGGATGACCGGACGAACAGAATATACCATTCCCCTGTAACATCTCTGTACTGCCATGCGGCCGATTATTGAATGTCTCAATTCATCCCCCAGCCCCCCAACTCAAGTCAAAAGAAATATCCAAGATTTGGGTACAAAACACTATGTTACATACCTTCATAGGGTTACATATTTTTACTGTCGATATTTCAAAGTTAACAGGCTGTCGACTAGCGGTTAACTAAGAGGATTCATATTTTTACGGATATACGAACAGAGGTAGAAAAACCCGTACATCAAAACGTATTTTCCAGCACGCTACTAATACTATACTGGCCGCATTGTACTCTACGTAAAGCTGGTAGCTTGCCCTGCTTCTTCCACAATTTCAGACTAAACGGTAATGTTAAGAATGTAAAACTTTTAGTAAAAAATTACTACTAAATAATTCAGCGAAGTACTCGAAAATACTGATGCCAAAAAAGAAGAGAAGAATACCAAAAGCCCCGGTGCAAGATGACTACCGGGAACCGCTTCTTGATTTTTTAAATACAGGGCGCTTTTCAAACTACAGTACTTTATTAGGCTATTAGTGTTGTTGTTATTATTATTATTGTTGTTGTTGCTGTGGAAATTAATACTCTTAGAATGTATTAATTGTGGAACTCTCAGTAGATTATTGAAAAACATCCAAGACGCTCAAAGGTAACGGTTAAAAGGAATCATATTTTACAAAACTACAGAAAGACCGGTACCTAAATTACTACGTGTCACTGAACAGTAAACTTCGACAGGAAACCGAAAAGAGACTAAAAGTCTTCTAAAATGAAACGTATTTTGAAAGTTAAAATATTTAAATTGATGTTTAGCAGAGTAAGACACGGTGATGTAAAAGAAGAAATGACGGTAAATAAAAGAAATTATAATCTACTTACAGAAATATCATCATCATCAAATTAGCTTGTTCCGGGACTCATTTCTTCCTCGGTCTGCTAACGTCTGTCATTCCAATCTGCAGGTACGCTAAAACTGCTACAGGCAGCAGCAGTAGAAATACATGGAAGGAACAAACAGAGAATCCCGTATAACACACAGTGATGATTTAAAGACCCCATATCGACCTACCTAAAGCCCTTGAACTCTTTTACAATCCTTCTCTGTTAATTCGTATCCTTAATTTTTTTCTTCCCACTCACTTACATTGATTGTCTTCAAATAGTCCAGTACACATTCATCCATCGTAATCTTGGTTTGTATTCTTGTAGATGGAAAAACTCCAACTTTCACAAGTCTCTGAGGCTAATGAGCTGTACACGACCCAGCGGTTTAAGCTTTTACAAGTCGTACTATTTCTCGCCCTTTATTAAGTGATCCAGTTCTCGGTAATAGCGACATAATTGGTTCAAAAGTCTTCCCAAAATTTTTTCTTTCAAACACGTTTGACATATTTTCTTTATTTTTGTCATTGTCCACAAACCGATATTTGCCACCGGTTGTATTAGGTTTATATTCTACAAATTTGTATTTTCGAAGTTCTGATAAATTTTTTGCTGATAGTATTCGTATATTCGGAAAATATGCCCTGTAGTTATTCTTTCTGTAACTACAGTCCTTATTCTACCCTCATTATCTACAACATTTCCTAAACGTTGAAAGTTATTTATTTCTTCAAATACTTTATTTCCTATTTTTATAATCTATGGGAGCTCTTCACCTTCGGACATGATCATAATTTAGTTTTAAATAGCACAGAAGAAAAATATGAAAAGGTGGAAAGACCTTTGGAATCGGAAGAGGCAGTACGCCGGAACCTGTGAGTAAAGAAGAAGAAGAAGTAAAAGCGAAGACGTTGTTGTTGTTGTTGTTGTTATTGGATAGACAGATAAAATATGGTAAATTTTACATAATACGAGAGAATTTATTTTTATTTCATTAAAGAAATAAAACAAAAACCCCTGCTTTTCATATTTTACTGTTAACACACGGGTCACATAAATCATAGGTATATATTTGCAAGTGTTTAGGGTTTCCATAGTTACCGCGAAAGCAATAACTGAATAACATTCCAGAAAAACATTCCAGACGGTCGTAGGCTGGAGTAGTTTCTACGATTTTATTATGCGTACTACTGTGCCACCCTTTTACTGCAAGAAAGAAATTTTATTGACGTTCCATAAACAATTTCACAAAATATTTTTCTCTTTATAAGCCGAGCTCTCTGTCCGATGTATTGTATCGTACACAGTATAAAGCATTTTTGTTGCCAACTTTAAAAGGCATCCTTTTACTTCAGTTCACTTATTTTTCCCGTACGTTATTGTAAAAATTATAAAGACACAGGGGGTAACAGTCAACCATATTACATCGCGGAAAACAAGTATATCGTTATTTTTTGTTTTGTCGTGGACGTCTATCTCTAGCTGTATTTGATTTGTATAATTTTGTACACTTCATTTCCTAGTAAATTCATAAGCGTGTTGTTTTATCTCAGTAACAAAGACAGAAACACGGGGCTATAAACCTGACTGTGGAACGACTGCGGAGACGAACAACAACACCGTAATGCTGTTTTGATATATGATTTGAGTTGCTTAGGAACAGAGATTTTGATTTCAATAATCGATTATGTAAATTATGGAGTACACACAATAATTTCTATGGAACCGGTTACTTACGTTGGTTTTACGGGGTTTAAACTTGGTAAAATTATTCCTTGTTGTGTCAACAATTTTCGGTCAGTTTGCATAGTTCAAACCACAAACAGGACGAGCATTACTGGGCAAAACATTAACAACACTTCATCGACTAAGCGGCTCAGTAAGTCTAATTTTTTCATCGATGTACTTACGCTTTTCATTAATTATAATGTGGAACAAAAGCTACGAGAAAACACATGTGCCCCACACCCCCGCTCACAAGACATAGTGAACTCGTGATGCAGGTAGGCAAACCGGAATACGCAAACATCTTAATATCATCGGGTGGTAACCATTATTTCTTCCAACTGTTTCCCGTTTTTAAGAATCTGGCATCAGTGAGAAGCTGAAACTGAAGAATTTACCACCAAGTATGCCACGTCATAGAATAGCCAAAACGTTGGTGTTAATAATATCCCAACACGCCGTCGCTTCTTATATGTCAACGTTGCACCACCATTTTGGACGTCCCCAGTTCCTTTCATCTTATATTCGTTTCCTGTCTCCTTGGCCGACTTTAGGGGTATCCTTACTTTGGACGGATCATACCACGTACGTTGTTTAGGGTTATTACTCTGTCCAGGACATTTTCTGGGCCACACTCTTCAAATCGTACGCGCGCTCTATGTCACCGAGCCCTGTGACACGTTAGTGGACATTATAACAAGCAGTTGCCAGTACTACATTGTACGTTGAGCTGAAGTATTTATGAAAGCCAAAATTACACCGGGGACAGATGAGATTCCTTGTCTGCACAGGAAAAAACTTATCTGGGGAAGAGAAACCTTGACTGCAAACGTGTGGTAGAAAATTAACAATAGTCCAGTTGTAAATATGTAGAAACTACAATGTCTTTACAGAATTAACAAAATTGAATGGAGGTAGTCATGATATTTGGCTTGCAAGAAGATATCAGAGGTTTAGAGAGATCTCTGAAAGTTAGTATTTTGCGACTCTACGTTTTTGTTTTGTCCATGATACTTAACCAGATGCTTGAAGGTAATTTTGTAAACCGTAACGAAGTACTTGCAAAAAAATGAGTAACTCGAAAATAAGATGGGATCCATTCCATAAGTAGTCATAAAGAAAATTTCCAAGCAAGGTTAAATAAATGTGACCTAGAAAACTGTGGGCTTCAAGGCATGCCGGGAAGAAGCTCGGAGCAGCGTTGCGCAAAACCGGAAAGCAATATTAATTATTGACATCGCTTTCGTCAATCGACGATATATTGACACAACGGTAGTCTTAAACGTATTTTCGCTCATTATGTCAACAACTGTCTCCTTGAACTCGACGAGTGACGTTAACGGATTCTTGGTGCCCGCTGGCTGCCACACTGCCACACTTCCACAACCGGCCGCTGAAGGTCTCCAGACACGATCAATCGAGGAAACAGTATTAACTTTTACACTTCACGAAGACATAGCGCGCAACCCCACTACAGGCAAGATAACTGATACGGGTTGCAATATAAAATTTTGCAATTCAGTCATAAGCTTTGCCTTCAGGCTGCGGCTAGACGAACGTTTTTTAACGTAGCTTTTTTATGCGGAAATCAACGGAATTTTTTATTACGTTGATCCCGGCAAGACTGTGCTTTAAACGACGTAGGTTTTGCAACGCACGACTGCTCTATTTTTGACGTAGTTTCCTTTGAAACTCAAAGTGTTGACAGTCGTAATTCATTATTTTATTATTATCAAATGATTTGCGTGTTTTGAAAAGTTATGACAGAATTGACCATAACATCAAAAGCGATTGTTTCGTTATTGGTTGTTAGAAGCCGACATTGTGAACATAAACGATAGAGAAAGTGATGGATACATCCAGTAATTGGTGATAAAGGAGAGTTCAGAAAAATATATGAAGAAGCTCAGAATTATCCAACTTTGTTTTTTGATTATTACTATCGTGTATCTATAAACTCATTTCAATTACCTTCTTTCTAGAGATACTAGTACCTGCGTTAAGTAAGCAACGTGTAGCCGATAACATTGCGTTATTGAACGGAAGTCGAATGGTTCAAGATCCATTCGTCTCCGTTATGACCTTGAGGACGGACTTGTGTTTCGACATTGTGCGATAAATTCAGTAGTGCAAATCTTCAGGACTACAACCCAACGTGAGCCCTGGCTTTCAACACGAATCTTCTCCAAAGTCTTCTGTCCATTGCCATCTCATTTGCAACCCCTTACATCCATTCTTCTGAGATCTTATAGCACATCATCCAACCATCTTATCCTACGTCGGGTCCGCTTTCTGTTTTTATAAACCTGCGCCCTCAGAATGTTCCTTGGCATACATGTTCTGATCATCCATCTGCTATAGGTGACCTAGCCATTGTATTCGTTGAACCTTTACGAATTTTACAATGTCTTCGTGCTTATTCTCCATTTATCATCTTCTTTAACCGGGCCATATAGACGTCTTACAGTCTTTCTTTCAAACCAGTGTTTCTTGTTCCTTTTTTATCAGCGTCTCTGTCTCGCCTCCACAAGTAACAACCGGTCGGATAAGTGTCTTATATATTTTTAATTTTGTGTTATGACTAATGACTATTTGTATCCTTGTCTTGTATTGTCGTGTTTATGGACCTTCCTTACCTATCTGTTACACATGATAGATATCTTATTAACTGCATCAAATGAATTATGCTCTATGCATAAATTATATAAGGGTTCTTCTCCTTTCTGATGCAGAAATCAGCATGTATTAATTTTTGCTGATATTTACACTGAGTCCAATTTCAGCGGATTTTTGATTCAGCTCTTTGCATTCCTCGTGAGTAGTGTCTAGCCACTTCCTATTTGACATCACTATGTGCATATTCTTGCGTTATTCAACGGACAAATGTTACGTTAAAAAACGTCCGGGTAGCCGTAGCATTAAAGAAAACAACGCACAACATGATGTTTTAGAAAACGATATGGTAACAGTTTCGGTGAACTTCTTTGATTCAAGTGAATAATCACCAACGTTTCGGCCGTGAAGATACATATTTTTTAACGAATATCCATAAAGTTACACACACACGTAACTAGAACACGTCCTAACACTTTAATAAAAATTTACTTAAGCTATTTGATTGTTTGTTGTATTGTTGTTATTTCAGTATCGCTGGCTACTATATGACTGAAAGCAAAAGATGTCCGCTTCTCCATGCACGTCTCTTAGTTCACGATTCTTTCTTATCCTCCACATGTCTCTGTCCCACACTGGTCCATAAATTCTTCTCTGAATTTTTCTCTCGAAACACCAAGGTTTTTCATATCTTCTAACTTCAGTACATTTCAACTAATTAATGTGATGTTTATCACTGCAATCGTGACCCTCAGTACTGGCAGCTCCCGATATTTCTACAACACATGTTTACTTACAGAAAAGTGGCATAAGCCTCTCATTGTCTCTTCGAATCAATACAACACTGGTTTCTGCGCACGGTGGAGAGAATGCAGGCTTTTTTGGGATGTTCTCTACTTACGTTCTCGTGGCTGTAACTGAGTCTACCTGTACGGGCGGTCTGATTCTACTGTGCGTGAGGACTGTGAGCTAAGAGATACGAAGCGGAATCCACGTTTTAGTACTTCACGGAGCTACAGACCTCGCGAAACCACTTGCTGTTCCGGCGCCGTAGATAGCGTACGTGAAGCTTGTCGAGTTGACACTGTTCCAGTTAGGAGTGTGCTTGCAAATTTCTGACACCGTCTGATTGGAATGGAAACATATCGTAGATTTTGGTTTACATTACCCCATAGATGATCTTGGTTGGGTGTAGCCTATACAACAATACAGGGTAGCTGTACAGACTGCATACATAAACGATTACAGTGCATATGAATGGATTATTATCAGCGTGCACTTACAGAGGGCAGTCTATATTCCACTTAAAGGGTTAAAGAGTAGATGTCTATAAGGAAAAATGATTCTGATTGGTCGAAGTTGTAACAGTACATATCATTGTCAAAATATCAACATTCATAAGCAACAGTAATAATCCATAAAAGGCCATCAGATCAACCAAACTTGAACTTTAAAGGAGGATATGGAACAAATAATGAACTAAACGAGAAGCATAAAGAGATCAGTATTAATAAATAACGGACTATGAAAGAAATGAAGACAACCGACAATAGACAAAACAACGTTGACCCAATATACCCAATAGATCAGACAGTGAGAGGAAGACTGAAACATACACCAAAATGATATTAATTAAATGATAGACGTGGAATAAGTTAATACGGAAGAATTGAATTAACTCGACCAAGAGAATAAATAAATAAAGAAAAGAATGTAACAAATAAAGTGAATAGAAAATGAGGCTCATGATTGAGAAGAATAATTAGTTTAAACATTATGAAAACCCTATGCCATGACTTAACAATGATATCAAACCATTAATAGACTATTATAGGTGACTTGACTGTGACCATAACTCTAATGAAAAATAATGATATAAGCAAAGATGATCAGAGAGTGAGATTAAAACTTGTATTAATATGATTTAATAATGTGTAAAAGGTAACAAATGACTGTACCTTATCTACTATTTGTGTAAGTAATATAGACACAGGGATATCAGAAAAACTGATAAGCACCAATAATGTTGTCAAAGTAATATAAAAAGAAACCGAAAAGAAATACCAAACAACGAATAATAAGAACAGTGTTTGTACATATAAATAATTAAATAAAATGTATAGAAACCAACTATGAAATGAACTCATTGTTGAAGCCAGAATGTGGACACACATAACCTAGCCCAACAAGCATATTGCACTTAGAATGACAAGAATTGATAATAAAAATGTTATTAAACCATGTTCTGTTGGACGGTACTTAAACTAGATGTTATAAGGATCATACTAGTATTAAGACTAATTACCAAGAAGAGATTTGTATTTGTGATTAGTGTAAATTCACATACTGAAATGGACAGATTAGAATGTACACAATAAACAATCAAAATAACCATTAGAAATAGTAATAAAAGAGAAAGTGTTTGGTATCAGTAGGATCAAGGAGGTGTAATACCACTAATATAATATAAAACAATAATTATTATCATGAAAGTAAATTATAATAATGAAAATTAAACATACTTGTCATGTAACACTAGATGTAAGAACTATTGATGAATTAACAACAAATGGAAATATCATGGTGCAAACCAAAACCTTGTAAAACTTTATAATTGTTATAATGATCATGCATGTAAGAAGTAATGATTTAAAAAACGATTATGTAATATATAATGAAGACAAATAAAGTGACTCCAATAGTAAAGAGCTATGGGCTGTTATAAAGAATAAAATGAACAAGACAGCAATGTAATAACAAAAAACCGAGGTGATCAGAAGTTGTAATGGTCATGTCAGAGTCATTGTGTCACAAGAGAAATGGTTCAGAAACCAATATTTTAAAATACAATAAGTGAAACTAATTGGTAGTGTCATAGGCCAATATGCCTAGCCAACTTATTTATAATGTTTGTTAGAAATAAGTATTCATTTATATCAGGTGTAATATAGTAATAGTGATAAGAAGTTGTAGACAACAATTGTAAATAATAATATTGCAGTAAAAGGAAGTAATATTAATAATAAAAAAGGGGAATTAAGATGTAGTAACTAATACGGAGTTAGGCCTAAACAGCAAAAAACAGTGTTTATCAAAATACAACTGTATAACTTATTGTAAAGAGTTCATACTCGAGTATCAGGGAGTAATCATCATTGTTCATTGAAATTGAATTGTATAAATAAATAAAACAAACATTATTATAGGTAAATAGCCAGTAAGAAATGTTAATAATTTTAATTTTGTTAATAATGATCAAACACATATGTTGTAGGGAACCAAAATGTGCATCTCAGAATATCCTGAGCAATGGTAATAATGAATTGTTAATTAGAGCAAAGATAAGGGAATAATGTTAATTATAAAGATTTAATAATTTACAAGCCTTTGGGCATCATAATATAAACCAATTTATCATAATCTCAAACCCAGCGAAAGGACGCTTTGAAAGCGTCTATTTTGCCGAAGTATACCGAACAATTACGGAAATTAAGAAAATCAACCAATCAGCGGTCATCATCGAGCATTAGAAGCGAGATTCTGACATCGATGAGTACACAGTCCATCACAGTATTTCGACGGGGAGGCCACGCCGCTCCCGAGACCGATTTTAAGAATAACATCGACCAGCTGACGAGGAGCGTTAACCTCAAAAAATGAAAATTAGGTTATGCCGGTAGTGAACACAAGTCGAGTTAACCTTATTTTTGTGAATCTTTGCGGAGTATGTGCGCATAGGTGGTGAACCAAATATTAATAAAAGTTAAAAAGTGCAATTAAAAAAAGGGCATTACAAGCAAGTATAGTGACAATTAAACAATACTTAGAGCAATTATGACTTTTTATAAAGAAAATTTTATCGAGTATAATTAATAAGATTTATCGAATAAATCGATAAGATATTTAAATACGGAAACATAAGGAATATTGGACCTTATCAATTTAATTAATGTATTAATTGCTAAAGGAGTTAGCGAGAGTTGACTTTATTAATAAAAGTTATTCAATTATTTGATAGTCTTCATCAAAAATGATGAAGGAGACGTTTTCATATGAACACTAAGAGTGCAGTGAACCTTATTATTTCGAAAATATATATTGACAGTTTAAGAGGTGTGGCGACAGCCGATCGTAATATTAGTAAGTGTCAATAGACATGATGAACTTTATCAGAGATAATTAATAAAATAATTTATAATGAACTTTAAGAAAGATTTGAACAGTATTACATTAATTAAATTGTTGCTAGTTAAAAGCATTTAATAACAAGCTAACATGCTTACAAGAGTTATCTGTTTTCCTGATTAAATTCATCCAATATAACGAATCAGATGATTTTCTATGAACATTGAAGAGTTTCATAACTTTATTAAACTTGTATTTTTATATGTTGTTAAAAATTTATTATTAAGATAAGGTTCACTGATCACAATTCAGTACGCCAAACTAACCTACAATGTTGACGCAGACGTGTCTTTGAATTTTAATGTTATTAGTCAAGATGTATTTATTAATGTAATCACTCTCCTACTACTCGATGATTATAGTAGTATAATGATTCAGTTTTGTTTTTTTGTATCTTGGAGTCTAAAAGGACGTACATTTTAGATAAAACTTTTAACCAAAAAATAACGTTTTATGTTATGATTCCTGAGAATCAGAGTAACAAACCCTGAGATAAAAGATTTTCATAAAGCTAATAAGTATTATAAAATGGACAAAATGTCAAATTTAATTATTCTTTAAAGTAAATTTATGAGTATTATCGAACAGTAAACCACATTTTTACCCAATAGAAGGAGTTAACTAAATTATTTCAGTAGACTAGACGAGTACAGGTGAGGTGGACAGTTCGCTACAGTTGGCACTGCTGGTAGCGGCAATGAAGAGGATTTAAATAATTTCCAATTTAAATTATCATCTCAACTCTGCATTGTTAACAGAAATTCACTCCAAGTAAGTAAATCCCTGACAAATAAAATCTAATTTCAGTAAAAAGTCAACTTAGCCGATTCGTCTCATCAACTGAAGAACGTCGAATTACAAAATAGCTACGAATTACTAACCACGTATTAACGGTACATAACATATGGCGCTCAAACGTGAGGCCTAACGAAATAAATTTCATAGGGAAATCATTAAGAAAGGGTTAATTAAGTGAGCAATTAACCCGAATAAAAATCGTTACATAACATATGGCGCCGCAACTTGGGGCGTTTAACAACATCATCACGCACATAAAAATATTTTAATAAGAGGGGATACACACGTAGATAATATTATTACATAACAAAGTTAATTTGACTAAGGTTAGCTGGATACAATGTGAATACGTTTACATATCATGTCAAAGCGGTGACAGTAAGGAAAACACAGGAAAGTCATTTCGCGGAATACGAAGAGACGTGGGAGCTCGCTTGATCTGATGATTCGCTTTTGAAGAGTGAATTTAATTTAACTTGTGTCACTGTCATCTAACCTGAGGCGACTTCATTACAAAACAAGCCTGTACAGTACACACATTCAAGCCGAAAGTTGCTCCCACGCGCCGGATAACAAAACCCACACAACAAAGTAAATAAATTAATAAATGACTTGCGATTACACGCTTTATATTCAAGTGCCACGTCGGTTAATTAAGACAAGGACAATTCAGATCTACACACAAGGCTTGATCAAAGAATTTACACAATTTTTCTGTACTTAAAAAAATAATGATTCTCTCTCCTTTGGCCCCTTCACAGCAGTCTCCATCGGATTTTTTTTTTTATTTAACTTAATTGCAACTAGTTAAAAGCTATCTAGTAATTTCATTCCAATACATAACATTGTGTAGGATAAACTCCCACTGGAGCATTCCTCAGTACATTTACACTTTGTTCATGTGTTAAGAATTACTATTTATATTCGTTAGTTCAAATGGTTTCTATCTTTGCAATCGCCGAACGAGGTAACATTATCAAGCAGTTGTAGCACTTCAGTGTTTACGTGTTCTTGAAGTCGTTCATATTTGTCCACAACCCGTTTAATCTCGTAAGCATTTTCAGGTTCCGATGGATGTCATCATTTCATACAACAATTTCTTGCATCTTACATCATGGTGCATTCAACAGTACTGCGAAGAACCTTATTTTGAAAAGTCTAAATTATTTTAATATTAGATTTCGTAGTACAACCCCAAAGCAATACTCCACACACTCAAACTGGTTTCAAGACTTGTTTGTATAACAACAGCTTGTTATGCAGCAACAGCACTGAGCGTCTTCCAAGCGTCTTCTTCAATTTTAATCCAAGTTCTTCCTGTTTCTTCTTAACATGCTCTTTCCATCTAAGTTTGGCATCCAGAGTCATGCCCAAATACTTCACTGAGCTTGCGTGTGGAAATCTTTTCTGATCGATTACGATTGGTAAATAATCTGTTTTCCAGTTGGTGAAATTGATATGAGTAGACTTGGTTTCGTTCAACTTGATGCGCCATCTTGATGCTTTCGTTTTTGTCCATCTAGTTATGTACTCTATAGTAGCTGGATCGTGTTAGTTAGTAGCTGCTTCTATACTAACACCAGTAGCTAGTAAAGCTGTGTTATCAGAGTAGCTGTTGTCACGCCATCACATTTAGGAATATCTCCTGTATACAACAAACACTCCCTTGTGGCACATCGTCTCCATCAGATGTAACATAGTTGAGGCATCGTTTTTTTCAGTTTTCAAACAGTTTGTGGAATAATCCTGAACTTGCTCAACAATGTTTGTTCTACTTGTTCTACACCGGTATCAAGACTTTGCCCTTTCATGAATTTTGTCAGTTGTGAGAAAAGTACCACGCGATGCCATATCTGGTGAATCGTTACGATGTTGTTTCGGCCAAAACTTTTGTACACGAAATGTATATACTGTGGTGCAGTCTTCATAAAGCGTCCTTCAGTAAATCTGTCCTTATTTTAAAAACACGTTCACGCGAGTGACGTAAAGTGCCTGGATAATTCTGTTTAGTGACCACTGTAACCTATTATTTATTAATGGCAAGAATTTAATTAAAAGAGTACTATGATCTTCATCTTTAAATTGACTCACGAGTGGTTTGGAAACAAGCCTTCTGCAACATTTTCGCCACGCTATAGAAAACTTACTACTTCTTTTTCCAGATCGACAATCGCTCTAACTGCAAGTAGCAGAATGTGATATTGTCATCAGTTACGTGTGCATATTCGTCGCCTCTTTCACATAAATAACAGGATAAGGTTGATCGGGAACAGATACGGACATGTACTGGTGACAAGAACAGCTGTGAGTCGTTCGGTGAGGTGATGGAAGAATACTACTGAGAAAGAAAAAGCATTACAGTATATAGAAATGAAAAGGTTGTACAGAAATTAGCGCTGTTGTACGATGCAGAGACTAGGAAATGTGATGCTGGGTAGTGCGCCGAACAAACGTAAAGGAGTTATACTATTATTAGCATAAAGGATTTACTGCTTATCATCAACTGTAAATGCTAAAATTTAAGTTATTTTGGTCATATCATGAAGAAAGAAGATGGACTGGAAAACTAACAGTAGAAGATTTAGTCTCCAACAGAAAATCTGACGGGAAAATACAACATACGCGTTGTGAAAGAGCCGATGCTACTCTACTGTAGACGCGACTTCTTCCCCTGACATACTACATATTATGCGCCCTGAGCTGCAGGACTCTAGCACTGTTTTGAACTAAGCAGGCTACATTTATTACTACATATATTTCTATATTAAATCATTTTTAAATTATGGAAAAAACTACAAAAATCCCGATTTCTCTACTTAGTTCTTTAGTAATTGGAGAGCATACAATCATACAATAAACACTACAAATTCAAATTATTCTGATTTGGGTTACAATTCCTTTTAGTCTGACACTCTGCTGGATTTTCAGTTTTTTTTTTAAATGTTTGATTTCATTTTTGGTGGGTCTCAGGTCCAAAATTTTATAATTTCCAAAACTTAACATTACATTCAGATATTAGTTGAAATTCTCTTTAATTTGATACCCGACATGAATTTTTAGGATTTCGTCGAAAGGTTCACCAAGTTTTTCTGCCCTTACATCCAGAAATTTTGATATTTTCAAAAATGAGCACTATATTCAGATTGTGTGTAACGAGCAGAAAATTTTAAAATTTTTTAAATTTTCACCTCGGCAGAGTACGTTCACACGAGGCAAGTGTCAACGACTTATGGTGGAGTAATGAGAAGGTGTCAGTGAAGCGTTGCTGACTTGACAATAGAAACACATTAAGTTCAATCCGACTATAGAATTTGGTGGCGTAAGATGACAGGGAAAGTTTCGTCCAGAATTATTGCTCTCCGCAGCTGTAACAAAGTAAGTAAGGACATTCACACCCGTACCGAGAATTGTAGCAGATGTTGACCATGTTACGTCAGTAGACGATAAGCGACAAAAACGAGTGAAACTCCGTACTACAATGAAACGGATGCGCTGCACCTTAAGAAACAATACTGGAAGATAGGCTGACAAAGACTAAAGTCATGTTACGCAGCTGGAGGTATCGTCTAATTGACAGACAAGAATTTACGAAGGGAAAGTTGGGGTGACTTCAACGACCAGCAGATGTTCGAAATTAGTAATGGCCAGAAAAAAGGGGTTAGAGCATAGAAGAATACGCCAGGGAGACTGTAAGTACAGATAATGGGAATCTATAGAAACGCAGAGTTTACTCAGACAATAGGCTGATAGACAAGTGTTTAATAGCCGTAGTTTCTTCGAAGCGGGTCAACGATCGTCAGAGCAGAAATCGGGGAGACCTAAGGACCTATCAGAGGCCTTAAGCCAGCGAGAAATTTGATGGTGAGGGGTGTTTCCATAGCAACTGAAACGAAGAACCTATCGGAAGAACTATGACGTAGAATTTTGACATGGTGGGACAGTATTTTCCAAGAAAATCAAAAACTGACCAATCTCGAAATGAAGTAGCCGTGAAGCGCGCCAGAGACAAAATTTTGAGTAGGGACGAATTAATAAAAACTATCTGCCCAAGACGGACACAGTCAGTGATACTCAATTTTTGGACAGTCTACACTCAATTTTTGAAACAGTTATACTAAAGTTTTACAGTCAGAGTTTTCAGACAGTTTACATTCAAAATATCAAGTAGTTTAACTTCAAGTGCGAGAGACGGTATATCATAAACTTTCAATTGTTTACTCAAATTATTCAAAGTTCAGAAGAGTACATTAAACGGCGGAATGCTAACTCGAGTTCGGAAGTTAGATCGGTAACAAGTAACTTAAAAGACTTAATAATACATTCATATCGCGGTAGTGATACTTTACCGGTGTGCGCAGTAACGGACTTAGTGAAAATTACACCAAGTGAGCAATCAGACCGTTACACTAACAGACAGCATCACTTAACGATATACAAATTATTTGAACTTAACATTGTGTACGACACATTATCAACAACATAATGAACACGAAACATTAAACAAACTAATAAATTATATGGACGTTTAATGAAGCAGCGACAAATGAAACTAGACATGTATATTGGCATTAAAACGAACTCACAGCATACTCAGTAAGATGAAACATTGATTGAACACTGAACTTCAATTACTCACACATATACAAACGCCTACGCGAGTGATTGGAAGAATAAAGTGTTAAGTGGTTGTGATAAAGCAGCATCCGACGGAATGTGTCTACGAGCCATCTCCATCACCAGAACGAGACTTCGTCAACAACTAATGGATATTCAATAACCAAGTAACCATTATTATAATTATTTCTAATTAGTAACTTCTACTGACCTGGTTTCTTTCAAAGAATTCACACCTGAGAAAATTATTAAGAAAAGTAATGAATAAATCTGAATAAAGTAGTTAATGAACGTATAAACAAAAGCTTATTTGGGATTTAATGAACGCATTGAATAAGTAGAATATTGAATTGTAATATTATTTGATTTATATATGTATGTATGTTTTCTTTGTTTTCAGCATATATTGAGACATGTATTTGTTTGTTATAAAATATGTATGTATTTCAGGTACAGCGACGTAACCTATGTACTATTATAATATGTTATGAGTGATAATTAAACTAGTATTTTAGTTGATCAGAAATATGCGTTCATTATTACCAATGCAACCCAAATATTAACCTAAAGTTTGAAGGAATGCAAATAGATTTTAAGAGTTTCTTGTGTACAATTAAATAAATGAATCAATGACTACCATCTATTAAATGATATCACTTATGTGTTGATGAGCATAGATAGTCAGAGTCATAGATAAGATTCAATTTTGTATAAGAGCAAACACAATAACAATATTAATTACCACAAGTGTGATTATACATTTACATTTACTACACATTTGCATAAATTGACATTTATAATTTACCACTAATCAAATATGCAAATAAAAGTTATAAAATTCATTTATAAATGGCGTCCAACTTAAGGGCTAGATACATTTGAGAAATTATTAAATTTACATATTTAATAATTAACCCATTTATTGACATTTTATAAATGGCGCCCATTCGCACGGCATGATACGTATTAACAAAGTTTGTTAACACGTACAGCTTAGGTAAAGAACAGGCAGTAGAAGTAGTAGAGAAAGTAGTGTCATAGAAGTAGAAGTAAGATAAGTGTTATTAGTGTAAGTCAGTTTGAATGATTACGCGTAGTAGGGCAAAAATGGCGAGCAATTCAGACAGTGTAGAATTTGACATTAATAACCAATTAGGTGCAGTAAATACCGAGGACAATACTACACCTAGTGAACCAAGTAGTGTGGTAGAGAGTCCAGAAGATAGGGCGCGAGGACAGACATCAAAACCAGAAGAGGTAACTCTACAAATGGTGATGGAGTCCCTCCGTCAATATTATGAAAATTTAGATAAACAATTAGAGAAACGTAATAGAAGACAAGAGGAGAGTTTTAGAAGAATCAATGAGAATTTAGATAGAAGTAACAAATTATTTATTGAAAAATTAGATAACTATACAAAAGAAATTACGCAAGATAGGAAGGAACAGTTCACGCTGTTACGCACAGAGATACGTGGATACACGAATGCCTTGAAAGCGGACAGTAATGAAGCCCAGAAGAAGCAAGAAGAAGTGGTGAATGAGAATTACGTAGATACGAAGAAGGCACAAGATACTGATAACAATGTCGATCTTACAGATGTATCAGATATCAAGAAACTATCAACTGTGGGATCTAATGCGAATGTCATTAGCAAACCAAGGAAGAAGTGGATTAAGAAGAGAAATGACTTTGTTTCTCGGTATCTGGCGGTATCGGAGGATGATCCAGACATGGATAGAGATTATAAAAATCTATTACTACTACCAAGTAGAAGGCATAAAAAGCACAAATTAATTAATACGGGAAGAGGTACTGCATCAGTGAATCCTATGATGAAGTACCCAGCCTGTAAAATAAGCGTGGATCGGCGAAGTAGTCGAGCTGCACCAATAAGAAGCATGGAGGGAAAGTTTAAAGTTGAAACGAATACCACATGTTATAAAGCTGAAAACCAGTTTACGCAAACCAGGGATGACGTAAAGCGGAAGGACATACAAGATCCGTATGCATATTCATCATGGACAAGGAACGTTATGAGGAAACGGAGAGGAAAGAATTTCAACAAACTACTTAAAAATGTTGTAAGGAATCGTGATAGTACTGAGAGGAGAGTACGAGCACTCGAGGTAAGATTTCTTAGAAACTTAAGAAATAAAACTTTGTTATGTAAGTACACGAGGGGTGAACTAATTGTCGAACAACAGTGTTGTACGCAGGCCTGGAAACGACGACATAAACAGACCGGTGCGTGTTTACTTAGAGAAAGTTATTGGAGAAAACGGCAAAAAATACTTAACGTATACGTAAATAATGGTAGTGCCGTTGAGGAGAGTTGTCTAAGGCGCGGCAAGCAATTTAACGCACATTTATCCGAGAGGGGTCGACGCAAGGAAAGGTACGACACATTTCTCACTCACTTACATAGAAGGAGACAGAGAAGGGTCGTAAATCGTCAAAGTGTAAGTACGGCACATCGTACCAGCGTAACGGGAACGATCGACCGGCGATTAAGAGAACATGTGACGCAAACCCCTAGGTCAAACACCTTACTGTTTACAAACAAAACCACGTGCGTTAGTGACAGCACAATATTGATGGGACATACAATTATGTCATCATAAAAATAACTTGAGAATAAATAAATGAAAATGTATTAAGAAGGCGAACTTCAGAATATTTGAAGATGTAATGATTAAATTAGAAAACATTGAATAAAATACATTAAATACATTGGTTATATGAAAATGCATAAACCAAAGATGGTAATTAGTGATGAATATTGATGAATGAAGAGTGGGAGATTAATGGATAAAATAAAACGAAGCTACATGTGTACTCGTTGATTGCAATGATATAGTAATAAATTAAGTCTGTGGAAAATTTAATGCCAGACAATTGAAAAAATACTATGAATCAGAGAATTGAAGATGAAGGAAGAGGAAGAAATTGAAGAAGATGTCTTCAGAAGCTAGCAGATGCTGATGAATCAACTGCGTTAGGGTAATTGACGCGGTGATATCATTCAAGCTGGCTTCACCATGAAAGTTATGTATTCTAATTGTTGAAACATAACATAAAAATGTATTTAATCAATTAAGCACTAATTAAATGTTAGATAATAAGATAAATTAACATTTAGTGTGACATTTTATAAAAATATTGCAGTGAATGCAAAGGACATTTAATTGCTATTATTTGATTTATATAGTAATAAGTTACGAGGACAAAGTGAAAAAATGGACACTTAAAATCAAATAAGTGATAATATTCAAAGAACTAGATAGTGAATGAACTTTATTAATGTGAGTGTAATTAGTAGGCTAGGATTGTAAATGATGCTATCATGAAGTAGGTAAATCATTGAAACTAAATGTAATACGTGTATGTAAATTATTAAGATAATCACAATTAACGTAGCTATCGTGTCAATTAACAATCTAATTTTAAAATAACAGTTTAAAAGATTTTATTGGTAAGATCATTAGTAATGCACAAAGGTGTATATGTATAGGAGATTTTCTTTGATATCATGTAAAGGTTACATTGAACCGCTTAACTGTTTGATAATATCTTGTGAGTATGATATTTTAGAAGGTAAAATTTTATTCAATTGATGAAATTATTTAATTGCTTATGGAATTTATGATTTGTCTTATAATTATAAAGATAAGGTATTTATATGTAAATTCGACAATGTGAAATGCGTTCAGCTATCCCAAATAACTAGCAATAAATTCAGAGAACCGATTAAAACCAAAAGGGGGTGTACCACTGGTAATATAAGCTTTTGAAAGTAGGTTATTGTGTATACCTTCCCCTGAAGAAGATGGATACGGCGAGGCGACGTACAGGGCGCAGAATTTAGATTTGAGTTGTTCCCAGAGGTCACATCGTCAAATCGAAATTGAGGACACTGTAACGAGCAGAAAATTTTAAAATTTTTTAAATTTTCACCTCGGCAGAGTACGTTCACACGAGGCAAGTGTCAACGACTTATGGTGGAGCAATAAATAAGGAGTAATGAGAAGGTGTCAGTGAAGCGTTGCTGACTTGACAATAGAAACACATTAAGTTCAATCCGACTATAGAATTTGGTGGCGTAAGATGACAGGGAAAGTTTCGTCCAGAATTATTGCTCTCCGCAGCTGTAACAAAGTAAGTAAGGACATTCACACCCGTACCGAGAATTGTAGCAGATGTTGACCATGTTACGTCAGTAGACGATAAGCGACAAAAACGAGTGAAACTCCGTACTACAATGAAACGGATGCGCTGCACCTTAAGAAACAATACTGGAAGATAGGCTGACAAAGACTAAAGTCATGTTACGCAGCTGGAGGTATCGTCTAATTGACAGACAAGAATTTACGAAGGGAAAGTTGGGGTGACTTCAACGACCAGCAGATGTTCGAAATTAGTAATGGCCAGAAAAAAGGGGTTAGAGCATAGAAGAATACGCCAGGGAGACTGTAAGTACAGATAATGGGAATCTATAGAAACGCAGAGTTTACTCAGACAATAGGCTGATAGACAAGTGTTTAATAGCCGTAGTTTCTTCGAAGCGGGTCAACGATCGTCAGAGCAGAAATCGGGGAGACCTAAGGACCTATCAGAGGCCTTAAGCCAGCGAGAAATTTGATGGTGAGGGGTGTTTCCATAGCAACTGAAACGAAGAACCTATCGGAAGAACTATGACGTAGAATTTTGACATGGTGGGACAGTATTTTCCAAGAAAATCAAAAACTGACCAATCTCGAAATGAAGTAGGCGTGAAGCGCGCCAGAGACAAAATTTTGAGTAGGGACGAATTAATAAAAACTATCTGCCCAAGACAGACACAGTCAGTGATACTCAATTTTTGGACAGTCTACACTCAATTTTTGAAACAGTTATACTAAAGTTTTACAGTCAGAGTTTTCAGACAGTTTACATTCAAAATATCAAGTAGTTTAACTTCAAGTGCGAGAGACGGTATATCATAAACTTTCAATTGTTTACTCAAATTATTCAAAGTTCAGAAGAGTACATTAAACGGCGGAATGCTAACTCGAGTTCGGAAGTTAGATCGGTAACAAGTAACTTAAAAGACTTAATAATACATTCATATCGCGGTAGTGATACTTTACCGGTGTGCGCAGTAACGGACTTAGTGAAAATTTCACCAAGTGAGCAATCAGACCGTTACACTAACAGACAGCATCACTTAACGATATACAAATTATTTGAACTTAACATTGTGTACGACACATTATCAACAACATAATGAACACGAAACATTAAACAAACTAATAAATTATATGGACGTTTAATGAAGCAGCGACAAATGAAACTAGACATGTATATTGACATTAAAACGAACTCACAGCATACTCAGTAAGATGAAACATTGATTGAACACTGAACTTCAATTACTCGCACATATACAAACGCCTACGCGAGTGATTGGAAGAATAAAGTGTTAAGTGGTTGTGATAAAGCAGCATCCGACGGAATGTGTCTACGAGCCATCTCCATCACCAGAACGAGACTTCGTCAACAACTAATGGATATTCAATAACCAAGTAACCATTATTATAATTATTTCTAATTAGTAACTTCTACTGACCTGGTTTCTTTCAAAGAATTCACACCTGAGAAAATTATTAAGAAAAGTAATGAATAAATCTGAATAAAGTAGTTAATGAACGTATAAACAAAAGCTTATTTGGGATTTAATGAACGCATTGAATAAGTAGAATATTGAATTGTAATATTATTTGATTTATATATGTATGTATGTTTTCTTTGTTTTCAGCATATATTGAGACATGTATTTGTTTGTTATAAAATATGTATGTATTTCAGGTACAGCGACGTAACCTATGTACTATTATAATATGTTATGAGTGATAATTAAACTAGTATTTTAGTTGATCAGAAATATGCGTTCATTATTACCAATGCAACCCAAATATTAACCTAAAGTTTGAAGGAATGCAAATAGATTTTAAGAGTTTCTTGTGTACAATTAAATAAATGAATCAATGACTACCATCTATTAAATGATATCACTTATGTGTTGATGAGCATAGATAGTCAGAGTCATAGATAAGATTCAATTTTGTATTTAAGAGCAAACACAATAACAATATTAATTACCACAAGTGTGATTATACATTTACATTTACTACACATTTGCATAAATTGACATTTATAATTTACCACTAATCAAATATGCAAATAAAAGTTATAAAATTCATTTATAAATGGCGTCCATCTTAAGGGCTAGATACATTTGAGAAATTATTAAATTTACATATTTAATAATTAACCCATTTATTGACATTTTATGTGGTTAAAATTAGCTTTACTTTTATATGACATGTGAATTTTTGCGTTTTTCACAAAATTTTGAAACACTTCTCTGTTTCATACATATTTGGTGCCACATTTTTCTAGAACCTGATGAGCTTTTTTCACCCACGGTTTTTGTGTCTTTGTATTCTTCTGGAAGGCGGAGAACCCTGTTTGCCATCCTTTCTGGTTCCATTCTTCTAAGGTGGCAAATAAAGCCATTCGTCTTTTTTTATCGTTGTCGGCATTTTCTAAAATTGTTCATACAACTCTTGGTATGATCTAAATAAAATGTAAACTTACTTTCCAATACTTATCTGGGTACTAAAACTGGGTAGGCACTAATTTCTTTAGAAATTTACTTTTTTCTTTTCTATTTCTGAGAATTCTTTACTAGCTATTATCTAGGCCACATATAACATTCCGGGTTGAATACCTTACTGTAGTGTCTTAATTTGCCTGATGGGTTAGTGTGGATTTGTAAGTCTGAACGCTATCCCCATTTTTCTCACTCTTTCTCCATTAGATTTAAACTGACTCCGTTCGGAATGTTGTACTGACTCACTTTTACGCCACCTTCTGCAAGACGCTGTTGGACAACGCTGAGGAGAGACCGTTTCCTTGTCTCACCTCTGTTTTCATTCCAAAAGGCTCTGATAGTTCTAAGAATTTTACTTGTGGTCTGATGTTCGTTAATGTTTATATTATTATTATTATTTGTTTTGTGACGTTTGTTATTTTTTACTTACAGAATAAGCGTATATCTAGGGAGCTATTGAAATATGAGCGTATTTGTTTTATAGAAATGTTAATAAGAATTGTAGTTATTATAGTTCTCTCTAGCGTTTAATGATTTATTCAGCTGTTTCAAGATCGCGAGTTACGCGATCAGCGTAATAATATAGGCGTGGACGCTAAAAACAAAATGTTACGCACAGCTTGAAACATTAGCGAACGACAGACCACGCACACAATGAGGAGTCTTCCTAAATCGCGTTAAAACATTTCTGCAATACGCGACTTCTTCCCCTGACATACTACATATTATGCTGTTTTATATAAAACTACGACCACACACACACACACACACACACACACACACACACACACACACACACACACACACACAACGTGAGCTTATATGAGCGCGGCGGTACGGTGAATACATTCCGCGGCTTAATGCGCAAAGCGATTAGCGCTGATAAAAGGCCACCCGACAATAATCCTGTCCTCTCGCGGCTGGGTGGATTACGTTCGGTACGGAAAACAAGGAAGTCGTTCCCCTCATACGCTGTGCCGCACACCGGGTCCAATGAGGGTCAGCGAACCAGTTATACGTATCAACTTCAGTCGATTATAACTTTGCACGTACACCTAAAATAAGTACGTGTTCCTGGAACAGGAGACTATCGATGAATGTTTAATTTAGTTTTAATGACTTTGTAGTATGCTTTTAATTAATAAACACGCACCCACCTGAATATTTTACAATAAATATGCAAAACAAATACAACAGTTTTCAATTTTCAATACAACAGTTTCAGACCAACACAAACTCTTCAATTTCAGTTATGTTCCGTTTACCGTCTGCTTCCGTGTGCCCATAATGTAACTCGTAGTAAAGTCCCTGACCTCCAGAACTCGCTCAGCCTTTTATAATTTTTGCAAAATTTTAACTTGCGTTACCTCTATAAAGATAAAAATTTGTAAAGCAAACAGTATACGCGATTTGAGTTAACATTATTTCCTTTATTCTGATATGCGGCATGAAGTTTTACAATGTTTCCGAAATTGTAATACTTTTTTGGTGTCCCAACGTTTCAAATTTTCAACCGTAAACACTATCTTCAGACTGTGGTTAAAATTATCTTTAATTTGATATCCCACAGTGGCATGATGCAGATGTTTTCAAAATTTTCACCATTCCCATTTTTGCCCCCTGGCACCCTATTTTTGAGGGGAATAAATCTTAAAAACAGGGTTCTGTAGGTTATATGTATGAATACTCGTGCCAAGTTTTACGAAAATCTGTTAATGCATTCAAAGGTATCGTGGGACATACCCCAGACAGACAGATTGTTATATAAAAAAAACAGTGTTAGAAGAAGTCTGTCCGTCTAGTAGGCCTAATGCTAAATCCGAATGTTTCGAATTTTTAGCGTTTATTGTATGAATGTGTGCCTTACAATTGTTATATTACTAAATAAATATTAGAGAAATCGAGATTTCTATCGTTAAATGTACTTTCTTTCAAAATAGTGAACGAGCTGTGCAGCTCAGGGAGCGTACTAACATTTGTGGTTTTAAAAATCTTTGGATATTTTGTCTTCAGAAACAGTGTATTATTTTTATTTTAGAAATAATTCTTAGCTCAATCAACTTTACAGTGGATCTGATCTTTTATATCGGTTAATATCGTCACTCAAAAAGAACGTACATTTTAAGTCTTTCAAGTTGAACTGCACAAACAAAATCCTGTAATGAAATGCATATCGAGTGTCTTCAGTGTCTTCTTCTTTGTCCATTGGCTTTTCCGTTAGTGAAAATGTGAAAATATCCACTGCATATTTGTGGTATAATAAACCAACCCTGAGCTATTTTTAACAATTCCGTATAGAATTCTATGTTTTTCAGTTGCTGAGAATATTTACGCACATTCGTGCTTAAAGAATTTTTAAAAAATTCCTTCACGTGTACAAATCGATATGCTCAAAACTTAAGACTTATGTGTGCAGTAATGCGCAATAAAATACTAAGTACAGGGCTAAGAAATTATTTTAAAATTAATTTAGAAACATGGAGAATACAGTCGCGAAATATAAAAAACTTGTTCATACTTAAAATAAAATCCCATATGTTTGTTATCGTTTTTTATCACTTTGTGGTTAAAAGTGGGGACAGATCCAAGAAAAGGGGAACGTGTGGTAACTCTGTTGTTATAATTTTTTGGTTGTGTTTGGAAATTGTAATTTTCTAACTTGAAGACTGCCAATTGTCGTGTATTGAGAATCTGTATGACGTAGGAGAATAATGTAAAACAATTATGACCGTATTTTTATAAGAATGTTAATAAAAATTGTGACTATCGTTTTTTCTAATACTTAATAATCTTTGATCACGCTGTCCTCGTAACAACAGGTACGGAAGATGTAGTATTAGGCCGACAGAAATAATCAGGGTTCATTTTTTAAATTGATCATTGCAATATCTCAACGTTTTGATCAATAATGTATGTTTATGTAATTGAACATCGTATTATAGTTTTTTGATAACAATCTTGTAACGTGATTCAATTCGTTTGTCGCAAACGACGTTCAGAGGATATCATAAAACCGCGACGATTATGTAATACGTGATTTCCGTATAATGGGGCAATAAAGAAGTTTATTTGATTCGACCGTATTTTGGCATCAACTTTATATAAACGGCGAAGGACCGTAATTGTTCTCGCGAATAATAATGGTAACGAATGGGTTAGTCGTTTGCGTACCTCGCTGCAGTTGTTTTACACATTTCACGTGGAACAACTCGTCGCCACTTCGTTGTTGTTGGCTTACGTCTCTGTGTTTTCAGTTATATTTGTTTTGGTTTTTCTCGTAATTGGTGTTCTGTAATCGATCCGCAAGTACGTAATAAATATAATGACTCGGTGAATACGTTGTCATTCCCGACCGTTAATTATGTTTATTTAAAACCGATCGCTCTCTCTCTTGTCGCCTTTCCAATTAGTTTTTCAAGAGCTCTGACTCGTAGAAAAAGTCCGCGTTGATTTCAGACGATTACACGTTAATTGAGTCACGGCTTTGATTGCGGTGTTATTTGGTTTTAATGTGTGTGCGTGATATAGTGCTCGTTAAGGACACCAAACACCTCCGGATCGAGAATCGAGCTATTCAGAATTACATTATATTTGAAGGAGCGTGCCCAGAACGTTGAGTTGACGTCGTCTGTTTTCTCTACCGCACATTAGTATAATTATTGACATTAAAAAAGACAAACGTATTCTTTTCCGTCTTCATTCATCACTCTTTAGGCATGCATCCTCTGTTACGACTCCGAGTTTGTGTATTATTCGAGTTGGTCTCTTGGCTGACCCAAGGTCTTTGTTAGCATTCAGATACTTGTTTAGGAATACGAGTAGAGTCCATTCTTTCCAGACGATAAATCTTCATTCTTTTATTCATCCATTCATAATCTGTATTTGTAACTTTGCCTTGTATTCTTATGTACCCTGCCGTATTGCTTAGATTACTCATTTTTAATGTTTTTATTCGTATTTCTTTTTCTTTTGTTAAAGTTCTTGCTTCATTTCCGTGCATTTGACGTAGCGTGGCTATAATTTTGTAGAATTTCATTATTGTAGCTTTCCATACTTAGTTTTTCAGTGTCCTCTATATTATCCCATTTATACGTATAGTTGTATTGTCTGATCTTATGATCACTACTAACCTGTAAACACTGCCAACCGGTATGCAGAAAAGAAGGTACAACCTGTAGGTGGCTTTAAGAAGGGAGTGGGGTTGCTTTAGCAGGCGTTGCTTTTACTCAGTATATAGTAATTGGGGAAGAAGAACGGTTGAATAAAAAATAGATATCGTACAGAATGTTTCACTAAGTTACGGGAGTACTTCAGGGTATGTTCTACATGTGAAAATCTCACGTCTACAAACGCTACGCTTTCTTCAAATTGCAGTCTTTAATTTTTTCGTATTTTGGTATTCACATTTTCATCGCATACCAATTTGTAAAGAAGTTCACGATTTTTAGATTTCAGAACGACAGGAAAGTCCGTATACAACGATTTTAAATCTACAGTTCAATAATTTCGGAATTTTTAATGACCCTAAAATTCCCATTTTGATGTTTATTAATAATTACATTGAAAAATTCCCTTAACGTTGAAACTGTTTCCTACAAATAATGAAAAATTTCATTTCCGCCTGCTTTATATATAATCAAATTGAACAAAACAAGCAAGATATTGGAATAAATTTATTTTTATTTTAAACATGAAATATAAGAAATCGTACGTACAAGTACAAAAATATGGGAGAACCCCTTTACGAAATTTTCTATTTTCACCTGTAGGATGCGCTCTGAAACTTGTATTTCGTGAAACGCTGTGGGCAACGGGAATCGTTCGATCGACAATGTTTTAAGTTTTAACAAACTCCGTCGCGTACCATCGTTGAGTCTACTGTTGAAATTTAATTATTAGTAAAAACAGGTCTATGAAACTTTATTTGTAAAAATGGCCGAGAGAAAAATATTTGCACGAGTGCAAAGCTTTCGGCGCTTCGTACACACTGTTACAAAGGCAGGTAGAAAGCGTTTGTATTAATTACAGAGAAAGCCCCGCGGAAACGCAAGGTATTTGCGTCCGACGAATTTAACAGTTTTGTTGCCCCTAGTTATTACCAGGTTCGTGTGTTTAATAAACTGTGTAGCGGTTGCAAAAAAGTAGATTTCGTATTAGTTTTGTCCTCTCGCTGTGTGTGTTTGCGCGCTTTCCCGCACCAACATTTAATGGCGTGTGTGTTTGTGATATCATAAAACGGGAATTAGTTGTGAACTAGTCTCGGTGCTAACGACCAACTCCTGTGTGTTCCTAATTATATAGCAACAAAAAATAAACTGATTTTTTTTCAGACTAATAACGTTCGTACGTTTATATTTTAAAGAGCTCTATTCTGTGAAAACCATATTACATTGAATTTTGTAGCGTAGTACCGTTTTCCACTTGCATCGTAAAGTTAACGTATTTCAGTTAGTGTTATGGAATGATTTCCGTTAACTTGTAGACTCGTAGTGTTTATACCCTTTTTGCAGAGTACTGTATCTTGTTTTGAACTACGTTAATTTTAACAGCACAGTTTTAATCCGTTTTAAACGTCCCTTACGTACCTCCCTCCGTCCCTTACGTTCATTTAAAATGCTCGTTACTTTAAAGTTGTCCATGTTAAATTATACCGTTAAAATGAGGTTTAATGAGGTTAATAATGTAGTATATTGTTATAGTTTGTTGGGAGTAATGCGTGACGGATGTTTGAATTAAGTGCGGTTGGTTAAAACTGTTTAGCAAAATTATTGTGATTGTTTTGCTTTCTCTGGTGTTCGATTTAATTCCTTTAATTAAAGATAGTTATTTACGTAACAACATAGTCGGCTCGTCATCGCATTCGCTTAGAAAATCAAAGCGTTTCGTACCATCTCTTTGTTATAGCAGATTCTGGTCAATGCGACCGTATAGTTTAATGTAGGATCTGGATTTTCTGTCACGAAACCGAAATAGATGGTACGTGAACGTTTGTACACATCGTCCCTCTTCTTCTGGCATCACAACCCAGTGTGGGTGTTAACCTACTCACTGATTTTGTTCCATTCCGTCCTCTCACCACACGACTTTCTCCAGCGTCTCTCATTCATATTTCTCAAATCATCCTCTACGTTACACATCCATCTTTTCCTAGCTCTTCCTCTAATTCTTCTGCCTATTGGTCGGTTTCCATCTGCGATTTTTTTAGTTGCTCTGCATGTACAAGCCCGATTTTCTTCCCTTCATGAGTGAGAAGTGTCTGTTATTTTTCACAGTTAAGCCTCTAATCGCCTAACCTAGGTCCAGTTTTATCCCCTAGGTTCAGTCTTTAAACTTTGTTTCCTGGTGAATAACATCGTTTGCAGTTTTCAAATGCCCCCCCTTTTTTTTCCCCCCCACTGTATATTCGTCGTGGTCTGTTTTAACTCCCAGTTTCCATGGCGTCTCCGAGTCGTCCTCGTTTCCTTCTCATCGGGTCCGCTCATGTATTTCCAGTATCCAACTTGACCTGTTCATTCTTTTAACGTTTTCGTACCAATTCGGTCTGTTTGTTTCTATTCTGTCAATAATATCGGACTCTGACTTCGTTTTTTCTCTGCATTTGTCCTTCGTTGATATAGTGGTGAGTTTTCAGTATTGTGTAACTTCTTCGGGATACATTCACATCTTATGATTGCGGTCTTTTTATGAGATGTTTTTTCAGTTTCCATACTTGTCAGTTCTGTACTGCACTGCCCGTTCGATTGTCGCATGATAAACTCTCTTCTCGATGCCTTTTCTCATTTCTTTTTCTACCAAATTATTGAGCTCTTCTTTCGCGACGTTTGTTATGTATGATTCTCTCTCTCATACAAATTGTGTTTCATTAAATATTGAGCGTAAACTTTGACGTATCTGTATAAAAATGTTGAGCTCAATAAACTTTGTCACCCGGCTGACTGAAGGAGTAGCCGATTGTATTGTTTTGTAGCGTGTTTATCGTCGTGAGAAGGCTGAAGCATTTGTTCGGTGCAAATATGTCACAGAGTTTACGCGGGTTACGTTGAAGGTCACGCAGCCTTAAAACTTAAAACTTATTGTACTTTGTGTTGCACTGTCGCTGCTACTCGGCTTTATAGCTATGTCGTAAAATTTCGTTTGAATTGTCCGCTTCATCCTGCATAATGCCTGCATAAAATGTGAACAGCAGTATTTCTAGAAATTGGAATTTAATGCAAAGGGCTTCTGCAGAGTATGGTCCTAACGTCTCCTGAATAAACTGAAAATGCATATACCCAGTCAAATATATACTTACTATAAAATCGATCGTGACTGATCGCCACTTCCAAGTCGGAATTAGTAACATGTTTTCTAATTACTTTGCAATGAAGTCAGACCTACCACGTGGTAGTGTATTCGGAAGTCTTCTGTACCCGACTTTTACATCTCGTATTTCTGTCAGAGAAATCTGTAATGATAAGGCAACAATCGTATCCTCAGACGTGTAGATCCAGAAATAGTATCGATCAACAAATCCGTCTCAACTCTCTGCAGGATTAACTCATACGAGGGAAAGTCAAAGTCGCTAATAACAAATCAACACAAGCTACTTTTACATCAAAGGCTGTTGACTGTTAACCTTTTGGCTGATGCTGTATTAACATGTGTTAAAACATTCCATTAACTGAGAAATTTTAATTCCTTTTGATTACATGTCATAGTCGTGGACACAATAAGGCAAGGAAGATGGGTTCGTTTCCTCGTGTAAATTAACATAACTACTTGTTTGAATTTAATCAAACAGATTTTATCCTTCTTTAGGGTAGGAAGGGGGTGGCACGAAGATATAGCATTGTCTGTCAGTTATTAACACGCAAATGTTTGTGAATCACCAGCCGCCACTGTGCATGATTATATGTAACATTTTTTGTGATCTCTTTGTTGCAAGCCACTTTGTAATTTATCATAAGACCTCCCAATTAATGTTAAATATTCAGCGTATTTAATCAACGCTATTCTTGTATCTTCACCGGCTGTACCGTTTCGTATATTTAATTTATACGATTCCGGGCGGAGCGAAACGAATTTGATTTGGAAACGATGGAAACGAGTTCGACGATGGACGATAACGGGTGATGTTAATTACAATAGATAGACGGCGTTATTATCGGTAAATATTGAAAGAGCGTTCCAGCGGTGACGTCACAGCGATTCATTAACTGGGCATCCGGAAATTGACGTCACATTATAAAACAATATTGACAGCGCCTCGTCGCCCCGTTCGACACCCTGTTCCTGAAAGTTCCTGTTTCTGTTTTTGCGACTGTTCCTTATTTTTTATGCAAATTTATTGTAACTCACAGTAACCTCATCGAAAAGTTAATCGTCATTTTTACGCATTTATAATCGTAACAAATTGATTGCTTTGAAATCAAAGTGTAAATCATTTCGGCGTAGTTGAATCAACCGACAACTGTTTCCCGAAGGTCTCTACGCTTTTGTTAATTTTCTTATTTTTATGCAAATTTACGCTAACTCCATTTAAACGGCATCGAAAAGTTAATCCTAGGCTACGCTGGTTTCCAGTTGTAATTTGAAGAGTTAGATTGGTATACGTTAAAGGTCTCGTTAATTTCGATCTTATAAATAGACAACTAAAGCGAATATAAAAATTTGCTTAACTTCTTATCAAACTTGCGTCACATTCAGCAAATTGATTTAGGACTTTTGAATAGTCGATTTTTTTTGCGTTAGCGAAATTTGTTCCGGGCTGTTTTCTCCGTAAATTGACTGTGCTTCTACTATCAATTTGGTTTTGAAATTTTCTAATAAACAAAGCTCTCACTTTGAGAGGATGCCAGTTCGAGTATCTTGAGAAAAATATTTGGTGTGAATCCAACGTGAGGCAAAACGCTACTCTAGGGTACTCGAATCTGGCTGTTCAGGCCCATACGAGAAGCAAGTCGCTGAGCAGAACTCCTGTTGTAAGCCATATCCTGTTATCCTATGTGTGAAACAAAAATTCAGGCACACAGTAGTGTTTCAAATTTACACCACAGAGCTTGTAAGGCAAGAGACTGGTGTATAAATATTTTAGAACTGACTTTTGCATCGGTGACGCAAAGGGTCGTATCGCGCTCCCCCCTCCACCAGCTGCCTTTTACCCTTTACTATTCCAGAGTTTTGTATGAAATAAAATAGGAAAACAGCCGACAGTTTGTATAAACACAAATGTGTGATATGTGTATGTTTGTTGTGTTTCAGGTGAGTGAGCTTTCCCGGCCAAATTCTTTACACGCAGTTAAACGTAAGTATGTCACTAAATTCAATTTTGAGAAGGTTTGGTTGAAATTTTTTTGGCCCAGTTAGAGGTAACGATAGGTGGCCAATTAGATCCAGTCACGAGCTGTAACGGCTGTACAGAGAACCCAGGATTGTGAATTACATCAGGCTGCAACGTGGAAGATGGGCAGAACGTATAGACCGAATGACATTTAAATTTGAATTTAACTGACGGCCATCAGAGAAAAATATAAATGTGACTTCGGGCAACCGTCTTCAGGCTAATTATGAAATAATACAACTGGACACTTCTATCAAAAGCCTACAACACAAGCACAATGCGCAAGAATACTTGCACACCAACAAGGACAACAAAACATTCCTACAGACTCGCAATGAGCCCAACCCTTTTACAGTAAAAGCCATAACACTTCTCGATCAAGGTTGGCTGAGCATGTGTGTAAGGCGCAGCATAAAAGTTTTATGGCTGGAAGCAAAAATTATTGGTGAAGAAAAGAAATTATTCGAACGAAGATTTAAGGAATCTGCTTTTATTGTTACAAACAATAATTGCATTAGTCAGGTTACCACGAAATTCCGAACATCTGGCTTCGTTCCATTCGTAAGCACTTTAGTTGGTGGACTTCCACTTGCAGTGAAGTTTTGTTATCATTAATTTGTTGGCTCTCTATCATTGGTTGTTAGAGTCTTATTTATTGCATTACATGTACGCATTAGTTTATAATCAACCTGTAGACGGCTGCCGATTGTTTGGGTGGCCGGAACGTCGCATATATATGTTTTCTTTGATGACAAACGTCCGTCAGTTAAATTCAAATTCAGATGTCCACAATGCATCACAGTCATCTTTTAAAGAAGTAGACCGAATGAGTGGCACCCGAATACCCAAGAAATAATGAAGGGACGGACGCTGGTTACCAAACGTAAGAGATGTCCAAAAAGCATTGACACATTTGGGGGGGGGGGGCGAGAAACTTGTAAGTCGCCGCAGGAGATCGAGATTGTTAGGGCAACAGTTTGAAAGAGGTCACGGATGCGCACGCGCTGTACCAGCACTACGGGAAAGGAGATGTTGTCCAGTATTTTCTGTCGGTACATCCGTATAGTTGTGATGACGCGCTTTTGAAAGGAAACTTAAATTTTTTAACGCATTTAAGGCCGGCAGCACACTGGAGCGACATTTTGTTTCGCGACAGAACCGTTTTGTCGCATCGATGTTGCAAAGCGTCGCTTCGGTGGAGAGAGGTTTGAGACATTGGCTCACGACAAAACAGTTTCTAGTCAGTTGTTTTTGAGCTATAAAAGTATGTGGTTCGTGTGGGTTCGTGGCTCGCATATTTTGCATCTACTTCAGTTTCAACTACACCTACACTTGTTTCCATTTTATACTCAATAGCAATAGCAATTAATAATAATACGCAACAATGTGCGAGAATCGAACGAAGGGACAATGCACGCACTTTCTACGTAGGACTAAGTAAGTATAATATAAATTCTCCGTCTTATGTAGCTAGAATCTAGCGCATGCGTAGTTCAAATGCCGCAAGCTCTTTCGTTGCGAGACATAAATTGAAGGAGCTTCGTCTGTGGTCGCGACGCCTCTAGACAATGCCGCAGCCTGTGTGTGGTGCTTTATAGATCATAATGGTAGTAGAGTCATCTGCGACGCTTTGCGAACAATGCGCCGAAACAAAATGTCGCTCCAGTGTGCGGCCGGCTTTAGGTTCGAGAGAAGGTAAAGTTCATGAAGTAACCTTGGCTGAAAGGATATGCTGAAAGAAACAAAATGTTCCACACTTGTGTACCCCCCCCCCATACCGTCTCAGAATTTTTGGCGTCCTACTACTGGGAGCTCACTTCGGTCACGAAAACCTAATCAGAGCAACCAGAGGTGTCACCGTAAATTTATCAGTGTAAAATACGTGATAGAAGATCAATGGGAGATTACGGAATGAAGAAACAAAAAGGGTGTCAGAGCGCAATGGTGTAAAGAAGATGGCGCTAGGGTAGCTGGAGATCAGCGTGGAGATACAGCGGGTGCTATTAGAACCCTCTGGATAGATAGGATCAAGTACGATTTGGTTGTGTACAGAAACAGAAACTACGAATAAGCCTACGTGGATTTCAATTTAACGACGATGCATTCCTTTTATGTAATAATGTCTCGGTATATTTTCTATTTTTGTTATTTCCTGTATAACAAATTAATATTTATAAGGAAATACCGAACAAAATCTAAATAGGAAGCCCATGTTAATTCGTAATTGTAGGCGGAAATAGTTGAAAGCCTAGGCCTAGGCGGTAATAGGCAGCTAGACAGGGGGAAGAAAAAGAAGATAGGTGACGGCTTTGCCAAGAAAAGGGGATAGAATAAGAGACTACAGTGAGAAAGGCACAGAGAGGGTGATTGGGGGGGGGAGTGAGAGTCTGAAATATTACAGACGTAAATGGTATAGGTTTACAACCGCGGGTTATAAATATACTTATTTATCTTCTTACCTGAAGTTTATAGTACTTTCATTCAATAGAAAGTGGAAATAACAAATATCGATTTACCGTCATGTCTGGAAGTGGGGAAAGGGGAGGAACTGCGGTTTATTGGCGCTCGGCCTGTCCCAAACCACCTTCGTCCGTTCGGTGAGAAGTTTCGTCCCCAGCTTTTCTCAGCTGCGTAAATAAAGTTATCGTTGGGTAATAAAGAGGAAGCGACAAGTGTTCGGCAAGATAAATGGGACGTGTCAGGCTTGCGGTGGATAAGTTGTAGACGGGTGTCAAACTCGCGTGTCCTGATTTGATTTACTCGGGCGTAATTTATGTTTTGATTGTTTGCTTGTACGTATTTGTTTGTCGTAATTGTGCCCAGAACCGGAATCTACGTGGGCTCTTTGCGAATCGATATGAACCACGCGAAGTTAGTGATGTCAAAGTGTCATATTGCTGTAAGCACGATTTGATTAAAGAATAATATATATAGATTTTCGAACATCGGGATTGTTTAATGCATTCATAGGATAAACGCTCGGTCTGTTAACAGAAAATGTGAAGGTGTGGTTATCAATATTAACCAGTTCCCGGTATAAAGTTCCAGTGGTTTGGTTATAACAGCTTCGATAAATATTTTGTTGCCGATGCTCCAGTGACTTCAGTAAATATTCAGGATGTAGCGATTATTTTTACACGGAGTGTACGTACTGTACAAGAAGAAGAAAAAGTCGCAACAGAACACTTAACCTCCAATTCCTTTTTTAATCGCTGGTGGATAAACTTTAGATAAAACTTTTTTTTCTGAAGAAATGTTTATGGAGGAGATTATTGGAACTTAATCTCACCAGCGACTGCCGAGAAACCCAAGAATTAGACTACACAAAGGATGTGCGCAGCTGTCGTCTTTCGTAAACCAGAAAATGCAGAAGATGGATTCTTCTAGGTCCATTCTGAAAATTCGGATAATGAGAAACTCTCTGCGTTTTCGACTATTTTGTCGGAAGATGGTTGGAAAATAAATAAATCCCTTTTGTTACTGTGGACGTGCTAGCATGTGCGACACACGACAACCAAAGCTGTTGAGAGATTGCGTCATAAAATCGACAGCATTCTTCTGAATCCCAAACCCAGAAAAAGAAGCCTATGTAACCAAGAGTATGTGTATAAAAATAGAATTAAGCATGGAAGGAAAGAAGGGGAAAACTATATTCCTGCGTCAAGACGGAGGAAAGGATAGAAAAAGTAGTTCAAGTATGAAGAAACAGGCGATATCAAATCATGCGTACAAGCTATTTTTTTCATTCTAAATCCCGAGTAGGCCTAAGTCAATGTTGAACCTTTATATACTAAAAATGTAACTTTAGTATACTTTATGATAAAAAAAAATAAAAAAATTAAAAGACTAAAAATATTTTTAAAAATCTAAAATAAAAAATGTAACAAAAAAAGACTCTCAAAGCTGATTTTAAATATGCCAAAATCATTGTCAGTAATGATTATCGGCTTTTTTTGCCACCTAAAGCCTAGAAAGGATGGATGGGAATCGGTTTTCAAAAACGTAAAGGAGTTTCAATTCAGTGAATCTGATAAGCTCTAAACGAAAAATATTTGCTGTCTCTTCTCCATGCCCCTCCCCATAGTCCGAGGTGGTATCCGCACATTTCGCGTGTCATATGTTTCGGCCATCGCAGTCTACCCTCCTCAGGTATCAGAGTGTACCACTGTTCTCACATTTCGCAACATTCGTGTTGTCGGCACTCTTCGTATATCCGGTGGAAAGTAACTCCGCTTCTTATTCTCAGTGTGACCCATCCGACTCCCTGTAAAGAACAGTATAGGCTAATTTCGTAGCTTGGACTAGGAAACAAAACCATTTGTAAGCATCTTAGGCTTATGTAAAAATTTCCGATCAGTCAAAAATGTGGTGTACCAGTGTAAAAAGAATTTTAACCAAAATCTGAATGTAGCGTTCAGTTTTAAAATTTTAAGTTATATAGCAGGGTCCAAAACAAGGGATCAGAAATTAAAAAAAAAAAAAAAAAAAAAAAAATCCCGGGTATCATGCTAATCGAAATTTAAACCCAAATCCGAATTTAAAGTTTTCTCTGAAATCGTTTAACTTTAAATGTGAAATCGTTTGGCACCACGGGTCAAAATGGACGTCAGAATTTTTGAAATGTAGAAGTTTTTGTGAGGTATCAAATTTATCTTTAATAATTTGACAAATAATATCTTCAGCACCCGGTACAAATTTTGGACCGCCTTCAAATAGTTTATAAGCTGTGTTTACAAAAAAAAGTTTTCATATTGTTATCAGAATATATTTTATTTATGAAAATAAACCTACTTACAGTGTATTTATTTATATTACATGTTATCAGATATGAATATTTGTGAAAGATATTAGATATAGGTCTATAGATATCTATGGAAATATACATAAACTTTGAAGCTAGCACCAAATTATTTTTGTTACATAGGAAAGATGGTTATAAATTTATTTAGAAAACCAATACATTCAGAATTTTTAGTATTTATAATAATAATAATGGTAACCTGTTTTACATTTGTTATTTCACTAAAAGAAGAAAGTAATAGGGGGTTTCGTAAGTTTTGTAATAATTTAAAAAAATTTTAGTATATAAATTTATCTAATAGTAAATATATTTCTTTCAAAATAGTGAGCGAGGTTTCTGTTGCTTACAATGTACCACTACCGTTTAAGAGCTACGAATATACCATTAATATATAGGCCTACTTCTTGTTCTTTAATATACTGTAATTGAAAAGCGAAGCGAGTCTCAGCTTTGACTGGACCGTTTGACAGTTCTCTGTTGTTTGGGGTAAGTCTCACGATAACTTTTAACACATCAACCGATTTTTTAAAACTTGTCGTAAGTGTCCACACGTTTACCCTATAGAACCCGGTTGTTTTTGAGACTGATCCCTCCAAAAAATAGGGGAGCGAGAGACAGAAAAGAGGCAGTAGGGGGTCAAAATTGTGAGAATATCGCAAAAGCCCGTGTGGGGTATCAAATTAAAGAGAATTCTAACTAACATGTGAATGTATTGTAACATTTGGAAATTTCAAAATTTTGGGGCCGCAGGGGAAAGAGATAACAAATTTGAAAAAAATTTTGAAATTACAGTACGGTGTCAGACTAAAAGAAAATTGTATCCCAAATCCGAATGTTTCGATTTTTAGTGTTTATTATATGGTTGTGTAACTGTAATCTACAGTTGTTATATTACTAAAAAAAAAGGTAAATGGGGATTTTTGTAACTTTTCCCATAATTGAAAAGTTATCTAATATCGAAATTTATGTAATAATAAATGTATTTCGTTGAAAATAGTGTGCGACGTCTGGAGGTCAGGGAGTATACTAGTTACGATTTTGTCAATAAAAATGTTAATTGAAATTTGTGATTTGTTTTTTCTGTTGTCTGATGTTCCGTTATTGCAGCTAACGGAATAGCTAAGGATCGCTATCATTTAAAACGGATTTTAAATTGTTTTGTTAATCTCTAAAGTTCTGTAGCCGATCTGTACCGTTTTTCCGTTTCCCTCCCCTGCTAGACATTTTATTTACAATTGTTTTATTAATGAACTAGGGGAACACTACACGGGTCTCGTTAGACAGGTTGTTTAGTACAGTATTCATATTGTTCGTTGTTCAAGGTTCGTTTCGTCCTGTTCAAGGAGATATCGAGAAAGTGTGGTATTGTGAACAAAAAACAACCAACAACCAGACAGAGAAGACATAAAGCCACACCATTGTGTGTAAGTTTGCTTTGTTCTCTGTCTGTCTCTCTCTGTAATAATTATACACGCTCCAGTTAGGAAAACACCCGCGCGCTCTCGCTGCCTCGTCCTTTGTCGTCGTGCTGGGTTTTCTTAATTTGTAATCGCGTAAGGACAGATGTCTCCCTAGTGACTCGCGCGCGTGTGTGTATGTCACCGCGTTTGAGGGACAGTTCGGCGAGCGCTTTATCTGTGCCCATCGTTATGCTTTCACTGAACAGTTTCTTTTAATAAAAAAATTAGTTTTCCTTCCTTGTAAACAGAAATCTCTAGTATCGCGGAAACAATCTTATTGCTGTCGAATGCCATAGTCATGGACGGTTTCCTGAACAGATAACAAGTGCTTAGATTGCTAACGTATGTTTTCAGTTGCCCTTTATATCACTCAAATGTATCATGGATCCATTCATAATTTCAACTCTCTAACTGGGCTATGTCATCAGTGTAGATATTAAACAATGTTGGAGTGATTTTCTACAGCCTTGGCGCACTCCCCGATTAATGTAAATCACTGTCAAGTCCTCTCCTATAGACAACACTGTCGTGCTAAATAAACAGGTACTAGTAAAATTTTAAACACGTTAATTGCCCGGGTGTTAATAAAATATAGTAGTAACACGTGGGTTACAGTCCCCCAAAACTGATAACATTTCTCCCCGAGAAACGTTCCTGCGAGGCGTGAAAGGATACAAAGAGCTGTCAGAATTGGAATCAAAACGTTCATAGCGAACTAAATACTGTATCTACAACATTGGCGGAAAAAATAGAATAATTTGAAGGGCGCGTAAAAATGATTTGTAGCAAGAGGCTGCCTAAACTAACTGTCAAATACAACATAAAAAAAAGAAGGACGATAAGAGAAAAAAATGGATCATCTGCTTGAAGAGGCAAACTTCTAAATCGGTGGTTCCGAACGTTATGCCAAGTATCCTAGAACCACAAACTTTGTGAAATATTATATGTAAATAAAAACATAGAAAGTAATTTTTGTTTCAAGAAAATAACAGAACAAAGATCGAAGATGTTAAGTTACGGCGGTCTCTATAAACAATCGCTCTAACCGTGTTTCATAGAACACATTAACATTCACTTACACATAGCCTATAATTCTTTCAGGTGCGCCAAATTAGTGTGCCCAACTTAAAGTGGCAACCACAGTCTAATCGTGTAGCGAAGAATTTGGTCGTGGGATGATGATGGTGGTGGTGATGGCCAAACCACGGGGTGATCCAAATTCATAAGATCCCGATAGTGGTGAACAAATCAGACACGTATTCTAATCGGTATGGTTTTATGTATATATATATATATTCAAACACTTTTTGCTACAGTCCGTTTCTTGATGTATAAAATATATTTAATATTTATAAAGACTTTACCTCAAGATGTTTCTTCTTATTTGGAACATGTTTCGGGAAGCCTTGTGTTCCCATCTTCAGCCTTCCTGAGTTTGAGCCTTGTGAGGTATTTGTGTTGTTCGGCTTTTGCTGTGGTTTCCTGTTGGCCTCTGGTTCTTTAAATTGGTATTATTGTGTATGATTGTGGTGTCTATATTAGTATTTTGTGTATTTTCTGTTGAGTGCTTTAAAAATTGTGTCATGTTTTGTATTGATTTGTATTTGTTCAGGTATTAGTTTGTTTTGTGTTTTATGTTTGTGTATTTGTAAATTTTCCCAAATGTTCATTATGGTGCCTTTGTGTGGTATGTGTTTTATTAGTGTCACGTTGGTTATGTCTGGGAATTCATGTCCAGTGCCTAAAAGCAGAATGTTTTTCATCTTTCTGCAACGGATTTTAAGAAAACCAAATACTTTCCGCAAGCATTTCAGTAGTAACGTAGTTAAAATTGTTTGATGCAACAGCTCTCTCCGTTCTATGTAAGTATTAAAATAATAATCCTTAAAATTTCAGGAGATAAAAATTGAGATATTTTTAGATTTAGGTTTTCGGAAATATAAGGTCTATCAGGATTTATTTCAATAAATTTGTAAATTACATTTAAATATATTTATATTATAGGGTATTGATTTTAGGTTGATTTAAAAAATCAGTCCAGAAATACACAACTATCCGGATTGTGAATTACTACGCCGGAGCGCGGCCGCGTGACAGTCTGCCGGCTGCAGCCGGCGCTCTCTGTAACCTTTACCGCTCGGCCTCTCACCTGAAATTTATCGGTACATTATTGAGTCACAAATATAGATTTTGTTATTGAATTGATTCGTTTATTCGTATCTGTTTTTATGCAACAACTTATTTTTTTAGAAATTTTACTGCAGCAAATGTTTTATTACGCGTTTTTCGTTAACGCGGTGGACGATCTTTCTGCAGGCCTCGTTTCCTTTCTGCGACAATGTCGCACTGTCGCCCGTTGTTCTGCTTTGGGGGTCCAGTGTTTATTGCATGTGTGGCTAAATTGGATTTATATATTTCTGGTTTTTTGTATGCGTTTAGGTGTTCAAAATAACTTTTTTTCAGCTGTTTTTTTGTTTGTCCTATGTAACATTTATTGCAATCTTGGCATTCAATTTTGTATATACCGTTAGTTGTTGTATTATCTTTGTTGTGTGGGCTATTTAGTTTTTGTAAATTATTTTTATTAGTTTTGTATGCTATTTTTATATCTGTGTTTTGAAATAGTTTTGTTAGCTTTGTCATTTTATTATTTATGTATGTGAATGTGGCCCATTTTTTGTTGTTGTTATTATTTATGTGTTGTTCATTTTGATTAATTCTTAATTGTTCAGTTTTTATTTTATATTTGATTTTATTTTCTATTTTGTTCACATTTTCTATACTGTGAACAAAATAGAAAATAAAATCAAATATAAAATAAAAACTGAACAATTAAGAATTAATCAAAATGAACAACACATAAATAATAACAACAAAAATGGGCCACATTCACGTACATAAACAATAAAATGACAAAACTATTTAACAACACAGATATAAAAATAGCGTACAAAACTAATAAAAATAATTTACAAAAACTAAATATCTCACACAACAAAGATTATATAACAACTAACGGTATATACAAAATTGAATGCCAAGATTGCAATAAATGTTACATAGGACAAACAAAAAGACAGCTGAAAAAACGTTTTTTGAACACCTAAACGCATACAAAAAACCAGAAATATATAAATCCAATTTAGCCACACATGCAATAAACACAGGACATGAATTCCCAGACATAACCAATGTGACACTAATAAAACATATACCACACAAAGGCACCATAATGAACATTTGGGAAAATTTACAAATATACAAACATAAAACACAAAACAAACTAATACCTGAACAAATACAAATCAATACAAAACATGACACAATATTCAAAGCACTCAACATCGAAAATACACAAAATACAAATACATATACCACAATCACACACAATAATACAACTTTAAATTACCAGAGACCAACAAACAACCATAATAGCATCCAGCCAACACACAAATACTTCACCAGACGCAAGATCGCGAAGGCTGAAGATGAGAGCATGAGAGCTCTCGAAACATGTTCCTAATAAGGAAAAAAAGTATATCTTGAGGTAAATTTTGAGAGAGAGAGAGAGAGAGAGAGAGAGAGAGAGAGAGAGAGAGAGAGAGAGAGAGAGAGAGAGATTAGGACACAGCAATTGGCTAATCCTAATCCTACGGGAATTAAAGAGTGTCAAGAGAAACAGTTACAGGCCAATTCTGAAATCTGTTGCCATTGCGTCGTAATAAATGAATTATTTTAGTAAATAATAGTTTCAATTATTAATCAGTGTGGCATTGGCGTGATAGCGGTCGTTCGGTTATATTTGATTTAAATTTAATTAATGAACGTGCGCCTTTGATTAGCGGACGTTGTATGCATATTGTTATGAGTACAATGGAATTCATTTTGGAACGTAAACACTACCTAATGTAAATAAAATTTATGATAAGTAATAACACTGATTTGCAGTTAGAACCAAATGCAGTATTTGGTATGCAACGGTTTTCGCAGACTTAATGCAGGCATCATCGTCATCCTACATACTGTGTGTGCGTGTATTTCATAATAGGCTATGTTCTAGTAATTACTTTCCATCCTTTTATAGTATTTCAGTCAATTAATTTTTCGGTTTGTTGAAAATTAAATCAGTTAATTAAACGAGCGTTAGCTGGGCTGTTAGGCCGTGGTCTAGTGGTGTTAAACCAGACGTTTCGGCCTCACCATCGGAAGCCATCTTCAGTAGAAAATTGTGGCCGTTGAAATAACCCCAGTACTGAGGCAGAAAACTGTTTCGGCTCTATGACGACCCACTTAAATAAATTCCCTTAATTCCCAGTTTTTTGGGTCAGTACTGGGGTTATTTGGCGAACAGCTGCCACAATTTTCCACTGAAGATGGCGTCCGATGGTAAAGCCGAAGCTTCTGGTTTTAACACCATTAGACCATGACCCAACAGCCCGGCTAACGCTCGTTTAACTAATGTTGAAACTGGTCGTGAAAGCTTTGTATCATAATTACATTAAGTTTGTATAAAAATAAAATACAAATTTTCGGATGACCGTCTCGCGTGCGGGAAATGTCAACAAATCAAAATAAGTTTCATTGAAACATCAAAAATATAGCAGTCATACCTTATAAAATTCGAAATGCCCCTAACATAGTAGTAATGAACCCGTTTCAGTTGCAGCCTTAAAATTTCACATCTATCATAATCCGTTTTTATGGAAAGGAAATCTCCACAAACTAGAACTCGTATTTGCAGTATTTGTTTCCCTGGAACTCCAGTTAGTTGTAATCCGTTTTCCTTTTACGTGAAAATATTTTCTATGCAGTGGAAATCAGAATATAAAAAACAGTGAAATTTGGACGAGAGCCTTCAGTTACTTTCAAAAAGCGTTACAGTAAAATTTTAATGACTCAGAATATCAGGGGAGGCCCGAGCTACCCTCACCCCTGATGTGACGACTGCCTGATATTTTAATGGCCGCTGGACACAGATGTCTTCCACCCTTAAGCGTATGACAACTAAGGTCAGCTATAACTGATTATTTGGATTGTACACTTATTAGATGCGATAAAGCAAAGAAACGTTATTTAAACTTCAATAATTCTTTAAATTCTTTGGAAATGGATTGTAATAGCTCGTACGGGATTCCCATTCATAATATTTGAAACGTATTTTTGTTTTTTATTTGTCTTCTTCTTTATTCGAGTGCAGTAGAAATTTTTTTCGAGGAAGGTGCAAGAAATCATTTTTATATCGGCTCATGGCGTTTAGTGGAATCGAGTCCCTGAAACAAATAATCGACAAATCTCAGAACTGTTAGATATCAAAATTTCAAACGATATGTAACATACACGTACAGGCATAAACACACAACACACACACACACACACACACACACACACACACACACACACACACACACACACACATATCGCATACTACATACAGTACATTCACCATGTAAAACACATATACTATTTTCGTTCTTAGTTTAATCCTGATGTAAACAAACAGGCGTAGTACATCTGAAACGCTATTTGCTGCTTGAATTAGAGGCGTGTTACTCTGACAGAAGGAGTACAGACAGGGTACATATAATATTAATACTGTATAAACACATATAAGCCTACACATAAATTGTAATAATTTGTCCTGACCAAAGTAAAATTTGTGTGACCGTGTCAGACCGACAATAAAAAATATTATATAATACCAGTTAATGACTTTTTTTTATTAACCATTTAAAAATCGCAACAAAACAAAAAAGTTTATTTAAACCGGAAACAGAAGCTCTGATAATTACCATTGTACAGTATACTGTACATTATCATGTGCTGTCAGAAAGTATTCAATCCCTTCCATATCTGTGTCGGCACTTAAATCATCACTTGAGTCAGCGTTATTATTGATAAAACTGTCCACAACGACTTCGGTAATGTGGGCCAGTTCCCAGAGCTTTATCTTCTTCTTTGATTATGTGCTCGATATAATGACGCCACTTGTCCGCCGTTGTTTCATTTAACGTCTTCTCTATCAATTGTTTTATATCAGGCAGCTTATATGCCTATGTTGTCTTGTGACGGACAACATATGCTTTCAACCGGTTCCATACTAATTCAGTTGAATTCAGAATACAGTGATAAGGAGGAAGTCCTAAAACGAGGTGCCACAATTTTAATGGTAGTGTAACTCTCACATGACAATATAGACATTTTGCACATGCGCGTAATACATTACGGTACTGTGTAAACAGTGTCAACGCCCCTGACCAATAGCGTTTCAGATTTACATCAGGATTGAACTAACAACGGAAATAGTACATAAACGTATACAAATTCATTTAAATCGAGATGAGTACGTATGTATCATTTAGTAACCATTACCATACCATTTACAATTTACCATGGTAACCATTTAGTAACCATTTAGTAATGGTGAAACAGAACAGATAAAAACAAACAACGAACAAACGTAACGGTCACAGTCGGGAAGGAGAGGAGTAATAACTTCCGTTTATTCATATTCGCTGATTCCAGGAATCACCTGTATCCCGAAGCAAAAGGTTCTCGACGTCATTTCTATTAATGTGAAGAAACCACTACTCCAAACCCTCGATGAAAAAGTTGTTAAAATCTTGCAAAGACAGAGTGATGCAAATGATGTACGCCAGATGTAAACAGTTTTTGGAAGGCAAACCCAAGACGACTAGCGTATTCGCTAAAATCTTCTTTTTTTTTTTTTTTTTTTGTATACGTAATAGCCTAATGGATAGGCTACAGCTTCTGCAGTTGTAATAATGGGTTGAAGTAATGTTCATATAATACGACATTCAGAATAAAATCGTTAATCTCTGTAAAGAAACAAAATTCGAATTCGACTGTGTTGGCGGTGGGGTAGGAGAGCTACTGTTATCTTGTACTGTTTTCATATTGCTGGGGTCCGTTTCTTGGAAGCGCTGCGTCGCGTCTTTCTCTCGAGACGTCGACAAACTAATTTTACCTTTTAACGCTAAAATCAAAGAAGGCCAGTGCGGACGAAATCAGTATAGTGGAGACGTGTTACTGGACTCTTATTGCGTGACGGCAATTTTAATCAGTTGATGACGGTGATCTGCGTGTGGATTCTACGAAACAGTTTTTAAGTGTCGGGTGTGTGCCAAAATATTACGCTTGTACGAATGTGATCTAAATGTATCGTTACGTGGATTGCACTCTTTAGTGTAGTGGAATTGAATTGATCACCAGAAACTTAAAAAAAATTCAGAAGTTTTGTTAAACTCTTTTGTGTAAACCATCACAGCCTGTAAAGATTAAGCCAAAGGCCCGTTCCGGATCCATGAAAACTGATCTGACGACTGTTTTCGTCGTCCAACAATCTTTTTGCAAACGGAGTGTACCCGAAAGCTTGCTTGGCATTCACTTGTCATCCGGTTCACTTGTCATGCTTGGCATCCGGTTCAATGTCAGTACCAGTCCTTCTGGTGGTATTTGGATTTCTTGTAATTTAAATTGAAGCTAACTTAATTTTGTTTCGCGTATTCGTGTGCTTTTCCTGTGTATTAAGGCGTAACCAGCAACCGAGTCTAGACATTTCATTTCTCTCGCTTCAGATTTCTTTCATTATTCGACTGTTAAGGTCCAACATTAGGAACCTTACACTAAAATAGAACTGCCACAGCTTTGAGGAATTTAAATTTTGTATCCCATCTAGTGTGTATGATCGTTATTTTAATTGTTCTCTCTTCTGGTTATCAGCCCACAGGTTGGTTGGCAGCAGCTCTTCACTCCTCCCTGTTATTCGCCTTCCTTTTTAATTCCTGGAATGAATCACAGTTCATGTCCTGCATAACGTGAGTCATAAATTCCAAACGTGGTCTTCCTTTACAATTTTTCCGCACTATCTTTCCTTGTATGGCTCTTTTGGTAAGGCTGTCGTGTCTTAATATATGTCCAATCAGTTGAGGTCCTCGTCTTTTTAATTGGTTTAGAAAACTTCTATCTTCTCCAGCTCTCCGAAATGCCTCTTCATTCTTCAGCTTCTCCACCCAACTTATCCGAAGCATCCTGCTATAACACCGTGCCTCAAAGGCTAGAAGGTTCTTCTTTTCTCTTGTGCCCAGTTGTTCAAGATTCATTGCCATACAACGCGACACTCCACACGTAGGTTTGCAGAAAAATTTTCCTCACCTTCAAGCTGATCTTCTTTTATGTGAATAGGTTTGTATTTTCATTAAAAGCACCTTTTGCCCTATTTATCCTACTCACAATCTCTCTACAGCTTTTTTTATCGCATGCAACCTTGCTCCCCAGATAATTGTATTCGGTCACTTCTTGGATGATGGATGGAACCCATAATTTTTGGCTCTCTTGTGCATATTTTCATATTAAAAATCTTCTTCCATTATCCTGTTCACTGCAGTAAGAATTTCCTGTAGATCTTGTGGCGTCTCGATCATTTTATTACTATATTGTCTGCAAACCTAAACATGTCTATTCTCTCTCCATGGACTTTCATAGCAACTTGAAGTTCTTCTCTGACCTTATCGATTGCACATACTTTTTAATTGTTACACACATTAAATTGACAAGGGAAGCGAGTTCTCAGTTTTAACGCACTATATAAATTGTAGGTATAAAATTAAAGGAATGTAGTACTCAGTTTTGAATATTTCAGAATTTCGGGATACCAGGGCACAAAAGTGCCTCACAATTCGATAAAACCCAAAAACCCCTGTGGAGTATCAAAGTAAAGAGAATTTTAACAGAAATCTGATTATAGTACTTATTTTTCAAAATTTTTAAATTTTGGGACGCCAGGGCCAAAAAAAGGGAACAAAAATTTGAAAAAATCATAAAAATCCTGATTTAACCCAAATCCGAATCTAACGTATACTATAAACATTTTTTTAATTTTAGGGTACTACAGGCGAAAAAGGGACTCATAATTTTAAGAAATTTAGGGTACTACGAGTGAAAAAGTGTATGTGGGGGATTAAGTTGTGAGAAAGTATGTAAGTATAAGTTATGAGGAATTTTATTCAAAATACAAACTGGGTGTCTTTAATAATTTGACAGAACTGTGACGATTTAAATAAAAGAAATAATCAAGAAAATAAAATTTTTTAAAAATTAAGGTTGCGAGCTCTTAAGCCATTTAAATCTCACTGTATTAATATAAAATACCTGTATGTACTCAGTATGAGAGGAAGCAGTAATTAGTTAGTTAGAAGATACTCTAATAAAAAGATAAATTGTAAAGAGTTATTAATATCGTATTTAACCCTTTGCTTGTGAGCAGGCGCTGTCCTGTTGATTCCAGACTCGACATGTTTTCCGAGTCTTGTGTAAGTTAGAATAAGATAAAAAAAAAACTGATGTTAAATTATTAAAAATCTGAAGACATAAATAGTCGCTAAATCAACTGATTTAAATTATGTATATTTGTTTAGGGATAGTTTGTATAAATAAAAATGTTAACTTAAATATAGTTAGGAACTATATTCTCGCGCGGAAATTGCCCCACTAACTTTGGCCCAGTACCAGGCGAAGGGAGCAGAATTTCTCGCTCTTGCAATGGTGACTTCGTACAGTATAGACGTAGGAGCTGTGCTCTTAAAATATGTTAACTATATTTTGTTTCACCTTAAGATGGTGTACCAGATGTAGCTGTTTAAAGCATCTGGATGTGTTAACTAATATAGTCATGTAAATAGACAAGAAATTTAAAGTAAAAAAATCGAAACGTAAAAAAAGGAGTGTAACACAAGATGACTTCGTGCTTCAACAAATAACAACTATTCCAAAGTCATACCTGGAGATGTGAACTATCAGAACCCACAAACTCTACTGCACGTGACAGAATATGCAGATCAGGACATCCGAGAATCTACAAGATCATCATAGATATCTACACAACATATTGTTCAACCTGCGAACTTTGGAGCCCTTTACTGAGGAAGACCAGACCGAGATGACGACGTAGCTGTTCCTGTTTCCCAAAGACGGATACCCCAGGACGAGTCTTCAGCATACCAATTAAAAGGTGACTCGATAGCCTGTCTATCGAGGGTTACTAATATTTGTTACACAACACATCTTGAAAGAGACTTTTCAGAAACTATTAACTTTGTAAAGACTTATAAATTAAATCTAAGAATTTCATGTAACTATTCTAACTTCATACGTTGTAACAATTTATATGCTAATGTAGAGTAATATAATTCAAGCAATAATACCATTCTTCCAATGGTTGAATAAAAGAAAGTCTTGCAAGCTAATATCATGAAATGAGTAAAATTGAAAGTCTTAACTACAGAAATACAGAAAGTTGACCCGGATCCGAGGTATAGCTATATAGAATCAAGTTTGATCCCAAAGTTTAAAGAAACCTTTCAAATAATTTAATAATTGAATTAGTAATGTCATGGGATCTACCAGTAAATGTTTTTAAATGTTAAATAAAGAGAAGTCTTCTTGTTACACACTTATGAGGAGTGCTTAAATCAATTGTATACCTTGCCATTGTTTCCTTACACAGTTAGTAAGTAATTTGTTATATTAATTATTTGTGATCAATTCTGTTACAACGTAGGCAGCCCATCTAATTAACGGAGTTTAATTACGAGGGGTTCCCTGGATTTGTAACGCGGCGAAAAGACGTTACAAAAGTGCGCGACTGTGCTAATTTTTTATAAAAGTTGTTTTAAGCATCGCGACGCAAACAAAATTGCGTCACTCAAAAAAAGGGAAACAAAGGAAAGAGTTTTAATTGTGTATAGAGTGTCACAAACAAAATTGCATTCACTATGCGTGGATAAATTGTATGATCAATAACTAAATATATAATATTGATATATGCACTCAGAAAGTTACTTTACTAAATGTAATGTTCAAAATATATTTAATAATATATTAAGTTACGTAGATGGTAGTATGTATAAGTAAAGTATCCTTAGCGTCATACAATGCATGTAGCTTTTGCATTCTATAGGCCAGTAGGAACCTGCATAATTCGATATAATTACTTGCATACATGAATTGTGACCAAACATAACAATTTTGGTCAACCGAACAATCTGTAACAGGTTTGTTTACGACAATCTATGACCTGTTGTTTCCTGAATCATTCTGCATAGTGTATGTCCAACTATCTAGCTTACATACACTAGTATGTGTTATAAAAAAAATATGATTAAAAAATAACTTTGTTAATAATAATAAAGTAATTAAGTAGAAGTTCGTGATTTAAAACTTGTGAACAAAATATGTAATCATTTAATTGCGAAAAGTTTATGAATGAACGGACCCAAAGTGTTGTCTAAGCGGAATAATAATAATAATAGAATCTAGCGTCTGTGCTCCCCTTTTCTCGTGTTTATACCGGTTTAGAGTACGTATACAGTAGTTGTGTTATTCAGTCGCATTGTGGAGAACAATAAGAGTAAAACCCCCTTTCTCACTGACACGCTCAACCCTCCTTTGTTAACTAAATATGTAGGCCACCCTCTGACCTACATTCCAGTAAACAGCTGATCGGCTATTTAACCTTGAAAAATATGTGTGTGTGATTTCTGTCTCTCCCTTAGAAGAGAAATGGTTCTTTTCTAATTTGTGTAAATTGATTACTTATGAATTTATTATATGTATATGTAATATATGTGTAATATACTAGTATTAATTTTAAGTACGTGCTAATGTGTTAGAACAAAATGGCCCAATTTAACCCGGATTTCTTATTAAAAGACGAGCTGTCTTACGAAGCCCTTTTGCGTGGACTACCCCATGCTGACATAACAGGAATTACGAAGTTCAATTCGCGAATGTGGATTTGATGCGCCCGTGCAATTAAACAATCTAAGCCAACTCGATTATGAAAGCGAGAAAGAAATTTGTAATGCCAAGTATAGTGAACTATACTTATTGTCTCAAACACTCCAAGACGAGAAATCTCCGGCAAAAATTTTGCGGACTACCCAGAGAATAGAGCATTTAACCAGGCGAATAAAAAATTTGTCGATCTGGCCGAATCTCACAGAAATACCCGTTGATGTACAAAAGCTAGCAGACGAAGCTCTACGCCGCTTACCTTCAATTATCAACGATTTAAGACGAAAATCCGACTCATTCAGGATGGACGAAATAGAGAAATCATTAATGAAATTACACATCTCCCCAGTACAATCCCCCACCACTGGTTTACCTCCGCCTAACTCGGATCGGAACTCACCTATCGTATCGCAAGTGCAAGCGAACCCAGAACAAAAAACTGATACAGATGTAAATGTCCCTCCTCCCGAGCATTTTCAGTTTCGTCCCGGAAATAATGAATTGACCAACACCCCCAATGAATCTAATCGCCCTCATTGAGGAATGACCCCTATGAACTATAACGCAGATCTATACGGAAAAATGACTCACCCTGTGGAGAAGATTTTAACCGAAATCCCCTATACAGATGGTTTAAATGTTTCCAAGTTACTAACATTTATTAGTTATCTTCTTCAGATAAAGGATCTACAGCAGCTGAATGACTGGCAAATTTTACAAGTTCTGTTACCAAAGTGTAAACCCCCGTTAAAAAATCGTGTGCTAGAAGCCCTAACCTCTACTTTCCCAGTAGAAGAACTACATAGCTCTTTAATAAAATACTTTATTCCCACCGGCATCTATGAGGAAATAAAAAGGAAGACAAGACTCCGAGTACAAGGACATCAGGAGAGATTAGCTCACTACATCTCCGATATTAGGGAGTCCTCTCGACTACTACGTGTAAGCTGGAATGAAACACAACTGGTGGACACCATTTTAGTAGGCGTGTCACCTGAAGAAAGATCTCGACATCATTGATGAATAGACCCAATACAATTGCTGATCTAGAACAGTGCAGTATCCATTCTTCAAATGTATGGTACTCAGATCAAAATAGAGAAGCAATGAAAACCTCTGGAACTAATAGACATCAATTGCGAGCACTACTGCCTGATGTAACAACCTCGTATGAAAGACAAGTTTCTAGTAGACCTCACCATGTGCGCAAAGCGGGTAAGTTAACTGTAAACCTAGATAAAGCGGAAACCAAGTACCCACCTCGCAGAAAACCCACCTGTTATAATTGTGGCAAATATGGGCACATAAGAAGAGAGTGCAAAAGTAAGCCATTGGAACGGAATAACCCCAATTCAAAAAACATGTAAGGCAGGGAGACCCGAAAACCTGTGTCTTCCGCAGCTACTCAAAATTGGGTAAACTAAAAGAAACCAGTAATAATAATAAGAATGAATTATTCTGTAACCAAGTGAAAAACAAAAAAGGTGCGAAAGAAATCGACCCCTATGTGCGAGAATTTCGTGAAAAGTGTAATGCGATTAATAGATGTAAATGGAAAAAAAATCTACTACCATTAATACAAGTCGACTTAGGCGTTACATTCCCCATCGCCTTAATTGATTCGGGATCTAGTAGAAGCTTAATCAGCCAAGAATTAGCGGACATGTTAGCTAAACATCATCTAGTAAAACGGAACCAACCTGTGAATATAAAGTGTGCTACCGCTGATAAACGTAAAATAAATATAAACCTGAGCATTACCGTTAAGGTTAAAATAAAAAACCTAAGTTGGATGTTTACAATGTTAGTATGTAAAGAATTAGGACCTGATTTAATATTAGGTGCAGATTTTATTAGTAAGACAGGAATGATTCTTGACATCTACGAGCGAGAATTTTATTTCAGATTTGACCGTGCAAGAAAATATAAATTTGATAGTAATGAAGATAAACGTTGTTCATCTACTGCACATGTAATACACCAAGATTCAGATTTATCTCACCTAGAACGAAGAGATAGAGTCAAAATAGTAAAACTAATAAAAGAATTTTCCTCGGTTCTTACACCAAAACTAGGACTTACGGACCTAATAGAGTATAAAATTAATCTGAGTGATCAGAAAGTAATACGAATACCTCCGTACAAGTTGTCGCCTCCCAAGATGGAAGTCATGCGGAACCATATCAATAAGTTATTGGACCAAGGAGTCATAGAACCCTCTACATCCCCATATTCTTCACCCTCCTTTTTAGTACCGAAAGGACCAGATAAACACCGACTAGTTGTAGACTACAGGCAATTAAATAAAAGAATAGAATTTGAATCAATCCCTCTTCCAGACATCCATAGTGCGTTTCATTATTTTACTAAAGCTATGGTTTTTACGGTAATGGATCTAAATCAAGCTTTTCACCAAATACCTCTTTCAGAAGAATCCAAACGTCTAACCGCGTTTGCAGTTCCTTTTAACTTGTACCAATTTACTAGGGTACCCTTTGGAATATCTCAAGGAAGTTCCGTATGTAGTAGACTATTGGAGAAGATATTTCACGACATTAAATTTAAATATGTGTACCACTATTTGGACGACATCGTAATATACAGTGAATCAATGGAACAACATCTCAGACATTTGCGTGAAGTGTTATCTCGTTTACTAAGAGCAGGATTAACGGTGAACCCAAATAAGGTAAGTTTTGCTGCCCCTCAGTTTTCTTTCTTAGGACACATCGTGAAAGCGAATGGAAAGGTAAGCATTGACCCCGAACGTACCCGTGCTATTAGAGAATTTGCACCCCCACGAGATGCAAAAGGTATAGCCCGATTTTTAGGTATGGTGAATTATTTCCACAAATATATTCCCCATCTTGCCGAAATAGCAGCACCCCTAAACTCCTTACGAAAGAAGGGAACGAAGTTCGAATGGAGCTCAATACATCAAAACGCGTTTGAGCAACTTAAAGAAAGCATTATATCTCCCCCAGTTTTGCAATTAGCTGATTTCACAAAACCATTCGTCGTGCAAACCGACAGTTCCAGTGTAGCGTTAGGTGCAGTGATATACCAAGAGATAGATAACTGTAGACTACCAATTAGTTATGCATCACGAACACTGAGCGATCAAGAAAGAAAGTATTCTGCATATGAATTGGAATGTTTAGCAATTGTTTTTGCATTCGAAAAGTTTAAACCCTTCCTAGAACATAAAGAATTTCTTTTGGAAACCGACAATCAGGCGTTATCATGGTTATTGAATCACCCTAAACAATTAGGACGAATTGGCAGATGGATATTGAAATTAAACTGCTACAAATTCAGAGTGCAGCATATTAAAGGTACTCAAAATGTAGTCGCCGATACCCTGTCCCGTATGTTCCAGTCACCCACTAAAACTTCCGAAAACATAGTGAAGCCGGAAATAGCAAGTGCGAACGCTGTAATTACTGAATTCCCCCTTGCCTTTACAAACATTGCCCTGTATCAACAACAAGACCACTTACTGAAGCCTATTATAGAACAACTTACCCAAGGTATTAAATCCGAGAAGTACGTATTGAGTAAGAATGTACTGTGTCTCAAAATAAGAGACGGAAAGGAATTAAGAATAATAGCCCCGGATGTAATTAAGCCCATGCTAATGGAATACTTCCATTCATCTACCATAGGAGCCCATATGGGAATCAATAAGACGATACATCGTATTCGAAAGGAATATCATTGGAACAATATGAACTGCGAAATAGCTACCTTCGTAAAGAAATGTTCATTATGCGCCCTTAGCAAACCCGCCAGAAATACTCAAGTAAGCCAATTGATATCAGAAATCCCAAAGACCCCTTTTTCGAAACTTTATCTAGATTTCTCAGGTCCGTATCCACGATCCAAATCAGGAAATACCATGTTACTGATATGTGTAGATTCGTTCACCAAATTTGTTTGGATGTATCCCATGCGACGAGCATTAGCGTCGACAACAGTTAAAATACTACAGGAAAGATTATTTAAAGATTACGGTACTCCAGTACGTATAGTATCTGATAACGGTCCGCAGTTTAAAGCAAAAGAATTTAAGAATATGTGTTTCAAGTTAGGGATAGACCATATAACCACTACAGAGTATCGACCGCAAGGCAATATTGCTGAAAGGTATCTACGAAACCTCAAATCTGCGCTAATCGCCTATCATGCGAACGATCACACGTCGTGGGACCAAAATCTATCCTGGATTCAATACGCTTTTAATTCAGCTTACCACGAAGGTCACAAGTCGACCCCGTTCGAGTTACTATACAAGTATCGACAAAACCACCCCTAGTGTGTATGACAATGCGTTGTGTAAAGTGTCTCCCCTCCCGCATAGTTTGTTTAAGTATTGTTAAAAGAGATAAAAGAGAATTATCTTCGTAAGGTTCCGCTGCTCTCAAACCAGTGATCTAAAGTGGAGTATGGGATCCTCTTTAGATTACATTAGAAATAGGTTTATGATATATAATCAAGTAGTGATTATACATGTAACGTAACAGGTCACAACGGCGCCGACTGAAAGGGTAATGATAGGGCAGAAATGTGCCAAAGATCATTAATAAATGCTGAAAGCTAACTTCCGTAGTTAGAGTAAGCTGGTGTCAGTCGGGCCGGGATGTTGTGAGTTACGGATAAGTAGGGATCATTCCAATCTAAGGTTTGGAAATTAGTATTAAGATTAAAATGTAAGTTAGTACTTAAGAAGTGAGAAAAAGGGAATTTCACGGAGGCGATCATTTAAATGAACAGAATCATTTAAAGAGAATTAGATAAAACAAACTGTGCACTAATAATAAATAATAGTAATATTAAATAACTTCACACACTGACACTAATCGTACTCCCAGTCCCCAATTGTGAGTTAGACTCAAAAAAGCTTAACCGTAGCGTGCAATTTAAGCGGTGGAGTATGTGACGATTTAAATAAAAGAAATAATCAAGAAAATAAAATTTTTTAAAAATTAAGGTTGCGAGCTCTTAAGCCATTTAAATCTCACTGTATTAATATAAAATACCTGTATGTACTCAGTATGAGAGGAAGCAGTAATTAGTTAGTTAGAAGATACTCTAATAAAAAGATAAATTGTAAAGAGTTATTAATATCGTATTTAACCCTTTGCTTGTGAGCAGGCGCTGTCCTGTTGATTCCAGACTCGACATGTTTTCCGAGTCTTGTGTAAGTTAGAATAAGATAAAAAAAAACTGATGTTAAATTATTAAAAATCTGAAGACATAAATAGTCGCTAAATCAACTGATTTAAATTATGTATATTTGTTTAGGGATAGTTTGTATAAATAAAAATGTTAACTTAAATATAGTTAGGAACTATATTCTCGCGCGGAAATTGCCCCACTAACTTTGGCCCAGTACCAGGCGAAGGGAACAGAATTTCTCGCTCTTGCAATGGTGACTTCGTACAGTATAGACGTAGGAGCTGTGCTCTTAAAATATGTTAACTATATTTTGTTTCACCTTAAGATGGTGTACCAGATGTAGCTGTTTAAAGCATCTGGATGTGTTAACTAATATAGTCATGTAAATAGACAAGAAATTTAAAGTAAAAAAATCGAAACGTAAAAAAAGGAGTGTAACACAAGATGACTTCGTGCTTCAACAAATAACAACTATTCCAAAGTCATACCTGGAGATGTGAACTATCAGAACCCACAAACTCTACTGCACGTGACAGAATATGCAGATCAGGACATCCGAGAATCTACAAGATCATCATAGATATCTACACAACATATTGTTCAACCTGCGAACTTTGGAGCCCTTTACTGAGGAAGACCAGACCGAGATGACGACGTAGCTGTTCCTGTTTCCCAAGACGGATACCCCAGGACGAGTCTTCAGCATACCAATTAAAAGGTGACTCGATAGCCTGTCTATCGAGGGTTACTAATATTTGTTACACAACACATCTTGAAAGAGACTTTTCAGAAACTATTAACTTTGTAAAGACTTATAAATTAAATCTAAGAATTTCATGTAGCTATTCTAACTTCATACGTTGTAACAATTTATATGCTAATGTAGAGTAATATAATTCAAGCAATAATACCATTCTTCCAATGGTTGAATAAAAGGAAGTCTTGCAAGCTAATATCATGAAATGAGTAAAATTGAAAGTCTTAACTACAGAAATACAGAAAGTTGACCCGGATCCGAGGTATAGCTATATAGAATCAAGTTTGATCCCAAAGTTTAAAGAAACCTTTCAAATAATTTAATAATTGAATTAGTAATGTCATGGGATCTACCAGTAAATGTTTTTAAATGTTAAATAAAGAGAAGTCTTCTTGTTACACACTTATGAGGAGTGCTTAAATCAATTGTATACCTTGCCATTGTTTCCTTACACAGTTAGTAAGTAATTTGTTATATTAATTATTTGTGATCAATTCTGTTACAACGTAGGCAGCCCATCTAATTAACGGAGTTTAATTACGAGGGGTTCCCTGGATTTGTAACGCGGCGAAAAGACGTTACAGAACTAATATCTTTTTTCCAAGGTAGACAGTCTGCGTCATCAAATTATACAGGCTCCGGTCAAATCTGTATCTTATACAAATACCATCGTTGACGTCTCGTATCAAAATCAGTGTGGCTGATAAAAAAATCTTATATTTAATAATAGGATTTTGTTGTGTTCACACAATAACTAATTATCGTTAAGCTGATTGGTAAATAAATTATAATGCAGCCAAAGAGCGGTGGGCCTCATCCGAGCCGCTGTGGAACACTCACTAATGCGTTGACCACACACATACATCAAGCCCTTGTCCGTATACCGAACAGTGGGCGGTGTAATATCTTGATTACTTTTCGCTGTTGTTGTTGTTTGAAAATAGATTTAACCGCAGCTCACAGCGTAGGATAAAGGGGCATATATTTTATGAAACTAATTAATGACAGTATAACGTTACGATAAGGGGGGGGGAGAGCGGCTTAAGCCCGTGCGCTTGCCATCATTATGGTCAGTGGTTGGGTTGAATACTCTCGGAATATAAAAGGCAACGTGACAGGACAGGAGTAACGCGAGTTCTCTCATTATACAGCCTCAATTGGAAGCCTTATCGAGAGACAGATTATTTAGTATTAAGTATTATAGTATAGTAGCCTATAGTATAGACAGATTATAAGTATAGAATTTTGTAAAACTAACAAAACTGGTGAGTCTAACAAAAACAGTACCATGACCGAAACGCAGAATATAGAACCACGTGAGAATACAGACCGAACTCGGCTGGGCTAGGCAGGTACCGTATACGTCCAGGTGATTCGTGGAAACGCCCTCGGTGTATACTGCGCTAGTGTAGGCTATCACGACAGCCGAGAAACGGTCTGCTACAGAGCAAGTCGCCCTACTTGGGCAGGGTCATGAAGCAGGACCTCCTGAAGGCAGCTCGGACCTCAGATTCCTTAGTGGTTCGTCTCTGGGACGCATCAACCACGCAGCCCAGAGCCAGTCAGTCAGACCGAACCGCTTAAGCTCACGCAGGGATTGAACCAAAGCGATGGGCTGCCTCCTCTTCACTTCAAAACTTCAGAATATGTACGAAGAAATATGAATTCACTCCAGCTGTGAATGAGACATATATGAGCCTGCAAATGTGTACAAAAGGATAGGACTAGCAGTAAATATGGATAAAACTAAAATGTAAGTGAGACAAGATCTAACCGGATGCAGCCAAAATCTTTATTATAGAATAACACTGCATAGAGGCAGTCTGGTGTTTCACGTACCCAGAACCAACAATACCAGAAGATGGAAATGAAGAGCCAGATTGGCGTTTGACCACATCTGATGAGAAAATGCTTGGCGTTTAATTCAGGGCCGCCACCAGAGCGCAGCGCTACGGTCATTTCTTTCATCGTAGTGTATCATGTTACATTAGCGGAAAGTAATGAGGAAAATTTCTCGCCCTGAAAAGAAGTAAAAGTCTGGAAAATGAGGAACAACTATGAGATAGACACTACTCGACGGAGGGAGGTGTAGCGCGATTTATTAAGTAGTCTTAAGAATTGGCCGGTTAGCGCGTGCGGGGACAGAATGGGTCGAGACAGGCGACGAAAGAGAATCCTCGTTGGTGAGGTGGGTAGGAAAACCTAGAAGGGGATGGCTGCAAGAGGTGAGAACAGATTTGGAAAAGATGGAAATCAGGAGTGGAGACGCCTAGTAGGAGAAAGAAGTGATTAGAGGAAGCCATTGTCCATGGTTGTCTCTAGCGATTTGGAAGAAGATCAATGCTATTAAAACTTTGTCATCGACGAATTGTAAGTGTTGTTATCATTCAGACTATATCAGTTGTGTCTTATTATTTTAATGTCTTACGTCGCGCTATCTGCTGGATGCAGGAGACATTCAAACACGGTGCGTTACGCAATAACTTACCAGTGTTCACATTAACCCATTTACGAGTGTCACGTATTGTCCACAATTAATCACCGTCTGGCCTGGTTATGACGTCACGTCATTTGGTATTGTCATACCAGAACCAGCGTCACGCTGGTCAAGTGCTTATATCGTGGTATAAGCTATATTAACCGTCGCATCGTAGTCATTGAAATGATTTGATTTAACTGGAATGTATAAAACTATAGGGGTAACAGATTGAATAATTCTGTAATTAACATAACAGTAATTGCATTAACGGTTATCAAGTTTAATTACTACCGACAACGAACTGTTTATGAAAAGACCGACACATTTCGAATGGAACCTCTTATAAATCGTTGTACGTCACAAAATGCCAGCTGCGGTTTCGATCGTGACCAACTTGTAACGAAACAAAAATTCGTTAATAAATAGAAATATTAAAAATAAGAAATTCGAAAGGTTAGTGAATCTTCACATAAAGTAAAAATCGGCATGGAGAATCATACATGGCTTCCATGCCCTAAATTTATATTTAAAATTTTTTAATATAAATTGAAAAATTTGACAAGTTTGACAAATTGAAATGAAATATTTCCATAGAGACTACTTCTTTGTTGCCGATAACGTAGTACACATACAAATATCGGTATGGAGAACCATACATGGCTTCCATGTTCTAAGATTTATATTTAAAATAATTTTCTTGAATGCGGTTCGATAATTTCTAACAAGTTAGTGTGTTCCTTGTAAATAGAGTTTTATGTTTGACAAATTGAAATGAAATGTTTCCGTAGAAACTACTTCTTTGTTGCCGATAACGTAGTACACATATGAAAAAATTACACCCTCCCCTTCAACTATCATTTTCATTTATAGAAAATTACCCCCTCCCCATTCAACTACCCTTTTCACTTCAGGGTTTTCAGGATACTAGGTATTCAGGATACAAAATTAAATACTTCACTCTTGTTAAAACGTAAAACGTTGCAGGTAAACTACCCCTCCCCCTTAACCGATCTTCTTCACCAAAATCAATAGGCCTTGAGTCCTCTACAACTCGGGCACGTATACAACAAATTATTTGACCTCGTTTGAATTTGCGGCAGTTATCGTTCGCCATAGAAAACATTCTACACACAGACACACACACACTTTTCGGAAAATGACTTTTCTTCATGTTTTGAGGGTAGTACAATCAGAATCAGTCCTTATCTCGAACACGATTTTTTTCGCGACCACCATACTTCCATTTCCTTACGGAACATGGAAGTAAAAACGATAATTGTAATCCGAGTGTCGCTAACGATCTCGCGTATGCGATACATAGTGCTTCTGTAAAATGGTCGACTCACAGTACCCCAATACCAAACGTGCCTGTATCGGTAAGTGAATAAATTTAAGTCGAACCGTCATCGAAAAACTGTGTATCCAAGTCAAGTACATGCCGAACATCTGTCGTTAAAAGAAATCTAAAGACTCCAGCGGAATGAGCCCGTGAATATTGTGCGCGAAAAAGTAAACCTCATTAATTTACTTTCAAATCCTAGCAAACAACAAAGAGTGTGGTTATGCGAACTACCTCACACTTATTTTATTCGCTATTTACAGGTAGAAAATGGATTGGACAATTTTTATGGGCATGGAAATCGAACTCAATTGGGCACAGCCTCTAAAGCGGGGTTTAGTTCTCGATCCTGGGTTTTCCGAAATGTTATCTATGAAGTCGTGCCGCAAATTCGTAGAAAGCTACACTTTTTTATTTATTTGCCTGATTATTTTGCCAAGAGGGTACCCTCAGATTCTTACCATTTAGATAATTTGAATCTCATATGTGTCTTCCAGTTCGTGTGTTGTGGATGACTCTCAGGTGCGACGCGGCACGATACGCATGGTACGATAATGAACATAAAAACACATAAAGTAAAAACGATAATTGTACTCTAAGTGTCGCTAACGATTTCGTGTATTCAGTACTTAGTGTCTCTGTGAACGTCGACTTAGAGTACTCCAATACCAAACGTTTGAATTCGTCCAGATTTGTTCATTGCTCGTGTAAAAGCATAAATTGTGTAGGCATATTTATATAATTCAGACACTAGAGGTTGCATAAGACACTAAAAGTTTCAAATAATCGGATTTGTGTGAAAATTCCCTTTACTTTGACACACGTCTGGATTTGATGCTATTTCTAATCCCTGGGTCCCAGATTTTGAAACTGTACACTCTATTCAGATTTTGTTTAAAGTTCTCTTTAATTTGATATCCCATATGGAATTTGGAATTTTATCATACTTTTACCCAACTTTTTGGGCGCAGACGACCCAAAATTTTGAAATTTCCAAAAATAACACTACATTCAGATTTTAGTTAAAATTCCTTTTAATTTGATACGCTACGTGAATTTTTGCGATTTTATCAAAATTTTCGGCCAGTTTTTTACCTCGGACGTCCCACATTTTTAAATTTTCAAAAGTGAACACTAAATTCATATTTTGGCTAAAATTTCCTTTAATTTGATACACCACATGGATTTTTCCCGATTTTTCAAAATTTGTACGCCTCACATTTTTCCCTCCCACCCCCCTAGTTTTTGGTGGATAAATCTAAAAAAAAGTAGGGTTCTGTAGGGTAAAAGTTATGGACATGTAAGCAACGTTTTACGAAAATTTGTGGATGCCTTCAAAAGTTTTCATGAGATATACCCCAAATAAATAGACAGACTGACAGACAGACAAATGCCAAACGGTCGACTTGAAACTGAGAACTTACTTCGGACGTTCAATAAATGCTCCACCGTGAAACAGATTCGAACCAAGGATTGCGCGGTTTGGAAGCTAGTTCAGACATTCTGTGTCCGTTTTCCAAACAAACAGCAGTGTTAGCACCTCGCGGCAGACAAAAACGTTCTATAACCAGTTTCCCTGTTAGTGAAACCGTTAACGTTAATACGGCCATATGGTCAGTGTAACGTCTGTCGCCAACACCCGTGCCTCGGTCGGGTTAACATAGTTGTGTAGTATAAATGTACGTAAATTGGCTCGGACAGGGCGGGGCCGTTAAGTGTCGCCCGTTACCGCAGTACACTCGACCCCCCCACTCCGTATACAAACAGTGTCGTAATTATAATTACCTTTGGCGTTGTTTTGTTTCAATTACAGATTACGTGGGCGCACGTGTTTGCCGACAACAGGAGCTGAAACGGTTCCGCGGAATTTCCGTCAGCTAGCACAGAATAATGTACACTCTTTCCGTACTTAGTTCATTCCTAATGTAAACAAACAGGCGTGGCACGCCTGAAACGCTATTTGCTGCTGCTTGAATTAGATCACATTGACAGAAACAGTACTGGTAGAATATATATGTTACGACATTACAGAACATTCTACGTGTTTCTCGGCTCTTCTAGCTGTAATGTGTAATGTGTGTGTGCGTACGTATTGCTGATACTGAGATAAAGGACAATTACGTGACACTTGTCACGCGCCCGAGACTGATCCAGATTTCACCAGTCCGCGCGCGATGTGTGCAAGGCCGCAATCAATTACGTTCTGGTGTTTTCTGGTAACGTTCTTGACGCGTAGTGTGGAACATTCTGGTATCTCAGCGGGGTATAAACACAAGACTTCAGCGACGGTTAGTTCAGTTATTCTCGGCGATTTACACAGTGCGGTTCGAAGTATTGTGGCGAAGTGTTGTGTGTTTTATAATTGTACGGGACAATTTTAATACAGTTGTGTTTTATATTAGTTGACATTTTATTGGTTGTGAACAATTTTTATTTGATTGGTTGTAAGAGACTATCTTGTTGATTATAAACTGTTTAATTGTGATACTTTAAGCTGGTGATTAGTGACTTAATTGGTGTCTTGCATTTTGTCTTCCAATGTACCATACGACGATCACCAGACCGTCGTAACAATACAAAATTTATAGTTTGTAAACAGAAGTACCGTACGATAAATTGTGATAATCTTTACGTTACTGACCGAAATAAAACTAGTGTGACTGTGACAGTGCGACAATGAAATATTGTATAACACCAGTCAATAGACTTTCAATTTATTGTTTCAGAGTTCGGAACAAAATGAAAAAAAAGGTATGGTAACAGCTGTATGTTTCTATAGTTTATATTCTACTTTGATTAAATGCTCAGTACAATGACGCCACTCGTCTGCAGTTATTTCGTTTACCTCCTTCTCTATCAGTTGCTGATATCAGAGGCAACTCATATGTTGACTTACGACGGGCAACATATCCTTTCAGATAGCTCTATATTAATTCATTGGGATTGAGAATATAATGATAAATAGAAAATCTTAGCATGTCACTTATCACAGCGATACTAAATGGTGACATGACTATACAGACATTCTGCGCATGCGCATATACGTCTTTGTAAGAAGGCAGTTAACGCCCTTGACCAATAGCGTTTCAAACGTCCCACGTGTATTTGTTTACATCGGGAATGAACTAAGAACGGAAAGAATGTAAGAGTGGTCGAGCACTGAATCCGGACTTATGCAGCACAAACTGACCAACATAGCGCCCACAATTGGTATAAATTTCTTTTAGGCATAATTGTTTCATCTGTACAATATTTTAAATAAGGTTCTTTGCAGTATTGTTGATGCACTATGGTACGTAAGAAATGATGACATTCATCGCGACCTGAAAATGCCTACGGTTTCTGACAAGATTAATCGGGTTCCGGATAAATATGAAAGGAGACTTCATAAACACAAAAACATTGAAGTGCTTCAACTGTTTGATAATGCTGGACTCGTTCGGCGATTGCAGAGACAGGAACCATTTGAACTAGCGAACTAAATATAAATAGTAATTCTCAGCACATGAACAAAGTATAACTGTACTGAGAAATGCTCCAGTGAGAAATTACCCTACACAGTGTTATGTATTAGACTTAAGTTGCTAGATAGTTTTATTTGTAACTAGATACAATGAAGTTAAATTTTTAAAAAATTGTACAATATTTAATATACTTGTGTTTTACGTTGTTGTTGAAAATAAATTCAGAGGAATCTAGTAAAGCTTTGCGTTTTGTAATGTGCGTAATTTAAGTAAAGATAAAACTTTTTATCAACTACACAGTATATTACTCTAAGAGTGTAATTAAAAAAAAAACTGTAACGTTTAATTTAATTGTATTGTTCTGTTTTTATTGTCTCGACGCGTTCGATATTTAATCATTATAACAGCAAAGACGAAGAGAGAATATACACTGCGTGACCGTTTATTGTACTCGTGCTGCGCAGTTGCAATAGGCTTAAGAATGGCTATTAAAATAAATAATACCGCCAAGTATAAGCTCTCCATTGTTCGCGCTCATCTCTGCGGAAATTTCTTTAGCATTTTGCGCGAGTAATTGTGTCCACGCGCGCAAAGGAAACTTCCTTTATTTCGCTTCTTTTATGTCTTTCTTTCTCTTTTTGGCGTTATTACGAAACGAAACAAAAGCTATTCGCTTTGTAAATCCGTTCGTCGAATGTTAATTCGTTTGAAGCGGGCCGTCAAGGAAAAGACTACTATGCAAATACGGCGTCTTTTGTTAAAGAATTTGTTTCTTTGTATGAGATTTTTGTTGTTTTTTTTCCCTTTCTGACGTAGGATCTGCAGTAGGCTCGCTATGACGATCATACAGTGCCAGTTGCGGGAGGCAAAAAACAAACACTAAAGTAAAAGAGTAAATACAAAACCAATTTTATGAAACTAACAACACGGGAAACCTAGAAACAGGTAGGTAATTGCAGAACGGACGGTAATTCGATCACATAATGAAGCACAACATATTTCATAAGAAAATAAATATAACATATTTATAAATAAATAGAATATACACAATCCAATAGCACTGGCAATAAAATAAAGCTTGTTAGGGAAAAGAATCAAAACGAATCAGTTCTCCTACCGACAGTTCTTTATAGTGATTCATCATTTGACCTTTTGTTCTTTCATCATGAATTTCGTAGACATATCTGTAAAAGAGGTAATATACGCGTAGTAGTAGGCCTACTATCTAACTACTGTAGAGCACACAGTCATACAGTAAACGCTAAAAATTCTAAATATTCGGATTTGGCTTACAGTTTCTTTTCTGACACTCTGCTAGATTTTCACAATTTTTTTTTCAAATTTTTTGCCTCTTTTTGGGCCCTGGGATCCCAAATTTTGAAAATTCAAAAATTTTGAAAATTAACACTACATTCAGGTGTTAGTTATAATACTCTTTAATTTGATACTCCACATGAGTTTTAGTGATTTTATGAAAATTGCCACCCTTTTTTTCAACTCTGACGTTCAAACATTTTTTTTAATTTTCAAAAGTGAACACAATATTCAGAATGTGTTTTACATTCCCTTTAATGTGATACCCCACACGGGCTTCTGCGGATTTTTACAATTTTGCTCCTCCACATTTTTGCCTCCTACTTGCCTACTTTTGGAAGGATTAATCTAAAATACAATAGGATTCTGTAGGGTAAGAGTACGGACACGCATGCCACGTTTTACGAAAATCGCTTGTCCATACGAAAATTAATGAGACATACCCCAAACAGACAGGAAGACAGAAAAATGCCATACGGTCGATTCAAAAACTCAGAACTTGCGTCGCTCTTGATAAATTGCAAGCTCTTGCGTGCTCTTGGTTGCACTAACAAAAAACTGCATTATGACCAAAACTTTCATTATGAATAGCCATTCGCTGTCAAACGGTGACACTGCTGCGGAATGTTTCAGCATATTTACTTGGCAATTTAATCACTGAAATCTTGGAAGAAATTCTCATCGAAAGTTGGTGACGTCACTGTTCACACATACAGGCCGGGTCCCTACTGTCTACGGGTCCCGAGGTCTCTGGACGTCTCACGTGGGGGTAGGGTTAGACCAAGTAGATCTCGCGTTAGAGACGACTTTGGCCTTACATATCTTTTTGATAAACGTGTATCCTGAACTCGAAAGCACTCTCGATACCTTTGAAAGAAAAATATTACGAAGAATCCTGGGACCAGTTAATGACGTACATGGCTGGAGAATAAGATATAATTTTGAATTGTATCAAATGTATAAAGAACCACCGCTAACACGATACATAAAACTACAGCGTCTAAGGTGGGCTGGTCATGTAGCTAGGATGGGAGAAGAAAGGATACCACAAAAACTATTGTACACCAGAATCCATGGAAAAAGACCAGTGGGAAGACCAAGGAGAAGATGGGAGGATGCGGTGGATGAGGATGCAAGAGAGATATTGAAAGTGCGTTCCTGGAGGAGGATGGCTGCTGACAGAGGAGAATGGGGGGAAAAATTGAAGGAGGCCAGGGTCCAACAAGGGCTGTAGTGCCATAGGAGAAGAGAGATCTTTTTGATAACGTATTCACTTTTAATGCAATTTAAAATAAAGTCTCCTCTAACCCATAAAGGAATCCATTATCAAACAAAAAAAAAAAAAAAAAAAAAAAAAAAAAAACAGTGGTTTCCATGGAAACGAATTTACAGCGGGGAAATATGAAAATAAAATTTGTTAGCACACTATGTGCCTAATATTTTTATATACACTACAGAAAAGTCGGTATGGCGAACCATACATGACTTCCATATTCTAATTAATTATAAAATTATTTTTAATATGCACACACAGAACGAAACTAAATATCTCAGCATGCTTTTGGTAAAAACGCTGAGGAAAATAATCAAAATACGAATTATACATAGTTGTTAATATTTTAAAAATAAGAAATTAGTTTGATTAAATTATATTTTATTTAAAGAACGCGAAAGAAAGCGAATACCGCCCAGCGTTTGTAATCTGTGAATTTCTGAAAACGAAAAATTATCTGAAGTTAATAAACACTACTTTTGGATTTTGGTTCAGATTGGGTTTAGTCTGCTAGCCGAATAGATTTTTACAATTTTGTTTATTTTTGAGCCATGTTGTCAAAAAGGTAAAAAATTCCCAAAACTGAACATTGCATTGAGATTTTTTGTTAAAATTTCCTTTTAATTCGATACCGTACATTATAATGTATTTAAAAAATTTTGAACCGCCTTTTTTGGAGGTCTGGTATCCAAAAGTTTTGAAATTTCTAAAACTGACATTTTTTCATATTTTGGTTAAAATTCTCTTTAATTTGATACTCCAGCGTCGATTTTTTCAAAAATTTTGAACCTTTAATTTTTGGCTATCCCCCTCTTATTTTTTGGGAGATCAGTTTCAAAAACAAGTTAACAATACTTAATGGTGCTGGAAGGTACTGAAGGTCTGCAGGTCACTGTTCCTTTAGTCTTCTTGGGGCTTCGGTGATAGTGTAGGCTGCTGCGTTTTGGTGTAAGCGGATCTTGCCGAAGTGGATCCACATTGAGATTGCTAGTATCGTTGCAGTCTTATTACTGACATACCACGGAGCGTCCAGAAGAGTTGGTAGAAAATTTTATTGTAGCATCTGGATAATCTTGGTGTCGGACGGAAGGGCCCCATCCCACAGCTGGACCCCTTATGACCAGATAGGTTTGATGATGGTTTTGTATAACGGTATTTTGTTCTCAATAAACAATTTTTATTTTCGTTCAAGATGGCAGTAAAGTTGTTGAATTCTAAGGATGATCTGCGATTTTCTGTCTGTAATGTGCGATTTCTAGGTAAGTTTTTTTTATAAGATTAGGCCCAGGTACTTATTTTTTTTTTCTGGAAGCAGAACGTCTTTTACTGCTGGGCACACGGTATGCAAGTCCTGAAAGCGACTTGCGCTGACTTCGTTTGGTTGCTGTTTATTCTCCACGTGTCACACCATATTTCAAATACTGCTGACGACGTTAGAGAAGCTATTTGTGGGTTGACGTTTGTGGTTACTTGCGCTGACTTCTTTTAGTTGATGTTTATCTCCACGTGTCACACCATATTTCAAATACTGCTGACGACGTTAGAGAAGCTATTTGTGGGTTGAAGTTTGTGGTTACTTGCGCTGACTTCGTTTGATTGATGTTTATCTCCACGTATCACACCATATTTCAAATACTGCTGACGACGTTAGAGAAGCAATTTGTGGTTACAAAGGGTTAAAAATCTCTTAGAGTAGTATTTCAGTAATTTGATACAAGTCAACAGCGGCCCTGCCTCAGGCGCACAAAAACGATCATGCTCTTGAATGTAGTATGGCATAAGTGAGTACTACTGCATGTAAGACGGGGCGGTCTCGTGTTGGTGCGGAAACAGGATACGCAGTCTGCGTGCGTATCGCGCTGCACGACAACTGTGTATTATGTTATCTTTGCTGTTATCAATTACCGTGACGTGATTGATAACAAGTCCCCTCAGGAGACCGCGGTTCTGGTGAAGTGTTCATTAATTTTTTAGTAAGTTGTTCCTTACAAAACGTTGTTTTTTTTAAAAGTGCATCATTCGGAACATAGTATACGATTAACAATAAATTTGCCTACCGTAATTAAGCCTATCTTTGTGAACTATAGGGGAATGAGGGGCAAGAGTCCGCATTTAAAATACAATAACAAATTCTCAGCTACTGAACCAAAATAAAGTTTATTGAAAATTACTGGCTTATTTGTTACACTATAGGCTATACTAACAAACGTAATGAGTACACAACAATTTTGACTACAGTATTTGGTAAAAAAAATTAAAAAACAAAAGCATGTAAAATAGGAAAGTTGACCCAACCTTGGGGTAAGAGTCTTACTGACACTTATCACACACGAAATGGCCCAATCCACTGTAATTCGTGCACGGCTCTTCCCACCATGTACTACACTGACGACACATGATCCAGTCGACTGTAGGGGGGGATTCGTAAAGGTGTCCACAACCTCCGCAATAATAATCAGCTTTCCCGGAACACGATATTCCTCTTCTTCCTTTGAAATTTAGACTTTGAAATCAGCGGGACTCCCCAGCACACACTTCTGGAACGCTTAACAACAATTGTAGGCCTAATGCAAGTTTTATTTAATTGTAATGTGAAGTTTGTTTATTTGGGGTAAGATTCCGCACAGGAGACCAAGAGGACTCTTGCCCCCGGAAACTTGCCCCACTGTGTTCTATACTTTTTTCTGACTTATTATGATTCAATAAAATAAGATTGACCACTAACTTTAAGTTGATATGTAACCTCAGACTTACCTTTTAATAATGTACTGTCGAAAACAAATAATAAGAAAATATATATTTGTATAAATACTCTTAAATTACACTGTAAAATAACTTCAACTTCCACAAAATTAAACAACGTTACTGTTCACTCACCGTAATGGCGCTAGACTCTTTGTTTGCTGTGTCCAGCCAGCAGAATGCATTTCTTCAACAGCCCAGACACCAACTCACAACATCTATTAAGAAAACTAGTAACTACGACGTATTAGGAATCTTGCCCCGTGCGGACTCTTGCTCCACACTACTATATAGGCTACATTTATACGAATATTTTCAAAAAAAGCATACAATTTAATAATAATGTAACTTGTGAGTTGCAACTATTATCCATACCTGTGTATTATGAGTGTCATACCCGTGGTGTGTGTGTGTGTGTGTGTGTGTGTGTGTGTGTGTGTGTGTTTTGCTGCTTATGAACCATATTTTTTTTAATTTATCACATAATCTTTATGAAAATAAATAAGGTCATTCACCTCATTTATCTAATTAAAATCGTGTTCGAGATAAGGGCTGATTCTGATTGTTGATTCATGGCTGATCCTCAAAACATGAAAAAAGTAATTTTCCGAAAAGTGTCTGTGTGTCTATGTATAGCATTTTTTCTATGGTGAAAGATAACTGCCGCAAATTCAAACAGAATCAAATAACTTTTGCATATGTGCCCGAGTTGTAGAGGACTCAAGGCCTATTGATTTTGGTGAAGATCGGTTAAGGGGTAAGGGTAGTTTACCTGCAACGTTTTACGTTTTAACAAGGGTAATGTACTTAATTTTGATAAATAAAGTATCCTGAAAAGAAAGTTATAATAATCCACCGTAGAAAGGTAGACGAAATATCTATAAATGAAAAGCGTAATTTAAGGGGGAGAGGATAATTTAATTTGACATTATTTTGTCTAATAATGTTTATTGTAAATTCTTTTACGTTTTTTAGCTTCTGAAAACGACCGCAGATCCTGGGGTCGAACGTCAAGCATGGTAAAAGTATTACAAGGGAAGCAGTCCGGGAAGAGGGTTCATCACATGAAAATCATCCATCATTTATAGAGTTTTACATGGCTTGTGGCGTCTAAATAATTAGCATATCTTCTGTTTGGTACTAATGCCGAGGCGGATCGTTAGTAGAATATATAAAAATCTGAGAATCGTATGTTTCGTTTTCAATCGTATGACACCGGCTTTGCCGGTTTCCATTAATAATTTAACCATTACGCTTTAAATAATTTCCCCGAAGTCCGCGTTAAAACGAAAACTCGGACACAGTCCATTACGTTGTGTAAATAATTCGATTAAACTGTGTCGATATCGGTGCGGCTGTTTCCAATCGATTCCAGCAGTGCCCAGTCGAGTTTGGTCAAACCGACCCATACATAATTGAGTAATTTTTATAAAAAAAAAAGTAGAAATTTCGTTCATACAAAGGTGAGCGCCCAAGGTTATAGTCGCCGTCTAGGCATGTCAGTGTTACATGCAACACCGGTCGCAGTAATGATTCATGCCGGCCAGTTTCGCGCTATGAATCATCCTGCATTCATTTTTTTCGTATCGTTCATTGTGTTTCTCTGTTGGTTTGTTATTCTGGTTATCCTTTTAGTGACAGCCTGTGTACTGAATCTGTTGTCAGAGTCGAGTGTAAAGCGAGTCAAAAGGACATTAAGGTATAAAAAGGATTTGGTAAAAAATTAAAGAATGTTTCACAAAGTAACGGTAAATACTTTTAGGACATGTACTATAGTGAAAACAAAGAAAAACGGTATAAAATAGGCCTGGAAGTAGTTTGTCTTCAAAATATAATCTCTAAAAGATTTAGTTCAAATTCTGAAGTAGAAATGTAACTTATTATTTAAATTTTGAACTTGTATACTATTGTCATGATAACTTTAAAGAATAGATTGCTAATAACACTTTTCTCGGTTGACAACCAGTGTTTATTGTCTCCGCTTCGCCCCGTACACGCGCGCACCCGACTTTCGTAACCCGAAGTTATGATAATTACGCACATTATCATTTATCACACATGTTTGCACTTTCAATAACTTATAAGGCTAAATTATAAAGCATCTTGCAGAGTTCCACCATGCAACTATACATTTTAGCATATTACATTTCTGTTATTGTCATCATGTTATACAGCGTACTAAAGCATATGTAATAGGATTTTTCCATTGTAATATATATAACATTTATTGTTCTGATGTTTTCTGCCGATAGTGACTACAAACACAATGAAACATATTTAATTAGTTTTGTTGTGTTTATATACGATGTAGATTAAATTGTAAATGTAATTTGTTTTTAGTTTATTTGTTTTTCATTATAAGTGGATATCAAAAGAGCTGTTTACCCAGATTGTGTTCCATTTTCCACATAATTATTAATATTAATAGTACTCTTGAGCAAACAAGGGTTGGTTCGTGGAAACAGAACATTGGTTATATTCGTTTTGTTTATAGGCCTACTCATTAACTAAACAATTATTCTCGGAACTAATACCACTACCGCCACATACACGCTTACCTGTCCCCACCTACTCTCTCTCTCTCTCTCTGTCTTTCACTCTTGTTAAATTTTCAAGGACAATTGAAAAACAAACATAAACCATTATGTCATGTTCCCTCAAGTTGTGACCTCATAGACCCATGACGTGTGGCTCCCTTGAGCCCATGGTATAGCTCACACCACACCAGCATCAGAGAGAAACCAGTGTACGTTTAGTGCACTGTATGGAGGGGTGTTCCTGTGTGTATACTGCTTCCGTTCTTAGCTTAATCCTGATGTAAACAAATCCACGTGGCTCATCTGGAATGCCATTGGTCAGGGGCGTTGACACCGTACGCACAGTAATGCGTTACGCGCATGTGCAGAATGTCTGTACAGTCATGTTAGCGTTGTCTTTGACCTACCTATTGTCTTTAGTATTACTGCAACAAGTGGTTTTTTATTACGTTTAATCATCTTTGTGACTACATAGTAGGACTTTATCACCGCTGATTGAAAATATCGATTACGAGTTAGCGGTTAAAGGTACGAGTGTTAAGTGTGTGAGCGTCTCAGTGCTACGTCTTTCATGTGTTTAGTGTAAGCTGGTCAAACTTATTACTTTTTGCGTAATTATTGTTTTACTTGTTATTATTGTTTGTAATATTTTGCGTTAAGATGGATAGCACAGCTGGCCCATCAAGTGTGTCTGTTACGAAACACAAACGGGGTAAGCCGCTAAAAAGTGGTGAAAAATTAATAGTATTTAACGTTTTTAATAAGCTAAATGAAAAATACCCGACTCTTGCTATCAAAGACTTAGAAAAACTTACTTCCGAATTTACTGGTGTTTCAGAAAGTAGTGTTCGAAGCATCAGAAGTGAGATTAAAAACAGAGGGAAACTCGTTACACCAGGAAAGAAAAGAAAACGCGAGAGTACTGTACTGGGTAAATGTACTTCGTTAAAACGGCTATACGTTGTAAAGTCCATAACTTTTTTTTTCGTAATGAAGCTCCAACCCTAAAAAACTATTATTAGAAATTAATAATGACCCCGATTTACCTCATATGGGACGTACCAGCCTCCATGGACTTTTGAGATCTATGGGTTTTGAATTTATTAAAAAAAAAATAAATTATCTGTAATTGTAGATAGACATGACATTTCGACTTGGCGAAGAAATTACTTAAAGTCAATCAAGCAGTTCAGGACGGAGAATCGCCACATTTTTTACCTCGATGAGACGTGGGTTCACGAAGGACACACGACTAGCAAAGTATGGAGTGATTCTACAATAAAAACATCACGACAAGCTTTTCTGTCAGGTCTGTCAACTGGAATAAAACCACCACGTAACAAAGGGAAGCGTCTCATATTACTTCATATCGGTAATGAACATGGGTTTTTAGATGGGGGCTTACTTCTGTTCGAATCTAAAAATAGTGGGGATTATCATATTGAAATGAATGGTGACGTCTTCAAAAAATGGTTTGAAAAGATTGTTACACTGTTACCAAACAATAATGTAATTATCATGGATAATGATAAATATCATTCCGTGTAAATATCATTCCGTGATGACTGAACGTATTCCGAATAGTGCGGTGGCGGAAAGCTGATATTGTCGCGTGGCTCAACTTAAAAAATATATGTTTTGAAGAAAGTTGCGTCAAAACTGATCTTTTATGAATAGTAAAACAAAATAGACATAAATTTAAAAAGTTTGTAGTAAATGAAATTGCCGGAAAGTCGGGGCACACCGTTTTAAGGCTTCCTCCTTACCACTGTACGCTGAATCCCATTGAATTAATATGGAGCCAGTTGAAAGGATACGTTGCCCGTCACAACAACATATAAGCTCCATGATGTAAAACAGCTGATAGAGAAGGCGGTAAATGAGATAACGCCAAACAAGTGGAGTCACTGTGTGCAACACGTATTCAAAGAAGAAGACAAGCTTTGGGAATTGGATCATATTACCGACACTGTCGTGGACAATCTTATCAACACTGCTGACTCAAGTGATGATTCAAGCTCCGACACAGATATGGAAGGCATTGCATTACTCTCTGACAGCAATTGATAATACACACTACACTGGTAAGTAATTATGACAGCTTCTATTTTCGCTTTAAATATAGGTCTACTTTATTTTTTTTCTCGCGATATTCAAACAGTGAATAAAAAAGCCATTAACTTTCCGTGTTATAAAATATTTCACTGTCGGTCTGACACAGTCACTCAAATTTTATTTTGGTCAGGACAAATTATTACAATTTACACGTGTTTATACAGTATCAACATTATATATAACTTGTCTGTACTCCTTATGTCAGAGTGACACGCCTCTAATTCAAGCAGCAAATAGCGTTTCAGATGTACCACGCCTGTTTGTTTACATCAGGATTAAGCTAAGAACGGACAGAGTATACATGTGTTGTGTTGCGTTGATACTGTCTAAGCTCCGCCTATCTCAGCCAGACACTATTGTATTGCCCTGACACTAAGTAGGCGTGGTTGGAATGATTCAAACTTAAGCCTAACCCACAGTATAGCACAATGCGAGCTCTTCTTCTTCTTCTTCTTCTTCTTCTTCTTCTTCTTCTTCTTCTTCTCCTTCTCCTTCTCCTTCTCCTTCTTCTTCTTCTTCTTCTTCTTCTTTTTTGAAGGGTTAGTGAGGATCGGTCAACAATAACACAAATTTTTAACATATTTGTGTCGACGTTTCGACAATGTTTATTGTCACATCAGGACAATTGTTGCTGACGCCAAACACACAACTGTTTTTTTTATTTTGTTTATTTGCAAATTCGTTTACTATATAGTCTGGTAAGTATTGATAACTATTGAGTTTAGTTTGATGTATCCTATTTTTTTGGGGCGAAGCGAAGCGAGCCCCTCTGTCTGCCACTTTGCACTTTTTTGTGCGCATACTCCTCCGAAATTACTTATCCAATCTCCACCAAACTTTACATGTACATTCTGTACATATTCAGGGGTGCATATTTTCATTTTTGTGAAGATTGGTCGATTCTAAGTTAAATAATCATTTAATTTCGCTAAATTAAAACCCTTTAAAACGATAGTGTATTAAGACCGAAACTACTTATCCAATCTCCACCAAACTTTATATGTACATTCTGTACATATTCCGGGGTACAAATTTTAATTTTTGGAAACATTGGCGAGCCAAAGTTAAATAATAATCGTTTAATTCCGCTAAATTAAAACCGTTTGAAACTTACATCAACGGCGCCGAATCGGTCCGACGGTGAACGAGTGTACCCGAACGCAGTCACATGATTACACATTGAGACGTGGTGTATCGACTGCAACAATGCTGTAATTATTTCTTTGAGAGCGTTTTGCTTTTCGCTTTTGTGTAACCCAGAATATGTTGAAATAATTAATCATGCCTAAAAGACGCCGATGTGGAAGTAGTCATAGTCGTCAGACTTATCGTCAACAACAATATAGTGGTTCACGAAATCAAAACAGTCATGTGTTGTCTAATGTTGATCAGGTTAGTGCAGATAACTCTCAGTTTCGCAATCTACAACTTCAGTTTGAACAAGAGTTGCAGAATTTAAATTGTTTTGAATGTAACAACTGTGGTAGGACTGTAATTCAAAGTAAAAATTTTGATGCGTGTAAACAATGTAAAAAACATCCTCATAAATTTACGGCAGTAAATAAGATGGATCCAAGAATGGTACCGATTGAACTTCAAGGACTTACTTACGTTGAGCAGTTACTTATAGCTAAAGTGCAACCAGTAATACGTGTATAGCCTACAGGATCAAATCACGTGGTTTGCCTGGTCAGTTTGCGTATAAAGGAAATATAATCAATGTTGGACAGAATATTGATGAAATAATTCGTTGTTTACCTCGAATACCATCTACATTGAGTACAATCGTTGTGAGGCGAGAGGGTTTGAATGAACATCGTGATTTCCATGTTAGGCGAAATAAAATAATTACTGCTCTAACTTTTTTGAAAACCAACAATTCTTACTATGCAGATATATCAATTGGCGTCGATCGTATTTCTCAGCTTCCCATAGAGGGTAGTATTTTAGATCGAATACCAACGGTAGAAATACCAGAGTTGGATGATAACTCAAAGGAAAGTAATGATGATTATGAAAGTGTCATACCCAATGATATTAAATTACAAGAAGTTGACCGCATCCGATCTGATGTAAATACAAATGTCATACCTTGGCCAAAAGGTACTAACATTATCAACGAATTTACATGTGGAGGATATATAACTATGGCTTTTCCAGCATTATTTCCTTATGGTTCTGCGGAATTGAATGATAATACTCGTCCTAATAACATGAAAATAACACCATTAGAATATTTCCAATTTTTAATGGAATACAAAGATCGCCGTTTTGCTCAAGATCCACGGTTCCGATTTTTGCACTAAATACTGTTCAACGACACGATGCGATCAAACGAGGAGGAATATTTGCTAAAAAATCTGATTTTCATGGTAATATTCAACAATTACGTGACGCAATGTCACACAATCCAAAAATAGTAAAAGGTTTATATTATTGGTGCTCTAAAATACGAGGTTCTAATTCTAATTGGTTCCAAAGGAGAGGTGAGTTAGAGTCGATGATAAGCCAGCTCGATATACTACCGACAGCTTTCTTAACATTGAGTGCTGCTGACCTTTGGTGGCCTGACTTAGCACGTCTTCTAGGCTGTAATTTCGAAGGAGAGGAATTATTGAATGAATCTCAAATTGTACAACAACGACAAAAACTCATAAATGAAAATCCATTAATTGTTGAAAATTACTTCACGTTTCGAGCTGTTACTTTCATTGAAAAAGTGATATGCAAACGATACAAAGTTCTCGATTATTGGTTTCGGTTGGAATTTCAGCATCGTGGTTCATGCCATTTACATGGTCTTATTTGGATATCTGGTGCTCCGGATCCTAGAACTTTTGATGCTGCTTCTCAGCAACAGTTGCTTGAAGCAACAACGTACTACGATAAGTTAGTAAGTGCGTTCAACCCATTGCCATCCATTCCACCAGCAACAATACATCCTTCACGTATTAGATCAAGTGATGTTGTAATTGACGATGACCGATCTATTTCTGAATTATTGAATCGATTCCAACGACATACACAGTGCTCAAAAGGTTACTGTCTGAAACCGAATGGTCGCGAATTTATCTGTCGCTTTAAATTCCCTAAAGCAATTCAAGAAGTATCGACTTTACTGAAAGATAGTAAAGGAAATTGGGTGTACACTCCTGTGAGAAATGACGAGAAACTCAATCTATTCAACTCTTTTATTGCTCAAACATGGAGAGCTAATACCGATTTCCAGATTATTACGTCATTATATGCTGTAATTGAATACATATCGAAGTACACCTCAAAATCAGAACCTACTTCTAAAACTTTGTTAGAAATGTTTGAAGAAATCGTTAAATCGCGAAATTCTGATGATCAGGCTCGCCAGGCGTACACCAGTTTAATGATGAAAATAAGTGGCGAAAGAGACATTGGAGCTTGTGAAACCTGTCATATACTTATGAGTATTCCATTATTCCATTGCACGAGGAGCTTTCAGACACTTGTGATTAAACTTGAAAATTATGTTGCTATTCCGGAAACTGAAGACGATGGTACTGCCTTATCATTTATTGAATTCTACAATCAGAGACCACTAAAAATGGAAGATATGACTTTGTTAGAATTTGCTAAAATATATTCTAAAGGAAGTAGAAATAGACTGGTTATTTGCAGAAAACATAAAATAGTACAAGTCTATCCTAAGGTTGATAAAAACTTGAATCAATCAAGCTTCGAATTATTTTGTAAACAACAGCTAATGTTACACAAACCCTGGCGTTGTGAACAAAATTTGAAAAATAAGGATGAAACCTGGAAAAGTGCATATCAACGAAGTAACATTGTGGAACCTCAGCAGATTAATATATCTTTACAGCCGGTGGAAGACGAAGATGAATTTGAAAATAATGATAATAAAATTATATTTAATGAGAGAGACTGGATGGCAATTGCTGCAGTTATGCCTAATGACCTACCAGCCTATGTTACTCTTGGTAATCGTGACATCGATATACTTCATGACTGGAACGAAGCTTATCATAGTTATCCAGATATAAAAGATAACACTGATTTCATTGAGAAAAGTAGAGAAACGATTGTAAATCAACGACAATTCTTTGAACCTTTGAATATCAACTTCAGTGAACAACAAAATGCCATTTTGTCTTTTTTGGATCAACAGCTAATGGATTACGATAATTGTTTATATAAGCTTGCAATAGTCCAAGGTAAGGCTGGAACAGGAAATAGTTGTGTCATCAATGAGATGGTTCATCGAATAAACTCTCATTTCCAATGCAATGCTACTCTTTTGATGGCTCCGACAGGTGTTGCAGCGAATAATATTAACGGACAGACCCTCCATTCAGCTCTTAGAATACCTCCTTCGAGAAACGCTCTACCACAATTAAACAGAGATGCTAAAATGTCTTTTGAAGATGAATTCAAAGACATTAAATTTGTTATTATAGATGAAGCCAGTATGCTTGGGTTGAACTTATTTTTCAGAGTTGATCAAAGACTCAGAGACGTTAAACCACAATTAGCCAACCTGCCATTCGGTCTTTGCATTTATTTAGTGGGCGATTGGTCACAACTTCCTCCAGTATGTGAGTATAGCCTTTACCTATTGCAAAAAACGCTAAAACTATTCAGTCAAGTTTATTATATTTACAGTTCAAAAAGGTATTTTTTTTAACACAAATAATGAGACAAATGGAGATGAACAACGATCTTTCCGAGAAACTCTTAATAGGATTTCGAATGGAAGTATTACTGAGCTTGATCATCAGCTGTTATCTTCTCGATTTTTTGTCAATAATATTGGGGATAAGTCTTTTGAAAATGCAGTGTGCATAATGGCAAAAAATACTGATATTGATAAATTTAATTATGAAAAGTTACAAAAAAATGAACAACCGATCGCCTTGATTAAAGCTATACATAACTGCTCAGAAGCCCTTGCTGCATCTTCTGATGAAGCTCAAGGATTGTCTGCTGAATTACGTGTATGTAAAGGAGCCAGAATTATTTTAAGACGAAATCTTTGGGTGGCCAAGGGTCTCGCGAATGGATCAGTTGGCACAATTACTGATATAATTTATGATCCTTCTATTGAATACGAGGCTTATAGTGAACGTATGCCATTATGTATTCTCGTTCAATTTGAAAAATATACTGGTCCGACTATTTACGGAAGCTCAGTCCCTATTGTGGCTATTACGTCTTCGTTTAAACGGCGTGGAATCAGTTGTACACGTAAGCAGTTTCCTGTTATGCTTGGATACGCGATCAGTATTCACAGATCTCAAGGAATAACTCTGGATAAAGCAATTGTCGACATTGGTGATAACGAGTTCCAAGTTGGTCTAACTTATGTCGCATTATCGAGAGTAAAACCTTTGAGTGGATTGCTGTTGAAACCATCATTTAACTTCGATCGTTTGAAAAAAATTAACAGTAGTCATTCGATGAATGCACGTCGAAATGAATTACAGAGACTGTGGAATATATGTAATACAAAATAGATGCTACTTATAAAAAATATATGTCATCTTAACAAGATGCTACTTCCATTTACTGCATATTGTTATTATTATATTAAATATATTATTATTGTATATTATATTCAAAGGTTATTGTTATTATTGTATACTATGTTCAAATGTCTTACTTTTATTTGTTACATGCTATATGTAAATACTTTGTTATAAAATATAGTGGATAACTGATCGTTTGCATCAATTTGTATTCTTATTATTGAACACATTTCCCAAATATTTTTTTAAGGTATGAAAACAATCATTTCTATATTTAATGGAAAATTTCACATTTGTCTAGAACTTCGCCCCTTTTTGTCCGCGCTCGGGGACACCTAGTGTACTTAAGATTTTTGATGGAATTTTTAATTTCACTGTTAAGATAGTCTCTTTTAAATCTATTCGCACTGTTCACAACACTATTATACACCTGTTGTTCCATGGTGCGACGTTTAAAGTTGAACATTGCTTCTATATGCGCAGGAAATACTTTAAACTGTTTACAGTTCAGCAGAAAAATACGTTGGTTAATGAGAGAAGCGAGTTTCTTGTTATCACTAGCCCATAATTTTAGAAGTCGGCAAGCTGGAAGTCCGTATGTGTCTGATATTTCTCCGTAAAATCCCATGTTTATGCTGTTGAATCACCTCAGTTCTTAATTAAATCCTTAAATTCGTAGTGACCGTCAATCAATGAATTTTTCAATGAAGGGTTAGTGAGGATCGGTAAAAAAATAACACAAATTTTTAACTTATTTGTGACACAGTTGTGTGTTTGGCGGCAGCAACAATTTTGTCCTGATGATCACAATAAACATTGTCGAAACGTCGACACAAATAAGTTAAAAATTTGTGTTATTTTTTACCGATCCTCACTAACCCTTCACTGAAAAATTCATTGATTGACGGCCACTACGAATTTAAGGATGTAATAATAATTATTATCATTATTGTTGTTGTTGTTGTTAAACGGAGAAGATTTTTGTGTATGTCATGTTTCAATAACCACTTTCCAAATATATATATATATGTTTCGACGTTTCAAACCGTCATTTTCGGCCTAAGCCGTATACAGTTAACTCATACGTCAACTGTTGTGATACTGTTGACGTGTGAATCAACTTTCCCATTGCTTAGCCTGAAAATGGCGGTGTAAAACATCGAAACGTGTGTCCATTTTACAAATGATTCATAAAAGTGGTGCTGACCAAAAAAAAAAAATAGTTTATATTTTGTAAATTTTGTTATGTTTTGATACTCTCGTGGTTTTAGGAAACTGCTGACTGTCTGTCTGTCTGTCTGTCTGTCTGTCTCTCTCTCTCTCTCTCTCTCTCTCTCTCTCTCTCTCTCTCTCTCTCTCTCTCTCTCTCTCTCTCTCTCTCTCTCTCTCTCTCTCTCTCTCTCTCTCGTCCGTCGCCTGCCTGGTTTGAAGCGGTCCTCAAATTCCTGAGTCTCTTTATCACCAAATACAGCATCCCGCATCTGCCTTAAGATCTCCAGTATCTCCCTTCCCATTCACTGCACCTACCACCAACCTCTCTCGTCTTCTAGCTCTCCACAAACGTTTCCTTTCTCACATTATCCCCAAAACTCGCCCACTTGTTACTTTGTCCACCCGTTTTATTTTTATCTTTCTTCTATAGTACCGCTACCGCATTTCAAATGTTTCCATTGTTTGTGTGTCTGCATTCTCTACTGTCAAGGTTTATCATTCATACAGGGCAATACTATAAACTCTACAGAAAACTGTACCTACATGCCTATTGAAATTTAACTATTCAACTTTCAGCTCCTTTTGCACGTGCCGTTTAATTTCGTACGTTTTTCAGACGCCTTCATTTCTATAGCATGTTCTGTACGTTTCCATCGTCCTTTGTGTTAACTTTACCATTCTTGCCTGTTCGTTTCTCCAGTATTTTGCTCTCGTACTTCGTATTATCCTGATCAATTTATCGCGAATTTCCGTTCCTCGTAGTTGGAAATTGGGTATCCCAGGCGTGTTTCTTATCATAAAGATAATTTTCAGAAGTCGTTATTTTCTTTGCTTTATACGTCCATTCACCTTGTCTTTGTAAATTTATTACTTCGTCTCTTTTATAACGTTTACCGTTCTTTAGTTATTTTCTTCCGTACTTTGTATATTTATCTTCCCAAAATTAACTAGTAGGCCTAAGCTCCCTGAACTGCAGAACGTGCTTACCATTTTGAACGAAGTACATTTATTATTACATAAATTTCCACATTACATAATTTTTCAGTTATGGAAAAATTACAAAATCCCTATTACTCTGCGATTTCTCTAGTACCGTAGCAATTGTAGTGCACACAGTCGTACAGTAAACACTAAAAACTCGAAACTTTCGGCTTTGGGTTACAATTATTTTAGTCTAACGCCCTGCTAAATGTTTATGGTTTTTAATCACAGTTGTTTGTCGTGCCCTGGGGTCCCAAAGTTTTGAAATTAAAAAAAATTAACACTGTACTTAGAGTGTGGTCAAAATTCTCTTTTAACCCACATGAATTATTACTTTTTTCTCATAATTGTCGCCCACTTTTTGGGCCCTGACGTCCTGTACAGTGAATTGGTAATTTTCTGGTAGAACCCATGGGAACTCAATAGACGTCCTTCCGAAAAATCATCCGTATTTAGCTTGAGAACGTATATATCCCACTCATTCCTCCCTCCCCCCCACAGGGTAGGCCTACTCGCTCTAGGTGACTAAGTATATGCGTCGTAAATTTACTTACAGGAGGATTGATTGTTTTGAGAAGGAGTCGAATGTGGTACCGCCAATTTCAGATCAACGGCAACTGTTTTCTCTCCGGATCCTTCGATTTAGACGCGCCTGTTACGTACTCACGGAATTGTTAGTATCGCATGCACGTAGGAATCACAATGCGATAAAGATTAACGGGTCTATTTCTAAACGTCTTTGTTACATTGTAAAACCGACGAAGAAGATTATGTTGAATTAGAAAATGCTCCCAAATGTATTTTTGTTTCTATCTAGATATTGCGATGTATAGGTGTCGCATAAAATAAGTAGAGATATATGTTATTGGAATGTGGATTTATTTATGATGCTATTACAGTATTTTTGACAATCTACTGAGCTTTTAAAGCAGTTTATAAAAACTAATCAATCTGCCTCTAAATCAATATTTTTAGCGCAAACTACTATTTATTTTCTGTACAGTGAAATAAATTTTTAATATTTAAAAGTTCTTTTAGTCTTATTTCCTACAAAGTCTGTACTGATGTGATAAAAGTCTTCCTTTTAAATATATATATTGTAATGGTACATATAACACATCCAACACCAACGTATAACAAATGAATTGAAAGCCACTACAAATAAAATTATCTACAAAGTTGAATCTACAATCATGAACAGAGGAAGTACTAAAAGCCAAAATAGGAGAATAAAATAAATAATGAATTACCAGTAAATGTACAACTGAAGAAAGAAGACTAAACCAACGACGAGACAACATACCTAATTACCCAATAGATCAAACAGTGAGAAAGAAACCTCAAGAAGAAACTTATTAAGAGTGAGGAAGGAATCAGTGCAGATAAGAAGAAAACATATTCAGGTCAAACACCAAAGGGAGATAATAAATTAGGAAGAATTAACATATGAAAATTAAAGTATTATTATTGAAAAAGAAGATAAAAGTGAGACAAACAACATAATTTAAATCCCTAAGCTGTAACTTGACACTGACCTAAACTTATTAATCAAATACCTTCCTTAACAATCCCATACAAACAGAACTCAATAAAAGTTAATTAATGGAAACAGAAGTTAATAAAGAGAATGAGTAACAGTATGGTAATTATACAGCTAAATGATGTGTAAACATTACAAAAGGACTATGTCCAAAACACTAATAACAGATTGTAAAGTGGAATTGAAATTGTAAATAACCACTAATTATCAATGATAAAGATTGTGAAAATAAACAAATTGAAATCTAGTGATAAACAATAAATATACCAGTGCTATATAAAGTTAAATAAATCAGGTATAATGTAGAAATTCAATGCTGACATTCAACCATTGTTGAATGACCAAATTATAACATAACCTAATCTGGCCAACTAGTTGTCAACAAAACCATAGAAAAATAAGACTAAAGTAATGTTAAACTAAAATGTGTTGTAGTATAACATAAATAGATAATATAAGGAACATTTAATGTACAACAGATAATGTGTTAAGGAAACCTAAAGGCTGAATTGATGTAATTTAATATAACCATATGCATCACATAGAATGGTTGCATGAGACTACAAAATTATCAAGTAAACTTGTAATAAAAGAGTAGGAACTCAACCAATAACACTGAATAAGGCAGAATAACGTTTAGATAAGTAAATTCAAGGATTATATCCACCTAATTAACCATAAAAACACAAATAATAAGTAAACCCTAGTAACAGCTAGATGCAAGTAGTCAGAGTAACTTCAAACCAAAGTAATTGTCAATGTAAATGCAGAATTAACTACTGCACAGTACTAACAGGGTTATTAGAACACTGATTAGAGATAATAAAAACATAATGAGATTAATGTGAAGGAATTACAACTCACGAAAAATGTAACTTTCAAGAGTATTGAAAACTCACCAAAAAGACTATAATTAAAGTAATAAAACCAGTGATAAGTAAAAATGACACTATCAGAAGTGATAAGGACCAATGCATTATGCATAGGCCATAATAAAATGGTATTATCAACAACTATTATTATGATATTATTAATAAACAAAGTATGTGATAATAGGCCTAGAATGTGAATCTAGGAAATGGATATTTATAACTATGAGTACATGACCAGGTGTAAAAAGTGCATAGTACAGTAATAATATGTTATCACCATGAACACACGGGATAAAAACAATATATTTAATGTATTAGGTAACTTAAGAAGTATTATTAATTTGTACCAAGTGCGGTTTTATCAACCCCAGATCAGAACTATATGATGAGGGTATGCAAATTACTCGTATTCAAAAAATAGAAACTATGGGAGCTAATGACAATTTTAGCTTTCTAGATTAAAATTAATTGTAATAGTTTAAGAAGAGACGTTGAATAATCAATGAGGGAACAATGGACCCTAACAATTAATAATTTAAAGATATTATTGTATTTAATTGTAGTACATTAACTCAAGGTCACACTTGAGTGAACCATAGTAGTAATTCAATTTGAATTACCTGTTTTTGTTTATATCCAATGCAGTTTTACCACCCTGAGGGTTTAATAATTTTAAGAGTCCATACTCAACTTTAATTATTTTTAAAAGAAAATAAATAATAGAATTGTAATAACAATCTTTCCAATCGAATTAAATAAATAACTATTATTTCACGAACAAATTAAATTGTTGACATTTATTGAAAAGAATAGAATTACAGCTTAGGTGAGCAACAAGAGACGGTTGGTACCAGGAGCCAGAGCGAGAATTTAAATCTAATGATTCTCGCCAGCAATATTATCTCATATCATTAGCATACTACAACTGCTAGTAAGTATTATATAAATGTTGTGCTAATGTTAATTTCAGTACAGGAATACACCGATCGAATCACCTCAGCTACTGGCAGAAAAGTCAACGCAAACTATTCAAATAAGAACTCAAGACATTGAACAAAAATTATAAAAAATCTAAACATATTTAATAAACAACTTCAAGAGTAAGTGAACAGATTTATTTATATTGGATTCAATACAAAAAAGTTGAATTGGATTGAATAAATCACTAAACCAAAAACTAATAATAAATACCAAACCTTAATAATAATTATAAAACTTATAACAAATTCTCTACGAGACGACGACCTCGTCTAATTACAACTATAGGACCGATACCGTCTACTTACAAAATGGCGACCAACATTTGAGGCGTGAATTAGGTGAAAAATATTTAACCTAATCAATAAAAATAAATAATTGCCCTAATTTTCGAGGCAGCTGCAATACATACAAACTGAAAATGCAACGGAGAGCAACTTCCAAGAAACGTGCGGCGGAAGTCGATAAGGAAATAAACATGGACGAGAAGGAGGCGACGCCAGTCGGAGATGTAGAAGAAATATTACCTCCTACAGAACCTAACCGACCTGTACAACCAGAGGAACAACCCGAGAAACCTACACAGACAGGGGACGCTAACCTCATGGAAATGATAAGAAATCTGATGGAAGAAGCATTAAAAAATAATAATAAGGAATTAAATCAAAAAACGGAAGAAACCTTGAATAAAAGTAATGAATCATTAACCAAAAATATAGAATCACTGAAAGAAGATACCCGAGCGATCAATAAGAAAATAGACGACGGTCAGAGAAGTATGGTGGAACAATTAACGAAAAATAAGGAAGAATTGAGCAAGAAGATAGATGACAGCATTGAAGATAGTAACAAGAAGATGGAACTTATCAGTCAAAGAATCGTGGAAAATAATGAGAAATTAAATACGAAGATAGAAGAGGAAATAACCGGAGTCAGGCGAGAAATTTCCGAAGTTAACGAGAGGTGCGAGCTGAACCAACAAGAACTGCAGAAAACGAAAGAGAACCTTCATACCCGAATCGATAACATTGAAGAAAATCACTTAAATAAATTTGAATTAATTGCGAAAAAACAAGAAGACCTGACACAAGCACAAACGAATTTGGGAGCGAAATGTGAAGAAATCACCGCAACAGTAATCGATGCTAGAGACCAGGTTCAGAGCGATAAAGAAAAGATGGCCGAGGTGCAGCGGCGAGAATTCAACAATTTCCGAGAGGAGATTAACTTATTCCGGAGTCAACCGATCCAGATGACGGGGATACCAAACATGGACAACCGGGAGACTATAAATTTCAAAACTTATAAGAAAAATCCTATGGAATTCATTGAGAGGGTCGAGGAAAATATAGCACGTAACCGTGAAACCAGATGGACAACAATAAGGAGTATGCTGGACGATTACTTCAAGGACGTGCACGACAACTGGTGGACTGCCACGAGACACGAGATAGAAAACTATGCCGACTTTAAAACACTTTTAAAAGCGAAATATTGGTCCGAGTCGACACAGAATATCGTGCGCGACGACATCTGTAATGGGAAATACGATCGCAACAAAGGGACAACACTCACGGCATACTTCCTGGGCAAAGTGTGCATGGCCAGGAACCTTGAACCTAAGATACCGGAGGAGTGCCTTGTGACCAAATTGGCATACCATTTTGAAGAGGGCGTGGCCAGAGCGAGACTCAACGGACAAATACGTACTATACAAACTGTGTCCGCATTACTGGAGAATTATGAACACGAGATGTATTACCGAAGGAGTCGCCAGAGACCGGACACGTACTTCGAACGAAACGGTCAGACCAGCAACAGGAACAATTATAGGGGCAATTACAACAATCCAAACCGGAACAGTGCCGACCAGAATCCACGACCGGCTAATAATGGGAATAATTATAATCAGTACAATAGAGATAACCCAAACTACAGGCCAAATAATAATAATCATAATTTCAACAACAATTATTGCCCAAACTACAACGGCGGAAACCAGTTTAGGCCAACTAATAATAACAATCAATACAGGCCAAACAACAATAATAACCAGTACAGGCCAAATAATAATAATAATAATAATAATAACCAGAACCAAGGAAATTTTAGAAGAACGAACTACGTTCGAGCTGAAGAGGAAAATGGAGGGAGGCGATTCTACCAGGGACGTCGTAGCTTTAACGAACGACACAATCAGTACAGCCAGGACGTAAGAAGTAGAGAGTCTGGTTATGACTCGCGAAGGAGTCGCAGTAGTGAAGATGTCCGACGAAATCATAACAGCGGACAAAATTACAATCACACCGATAGACCCGAAGGAAGAGAGAATCACACGCCTAGCACAACAGAGAGGAGCGGTGAAGAGAGTGCTATCTCTTTAAACGGACAGCGGCAGTGAAAACTTCTACGAAACCCTCACTGATCCGATCTATTGGGTATGACGGACTACGACAACAACCGATGAACAACGAAACATTTACTATAATCCGTAACCATTATCTAAAGGATATTTAATGGAGGAAGAGAACACGAAAACTAATAACAATAACAGCGAGATCGCTTATATATCTGCCAAGATGAATGGCATAACTACGAGGATAATGATCGACACCGGAGCTATTGTATCACTGATTGATCAACTGGAATTAAACAAAATACAAAATGGAAATAAGGAAACAATACCAACCTTACCAATAAACAATATCACGTTAATCGGAGCAGCAGGACGACAAAATAAAACCATAAGGAAACAGGTCCAATTAGAAGTCACCAGTCAAGGTAAAACAATTCATATAATCATTTTAGTAGCCAGTGGGTTACCATTTAATTTGTTAATAGGCTGTGACGTATTAAGAAAATACGCAGCTGTGATTGATATGAGCAGAGCGAAAGTGTCTCTGAGCTCAAATTATGTACAATGACGGCGGAGTTAATTGGAAGCAAAGAATCCCCTCACGACCGGATCATTTGTTATGTTAGGGAAAATAATAATTATAGGAATATGATACCAAGAGAAGAGATTAATTATGAAAATGAAAGAGACGACCTGTGGGAAGAAAAATTAGAAGAGATCCGGAAGTTCCAAACAGCCAAAAGTGATAGACTAATAACCAACGATCAAGTAGAAGAATTAATCACAATTTATAAGCGATATCGACACGTATTTTCCGATACACCCGGAAAAATAAAAAACTTCCAATGCGAAATTAAATTTAGAGAACCAGCTGATTTTAAAAGGAAATCATACCCTATTGCCTATTCGCAGAAAGAAGCAGTCAGAACAGAAATTAACAGACTTATTGAAGAAGACATTATCGAATACAGTTATTCCCCATATACTAATGCTATTGTAGCAGTACCGAAGAAAAATGGCAAAGTGAGAATATGTTTGGACGCCAGAGAAATAAACAAAATTATAATAAATGATCGAACATCACCAGGAGAGATCGAAGAAATCTTAAAGAAGTTTTACGGTACACGTTTCATTAGTACCTGGGGCACCGTTTGCGGATATTGGCAAGTGGAATTGCACCCCAATAGCCGAAAATATATGGCATTTATATTTGAAGGGCGCAATTATCAATTTAAAAGGCTACCATTTGGACTTGTGAATTCAGTGGCAGTATTTGTAAAATGTATGGACAAAATTCTAGGACAAGAGGCCTTACAATTTACAACTGTATATGTGGACGACCTGCTAATTACTTCAGACAACTGGGAAGATCATTGTAGAAGGGTTGACCAAGTATTATCAAAGTTAGCAGAAAATAATGTGACACTGAAGCTAGAAAAATCTAAGTTCATCGCAGATGAAGTACAATTCCTGGGATTCAACCTGTCAGAAAATGGAATCACCCCATCACAAGAAAAGATAGAGTCAATACAATTATTCCCAACACCCAAGAACAAAAAGCAGTTACAATCATTTTTAGGCATCTGCAACTATTATAGAAAATTCCGGAGCAATTACTCGAAATTAACAGCAGAATTTTCACACCAGCTATCATCTAAAGACAAGTGGAAGTGGGGAGCAGAACAGGACACCACCTTCCAACTAATCAAGGACAAATTTTTAGATCAGTAATGTTACACCACCCAGACTTTAAAAAAGCGTTTTACATGAACTGCGACGCCAGCGACGTAAGTCTAGGATCAGTTTTATACCAAGAAGACGAACAAGGGAATCACCTTGTGATTAGTTTCGCAAGCCGACTACTAAATAAAAGTGAGCGCAACTACCACACAACAGAAAAGGAACTACTCAGCATTGTATTTGCATGTAACAAATTTAGAACCTACATTTTGGGTTACACACTAACGGTCAGGACAGACCACAAATCAATATCCTTTCTGAAGAACTGCAGACTGAGTCATGGGAGACTGACAAGATGGACACTAGCGTTGCAGGAATACAACATCAATTGGGAGTATGTACCAGGAAAGTGGAAGATAGCAGCAGATGTGTTATCTAGAGTTAATATACAAGATCAAACTTTCGAGGGAGAAAAGGAGACAGTAGCCAAAATTTACCATATCATTAAAGACAAAACAGAACTAGCCGAAATCATTAATAAAATAAAACACCAACAAGAAAGTGACGACAAATTGAGAAACATATGCCAAAGGTTAAATGAACAAGATGACAGGATCACCCCATACTACTGCATACACAATGACATCTTATTTGTAAAGGACAGACACAGTTGCAACCAATGGAAGTTAGTAACACCAAGAACCATCGAGAAGGAGATCACCATGGATTACCACATTAGATATGGACACATGGGAGCCGTGAAGGTAATCAGGGCATTGGAAGAAAATGTGTACTTCAAAGACATTAACCGGAGAGTACCCAAATACATTAAACATTGCCACCTATGCCAGTTAGTGAAGTGCAACAATGAGAGAAAGGAGGGATTAATGATACCGATCACATCATCTAAAAAACTGGAGAAAGTGTTTGTGGACATCTGCGGTACATTGCCAAGAAGTGGGGGAAGACGACAATACAAATTCATTGTAATAATCTTCGACCACTATACAAAATTCACTAAGCTCTACCCAATCAACAGAGCCACAACAAAGAAGCTTTTAGAAATAATTCTCCAAAAATACATGACAGAAGTAAGAACACCAAGATCAATAATAACTGATCATGGAACTCAATTTAAGGGGAGGAGATGGAAGGAAACACTACTAAACCATGGAGTGAAAACATTCAAGACATCAGTATACCACCCTAGTAGCAACCCCGCTGAACGAGTTCTCCGAGAGGTAGGGAGAATCCTGAGAACCTACTGTCACCAACAACAGAGAAAATGGGAAGAGTACTTGCCATCTACAGAAGATTTTATTAACTTGGCATACCACCAAGCGATAGACACGACCCCATTCACAGCCATGTTTGAGAGAAGACCACCTAGAGAGAAATTACTGAACTGATAGACTTTCCCCTAGGTGATGAATACCAATTCGACCAAATAAGATTCTACAACAAAACAGTAGAACGAGCAGAAAAGATAAGAGAGAAGTATAAGAAGTTACAACCAAAGATCATCACGTATAACGTAGGAGAACAGGTACTATTAAAAAATCGAGAACTCCCCAGTACCATCGAAGGAATTGCAAAAACGTTTCTACTGTTATACACTGGACCATATACAACTGTTAGAGATAACCAGAACAACACCTATGAAATTATGGACCCCGTTACCAACAGAACAAAAGGAGTTTATAACCAAGCATCACTGAAGAAATACTATGCAGAAGAATAAAATAAAGAATTGATAATTTCCTCAATACTAAAAATTATCCAGAATAAATGTTAACTATCAAACATTTGAAGGAGTAGAGGAGAAAATCACCAAAGAGAATTATAGATTGAAGGTTATAAGAAAGGGAAAGGATCAAGAAAAAAAATGATAATATGAGAAATAAATAAAGATGAGGCAAACGACTATTGAGTAAACGACCAATACCAGACATCAAACAGAATGATTATTAAACTTAATACAAGACACAGATACTTTAATAATGATTTCAACCAAAATAAGAAGAAAATATCATGCAGAATAAATGTTAACTATCAAACATTTGAAGGAGAAGAGGAGAAAATCACCAAAGAGAATTATATAGAGAAGGTTGTAAGAAAGGGATAAAGAAGAAGAAGAAAGAAAAAATCAATACGAAGAACATCTGTCACAAGAAGGAGAAAAATAAAAAGTATTTACAAATGCTACTTGTCAACAACATTAACTAATAAAGGTCTACAGAAAATAAGAAGGAATCCAGAAGAAAATGTATAATCAAATATAGACGGCAAAAGAGTGAATAACCCCAAGAGTCTTTTTTATCAGTCGCCAATCGACTACTTATAAGTTTTTATATAATGAATTGACTGTAGAAATGTTCCAGCAAAATTATCAAGTAAACTGTATAAAACAGTAGGAACTCAACCAATAACACTGGATAAGGCAGCATAACGTTTAGATAAGTAAATTCAAGGATTATATCCACCTAATTATCCATAATAACACAAATAGTAAGTAAACCCTAGTAATAGCTAGATGCAAGTAGTCAGAGTAACTTCAAACCAAAGTAATTGTCAATGTAAATGCAGAATTAACTACTGCACAGTACTAACAGGGTTATTAGAACACTGATTAGAGATAATAAAAACATAATGAGATTAATGTGAAGGAATTACAACTCACGAAAAATGTAACTTTCAAGAGTATTGAAAACTCACCAAAAAGACTATAATTAAAGTAATAAAACCAGTGATAAGTAAAAGTGACACTATCAGAAGTGATAAGGACCAATGCATTATGCATAGGCCATAATAAAATGGTATTATCAACAACTATTATTATGATATTATTAATAAACAAAGTATGTGATAATAGGCCTAGAATGTGAATCTAGGAAAATGGATATTTATAACTATGAGTACATGACCAGGTGTAAAAAGTGCATAGTACAGTAATAATATGTTATCACCATGAACACACGGGATAAAAACAATATATTTAATGTATTAGGTAACTTAAGAAGTATTATTAATTTGTACCAAGTGCGGTTTTATCAACCCCAGATCAGAACTATATGATGAGGGTATGCAAATTACTCGTAATCAAAAAATAGAAACGATGGGAGCTAATGACAATTTTAACTTTCTAGATTAAAATTAATTGTAATAGTTTAAGAAGAGACGTTGAATAATCAATGAGGGAACAATGGACCCTAACAATTAATAATTTAAAGATATTATTGTATTTAATTGTAGTACATTAACTCAAGGTCACACTTGAGTGAACCATAGTAGTAATTCAATTTGAATTACCTGTTTTTGTTTATATCCAATTTTGGAGATGATTCAGAAAATATCACTGAATTTAATTCATAATAATGTTGTACAAAATAAGTAATGCCTTCAAGGAAGCATCCATTAATTAATTTCAAATAAGTAAGGTTATCATGAACCGTAGTTAACCTCAATTGTAAACAATGAACAATCGTTCATATTTTGTGTTGTGTTAAAGCAACAACTAATATTTTTATTCTCCGTCTACTCATTATCACAGTAGTGCATTTTATTGTTGAAGTGTATCTTGCAGACTCAAAGAACCTGCTAATTTTATAAAGCATAATAACCAAATTATTTACAAACAGACAATCGATTTTCAAAATGCAGTTTTACCACCCTGAGGGTTTTATAATTTTAAGAGTCCATACTCAACTTTAATTATTTTTAAAAGAAAATAAATAATAGTATTGTAATGACAATCTTTCCAATCGAATTAAATAAATAACTATTATTTCACGAACAAATTAAATTGTTGACATTTATTGAAAAGAATAGAATTACAGCTTAGGTGAGCAACAAGAGACGGTTGGTACCAGGAGCCAGAGCGAGAATTTAAATCTAATGATTCTCGCCAGCAATATTATCTCATATCATTAGCATACTACAACTGCTAGTAAGTATTATATAAATGTTGTGCTAATGTTAATTTCAGTACAGGAATACACCGATCGAATCACCTCAGCTACTGGCAGAAAAGTCAACGCAAACTATTCAAATACGAACTGAAGACATTGAACAAAATTTATAAAAAATCTAAACATATTTATTAAGCAACTTCAAGAGTAAGTGAACAGATTTATTTATATTGGATTCAATACAAAAAAGTTGAATTGGATTGAATAAATCACTAAACCAAAAAACTAATAATAAATACCAAACCTTAATAATAATTATAAAACTTATAACAAATTCTCTACGAGACGACGACCTCGTCTAATCACAACTATAGGACCGATCCCGTCTACTTACAATATTTTAAATTATTGTTGTACATAAGTTCACTCCCCTTTAATGTCGGCTGCAGTTCCTTCAGACGACGAATTGCTCCTATTTGGATGAATATGTGGGTTGATTTACTCTGTGTAGATATTTCTTGTGGGCACGGTTACATATACTTTCACCGCGAACCAATACTATTATTGCTTGTGGTGTATTGAGGTTACATCGTTCCAGTAAACTTGAAGTCTCTATATCCCTTATCGGAATAGCTTGACCTTTCGCGTATTAGCAAAATCATAATAATTCTCGCAGTAACTCGAGGAATTTTCTAACTTGTGTTTGTCATGACTGGCAGACCAAACGTCTGATACCAGAGCGGCGTTTACACGTTATCGATTCCGAAGAGAAACTGATCTGTCCGTGCAAAGTTATTTTCATCGACTGACTTTCTCGTAATCTGACTGGTTCTTCGGTAATCCCTTCTATGATTTTCTTACATATAGTAATGTTCCTGTATAAGAAGGTTTCCGAACAAAACAATTCTTGTTCAAAAAAACCTGAATATTTTTACGACCGATTTTAGGGGATATACATTTAGTTACAGATTTGTAAAATAACTATTGTCATCAGATAGGTTTTTTTATTATGAGTATTCTGATATACGTCCAATCTCAAAAATGCCCATATCTGTTCATTAATCTTGTTTTTTATGATCATGTAAAATAATTACGTTGCCTTGCACACGCTCAATACACACACGGCTAAGCATCCTCACGCGCCATTTCACAGCATTTAAAGTTGTTTACTAGTCTATAAATACATAAAACTAACATTTTTCACAATGTTCCTTATCAGTTAACTAGCTGTTACCCGCGGCTTCGCACGCGAATATTGACTTTTAGTAAGTGGTCAAACTTTGTACCCATGTGTACTTTGTAATCTAAATGCTAGGTTGCGAAGCGTGCAGATGACGTCACGTTTGTTCTTGTTATCGCCAGCCGAGATTCAAACCGGCTGACTACAGACAAAAATTAAATTAGTTCTACTATAGACTCCGAGCCGATCACTCGTTCTCACTCGCCGCAGCGGCTACATACCGTTCTTTTTTCAGTATTTTAATTCTATTAGCATGGACACCATGCGACTATTTAGGTTAGGCCATCTAGGCTTTTGGGTTGCAATGCAAGCCCCCGCTTTACTTCTATTCAATTCTCCGGCATTCATGCCGTGTTAAAATCTGCACGCTTCAGGAATTAATCAATTATTTCAATCTGAATTTTAATAAGAAATCAAATATGTCCCCTTGACTCAATAAACCATTATTTTCTGAAACATTATACAGTCCACTCAATTATTTCATCACAAACCAGCAACTCCAATAGCTTTCCTAAGAACAACTCAAGAGCTTCTAAGACGCAACAGTAAGTATTTTGATATAATTTTTATTGTCTATGTCTATATGGCGTTCTGTCAGCTCGTATAACAATTTTGTACTCATTAGTCAAATTCTCTCCAAAGCTGTTTTCAACACGTGTACTGTTTTAACTTGTACTAAATTATTATGTTGGTGCAACAGTCTTTGGAGATTTAAAAGTACCCGTTTATAAAGCCTTTGGAGATATTTTATAAAGTACCTGTTAAATAAAAAATGCTAAATTTTTACTTGAAGTGTTACTGTGTTAGAAGCATTAAACGTTATGTTTTCCTCAACCATGGCTTTTATTTATTTCAGCAGTAAACTAAGAACCAAAAACCGTTGTCACCTCACCTAACCTCACAAATGAAAACAACACGTATTTTCGCTTTGCATTAAGTTATAAGACAGTTTACAATTAGTACACTTCTTCTTTTCCACATCGTAATATATCGATATAATCGCATATTATATAAACATCGAAAATGTATTGCAGGAATGGATAAATGTACAGTTCCGGTACTGTTAAATAGCTTTTGTTTATTTACTTGTTACTATGGTAATTAATTCTGGTATCCATGGTGTTGACATCTGTAGTAGTAGTAGTATTTAATATACTGTATTTCATTACTTATTCATTGCATCATCAGAAATGCGTATAAACATAAATTTTATAATCGTTTAAGACAATTACAAAATAGATAGACGTATCTGTATACAAAATTACAAAATATATCGATACAATCGCATATTAAAAACATTAAAAGCTGCAGGACGGATAAAGGTACAGTTCCGATGCCGCTAAATATCATTTGTTTATTTACTTGTTACTATGGTAATTAATTCTGGTCTCCATGGTGTTGCTGACATCTTTGTACGCGTCAACGAATTAAAATAACATAATTAAAAGGACCTAAATTGTGCGAACGGGGCAAAATATCAAATTCCAAGTTAGACAGTATTTTTCGCCTTGTGCAAAGGTTATCTGTGCAAAATTTGATGGCAATCGGTGTAACGGTGTGGATTTGTATTAAGTACACATTTTTAAAATTTTCAGACTTTGAGTTTTACATATATATATTTACAATGTTCAAACCTGCAATCTTTACTTATTCGTACAGCGTCTGTATATGCTGTCGTATGCATAATTCTCTGCTACATTCCATATGGAATTAGAATATCCAATGAAATATTTCACGGTTCTCACCCCACCCCCTCCGCAAACCTCCTTCTGCTTAAGCCCACGCCAAGTTCCTTAATTTTTCTAATCCCTTGAATATGTTTTACCTTATGTGAAAAGTGCAGACGTACCGGTTGTTCATAAAGGACTGTTTGTTTGTGTGTTGTAGCAAACCGGCTGAACGAATACATCAGCCACTATGAGCCAGTGGAGTACGACGCATCGGACCTACATCGCGCCCACTCCAGAGCCAAACGTTCGGTGACACGCGATAACATAGTGCACTTACGTTTTGCCTCGCACGGTAGAACGTTTAACGTCCGTCTGAAGAGGGACCTGACAGTGTTCCACAACAATCTGGAGGTGGTCAACCACAAGGGCGAAGCGATCAACAACGTAGATACGTCGCACATATACCAGGGACACCTCTTAGGTGAGTAATAACACTTTGATGTTGGTATAGTTGAGACAAACGGTCAGAATTTACTGACGGGAGCTCTGAGAACAGCGGTCAACGTGTGCGGTCGTACTAACGGTGAGAGCAGTACCCTACACCTGAATAGACGCTCAAACTGAGAATATCGTCAAACTTTGTCGGCGAGAGAATTGAAAACTTCTGCTTTTTGATTCCCAAAGACACACACAAGTTTAGAATACCGTCAAAATTTACACGGGTACCTACCGAGAACGACCTTTAGTTTTAGCCTTAAAGGGACAGAAGTACTGAGAATATATCAAAATTTATCAGACAACGGCCGATGGTTTTCTCGTAGAGACGTGGAAACTGTGAGTATTGTGAAAATGTTTATTCCCTGCCAAATAAGGACTGCTGTAAAAGTGGCAGGCACTCGAACGGATAATTCAGACGAAGTTGTCGGCTCCGGATAACTAAGAACAAATACTTCTTTCCGCCTGTACGTAAAATTGTTTGCATTTTAGATTTCCCTTCAAAATTGAAAAGTTTTATAGTCGAAATCTGTATATAGGCCCCTATATCCAAATGTGTTTCCTCTTATTTTATAATTTGCATTCTAGTTTTGTGTATAATAAAATGTTTAGGTCTACTTTCCAAACTCTTTTGTAAAATAAATGAAACTAATTCAAAATATTGATTGTATTAATACATTTTTCAACGGCTGTTCTGTTTGAAAAGTATGTCCTTGAAGTTTTCTCACCCGTGTTATGTGGAGTCGAACCTGGACTTCAAAACGGACTGTTATAAAGAAACTAGGGCCGTTGCGTAGTGATGTTATCGAATTATGCATCCGAGGTAGATGGCATTACGGATGTTGAGGTGTCCCATGCACTTCAATAAGGAAACAGAATATTGTTGATGATACGGAAAAGATAACGTGCACAACAGATAGGAAGAGCGTCAATTTGTGGTTGTGAAAAACCCCAGGAAGCAGAAGACATTCCGGGAAACCCAACGTAAAGCTCGGAATATGGCTTGGATGAGCGGTCTCTTGTGTACAGGACAGACTCTAAGGGGCGAAACTTTTCTTTCTCCTCATTCATTCCGTACTTTGAGTTATGCCGTTATGTGATGCCCTCTTTACAGTTGACATAATATTCAGACAGGTACGTTTGTCAAACACACACACACATACACACGATTGGAATACAAATTTGATTGCGCGTGGAAAAGTATGTGGTATCTTGACTCGATTGTTTTGGTTTAAAGAAAGTTACCTAACTCCTATTATGTAACGTGAAAGTTTTTGAGATTGTGAGGGGTACTATGAAAGTAGTTGCAATACATAGTATCAGTAAATAATCTCATGAAATAGAAGTACATAACCGTTTACATACTGCAGTGTAATGTGTGTTTAGATTAATATCAAAATTACATACCAAGTAATTTGTTCACATTTAACGCATACAGATATGCGTGTTTTGTGCGTGTATGTGCGCGCCCCGTGTCTGAAAGACAGGCAGATGACTTAGCAACTAAGAAAGCGGTGGTGAGAGAACTCCTAGAGTCCCGTCGAAGTAGGAGATCATAATAATTCATACTTCACTTCTAGCCAGCACCAATCAGTTGGCAGAAATTCAATCCGACTAGGTCACTCAAAGATGTCAATCCCATCAATAGAGATTGATAGGGAGGCGGGAGGCAAAAATGTGAGGGGGTCACAATTGTGAAAAAATCGCAAAAGTTCATGTGGGATGTCGAATTAAAAGAAATTTTAACCAAAATATTTAGTGTTCGTTGTTTGAAAATTTCAAAATTTCGGGACGTCAGCCAAAAAGTGGGTGAAAATTTGATAAAATTGCAAAATTCATGTGTTACATCAAATTAAAAGTGAGCCTAACTAAAATGTGAATGTAGTTTTAAATTTTAGAAGTGTATTAATTTTGAGACGCCAGGGCCCAAAAAATGAGCCCATAAATTCGATTCAGAATACCAAAGAAAATTGTAACTGAAATATGACTACAGTAGCCTATAGGCCTATAGTTTTGAAATTTTCAAAATTTTTATCTAGGGCCCATAAACATAAACAGGATCAAAAATGTGAAAAAAGTGTAAAAATCCAGGCGGGTGTCCAGGCTAAAGGCAATTTTTACACAATGTTTCGAACTGTAGCGAATTGTCTACAGTTGTTACTTTACTAAACAAAAAAACGGGATTTTCGCATTTTTTATGATTATTGAAAAATTATCTACTATCAAAGTTTATCCAACAATAAATGTACTTGTGTGTTCGGGGATCATACTAGTTTCATCAGGTAACTTTGAAAGTCTTGCGCCAAATTTAATTCAATTTTCGATCGTTGTTGCCGCGTCGCCATAGCTGTTTTTTGTTTGTATGTAATTTTAAATTTCTTGTTGTACTCCTCTTCAGAATGGAGTATTATATGGTACAATATTTCTGTTTTTGAAGTCGATGTCAGTTTTTTTTAATAGCTTTAAGACCCACAGTATTCTGCTTCCGAAATGGTACTGTAGCTCACGTCTGAAATTGATGAATTCTTTTTCAATCGTGTTAAACTGGAGAAGCGGGTTGGTGTTGGACGTCTTCGTACTCGGCAAACAAAATCTCGAATCACCGTTCCTTATTTCCCGTGGAATGGTGTTTTTGTTTTTGCCTTGACCCGTGTTATGTCTCCAGTAGTTTAAGTAAACAGTGTAACCGTTGACCGCGACTGGAGTTGCCGTCTGTGTGTGAGTATTGAACGTCCCCTATGCTGTATTTCGACTCCCGCTAATCCGCATCACATGTGCACCGTCACTGCCGCGCCCCTAATCTCATTACGTCGCTATTGAAACTGTACGCTACGTCTGTGCAGATATGTCATCCGCAAATCCACTCAGCGTTATGAAGAGAGATTACAGTCAAGTCTCACACTCAACGTGTCTGATAATAAGAGAACTCGGTTTGCCCGTTATCGTCCTCATCCCCCCCACCCCACCCCGAATCAGTTATTTCCATTAAGACGACTAGTCAGAACTATAAAATAAAAAACTCCTATTGCACTTATACGTAGTACGTGCTACAGTAAAATCATTCATCTCGAACAACAATAGATTAATTATTTAAGTACGATAAATATAATAATACAACACGTTACTTTCATTGTTCTGTATATTAAATATTAGTCTGTGAATTATAAAGTGACAATTAATGTTTGTTTCATTACAATGTAAGTTACTAAGCGGTTCCGAAGATTTAGAGGTTTGATCATGGTTTCATCAAAAAATTTAATGTGGGTGTACTCCTGTACAATTAAAACGACTAAACAGATTTGGATGATGGCATAAGTTTGGTCTTTTTTTAAGATTGTTTGATGGCATAAGTTTGGTCTTTTTTTAAGATTGTTTTGGGATAAATAAATTCGAAAAAATTTAAAACGGCGGACTAGGAAATAAATGTTTAGTTAGGCGTCATATGATTAACTAACTGCAGAAAGAGGACGCAAACATTTTCATATGTGCCACTACGAGGACCTCTCGAAAAGTAAAGTGCGTGGGGCTAAAAAAAAAAAAAAAATTATTGCTGGCGTATAATACATTTAGCCCTAATTAATTTTTCCATATAGTTGCCTCCATTATATAATCACTTGTTATAGCATGGAACAAGCTTCTGTATACCCTCCACAAAGAAGTTTGCTGCCTGTTTTTTAATAATTTCTCCACAGCACTTTTGAGTTCGTCGTCGCTTTTGAATTTTTCTGAAGCCAACAAATTTTCGAGAAAGACGAAAGTCACTTGGCGCCAAGTCTGGACTACAAGGGGACAGGGTGATCAAAAATGTTCCATTTGAATTTCTCAACTGTTACGTGTATGTCCGCGGCTCGATGCGATCGTGAGTTGTGAAGGACGACGCCTGAAGACAACAGGCCGCCCCGGCGATTCTCTGCCGCCCTTCTCGGTTTATCTAGTGTTTTACAGTACACTGTAGAATACATTATGGTATGACGTTCCAGGAATTCCACAATGAAGGCACTTCTGTGTTCCCAGACAACTGTAGCCAGTCTTCTTGCCAGAAAATGTTTGCTTAACGTTTTTTTGTTTAGAGGATGAGCTATGCTACCATTTCATCGATTGTTGATTGGTTTCTGTGTTCACGTACAAGATCAAAGTCTTATCGCGAAAGACAGTACGTTTGAGGTATTTAACCACCACGATGTGAAGAAGAATTATAGTAATTATGAATGAATGTTTTGCTGAATGTAATCGGAAAATTCGTAGTGCAGTAATGCGTGAGGTTAGGTAAGAATGTTTCCGTTTTTTAGCTTATTGCTTACAGTAAGTAATAGTAATGGCTGACAATATATAACATTTGATAATTAAGTAACAACGAGATTTCCGAGACGGGAAATTGCAAAATAGAGATGATTTGACTGAAACTGTGGTTGACAGGTGGATGCAACGAGAAATGTAAAATCCTATATAATGTGTTTGTATCTTGTGAATATTTGTATCCGGAGGTTTGCCGATGACACGTAGTTATGGTAGAGAAGAATGAAGAAGACTGAAAGTAAATCTGTTAATAATTGATCACATTTTAAGAGTACAAGATGAAAAATCGATTAACATTAAATGGAAGTTATGGTTACTGGCAGGGTCATTATAAAATTTGATATACGAGTCGACGGTACAAAATGCCTTCACGGTCTTATGGACCAGAATAAACAGCTGATTGAGGAACCACGGAAAACATTCAATATAGAATAGCTCAAGCTAAATATGCCTTCAACAAGAAGAAAATGCTACTCACTTCAAACGGTATCAGTATTGCAACAAATAAAGAATGTAGTAAAATTTCTCAGAAGGCGATAAAAAAATTTACAGGCATTGCACAAATGCAATGCACAGAGAAGGGCATTGAAAATGCTTCAATAAATCTAAAAAATATATATATTTATGTTCATTCACCAATCAATGAATTCATTCTTCATTCACCAATCAGTGAATTCATTCTTCATTTACCAATGTACAGATTATAAGTTAAATGTAGTCGCATTCATAAGTTTTATATGTGTACTACGTTATTGACAACAAAGAAGTAGTTTCTATGGAAACTCACCGGTTCCCATTTTCGATCACGCACCAGCGGTCGTTTTCAAATGTGGGACACGTCCATATAAACATTTTCAATGTTAAAAGAGAATGGAATGACCGTGTTGAGAGGGCAAGCGACGATAGATTAATAAAAGTAGTGCGAGATTCTAGACCGTTGGGAAAACGGAATCCTGACCAATCACAGAAGAGATACATGGTGGGACTTGGAGTCGACCTCCAGTGAATCCACTTTTTGCGTGAAGAAAATATCGGAATGGAGAACCACACATGACTTCCATGTTCTAGGATTTATATTTAAAATCATTTACTTGAATTCGATAATTTCTAAAAAAATATCGCCCACCCTCAAACTATTTTCACTATTTATAAGTTAGACATTTTTGTTATTATGGGGTAGTCGTTTAATATAATGTTATTTTCGAGTCACTTTATCTATAAAAATTAGCTACTTTATTCTTATAAAGAAACTGAACTACGCAGATAATCATCCCTCCTCCTCAACCGATCCCCACCATTAATAATATTTACACTTTCAGAGTAATAGTTTTATCATATGTAATTTCTAAGGTATCTTATCCTTTAAAATTAAATATTCGTAGCTACTTTACTTGATTTCACCACAGCAATTTTCAAAAAATCAGCCTCTCCCCCTTCAACTACCCACTCCATTTATAATTATCTCATTTACCATTTTACAGTGGATTAATATGAGTTTATTTTCTTGGCATTTATTTATTAAAATTAAGTACTGTATTCTTGTTAAAACACAAAACAATGCAGATAAACAACAAAATTATTTTATTTTTAAAAATTACCATTGTTTGAAAAAATTTAAATGAGTTTTTAAGTACTTTACTTTTGTTAAAACGTAAAACGTTGCAGGTAAACTACCCCTCGGGCACATATGCAAAAAATTATTTGATTCTGTTTGAATTTGCGTCAGTTATCGTTCGCCCTAGAAAAAAAATTGCGCACACACACACACACACACACACACACACACACACACACACACTTTGGAAAATGACTTTTCTTCATGTTTTGAGGGTAGTACAATCAGAATCAGCCCTTATCTCGAACACGATTTTTTTCGCGATCACCATAAGTTACTTCCATTTCCTTATGGAACATGGAAGTAAAACAGGCGATTAAGCCTATACAAAAGCAGACAGTATGTAGTCACACGCCAATCTGAGGATTGAGTACCGAAGACGTAGAGAAGTATTTGTGAACGTGAAGATCTGTCCTTAGTCCTTATATAAGAAAAGTTAGACGGACAGTAACCTACGTTCGGGTCACACTTGTGGCAGAAGATACGAAGACTATCGTATGTATACACAGCAAGGAAATGAAATAAGCGCGTTTATGCGTAGAAATTGCGCCGATATAACCGTAATATCGTATAAATTTGTCAGATTCGTACGCACATAAAATAAGTTTCTTCTTTTTGCCGAGTTTTCAGTAGTTCCAAGCTTTGCAAAATTCGGCGCTAAAGCGAAACGATGTAAAGGGTACATAAATAAGTCAGAACAGAGTTCAGACTATCGTTGTTTATGGTGTAGTGGTCGTAAATTCAAAAGCTAGTATAGGGTTATCGCCGGGATACACCCCGCCGCGTAGACTGGGCCATCGCCCTAACCCTCGCAACGGCAGTAAAGTCGTGTCATATTATTGTACAAGGTTTTGTAGTCAGCTCCTATGTCTCTGCTCACTGATAAAATTAATACGTTTAGATAAGGACCAGTGATATTTCTTAAGACTTTGATTCTGATGCACAGTATAAATCGTTTATTACGATATCGGTTGTAACGATGGATCTCTCTACTTATGTGCAGCAAATAATTGTTTGGGCCATAATCGTATAACTTCAGGTTCACTGGGATTACATTAATATTTCTCCACAGCTTCCTTTCACCATTACTCAAGTCTGATTGTACATTAAACAAGTTTATTATCGTCAAATATTTCAAATTCATTGTCCATTTGGACCATCTCTGACTTGAAATCAAATCGTTTAGACTAAATTTCTAACATGGACTTTACCATCAAAGTATTTTATTTACATGCCCTGGCAGCCAGCAGAAGATAAATCGTTCATAAAAGTAGTAACACTGTAATGTGAAGAGTGAGGAGGCTAGCATGTAGTAAACTTAATTTGTTATCCTTGTCTGGTATATCACTGATTGAATTATAATTATTGTATTTGAGTTTTTTTGATCAAGTCAAATACAGTTCTTTGATTAAGTCAGTTCCCTTGTGGTCATCCATCCAGACTTTTATTTATGCTGTGAGCCTCGACTGTACCACAGTGCTGTAAAGAACCTTACCATCCTAATAATGACAAACAAACAAATAGCAACTCTTAATGGATACAAAATGAAAACTATTGTTACGACGGCCTACTGATCGTCGTATGGTACGGTGGAAAACAAAATACAAGACACCAGTTAAGTCACTAATCACCAGTTTTAATTATCACAATTAAACAGTTTGTAATCAACAAGATAGTCTCTTACAACAAATCAAATAAAAATTGTTCACACGCAATAATAATGTCAACGAGTATAAAACACAATTGTATTACAATAATTGTCCCGCACAATTATAAAAACACAACACTTCGCCACAATACTACAAACCGTACTGCTAAGCGCAGCTGTCATCGTTTAAATAGATAGCAGAATTGTTCCAGAATAGTCGATACCACTGCGCATCAGCAATAAAGGAAAACATCAGAGCGTAATTCATTGCGGCGTTGACACAGTGCGCGCGGCCGCGCGAATTCTGCCACGGTCTAACTAGTTGAGAATCACGTACGCACACAACATTACAGCCAGATTCCACTGGAATAGCCTAGAAACACGTAGAAGGTTCTGTACTGGCGTACAGTTTTTCCGCATTACATAAAACTATCAAGAAATTAGAAAATAAAATAAAATGAACTTACTAAAGTTATAAACACACATCTAAAAATATAACTGTTAATAATAATATAAAACATACAAACTTAACTTTTTAGAGAAATATAACAAAAAGTAAGTGTAAAATTATATGTACAAACTTTTAAAAATCTCTTGTAATGCAGATAACACAGCTTTTATTGCACTAAGACATAAAACTAAATCCAACATTTACAATAAAAGTGGGTGTATCACTGATTGTATTATATTGTTTTTTATAATTAGTGTCTCTTATCTACAAAATTACAAAGCAAAAATGTAAACAAAACTAATTTGCCATCTAGGCAATGTTACCAATTTCATAATCCATTTCGAGTATTGAGTCACAGATTGTGAATTCTAATTACATTCTAACTAAATGTTAACTTAATTTTGGTTGTCATGTGTCTGTTGCTGCCACTTCTTCTCCTTCTCCTCCTTATCCTTATTCTCCTTCTCCCTTTACTTTGACTTACACGCTACCTGTGTTCTCTTCTATAGTTTCTTTACTGTTCTACCATTGTATCTGAAAATGTTAATTTGATTTTGTAGCCCGCGCGGCAAGAGCTATGTATATTCACGCTCTTGTTGTTTTGACCACACGACTTGCCTTTCAGTGTTCAATTTTCCAACCCTCTTGTACAAGGTTTCTTCAGGTCGGTCCATAGCGTAGTACAGTTTTACAACACACACTATGATGAGAAGTTCACTAACAAACTTGCCTAGCTAAGGAGGCCACACCCACTGTGTCAGTGTTCACTAGTAGACTGCTCGCTGCAACCACTTATGGACTGCTGTCATTGTTTGGATGCAATGACATAGCTGTGTCATCTGACCAGAGTCAGCTCAAAACATAGCTAGTTTACGTTGATTAAGTTTAGTCCATCTCTGTTGAAATTATTTTCTTGCTTGGAAATTTTTGCTACTCCTTATCTGTATTTTGGTTCTATAACACAATGTGTAACAATAAAAAATTTCATTTGCTGATTCTGATTAAATACAAACATTTTTATAAGTGTTTTCTGTATTATATTTTATATGAGTTTTTTAATTATTCGTATTTCTCTTCTATTAGATTTAAGCAAGTAAAATGTACATATTTTGTAATGAAATCTGTGTAGTGAGAAATTTTTTATGTACAATTAAATGGAAACTGTGGAGCTTTTAGTATTTCAAATGGGACTTGTGTGCACATCTAGTAGGGTGGGCGGGGTGCAGCATCACAGGCACATAAAGTGTTTTCCATTTACAACGGTAATGTTGTGTTCAGTTTTACTGCCACTGCCTCAACATTTAATGAGCAGTACACAAATTGCAGTAATCAAACTGTCGCTGGAAATTACATTTTCATACAGCGTAAACATGGGCCGCCGGCAATACTGTAATGGTCATGGGCCGCCGGCAATACTGTAATGGTCGCCAGCGAATTACTGACAGTTTGTTGTTAGTCACAATGGGCAGGAGATTTAGCAGAGTGGTGATACTCGGTACCAATGTGCAATCACTATTACTGTGTTGAACAAATACTGTCCTAAAACCGTGTGAATTTTATTGTGCAATATGGTGGATTCTGGTTATTTTGGACAAATTGGGGCTTTTGTACCAATTAATTAGCTGCCTCATTTATGCCTAGTGTTGTGTAGGCAAAACATATAACATATTACGTTATCATCATGATACAAAGGCTACACTTTGTTGCTACAACTACTTACACTTTTTGGAAGTACAGCGAGTTTCCACTGTTTTTGTCATTATTCCTACAGTTAATGACATTTTGGTGATATGCCATGTATCTCTATGCACTGGTCTCCATTATAAAGTTGTGTGGTTTCAGTATAATGCCACTTACATTCCAGCAGTTCAAAAGATATTTAGAATATGGCAGTTACCTTTTTGTTGGGGTGTACATTCCATATGAAAAGTAAAATAACATAACAAAACATTCAATCCCCCATCCCTTTTTTAAGACATGTGAAATATTTAAACAGGGAAGTGTAACAGATATAAAGTGATTCGACTGTTTTTTACTAGAATGACCTGTCTTATTTCGTGTAAAGAATGGTGAAAATTGTATAGTCTGGTCCAATGGATAAAATTTCTGTAAGTATTATAGCTCTATGTCAAAAATTATTACTATACTATACACCACCTTCATCACAACACTCTAAATATTTTACATTCAAAAATTCTGTTTTTTAAATCTTTATAGAGGGTTATTTTTGGCTTACTTGAGTTTGTTTCGAGCTTGGTACGTAAGCCACTTGAACTTAATTTTTTATCATGTATTTTTTTTATTTTTAACATTTCTGGTTGGGGGGGGGGAGAGGTTTTAGGAAATAATCTTAGGTTTACTGATGTTAGCCTGCTGTAGACAGCAATCAAATTTGTACTTCCATATAGCTGTTATACTACCTTACCCAAATGGTTAGTAGTTTCATGTAATACCATGTTCTTAAATGTACGCCCCTGTTCCAACAATGTCTCTTTGCATCAGTCAGATTGTCCTGTTAGTAAAGTGACACTCTTGTGTTGACTCCACATAGAGATGGTCTTGCCACTATCAATATTCATCACTTTTAATGAAGCATCACTTAGCTTGTCTACGTTATTCTGCTGTTGGTGTAGCCTTTGTTGCCGTTACATGCAGAAACATGTCAACAACATAACTATACTAGTGAAGATAAAAAGTTAATTACAACTGATAATAGTTGCTTTGATATAGATTATGGCAAAATGTTTAAATGAGGCAGCTGTACTATAGTGGTACCAACCACTCACCATATTAGGAATGTGACATTCGGAATCCTAAATCCTCTCCAACAATGGCAGGTTCTCACTTCCCTTAATACTTCTAAATTTTCTTCTGTTTAGTCTACTTAGTTTTTTCACTTTCCATTATGTCCACATTTGTGCTGCTTTAAGAGAGGTCTTCTCCTGACTTCCATTTCTAGTGTTCAGTGCCGTAGAATAGTGCACGAATCACATGATTTTCTATATATATGTATACAATTAATTTTTGTCTGTGCAACCCTCCCCATCATATGTCAGTTTACTTCCCAGATAGCAAAATGAGGTCACTTCCTCCACTCATATCTCCTGTTTTTATATTCATTCAACTAGCTGTTATGTTCCTACAGATTTTCATTAGTTGAATCCTATGTGTGTTAATTTTCAGTTCAGTTCTTCTCTCATAAATCTGCCTATATTTTTTCTCAGTCTGTATGACTTTCAATCACTTCTTCAATGCTGACATCTAATAAGAGTGGCAACACCACATCCCTGTCACATTCCATCCCTTTTTGAAGCATTCTTTTCTCATCTTCCATTAGAAGGTAAATGTGTGGGTCAGTAACATGTTCCTATGTTTTTTTATTCTTCGGTAAAAGGTTAGGCTTCGACCCAGTTCTGCCTTCATAAGTGATCCAGCCATTGTGTTCCTTGCAATGTGACTTCTAAACATTCTGTGTATATACTGAATTCACTTCTCATGGTTTGTTTCAATAATATTATACTTAATTCCTCTGTAATACTTTACTTTTTGTTAGGAATTTCATTTCAGCAGCTTTCTGTTTCCTCAAAAGACCAAAAATCCAACCCATATAACAGAATGGTAACCACTGTTATTTTATAGAACCTAATTTTTTTTTTTTCTTATTTTTAGTATTATATGTAGGAATGTAGTTCTACTTCTCTGATTGCCTTAATTATCATAACTTTGTTGCTTACACTTCAAATGTTTTAATTTTACTTCCATGTTCCATAAGGAAATGGAAGTATGGTGATGGCAAAACAAATTGTGTTCGAGATAAGGGCTGATTCTGATAGTACTACTCTCAAACATGAAGAAAAGTCATTTTTCAAAAAGTGTCTGTGTGTAGAATGTTAACGATAACTGCCGAAAATTGAAACAGAATCAAATTTTTTTTTTGCATACGTGCCTGAATTGTAGAGCACTCAAGGCCTATTGATTTTGGTGAAGATCGGTTAAGGGAAAGGGGTAGTTTACCTGCAACATTTTATGTTTTAATAAGAGTAATTTTTTCTATGACGAACGATAACTGGCATAAATTCAAGCAGAATCAAATAATTTTTTGCATATGTGCCTGAGTTGTATAGTACTCAAGGCTTTTGATTTTGGTGAAGATCGGTTAAGGGGAAGCGGTAGTTTACCTGCAATGTTTTATGTTTTAACTAGAGTAAAGTACTTAATTTTGATAAATATCAAAACGTTAAAATGTGTTAAATCTTTGTATTTGTTCATTATATCCGTATATTGGATTATCAATGACAAATCATACATACGCTCCGTGATACACAAATGCATCACTTGTTTTCGATTTCGCGCAATTGGCTCAAGCCAACTTTTAGGACAATTACCCTCTTCCAGAGTCACTCCTTCTAAACCATTTTCACAATGTGCCGTCGACTATGCCGGCCCCATATTTCTACGTCAGGGCGGGCAGCGGTCCAAATCATTCACAAACGCTTATTTTCACTCTTCATTTGCATGGCCACTAAGGCAATTCACCTTGAATTGGTATCAGATTTGACTTCAGACGCTGCTTCAAAACGCTTCATAGCTCGGAGGGGCATCCCTGCACAAATATTTTCTGACAACGGTACAAATTTCTGTCGTGCTGGCACTATATTACACGATTTGTACAAACTTTTTCAACAAGACGAATTTCAACAAACCACTCAGGACTTCGCCAGCTCACAGGGAGTCAAGTGATCTTTCATACCTCCGTCAGCACCTCATTTCGGTGGTCTATGGGAGAGCAGAGTCAAAAGCGTTAAATTTCATTTACGGTGCGTTATCGGCAGGACGCTTCTCAACTTTGAAGAGCATTACACTGTTTTGACTCAAATAGAGTCATGTCTGAATTCACGTCCCTTGTTCGCCATTTCAAATGACTCTGGGGATCCCGAGCCTTTGACTCCAGCACATTTCTTAGTTGGTTCTCCACTTACTTCGCTCCCGGAACCCGACTATTCGGATATAAAAATGGGTCGCTTGGGGAAGTGGCAGCTTCTGCAGAGATTCACCTACTCTATATGGAAGAGATGGTCAAGAGATTATTTGCATCAGCTGCAACAACGAAATAAATGGCGCAAACATTCAAAAAATTTGTCTCCAGGACAACTCGTCCTCATTTTAGAAGACAATACCCCACCCCTGCAGTGGAAACGTGGTATTGTCACCCAAATCTATGTAGGTCAGGATTCATTAGTACGCTTAGCGGATGTCTGCACCACAAACGGCATCCTGCGTAGGCCTATCCACAAACTGTGCCCACTTCCCGTGGCAACAGACTAATTTGTTTTTCAGTGCTTCATGCCCGGGACATTTCCGGATGAGCACATGCTCTACGTACTACTGTAAGTACAATGTTAAATGTACTTATTTATACATTTATATTTATATTTATACCAAGTTAATGTACGCTATTTATATGTGCATTAGTAAATATTTTAAGTGTTTTTCGTCAGTGTGATGTCAGTTATTGTGTACTGTTTGGTGCAGTGTTATCATTATCATGAATTTTTTGGGTATATTTCTATTGCGCTATTATTATCATGAATTTTTTGTATATATTGCCATTGTATTATTATGTAATATTGCTATTATGCACTTATTGTCATGCTATTATTACTGAATTCTTTGGATTTCTATTAGTTATTGTGTAATGCTACTTACTATGTGTTATTCATTGCCATGTACCATTGTTATTGAATTTGGGTATGTTGTCATTATTATTATTATGTGTCATCAGACGTTCTAGCATTTGTATTTTATTATATATTATTCGATGAGTATTGATCATTATTGTATTTATGCTATCTAATGGGCCATCTATTGATGCACCAATATTCATTATACTATGTATTATCATACATTTCAGGTTCATAACTTGTTAATGTATACTTGCATTTTTTCAAGCAACTTCTCATACTGTGACCTATTTCAAAATCGCCCGATTTTGGGCAGGCAGTATGTTAAATCTTTGTATTTGTTCATAATACCCGTGCCCAATCAGCCCACGCAATTACATCACCCGCTTAAAGTGCAGTTCGCTAACTGCGAGCTATGACAGAGTTGTTAGTTAACCCTCAGCCTTCACTCGCTCAATACTTTTTTCTATTTGCTAGCCGCGGTGATGTGAAATTTGTTTATTTGCTTAACTTCTTTATATAATTTTCAATCTTCAATCGTTATTTATCTTGGCAATGTACACCATACGTAATTGCATGGGCCATGCGCTTTATTGAGTAATTGTCAATGAACGCTTTATTATATAATTTGTCAATAAACGCTAGTTAACTCAAAATTTATACAGTCCACTTCGTCTTTTAAAACATATATCCGATTCCTTAAACCAGCAGCACTTCACATGAGAAATACCAACTCAAGAATTACCCGAAAGCGTTGATCGTGCAACAAAATGCAATTATTGAATACAAACCTACACATAAAATTTAATAAATCTAGTCTGTTTCATAATTTAACACCAAAGTACGCTATCATAAATATTAGATCATCTTCAGAATCAGCAAAAGTGACAATTAAACATGCCCAAACTTTCTATATCAAAGAAGAAATTAAATCGTTATACACAAAAAATCTATTCTTAATAAACAGTTACTGCATTTGCAAACGCTTAACAACATTCATCCTGCAATCATAAATAATGTCCTTGATTCTGTTCATAAATACATGACTGATGTGATTCGCAATAATACGGTCGATAATTAACATTCCTATATATATATATATATATATATATATATATATATATATATATATATATATATATAACAGACACGCAAGTTGCAAAATTTAAAAGATAAACATAGTCGAGACACGAACGTCCATTGTAAACACACCTTCTATCCACGTGTGTCGAATTTAACTTCAATAATTTTCAATGCCGATGAACTGAATATTTTAAATAAGGGCATAAATTATTGTATTTCTCCTAACTTTAATAAAAGTCAAATCACCCATGAAATCATTAGTGCCGAAACGGCGATAAAAGCAATCCCAGATCCAAATCTACAAAACGAGGCACGTTACTTAATAAGTAATAAGTTTAAGAAAGTTATGAAAGGGCGTACTTCACATGATCGTCTGCATCATATGTCAAATAAATACACAAACAGTTCCAAGGAATTCAAGATATTGAAACAGATAAAAACAAAGTTAATCGAGAATAATGTGTACAAAAGCGCAAAGGTAAAACACTTGTTATCATGGACAGTGAATCGTATACAATGAAGGTTAACGACTTTATCTCAAATAACAATATAATAACTCTGAAGTCTGATCCTACACACATTTACGTTAAAAATTTAAACAAGGAAATTAGTAAATGCGTAAATTTATTCAATGAACGTACACATCGCTACCTAAAACCCTGCAATGCTAAAGCATCGATGTTCACAGGTCTACCCAAAATTCATAAATGCAATGTACCCCTTGTTAATTTTACTACAGCACCAGGATTTCGTGCAGCCAAAAAACTTGTAAAAGTCATTAGGGACAGTATAGATATAAAAAACAACCACACTATTGCAATTCTCACTGAGTTTATAAATAAGGTTAAGAATGTTAAGTTACCCCTAATTATAAATTGGCCTCCTTTGACATTATCAACTTGTATACTAACATACCAGTTAGGGAAACGCTGCTGATGCTAAGGAATAACTTGTTTGAAAGTAACAAATTAAATGCCCAAACTTGAAGTTATTTTGGGACAAAATTATTTTACTTTCAATGACCAATTTTACAGTCAACAGGTTTAGCAATGGGCTCGCCGCTGTCTGGTTTGCTTGCTGACATTTATTTGAATTTCTATGAAAACACATTTATGTTTTCTAACAACATTCATAAAAATAACATCATATTTTATGCACGTTATGTTGACGACACATTTATAATATATAAAGGTACTTTACGACAGATCGAAAATTTTAAAAACTTTATGAATAATATAAATAGGAACATTCAGTTCACTCTTGAGACTGAAACAAGTAATAAATTAAACTTTTTGGACTTAACAGTTACTAAACACATTGATAAACTGAAATTCAATATCTATAGGAAACCAACCACCACCGATGTAACCATACCTGTCGACTCACATCACCCCTTTTCGCAAAAAATGGCAGCCTTTAATTACTTCATACACAGACTTTTAACAGTACCTCTTGACGACGAGGATTTTAATGATGAACTAAACACAATAAAATACATAGCTCAAGCCAATGGTTACAATAGTTGCTTGATTGACAACCTCCTCAGGAAACAAAAGCACAAGCTATCTAAACCTCGTATAGAAAAAGACAAACTCCATTTTTATTTCAACGACGTACACCAACATAATGCCAAAAATTTTAACTAGTGTGTTAAATAATAACAATAGAACCGTAATATTTAAAACCAACAGTAATCTTATGAACATACTCCGTAATAAAATAACTATCCCTTTAGAAAAGAAAACAGGGGTGTATAAATTATCGTGCGACGATTGTGAATGCTTTTATATCGGCCAGACGGGAAGGGGTTTCCAAAAACGTTTTATTGAACATACACCTAAGCACAATCTGAAGGGTCAGACAACACCATCAAACATAAAATCCAACTATGCACGTCACTTGATAAACGTAAATTATAAATATACAAGCTTTGTTTCCAACTTGAAACCCATGCATTTTTGTAATAAAGGCACTTACATGAACGCCTTGGAAGAATTTGAGATATATAGGGCGTACAATGATGTACACAGTCGTGACTTCGTGCTAAACGATCATTTAAATTTCAAATCAAACCCGCTCTACGATACCGCAATAAACCTGTTTACACAATAGCTATTGATAGTCAGTGTCCGATCAGTCCGAATCGAGTGCGCACTCATGTAAAGCGGATATGTGTGGAATTGTTTTCCAATATTTGCAATTTTAATATGTAACGACCTCGCTAAGAGTGAATTTTTATTTCTGAAGATGAAACATATGTTTTGAAACGTGTTAATCAATCAAACGCAACACGAAGTCACACGACGGAAGAAATAAGGTAAATGTTATACAGACATTAATATTTCATACCAGAGTCTCAATGTTAAGTTTAGATTAATATCAATATTGTTACTACATTACAGAACATGCTATGTGCTTCTCAGCTATTCCAGTGGAGCCTGGCTGTAATGTGTGTGTGCATACATATTGCTGCTACTTTGAGATGAAGGACAATTACATGACACGTGTCACTTATTCACAACTAGACTTTTCCAGACCATACCGGTCCGCGCACGCTGTGTTCAAGGCCACAGTCAATTACGCTATAGTGTTTTCTAGTAAACGCCTATTACAGAATATCATGGAATCTCAGCAGGGTATAAATACAAGACTTCAGTGATGCTCAGTTGAGTTTGAGTTGCGATTTATACCAGTGCGGTTCAAAGTATTGTGGCGAAGTGTTATGTGTTTTATAATTGTGCAAGACTATTATTAGACATTGACATTATTATTGTGTATGAATAATTTTTATTTGATTTGTTGTAAGAGACTATCTTGTTGATTACAAACTGTTTAATTGTGATAATTAAAGCTGGTGATCAGTGACTTAATTGGTGTCTTGTATTTCGTTTTCCACTGTGCCGTACAACAATCAGTAAACCGTCGTAACAATATGGATTAACTGTATTCACACATGGAAGAAGTCAAGCAACATGTATACATGACAGTGTTTTTACCCACACTACTACATAGGACAGTAACGTTGCTCTGCTAGAGAAACACAAAAATAGATTGCAAGCCCGTGAAATGAGATTTTTGAGCTAGGCAGCTGGAAGAAATATGAGAGAGAACAAATTATGAATATGGCCATCAGAAATTGTTCTAGTGGAATCAGTAGTTCAATAGTTGAGAGAAGAGAGACTTAGTGTCTACAAAGTAATTAGCACAGTAAACCAGCACCAACAGTTTATGTTAATAGTTTGTATGACTTAATTGTACTAATATTTATTATGACATCACTGTATTGGAACAATTTCGTATTGAGACCTAGTTATATGGTGAATTGTATTAGATGATGTTGTCATATCTCAGTCAGCATATGATTGTATTGAGTAATTAATGTCATGTGTTTGTGTGATGTTAATTGTTGTATTACTTGGAAAACAAAGTATATTTACATTTTTTAGTAATGCATGACCTTGTGTTTTCTTAATTTCTGTTTTATTAACTTCCCTTGATAACAGGTACAAATAAAAGTAATAGTTTTGCGGTACTGTGTGGTCATTCTGATGGTAATATAATTCTCATGATTTTTAGATTTTGCATGGCAGTTGAACTGTTTGTAAAGTCAAATTTGTATTGATACATGTGTAGAAACAGTTTTTTATTGCAAATTATAATATCGTGCTGGACGTCAACGTAGTGAAAGACTAACTAAATCATAGCATTTCAACCTTCACAAAATCCATTGACTGTTCACACACACACACACACACACACACACACACACACACACACACACACACACACACACACACACACACACACACACACACACACACACACACACACACACACACACACACACACACACACACACACACACACACACACACACACACACACACACACACACACACACACACACACACACACACACACACACACACACACACACACACACACACACACACACACACACACACACACACACACACACACACACACACACACACACACACACACACACACACACACACACACACACACACACACACACACACACACACACACACACACACACACACACACACCATAAACTTATATACATGTGTGATGAGCACATATAATTTATTGTAAAATAAAGTTTAGATCCAAGCATTTGTTTTATTTTAATTTCTAATATACAAATTTTTGATCTATTTGTTGACATCATGGGAGTTAATATTTTATTTTCTAATGTAAATTATTCTTTACAAGACAAAACAAACCTGAACACACACACATAACTTGGTATTATCTTAATTATTGTCGTATTATTGAATATAATAGATAAATCCTTAAATTCGTAGTGACCGTCAATCAATGAATTTGTTATTTTTGACTGATCCTCACTAACCCTTCACTGAAAAATAATAGATAAAACTATTTTAAATAAATATGTATTTTTTATGTAAATTATGTAACGCTGTATTTGGGCAGTTTTAGAATATTTATTTCCACAATGATGTTTATATTATATTTAATTCTATATTGGCAATGAAACTGTTTCTAAAACTGTTGACATACAGTATATTAAATCAGAATTTATATAAATATTACAGTATATATTATGTGATCAAACATTACTTCTGTAAGTAATTATTATTTGATAACAAATATAATATAAAATCCTGCAATAAACATCAAGAGTCACAAAGAAGAAATGAATTTAAATAAAAAATGCAGTATTCTGTAAAAAAGTGTTATCTTTAGTTGTGCGTGTGTGTAAGCACATATGCATGTCCATGCAGTTACAAAAATGTCAAAACATACACAGCATGTGCATGCATATAATAAACATCGATCTGTGTATAAAAAATGTTGTTGATGTAAACACAGAAGAAACTTCAATATAACAATATAAACAAAACAAACTAAACTATTATTAGTGTTCCCTGTCTGACTGTTGTTGTAAGAGTTACTACCAACAACGTCACAAATATATATATAAAGGTTATAAAAATGGTTTAACTGGTTAAATTTTCATCTGTTACTTGTGTTGAAACCAAAGAATCTGTATTTGTCAAGTCCCAACTGTATACTTTGTCAAGCATTACCAGTTCAGTAATAGTTCACTTTTGCCAACAGGTGAACCAGGGAGTTCTGTATTTGGCTCCATACTGGATGGAGTGTTCGAAGGAAAAATCATTTCACCAACAGGGAATTTCTACGTTGAAAAATCTTCAAGGTATTTTCCTCCGAATTCAAACACCAGCTTCCATTCTGTTATATACAAAGAAGCTGATGTGGAAGATCCATACCAACATCTTCAATCAGGTATGTTAATAAAACAAATATAAATACAGTATAGTAAAACGTATTGTATGAAAAGTGCTTGAATAACAAGAAACTATTATATTAATAATTTGTATGTACGGTACGTACTTGAGTTTTGGGGGAGTCAGTCTAAGAATAAGGTGCTTAGGTATCAGCTAGAGCTGTCGGCAGTACCACAGTATAAAGGTGCATTAATTTAGCCCAAGGTTAACTCAGCCTATAAAATGAGTATCCGGGATAGTATCCTGGAGGTGACCTGGTCACATATATGGATAGCAGCTAACTTAACTGACTCTTCTGCAGAGTCTTTCATAGTACAACATAATTAAATTAGACAGTTAAACCTATCATTTTATGTTTGCAGTTATAAACACTGAGATGTATATTCATATGTATCACTGATTATTTTTTGTATTTTATTACTTGTATTCTCTGATGGAGTTTTCATAAATTTTGTTGTGGTTTTTCAAATTTGACATAATTAGGAGGAGACTGTATGTTTAAAATTTTGAAGTGGTTCAAAAGCACTTTCAAACCTCAAAAGATAAAAATTAAATAATTCTCTCTGAAGTTGGCTTTTGAAATCCAGTATTGAAGATGGCTGGTGTTAGTTATATGGCAAAAACATACAGGGTTTTGAGCAGACAGTCTGTTGTTAAAAGGGCATGTGTTTCAACTTCAATAGTTCTTTACTAATATAGTTGTGATCTTCTTCTTCTCCTCCTCCTCCCCTCCTCCCCCTCCCATCCTCCTCCTTCTTCTTCTTCTTCTTCTTCTTCTTCTTCCAACCAAGCGTTAGGCAACTCGATCATTCCACCTCTTTTTAGGTCTCCTGAGGGATCCGTCCCTGCAGCCGACATCTACATCTCGTATACATAATCTTTGATACCCTCTCAGTGCTCGTTCCAGTCCTTTAAACTAGGTCATCGCCTTCGATCCAGTCCTAATCATGGTGTAGGATCAAGTTCCAGAACAAATGCTTTTTCTGTAAACAGGTTGTCAGCCTGTTTGCACAACTCCCAATTTGGAGGACCAAGTGTATTGACTTTGGGACACACAACCCCTAGACCGGCTACCTTCTCTATGGCTGATGAGAAGGCTGGCGTGTTCATAGGGCGATGAAAGGGATAACTAGGCTGGGCAAAGGATATTTTAACATTGGTATGATAACATTGGACAAGATATAGGTCATTGTGGAACATCTTCTTCTGGGTCCTGGGCTGAGGCCTGTCCGTGTTGTGAGACCCTACCAGTAGCTATGCTACTGCTGGCATAGCTCTGAACTTTCATTGGCACACACAAACCCCCTCACCTGCATGGATAGTGCTTCCATAAGGCAATGTCTCGTGATGGAGCTTTTTTCATTCACATTTATATTACTTTTGGCAGGGGTTGAAAAGTTAAAATAAATGTGACAGTTAATAACAAAAATAGCAGAGACTAAAAGAAGATTCAATGCATCAAGGCTCAAATCCCTTGAAGATTATTTTCACAGCTGAGGTCAAAATATATGACCTTATTAACAGTAGTATAATAGGGGTTAGCAACCTGGATAATATTAGATTTGAAGATATTAGATTTCATCAGACGTTCATTTAGTGTTTTTGTATTTAAAAAATTATCCCTTTATTCATCTATATTTCTGTTATCCCTTCAGCTAATCTTAATTGGATATAACACAATTATGCTAATGTTTTTCACTCTTCGAAAGACTTCTGCGATGCACTGTGTGATTTAAACTTGAGCAGACAGCAATTTTTTGTGTGTCTTCAGATGTCGTGAAAATTTGTTTGCATAGATCACATGGGGACACATTTCATGAATATGGAGGTTGCTTGGTAGCATTACAATGACTTTTATAAAACTGTTGAACAGTCACTGATTTTCATTCCATGAATCCGGTCATTTTCTGTGAATAATTTCACTCAAGTAATATAAAATGCCTGAATAGTACTCTTTATTCTCAGGGCCTAATGATAAAAATTAATAGAACACAATACCACAGTTTTCATCTTACCATCATATATGTTCAAAACACAACTTCCTTTAGATCTAAAGTATGCTTTACTGTAGGTAGGGCCATATAACTGTTACAGGCGAATGTAAAAAAAAAACATATTTTTAGCACACCAAATTCAATACTTACACTAACTTTTTGATCAAACTTTGTACTGTAAGTCTGTTATAACACCCTGTGCCATACTCATACCATGTGACACCAATTCAACTGGAACAACACTGGCTTTGTAGTATATAGTCACACAGATAAAACAGCAGCAGTAAATAAGAAATGCATAGTATGTGGTTGTTATTATTCTCTGTTGAATATGCTAGATCAGTCACGTGTAGAAACTGCTGTGGAAGAAAGTATCTTCTTTTCCTATTTTGCTGTTCAGTCAGTAGAGATTCTGGCCTGAATCAACCTCAGTTTAAAAAATTTAGTGGTATTCTTTTCATTGGTATTTCATATCCTTTCCTAATTGATTTGTATAATTCCCATTTTTTATCAGTAACTATTCTTTTTAATTCCATTGTCATTTAAAATTTTAATCTATTTTATTTTACTTCAGAAGTCATACGCCTTTTTTTCACTAGTCCGTTCTAATTGGAGTATTTGTGTAATTGCAGACCTTGTTGTTATGTGATTTATGTGAGGCAGAAATCCCCTTTGTTCACATGTGCCATGTGTCGTTATTCATATTCATGTAATAGCTTTATATAATGATGTTTGCTGATTTAACATTATATAAATAAAATAAATGTCACCTCCTTTGACCTCTATAGTTTAGAAATTCGTCCTATTTTATAATGGTCATAATGTGTTCCTCTACCAACATTGATCAATATACTAATATTGTGGTAGTTATTCTACCAACAGTTGCCCTGCCAAAATAATGTATAAGACCGGCTTTATGTATAGCATCTGGCAAATACAAATATTCAGATTTCATAAATGATTTTTTCTTTAGTGCTTCCATCATTTTTTAAAGCTTTCAACAGTCCATCATGCTGAGGATTTGCAGTTTCTTCCCATACTTTTCTGTCTTTTGCCAAATTCTTTCAGTTCTTGACACCCGTCTTCTGTAAATTCCACCATCTTTTCTGAGCGCTGTCTTTCTTACTATCCTCTCTATTACCCAACCACCATAATCTTCTTGACTTTACCTCCATATCATTTATTGGTTAATTGTGTAAGTTATATATGACTTGATTTGTTTATTCATTCTCTGTTTTCCTTCCTCCATGTATTCTTATTGAAAACCTGTGATTTACAACCATACTGTACCATTAGTGTCAGTATTGTAATAAAAATGCCTTTTCTTAAGACAAGTATTTTCATTTAGTGGAAATAAAATACTAATTTCGCGTAGTGCAAAATGTGTTGTGATTTTTATACAATTCATTCAGGTAATGTTTTGATTAAATTGAGGTATCTGTTGTTGCAGGCCATGTTGGGGGCTGCGGTATTACAGATTCCATCAGCCAGTGGATGGAGCAGATACAGAACTCTGCTATTGAGGAGGACGACGAGCACTTAGTAGAAGATAATAATAAGAAAAGTAAAACAAAGAAGTTACCAAAGAAATTTAGAAAAAGTGATAAGATAATAAACAATGATATAGAAGATAAAACTAAAAGAAAAAAAGATTACACATTCAGAAATCATGAAGAAAACGAAACACATAACAAATACAGCCGGGAAGCCAACACAGGGAATAGTAGAAGTAAAAGAGCAACAAGGCCGAAAGAAGAGAACAAAAACACATGCTCACTCTTCATACAGACTGACCCATTAATATGGAGGCACATCACTGAACAGGTAGGTGGAATTGTTTCATATTACGTGCATAAAATAGTGAAAAGTGTTTGAACTAAATATAAAAGATCTATGAAGGAAGACCTTGAAGCGTTTAGTTTAGAGTTTTTAATATTAAAGGTAAATAGATTAAATTTTCAACTTACCTAGAACATAAATGTATAACCAATATGCCATAGTTATTTACTCATTCATTTTTTTTTAAGTTTGTGAAATTATTGGATCTTGTATAACATACAAAGTAAAAGTTTTTTTTTAAATCTGTATAAAACCAATAATTATCATATTGATAAACATTGAATTCATAAAATATATTATTTTCTTAACAAATGTATTTTTAATTTCAAATATTTTATCATACACTCCAATTTTTATTAATTTTTTGAACTCGTTCTACTAGATTATAAATATCACTCTTCCTTTTTGCGGTTTGGTGTTTTCATTAAATTTTCTCCCATCGTCACCCTCTGTCACTACCACAACAGTTAATCAATTGTTTTATTTCTTCTTCATGAAGATCAAATTTACTTATTTTCAAAAAAAGAAATTTTAGTGAAATGATTTTAACAATTGCTGCGGCAAATGGGACAGATTAATTCTCAGAAGTGTAAACAGTAACAGCCTGTTCAAACACATGTCAAACCATTGCCACTCAGTGAAAGAAGATAAAATTTTTGTGGCATAATATTCACTTTTATATTTAGAATATCTCTTTACAGTGGTAATAAATAAATGAAATCTGTTAGTAAATGTTGAACTACAACATAAACTTGATGGCTGATTGAATTTAGCTGTTGGATTTTTAACAGAGACCACAAGGCCAATGTGATCAGCCATGACACTGAAAAGATTAAATTTTGTCTTTGAACATATTTTCCTTTTCCTTCTTCCAGAATTATAACTTTTTCCCAGTTGGTTACCCCTACATAAATTTTACTTCCTGTATTTACTTTACTGCTCTTAGTTCTTTCATTCATGTGAAAATTTCTTCTATAAGCTCGGTTATCTTTTTCCATTAAATTCAGAGTAGATTTTATGTTTCTTCTTTTATCTCTTTAATTTTCTGTTTATTATCTTATTAGCATTGTCTCATTTTTTGTAAGTCTTCTAATTCTTCTCAGGTAAATCATCTCATCAGTTATAATTTGCTACACCGTTTCTCAGTCAGTTCCACAGACATAACCAAATATTAGATAGAATAGTGTTACAACGGTCTACTTTATCATTGTAGGTACAGTAGAAACAAAATACAAGACACCAATTAAACTTCTAATCACCAGCTTTAATTTTCACAGTTAAACAGTTCGTAATTAACAACACTGTCTCTTACAACAAATCAAATAAAAATTGTTCACACACAAATAAATGTCAACTAATATTAAAACACAATTGTATTACAATATACCGCCCGATTATAAAACACAGCACTTCACTAATATCCACTTGAACGCACACAGTAATACCGTCCGATAATAACTTGAACCGCACTGTAAATATATCACAACTATACTGAAAACTAAGGCCGCTGCCGCCATATATTTATACATCCGCACACAGACCAGAAGATTCCAAACTGCGTTTTAGCGCCAGTGTGTATGATGTAATTAATTGTGGCCTTGACACAGTCCACACGGCTGGCGGCTTCCAGAAAAATCTCGCGAATGCGTTGAGAATTACGTACACCACACAGATTCCGCTGGATTCAACTGGAACATTCGATATACACGTAGATTGTTCTGTGATGTCGTAACACAGCCCCCTCCTTAAGCCTCTTCGTCCCGAACTGGCAAACCGTCTCTGAAGTAATACTCGACCAGGCGATCTAGGTGGACGTCCTTGCGAAAAACAATTCTCCGGTTCTTCGAATTCAGTCTCATGTGATCCGAAAATCAAGTCCCCAGGAATGCGAGTCTTCTACTCAACCACTAGTTTTGCTGGAATCACTCCCATTGGGTCATGTACTGATGACCTAAATACCACTGGCTGATCCAAGTCTGTTTGGTTCTCGTCAACAACCTCTTGCGTAACCTTATCTTCAGCCACTTTTCCCTCGGGCACTTCTATCAGCTCAGGAACAAGCAAGAGGTTTGTCTCGACACCCATAGTTCGCTTTTCAATCACTTCTTTTGTCGTTTCACTTATTTGTATTTCCTCTGCTAGTTCTTTCTCCATTTCCGCTTGCAATAGGGAGAGTTCCTCTTGACCAGACCTGTTGACACTTTTTCTTCTACTAATGCCACTCGCTTAATCGAATGGTTGGTAGACCGTCATTTTAGCCATGCAAAGCTTTATCTTCTCTTGGCCAACCTTCAGGACATTCTCTCTGAAGTCCAAAACTAATCCGTAGGTATTCATAATGTCCGTGCCAAGAATCATTTCATCGACAATGTCTGCAACGAGCATTTGGTGGCTAAACTCGAGAAGACCCAGGCGTACACGTACGTCTACCTTTCCTAGCACCTTGACGGGGCTTCCAGTCACAGTCTGTATTGTACAAGAGCTATTTTGAGGCCATCGGTTGCTGATGAAGTCAGGGCACACAGTAGACACTGTTGAGCCCGTGTCAACTGTAAATGATGTTGGTTTACCTTCCGCAAACCCATTAACAATCAAATTTCCACTGGTCTTATGTAGTGTGGAAACTGTGTACTGTTTTGAGGCTTTACTTCTACAATTGGTGCGATCACTCTTTTCTCTCGGTATCTTCTTCTCCCCAACAGTCTACCTGTAGGTGACCATGTTTTCCACAGTTGTAACATTTCGGTCTTCTGTCTTTATCCCATCATTCAAATCGTTGCGACTCTCTTGAATTTCTGAATTGTTTGTCCGACAACATTGTTTTTCTACACCCTTCGTAACGGCAATTTGATACAGGGATTTTCTGACTGCAACGTGATGGCAAAAACCCATTAGTGTAGTGGGACACCTACTTGGCAGCTTCAAACTCTAGGGCATGAGCAAGAGCTTCTGAGGTATTTCAGTGCCTTGCAATTCGTAACACTTGCTGAAGTTCACAATCTCCGATGCCATCAATAAATGTCTGCACCGCAAACCTTATTCTAAAATCTTCTGGTGCTTCAGGATAGGCCAATCTAATCAATCTGTCGATACTTGCTTCAAACTCTTGAAGACTCTCCTCTGAACGTTGTCATCTTGTTCTCAACTGAGCATAGTACACATCTCGCAAATGTTTTATCACCATACCGTAATTCCGGAGCTTTTATCAATTTGGCATAGGTGTTTTGGCTGTCAGGTGGCACTTTCTGTAGTAATTCTGCCGCAGGTCCTTTTAATGCAAGAATGAGTGAAACAGCCTTGTCTTTCTCTGTCCAATTATTTGCGCATGGAGCAGCTTCGAATTGCCATAAATGCGTTGCCCAGTGCGTGCTTCCATCAAAGGTTGGGGCCTTGACATGAACTGTCCCAACCGCAGGCGAGGTGACCTTTTCTATTGACTTATTTTCTGTGTCTTTCTCTGTCTTTATCATTGGTACAGTCTGTTCAGAAATTTGTTTTGGTTGTATTTTCATGAACTGCTCAACTTCACTTTTAATTTGTCCTCTTATGTTTGCCACCGAGTTTTCTACTGCAGATATTTTATTTGACACAGATTCTTCTATGACACATATTTTCGTAGACATCGATTCTTCAACAATCAAGACAGATTTTTCTACTTCAGCTATTTTTAATGTCATTGATTCTTGTACCTTCAATATTTTAGTAACTTGCTTATTAAGCTCACCTCGTATGAGACCCAATTCTGCAGCGGTTTGTTCTTGTGTCTGCCTGTGCTCATGTATTAACTCCTTGATGTCTTCTGTTTCACGCTTCCGTTCTTCTTTTTGTCTTTCTTCTGTTTCTAGTATTAGTGCTTTCTGACGTCCCTCAACCTCTTCTCTTTCCTGCCTGCGTTTTTCATCCTGTCGTTTTTGTGCTTCCTCCAGTCTGTGTTTCTCATCCTGTCGTCTTTCTGCTTCTTCCGCCTCCTGTCGGCGTCGTTCCTCTGTCTGCAACAGCAGCGCCTGGAAATTTTTCATCATCTGACTGGCATCCATTGTTTACCAATTAATTACAAATTACACTTGTCTTGTACAACGTGTCCACTGTTTCCACTGTTAATGGTTCTATCCCAGTTCTGACACCACTGTTACGACAGTCTACTTGATCGTCGTAGGTACAGTGGAAACAAAATACAAGACACCAATTAAATCACTAATCACCAGCTTTAATTTTTACAGTTTAACAGTTCGTAAACAACACTGTCTCTTATAACAAATCAAATAAAAATTGTTCACACGCAAATAAATGTCAACTAATATGAAAACACAATTGTATTACAATATACCGCCCGATTATAAAACACAGCACTTCACTAATATCCACTTGAACGCACACAGTAATATCGCCCGATAATAACTCAAACCACACTGTAAATATATCACAACTATACTGAAAACTAATTCTGCTGCCGCTTTGTATTTATACATACACTCACAGACCAGAAGATTCCAAACTGCGTTTTAGCACCAGTGTGTACGACGTAATTAATTGTGGCCTTGGCATAGTCCGCGCGGCAGGCGGCTTCCAGAAAAATTTTTGTGAATGCGTTGAGAATCACGTACACCACACAGATTCCGCTGGATTCAACTGGAACATTCGATATACACGTAGATTGTTCTGTGATGTCATAACAATAGGTTGTCTATAAATAGCACAAAAAATCTTTATCTTTTTTTGTATGACTTTTTTCTATAAAATATACAGTATATGCATGGTGTAATATTTTTATTTCTGATTTTGTTAACTTCATGTGCTTCTTTTTCATCTTTTGTTGTTCTTATGAATTGGAACGTTCTCACTCTATCTTTATTTCCTTGATTCAGATTTATCTTACTTATCCTATCTTAATTTTACGTTAGGCAATACTATGGTTTTACTTGCGTTTATTTCTATTCTTCCCATTTGTATGATCTACCCATGTAGGTACTTTTACCATTCATATTTCATTCTTAGACACTACAGACACTAGAACATAGTCACCAAATGCTTTTTCTGAAGTATTTACTCTTATCACCTTGGGATATAGTGCATGTGTGAAACCAGTCAACATATAGCAGCAGTTGTGTTGTGGTACACTCCACGAAGACCCACGAAATCTGTAATTAATTGCTTTAGAAAGTTTTAAAACAGGAATAGGCGTGGACACATTGTCCCCCCCCCCCCAATTATGAACAAAAGTCATTAAGAGAAGACCACTCTAACATTTTTTGACAGCTGAGATTTTGACTGTTCTAAAATGACTTATTATCAGTTGAATCATGTGTATACCTCTTCATGCCTAAGGTAAAGTGATAGGTATTAACAAAAATAAAATTTATATTAGATCAAAAAATCACATTGTGCTTAAAATACTGTAACCGAACATGTTCAGTACTGATTTAACAAAAAGATTATGGTCTTTGGCAGGTTAAATAAAGCTAAAGTTATAAAGTAAAGTTTTCATTTACATCCGTAACGTTGGGTTTTTTACATCATCATCTATGCTTTATGTGTTAGATACCTCCCATCTGTTCCTTGGTTCAACTAAGGTTCATTCTTTATCTGCAAGATATATAATTTTATACGATTACTGTTATATTTGTTATCAAGAGATGTAATGTTTTTTCATAATTTTTGTTTACTACACCCTGAAATTCCATTACCCATTCCAGTTTCTCACTGACCTTGACACTGTTGTATATGTTGGAATTTTTAATTGTGTGTGTGTGTGTGTGTGTGTGTGTGTGTGTGTGTGTGTGTGTGTGTGTGTGTGTGTGAAACTTTTAAAACTTTAACACTGGAAATAACATCAGTGGTTTATTACTATTTCATGTTTATTAAGTTTCATAAAATTGCATTCCCAGTACTATGAAACGGCTTTGTTAATAGTAAAATTAAATGTAAAACAGTTTTAAAATCAAACGTTTGTTTGTTGCAGGTGGGATTTGACCCAGAGAAAACCAGGGAAGAAATTCTATCACTAATAGCACATCATGTCACAGCAGTCAACTACATATACAGGGATACAAAGTTTGATGGCAGGGTGGAACATCGCAACATCAAGTTTGAAGTACAGAGGATTAAGGTAATGCGCCACTGTTCCTTCGTCTCTTTTTTTGTGTTGTTACTAGTCTAATAGACTAGATGCCACTTTGCCTCATTACGTCTTACTGCTTGTCATCTCCCAAATGATGTGCCACAAAATACAAATTGAAAATGATTCCTGTTATATCCTACAATATAAGATAGTTTATGATCCACAGTACAATCATTGCACAGATTAGGCCCCAGTTGACCTGTTTTGGAACACGTCTTCTCCTCAGTCCACCAACATCCCTTTTTCCATTAGGTTCATATTTCAAGGCTCCCACTGGTAATCGGTTATTTGGCATGTGCTCCAAGTGTTGCCACCATCTCCTCTTATTGTATTTAATCTTTTTGTGTGAAGATTTGATTCTTGTTTAATATTTCCTCTTCTTATGCAGGATAGAATAAGAAGTTTTCCTTTTCGTAAAAATTTCATTTCAACCCCTTGAATTTTCTTTTCTTCCTTTTACCAAGAGTCCATGTTCCACTGGCATACAGGGACATTGGGATAACTATTATTTTATACAATTTTATGTGGATATCTTTTCTTGTTTTATTTTTTAATCATCTGTGGACCGTTCCACAGAACTTTGCTAGCTTCTGAACTGTGCTAACCTTTTTTCCCCAGTAGTGCCACTTTTCTATGAGATGTCACATCCCAGGTAATTAAAATGACCACTCTGATTAAAAATTTGATTGTCTATAATTATTTTTGTTCTAATTGGATGTTTACCTTTACATGCCATTGTTTGTGATATTGTAGCAGAGATCTTTAGCCCATAATCTTGTAGAATGTGATGAAGTGTAAATATTGCCTTTTGTAACTTGTCTTCTGATTTCTGTAGTATTATACTGACATCTGTATATAGGAAAGAATTCACATGTATCCTTCTTTCAAGTGTATTCCTGGGTCAGTTTTTACTTCCATGTTCCTTAAGGAAATGGAAGTATGGTGATGGCAAAAAAAAATCGTGTTCGAGATTATTGCAGATTCTGATTGTACTACACTCAAAACATGAAAAAAGCCATTTTTCGAAGTGTGTGTGTGTGTGTGTGTGTGTGTGTGTGTAGATTTTTTTCTATGGGAAACGATAACAGCCGCAAATTCAGACAGAATCAAAAAATTTTTTGCATACAGCCCTTATTTGTAGAGTACTCAGGACCTATTGTTTTTGGTGAAGATCGGTTAAGGGAAAGAGGGGTAGTTTACCTGCAACATTTTATATTTTAACAACAGTAATTTTTTCTATGACGAACGATGACTGCCGCACGTTTAAACAGAATCAAATAATTTTGTGCATACCTTCCTCAATTGTAGATAACTCAAGGTCTGTTGATTTAGTTGAAGATCGGTTAACGGTAAGGGGTAGTTTACCTGCAACATTTTAAGTTGTAACAAGAGAACGTTTTCCATGAAGAACGATAACTGCCGCACATTCAAACAGATTAAATAATGTTTTATATGCCTCCCTGAATTGTAGAGAACTCGAGGCCTGTTCATTCTGGTGAAGATCGGTTAAGGGAAAGGGGTAGTTTACCTGCAACATTTTATGTTGTAAACAAGAGAAATTTTTTCATTACGAATGGTAACTGCCGTAAATTCAAACAGAATCAAATAATTTTTTACATATGTGCCTGAGTTGTAGAAGACTCAAGGCCTATTGATTTTGGTGAAGATCGGTTACGGGGAAAGGGCAGTTTACCTGAAACATTTTTTGTTGTAACAAGAGTAAAGTACTTAATTTTGATAAATAAAGTATCCTGATAAGAAGATCTTAATAATCCACTGTAGAAACGTAGATGAACTATCTATAAATGAAGAGGCTAGTTGAACGGGGTGGGGGTAATTTTCTATAATTGAAAATTATAGTTGAAGGGGGAGGGGATAATTTTTATATGTGTACTACGTTATCGGCAACAAAGTAGTAGTTTGTTGTTAAAATTCCTTCCCGCGCTGTTTGGCTGTAGTCCAATGTTTTCTGCAAAACCAGACGTTTCAGCAGTGCCATCGACTGCCATCATCAGTGAAAATCGAGTGTGATAATGTGTGGTGGTATACATTAGTGACCACAGTACTGTGGTTAAGGCTGAAGCAATAAGTGGAAAGAAGTAGTTTCTATGGAAACATTTCATTTCTTAAATGATTTTAAATATAAATCTTAGAACATGGAAGTCATGTATGGTTCTCCATACCGATATTTACATTCCACTAGTGGTCGCCCAGTGGTTGAAATTCGACCGTAATTCATTAAATTTTTAAGTTTGAACGTTATTGAGGTTCTTTTGTCAAAGAGTATACCTCTATAATAATTGCATATAACCTTGTGCCCTCTATTCTCACATACATATCAACTATCCACTGCAGAAATAATTTTTGTGAATGGTGCAACATGCTAAAATCTTCTCTAATTGCAAGTCGATAGGCTGCATACTGAAGCATGGTTAATTTATTTCTGGGCGATCTTGAATTAGATGTAGTTGGTACATTATAAGAATTACTGATATGCCACCCGGTATCACCATCTGGAAAAAGTAATGGATACGCTAAAGGGTCCAATGATGAATCCAAAGCAGAGATATTTTTAATGGTACCATTAACTTTTGAAAACGAAACCATATTTCGTTCAAAGGGTGGCTCACCATCAACTGTACTAAATATTACTGCTACATCAGTTTGAACTGCATCATTATAACGGCGTAGATCTAAATCACGATTTACTTTAATGAGCATACAAATTTCTTTATTTTTATTTTCAACTCTCTGACAATGATCTTTCATTGTAATGAATGACCGAACGAAAGGATTAATGCGTTCCAATTCAAGAGAGATTTCGCGCATTATATTGTTATTGCATGTTTGATTATAGTGTTCACGTAATCTATAATTGACAGCAGTGTCAACATCATAAAAATATAATTGCGCATAACATAGTGAGCGACCATATCCAGCAGTCATTGGACCTGATCTGTGATAAAAAACATCATGTATTTTAAAATGACACACTCCACGCGTAACTGTATCCGAAATTTTAGCTTCTGAGCTAACCATAGCAAATGATGAATTGTATTTACGAATGTTTTCAAAATAATTTTTTGACTTTCTTTTTATTGAAGGTTCATTTGAAGTAAGTCCATCATACAATGATTTAAAGTATTCATTTTGACTTAAGGCTGGTAATATTGCTTTACCCTTATGACAACATGAAGTGAATGCAGTCCTTTCACCTAAAGTGACCTCAGATTCGAAATGTTTTGCATTGTAAAACCTGCATTGTAAATGCATTAATCCACAATCAAAAGTATTAAAATTTCTTGGAATGACATTCAGTGCGCATTTAAATGTATCCCTCAAAATAATTTCATCATTTTGTATACTATTTACACTATTTAAATTTGCATTTGGTCTATTATCATTTTGACTTTCACGCGAATATATATTCTTTGTCTCTCACTCCGACCCGTCAATGTTATACTATTTACACTATTTAAATTTGCATTTGGTCTATTATCATTTTGACTTTCACGCGAATATATATTCCTTCTTCTTTGTCTCTCACTCCGACCCGTCAATGTTATACTATTTACACTATTTAAATTTGGATTTGGTCTATTATCATTTTGACTTTCACGCGAATATATATTCCTTCTTCTTTGTCTCTCACTCCAACCCGTCAATGTTCTATGTCGAGGCATAATGGAAGTAGGTGCGAATGTAAAAAAAACATGTAATGAAATTACTGAAACTAAGATTAGACAGGGTTTAATTTAAAAATAATAAAATGTACTCACTTTTTTGAAACCACCAATAATAATTAGGCGAGAGTAAGTCAATTCAAATTTCTGCTACAAAATTTTCCTTTTGCAACAGGTGTGTATTAAGCAAGCTGTATTTCATTTTCAACTGCACATTAATATATAAAACACAGATATCTAATATACAAAATATAAAATAAACGCTTTTTGCCTTGACATACACTCCACAGACTATTGAAAAAGGAACATTTGAAATCACACAAAATTCACAGCTCATTCAGTCAATCTGTCAGTAATTATTTGTTGGCAACATTTTAAAATTCTTTGGCGACACTCTCTACTCTGTGCGACTGTTTGACCACAGACTATTATGTGTTTGACATTGGCAGTATGAACGTACACTAAAATGAAAAAATTATAATTTTATTGCCTGGCAACAAAATTATTTTATTTTTAACAGTTACCATTGTTTGAAAAAGTTTAAATGAATTTTCAAGTGCAAATGAATGTTTTATTTAATTTAATTTAATGTATTTGTAACACATATTATATATAAATTTTAGCTTTCTGCACTCCTTCTACATATAAACTTTAACTATGCCAAATCTCACACTCCTCCGTGCGCGCAATATGGTTAAAAAGGGGTACAAAGTTTTCTCTTCACGTATTAATATATAGATAACCAAAATATGTCATCTATGTATATGTTAAAAAGTGTTGTTGAAATGGAGCACCCTTGTCTAATGTCTTTATTTGTAGGAATGTCTTCCGTTGTCTCACATCTAAGACAATAGTTGCCTTGTAATAGAGGCTCTTAATCACTGTAATTAGTTGAATAAGGAAACCTCTTCTTGCCATTATGCTCCAGTAACTACAATATATGAGTGTGTGTAGGTAGCCATGCAATAATATCCTGCTTCCTTCTACTTGATAGCCTCCAGGCGGGTTGATAGCTGCCGTCCAATTGTCTTTATTGTTTGCCTTTCTTTTTAGTGTGTAGTAAGAATCACAGTTCATATATTCTATAACTTGAGTTGAATTCCAAAATTTGCTCTTGTATGGCTCTTCTACTTTTCACTTGCTTTAGGAAAGTTGTATCTTCTCCAGCCATACAAAACTTTTCCACATTCATCAGATTCTCTACCCAGCTTATCCTGAGTATCTTTCCATAGCATCATGCCTCAAAATCTAGAAGTTCCTTCTTTTACTCTCTCTCACCTATTGTCCATGATTGGCTTCCAAACAACGCGACACCCCACACATAGGTTTGCAAGAATTTCTTCCTCACCTTCAAACCCATATTTGAAATGAATAGGCTTTTCTTCTTATTACTTGCAGTTTTTGCCTGATTTGTTGTTTTCACTATCTCCCTACACCTTCTACTATCACTTGTGATTTCATTCCCAAATAATTAAATTCTATCACTTCTTGGATGATCTTAGTTTTTTAATTCCTGTTTACAGTAACCTATATGTCTTCAATTAAAGCTGTGAGATATATTTTATGAGTTGTATCAAGTAGAATACTCAGTACATATATTACAGTTGTTTATATAGTTACATATAAAATTTTGAAATCAAACAATATGTATCATCAATAAATACGTAAACACAAAGTACTTTTTAATTGCATTTTTGTAGAAAGACTTCATACTAGCTGTTTCAAGGCAAAATAAATATTATATCAATCTTTTTCTTCCGTGGCAATCTTCCTCTATCAAGCCCCGCGTTGGTTGCGGCAATTTATAACAATCAGCTCGGGTTGTGATAGTTTTAATTCAACTCCTTCTGGTGTTATATTAATGAAGTCCAAAATTTCATAAATTTCCCCCTATCTGTCGCTCTCGTGACTCGGCAATACCTGTCTCTTCTTTCTTACCTGATTTAAATTGACTATTATTTTCCTGATTTTAGGCGGCAAATTGTTTGTTTTAAAACAATTAAAAATTTTTCGTAGCTTTTCCTTCTTTCTCAATGAAACCGTATTACTTACCGCACTGTATCGGCTGAATTCGAAATTCGCTCTCTCGCGGCAGTATTATCAACCTGTAATTCTGGTAAAAAATTTTCATTCACTGTGCTATATTAAATAAATTAACACATAAATATTGTCACATGAAATAATAAACAGATATAAATTCTTAGTATTGGTTTATTGGGTAGTGGTTCTACCTTTTATATTGGTTATTACAGGAAATTAGGAAAATATATAAAGTTATGCTCTGGCTTTGAATGATTTATAACTCAGCGGTTGGCTATGTTTGTTTGGGTCGCTGACTGAGCACCAAGCATCTAATGTCGAATTTAATTGTACAATGGTTATTCAGTCAAATGTTCTTTGGATTACAGCAAAAGTTAACAAAATGATTTGAGAAAGTACAATCCTTCACATAAACTCAATCAAATATTACGTTTTTTCTTTACACCACTACTCTTATTAACTAAAGTAATTGTGAGTTCAACTCGTAACTAGAGTTTAAGTTTTATATCGTTGAAAAAATATTTTGGTATTTCCAAATGTGTTATTAATTGAATTGAACAGTTTTTTGATAATTATTATGTGGTTTTTTAAGAGCCATTCAGTGTTTGAGCGTTTGAACCAAGTTAATTATATTGTGCATCAGTGTTTAAGTGTAGTGAATCCAGTCTTTTGTTTTGTTAATTAATTAAATTCTATTCTTTACTCCTTCCTTAACATCTGATAACTTATTTTCATGTATGTTTGGGGCTATGTCTTCCTTCTTGTATTTATTTTTTCGTTTTATATTTTTTATCTTCTGTAATTCAAAATTTTGTTTAGTTCAATCTTGTTAATATGTTTTGCCCATCTTGTATTCCATTTTCATTAATTATTATATGGTTTATCTCAATTGATTGATTCTTTTTGCTAATTATATGGAGCGGCTATTTTTTCATCTGTACTCTACTGAAGCTAATAATGGACTCTTAATAAATTTGTAACGGTTTTTTGGTTCTAACTGCAAAACCTATCCTTCTCATTGGTTGAAACAACTTTGTACCCATTGTTAGAATAGCTTGTGCTTTCGCCCAAAATGGATAAATATTTTCTAATTAAGATAATTTGGTTGTATTACTATTAATACTTCTGTTATTAGTACCACTGAATAGCATTTCTGTTTAATATTATTTTGAAATCAAACATGACTATGTTCTATTCAGTATTGGCTGATTTAGTATTTTGCTACTTTTGTTTTTTATACTTATTTTGGTTTATAAGTGTGTTTTTGAAGTATTTTGTGTTTTTAATGTTCCTTGGCTAAATATATTATGTTTACGTAACTTTTTCCCTAAATGAATGTTATTTGTTTACATTTTACAATTTTCTTACATTTCTTTAGGCCTACACTTGCCTACAATGGTTGACATTGATTATAATTTAATTTTGCTCTTGTTCCTATTTTCTTATTGCTTTGTCTTAGTTTGTTTACAATTATTATGAATTTACATACATTGGTTTATGATTAGTAGTTCTTTACAGACATATTATTGCCTTTTACATCTATATCTAAGAAATTAACATTGCATATTCTTAGGATTTCCTCATCCTTTCAACACATTATTACTGCTTTTTAGTATTATTTTCCCAGCTCAACATAACATAACTTATTCTTAAGATTCTTTTAACAATTATAACAATTTCATAGTTTTATAATACTCCTGCTACCTTCTACTGTTCTCTTTATAACACAACTTCAATAATTAAGTATCCATCTTTTGATGTCTATTCTTCTTTTATAACATATAACTTGTTTATGTTTTGTTTATCCCTTTAACTTTACTAACTTAATATTTTAACACTAACATTCTTTATAACAGTTACTTATTCTTAAAATTTTTGAAAATGATACCTTATTCTATCTTACTTACTAGTGTTTTGTCTTTTTCAAAACTAATTTCTATCACCGTACACCTACTTAATGTATTTTGACATATTGTTTATTATGCTAAGCACTTGTCTTTCACACCTTTCACTTTCATATTATTTATTACTGGTAACTGACATTCTTTATTTATACATTTTTACACATGCACTTGGGTTGCTTTGCTTTACCTAGTGTTTGTTACCTTATTGTTTTTTTTTTCTCGGTATGCACTGTTATATGGTTTTGGCAAGATGTACTTATTATTATTCAGGATATTGGTTGTTAAAACCATCACTAATTATCACTTAGTGTTGTTCACTTATTGTTTTTTTTTTGTAACTCACTCCCTACCTACTTTATGCACTCTTGGTTCAATTTAATATGAATGTTGTGATTATCAGACTAGCTCTATCACGTTTTATTCTCTATACATTTGTTTATTATCCTTTGATTTCATTGTTCAGTTTATTTGCTATTTGTCTACTTAACATTTAGTCTACACTTACATACATAGAATTATATTATTTCTGCTGGTGGTTTGTACCTTCAGGGTTCAATTATTCATTTAATTATTGTCACTTTTATGACATTTTTATCATAGGTTTAATTATATTTATTTGGTCATTTGGCCAATCAATTGGGTGTGGTCATTGTCATTGTTTAGTGTAAGTTAATGTCATTATTTCGCTATTTATTAAAATTGTCAATTTTCTCATCTTATCTCTTCTTACCTGCATGTTTTCTCTTTATATTATAAGGTATTCCCTCCCTTTTACTGGGCGGCTTTTGGTAACGTAACAATATCAAAGACTCAAAATGAATCTACAGAAAAAAATAATACTGTTGCTGAAAATGCTCGCTGGATATATTTTTCTTCCACAAGTCATTTTTTACTTATTTACAATGCCATCACTACAGGATGGTTTTTGTCTATTGCTATCCACCCTTCATTATGTTATTTTATCAGATGACTGCATTACATATTTCTTCTGACAGGTCTTCTACTAAGGTTCTTTTTAAAAGAAACCTTTGCCCACCATTTATTTTAAAAACTGTGTTTTCTCTTTTCTTCTATTGGCCAAACCATCAATTATTAGCTCCAAAATGTTTGTCTTTTTCTGGTATGTAGAGAGATCATTGCTTTTTGATGCATCCTTTTCGCAGACATTTTTAGATCATAATTTTAAACTTGATTCTACCTGAGGCCTTTCCACTACATTTTCCTTTACTGTACTGTTCTAAAATGTCCAGTTTTTCACTAAACTTGAATCGTGTGAGATGTGGGTATTTTATATTTAAAACTGTACTTAAAAATTAAAAATATTTAAAAAACATTAAAATTGAAAACTTAATGAGTAAATACCAATCTTAAATCAAACTTGCATGTATAGTGAAACAAATACTATGCAATAAACAAAAGACACATGGAAACAATCAGTATCCACTTGTTGATTTAACAGGGTTGATTTTGTGATTAATTTAATGATAAGTTAGCATAAACATAATCCAAAAAAGTTGTGTTTTCCGTGTATCATTCATTAACCTCAATAACCTTAAAGGGTGTCATAGACACACAGACACCAAATCCATTAAATACAGATTTACTGAATAAAGTAACAGTTATATAAGTGCTTGGCTGGAACTTGAAGAAAGTGATTATATTAACAGAATAATAACATTATTGATGATCATAATAAGTCTCCAGGGTTTGTGATCAGGGATGTGGTAGTGTTTCATGTAAGTTTGAAAGACTCTAATTCTAATTGTTCTGTGTAAATCCAGTTAAAAAAAAGGTAAAAAAATTATTAAATACACATGTTTTCCACTGTCTATAAACAAGAAAAAAACAAATATTTTAAATCTCAAGTTATAATCCTAAAAGATTCATAAAAGTACGAGTAAAAATAACATTAATAAAAATTATACTAGAGAAATGGAAATACTACGAAGGAGCTAATACAAGAAATTCTATCTATCTATCTGTAGATCTGTCTTATCTATCTATATCTTTTATCTCCCCCCTTCTCTCTTCCTTTCATTACATATTAATTGAGTATTGTAATCTATTCTGTAACACTTTGATATATTTTATAACAAATTGATTTATACATTTGTTTCTAACATATGTTTTAGATTGATGAAGATACACCTTGCCGACCATATTATACAGGAGAACCAAATCCATTTTGTATGGAAAACATAGATGTAAGCAATTTCTTAAACCTTCATTCGCTGGGTAATCATGAGGACTTTTGTCTCGCTTATGTGTTTACATACAGGGACTTCACTGGAGGCACTCTGGGGCTAGCTTGGGTGGCATCTGCATCAGGTGTGTTTTAATATATTAATTTTATTTAATAATATTTAGTAGGAATTGATCAATTTCTCTGACAGTTCCAGCAGTTCTAAACAACTGAAAGTGGTACCAGCATCTGATCATAATTAAAATTTTGTTTAGCCTTCATGTTTGTCAAATGTGTCTTGCTATATAAAAATAACTGTTTTGAATGGTTTTGTAAACATGTTTAACTGTAGGGAACAGTAAAACTTGTTCTGGCTTTTAATAAAAAGGGAATACCATTTAAATTGAAATTTTTTTGTAGAAATATTGGAGAAATCTGTTTTAAAATATGTATGTCGAAGTGAGAAATGTACATAAAGTTCTATGTACTTTATGATGTCGTTCTGTGTATAACATAGGTATGTCAAGGTCGTTGACTTGACCCAATTTGATCAGCTGATAGTTGATGTTATAAACTAGACCAGTTTCTGGCAATTGATTGATGCAACCTGGTTACTTAATTGAATTAAATGATTTTGATTTTCCGAAATTGATAAAAATTAATATTTTGATAAATTTAAATTTTTTGAAAAAAAAAAGAAAATTATTTTTTTGTGCCTGCCATCTAATTGATGTTTTGAGTTTTAAGTGTATTATTGTTTATGTGTACTGTGAGGGTTTTATTGAATTATATTGTTTAGAATATGTGTGTAAACAAATGTTAGAGTAAGTGAATTCATGTTTAATAAGGTATTCAATTGGTTTTCTTTAGGATTGTTAGTAGTAGTGAAGAGAATTAGGGATTAATGTAAAAGATTTTTCTTATTGCGATTTTTGAGGAAGTACAATTTGGGTTTAATGTAAATGAATTTTGAATATAAAGAGAAATGTTTTGAGAATTTTAAAGGATAATTTTGCTTAGTGAGTAATTATGAGTGTGTGTACGAGCCCAGTAACTGCTAAAGGCAGCCCAGTGTGCATGGTAAGGGGGAACATATCGGTTGAGGATCTGGCAGGCAATAAGGCCAGGGATTTGGATCTTTGGGGGTGGCATGTTCAAAGGTTAGGTGCGCTGTGGTGCATGTCTGTTCGATTTTATGGTGTTGGGATCTCATATAGAGAAGTCCAGTAATCTCGTACAGGTGCGCCCATGGTCGCCGAGCCAGGGGGGTAGTTTACCCATGATGTGTTAAGAACTAATGGGGGGTTGTTGGCACCATATCCTCACCGATCCTCTTAGGGGTTTAGCAATGAGATTTCTTCTGTTTCGACAGAAGATCTCTCATTGGGGGGTATTGTAATGGGGCTAAAAGGAGGGGTTTTTGATTTTATTAAAAAAAAAGTGTAAATTCATTTTCATCTGTGTGGCCAGCCACGTGTTAAACAAAAGCTTAGTCCAAACAAAGAACCAGTGAGGTGAACTAATTGCATTGGAATGTGTCGTGTTGCACACAACTTCGTAATTCTCAGAACTGTAGTGTTGAGTAACACGCGCAAACACCAGCAGGTGCGCAACCGACGCCGATTTGGTAAAACAATATGGCCCGGAGACGATATTTTTCACAATGTGCTCCTGTGCTGGCGGAAACGCAAGGAGAAGTCCCCGCCTACCTTTGTGGCGAAACCAGTGGACACTAGATTTCGTCTACTGCCAACACCCACAAATAACATGTGTTGTGGGTGCAACGACGAAGACCTTAGTAGCAAAGGCGGTGAACGGCGACGAAATTTGTTAGCAGGCAAGGCAGTGATGTCCGCCCGCATATAAAGGCAGTCGAGATACCGTCGCGGCCTCGGCCGGACGCTCGCTATGACTCAGTGGTCCCAAGTAAATTATTTAAAAATGTAAAAAGTAATAAACCGGTAACAACAAGTGAACGTACATCAGAATGGAGTTAGTGCAGTGAAGTGAAGAAAGTTAAGCGTGGAAAACTAAAACTTTTGGACATACTTTCAGTGTTACACAACGATGGATAAGTAACAAACAATCATAATATTTTATAATTTCATAAAAGTTTAATAATAGAGAGCTCGAAATAAATGGGGTTTTAAAGAATGAATGTGAGAGTATGGCAAACTGGGTTAGCCTTGATATTATTAAAACTAAATATTGAAATAGATATAAGATATGAAATAAATGGTTTGTGTTATTCCTATTTACAAAAGACAGTCAGATTTGAGTTAAAGAAGGATAGTCACTAAAATATGGAGTAATAATTTTATTCAGACGAATAACAAATAATAGAAGAAATTAAAAAGTCTTGTTTTATATAACCATGTGTTAGTTAGTTATTTCGCCATTACCACTTCCTAATGTTCTGTGCTGAAAGATTCGTCTAACGTTCCGGGTTCTTCTGAAAATTAGTAGGGGAGGTAGTCAGATTGCAAAATTGTCCCATCTTTTATTAAGGTAGAGTGTTAAGGTTTCGATGTATAGCCTAAAACATCGTGGCGACTCTGGGCTTCTGATTAAAATTTAAAAAGGTAAGTAAGTGAAAAGATCGCAGGTAAGTTTCTGGCAGTATTTTTATTTTAATTTATTTCGATTAAGTTTGTTTCTCAACAATCTGAATCATCATTTGACTCTATAAAAGGTTATTGTATAGTTGTAAGTATTTATATAGCTTAACAACCTTAGTTTCTTATTCATAGTAGACATAAACATTTAAATAGTAATAGTAGTAGACTCTCCCTAAATTACAAAACATAAATAGTATTTGCATTTTTCATTAACTTTCGTTAATTGCTTCAGACAGTCGACAATTCTCAATCGCTTATGAATGCTTGTTAGTTTGATCTATGTTTAGTAAACAACACCTTTAATCAGGTGTGGTTAAATCACACTCAGTATTTATACATAATAAATTATTAATTGTTTGCAAAATTCTTAATGATAGAATATGCAAATTAAGTTGAGGATTGTCATTAGTACTGTTGATTGAATAATATTAATAATGCACCTTAATCTACATACTTTATTTACACACATTGTTAGAATGTGGTTCAATTATATCGTCTTTTCAAATTCTTAACTAAATTTGAGAAAACCACTACTCCCTTTCTTTAAATTAAATCCCGGAATTGCTATGGATTGTACACTTAGCAATCCTTATTTACGCACTGTTACACTTAAAACATCTTCAATACTAGTGTAGTTATGTTGGCACAAATTTAGGTTATGTTACTTTGTTGACAATGGTGATGCGCACAATTATGTAAACAGCTGTTTCCTTGCGGTGACGAGTAGCCGTCTGCTTCCCTCTGCAATTGATTAAAAAATGTCTCGAAATGGCATCTCAATCTGCCGTTCCGTCCTGTGATCATTGTAAAATTTGCTAATTTCTTGGATCTGATTGGTTGACGATCTTTAATTTGATGCACATACCCCCTCCACGCAATATTTTAATTGTTGTTCTTAGCGTGGGTAGTCTGGGTTTGAGATTATAAACATTTGGTCGATTTGACACAAATATCTTATAATTGTAATAACTTTCTTATTATGGAATAGATTTAAAATCTAAGCTTTTCACTTTATTGGTAACACTTGGCTCTTTATTTAGAGTCTACTCATGGTGTGCTTTTGTTCATTATTAACGGAGTTAATGTTTGAGATTATCACGTTATTACTATTCACTATTAATTGTATTTATTCTTAAATTAAAACTATTTAATGGCAATCATATCTCCTTGTGAGCATGCCTTCCAAGTCCTTCAACACTTCTCACTTATTTGTTACTTATATTTAATGACAAAATATGGTGCTTATGCTACCATTGACTTAGCCTAAGAGTCTATCAATTGTATTTACAAATTACTTATTATAAATGGTATCTGGGCAACTTCTGTATTGGTCCAGTTGTAAACATTGAGTTGTTACAACTACTGTTTGTCTTTGTTTGTTTGGAATGTATAGTTATTCCTTGGTATTTTTGTTATTAATATGACCCCTATATGGCACTATTAAGTGTACCTTTAATTTAACTCATATTTGGGAATGTAGTGTCTTTTCAGACCATTATTTAGTTTGAATAGTTTACTAGTAGTAGTATATTGATAGTTAGTTTTGTGTTTTTTAACACACTAGTCTGTTCCTTAGCGTATAGCATTGGATAATAGTAATTACATCTGGTGTCATATGACAGGTGTGCTTATTACACATTATGTCCCTGCTTATAATTCTTTTATGCTATTATAATAGTGATTTCACATCTTACTTATTACATAGGTATCCTTCTGTTATTCCTGTCTAACATTACAGTGTGGTTTTGTCTATGTTTCACATAGTGAATCTCATTTTGGCTGGTTTTGTTCACTTTCTTTACTTGAATTCTTATATAAAGATTACTCTTGGTATCTGATATTGCTATTGGTAGAAACCTTATTACTTCTACTTGATTTGGGGTACAAAACATTTTAGTTTTGGTATGTTTTACCTACTATTAAATATGAAATTAGGTGGAAAGTACCTGTATTTAGGTTATGTGGTTTTATTATTTGTAGCAACAATGGGTGTATTGAGTTGATACAAATTTACATATTTTAACCTTGTTTTTTAAGTCTATTTTTATTAATGACAACTGGTAATTCATTATTTATTTCCTTTTTTTTATCTTACATGGTTTTTTGATTACTTGACTAACAATTATTATAATTATGAGACAATTCTAATTCTCCCTTATATTACATTGATGCTGTGCATAACATGTCATTATGCTTTTATTTACAGCTTCTTTCATGTTAACATTATTGTTACTTCCACTCTTTGTCTAATATAGGATGTCCTACTCATTTACAATATTATTAGTTGTATATGGGTCATCTAAGTTAGTCAGTTATTGTCTATATTTTCACTCTGTAAATTCTTCAGTTATTATATATACGGGTAAGATGTTAATTTATAGTTGACTGGCTCTTGGAATCTATATTTTATGCCATGGTTGTTATGTGTCTTTCTCGTAGTATGTTTCTTCTTTGTTTTCATTGGTTCCTTACTGACCAAAACTATTGGGTTATTGGTTCCTGTGGTATTCTCACTATTTGGTGTATCTTCTTTCTTCTTATATGTTATTGTTATTGTTATTTACCATTACTTTTTATCAACTCTTATGTTATGAGTTTATTCTTCTCGATGAGTTGCTCATGTAGTTTCATTCGTGGCTTTTTAGATTAAACACTTGGTGTGTCTCGTTGACTCAATTATTATGACATGTGTTAATATTTTTTTTACTGAAATATTGGGCTCATATGTCTTGTTACACACTTAACTACAGTGATAAAAAACATGTATGACCTATCAATAATAATGATAAGTACTAGTCTTGGGAAAACAGAGGATGTTGCCACAAATTGCATTTATTGCCCATACTATGTAACATCAATAAATGTTATTCAACAGTGGAAGCAGACAATCAACCCTGGAATAAAAGTAGGGAAGGACAGTTGTTTTAATTTTTTGTTTTATGTGGATTATATTGAGGGTATAGTGAAAAGTTCCAGGCCTGGATAAGAAAACAATCCTTTTTTTGGAGTAATTTACACTTATATTTATTTCTCAACATAATCTCCATTTAGCTTTATAAACTTGTCTAACGATATTCTAAAGTGATTATGGCAGACCGATGAGCTGATTTATCGAGGTCCTCAAAGTAACCATTTACAGTATCACTGACTTGACTGTTGTCAGTAAGTCTTTTTTTCACTGAAACATTTTTTGAGGTTAGGAAAGAGGTAGAAGTCATTCGAGGGTAAATCAGGCAATATGATGGGTGAGGAAGCAATTTAAACATCAGTTCTTTGATTTTGCCATCATAATAATTGATGTGTGAGATGCTGCGTTGCCTTTGTGTAACAGAACTTTCTTTTTCATTAAATGTGGCCATTTTTTCTTGATTTCGTAGTTTAAAAAGTGCACAGTAAGTTTGCATAGTACTTGTCACTAATTTTTTTCCCTTTTTAAGGTTGTTGATGAAGATTATTCCATGTGCGTTCCAAGAAACAGTTGCCGTAATCTTACCGTGAGAAGGAATTGTCTTTGCCTTCTTTGGAGGTGGTTTACCTTTTGCAGAACATTCTTTTGACAGTTGTTTGGTGTCAGAAGTGTTGTGGTAGACCCAAGTCTCATTAACCGTTATGAATTGATGCAAAAATTCAGTTTGAATTGTAGAGTGCCAAACAGGTTGTTTGACTGTTTTTGGTCAAGTCAGCATACGCAGCACCCATCTAGTGCACAGCTTTGTCTCATATGTTTATGTAAGATATTGTGCATACCTTCTGTTGCACTTTGGTCAAGTCAGCACATGCAGCACCCATCTAGTGCACAGCTTTGTCTCATGTAGATGTTTATGTAAGATATTGCGCACACCTTCTGTTGCACTTTGGTCAAGTCAGCATACACAGCACCCATCTAGTGCACAGCTTTGTCTCATGTAGATGTTTATGTAAGATATTGCGCATACCTTCTGTTGCACTTTGGTCAAGTCAGCATACACAGCACCCATCTAGTGCACAGCTTTGTCTCATGTAGATGTTTATGTAAGATATTGCGCACACCTTCTGTTGCACTTTGGTCAAGTCAGCATACGCAGCACCCATCTAGTGCACAGCTTTGTCTCATGTAGATGTTTATGTAAGATATTGCGCACACCTTCTGTTGCACTTTGGTCAAGTCAGCATACGCAGCACCCATCTAGTGCACAGCTTTGTCTCATGTAGATGTTTATGTAAGATATTGCGCACACCTTCTGTTGCACTTTGGTCAAGTCAGCATACGTAGCACCCATCTAGTGCACAGCTTTGTCTCATGTAGATGTTTATGTAAGATATTGCGCACACCTTCTGTTGCACTTTGGTCAAGTCAGCATACGCAGCACCCATCTAGTGCACAGCTTTGTCTCATGTAGATGTTTATGTAAGATATTGCGCACACCTTCTGTTGCACTTTGATCAAGTCAGCATACGCAGCACCCATCTAGTGCACAGCTTTGTCTCATGTAGATGTTTATGTAAGATATTGCGCATACCTTCTGTTGCACTTTGGTCAAGCCAGCATACGCAGCACCCATCTAGTGCACAGCTTTGTCTCATGTAGATGTATATGTAAGATATTGCGCACACCTTCTGTTGCACTTTGGTCAAGTCAGCATACGCAACACCCATCTAGTGCACAGCTTTGTCTCATGTAGATGTTTATGTAAGATATTGCGCACACCTTCTGTTGCACTTTGGTCAAGTCAGCATACGCAGCACCCATCTAGTGCACAGCTTTGTCTCATGTAGATGTTTATGTAAGATATTGCGCACACCTTCTGTTGCACTTTGGTCAAGTCAGCATACGCAGCACCCATCTAGTGCACAGCTTTGTCTCATGTAGATGTTTATGTAAGATATTGCGCATACCTTCTGTTGCACTTTGGTCAAGTCAGCACACGCAGCACCCATCTAGTGCACAGCTTTGTCTCATGTAGATGTTTATGTAAGATATTGCCCACACCTTCTGTTGCACTTTGGTCAAGTCAGCATACGCAGCAGCCATCTAGTGCACAGCTTTGTCTCATGTAGATGTTTATGTAAGATATTGCGAATACCTTCTGTTGTCATACCAACAGTCTCTACTATCACATTCTCTTTCATTCTAACATCTTCCAGCACATGGGTCATCAGTTGTGCGTGTCCGATCCATTACAAATTCAGCAATCCAGCACTTGACCATTATATTCAATGGAGAAGAGTCCCTCAATGTTCAATGCAGCTTCTTTTTTATATCAGTTGCAGTTGAGCTTTTCAAAAAAAAATATTACTCACAGCATTCATTTCCAATCTAAAGTAATATGCAGTTATCACTGTCTAAATTGAACTGACTAGCAAATCTTATGACTTAAATTGCTTTTAGACAAAAGTGATGACTGTTTGTGGGTGATAGAGTAATTGAACAAGTGTCAGATTTTAATTATGTAGGTTTAGATGTGTCTTTGGTATTAGTACTTATGGAAACTAAGAAGAAACTTAAAGTATCAACGGATATGATAATAATTTTATGATTTGGAGTGGAGTCCCTCAACAAGTCAGAGCACGAGCAGGGGTAGCTATTATAGTCCACAAAAAATGGAGAGATAAAATAAAGGGATGCAACTGGGTGAACAAAAGACTTTTAACAATTGATCTTACGACAACAAGAGGACATTTAGAAATCGTAAGCGTCTATGCCCCAGAACAAGGAAAACGTGAAGAGACGGAAAGATTTTATGAACAGCTGCAGAAGACATATGACATAATAAACAAAAACCACCATATTATAGTAGTGGGGAATTTAAATGCCAGAATAGGTAATCAACCAATCAATAGTATAATAGGCAACCAAGGAGAACCTACAGAGAATGAAAATGGAGGAACACTCAGACATTTTTTACGTATAATAATTTAAAAGTAATTAAGTCATTCTTCCGTAAAAGAGAGATTAATAAATATACATGGACGATGAGGGGCCAAAGGAGTATAATTGATTATATAATAGCAAATAGGAAAACAGCCAATTGTTAAGTTAATTCATTAATACCCATTTACAAAAACAATATAAATCTCCCACTTACCTTAAATTTTGATCCAGGATTCCAGCACAAACTGTGAATGTACACGTGTTTCTGAGGTTATGAAAATAACAGACTCGACTCGCATTAGTGTAAGACAACTAACATTTTATTTTGTTCTTTTTAAATTTTTACTCAAAGTTCATTTTGTTGAGAACTCAAGAACTCATTTCTGCTAACTTAAACTTCTTTATCTCAAACTCATTTCCTATTAATTTTACTACTTAAAAGCATAAACAAGACTTTGAATCATTTTACAAAGAAAATACATTGATTAATACAAGAACATAACTACCTTATTTCTAATTTTTTAACGACCCAGTTTGCTATACTCACACATTCATATGGTAAAATTCTCCATAATTTAATTATAACCCCCTTTAAAATTTTTATTTATTTAATTTAGAGCGCTCTCTTAATTTAGAAAATTTATAAAGTGAAATTGGCAGCCATCTGTTACTTAACTTTGGTATTTTCCTCCTCGCCACGTACTGCACTCGATATATGTCCGAATATGTTTATTAGTTCAACACACTTTTACACTTCCATCACTCCCCTTACTCCCTTTTGAAATATCAGTCCATATTCAAGGATTGATTAATACTTTTTATAAAAAAATGTACTTTTGAGGTGCACGTGTTCGGGGGCTCCCGGCCGGGAAAACGTGTTTGTTCGAACTGCCCAGAGCGTTACCAACGGGTCTCCCTTCCACCGTTGGTCAAGACGGAAACCAATGCCTCCTTGGGTGAAAATGTTCGTCAATGTACTCAAAGTATGAGTTATTCACGTGTGTTAAGCGTTGACGAAATTGCACTGCCCTTCGTCACGTCACTCAAATGGGTGTGGTTTCGTCAGACTTCCGTCAGCAACCTCGCACGTGCCAAACAAATTTCACAAATTTAGCCATATTGGTCTTAGCGTCCTGTCCGCGCACTTGCTCAAGTTGCGCGCTTGAGTGCGTCACACAACCCTATAATTCTGGGAATTCTATTGCGTTGTCGTACACACGCCGCATTCCACTGTTCTTTGTTTGACTATAATCGTTTTATGTAGTGGACTTGCTACCGTATTTACACATGGGGATCACAGTTGAAATGACATAATTTTAATAAAATAAAATACCCCATTCTGCCCCATTACACAATTTCGTGTTAGAAGTGCACAGTGTTTAGAGGGGTCGATGTAGGGTCTATCATTTTTTGGTAGTCAACAGAATTGCCATATCAGAACCATGGATATACAATAGAGTAATTGAAAAACAGAGGAGACTGAAAGAACAAAACCCATTTACTGAAAGAATATAGTATCAAATACTTGTTTCATAATAGGATTAACCAATACATACAAGAAAGGAATACAGCTGGAGATATATAAACAGAATGGAAAATTATTAAAGGCATAATACATAAAACAACAAATATGGTGCTAGGAGAGAGAAAGAAAAACTTTAGAAGGAGGGGATTAAATGTATGGAATGAACACATTGATAAAGCATTAAAAGAAAAACAAAAAGCTTATAATAATATGCTTTCACATAGGACACCAGAAAATGTACAGCTATACAGAGAAAAAAGCTATACAGTATTTGTCAGTTGACCTATTCGTTAGTGGTTAGTTAAAGTTTATTTGAATATGTCCTGTGCATGTAGTGTTACATAACGTCAGTTGTCAGTGACTTAAATGTTCGACTGACTGTATCTGGTGTGGGTTGTGTTGTGAAAAGTACTGTTTACTGTATTTTCAGATTTATCATGAATAGTGTTAATAGTTTGATTTTAAAATCATTTTAAATTTATCACTAAGTGATGAAGATAAATTAATTATTAAGATATACAATTAATTGGGTCTAATAATATTTTAATAAAAACCTAAAGTTGTTCTTGCTTTAGGCTTATTTTTTTGTGCACCACTAGATTTTTTGGGGCGCGAGCTGCCACTGCTGAACAAGAATTTAAAAAAAAAACACTTCTACATTCTCTGATGAAAATACCCATTTTTCTAAAATCCTTTAAAAACTTACAAAGCGATTTTAAGGATGAAATACATATTGACAGTTGATTAACTAATTTGGGAGTGGGGAAGATAAAGAATAGCTAAACAATTTTATAATTAGCCTGTGATAAGCCCTCAGTCTTGTGAAAATACATTACATTGCCATGATATGATACTTTTGATAAAAAGTGTTAACAAAACTCGGTAGATAAAAGGATGCCAGAATGGTGAAAATGTACAAAGTTAATAAAACATGGATGTTTGTTCTGTAATACTTACACCAGTAACTTAATCGTTCAGCAGTTATCAATCAGTTATAGTATTGAAATAGTAGACATTGCTAATAAATTGTACGTGATGGAGTATTATTATACACACGATTAAAAGTAAAGTACGTAATTAAGAAAGGTGAATGTCTTGTACCACATTTGTTGCAATTATTCCGCTTCCGCCTAATGCAACGATCGGCGCATCACCAAATTAAACAAAATTAAATCAAGTAATCATGATATAGAACCATTTTCGTACTTTGCTCGACGTCCTGACGTCATGTTCGTTCTCTAGTAGGTTTTAACCGGGCGAAGTTAGTCAGTCGACACGCTGAAATAGCCGTGAGCGCAGAGCTTCTCCTCGTCTCCAAGTCGACCCCTAAGTGCGAAGCCTTTTTACCAAGTAGGAACTGTGTTCCACATTGGGGACGACAATTCCACGTTGGGGACGACAATTCCACGTTGGGGATGACAATTCCATGTTGGGGACCATAACTTCAAGTCGAGGACGATAACTTCATGTTGGTGACAGTAATTCTAACCACCCATTAAAAAACTACAGGAATCCAGCGCTTCACACGATTTTACCTTACGGATGCATACAGATCCTACAAGCTATGCGGAGGCTTGAACCTCCAACTCGTAAGCACGTGGCGTGAACTCCATCTGACTCGACGCCATCATACAATGAAGGCTTTTCAAGTAACACTTTTAATTATTATTAACACCCAGTAGTAGTTGCGCACAATCAATAAAGAAGGAAATATGAACATTTAGTATTACCAGAGACTTTAAGCTATAAGTGAGAGTAAAGACAAAACTCAATAACAATCCACAGCATGCTCGCTGTGAGTAGTCGATCTTGTACACTGGTATTGATACATACGACCGAATTATTTTGATTAATTTGGCCTACTGTTAAATTTCCTTATGAATTGCAATTCGAGTTATTTATTTTGAGATTATTTAACATTTAGTTTATTCTAGATCCAAGGATCTAATAATTGAAAATTTAATACCCTGGCTGATGTGTAATTATAAAAGTATAAAGAGGCTAACTCTGTTCTGCTTAACAAATAAACTCGTTCAACTCTGCTCACCAACTGATGATTTTTTTTTTTTTTTATATGCGCCCCCCTTCATTACACGTAATTCAGTCGCCAAGTAAGCTTTGAAGAACACTATGATTAGAAAGAATTAGAGGTACTAGTTAAGTTTGATAATTATTGTGATTTTCTGTGTTGTTTAATTGTAGTATAATATTGTTGTATTGTGATGTGTATGTTACACGCCTAAAATACGGACAAGGTGTATCACACATTATTTGATGTTTGTTAACATTTTTGTAGGTGCGTCTGGTGGTATCTGTGAAAAGTACAAAACGTATACAGAAACGGTTGGAGGAATGTATCAGTCAACAAAACGAAGTCTGAACACAGGAATTATAACATTCGTTAACTACAACAGCAGGGTACCACCCAAAGTATCACAGCTGACCCTAGCACATGAGATCGGACACAATTTTGGATCACCAGTAAGATTTTGTTTAGTATTGCCATGTAAGAAGATTAAAGAAACATAAACATAATTGTCTGTTGTTGCTATATCTTGATTCTTCTTTTTATCACTATCATATGAAACAGTTTCATATGGACAATGTGTCAGTTGTCATGAAACATGTCTACGCTTAAGTAAAAAAACACTTTTACTGGTCAGGATTAGTGGTTTCACACTGAAGATGTGATGATTCTTGTGAAGCGTGTCTGTGTATAAGTAAAAAATGTTTCTGCTGATCACGTTATTACAATAATGATAATAAACAGTATTGTTTCTTTTTTCCCAACAGTCTAATTATTAATCTGGTATTATAATGTCTTACGTCTTTTGGCCCCCAGTCTCTGATCCATCTTCTGTTGTGCCGGTCTCCTATTTTGTGTCCCAACATTCCAACCCTCTCAAGTCCATGGTGCTTTTGGCCTACCTCTTTTCTCTCTTTTTTTTTCTTTTATCTATCCAGAATGAAGTGTTGAAAAAATGAAATGATAATAAACAAATCTAAACTATAAGTGATGATCGTGTTAAAGAAAAGAAACAAATACAAGTAAGAATGGAAGAAGAATTGGTGATGAAGCAGGTATCAGTATTTGTATCAGGCTTCCAGTATTTCAGAATTACATTGTAAGAAATGGGAAAAAAATTAAGTTGAACAACACAACAGGGAAGGCAAACAAATTGTTTTATACACTAAGTAGATGCCATTGTTGTATAACATAGAAGTAACAAGACCAGCAAAAATAAAAATCTATAAACTAATGGTACTAACTAAACAAAATAAGAGGAATGATGTAAATAAGAGAAGAAGAATAGACAAGAGAAGAGAAGTAAGATTATAGTGAAGCAGAAATGAAGTATATAGTAAGTCACTAGGAATGTAAGCCAGTATTACATTATATGGATTCACCACTGTTGTTACAACAATCCAGTTTGAAAGGCCAATCTATCACAGTCGACCTGCAAAATGAAACAGATCCATCTCATCAGTTGACTAGGCTATGTTATATTAGTATACATAGTAACTATATTTATACTACTGTGTGTGTGTGTGTGTGTGTGTGTGTGTGTGTGTGTGTGTGTGTGTGTGTGTGTGTGTGTGTGTGTGTGTGTGTGTGTGTGTGTGTGTGTGTGTGTGTGTGTGATACACATTATGATATATAGATAGTATATAAATATTTTATATTTTACATATACCATGATAATAGTGTTTATTAGTTTTATATTTATTATATATATATATATATATATATATATATATGAATAAATTATTTGATGAGTTCAAAGTTAAGAATTGAGTAGAGAATTAAGAACACACTTGAAGCAGAGATATTATAAAAAAGACAGTCAATCTTAAATATGGGTTCATCTTTTTTGTACCAAGTGGTTTACAAAATTTTATATCTAGTAAATAAATAGTTAAGTTTTTTTTAGTACCATCGCATATCAAATCATTGAAAATATTGGTCTATACCAAACATTATGAAACTAAATAAATTATAACCTCAACAGTTGAAAATGCTGCTGTACAACCCTAAATCTGATACCATCTGTTTATAATGTATTGTCTTGTGCATATATTATTTGTCCAGTTGTATTGCAACATGCATCCAGTGGAGTGTGTCTTTTTGTTGCTACTACACTAATATAGCAGCATTCGTTTAAATCAGTTAGTTTGGTCACCCTGTTAGATTGTACTCTTTTAACTGGAGCATGAAAAGTGGGTTATAAATGCATATTCCCGGCCACAGGATTGTAATTGGTTAAATAAGAAAGAATTAAAACTAGAATCTTTAGATAAATTTATTGAACAAAAATTAATTTGGATGGAGAATGTGTACAGACAATAAACAGGGGACTACCAGTGTGAGAATTTGGTAAGCAAAAACATTAAGAAAAATGAAGGTAAGAAGATCAGCAGAGATATTAGATAACATGCTGAGTAAAATTGTAAAGAAAAATAGTAGATTATGGTTACAAATAAAGAAAGGAAATAGAAAGGACTGGAATAGTTTTAATAAGAATTGAAGACATTCGTTTAAACTGTTAACATTACCTTGGTCTCTCTTATCATCTGTCGTTCCTTGTACTCATTTATTGCCAAGGTTGTAACTATGTTATACAGTGTTCTTATTTAGAGTCATGCTTTAAGTAATCTTATTTACGTGTTTCTCTAGCACGATTACCCAGCAGACTGTCGCCCTGGTGGACTCAACGGAAACTATATTATGTTTGCATCAGCGACAAGTGGCGATCGGCCAAACAACAGTAAATTTTCTAGCTGCAGTGTGGGCAATATCAGCAATGTCCTAGATGCCATTGAAGACAAGAAGAAAAGAAATTGTTTTGAAGGTAACTATGTTGGTTTTGCTTTTTCTGTTGACCCAAATTGGCTTACATGAAATTCATAAGTAGAATGTGGTCAGTAAATTCAGTCAGTGATTTTATTTACAGCGTAACTGTTATCAGTGATGTGTTGAATTAATGGTATGTACTCTATGAGCTTGTTAGGTACGTAAAATCATAAGTACAAAAATTCAGTTCTTAGTCATAAAATTTAGCCATTTTTATGTTTAATGGATTCTGCCTCAATGGATGAAAAACTTCTTTGTCTTTCAAATAAAAGACAACACTGTATGTATTTATTTCAGATTATAACATAATCAATAATAGAAATAATGGTCCAGTAGTTTTATGAAATCAGGGTGCCGAAGAGATGAAATAATGGTGAAGAGATTTTGTGTGTGTGTGTGTGTGGGGGGGGGGAGAGAGAGAGAGTACTGTGCATTCGTGAAACGACAGCCATCCGCCGACTGTAAGTTCATCCATAAGTATCAAGTACCATAAAGTGGATTCCTGTTCCAACGATAAGTGTAAAAGTGCTCCATAAAAATGTTAATCCAAAATTCTGTCCAGCAAAAAAAATTCTTAATCCAAAAATCATGTCTCAAATAAATATTGTAGCTCCAAATCCCAAACTTGTCTATATAACAACAAATTTTTAGTTACAAAAATGTTTGCAAATAATGTGTACTTTTATTAATACAAAACTTTTCTTACAACTAACAAGTCATTCATTGCACTAACCAGACATGGTGATGAACATCATTGCAACTGATAACTGCATGCCACTGTATGAGCAAGTGTTGTCTCTCTCACTTGAAGACAGAAAATGTTGTTTTTCTTCTTCCCACGTCACTCACACGTACAGTGCATATGCGAATTTCCTTGTTTTATTCTAATTGCTCAGTTAGCAAGTTATCTGGTAGCCCAAGGTTATCTGCAGTTCCTTTGTTGCATAGGATACTGTTGTATCAGTAAGGCTTAAGAACTAAACATACCTGTCACAGAATGCTGGCATATGTTTCACTCCTGTTAGGTATTACTTCTGGAAAGGGTGTTAGGTCTTCTTCAGTTGTTGTAAGGCAATTGTACATCACACCCAACCTAACAGTGATGTTACTGGTTACTTCGAGAATTCTCTCTTTAGTTGCACCTCTCTTTGTAACTCCATGGTGTGCGATGTTGACAAGACACATGCAGCAGTCCAGAATTTATTGATCAAGCACACTGTTTATAAGGTTTTTGTGGATTTATAACATTTATTTAATTTAGTTTGCATCCCGTGTCTCTTCTCAGAGTGCCCAAACCATAAGTAGCACAAGAATACATATTCTATGTTGAGCACTGCAGAGTTCCTCCTGAAACAACCAGGTTCTGTAATTAGCTGGGCTAAGTTATAGTCCACTTCCCTATAACAACGTTATAGTCCACTTCCCTATAACAGAGTTATAGTCCACGTCCCGCTGTTAATTCTAACTTTAATTCGTCTTAGTTATATATATTTTTGTTAAATTATGAAATACACTGTATAAATTGTTTTTGCGTACAGTGTCAGAAGGTGCTTTTTGTGGGAACAAGATCGTTGAAGCTGGTGAGGAATGCGACTGTGGCTACGATGATGATGAGTGTACAGATAAATGCTGCTATCCACGAGTAGTTGGTGAACTAGAAAGCATAAAAAATGTAACAGCTAAAGGCTGCCAGCGCAGAATATTGACTGAATGCAGGTAAGACAATACTCACGGTCTTTACCAGCACAATAGTACGATTTTAGGAAGGCAACCTACTGTATTTTCTCCTGTGAAATAGACAGTGTGAGAATTTGCTAGTTGAATCTACTGTTCTTAGTTTTTATATTTTTTAGACAGTTCTGACACCATATGTCAACACTCCCCTCTGTTAATATATTAATGTATATTATACTCATCTGTTTCAAGCCTAACTGTTCTTCAGATCCCTTCTTTCTTATAATTCTAAACAAGGTTTCAAGACTCATAATTCAATAGTATAACATCTTTACTTGCGTTATAACATAGGGAACCCGTATTTATTAGTTCTGCCAATTAAACAGGCTGCCTTCGTTGTAACAAGCTGAAAATAAATCAGATCACTAAAACAATTAATATACAAGGAGCTGGGGGGGGGGGGGGAGTCTGCTGATTTATGCACTCAATTTAGTATTGTACTAAAGATGCATCTCTTTATTTATGTCTATTTGATTATACATAACATATCAACTTTTAACTTACAGTGAAAATTGTAATGGGTTTTCTACATTAAGATTTTTAATACAGTTAGCGCATTTTACCTCGGATCCGAGTTTATATGTATTACTTATGAATTTAAAGTTTACTCTACTCTCCTTTAATGAATAACTTTATTACTCTTTATACCATTTGAGGAATGGTTTCATTTAGTAGTGCAATGTTCCAACACTACATCACACGTGTTACTTTACAACTTAAGGTTACTGAAGTTACTTGTTACAACATTTATTCTTAAACTTTAGAGATTGTCATTTTGAAGTCTTTTAGTTTACAATTACTTCTATTTCAAAAGATACATATCCACGGAAGACAAACCTCCGCGTCACCTCTTAGTTAATGGTTTTAGTCCTAATCCTCCACGCATGTTTCTTTGGTCCTCTCTCTGTAGTGGGTTGTCATCGTGGTAGTCTTTCTGGTGAAGGTCCTCGGGCTCAACTAATGTTGATTCAGATGTTACGGTGTCATGAAGTCGTCCTGTTTCTCGGCGGTATTGTAAATACAGTTGAAGTCTTCGTCTTCACATTTTACAGTTATGCACATCACATTTGGTAATAGTATGGTTGTATCTGAATTTACATATACAACTCTAAAATAACTTTAACTATATTCCTTACTGGGAGATGTCACCTTACGCACTTAATTTTCTATATTCCTTTCTCTGTTACACACTACATTCTCGTTATATAACTCTTCACACGGTTATTTGAAATTAATAACCACATTTAACAAAAATACAGATTTTGTACAGTGCTCTGCTTTGAGCTGCTTACTGGTTGAACGACGCATCATCTCTGCTCTCTAACTATGTAGGAAGGGTCAGTAAATCGCGCGGATGTTACGCGTCGCAGCGAAATAGTTCCATATTTCTCCTTTATTTAAATGGTTAAAGTTTGGCTTTTTAATTATTCAGAGATATTCTTAATTACAGACGTTATTAAAGTACACTACTGTGGTCTTGTTTAATTATTTAAATAATGTCAAATTTACAAGAATTATTAGTTTGTTTAGGGGTCGGAATTCAAGTTAATTCCGGTTACCGCATGTCTATGCAGGGTTAATTAACAAGGTTTACCCTATCTGTACACTAGTATTCCTTTTTATTTTATTATTAAAACTCTTTATTAAATATTATTATTATAATTTAATGATAGCGATAAAATTTAGTTTAAATGTGCGATTTTATTAAAAATTTAAAATTTCTCAGCCTTTACATTACCTATTTATTAATTACTATATTTTTTATTAATGAAATCGTCACATACTCCGCCGCTTAAAAACAGACTCCGGCTTATTTGGTCAGCATTGTACCGGGAGTATGCTTGGGGATTACAGTGTGAAATTTCTCTCACTCGTTTCTCTGTATAAAATTATGAGCTACATAAGTCACTCTCGACTTGCTAATTCTTACTATCAATATATATATATATAATACTTTACAGACTAATTCTAATACTACATAAAATTCACACATTATAAAATATATTGTAAACATTCTAAATTTTTCTTAACTCTACTACTTACGACTACTACCGGATTTTTCTTTAGTTGTGAGTTACTCTTGTTATAGAATTACTCCTTAAGTAATTTGTTACTTAATTATTACTCATATTCGATGTCAGCTGACTTCTCACTTTGCTCTACTTTCGATGAATAGGATTCAAGGTTGATCAGGCCTCGTACCTATTTATATGATTAGGTAGCCAATTGTTACTCAAGTACTCTTCAGCAGTTGAGTACAAAACATATACCTTTTACTACATTTATTTTGCTTGCACTCTACCATTTCCTTCTTTGTGATAACGTTTTATCTGCGAAATATGTGTTCTTCGTACATATTTTTGAGTAGAGGGTTCATACAGGGCTACAGTTACTGGAGTTAAGTATCTGTGAATTTGATAAGGACCGCACCATCGGTATGATAGCTTGGAGGTTGTCTTATCGATTGCACTACTCGTAGGGTGTGTTTTATACATTACTAAGTCACCGATTTGGTACTTTACTTCATTATTATTATTATTTCGCTCGTGATATTTCCTTGATTTCGCTAAGTTTGCTCGTAAATTAGCGCGAGCTTCATTCCAGATTTTCTTTATATTTTTATCCCTAATTTCAAGGGGTAGCAACTCATATATTTTCCACTTAGTGGATAATGGGTGGTTAGGTTTGTATTTGAACAATAATTCGAATGGGGTAGACTTATGTCCTTCATGATAGGCTGAATTAAAGGCGAATTGTATCCAGGATAGGTTCTGGTCCCAAGACGTATGGTCGTTTGCATGGTAGGCTATTAAAGCAGATTTTAGGTTACGCAAATACCTTTCAGCTATATTACCTTGCAGACGATACTCTGTAGTGGTAATGTGGTCTATTCCTAATTTGAAACACATGTTCCTGAATTCCTTTGACTTAAACTGTGGTCCGTTATCCGACACTAGATGGACGGGAGTACCGAACTCTTTAAATAATCTATGCTGTAAAATACTTACGGTGGTTGAAGCTAATGCTCGCCGCATGGGGTACATCCAGACAAATTTGCTGAAAGAATTACGCAAATTAGTAACATTGTATTTCCTGATTTAGAACGCGGGTAGGGTCCTGAAAAGTCTAAGTAGATTTTGGAGAACGGGGTAGCAGGAATCTGTGAGATTAATTGACTTATTTGGCTGTTTCTCGCTGGTTTGCTGAGTGCACACAACTTACACCTTTTCACGAAATTAGCGATCTCACTGTTCATATTTTCCTAGTGATATTCTTTACGAATTCGATGTATGGTCTTATTTATTCCCATATGTGCTCCAATGGTGGAAGAGTGATAGTATTCCATCAGCATAGGTTTAATAATATCAGGGGCGATTATTCGTAAATATTTTCCGTTCGCTATTCTATAACATAACACTCTCTTACTTAATATGTATTTTTCTGACTTATTTCCTTTATCGAGTTGTTCTATAATTGGTCTCAACCGGGGGTCTTGTTGTTGATACTGGGCTAAGTCCGTAAATGCAAGAGGAAATTCGGTAATTAAAGTATTGATAATCGGCGTTTCTCTACTCTCCTTGTTTTCGTAAGTTTTACTACTCGGCTGGAACATACGTGACAGTGTATCGGCAACTACGTTTTGGGTGCCTCTAATATGTTGTACTTTGAATTTAAAACAATTTAATCTTAATACCCATCTTCCGATATGACCTAACTGTTTTGGGTGATTTAGTAGCCAAGATAATGCTTGGTTATCTGTTTCTAACAAAAACTCTTTATGTTCTAAAAGGGTTTGAACTTCTCAAAAGCGAAAACGATAGCTAAACATTCTAATTCGTATGCGGAGTATTTCTTTTCTTGGTCTGTCAGGGTGCGTGAAGCGTAACTAATGGGTAATCTAGAGTTACCTACTTCCTGATATATTACTGCACCTAGGGCTACACTTGAACTGTCTGTCTGCACTACAAACGGTTTTGTAAAATCGGCTAATTGTAGTACTGGGGGTGATATGATGCTTTCTTTTAATTTCTCGAATGCGGTTTGGTGTTGCTCATTCCACTCAGATTTAACTCCCTTCTTTCTTAAAGTATTTAGAGGTGCTGCAATTTCGGCTAGATGTGGGATATACTTGTGGAAATAATTTATCATTCCCAAAAATTGGGCTATTCCTTTCGCATCCCGTGGTGGTAAAAATTCTCTGATAGCACGGGTTCGCTCGGGGTCTATGCTTACCTTTCCGTTGGCTTTTACGATGTGACCTAAAAATGAGAATTGTGTGACAGCAAAATTTACTTTACTGGGGTTTACGGTTAATCCAGCTTTCTCCAATCGGGATAGTACTTCACGTAGATGTTTAAGATGTTGGTCAATTGATTCGCTGTAGATAACGATGTCATCTAAGTAGTGATACACATATTTAAATTTTATATCATGAAATAATTTTTCTAATAATCTGCTACATACAGAACTACCTTGGGATATACCAAAGGGTACCCTCGTAAATTGGTACAGGTTGAAAGGGACGGCAAATGCGGTTAGACGTTTTGATTCTTCCGAAAGGGGTATTTGATGAAATGCCTGATTTAAATCCATGATGGTAAAAATTTTTGCTTTCGTAAAATAATGAAAAGCACTGTGGATGTCGGGAAGCAGTATAGATTCAAATTCTATCCGTTTATTTAGTTGCTTGTAGTCCACAACTAGTCTATGTTTGTCGTTACTTTTGGGTACTAAAAACGCGGGTAATGAATAAGATGAAGTAGAGGGTTCGATGACTCCTTGTTCTAACAATTTGTTAATTTGGTTCCTCATTACTTCCATTTTTGGAGGTGATAACTTGTATGGGGCTAAACGTATTACTTTATTGTCGCTCAAATTGATTTTGTACTCTATCAGGTCCGTCAGTCCTAACTTTGGGGTGAGGATGTTGGAGAACTGTTTTATTAATGTCTGCATGTTCCGTCTATCCTTACTTTTCAGATGACCTAATTCAGATTTGTGATGTTTTAGATGTGTAGAAGTAGTTCCCGTACTTTCTCTGTTATTTGCATTATCATCCAAGTTATATTTTCGTGAACGATCGAATCCAAAGTAAAATTTCTTATCGTGAATATCTAGAATTATTCCTGTTTTACTGATAAAATCAGCTCCCAATATTAACTCGGGTCCTAACTCGTCGCATACCAACATTGGAAAATACCACGTTAGATTTTTAATTTTTACTTTAAACGTGATGGTAAGTTTTATCATTAAATTTTGTTTATTAGCTGTAGCGCATCTAATATTTACTGATTGACGGCGTTTAACTAAATTATGTTTAAATAATTTATTGGCTAGCTCTTGACTAATTAAACTTCGCGTTGATCCTGAATCAATTAATCCGAGGGTGGATGTAACACCGAGGTCAACTTGTATATTCGGTAATTGACACTTACTGAAATCACATTTATTAATCGCATTACATTTATCAATAAATTTTCTAACATAGGGGTCTAATTATCTTTGGTTATTATTATTTTGTTTTAATTTGTTGTCTCTGAGGGGTTTACCTGTTTTCACGATGCTGCGGAAGACACAGGATTTCGGATCTCCCTGCCTTACATGTTTTTTGGATAATGGGTTTTCCGATTGTACTGTTTCCGTTTACAGTTTCTACTGATGTGTCCAGGTTTGGGTATATATAGTTAGTTATAGTAGTATACATAGTATACTACTATATATATATATATATATATATATATATATATATAGTAGTTATAGCATACATTTTCTTTACGTGGGGTCTCACTGGTTTCCTGTTGAGGTTGAGGCTCCTTGGACTTACCATGGTCATGAAAATTTGTTGGTCGATGAAATGGTCGTCTTTCTCGTAGAGTTCTTGCATCTGAGACTAGGGCTTGCGTTTCCTTTCTATGTTGTGTTGTGGATAGCGATGCATGTCTGTTCTGATCTGCGTACCATATATTTGAAGAGTGAATACTACATTGTTCAAGATCAGCGAAAGTGTGGGGCCTATTTATTAGTGCTAAACGGGAGCGTTCTTCAGGAGATAAGCGTACTAGAATAGTATCGACCAATTGTTTCTCACTCCAGTCGACTTGCAGTAGACGTGAAGATTCTCTGATGTCTGCAATATAGTGGGCCAGTCTTTCATGGGCTCCTTGTACTCGAAGTACAGTATTTCTTTTAATCTCCTCGTAAATTCCCGTGGGGATAAAATATTTGATTATGGTAGTATGAAGTTCTTCTACTGGAAGAGTCGAGTTTAATGATTCCAGTACACGATCTCGTAATGGTGGTTTACATTTGGGTAGGATTACTTGCAGGATTTGCCAATCGTTCAATTGTTGTAGATCTTTTATTTGCAGTAGGTATCTGATGAAATTCAACAGTTTCGTGATACTTAAGCCATCGGTGTAAGGAATTTCATTAATTATTTTCTCTACTGGGTGGATAATCTTTCCGTAGAGGTCTACATTAAAATTTACATTTGGTATACATTTCGAAGGATTTGTGACTGCATTAGGAGTCGTAATCGCATATCGACTAGTACGAGTATGGTGACCACTAGGCTGTGGGGGTTCTGATATCGTTAGGGTATTTAATTCAGTACTAAGTAACTGTTCATGAGTCGGTTGTATCTTCGATACGGTGGGTGATTCGTGGTTCGAGGTGGAGGAAGGGTGTTCTAAAGTAGGGGATTGAACCGGGGAAATATATAATTTTTGTAAGGAGTGCTCAATTTCTTCTATTCTAGATGAGTCTGACTTTCGTCGCAATTCGTTGATAATTATGGGTAATTCACGTAATGCCTCATCCGCAAATTTCTGCACATCGGCAGGGATTACGGTGACGTCAGGCCAGCTTAATAAATTGTTCAACCGGCGGGTTAAATGTTCTATTCGTTGCGTGACGCGCAATATTACAGTAGGTGATTTTTCGTCTTGAAGGATTTGAGATAATAACGTCAGTTCCCTATACTTCGCATAACAGGTTTCTCGTTCGCTGTCATAATCGAGTTCGCACAATCTATCTAACTGCGAGGGTATATCTGATCTGGTTTCGCGTAATGATTTGCGCAATTCAGACACTGTTACGTTCACGTGTTTTAAACCGCGTAAAATAGCTTTGTAGCACAGCTCATCTTTTAATAATAGATCAGGGTTAAATACAGCCATTTTTGAAATGTGAGTGGCTATAAATACTTATTCTACTATTTGCATTAAATTCTATACTACTCTTTCTTTTTTTTTTACACATAAACGATTAAAATGTGAACTTTAATCATTTTACATTGGTAGTGAGAGAGAGAAATCTCACACAGGCGTCAATATACGTTCAACGAAGGGGGAATTCTCGGTTACTAAACACAGGATAATACACGCTTCTTATAACAATAGAACAATCGAAGAGGGTTGCGTATTGTTTAACACAACTTGGCGGGAGGTAACTATGACAGTTTTACACAGGCGTGGACAAGAATATAACCAGTCAGATTTTGTTTACAAACCGACATGTTGATGAATGAAATTTTTGACAAGCACGTACCTGCTGTTATTTCGTATTCTTGTGGTGTGTTAAGTTAACATTATGTACATTCCTATATCTAAATCATAATTAAAATTACTTATTTACTATACTATTATAATAATAATTATCATATTATTTTATTTAAAATTTTAGACACATTTTAGAGTAAATGAGTGAATAGATCAACAGGGTGTCCCAATATTACTCAATTATTATTAATACACAACAGCACAAGACACAATTATTTTAAGCACAAGACACAATTAAGAAAGCAGAGTGGCGCAATTTATAACATCTTTACTTGCGTTATAACATAGGGAACCCGTATATATTAGTTCTGCCAATTAAACAGGCTGCCTTCATTGTAACAAGCTGAAAATAAATCAAATCACTAAAACAATTAATATACAAGGAGCTGGGGGGGGGGGGTCTGCTGATTTATGCACTCAATTTAGTATTGTACTAAAGACGACATCTCTTTATTTATGTCTATTTGATTATACGTAACATATCAACTTTTAACTTACAGTGAAAATTGTAATGGGTTTTCTACATTAAGATTTTTAATACAGTTAGCGCATTTTACCTCGGATCCGAGTTTATATGTATTACTTATGAATTTAAAGTTTACTCTACTCTCCTTTAATGAATAACTTTATTACTCTTTATACCATTTGAGGAATGGTTTCATTTAGTAGTGCAATGTTCCAACGCTACATCACACGTGTTACTTTACAGTTTAAGGTTACTGAAGTTACTTGTTACAACATTTATTCTTAAACTTTAGAGATTGTCATTTTGAAGTCTTTTAGTTTACAATTACTTCTATTTCAAAAGATACATATCCACGGAAGACAAACCTCTGCGTCACCTCTTAGTTAATGGTTTTAGTCCTAGTCCTCCATGCGTGTTTCTTCGGTCCTCTCTCTGTAGTGGGTTGTCATCGTGGTAGTCTTTCTGGTGAAGGTCCTCAGGCTCAACTAATGTTGATTCGGACGTTACAGTGTCATGAAGTCGTCCTGTTTCTCGGCGGTATTGTAAATACAGTTGAAGTCTTCGTCTTCACATTTTACAGTTATGCACATCACATTTGGTAATAATACGGTTGTATCTGAATTTACATATACAACTCTAAAATAACTTTAACTATATTCCTTACTGGGAGATGTCACCTTACGCACTTAATTTTCTATATTCCTTTCTCTGTTACACACTACATTCTCGTTATATAACTCTTCACACGGTTATTTGAAATTAATAACCACATTTAACAAAAATACAGATTTTGTACAGCGCTCTGCTTTGAGCTGCTTACTGGTTGAACGACGCATCATCTCTGCTCTCTAACTATGTAGGAAGGGTCAGTAAATCGCGCGGATGTTACGCGTCGCAGCGAAATAGTTCCATATTTCTCCTTTATTTAAATGGTTAAAGTTTGGCTTTTTAATTATTCAGAGATATTCTTAATTACAGACGTTATTAAAGTACACTACTGTGGTCTTGTTTAATTATTTAAATAATGTCAAATTTACAAGTATTATTAGTTTGTTTAGGGGTCGGAATTCAAGTTAATTCCGGTTAGCGCATGTCTATGCAGGGTTAATTAACAAGGTTTACCCTATCTGTACACTAGTATTCCTTTTTATTTTATTATTAAAACTCTTTATTAAATATTATTATTATAATTTAATGATAGCGATAAAATTTAGTTTAAATGTGCGATTTTATTAAAACTTTAAAATTTCTCAGCCTTTACATTACCTATTTATTAATTACTATATTTTTTATTAATGAAATCGTCACAACAGAGCTAGTGTACTTTTCTTTCCTCAATGTTTTCTGCAGATACTATCTCATATTTTAATCACTTCATCATTGGTAATCTGTTTTTATAGTTAAATATAGTTTCAGTGTTTTCTCTAAAGCGAGATAGTAGTGAATGAAGCAAGTCTGCATACTCTTGGAAAAGCTACACGATATAGCTCATAGTTGCGTTACGTATAATTAGGCATAAAATATTTCAGTTTCCAGTTAATAATGGACATAATTTTTTTACTCTTAAACACCAAGTTTTGTTTCCACAAGAGCAGCATTTAAAAAAATCATTCCGTCTTGCAGTTTTTGGATTGCTTTTTGTAACATTTAGTTTTTATAATTCTTTTTTAATTTTACCATCATTGGTTATACCGTATTTCCCTGCATAATGGTCACACTTTTTATACCCAAAATATAATTTAACAATCTGGAAGATTGACAAAATCTGAAATGAATTGAAGGAAAAATGAATAACTTATTTTCTTTTAATGTTAGGAGCATTGCTATGTATTAATTCATATATTTTTTTAGCAATTCAAAGTTATGTTGACTTACCGCAATCACTCATCAGTGTCTGAAGATTCTCCTTCCTCTTCATTGGTATCGCCTAACTCTGGTTAGTAGTCTGGGTATAAATAATGGAATCTAGTATATAGCCAGTTTCACGGTCACAATGGAAGAAAAATTTTATTCCAAATCATTGACTTTAAATAGTATATACTGTTTTAAAAATATCTGTCCCTTGAACAGTAGTAGACTTTCATCTATACAGATGTTTTGGAATGGACACAAATATTGTTTGAAACAACTTTTTAAATAATCAGCGAGTATACTATAACAACACTAACATTGATATATAATTTAATTTGTGTAGCCCCAAGTTCAGGGCCAATTTATATAACATAACAAATTGTATAATGTATTGATTTCATGGGTGTAATCGTAATAAGAAAATGATACGTTATTTAAGTTTAAAATTGTTCCATTATTTATTTTTATCAAACAAAATTTTTCATTTCGCATATAGAAATACTACCGTACTCATTATTATATCGTTTGTACAAATCCTTCGTACACAACTTATAGCTAACATGTGATGTTAACAAATAAGCCGAAATATATTAAATAAATAAAATCCACTGCCAGAACTTACCTGTACGCATCACAACTACTTACCTATTTAAAATTTTACTCAGAAGACCAAGGTCGCCACGATTATTTTTTTATAGGTAAAATATCGAAAACCTTTACACTCCACCTTAAATAAAAAGGACAATTTTGCTATCTGACCACACCCAATTAATAATTCAGAAAGATTCCGGAACGTTTAGACGAATTTCGCAACACAGAAATGAGAAAGTGGTAATGACGAAATAACTTAGTCTAACACATGATTATATTGTAAATTCAATAACTTAAATTTCTCACACACATTTTATGGATACTACCAGAATACTACAAGATGAAATTTTTTAAATCTAATTTTATTTTGGTACCATTTTTAATCATTATTAAGACAGCCCATTCTGCACATTCTCTCTTTCATTCAAATTCATACGTTACCCCTCGTTTGATTAATTTACAGATCTATTTATTTAGTTTTTCACTGTCACTATTCAGTACGAATAAAGCACGTGTCGGTCACTCGAGCCAAATGTTTATTACTCATTATTGTAAGTCACCACGCCACCGCACAAATGATACTCGGTATTTTGTAACTTCCTCGAGTCCCGGTCGGTATTAGCGATATTGTTGTTTCACTCACATCGTATAAAACAACACCGACTGGGACACCGACAAAACTGTAAACGTTTGTTAACGGAGTCGGCTTCTTGTTGACTGCTTAGCGTCTCTGTCTAATGTAGACTGTGTTTTGGGCGGTAGGAAGCTGCCGTTCACTGCCATCTGATTTCGTCGTCGTTCACGGTTGATTTGTTGTGGCTTATCAGCTCTATGCATGAAACAGTGTGTTTTTTGTGTGGTAACCGTGGACGATCTTTGTTAAGCACTGATTGACGTCACAAAAGAGGCCGGACTTAGACTTTATTTCCTGCCGGTCGGCTAAGGAGATGATGAATAAAATCGTTCCCCAGGCATCTTGGTTTTCGTACGACGGCGTCATTCCGAGCGCGGACTTGTACTGCTCGTGGGTGCGTGGTCACACTTATGCAAAGTTCTGAGAAAATTTAGGGTGGTGCAAATTCCTTGCCGAGTTACATAACAGAAACTGCGTCTTGCCTTTGTTTCAAACTGTTCTACTTGCCACGTGGTCTGTTATAATGGAAATAGCGTTGTCGGAAAATAAAACTTTCACAATATTTTTATAAAATCCCGCAAAAATGAAATAAATAAAAATGCAAATACCCCATACTGTAAGAAATAAACTGACCCAATTTTGGACACGTTACAATACCCCCTCAATGAGAATTCTGCTGTCCAAAACAGAAGAAATCTCATTGATAAAACCCCTAAGAGGACCGGTGAGGAACTGGTGCCAACAACCCCCTTGTTCTTACTCTTCATGGGTACACGACCCCCCCTGGCTGGGCGACTATGGACGCATCTGAACGAGATCACTGGACTTCTCCGTAAGAGATCCCAACACCGAAAAATCGAACAGACAAGTACCACAGCACACCTCACCTTCTAACATGCTACCCCCTAAAATCCTCAGTCCCTGGCTTAGATTATGCCAGATCCTCCACCAATATGTTTCCCCTTTTATGCAAGCTGGGCTGCCTTTAGCAGATACTGGGCTCACACACACTCACATTACATATTGACATCACATATAAAATTGAAAATTTTCACAAGTTATTTAACTGGCAACCCATTGGTTGTTTTCAGGTAAAATTGATTCATAAATTTTTTATAAATTCTAAATTATTCTCTTCCTTGTTTTCTGTTTTTATTTAAAATAAGTTAATTTAAACATTTCTTATAATTAAAAACTTCCTTAACCTAACATGTGATCACTTAGAATCTAACAATACAAGTCAATACAATAAATCAATAAAATAAACATGGTTAGCACACAAATAATAAAATAATCGAAGCTTAAAATATTCATTAGCTGGCAGGCGCAAAATCAAGATTTTTTCCCCCCAAAAAAAATATTTTCCAAAAATTCTAAAAAAGAAAAAAAATTTAAATTTATTAAAATGTTTCCTTTACATTTAGACATTAATTAAAACTTGGTTAAATTGATTAAAAAACACAAGTTGAATGGACTTCCATATGAAACAAGCTTAGCCCGTATATGACCTCACTGTCAGCTGATCGAAACTAGGTCAAGTCCCCAACCTTGACCTACATAGGTTATGTATACTTCCTGAAAATACATTTAACATCTGTAATAAGCTAACATGAAACACAAAAGATAATAAAACAAGACATTTAAAATAACAAAATATTATTACAGATAATAAGCAACTTGACATTTAAATTATTTAAAATAAACAACTCTTAATTTACATTATTTTCAAATTCTATCCAAATTTTGTCACTGGTTTCAAAATAAAAATTTTATATTTTTATTATAAATCTCTCTTCATTTAACAATCTTATTCTCCATTACTGTGGGTGATTCAAATATTTATCTCATTTAATTTACTACTTGCTCTGTATACACATATAATCTTTCTCCCCTTGACTCTACTACTAACAACTTTTACTAACATGACACCCATCTCTATCAAAATCTCTATCAAAACACTCTCTAACCCCAACTTATCATTAAACTCAATTCGCCACCTTCTCTCTATATATATAAAAAAATACTCTCTAACCCTTTGTACTTGGGATACGTGTTTCCCCCCCCCAAAAAAAACTCATTTCCCTTATCTGGCCCCTGGATTCTACCTAAGGCGGCCCCTTCACACTAAAATCGATCCCATCCCGTCCCAACTTATCATTATGTTGCGGACTCCCACATTACACTACCCCCTACTACAAAATTGCCATCCCGAAAATCTCAATCTCATTACCTTACTTCAAATACAACAAAATAACAACATCAATTATAAACAACAATATATCACTCAAAACTCTACATATTTTCTCCACAACTACTGTGTCAACATCAATACTTCTTGAAACTCTATAATATACATTACTTCAAAACAACATTACATTATATTCATCTCTACTATTTCAACTTTAACTTGGACTTCAATTTGGACAGATCTACTTGTCCCACAAAATATGTATCACCCAAAAACTATCTCTTGTTAACTTGCATACATTATTACGTTACTTCTCACTTTATCAGATTACTTTTCTCGTTACTTTAAAACAATATCTATAATACACTGAAACATGACATTAAACATTAATTACTTGGGACATTTATAAACCAATATCAGTGACATTTTATTGCTGATCAGCTGATCTTACTAACACAATGAAAACACCTCTCAAAATTGAACAAATTACATGAAATATATACATTTATCAATACTCACTTCTGACCTCTTTGTTTCCCTCTTTCTGATTTTGATACTTTGTGTTAACCGCCTGCCAGACGGTTTAATTATTTACTTAGTTGCAAATATACACACATAATGAAGACACATATTGTTATCAACGCTTATATCTAACCTACGATAATAAAATAATACATTTAAAATTATAGCATGAACACCTTATATTGAATGTCTGAGCGTATAGTTATTTAAATATTTAAATAGAACACAAGCATTTTTATGGGATCAAAATTTGAGTTAAATATTTTATGTTATAAAATTTAAATTCGTGGCTCCTCTGAGTCACCTCCCATCCACACACTCTATTGCAAGTTATGGAGGACTGTATCGCCCTTTCGCTTTCACAAAGACGGCATAGTTTGGAGTAGTTTAACCTCTCCGTGTCTTTGCTTCGGCAGTTACATTTTAATGTCTGAATATCAACATATTCGTGTTTATAATTAAACGCCCTTAAACGGGTCTACCACCTGGCTATGCTGTTCCTACTCGAACAGAGTGGTAGCCACTGTTCCATAGTACCTGGATTTCCCCTAAAATTCACCCCAATGAATTTCTACTATATACCAATTTCAAGTCAGCTATGGTCAAGGGACTTGATATGACCATAGCTGGCCGCTAGCCAAATCCACGATTAGTGCTGGTAAGGCAGTAATCGCCCGAAAAGTTGGGGAAATCTAACTTCATTTCATTGCCTGCTACATTCATCATTGATATGTGCGACACGAACTGTAACTTTCTTATTTTGGTTATTACTCTATTTTATTCAGATCACAACTCCCACTTACCTTTCAACTTGGATCTGGCCGGATCGAGTAGTGGCGGTATACCCATTTCGTTTGACGAACTATGACAGTACATAAAACGAACCAAGGTTGTGAAAGAAACTAACTCGCAATTTTTTATGAAGAGAATTAACATTTTAATTTAGTTTTGAATCATTTAAATTTTTTACAAACTTTACTACCTCTGAAATATTTTCGTAAGAATTGATCCTTTGCTTGGGTTACATGATTATCACTCTTATTCTATCTTATACTACAGCTTACCTTATTTTATATACACACACACACAAGACTGCCCAGCCTGCAATTTTGCACACACACAAACACAAAAATTATATAACCCTTAACATTTTTTAATAATATCCCTCCCCGTCGGCAACGTGGTCCTCGCGTGCACTCCTCATTCCTTTGTATTTCTTTTTATTGTCCGAAAAATATATATATATAACTATGTTCTGCACTTTTACTTGACCGCGGTCACATACTTTGTTATTGTTAGTTGTTACATTAATTATAAAAAATTTGTTTCTGAGCCCGGTTGACGGGCGGCCTGCGCAGGCGGGAGTCGACAACGAACTGCCGGCGTCTCTCAGTTCCCCACTCCGGGAGCATTTTAGTCAAGACGACGGACATCAATGCCTTCCAGTTAGTCGTCCCAGTTTCGACTCATACTAGTCACGTAGTTGTTGGAGTGACGATAGCAGACGATTTCAAATAGGCACTGGCTAATGTCATAAAAGTGGGTGGGACTTAACACAGCATTTCCGTAGTGAAACCAAATGAAGGATGAAAATTTCCCTCTCTGGCCATTTTAGTTTTTTGCCAGAGCGTCACTTGGAGCGTGATTGAGCAGTTGCGTATGTGCGCTGCCACACACAGGTACAAAGTTCTCAGAATTTTGTGGAGGTAAATTCTTCAGCCGTGTTACACCACTGATTGCGTTTCGCTTTGTTTCCAACTGTTTCTCAACACTGGTCTGTTATACGAACAAATACGTTGCACAATGACAATCCGCCCAAAAACGAAATAAATAAAAATATAAATATATGCCCCAAACGGTTAAAATAAAACACCCAAAATTCGACCCGCTACAATACCCCCTCGATGAGAATTCTGCTGTCCACGACAGAAGAAATCTCATCGATAAACCCGAAGAGGACCGGTGAGGAACTGGTGCCTACAACCCCCTTGTTCTTAATCTCATGGGTACACGACCCCCCCTGGCTCAGCGACCATGGACTCATCTGAACGAGATCACTGGACTTCTCCGTAAGAGATCCCAACACCGAGAAATTGATCAGACTCGCACCACAGCACACCTCGCCTTCTAACATGCTACCCCCAAAATCCTCAATCCCTGGCTAAAATTACTCCAGCTCCTCCGCCGATATGTTTCCCCTTTTTGCAAGCTGGGCTGCCTTTAGCAGATACTGGGCTCACACACATTAACATTACATATTATCATAACACATTAAAATAAAAAACTTCCTTTTAAAATTTATTATAAATTCAAAAAATTCAATATTCAAAAAAAATCTTTTACCAAAAAATTCTCTTCCTCTTTTTTCTAATTTTTGTTTCAATGACTTAACCTAAACATTCCTATTAATACAAGTACATCCTTACTCTAACAGGAGAATCACTTATAGTCTACCAATATAATGCAATACAATAAAATAAACATGGTTAATGCACACATAATAAAACAATCCCTACCTAAAATATGCGTTCGCTGGCAGGCGAAAAATCAAGTTTTTTTTTTTTTTTTTTTTCTAAAAAAAATTAAAATTTTCAAAAATTTTAAAATTCAAAAAAAATTAAAATTTATTCATAAAAAATTTTATTAAATTTATTTATTAAATAACATTTATTAAAATTATTCCAAGATTAGTTTGAATTAATCAAACAAACAAATTAAAATTGAATTCCTACTCTACAAGCTTAGTAGGTGTATGAACTCATCAGCTGATCATAACTAGGTCCAGTCCAAAACCCTTGACCTACATATGTTACGTATAAGTTCTGAAAACACTTTAAACATCTGTAATATCCTACCTTGAAATACAAAACATAATAAAACAAAATATTTAAAACGAACAAATATTAATATAAATAATAAACAGATTGACATTTACATTATTTAAAACAAACAATCCTTGACTTTACATTATTTTCAAATTTTATCAAAATTCTGTCACTGGTTGAAACAAAAAAATAAACAATTATATATATTCTTTATCATGAATCTCTCTGGCTTTTCAACAATCTTACTTTAATATACTGTGGGTGATGTAAATTATTTATTCTCGTTTTTCTGTATGAGATTTCTATACATATATAAACTTTCTCCCTCTGACTCTACTATTCATCAACTACAACTCCCATGACACCCATCTCTATCAAAAATATCTACTAATCAAAACACTCTAAACCCCAACTTATCATTTAACACAATTCGCCGCCTTCTCCCCATATAAAAAAAAATACTCTCTAACCCTTTGTACATAGGATACGTGTTTCCTTCCCAAAAACTCATTTCCCTTATTTGGCCCCCGGATTTTACCTAAGGCGACCCCAGCCCCACTAAATCTATCCTAATCCCGTCCCAACCCTTGTTGTGGACTCCCCAAATACACTACCCCCTAATACAAAATTGCCATCCCCAAAAATCTCAATCTCATTACCTCACTACAAATACACAAAATAACCTCATTAACTATAAAAACAACAATATATCATTCAAAATCTACATAAAGTCTCCATTACCACTGTGTCAACATCAATATTTCACCAAATTCTATAACATACATAAACTCAAAAACAACAGTACATCATATTCATCATTTCAACTTCACTTGGAATTCAATTGGGACAGGTCTACTTGTCCCATAAAACATTTATCACCCATGAATTATCTTTTATTAATTTGCATAAATTGTTATTTTATTTCTCATACCAATATACCAGTTACATGGTATTGTTGATCAGCTGATATCCTAACATAATAAAAACACCATGAATACCATTCAAAATTGGACAATTACATTTAATACATTATCAACACTTACTTCTATTATGTTGATTGCCTGCCAGGCGTCTAATGATTGGCTTAGAAAAAAAATTACACACATAATGAAAATACATTTTATCAACAACTATATCTAACACACAACAATAAAATGATACCTTTAAAATTATAGTATGAACACCTTAATTTACGAGTCTGAGCATATAATTATGTGGACAAAGCACAAGCATTTTTGATTGGATTACACCTTGAATAAGCAAAACTTTTACGTCATAAGATTTTAAAATTCGTGACTCCTTTGCGTCACCTCCCAGCCACACACACTATTTAAGATTATGGAGGACTGTTTCGCCCTTTCGCTTCCACAGAGACTGTATATTTTGGAGCAGGGTTTTACCTCTCCGTGTCTCTGCTTCCGCTGTTAAGTTTAAATTGGTGAACATCATCATGTTCTTGTTATAAAATTATGCACCCTTAAACGGATCTACCACCTGGCTCTGCTGTTCCTTCTCGAACAGAGTGGCAGCCGCTGTTCCATAGTTTGGTGATTCCCCTTTTATTTACCCCCCATCAATTTCAAAATACACCTTTACAACGATAACAGCTATGGCCAGTTATGGTCAGCGCGTAATCGTAATGTGCCCCAACCATAGCTGTTAAAGCTAATCCAATTCCACGGTCAGGGTTCGGTGAGGCCGTGACCGCCCGAAAATTTGGGGAATCACAAGTAAAATATCTTTCGTAACATTAAATTAAAATTTAAATGACAATATTAATTGAGATGGGGTTTTAACCCACTTTATATGGAAGCTTAACCATGAGTAACATAAAATAATTAATACAAAATCTACAACTTTCCCCCATAGCAGTTCCACACTACACTGTTATAATACATCACATAACACAATACACAAATAGCAGTAAACCTGGATTATTAGCATACATCAAACAAACAATTCTCTTTTAAATAATTTATATAAAAATTTATAAACATTATTATTTAAAATTTTTCATTAACTCTTTTTATTTATCATCATGATGAATTTATCCTGTGTTGTAATCAGATTTTCAAAAATTCTAAATTTATTATTAACATATTTTTAATCATTATGTTCCACAGAATAAACCATTTACCATTTATTTACTTATTAATTATTATTAAATCAAAATCTCACCAAACAATTTAAATTCATTATAAAATCCACACACATAACATTCAATCACAATATCTAAACATCTCAACTTATTTAATTCATTTGATTATTAAAATAACATATTTCAATTATTATCAACATTCTACAAATCATTAACTATTGTCTTCATAATTATTTTGTTATTTAATTAGAGTGCAAAAATATTAATAATATTATTATTATTAATACAACATTTTCTAAAACATATACACATTACTTATCTAACATTTTACAATACACAAATGAATTCAATATTATTTACAAAATATACGTCAAAATTGTTCAAGTGTATCTCACTTCAGATGTCCAAATCTGCCATGTCAAACAACCATAAAACAAAATGTTTAATTGTCTTTTATTGTCTTACAGTCTACCCTCCATCGTCCCAAATCAACCTTGGTTTTATATAACCCTGTTGCTTTTTATTTACAAACAAATGGTTACTTTGTGTGTCATAACCAGAACAACCAAATTCACTCATTTTACCAGAATACTCATTAAACCAGTCTACGTTAGGTATTTTTGTTAAGTCTCCGTCATTACATTCATTCACTATCGGTCTAATTATTTTTATCAAATCATGGTAATCATTATTATTCAAATATATTTCTAAGCCTTCTTTCCATTCATCATACTTTCTATTCCAATTATACAATTCTGTTACATACCATTCTCTATTTACCTCTCTCTCTTCATAACACCACATCACACTCTCACAATTATTCCGGACAGAGGGTACACAATTACTCCACAAAAATAAACACCTCAATTCATCTACCAATACGGGACTCTTGCCCTTCAACCACAACACTTGTGGACTCAATAAATCATCATAAACATCATAAATAATAAAAGGAAAATTTGCCCTCTGTTCCCACTCTACCACAACATTATTTTTTCTCTCTCTCTCTAACTCACTGACACATTTTAACATTTCATAATCACTACCTTCCACCAACTCATCAATACTCTCATTCTTTATTTTTACCGTATCACTTTCTGATACCAATTTCTCAAACACATTATTATTCTCGTTATTATTAACATCATTTTTATTTATTAACTCATTGCCTAACACAACACTGTCATTACAGCTTTCGTTAGTATTATTCTTACTCTGTTCTACTTTATTCGAACTAATTTTTGTCATTTCATTGGCATTTCCAAGACATACACTCTTGTCTTGTATGTTATTTATCAACTCGTCAAATTTTATATTTATATTTTGCTGAAACTGAATATTCTGTTCTTCAAATTTTCTTCTCTGTTCATCTAATTTATTGTTGAAATCACTTTTCATTTTATTTAAAATTTTATCATTATCATCAAAACGTTTATTTAATTCCTTCTCATTTATGTCAAAACGACTATTCATTATATTGAATTTAGTCTCAAAATTACTATTCATATTGTTCAAAATTATATCATTATCATTAAAACGTTTATTTAATTCCTTCTCATTTATGTCAAAACGACTATTCATTGCATTGAAATTACTATTCATTCTCTCGAATTGACTGAGCATAACACTCATCATATTTGTTTCCTCTGATTGTTTACTTTTATTAATTGAAACGGGGGTCAATTGAATCCCCGAATCAACGTATATTTCGTTTGTTTGTGGTTGAGACGCAATCGGAGTGGAATGAACTATTACATTGCTGCCGCCAGCTGTTTCTGTAACGGCACCCGTCTCCCCCCTCAACATGCCACTTTCATCCAGTGATTGCGACTCAAGGCCACTTTCACTCATTTCTACGTTAGTTATATTGCTTTGTTTAGTATTCTCAGACATTTTTTCTAGTTTATCGCTTAGTTTTACTTAAGTGTTAACTACAATTGGTTACTCTTCCCTTCCAAAACGTTATACTACAGCATAATAAAATAAACCTTACCATAATTAAGTACATTTCACGTAACTAAAATTTCGCTTTCATAACCGTACTTCATTCAATGCACTGTCAAAATGTAGGCCGGTGTAATACAACTTTTTTTGTTGTATTACATCCTGCAGTCACGGCACCAATTGTAACTTTCTTATTTTGGTTATTACTCTATTTTATTCAGATCACAACTCCCACTTACCTTTCAACTTGGATCTGGCCGGATCGAGTAGTGGCGGTATACCCATTTCGTTTGACGAACTATGACAGTACATAAAACGAACCAAGGTTGTGAAAGAAACTAACTCGCAATTTTTTATGAAGAGAATTAACATTTTAATTTAGTTTTGAATCATTTAAATTTTTTACAAACTTTACTACCTCTGAAATATTTTCGTAAGAATTGATCCTTTGCTTGGGTTACATGATTATCACTCTTATTCTATCTTATACTACAGCTTACCTTATTTTATATACACACACACACAAGACTGCCCAGCCTGCAATTTTGCACACACACAAACACAAAAATTATATAACCCTTAACATTTTTTAATAATATCCCTCCCCGTCGGCAACGTGGTCCTCGCGTGCACTCCTCATTCCTTTGTATTTCTTTTTATTGTCCGAAAAATATATATATATATAACTATGTTCTGCACTTTTACTTGACCGCGGTCACATACTTTGTTATTGTTAGTTGTTACATTAATTATAAAAAATTTGTTTCTGAGCCCGGTTGACGGGCGGCCTGCGCAGGCGGGAGTCGACAACGAACTGCCGGCGTCTCTCAGTTCCCCACTCCGGGAGCATTTTAGTCAAGACGACGGACATCAATGCCTTCCAGTTAGTCGTCCCAGTTTCGACTCATACTAGTCACGTAGTTGTTGGAGTGACGATAGCAGACGATTTCAAATAGGCACTGGCTAATGTCATAAAAGTGGGTGGGACTTAACACAGCATTTCCGTAGTGAAACCAAATGAAGGATGAAAATTTCCCTCTCTGGCCATTTTAGTTTTTTGCCAGAGCGTCACTTGGAGCGTGATTGAGCAGTTGCGTATGTGCGCTGCCACACACAGGTACAAAGTTCTCAGAATTTTGTGGAGGTAAATTCTTCAGCCGTGTTACACCACTGATTGCGTTTCGCTTTGTTTCCAACTGTTTCTCAACACTGGTCTGTTATACGAACAAATACGTTGCACAATGACAATCCGCCCAAAAACGAAATAAATAAAAATATAAATATATGCCCCAAACGGTTAAAATAAAACACCCAAAATTCGACCCGCTACAGAACGTCTATCAGTGTGTAACTTGAGTTTACACAAAAAAAATGTGTCGCACATTTTCGCCATTTGGCCTCCAATGGAGGTAACACTCTCTGTCACCCCCAACCCATTTCGCTATCTACGGGAGCAGAGGCCACCCCCGCAATAGCACCTTAATAACTCTAACTAAATTTTTATATACATTCTAATATAATATTTTCATCAATAATCATTTAACTCATTCATAACTTTCTACCATTGGACTTTCTGAAAATTTTCAAAATTTATTATTAATAATTAGTATATATCATTTTTCATTTATTATTAAATTTTTGAATTATCATTTTTATTGAACACAATTATTTCAAATAATCTCACTATTGACTTAAAATCTTGGTTACACCTGTAAACATTTTTATTATACATGATTCATATTGTAAAAGTTCTATACTTACAGTCCATTTAACATGGTATACACATAACATCTACCCCCTACACCCCAATACTTTCACCTCACTTCTGAAACATTTAACACAAATATTAGTTTACATCAACCAATCTATTATTTAATTACCAAATTCATCTCGAAAAAAAAATAATTTAACTTCCTCAGAAAATTTAATTATATAACATTCAAATAATCAATCAAAATATTTTAAACATTTCAAATTGTTTTAATTAAATTCATTATTAAAATATAAGTTCCATTATTATTGTTTGCCATTATACAAATTAGCCAATTACTGTTTCCAAAATTAATGTTATTATTTCTTTAAATTGCAAAATATTATTATTACAACAATTAATTACCTACATACACTGTTCACTTAACCACAACACATACAATTGGCTTTACTACATATTTATTTACAAATCTGATTCATTATTTATTCAGTTATCACATTTCAATGTCCAACTCAGCTAGGTCAAACCCCCTAAAACAAAATATTTAACTGTCCTTTACTGTTTTATGGTTTAGCCTCCATCGTCAAAAAGATATCTCACATATTTATAGACTAAATGATTTTTGTTCACCTTTAGTTTATTATTATTGTTTTCATAAACCATTATTTCTAAGTTCATCATACCATCTATTATTTCATACAACCTGTCGCGATCAGTGAATTTTGTCCCGTCTCCGTCAGTAATTTTTCTAAACACCCAATCAATTATTTTATCATTATTTATAACAGTTTTATTCCAATATTCCTCCATCTCTGTTTCATAATACAATTCCCTTTCTTCATCTCTCTCAATATCTAATACCTGCACCAACATCTCATAACCTCTATTAATCTCAAAAATTTTTATTCCTCTCTCTCTTTCATTACAACACCTCTCATAACCATACTGAACTCTCCCATTCCATGCAGAGGGCAATACCACAAAATTATCTAAATACCATCTGGCCCTACCAGATAAACACAAAAAACTTATTTTACCTTCTGAAGAACTCTCGTCTTCTACAAAAACTATTGAGGAACTCTTGTCCTCCATCAACAATTGTGAAGTCTCTGCTTCACATTTAACCCCATAAAAATTTGCCCCCTGTTCCCCTTCTACATTTAAACTACCCCTATACTCCCTTTCTAAATCATAAACACTAACTAGCAATCCATGATCAACCTCAACTCTCATTCTACTCTCATTTTCACTATTGTCTATTGTTATCACCTTTTGATACCCCATTTTCAGCTATACAATCATTATTCTTATTATTTACCATTATTTCATCATTAGAACTAATTATATCAACATCACCACTTACCTCTGAATTGTAATCACCATCATTATTTTCACTAGTTAACCCTACTTCTCCCACTATTTTATCCCTGTTATTTATTAATTCCTTATCGTTCTCACTCACCTGGTTAATTATTTCTTCTCTATCATTAAAAACATTATTACCACTTACCTGTTTTGATTCAACTTCTGTACTCTCTTTATATCGGTCTGTCTTTAGTTCCCGCGACCATTCATCTAACATTTTGTTATTTTCGTCAAACCGTTTATTAATTTTATCAAAATGTTTATTCATCATTTCATTCATTGTTATCAACAAATTCATCACGTCCTCCAATGAACGGTCCTTTTTTACTACCTCCACACTGTCGTCATCATTATCACTAGGCCTATTTACTGTCTTATTTTCTACCACTTTTACTTCAGCTATCTTACCTTCATCATTGGTCATCTCCCTATGTTTATTGATTTCTGCAAATATTCCTTCTTCCTGTTCTTCCATTCGTGTTAACCTATCGTCTAAATTACCCCATTCCTCGTTTGTCATCTCACCCACAACACCTCGAAATTCATTCTCCCACTCATCCCACGCAAAATCACTATCATTACTTTGTATTATAGACATTTTTAAAGTTCGTTTGTATAACACTTTTATATATGAAACTACTATTTTTCTATACTCAAAACGCCTACTAACTACTGTGAATCACACCACAAACATAACCTACTCACACGTAAATACGTATTCGAAATATTGTTTACAAATTCGTCATTACCACATCCTATTTTCTGTGCATTAAAATAGGTCTATCTCGTATAAAATTACAATTAAACGAAAATCCTGGCAGGGTCGCCAATATGATGTTAACAAATAAGCCGAAATATATTAAATAAATAAAATCCACTGCCAGAACTTACCTGTACGCATCACAACTACTTACCTATTTAAAATTTTACTCTGAAGACCAAGGTCGCCACGATTATTTTTTTATAGGTAAAATATTGAAAACCTTTACACTCCACCTTAAATAAAAAGGACAATTTTGCTATCTGACCACACCCAATTAATAATTCAGAAAGATTCCGGAACGTTTAGACGAATTTCGCAACACAGAAATGAGAAAGTGGTAATGACGAAATAACTTAGTCTAACACATGATTATATTGTAAATTCAATAACTTAAATTTCTCACACACATTTTATGGATACTACCAGAATACTACAAGATGAAATTTTTTAAATCTAATTTTATTTTGGTACCATTTTTAATCATTATTAAGACAGCCCATTCTGCACATTCTCTCTTTCATTCAAATTCATACGTTACCCCTCGTTTGATTAATTTACAGATCTATTTATTTAGTTTTTCACTGTCACTATTCAGTACGAATAAAGCACGTGTCGGTCACTCGAGCCAAATGTTTATTACTCATTATTGTAAGTCACCACGCCACCGCACAAATGATACTCGGTATTTTGTAACTTCCTCGAGTCCCGGTCGGTATTAGCGATATTGTTGTTTCACTCACATCGTATAAAACAACACCGACCGGGACACCGACAAAACTGTAAACGTTTGTTAACGGAGTCGGCTTCTTGTTGACTGCTTAGCGTCTCTGTCTAATGTAGACTGTGTTTTGGGCGGTAGGAAGCTGCCGTTCACTGCCATCTGATTTCTTCGTCGTTCACGGTTGATTTGTTGTGGCTTATCAGCTCTATGCATGAAACATAGTGTGTTTTTTGTGTGGTAACTGTGGACGATCTTTGTTAAGCACTGGTTGACGTCACAAAAGAGGCCGGACTTAGACTTTATTTCCTGCCGGTTGGCTAAGGAGACGATGAATAAAATCGTTCCCCAGGCATCTTGGTTTTCGTACGATGGCGTCATTCCGAGCGCGGACTTGTACTGCTCGTGGGTGCGTGGTCACACTTATGCAAAGTTCTGAGAAAATTTAGGGTGGTGCAAATTCCTTGCCGAGTTACATAACAGAAACTGCGTCTTGCCTTTGTTTCAAACTGTTCTACTTGCCACGTGGTCTGTTATAATGGAAATAGCGTTGTCGGAAAATAAAACTTTCACAATATTTTTATAAAATCCCGCAAAAATGAAATAAATAAAAATGCAAATACCCCATACTGTAAGAAATAAACTGACCCAATTTTGGACACGTTACAATACCCCCTCAATGAGAATTCTGCTGTCCAAAACAGAAGAAATCTCATTGATAAAACCCCTAAGAGGACCGGTGAGGAACTGGTGCCAACAACCCCCTTGTTCTTACTCTTCATGGGTACACGACTCCCCTGGCTGGGCGACAATGGACGCATCTGAACGAGATAACTGGACTTCTCCGTAAGAGATCCCAACACCAAAAAATCGAACAGACAAGTACCACAGCACACCTCACCTTCTAACATGCTACCCCCTAAAATCCTCAATCCCTGGCTTAGATTATGCCAGATCCTCCACCAATATGTTTCCCCTTTTATGCAAGCTGGGCTGCCTTTAGCAGATACTGGGCTCACACACACTCACATTACATATTGACATCACATATCATAAAATTGAAAATTTTCACAAGTTATTTAACTGGCAACCCATTGGTTGTTTTCAGGTAAAATTGATTCATAAATTTTTTATAAATTCTAAATTATTCTCTTCCTTGTTTTCTGTTTTTATTTAAAATAAGTTAATTTAAACATTTCTTATAATTAAAAACTTCCTTAACCTAACATGTGATCACTTAGAATCTAACAATACAAGTCAATACAATAAATCAATAAAATAAACATGGTTAGCACACAAATAATAAAATAATCGAAGCTTAAAATATTCATTAGCTGGCAGGCGCAAAATCAAGATTTTTTTTCCCCCCAAAAAAAATATTTTCCAAAAATTCTAAAAAAGAAAAAAAATTTAAATTTATTAAAATGTTTCCTTTACATTTAGACATTAATTAAAACTTGGTTAAATTGATTAAAAAACACAAGTTGAATGGACTTCCATATGAAACAAGCTTAGCCCGTATATGACCTCACTGTCAGCTGATCGAAACTAGGTCAAGTCCCCAACCTTGACCTACATAGGTTATGTATACTTCCTGAAAATACATTTAACATCTGTAATAAGCTAACTTGAAACACAAAAGATAATAAAACAAGACATTTAAAATAACAAAATATTATTACAGATAATAAGCAACTTGACATTTAAATTATTTAAAATAAACAACTCTTAATTTTACATTATTTTCAAATTCTATCCAAATTTTGTCACTGGTTTCAAAATAAAAATTTTATATTTTTATTATAAATCTCTCTCTTCATTTAACAATCTTATTCTCCATTACTGTGGGTGATTCAAATATTTATCTCATTTAATTTACTACTTGCTCTGTATACACATATAATCTTTCTCCCCTTGACTCTACTACTAACAACTTTTACTAACATGACACCCATCTCTATCAAAATCTCTATCAAAAGACTCTCTAACCCCAACTTATCATTAAACTCAATTCGCCACCTTCTCTGTATATATATAAAAAAATACTCTCTAACCCTTTGTACTTGGGATACGTGTTTCCCCCCCCAAAAACTCATTTCCCTTATCTGGCCCCTGGATTCTACCTAAAATCGATCCCATCCCGTCCCAACTTATCATTATGTTGCGGACTCCCACATTACACTACCCCCTACTACAAAATTGCCATCCCGAAAATCTCAATCTCATTACCTTACTTCAAATACAACAAAATAACAACATCAATTATAAACGACAATATATCACTCAAAACTCTACACATTTTCTCCACAACTACTGTGTCAACATCAATACTTCTTGAAACTCTATAATATACATTACTTCAAAACAACATTACATTATATTCATCTCTACTATTTCAACTTTAACTTGGACTTCAATTTGGACAGATCTACTTGTCCCACAAAATATGTATCACCCAAAAACTATCTCTTGTTAACTTGCATACATTATTACGTTACTTCTCACTTTATCAGATTACTTTTCTCGTTACTTTAAAACAATATCTATAATACACTGAAACATGACATTAAACATTAATTACTTGGGACATTTATAAACCAATATCAGTGACATTTTATTGCTGATCAGCTGATCTTGCTAACACAATGAAAACACCTCTCAAAATTGAACAAATTACATGAAATATATATATTTATCAATACTCACTTCTGACCTCTTTGTTTCCCCTCTTTCTGATTCTGATACTTTGTGTTAACCGCCTGCCAGACGGTTTAATTATTTACTTAGTTGCAAATATACACACATAATGAAGACACATATTGTTATCAATGCTTATATCTAACCTACGATAATAAAATAATACATTTAAAATTATAGCATGAACACCTTATATTGAATGTCTGAGCGTATAGTTATTTAAATATTTAAATAGAACACAAGCATTTTTATGGGATCAAAATTTGAGTTAAATATTTTATGTTATAAAATTTAAATTCGTGGCTCCTCTGAGTCACCTCCCATCCACACACTCTATTGCAAGTTATGGAGGACTGTATCGCCCTTTCGCTTTCACAAAGACGGCATAGTTTGGAGTAGTTTAACCTCTCCGTGTCTTTGCTTCGGCAGTTACATTTTAATGTCTGAATATCAACATATTCGTGTTTATAATTAAACGCCCTTAAACGGGTCTACCACCTGGCTATGCTGTTCCTACTCGAACAGAGTGGTAGCCGCTGTTCCATAGTACCTGGATTTCCCCTAAAATTCACCCCAATGAATTTCTACTATATACCAATTTCAAGTCAGCTATGGTCAAGGGACTTGATATGACCATAGCTGGCCGCTAGCCAAATCCACGATTAGTGCTGGTAAGGCAGTAATCGCCCGAAAAGTTGGGGAAATCTAACTTCATTTCATTGCCTGCTACATTCATCATTGATATGTGCGACACGAACGTCTATCAGTGTGTAACTTGAGTTTACACAAAAAACATGTGTCGCACATTTTTGCCATTTGGCCTCCGATGGAGGTAACACTCTCTGTCACCCCCAACCCATTTCGCTATCTACGGGAGCACAGGCCACCCCCGCAATAGCACCTTAATAACTCTAACTAAATTTTTATATACATTCTAATATAATATTTTCATCAATAATCATTTAACTCATTCATAACTTTCTACCATTGGACTTTCTGAAAATTTTCAAAATTTATTATTAATAATTAGTATATATCATTTTTCATTTATTATTAAATTTTTGAATTATCATTTTTATTGAACACAATTATTTCAAATAATCTCACTATTGACTTAAAATCTTGGTTACACCTGTAAACATTTTTATTATACATGATCCATATTGTAAAAGTTCTATACTTACATCCATTTAACATGGTATACACATAACATCTACCCCCTACACCCCAATACTTTCACCTCACTTCTGAAACATTTAACACAAATATTAGTTTACATCAACCAATCTATTATTTAATTACCAAATTCATCTCGAAAAAAAAATAATTTAACTTCCTCAGAAAATTTAATTATATAACATTCAAATAATCAATCAAAATATTTTAAACATTTCAAATTGTTTTAATTAAATTTATTATTAAAATATAAATTCCATTATTATTGTTTGCCATTATACAAATCAGCCAATTACTGTTTCCAAAATTAATGTTATTATTTCTTTAAATTGCAAAATATTATTATTACAACAATTAATTACCTACATACACTGTTCACTTAACCACAACACATACAATTGGCTTTACTACATATTTATTTACAAATCTGATTCATTATTTATTCAGTTATCACATTTCAATGTCCAACTCAGCTAGGTCAAACCCCCTAAAACAAAATATTTAACTGTCCTTTACTGTTTTATGGTTTAGCCTCCATCGTCAAAAAGATATCTCACATATTTATAGACTAAATGATTTTTGTTCACCTTTAGTTTATTATTATTGTTTTCATAAACCATTATTTCTAAGTTCATCATACCATCTATTATTTCATACAACCTGTCGCGATCAGTGAATTTTGTCCCGTCTCCGTCAGTAATTTTTCTAAACACCCAATCAATTATTTTATCATTATTTATAACAGTTTTATTCCAATATTCCTCCATCTCTGTTTCATAATACAATTCCCTTTCTTCATCGCTCTCAATATCTAATACCTGCACCAACATCTCCTCCTGCATAACCTCTATTAATCTCAAAAATTTTTATTCCTCTCTCTCTTTCATTACAACACCTCTCATAACCATACTGAACTCTCCCATTCCATGCAGAGGGCAATACCACAAAATTATCTAAATACCATCTGGCCCTACCAGATAAACACAAAAAACTTATTTTACCTTCTGAAGAACTCTCGTCTTCTACAAAAACTATTGAGGAACTCTTGTCCTCCATCAACAATTGTGAAGTCTCTGCTTCACATTTAACCCCATAAAAATTTGCCCCCTGTTCCCCTTCTACATTTAAACTACCCCTATACTCCCTTTCTAAATCATAAACACTAACTAGCAATCCATGATCAACCTCAACTCTCATTCTACTCTCATTTTCACTATTGTCTATTGTTATCACCTTTTGATACCCCATTTTCAGCTATACAATCATTATTCTTATTATTTACCATTATTTCATCATTAGAACTAATTATATCAACATCACCACTTACCTCTGAATTGTAATCACCATCATTATTTTCACTAGTTAACCCTACTTCTCCCACTATTTTATCCCTGTTATTTATTAATTCCTTATCGTTCTCACTCACCTGGTTAAGTATTTCTTCTCTATCATTAAAAACATTATTACCACTTACCTGTTTTGATTCAACTTCTGTACTCTCTTTATATCGGTCTGCCTTTAGTTCCCGCGACCATTCATCTAACATTTTGTTATTTTCGTCAAACCGTTTATTAATTTTATCAAAATGTTTATTCATCATTTCATTCATTGTTATCAACAAATTCATCACGTCCTCCAATGAACGGTCCTTTTTTACTACCTCCACACTGTCGTCATCATTATCACTAGGCCTATTTACTGTCTTATTTTCTACCACTTTTACTTCAGCTATCTTACCTTCATCATTGGTCATCTCCCTATGTTTATTGATTTCTGCAAATATTCCTTCTTCCTGTTCTTCCATTCGTGTTAACCTATCGTCTAAATTACCCCATTCCTCGTTTGTCATCTCACCCACAACACCTCGAAATTCATTCTCCCACTCATCCCACGCAAAATCACTATCATTACTTTGTATTATAGACATTTTTAAAGTTCGTTTGTATAACACTTTTATATATGAAACTACTATTTTTCTATACTCAAAACGCCTACTAACTACTGTGAATCACACCACAAACATAACCTACTCACACGTAAATACGTATTCGAAATATTGTTTACAAATTCGTCATTACCACATCCTATTTTCTGTGCATTAAAATAGGTCTATCTCGTATAAAATTACAATTAAACGAAAATCCTGGCAGGGTCGCCAATATGATGTTAACAAATAAGCCGAAATATATTAAATAAATAAAATCCACTGCCAGAACTTACCTGTACGCATCACAACTACTTACCTATTTAAAATTTTACTCTGAAGACCAAGGTCGCCACGATTATTTTTTTATAGGTAAAATATTGAAAACCTTTACACTCCACCTTAAATAAAAAGGACAATTTTGCTATCTGACCACACCCAATTAATAATTCAGAAAGATTCCGGAACGTTTAGACGAATTTCGCAACACAGAAATGAGAAAGTGGTAATGACGAAATAACTTAGTCTAACACATGATTATATTGTAAATTCAATAACTTAAATTTCTCACACACATTTTATGGATACTACCAGAATACTACAAGATGAAATTTTTTAAATCTAATTTTATTTTGGTACCATTTTTAATCATTATTAAGACAGCCCATTCTGCACATTCTCTCTTTCATTCAAATTCATACGTTACCCCTCGTTTGATTAATTTACAGATCTATTTATTTAGTTTTTCACTGTCACTATTCAGTACGAATAAAGCACGTGTCGGTCACTCGAGCCAAATGTTTATTACTTATTATTGTAAGTCACCACGCCACCGCACAAATGATACTCGGTATTTTGTAACTTCCTCGAGTCCCGGTCGGTATTAGCGATATTGTTGTTTCACTCACATCGTATAAAACAACACCGACCGGGACACCGACAAAACTGTAAACGTTTGTTAACGGAGTCGGCTTCTTGTTGACTGCTTAGCGTCTCTGTCTAATGTAGACTGTGTTTTGGGCGGTAGGAAGCTGCCGTTCACTGCCATCTGATTTCGTCGTCGTTCACGGTTGATTTGTTGTGGCTTATCAGCTCTATGCATGAAACATAGTGTGTTTTTTGTGTGGTAACTGTGGACGATCTTTGTTAAGCACTGGTTGACGTCCCAAAAGAGGCCGGACTTAGACTTTATTTCCTGCCGGTTGGCTAAGGAGACGATGAATAAAATCGTTCCCCAGGCATCTTGGTTTTCGTACGACGGCGTCATTCCGAGCGCGGACTTGTACTGCTCGTGGGTGCGTGGTCACACTTATGCAAAGTTCTGAGAAAATTTAGGGTGGTGCAAATTCCTTGCCGAGTTACATAACAGAAACTGCGTCTTGCCTTTGTTTCAAACTGTTCTACTTGCCACGTGGTCTGTTATAATGGAAATAGCGTTGTCGGAAAATAAAACTTTCACAATATTTTTATAAAATCCCGCAAAAATGAAATAAATAAAACTGCAAATACCCCATACTGTAAGAAATAAACTGACCCAATTTTGGACACGTTACAGTACCCCCTCAATGAGAATTCTGCTGTCCAAAACAGAAGAAATCTCATTGATAAAACCCCTAAGAGGACCGGTGAGGAACTGGTGCCAACAACCCCCTTGTTCTTACTCTTCATGGGTACACGACTCCCCTGGCTGGGCGACAATGGACGCATCTGAACGAGATAACTGGACTTCTCCGTAAGAGATCCCAACACCGAAAAATCGAACAGACAAGTACCACAGCACACCTCACCTTCTAACATGCTACCCCCTAAAATCCTCAATCCCTGGCTTAGATTATGCCAGATCCTCCACCAATATGTTTCCCCTTTTATGCAAGCTGGGCTGCCTTTAGCAGATACTGGGCTCACACACACTCACATTACATATTGACATCACATATCATAAAATTGAAAATTTTCACAAGTTATTTAACTGGCAACCCATTGATTGTTTTCAGGTAAAATTGATTCATAAATTTTTTATAAATTCTAAATTATTCTCTCCCTTGTTTTCTGTTTTTATTTAAAATAAGTTAATTTAAACATTTCTTATAATTAAAAACTTCCTTAACCTAACATGTGATCACTTAGAATCTAACAATACAAGTCAATACAATAAATCAATAAAATAAACATGGTTAGCACACAAATAATAAAATAATCGAAGCTTAAAATATTCATTAGCTGGCAGGCGCAAAATCAAGATTTTTTTTTCCCCCCAAAAAAAATATTTTCCAAAAATTCTAAAAAAGAAAAAAAATTTAAATTTATTAAAGTGTTTCCTTTACATTTAGACATTAATTAAAACTTGGTTAAATTGATTAAAAAACACAAGTTGAATGGACTTCCATATGAAACAAGCTTAGCCCGTATATGACCTCACTGTCAGCTGATCGAAACTAGGTCAAGTCCCCAACCTTGACCTACATAGGTTATGTATACTTCCTGAAAAATACATTTAACATCTGTAATAAGCTAACTTGAAACACAAAAGATAATAAAACAAGACATTTAAAATAACAAAATATTATTACAGATAATAAGCAACTTGACATTTAAATTATTTAAAATAAACAACTCTTAATTTTACATTATTTTCAAATTCTATCCAAATTTTGTCACTGGTTTCAAAATAAAAATTTTATATTTATATTATAAATCTCTCTCTTCATTTAACAATCTTATTCTCCATTACTGTGGGTGATTCAAATATTTATCTCATTTAATTTACTACTTGCTCTGTATACACATATAATCTTTCTCCCCTTGACTCTACTACTAACAACTTTTACTAACATGACACCCATCTCTATCAAAATCTCTATCAAAAGACTCTCTAACCCCAACTTATCATTAAACTCAATTCGCCACCTTCTCTCTATATATATAAAAAAATACTCTCTAACCCTTTGTACTTGGGATACGTGTTTCCCCCCCCAAAAACTCATTTCCCTTATCTGGCCCCTGGATTCTACCTAAGGCGGCCCCTTCACACTAAAATCGATCCCATCCCGTCCCAACTTATCATTATGTTGCGGACTCCCACATTACACTACCCCCTACTACAAAATTGCCATCCCGAAAATCTCAATCTCATTACCTTACTTCAAATACAACAAAATAACAACATCAATTATAAACGACAATATATCACTCAAAACTCTACATATTTTCTCCACAACTACTGTGTCAACATCAATACTTCTTGAAACTCTATAATATACATTACTTCAAAACAACATTACATTATATTCATCTCTACTATTTCAACTTTAACTTGGACTTCAATTTGGACAGATCTACTTGTCCCACAAAATATGTATCACCCAAAAACTATCTCTTGTTAACTTGCATACATTATTACGTTACTTCTCACTTTATCAGATTACTTTTCTCGTTACTTTAAAACAATATCTATAATACACTGAAACATGACATTAAACATTAATTACTTGGGACATTTATAAACCAATATCAGTGACATTTTATTGCTGATCAGCTGATCTTGCTAACACAATGAAAACACCTCTCAAAATTGAACAAATTACATGAAATATATATATTTATCAATACTCACTTCTGACCTCTTTGTTTTCCCTCTTTCTGATTCTGATACTTTGTGTTAACCGCCTGCCAGACGGTTTAATTATTTACTTAGTTGCAAATATACACACATAATGAAGACACATATTGTTATCAATGCTTATATCTAACCTACGATAATAAAATAATACATTTAAAATTATAGCATGAACACCTTCTATTGAATGTCTGAGCGTATAGTTATTTAAATATTTAAATAGAACACAAGCATTTTTATGGGATCAAAATTTGAGTTAAATATTTTATGTTATAAAATTTAAATTCGTGGCTCCTCTGAGTCACCTCCCATCCACACACTCTATTGCAAGTTATGGAGGACTGTATCGCCCTTTCGCTTTCACAAAGACGGCATAGTTTGGAGTAGTTTAACCTCTCCGTGTCTTTGCTTCGGCAGTTACATTTTAATGTCTGAATATCAACATATTCGTGTTTATAATTAAACGCCCTTAAACGGGTCTACCACCTGGCTATGCTGTTCCTACTCGAACAGAGTGGTAGCCGCTGTTCCATAGTACCTGGATTTCCCTAAAATTCACCCCAATGAATTTCTACTATATACCAATTTCAAGTCAGCTATGGTCAAGGGACTTGATATGACCATAGCTGGCCGCTAGCCAAATCCACGATTAGTGCTGGTAAGGCAGTAATCGCCCGAAAAGTCGGGGAAATCTAACTTCATTTCATTGCCTGCTACATTCATCATTGATATGTGCGACACGAACGTCTATCAGTGTGTAACTTGAGTTTACACAAAAAACATGTGTCGCACATTTTCGCCATTTGGCCTCCGATGGAGGTAACACTCTCTGTCACCCCCAACCCATTTCGCTATCTACGGGAGCACAGGACACCCCCGCAATAGCACCTTAATAACTCTAACTAAATTTTTATATACATTCTAATATAATATTTTCATCAATAATCATTTAACTCATTCATAACTTTCTACCATTGGACTTTCTGAAAATTTTCAAAATTTATTATTAATAATTAGTATATATCATTTTTCATTTATTATTAAATTTTTGAATTATCATTTTTATTGAACACAATTATTTCAAATAATCTCACTATTGACTTAAAATCTTGGTTACACCTGTAAACATTTTTATTATACATGATCCATATTGTAAAAGTTCTATACTTACAGTCCATTTAACATGGTATACACATAACATCTACCCCCTACACCCCAATACTTTCACCTCACTTCTGAAACATTTAACACAAATATTAGTTTACATCAACCAATCTATTATTTAATTACCAAATTCATCTCGAAAAAAAAATAATTTAACTTCCTCAGAAAATTTAATTATATAACATTCAAATAATCAATCAAAATATTTTAAACATTTCAAATTGTTTTAATTAAATTCATTATTAAAATATAAATTCCATTATTATTGTTTGCCATTATACAAATCAGCCAATTACTGTTTCCAAAATTAATGTTATTATTTCTTTAAATTGCAAAATATTATTATTACAACAATTAATTACCTACATACACTGTTCACTTAACCACAACACATACAATTGGCTTTACTACATATTTATTTACAAATCTGATTCATTATTTATTCAGTTATCACATTTCAATGTCCAACTCAGCTAGGTCAAACCCCCTAAAACAAAATATTTAACTGTCCTTTACTGTTTTATGGTTTAGCCTCCATCGTCAAAAAGATATCTCACATATTTATAGACTAAATGATTTTTGTTCACCTTTAGTTTATTATTATTGTTTTCATAAACCATTATTTCTAAGTTCATCATACCATCTATTATTTCATACAACCTGTCGCGATCAGTGAATTTTGTCCCGTCTCCGTCAGTAATTTTTCTAAACACCCAATCAATTATTTTATCATTATTTATAACAGTTTTATTCCAATATTCCTCCATCTCTGTTTCATAATACAATTCCCTTTCTTCATCTCTCTCAATATCTAATACCTGCACCAACATCTCATAACCTCTATTAATCTCAAAAATTTTTATTCCTCTCTCTCTTTCATTACAACACCTCTCATAACCATACTGAACGCTCCCATTCCATGCAGAGGGCAATACCACAAAATTATCTAAATACCATCTGGCCCTACCAGATAAACACAAAAAACTTATTTTACCTTCTGAAGAACTCTCGTCTTCTACAAAAACTATTGAGGAACTCTTGTCCTCCATCAACAATTGTGAAGTCTCTGCTTCACATTTAACCCCATAAAAATTTGCCCCCTGTTCCCCTTCTACATTTAAACTACCCCTATACTCCCTTTCTAAATCATAAACACTAACTAGCAATCCATGATCAACCTCAACTCTCATTCTACTCTCATTTTCACTATTGTCTATTGTTATCACCTTTTGATACCCCATTTTCAGCTATACAATCATTATTCTTATTATTTACCATTATTTCATCATTAGAACTAATTATATCAACATCACCACTTACCTCTGAATTGTAATCACCATCATTATTTTCACTAGTTAACCCTACTTCTCCCACTATTTTATCCCTGTTATTTATTAATTCCTTATCGTTCTCACTCACCTGGTTAATTATTTCTTCTCTATCATTAAAAACATTATTACCACTTACCTGTTTTGATTCAACTTCTGTACTCTCTTTATATCGGTCTGTCTTTAGTTCCCGCGACCATTCATCTAACATTTTGTTATTTTCGTCAAACCGTTTATTAATTTTATCAAAATGTTTATTCATCATTTCATTCATTGTTATCAACAAATTCATCACGTCCTCCAATGAACGGTCCTTTTTTACTACCTCCACACTGTCATCATCATTATCACTAGGCCTATTTACTGTCTTATTTTCTACCACTTTTACTTCAGCTATCTTACCTTCATCATTGGTCATCTCCCTATGTTTATTGATTTCTGCAAATATTCCTTCTTCCTGTTCTTCCATTCGTGTTAACCTATCGTCTAAATTACCCCATTCCTCGTTTGTCATCTCACCCACAACACCTCGAAATTTCATTCTCCCACTCATCCCACGCAAAACCACTATCATTACTTTGTATTATAGACATTTTTAAAGTTCGTTTGTATAACACTTTTATATATGAAACTACTATTTTTTCTATACTCAAAACGCCTACTAACTACTGTGAATCACACCACAAACATAACCTACTCACACGTAAATACGTATTCGAAATATTGTTTACAAATTCGTCATTACCACATCCTATTTTCTGTGCATTAAAATAGGTCTATCTCGTATAAAATTACAATTAAACGAAAAATCCTGGCAGGGTCGCCAATATGATGTTAACAAATAAGCCGAAATATATTAAATAAATAAAATCCACTGCCAGAACTTACCTGTACGCATCACAACTACTTACCTATTTAAAATTTTACTCTGAAGACCAAGGTCGCCACGATTATTTTTTTATAGGTAAAATATTGAAAAACCTTTTACACTCCACCTTAAATAAAAAGGACAATTTTGCTATCTGACCACACCCAATTAATAATTCAGAAAGATTCCGGAACGTTTAGTACGAATTTCGCAAACACAGAAATGAGAAAGTGGTAATGACGAAATAACTTAGTCTAACACATGATTATATTGTAAATTCAATAACTTAAATTTCTCACACACATTTTATGGATACTACCAGAATACTACAAGATGAAATTTTTTAAATCTAATTTTATTTTGGTACCATTTTTTAATCATTATTAAGACAGCCCATTCTGCACATTCTCTCTTTCATTCAAATTCATATCGTTACCCCCTCGTTTGATTAATTTACAGATCTATTTATTTAGTTTTTCACTGTCACTATTCAGTACGATTAAAGCACGTGTCGGTCACTTCGAGCCAAATGTTTATTACTCATTATTGTAAGTCACCACGCCACCGCACAAATGATACTCGGTATTTTGTAACTTCCTCGAGTCCCGGTCGGTATTAGCGATATTGTTGTTTCACTCACATCGTATAAAACAACACCGACCGGGACACCGACAAAACTGTAAACGGTTTGTTAACGGAGTCGGCTTCTTGTTGACTGCTTAGCGTCTCTGTCTAATGTAGACTGTGTTTTGGGCGGTAGGAAGCTGCCGTTCACTGCCATCTGATTTCGTCGTCGTTCACGGTTGATTTGTTGTGGCTTATCAGCTCTATGCATGAAACATAGTGTGTTTTTTGTGTGGTAACCGTGGACGATCTTTGTTAAGCACTGGTTGACGTCACAAAAGAGGCCGGACTTAGACTTTATTTCCTGCGGTTGGCTAAGGAGACGATGAATAAAATCGTTCCCCAGGCATCTTGGTTTTCGTACGACGGCGTCATTGCCGAGCGCGGACTTGTACTGCTCGTGGGTGCGTGGTCACACTTATGCAAAGTTCTGAGAAAATTTAGGGTGGTGCAAATTCCTTGCCGAGTTACATAACCAGAAACTGCGTCTTGCCTTTGTTTCAAACTGTTCTACTTGCCACGTGGTCTGTTATAATGGAAATAGCGTTGTCGGAAAATAAAACTTCACAATATTTTTATAAAATCCCGCAAAAATGAAATAAATAAAAATGCAAATACCCCATTAAGAAATAAACTGACCCAATTTTGGACGTATACGTAATACCCCCTCAATAAGAATTCTGCTGGTCCCAAAACAGAAGAAATCTCATTGATAAAACCCCTAAGAGGACCGGTGAGGAACTGGTGCCAACAACCCCCTTGTTCTTACTCTTCATGGGTACACGACCCCCCTGGCTGGGCGACAATGGACGCATCTGAACGAGATAACTGGACTTCTCCGTAAGAGATCCCAACACCGAAAAATCGAACAGACAAGTACCACAGCACAACCTCACCTTCTAACATGCTACCCCCTAAAATCCTCAATCCCTGGCTTAGATTATGCCAGATCCTCCACCAATATGTTTCCCCTTTTATGCAAGCTGGGCTGCCTTTAGCAGATACTGGGCCTCACACACACTCACATTACATATTGACATCACATATCATAAAATTGAAAATTTTCACCAAGTTATTTAACTGGCAACCCATTGGTTGTTTTCAGGTAAAATTGATTCATAAATTTTTTATAAATTATAAATTATTCTCTTCCTTGTTTTCTGTTTTTATTTAAAATAAGTTAATTTAAACATTTCTTATAATTAAAAACTTCCTTAACCTAACATGTGATCACTTAGAATCTAACAATACAAGTCAATACAATAAATCAATAAAATAAACATGGTTAGCACACAAATAATAAAATAATCGAAGCTTAAAATATTCATTAGCTGGCAGGCGCAAAATCAAGATTTTTTTTTCCCCCCAAAAAAAATATTTTCCAAAAATTCTAAAAAAGAAAAAAAATTTAAATTTATTAAAATGTTTCCTTTACATTTAGACATTAATTAAAACTTGATTAAAAAACACAAGTTGAATGGACTTCCATATGAAACAAGCTTAGCCCGTATATGACCTCACTGTCAGCTGATCGAAACTAGGTCAAGTCCCCAACCTTGACCTACATAGGTTATGTATACTTTCTGAAAATACATTTAACATCTGTAATAAGCTAACTTGAAACACAAAAGATAATAAAACAAGACATTTAAAATAACAAAATATTATTACAGATAATAAGCAACTTGACATTTAAATTATTTAAAATAAACAACTCTTAATTTTACATTATTTTCAATTTCTATCCAAATTTTGTCACTGGTTTCAAAATAAAAATTTTATATTTTTATTATAAATCTCTCTCTTCATTTAACAATCTTATTCTCCATTACTGTGGGTGATTCAAATATTTATCTCATTTAATTTACTACTTGCTCTGTATACACATATAATCTTTCTCCCCTTGACTCTACTACTAACAACTTTTACTAACATGACACCCATCTCTATCAAAATCTCTATCAAAAGACTCTCTAACCCCAACTTATCATTAAACTCAATTCGCCACCTTCTCTCTATATATATAAAAAAATACTCTCTAACCCTTTGTACTTGGGATACGTGTTTCCCCCCCCCCAAAAAACTCATTTCCCTTATCTGGCCCCTGGATTCTACCTAAGGCGGCCCCTTCACACTAAAATCGATCCCATCCCGTCCCAACTTATCATTATGTTGCGGACTCCCACATTACACTACCCCCTACTACAAAATTGCCATCCCGAAAATCTCAATCTCATTACCTTACTTCAAATACAACAAAATAACAACATCAATTATAAACGACAATATATCACTCAAAACTCTACATATTTTCTCCACAACTACTGTGTCAACATCAATACTTCTTGAAACTCTATAATATACATTACTTCAAAACAACATTACATTATATTCATCTCTACTATTTCAACTTTAACTTGGACTTCAATTTGGACAGATCTACTTGTCCCACAAAATATGTATCACCCAAAAACTATCTCTTGTTAACTTGCATACATTATTACGTTACTTCTCACTTTATCAGATTACTTTTCTCGTTACTTTAAAACAATATCTATAATACACTGAAACATGACATTAAACATTAATTACTTGGGACATTTATAAACCAATATCAGTGACATTTTATTGCTGATCAGCTGATCTTACTAACACAATGAAAACACCTCTCAAAATTGAACAAATTACATGAAATATATATATTTATCAATACTCACTTCTGACCTCTTTGTTTCCCCTCTTTCTGATTCTGATACTTTGTGTTAACCGCCTGCCAGACGGTTTAATTATTTACTTAGTTGCAAATATACACACATAATGAAGACACATATTGTTATCAATGCTTATATCTAACCTACGATAATAAAATAATACATTTAAAATTATAGCATGAACACCTTATATTGAATGTCTGAGCGTATAGTTATTTAAATATTTAAATAGAACACAAGCATTTTTATGGGATCAAAATTTGAGTTAAATATTTTATGTTATAAAATTTAAATTCGTGGCTCCTCTGAGTCACCTCCCATCCACACACTCTATTGCAAGTTATGGAGGACTGTATCGCCCTTTCGCTTTCACAAAGACGGCATAGTTTGGAGTAGTTTAACCTCTCCGTGTCTTTGCTTCGGCAGTTACATTTTAATGTCTGAATATCAACATATTCGTGTTTATAATTAAACGCCCTTAAACGGGTCTACCACCTGGCTATGCTGTTCCTACTCGAACAGAGTGGTAGCCGCTGTTCCATAGTACCTGGATTTCCCCTAAAATTCACCCCAATGAATTTCTACTATATACCAATTTCAAGTCAGCTATGGTCAAGGGACTTGATATGACCATAGCTGGCCGCTAGCAAAATCCACGATTAGTGCTGGTAAGGCAGTAATCGCCCGAAAAGTCGGGGAAATCTAACTTCATTTCATTGCCTGCTACATTCATCATTGATATGTGCGACACGAACGTCTATCAGTGTGTAACTTGAGTTTACACAAAAAAAATGTGTCGCACATTTTTGCCGTTTGGCCTCCGATGGAGGTAACACTCTCTGTCACCCCCAACCCATTTCGCTATCTACGGGAGCACAGGCCACCCCCGCAATAGCACCTTAATAACTCTAACTAAATTTTTATGTACATTCTAATATAATATTTTCATCAATAATCATTTAACTCATTCATAACTTTCTACCATTGGACTTTCTGAAAATTTTCAAAATTTATTATTAATAATTAGTATATATCATTTTTCATTTATTATTAAATTTTTGAATTATCATTTTTATTGAACACAATTATTTCAGATAATCTCACTATTGACTTAAAATCTTGGTTACACCTGTAAACATTTTTATTATACATGATCCATATTGTAAAAGTTCTATACTTACAGTCCATTTAACATGGTATACACATAACATCTACCCCCTACACCCCAATACTTTCACCTCACTTCTGAAACATTTAACACAAATATTAGTTTACATCAACCAATCTATTATTTAATTACCAAATTCATCTCGAAAAAAAAAAATTTAACTTCCTCAGAAAATTTAATTATATAACATTCAAATAATCAATCAAAATATTTTAAACATTTCAAATTGTTTTAATTAAATTCATTATTAAAATATAAATTCCATTATTATTGTTTGCCATTATACAAATCAGCCAATTACTGTTTCCAAAATTAATGTTATTATTTCTTTAAATTGCAAAATATTATTATTACAACAATTAATTACCTACATACACTGTTCACTTAACCACAACACATACAATTGGCTTTACTACATATTTATTTACAAATCTGATTCATTATTTATTCAGTTATCACATTTCAATGTCCAACTCAGCTAGGTCAAACCCCCTAAAACAAAATATTTAACTGTCCTTTACTGTTTTATGGTTTAGCCTCCATCGTCAAAAAGATATCTCACATATTTATAGACCAAATGATTTTTGTTCACCTTTAGTTTATTATTATTGTTTTCATAAACCATTATTTCTAAGTTCATCATACCATCTATTATTTCATACAACCTGTCGCGATCAGTGAATTTTGTCCCGTCTCCGTCAGTAATTTTTCTAAACACCCAATCAATTATTTTATCATTATTTATAACAGTTTTATTCCAATATTACTCCATCTCTGTTTCATAATACAATTCCCTTTCTTCATCTCTTTCAATATCTAATACCTGCACCAACATCTCATAACCTCTATTAATCTCAAAAATTTTTATTCCTCTCTCTCTTTCATTACAACACCTCTCATAACCATACTGAACTCTCCCATTCCATGCAGAGGGCAATACCACAAAATTATCTAAATACCATCTGGCCCTACCAGATAAACACAAAAAACTTATTTTACCTTCTGAAGAACTCTCGTCTTCTACAAAAACTATTGAGGAACTCTTGTCCTCCATCAACAATTGTGAAGTCTCTGCTTCACATTTAACCCCATAAAAATTTGCCCCCTGTTCCCCTTCTACATTTAAACTACCCCTATACTCCCTTTCTAAATCATAAACACTAACTAGCAATCCATGATCAACCTCAACTCTCATTCTACTCTCATTTTCACTATTGTCTATTGTATCACCTTTTGATACCCCATTTTCAGCTATACAATCATTATTCTTATTATTTACCATTATTTCATCATTAGAACTAATTATATCAACATCACCACTTACCTCTGAATTGTAATCACCATCATTATTTTCACTAGTTAACCCTACTTCTCCCACTATTTTATCCCTGTTATTTATTAATTCCTTATCGTTCTCACTCACCTGGTTAATTATTTCTTCTCTATCATTGAAAACATTATTACCACTTACCTGTTTTGATTCAACTTCTGTACTCTCTTTATATCGGTCTGTCTTTAGTTCCCGCGACCATTCATCTAACATTTTGTTATTTTTGTCAAACCGTTTATTAATTTTATCAAAATGTTTATTCATCATTTCATTCATTGTTATCAACAAATTCATCACGTCCTCCAATGAACGGTCCTTTTTTACTACCTCCACACTGTCGTCATCATTATCACTAGGCCTATTTACTGTCTTATTTTCTACCACTTTTACTTCAGCTATCTTACCTTCATCATTGGTCATCTCCCTATGTTTATTGATTTCTGCAAATATTCCTTCTTCCTGTTCTTCCATTCGTGTTAACCTATCGTCTAAATTACCCCATTCCTCGTTTTTCATCTCACCCACAACACCTCGAAATTCATTCTCCCACTCATCCCACGCAAAATCACTATCATTACTTTGTATTATAGACATTTTTAAAGTTCGTTTGTATAACACTTTTATATATGAAACTACTATTTTTCTATACTCAAGACGCCTACTAACTACTGTGAATCACACCACAAACATAACCTACTCACACGTAAATACGTATTCGAAATATTGTTTACAAATTCGTCATTACCACATCCTATTTTCTGTGCATTAAAATAGGTCTATCTCGTATAAAATTACAATTAAACGAAAATCCTGGCAGGGTCGCCAATATGATGTTAACAAATAAGCCGAAATATATTAAATAAATAAAATCCACTGCCAGAACTTACCTGTACGCATCACAACTACTTACCTATTTAAAATTTTACTCTGAAGACCAAGGTCGCCACGGTTATTTTTTTATAGGTAAAATATCGAAAACCTTTACACTCCACCTTAAATAAAAAGGACAATTTTGCTATCTGACCACACCCAATTAATAATTCAGAAAGATTCCGGAACGTTTAGACGAATTTCGCAACACAGAAATGAGAAAGTGGTAATGACGAAATAACTTAGTCTAACACATGATTATATTGTAAATTCAAGAACTTAAATTTCTCACACACATTTTATGGATACTACCAGAATACTACAAGATGAAATTTTTTAAATCTAATTTTATTTTGGTACCATTTTTAATCATTATTAAGACAGCCCATTCTGCACATTCTCTCTTTCATTCAAATTCATACGTTACCCCTCGTTTGATTAATTTACAGATCTATTTATTTAGTTTTTCACTGTCACTATTCAGTACGAATAAAGCACGTGTCGGTCACTCGAGCCAAATGTTTATTACTCATTATTGTAAGTCACCACGCCACCGCACAAATGATACTCGGTATTTTGTAACTTCCTCGAGTCCCGGTCGGTATTATCGATATTGTTGTTTCACTCACATCGTATAAAACAACACCGACCGGGACACCGACAAAACTGTAAACGTTTGTTAACGGAGTCGGCTTCTTGTTGACTGCTTAGCGTCTCTGTCTAATGTAGACTGTGTTTTGGGCGGTAGGAAGCTGCCGTTCACTGCCATCTGATTTCGTCGTCGTTCACGGTTGATTTGTTGTGGCTTATCAGCTCTATGCATGAAACATAGTGTGTTTTTTGTGTGGTAACCGTGGACGATCTTTGTTAAGCACTGGTTGACGTCACAAAAGAGGCCGGACTTAGACTTTATTTCCTGCCGGTCGGCTAAGGAGACGATGAATAAAATCGTTCCCCAGGCATCTTGGTTTTCGTACGACGGCGTCATTCCGAGCGCGGACTTGTACTGCTCGTGGGTGCGTGGTCACACTTATGCAAAGTTCTGAGAAAATTTAGGGTGGTGCAAATTCCTTGCCGAGTTACATAACAGAAACTGCGTCTTGCCTTTGTTTCAAACTGTTCTACTTGCCACGTGGTCTGTTATAATGGAAATAGCGTTGTCGGAAAATAAAACTTTCACAATATTTTTATAAAATCCCGCAAAAATGAAATAAATAAAAATGCAAATACCCCATACTGTAAGAAATAAACTGACCCAATTTTGGACACGTTACAAACAATTTACATACACAGGTTATACATAAATCTTATTATCTAATTTTAATTAATTGAATATTCATTTTGCTCCGGCGTACTCATTGTGTGATCATCTTTTTGCAATTTCTGATTAATTTACTTTAATAATGAAGTTACTTGTATTCCAATTTCTTTAATATTAATTAGTTTTAAAACTTTCTACTGCATATGCATTCTCCTTTATCAACAAGATTTTATTAATTACGTTACTCAAAAAATCAAATATTTCTCTTTATCATTTATGTTACTCTCAATTACTAAATTTATACAAGAGATATTATTCTAAATTTTACTCTGATTTTACATTTATGTACAATTAGTTATTTTAATACAGGTTGAATGTCTTGCATTCTAACTTTAATTAGTGTCTTTCAAATGTCTGTAATTACATTGGTTTTTCATCACCTCGTTTGACGTGGTTAATCATCCGTACGTCCTCCTTTGGTCCTCAGTCTGCGTACTCCGTGTCCTCTTGGTCCTCTGGTCAGATTCTACTGCATGTACGGTTTACTAGTCGTCCCGCCTCACATCATATGCTGCGGGTGTGTCCATAGACCTCCTCGTATGTGCTCTGCTGCTCTGGTTGGACTTCAGTTTGTCCTGTGCCTCTTACTATAAATTTAAATTAGCATCGTCGACTGACATAGCCTCCTGTGGCAACGGTTAAATCGAGAAGAAGAAACTTTATTAACGCGACCTGGTATTTATAGTCAGGTCGTGCAAAAACTCATGTCTGAACAATTTTTAACTTGTCAGATTTTGTCGAAGCGTCTCCCCCACTCTGGTTCAATTCACTATTTTCGCTTATCTTCGTGAATTACAAAGTTTGTTTCACATCACTCGATGCTCAATCGATCACTAATTTTTATATGTTTACAATAAGTAAATTACACTTCTTTATTGTAATTACAAAAAGAGCTATTCACTTTTTATGTATAGTAATTGCACTTTTCGTCATTTCGGCACGGTCTTTTAACCCTTTGTTCACCTTTAATTTCTATACACTTGGTGTCTTTTGTTTTACCCTATCGTACATATTTTCCTTATAATTAAAATAAAATATAAAACTATTCTACTTGAAAAGGATTGGTTACATTTCAGGAATGGACAGGCTTCACACACACAAACAAAATACGCGTGTACACAACGCTAGCAACAGGTGCGTCGGGAACGCGTGTCCCTATTTTTAACTATGATACAGCTTATGCAATCGGAATCTTGTTTATTAATCCGTATTTATTTATTTTTATTATTTATTTCATTTATTTTTGCAATGCACAGTACCGTTAATGGTTGTACTGTTGCAATACATATTTTATGAGGAGGGTATGCGAGATGCAGAATTGTGGGTAAATTGGAGTAATCTAAGAAGTAGACATAATTTTAGAAGACGAAGGAGTTGATATTAGCCATTCAGATAACCAGTAAACCTTTGTTCTCAGTTTTTTTATTTCGGGGATCAGAATTGTTATGGCAAGAAAACAATGAAGTTCAGTATATTTCCAGCATTGGAGACGTGACATTTCATTTGAAGGAACAGCTTCATTTGAAGAAATATAAAAAAAAATATTCCTTGTATTCATGTGACACTTGTCTCATAAGATCTGTGATATATGTGTCAAAGCATTCCAATTAAGATTTGAATGTCTGACACCGGAGGTTGAATTGTCAAAATCATGTTGTTTTGGGACAAAAGTTCCTTCAGCTGTCCATTTGTAATATTCAGTTTTCTTTGTTTTTTTTTTATTGCAGGTCAAATATTATCAGTTATATTACAAGCATTATCAGCAACTGAATCACTCAAATGTAAATAATAAAATAAACGTGCCATAACAACAATTATATGTAACACTTACTGTAAAGATTACAAAATCTCACACACTCAACTGTCAATTAGTTAATGTAAATAAAAAATTTAACTTGGCACTACAACACACATGCATATCACTTATTGCAATGTTTACATAACACCATACACACTGAATGAAATGTCTTTGTTTCAACTGCTTATTTATAACTAACGATAACCGTTGACCTTGTGTGCACAGTGTTTGTTCCATGAGTCACAGCCATAGGCATACTTAACCATTCTGACCAATTTAGAATGACGTGCGACCTAGTATGTCCAGAACAGCATGCAGACAAAAATTTTGCAAGTATACTCATCCATAGTTCTGAAAAGATTAATATGGCCAGAAGAGCCCATTATATGGCTATATGGCTTCTATCTCTGCATCAAAATTTGTTATGTTCAGGCCCACGAAGTGGTGTGAAAATAGGAAGGAGTATTGCCTCCCTCATCATGTAATTTGTCTGTGTAAACTCAGCCACTGGTCTGATGGGCAACTCTCTTCTATTGTGCAGATGGGTAGTTGATTGAGGACTACAAGGGATCAGTCTTTTTTTGTTACATCTAATAATAAATATAATTAATTCACTACCGACTCGGAACACAAAGTTTTTTATGGGTGAAAACATAAAAGTTTTACCTCAGAGCCTGAACCAGTTTTCGTTTTTATAAAGCTTCTTCAGAGGCACATAAAAAACTTTGTGTTCCGAGTCTGTAGTGAATTAATTATATTCAGTTAAGTAACGGACACGTCATGGACAACGAAATCCAAGGATCTAATAATAAAAGATTTGAGTTTATCTGTGGGAAATCTATTGGAGTAATTGGTAGGATGTATGCTTATGTAGAAAGTTCCAGTTGGTTTTCTTTCAGGTATTCCGATATTAGGGAGAGAGAAATTGTTTGGGTTTTCAGAATGTCGATTTTGTAGGATGTTTGAGGTAGTCCTTGAAGTCCCAGGTGCTGGGTATTTTATTTCTCCCTCAAGAGGTTAGTTGTGGATGTACAGTTGCTAGTTGTGTGGCTGATACTGGGGTGGACTTCACAGCTCCACAAATTAGTCTCATTTCATTGCTGTGGCATCTTTCTAATTGTTCAAGGGTTGATTTAGTTGCAGTGACTAATGCTGGACTTCCATATTTTATGACAGTTTTGATCAGTGGCGAAGCTAGTAGTTAATGAATGGGTAGGCAAAAATCTTATCTTAAATTTTTTTGTAAGGAATCACTAAAAGGATGGTGGTTCAAATCGGACGCTGAGGTAGAGTTTGCTGTAAGCGAATGGTTCCACAAACAGCTGTAAGAATTTTACTATAACTAGCAGGGAATCTACAGGTTGGTGCAACAGTGGAACTCATGTCTTAATGTTAATGGAGACTTTTTTTAAAATCGTTGAATAAAAATTGCTTTACAGCTCTATACGTGTTTCTATTGAACAATCCTTGTATTAGTCATACACAATAATACAACTGATTGAACTTCAAATTTTTAAACTTGATTAGTTTCTATGTATATGTTTAATGTTACAAATAATTCAAATAACAATCTTGATCATCTGTTAGTTCAGTGGAATAACAGGGACACTTTTAATAACCGCATAAAATAAACACACTTATAAACAACACAGCGCGCTTCAACTTGAATGTTTGGACCACAGAAGTGAGGCATGCCTCAACGCTCCATGTGTACAGCACGGGACAATCCCCCCTCCCTTCTCTTCCATATCACTCCGGCACATTGCTTACATACGATGTATACAAAAAACGCTGAGGCAAGTTCAGGTTGCCTCATTCGCTTTAAACGAGTTATGCCGAGTCTCACCTGTCACCATCTAGCGGTTGCTCAGTAAAGCACGTTTCGCCCTAATAAATTCGACAGTCGCGGTAACAATGTATAATCTTTACGTTATGTAGTTCATACGTATTTATAATTTTTATTCTACAGAATTTTTTAGGGTAGGCATTGCCTCAATTGCCTCCATGTAACTTCACCACTGGTTTTGATATATGTTTAAATGTTGTTTAAGTGCTTGTAACTTAAGTGCTACCCCAAGTGACTCCTGATAGTCGTTTTAATACCTTCATTTTGCTATTTACTTTCGCCTTTACGTGCTTGGTATGTTTTTTCCAGTTTCGTTTTGCCCATGATGATGCCAATATATCTGGTGTTCTCACTTTTTGGTAATTATTGTTTGTTATATTTGAGGTTAAATGTTGAGTTTCAGTAAGAAGAACTGGTACACTGTTTTTGTTGTATGTATTTCGAAATGATTGTCTGCTGCTCACTCTTGTAGCATTTGTAATGCTAAATTTGTTCCGTTTTCTAATGACTTCTGCTGGTTTGGGTTGTTTTTCTCTCCAGTCCTGATAATCACATCCCTCACAAGATAAACATAAATGTATTAGCTGGGAACACCAGAACTCTTTACTTGATTAGTCTATAATTTTCTTATAACATTCTCAAAGCTGGTTGTTTTTACCTGACAATATTTAAGCATTCTGTGTGTTGTTTACCCATGTTACTAAATGATAAGTTATCAAAAAATATGGTTCTTCATGGTAAGTTGCTGTAACTGTAAGTATATGGATACAATCATTCAATGTGTGTGTGTGTGTGTGTGTGTGTGTGTGTGTGTGTGTGTGTGTGTGTGTGTGTGTGTGTGTGTGTGTGTGTGTGTGTGTGTGTGTGTGTGTGTGTGTGTGTGTGTGTGTACACGTGTGCATGCACATGCGTGCGTGTTTCAGTACAATAATTGCTGTTTGATATGTATTTACAGTCCAAGCCAAGGGCCTTGTTGTAGCAGTGAGACTTGTCGTTTCGTGCCAGCTTCTCACAATGTCAGATGTAAGTCTGAATCTGACTGTAGTTGGTCATCTACTTGTGACGGTCGTTCAGCCGAATGCCCAGAACCAGCCCCTAAGGCGAACAAAACGAGGTGTAATGAGGGGACACAGGTAAGGTTTCGTTGTTTATGTTACATAATGAGAATTGTAATAACATGTTTAATTATGATAGTAAAGATAAGGCATTGTACATTCAGATACTGAATAATGGCTTAAATCGATGTTTTTTATATACTAAATAACTTAATGCATAATATAAATTTGTAAATAAGGCTTTTGATATTAACTTTATCATTAACTTTTCTCAAATGTATATGAAAAGTTTTTTGAAATTAATCGATAGTGCTGTGTTTCAGCTCTGTATAAATGGAGAGTGTACAGGATCAATATGCTTAGAGTGGAATCTACAGGAATGTTTCCTGACATCAAACATACCACACATAGATAAAAGAAAGCTGTGTGAATTGGCATGTCAGAATGGTACTGATCCAGAAACATGTCGGAGTACCTCAGAATTTGCACAGCAGGTTGGCCTGCCCCCAGGAGGTATCAGCTTAAGGCCTGGCTCACCATGTGATAATTTTCAGGTTTATACTTTTTTAGATTTTATTTCACTACATGATTGTTTATATATACTTGAACATATCGTCAGTGTACTGCCAAAAGTGACCAAGTCAAAAACGTACTTTGTGGGAAATTACAATTTAAATTTTCAAATACTGTGAAAAATCAGAATTTAAATATTTCTGTCATAATGCAACGGTTTTCCATTTTTAGTATCTTTTACTTTTTATTCTTATTTCAACACGTTTTGTTAGGTAAGCAATTTTGGAAGGAGGGGGTGGGTTTTGACTTGGTCATGAATGCATTTTCCGTATAATGTGACTTGGTCACTTTTTAGTCACTATTATTGATTCATAAGACGACTAGTGAACAAAGCTTCTTTCTCCAGAAAACAATATAATTTAACTATGAAAATAATAATAGCATTTGAAATAATATTAGCATATGCAATAAATGTAGCAGGATGAATTTATTTATTTCAACTTTATGAGTTTTAATAAAGAAAGAAGTTGTTAGGAAAATTAAGGTCTCCCCTACAAGATGAGCAACAACAAAATCAATGAGAAAAATCTACAAAACAATAATTAAAAATACAAACAATAAGAACTAAGACAGCAATGTTAAAACTAAAAAAAAAACAATAACACATCATCATGATAATAGAACCGGTCGTAGATATAATAGAATCACATAATTGTCCTGTTTAAAATTTTCATTCAAAACCTCAGTTATACTTAAGTTGAAACTAAAATGTCAACATTCTAAATTAAACAAAAAATGAGGTAACTATCAATAGAATCAGAATAATTATCAATTAAAATTTAATAAGAAACAATTTTTTAAACTTACAAAATAATGCAAAAATTGTTCGTAAATATAAAAAGAATTAGCCCCCCTAGAACCACCTTAAACAAATAATAATAAAAATAAAAAATTACTACAATTGCTACTAAGCTGAAAAGATTATAACCAAGAACAATTGAAACAGAAACAGTAGTTGTCAGGTAATGTCTAAAATAAAAATCTTTAAATGGTTCACAAAACCATTTCATTATCTATTAAAATTATAATTAAAACATCCCACTAATTGCAAAATAAAAATCTGAGTGTTACAACTAACTAAAAATTATTGAATCAGAGTACAAGCAGTGTTTTGTAGTTGAAAAATCTAAGGTAGAAAATTTTTTTTTTTTTAAGGTAAAATATGTCTTAATTATTTTTGTTATAAAATCACACAATCTTAATCTAAACAATCATTTTCATCACAGTCATCAGAATCAATAGCTGGTTATGGAGCTCGATCTTTCTTGGTTTTGTCCACTGAAAGCGACTTGTACCATGCGTGAAATTCTTCAGTAATAACACTCATAGTACACAACTTAATCAGGTCTTTCTTTTTTGCTTCTGAAATTGGTAATAAATTGTTGTATAATTTTGGAAAATCTGCTGTGATAACTGGAGGATGACCACAGCCATATGTTTGAATAACTTTGAATTTGTGGATCTTCGTGACTGTACTTGTAAAGAATAACTCCTGGGTTTTCCATTTCATACCTTAGAACTTTAATTTTAAGCTATTTAACCTGTTCATCTTGAGTATTTTTTGTTCTGTTCTTAACAATTCAACAATTTTTACAAATGCATTCTTTCATCAGGTTTTTGAAAAAATATACTTTTGTTAATTACTGTTCCTGTCCGTATTCTTTTAGTTTTAGTTGGTTTACTTGAAACATTGTTTTTTGTAAAATTTTTCTGATGACGGTAATCTAACTTCCAAAATGCTGAACAAACTTCTTTTCTAAAATTACTATCCAATTTTGAAGTACAGTGCCAGCTACACGAATCGCAGTTAATATCTTTAGGTGTTTTACCAACATTTAAAACGTTTTTTGAAATGTTGTTTCATTTAGAACACTGAAATGAAATGAACAAAGATTAGAATACTCTCTTTCTAAACAATAAATGAGTTTATGTTGGATCAGAAAGCTTGCACAGGGTAGCCAACTGTATGTTTTTATCCAGCAAAAAAATGACCAAGTCCGCTTAGTCAGTTTTTTAAAACAGTTTTCTACAAGTAAAAGTGATCAAATATATTTAGTCAGATTTACTTGTCTTCTACCATCAGCAGCACTGTTTTCACATAAAAATGACCAAGTTGATTTAAACATTTTTAACTGTAACGTACTGAAAAAGATTTTTAAAACTTGGTCATTTTTGGTAGCATGTTAAAAAGGTAATTGTAGCACAGATATTGACTTGGGCAATTTTTCATGATGTAGAGAAGACATTTCTAAAAGACTTGGGCACTTTAACTCAATTTTCATATTTTTGACTTGGTCACTTTTAGCAGTACACCGACTATATATATAATTTTGTTTTAATTGTCTCCAAGTCACGTTACTAAATATTTATTTAGAATTAATATTAGGCAATTACCTGTATTAACTTCCGTCTTGTGACTTATTTAGTTTTTCTTAAAACAACGCGTTTCGAGAATAAATTCTCATCATCAGGTTTTAAAAACACTATAAAAACATCAAATTCACCCAAAAGGGGTCGTCAACTATTTAAAATACACAAACACAAAAACACCACACATAATTAAACACCGACACAGTCACGGCACAGTCCGATGCGCATCGTCTCGTTGCCAACGACCAACTGTTGCACTTTGTCTTATACGACCGTTATCATTGCCCGCTGACCCATCGATATTGATGGCCGTGTTGTACAGCAGATTCGATCGGAACGAAACTTTGTCATTAAGTAGCTGGTCCGTTTGTAACTTAGAAGCCCTGTATATCTCATATTCCTCCACAGCGTTCATGTATGCACCCTTTTTACAATTATGAAGCAGTTTAAAGTTTGTGTGGAAGTCTGAGTACTTATGATTATACAGCATTAAGTGCTGAGCGTAACTGGATCTAGTTTTCGAGATATCACTTTTGGGCAGGTGTTCTTTAAAACGTTCGGCTGACGGCCTGCCCGTTTGTCCTATATAGAATTTGTCACAGTCATCGCATTCAAGCTTGTACACTCCAGTTTTCTCTTCAGCCGGGATATGAGTTCTTTGTCCCAAACGTTTTTTGATGTTATTTGTGGTTTTAAAGGCCACTGTTATTTTACGTTTTTTCAGCTCATTCTTTACAATGACTGGTAGTACATTTGTGTACTCAGTTACTATAAATTTAGTATCTTCTTTAGATGGGCCGGTTAATCTGCTTTTACTATTGATTTTTACCGAGTGTTTTCTTATAAGCTTGTCTATGATTCCACTGTTATACCCATTAGCGATAGCTATACTTTTGATTATATTAGTCTCTTCCACTCTGTCTTTTTGCTCAAGGGGAATAGCAAGCATTCTATGAACGAACGCGTTGAAGGCTGCCATTTTTTGGGAATATGGATGGTACGAATCAGCATGAATAGTAATATTCGTGGTGGTGGGCTTTCTATAAAAAACACTCGGTGTTTTTATACATGAACGCTGTGGAGTAATATGAGATATACAGGGCTTCTAAGTTACAAACGGACCAGCTACTTAATGACAAAGTTTCGTTCCGATCGAATCTGCTGTACAACACGGCCATCGATATTGATGGGTCAGCGGGCAATGATAACGGTCGTATAAGACAAAGTGCAACAGTTGGTCGTTGGCAACGAGACGATGCGCATCGGACTGTGCCGTGACTGTGTCGGTGTTTAATTATGTGTGGTGTTTTTGTGTTTGTGTATTTTAAATAGTTGACGACCCCTTTTGGGTGAATTTGATATTTTTATAGTGTTTTTAAAACCTGATGATGAGAATTTATTCTCGAAACGCGTTGTTTTAAGAAAAACTAAATAAGTCACAAGACGGAAGTTAATACAGGTAATTGCCTAATATTAATTCTAAATATTTATATATATAAATCTTTTCAGGACCATGCCAGCATATTTTTTTTTTTGTGTTTAATGAGTCATGACAAACAATCCCACAATTCATTTTTCATTGTACTGCTCAAGGAGCTTTTAAGTTTAAAATTAATTCTACTATATTCAATCGCTTTTAGTTTATGAACGTAGAATCTTAACCCTCTGAACACCCTCGTGAGTGTACTCAGCTCCTAGCCACTGAGCCATCTTACTGTCATCTATCCACGTTTTGCATCCACCTATGAGATGCTTGACCTTGCAAGTGTATTCATAATACTTTATCCACGTGACTGTACCACTGCTTTTCACTGTAATCATTTTTTTAAAGTAATCTTTTTCATGACATCAAAATAGAGCAAGGTATGCTGGTTATATCCAGGTGAATTGAAACATGAATGCGAGAGAAGTCAAGAGTTGAACATTGTAAATATTTTTCTTGAAGTGGTTTTTGTGTGTGCATTAATTCCTTTTCAGCCACAGAGTGTAAGGGTAAATTGAAACTAAGTTCTTACTGCTATAATGAACTTGTCCAAATACTGTCAATTTTGTCCAGTGTTTAAATATCTATGATTTGATAAACCATTGTACCAAACTATTTGTCATATCAGTTTTTTTTTCATTGTATGATATAAATTGCAGATTAAAATCTATAATATTGAACTCACTTAGCTTAATCCTTCAGCCTTTTTCAGTCTGAAAGAAAAATATATTATTAACAGGTATATATAATTCAGATAATATTGTGAAGATCATACAGGTACAATTATGATCTAACAAATATAACAAATAATTTGTGACGTTTATACTTTCCATGTGTATAACTGTTAATATAAATTTATTTGTAGGGTTATTGTGATGTGTTCCAAAAATGTCGGGCTGTTGATGCCGAAGGGCCGCTCGCCAGGTTAAAGAACATGCTGTTCAACAAAGAGGTGCTGCACACAGTCACTCAGTGGGTGACAGTAAGTATACCATATACTTTGTCCACCAGATAATGAGACCATAAGCTCTGTAAGGTTCATTTTTATATTAGTTGAGGCAGTTTAGGGACAACAAATTCAGCAAACTATGCTAATTATCAGGGGTGTTATTTATGGAGGGGGGGCAAACGAGACCAAACCCCCTCCAGAGGATCGAAAAAGTTGACAAATGTTGTTAATCTCCTAAGTTTTAGGCTGTTTTTTAATTTTTCCAGCTGTGTACACTAATACTCTTCTCTAAAATATACAAACATGGTTATTACACAGAATTAGCATACATGTTGGAAATGTGAAATATAGGAAAATCATTTCAGTCAATCTTGTAAACAATGTTTCAGTAACATGTATTTTTATTGTGTTATTACCATTTACTTTAATGGGACTGATTTCAGCCTCTTTACAGAATGTTGAATAGTCGTAATTTGTTTTTTCTGTCGTATGAAGCTGGCCCAATCCCGGACACTCTCCCAGACCAAATTCTAGATATGTCACTGCTAATTATCGAGACATGAATGCAGCTAATAATGCTCTGGTCTCAGCCTTTCGCCATGATTTGTATTATGAAACTGATATTTTAGTTTTTTAAAATCTGAGTCTGGCTTCAGATACATGCAAAAATCCTGTGGACAACAGGCAGGCCAATACTCTGTACATTATATATGTTGTATTTCTTGAAATATTCATAAATATTAAGGGCTGAAAGGTCTATTAAAACTTTAACAATGGCAATTATGTCACTGTGGTAAGACAGGAGACCTGCTATAATATTGGAGTTATCAGTAAGAGTTTTAAGGAATGAATATGACTGAAAGATGCAGAGGGAAAGGGGGAATGTCTGTTTTGTATGGTTTGGAGAAACACTGTTTTTTGTTAGAATCTTGTGTGCATTTCATCAAATTTCAGTGTCATTTTGTTTTCTGTTATACAACAACATTATAATAGTAACCTAATGTTATTTAAAAACTCATTAAAAATTTTCTTAAATAGAAAAAAGGCATTTCTTTTAAAATAAGCTTTATTGAAAGCAGGAAGAAAGAATGTGAACTTCATATAGATGTTTTTCAAAGTTACAGTACCATATGGAACATTTTTAACAAGAATGCTTCAGATATTTTCATTGTGTTATATTTTATTTTTATTTCTGTGACATACTGTATCTCTTTACTATAAAACATAATTAAATAAACAAACAATAAGACAACTGACAGTACAGATTATTTTGTAATTTCAGATTAGAAATTTTATTTTCAAAATAATAAAACAAATAACAAATAATTAAAAGAATTGAAATTCATGACACACGGCAGCCAACATTTCTGATTGCATGGCGCAATATCTTCCTTGATCAGTAAAATTAGAAAGCTTCAATAACTATGGGATCTACGTACTTCTTGCCTTGAAATTTTAGGAGATTAGAGTATGTAATCATAGTAATTGTAGTATATATAACAATATAAAAATTAAAGAATTTATGCTAATTTTTGCTCTTTAAAAAGTAACCAGCTTGTATTACATTTCATATAAAATTTCTCATTTATTTGTAATCATGAACCACAGTTTAAAACTGGGTATAGTTCTTTCTTTGTATACATTATATGTTTCTTGATTAAAAAAGAAGAAAAATCGTTTGTTTTAGGAGTACTGGTGGGCATGTCTGTTGATGGGCATTGCATTCATCATTTTTATGGGCATTTTCATTAAATGTTGTGCTGTTCATACACCTTCGTCAAATCCAAAGAAACCGCCCGCAAGAAGATTTTCAGAAACACTGCGACATCCCATTCACACATTACGGAGAATGGTAAGATATTATTTTGATTCAAGCATTAAAACGGAAGCATATTTCAGAGACCTTACAATAATTTTTAAAATGCATATTAGTTCTGGTATCCAAGTCACGTATGAACAGTAAATTATTATAAATAAATCACCTTATATCCGTCGTGTGACTTCGTTACGTCGATTAAAATGACGCGTTTCGGAACATCTGTTCCATCATCAGATAAAATCGCTCTATTGAGGTCGTTAAATGTTAAAAACACATGTTACACATAATTGTCCACTACGTAATTCACTTGCTTCCTAAATGGTGCGCACCACGACGAAGCCGATCGGACACTGAACTATTATCTGAGTGATTACGCCTAAGCAGGTTCAAAGCTGTATCGTATAGCGGGTTGGATTTAAAATTTAAGTGGTCATTCAATATGAAGTCTCGGCTGTTTATGTTATTATACGCTTTGTATATTTCGAACTCCTCTATTGCGTCCATGTAACGGCCTTTGTTGCACACATGTAGGGGTATTAAATTAGATTTAAAATCAGTATAATTATGATTGTGTAAGATTAAGTGGCGGGCAAAGTTGGACTTGATATTATTTAACAAAGTGAGATTATTTAGGTGACGTTTTGGTGTGTGTTCCTTAAATCGTTTGAGGAAACCTCTCCCCGTTTGACCAATGTAAAAACTGTTGCAGTCGTTACATGATAATTTATATATGCCGGATTTCTTTTCTAAAGGTATGGGTTTTCTATGACGTAGTATTTTTAATAGACTATTGTTTGTTTTGAAGGTAGCAGTAATATTCAATTTATTAAATGTGGAGGTTATAATCTTTGGCATTATATTTGTGTATGCGGTAGAAATAAAAGTTATTTTTGTATCCTTATCTATTGGGGGCTTGGATTTTCGAATTTTGTTTCTTGATGAGATTATCAATCAACGTGTTTTGGTAACCATTAGCTAAAGCTATATGTTTAATGGTATTCACCTCCTCACGGTAATCATCATCACTGAGAGGTACTGCCAACAATCTGCGGATAAAGTAATTATAAGCTGCCAACTTTTGCGAAAATGGATGATAAGAGTCAGCATGTATTGTCACATCAGTGATAGTCGGTTTTCTATAAATATTAAATTTCAATTTATTTACGTGTTTAGTGACAGACAAATCTAAAAAATTCAATTTATTATCCACTTCAGTTTCCAGCGTGAATTGAATGTTTTTATTAATATTATTCATATAATGTTTTAGGTTTTCGATCTGTCGTACAGTACCATTGAAAATTAGAAAGGTATCGTCTACATAACGTGCATAAAATATTATATCATTTTTGTATTTGTTATGTGAGAGCAAATGAGAGTTTTCATAAAAATTCAAGTAAACGTCAGCCAATAGACCAGAGAGAGGTGAACCCATGGCCAATCCATCGTCCTGAATGAAAAATTGGTTATTGAAACCAAAGTAATTTTGTTCTAAGATAGTTTCAAGTAAACCAATTAACTCGTTTATCGTCTGTATATTTAATTTATTATTCTCTAATAAATTTTCTTTTAAGATATTTAGTGTTTCCTTTACTGGTATGTTGGTATACAAATTTACTATATCAAACGATGCTAACTTATAATTTGGTAGTATATCAACATTTTTACTTTTTTTTTTTTTAAATTGCTAAACTGCTATAATTGTTTTTATTATTTAGACAAAGCTTTTCGTCATTACTGACATCTTCAGGTCTTAAACAACCTGAAGGTCTTAGGTTGTTTAAGACCTGAAGATGTCAGTAATGACGAAAAGCTTTGTCTAAATAATAAAAACAATTATAGCAGTTTAGCAATTTTATAAAAGAAAAGTAAGGATGGCTGCTAATTTAAACAATACGAAGAATTTTTACATTTATTAATAAAATCCGTGTTGTTTGTGACACTATGATTGTTCTTTAAATTTATGTTTTCTTTGATTACTTTGACGAGTTTTTTAGCTGTTTTGTATGCGGGCGCTGTGGTAAAATTAACGAGTGGTCTGACCGGTATGTCGTGTTTATGAATTTTGGGTAGGCCAGTGAGTTCGGGAGCTTTAGCATTAATAGGCTTTAGGAAGCGACGTGTGCATTCGCTAAACAAATATGTATCCTACTGATATGTATGTCAAGACATTGAATAACAAAATCAATAATTGCGTAAATTTGTTTAGCGAATGCACACGTCGCTTCCTAAAGCCTATTAATGCTAAAGCTCCCGAACTCACTGGCCTACCCAAAATTCATAAACACGACATACCGGTCAGACCACTCGTTAATTTTCCCACAGCGCCCGCATACAAAACAGCTAAAAAACTCGTCAAAGTAATCAAAGAAAACATAAATTTAAAGAACAATCATAGTGTCACAAACAACACGGATTTTATTAATAAATGTAAAAATGTTGATATACTACCAAATTATAAGTTAGCATCGTTTGATATAGTAAATTTGTATACCAACATACCAGTAAAGGAAACACTAAATATCTTAAAAGAAAATTTATTAGAGAATAATAAATTAAATATACAGACGATAAACGAGTTAATTGGTTTACTTGAACCTATCTTAGAACAAAATTACTTTGCTTTCAATAACCAATTTTTCATTCAGGACGATGGATTGGCCATGGGTTCACCTCTCTCTGGTCTATTGGCTGACGTTTACTTGAATTTTTATGAAAACTCTCATTTGCTCTCACATAACAAATACAAAATATCGGTATGGAGAACCATACAGGACTTCCATATTCTAAGATTTATATTTAAAATCATTTTCAGCCAAACAGCCAGGCTGTGTCTTACCTGCCTTTTTATTGCTGTATTAAATGAAAAATATTATATTACATTAAAATGAAAAAATTATAATTTTATTGCCTGGCAACAAAATTATTTTATTTTTAACAATTACCATTGTTTCAATAAGTTTAAATAAATTTTCAAGTACTTTACTCTTGTTAAAACGTAAAAGGTTGCAGGTAAACTACCCCTTCCCCTTAACCGATCTTCACCAAAATCGAAAGTCATTGAGACCTCTACAATTCAGGGACGTATGCAAAACATTATTTGATTCTGTTTGAATTTGCGGCTGTTATCGTTTGGCATAGAAAATACGCTTGATAAAAAAACGTTGCAGGTAAACTACCCCTTCCCCTAAACCGATCTTCACCAAAACAATAGGTCTTGAGTACTCTACAAATCAGGGCTGTATGCAAAACATTATTTGATTCGGTTTGAATTTGCGGCTGTTATCGTTTGCCATAGAAAATACCCTTGTTAAAAAAAACGTTGCAGGTAAACTACCCCTTTCTCTAAACTGATCTTCACCAAAAACAACAGGTCTTGAGAACTCTACAATTCAGGGACGTATGCAAACAATTATTTGATTCTGTTTCAATTTGCGGCTGTTATCGTTTGCCATAGAAAATACGCTTGATAAAAAAACGTTGCTGGTAAACTACCCCTTCCCCTTAACCGATCTTCACCAAAAACAATAGGTCTTAAGAACACTACAAATCAGGGCTGTATGAAAAACATTATTTGATTCTGTTTGAATTTGCGACTGTTATCGTTTGCCATAGAAAATACCCTTGTTAAAAAAACGTTGCTGGTAAACTACCCCTTTCCCTCAACCGATCTTCACCAAAAACAACAGGTCTTGAGAACTCTACAATTCAGGGCTGTGTGCGAACTATTATTTGATTCTGTTTGAATTTGCGGCTGTTATCGTTTGCCAAACAAACAAAATTACCCTTGCTAAAAAAAAACCGTTGCTGGTAAACTACCCCTTTCCCTCAACCGATCTTCACCAAAAACAATAGGCCGCGTGTACTCTGAAAATCAGTGCTGTATGCAAAAAATTATTTGATTCTGTTTGAATTTGCGGCAGTTATCGTTTGCCATAGAAAAAAAATCTACAGACACACAGACACTCAGACAGACAGACAGACAGACAGACAGACACACACACAGACACTTTTCGGAAAACGACTTTTTTCATGTTTTGAGTGTAGTAGAATCAGAATCTGCAATAATCTCGAACACGATTTTTTTTGCCATCACCATACTTCCATTCCTTAAGGAACAAGTACTTTACTCTTGTTAAAACGTAAAAGGTTGCAGGTAAACTACCCCTTCCCCTTAACCGATCTTCACCAAAAACAATAGGTCTTGAGTACTCTACAAATCAGGGCTGTATGCAAAACATTATTTGATTCTGTTTGAATTTGCGGCTGTTATCGTTTGCCATAGAAAATACCCTTGTTAAAAAAACGTTGCAGGTAAACTACCCCTTTCCCTCAACCGATCTTCACCAAAAACAATAGGACTTGAGAACTCTACAATTTAGGGCTGTATGCAAATAATCTTTTGATTCTGTTTGAATTTGCGGCTGTTATCGTTTGCCATAGGAAATACCCTTGTTAAAACATAAAACGTTACAGGTAAACTACCCCTTTCCCTTAACCGATCTTCACCAAAAACAATAGGTCCTGAGTACTCTACAAATCAGGGCTGTATGCAAAACATTATTTGATTCTGTTTGAATTTGCGGCTGTTATCGTTTGCCATAGAAAATACCCTTGTTAAAAAAACGTTGCAGGTAAACTACCCCTTTCCCTCAACCGAACTTCACCAAAAACAATAGGTATTGAGAACTCTACAATTTACGGCTGTATGCAAATAATCTTTTGATTCTGTTTGAATTTGCGGCTGTTATCGTTTGCCATAGGAAATACCCTTCTTAAAACATAAAACGTTACAGGTAAACTACCCCTTTCCCTTAACCGATCTTCACCAAAATCAACAGATCTTGAGAACTCTACAAGTCAGGGCTGTATGCGAAACATTATTTGATTCTGTTTGAATTTGCGGCTGTTATCGTTTGCCAAACAAACAAAATTACCCTTGCTAAAAAAAAACTGTTGCAGGTAAACTACCCCTTTCCCTCAACCGATCTTTACCAAAAACAATAGGTCGCGAGTACTCTCCAAATCAGGGCTGCATGCAAAAAATTATTTAATTCTGTTTAAATTTGCGGCAGTTATCGTTTGCCATAAAAAAAAAATCTACAGACAGACAGACACACAGACAGACAGACAGATAGACAGACAGACAGACACACAGACACTTTTCGGAAAACGACTTTTTTTCATGTTTTGAGTGTAGTAGAATCAGAATCTGCAATAATCTCGAACACGATTTTTTTTGCCATCACCATACTTCCATTCCTTAAGGAATATGGAAGTAAAATGATCGAAAACCTAAAACATTATATGAATAATATTAATAAAAACATTCAATTCACGTTGGAAACTGAAGTGGATAATAAATTGAATTTTTTAGATTTGTCTGTCACTAAACACGTAAATAAATTGAAATTTAATATTTATAGAAAACCGACTATCACTGATGTGACAATACATGCTGACTCTTATCATCCATTTTCGCAAAAGTTGGCAGCTTATAATTACTTTATCCGCAGATTGTTGGCAGTACCTCTCAGTGATGATGATTACCGTGAGGAGGTGAATACCATTAAACATATAGCTTTAGCTAATGGTTACCAAAACACGTTGATTGATAATCTCATCAAGAAACAAAATTCGAAAATCCAAGCCCCCAATAGATAAGGATACAAAAATAACTTTTATTTCTACCGCATACACAAATATAATGCCAAAGATTATAACCTCCACATTTAATAAATTGAATATTACTGCTACCTTCAAAACAAACAATAGTCTATTAAAAATACTACGTCATAGAAAACCCATACCTTTAGAAAAGAAATCCGGCATATATAAATTATCATGTAACGACTGCAACAGTTTTTACATTGGTCAAATGGGGAGAGGTTTCCTCAAACGATTTAAGGAACACACACCAAAACGTCACCTAAATAATCTCACTTTGTTAAATAATATCAAGTCCAACTTTGCCCGCCACTTAATCTTACACAATCATAATTATACTGATTTTAAATCTAATTTAATACCCCTACATGTGTGCAACAAAGGCCGTTACATGGACGCAATAGAGGAGTTCGAAATATACAAAGCGTATAATAACATAAACAGCCGAGACTTCATATTGAATGACCACTTAAATTTTAAATCCAACCTGCTATACGATACAGCTTTGAACCTGCTTAGGCGTAATCACTCAGATAATAGTTCAGTGTCCGATCGGCTTCGTCGTGGTGCGCACCATTTAGGAAGCAAGTGAATTACGTAGTGGACAATTATGTGTAACATGTGTTTTTAACGTTTAACGACCTCAATAGAGCGATTTTATCTGATGATGGAACAGATGTTCCGAAACGCGTCATTTTAATCGACGTAACGAAGTCACACGACGGATATAAGGTGATTTATTTATAATAATTTAATAATTTTTATAAGTAGTAATCATATTTTTTGGCCTGCATATTTGTTTTCAGGATTTGATTCTGTAGCATACTTTTGTGTAGTATTTTTTTTTATATAATGATAAATAACACTTGTTTTTACAAGAATATATTCAATTCAATAGTCTGAACTATCATCAGAATGACTATTTCTACTATTCACTATTCTATAGTATATTTTTACTATTGAAACATTGTAAGTACAGTACAACCTCGTTTATTCGGACTAACTGGGACCAAAGGCAATCCGGACAATCGAAAATCCGGATAATCCGGGTAATATGGGTAATAAGCAAAACAAAATCCTTAAATAAGCAGACTTTCCGTTTATTACGATAAAAAACTATGTTTTGTAACAAAATTACATAGTATTGTTTACAAGACATTAAAAAATATAAAAATAACTTTTCACATCATTTCTTAACAAAGAATTGGTTCACTGTCTTCTGTTTGAAACATGTGTGGCATTTGAATGAAGCACGGTCACGCAAACGCTTTATCATTAATAGTTCAGCTGGAGTGGTGTCGGGCTGACGCTCCAAGTACGCCATGATGTTTGTCAGCTGGTGCGCAGCATCTGCATGTGTCGTCCGCTCTTGCGGTGTGATCGCTCCCTCCTCGTCCACGTCATCTTCTTCCCCACTGTCTGCTGTAGATATGCATGCCGCTACAATTTCTTCTTCCGTCATAGTGCCGTAGCCACCGTCATTGTTGTCTTTCAGCCACTCACTGACGTCTTCCATATCAACATCTGAGCACCCACTTATTGTTCCTAACATTTGCAGAAGGTCTCTGCAGCCACTTGCACCAAATCATCGCTTGCCATTTCGTTTGTAGCACAAATAGCTGGCCACAGTTTTTTCCATGACTTTTTCAAAGAGCTTTTTGTGATGCAATCCCAAGCGTCAGCAACCATGTAAATAACGTCTTTGATATTGATTGATTTCAACAAATCAGTTACACTTTTTTCCCCTTCCTCTTCAATTATTATACCAAGCAGTTCTTTTCGGTAAACTCTTTTGATGTTTTCAAGGACTCCCTGGTCCATAGGCTGCAGCAGTGGGGTTACGTTTGGTGGAAGAAATTTCACTTTAATTCCTCCACTCATGAGTTCTTGTTCTCCCGGATGAGACAGAGCATTGTCGATCAGTAAAATTGCTTTTTCTGGTAAACTATTTTCTTTCAGGAATTTTCAAACTTCAGGAACAAAGTTATCAAAGAACCAGTTCTTAAACAAAAAACTGTCCATCCACGCACTTTTTTTGTGGTCGGTAAACCACTGGCAACGAATTGTGGTTCACATTTTTTAGCGCTCAGGGATTCTTGGATTTCCCTACAATGACAAGAGGAAACTAATGTTTCCCTGATGCATTGCTACAAGCCATAGCAGTTAGCCTATCTTTGCTTTTCTTGTAGCCCTTAGCCGAATCTTCAAGCTTTGATGCTAACGTTTTGCTCGGAAGCATCCGGTAAAAAAGCCCAGTTTCGTCAGCATTATAAATTTGATTGGGTGTCAATTCCTCAGGTAAAACAAATTGTTCGAAGTCCTTTTTAAATTTTTCAGCATCAGCAACATCACTAGACAAGCTCTCTCCAGTCAGAGTAAGTTGGCGAATACCGTGTCGGTTTTTCTAACGCTCTAGCCACCCCTGGCTAGCAGTGAATTTTAGGTCAGGATTTGGTAACTTTTTGTTTAAGCTCAAAGCTTTTTGGGCCAAGATCGGTCCAGATATAGGCAAACCACGTTCTCGCTGAGCACTGTACCACATGAATAGTGCGTTGTCTAATGTTTCATTTTTTGCTTTTTTTGCCATTCCTCTGCCTTCCAAACTGTCTTTACATATCATTTTACAACAAAAATCTTCAATTTCTTTTCTTTGCTTCTTCCAGTCGGACACTATCGAAGTTCCAACTCCCAATTCAGCAGCTGTTTTCTTCAATGCTTCTCCTTTATCAATTCGATTAATAGCGTCTAACTTTTTATCCATTGAAACCACGACCTTCTTTCGCTTCGATGCCATTTTAAACTTGTACACTGCAATACACTCCCAAACACTTTGATAAAAAACAAAAACAATATGTGTACATAAAATTAAATATGTAACCAGTAATCAAAGTTAAAATTAAAATTATAAATTGTAGCAATAAAGTTAAACAAAAACAATCCGGTTGAACCACACACGATAAACAAAATGACAAGTGCCGTTTGAAAACAGTAGGAAAACTGAGGAGATTGAGGGAGGGGAAGTGATGGGTAGGGATGAAGGTCAACGCTCTCTCCCAGCACTATTTATAGCTGGTGAGTCAATCCACGTCAACGCCCTGTGACACTCTAGTAAAGCTTTCTTAAACTCAACAAAAAGCATTTTACTGTTTTACCATAATTTATTGTACAATATATGCAGGAACTGTACATTGAATCAAACTAAAAAGCGAATATTTGGCGTACTTATAGTTACGTTCTTGCTATCATAGTTAAAAATTATTATCTAATGAAACATTAAATAAAAAAAATGTCTACAAATCTGATCCGGATTATCTGGAGATCCGGATCAACGAGGGCCGGATAAATGAGGTTTTACTGTATATACAAAAAATATAATATTGTTACGACGGTCTACTCGATCGTTGTAGGTACAGTGGAAACAAAATAAGTACAAGACACCAATTAAGTCACTAATCACACCTTTAATTGTTACAGTAAAACAGTTCGTAATTAACAACACAGTCTCTACAACAAATCAAATGAAAATTGTTCACACGCAATAAAATGTCCACTAATATTAAAACTCAATTGTATTACAATTATACCGTCCGATTATAAAACGCAACACTTCACTAATAACTACTTGAACGTACACAGTAATAACTCAAACCACTCGGGAAATATATCGCAGCTGTACTCAACTGAATGTCGTTGAGTACCGGTATTTATAGCCAGTCGAATATCTAGACGATTCCTAATTGCGTCTTAGCATTCGTATAACTACGTAATTAACTGCGACCTTGACACAGTCCGCAGGGCTGGCGGCATCGAGAACTCTCTCGTAAATGCGTCTACAAGCACGTACGCCACACGGTTACATTCTGGATCTCTCTGGAACGTTCGATAAACACGTAGATTGTTCTGTGACGTTGTAACAATATATTCTTGTAAAAACAAGTGTTATTTATTATTGATAATAACACACATACACAAATTTCTTTTGTAAACTGCTAGATTCCTTTAAGTTCATTTGAACTTCTACCCAGTGTATGAACATGTTGTTTCCTGATAGACTTGTTAAAATATTCCATAGTTCATATATATCCAGTTGTGTATTCTGTGTTTCTGCTATTATTGTTTCTTAGAACAACCACACACAAAATGGTGGAAGATGAAATGTCAAAAATGTAAAATTGATGTAATGGAGTCTGTCAGGAGGGGTTTCAGATGTTATTTGGTGTTTGATGTTTGTTAGTTATTTTGCTTTGACTGGTTCATTTTTATGCAGGTTGGGATACAAAGACTAGAATATTATATTACGTTCCTTACCTTTCTTGGTATATATATCTACAGATTCTGAGGCTTATTAAGAAGACACGTGTTCATACACAACAAATAATTTACAATTGGGGATTTAAACTTAAATTTAGTATGAATTATATTAACAGATCTTCAAGATTGTCAAACTAAACACATCACCAGACAACAGATTGACAGTATATCTTATTGCTGTCTAGTCGGATCGCTTTTATGTGTCTGAAACCATAATCAAATTAACAGACATTTCTTGTTCATATTTGGAGGTATAAGAATAAAGTTCTTTTTGACCAGTCTTCGGGAGATGTCAACATATACTGGCTTTCGGAACAACAGATATGTCTTGACGTTATAGCAGCATAGGTTAGGTTTCATTTGGTGTTTTTCTGTTATTTTTAAAATTCACATGCGCTCATGGATGATTTACATTACTAATTCAGAGCTAAACTCGATAAATTCATTTCATTCATTGCAAACTATAGTAATAAATTATTCATGAATTGATTTGTCTTTTTAATAAAACTACAAATCTGTTCTTCATCTTCATCCATCTGTAGCTCTTTGTTTAGTGCATTAGTGCTCTTTACATTGCAGGAAAGAGATGCAAAATAGAGCTGAGTTCCAGAAATAATGGTGTATGGCTCAACCCCTTGGTAGATTTTATCGAAATATCATTCAATAACTCAGTCACTTGTATCTTACATAATCTGTACTATATTCACTGTCAAAAAAAAAACATGTCACTGTGAATATATTGCTTCCTTGGAGTTTGAATAATATTACCTATGTTTATACAAATCATCATTTTCAGTAAAGGTGTTATCACCTTCATTTATTTTTTATTGTCTGAGATAAGGTGAGAGTAATTAAAGGCAACTTCATTAAGTCAGAAAGATTTTAGAATATCTGAATACCAATTACTGTTGATCTTATTGAACAACACAGTTGATACAAGACATAATTGATTCCAGTACATCATATAATATAAGTGACAGTCAGTATCTCAGTACAGTGTAATCGGACTTTAGATAAAATTCCAAGTATTATGTTTCATACTGAAAAATGTGCCTATAATTTTTTTGCGAAATGCATATCACCCAATAATTATACAACATAAGACAGAATATTATATTCAGGCAGTAATGGCATGTCAATCAAGGACTTTTGATATTTTATAACTGCATGTACAGTTCATCGTCTTATATTAATTACATTTCACTTAAATGTCCATGACCATCTTCAGCATTTCTGCCTACTGGATAGTACATTAAAGTTTGTTAGCGTTACTTATCAGTTAAAAATTTATTTTTAATTTCAGACACTGTTTGAGCCAGATTATGATGGCAGTCAAGACCCAGGAATGCAGCTGAGAGATGCTGGTGAATAAAAAATTTATTAAATATACTTTGCGGAGATATTTTGTTGTGTGTATTTGAGGAAACAGTAATGGAGGTGAAACAATTCAAACAGGGTGCTGTACAGATGGCTGTATATGGGAAGGTGACTAATTACTCAGTGTTGCTTTGTTGCTTTCCACCAGAGGGTACATTCAGTGTCAATAGGGTCAGAATGACATAGTGACTCTATTGACAGAATTATACATTTCAATCATTGCTTCACTGCATACATGATCTTGTTTTTTCACTTCCATTGTCTTCACCAGTTTTTTCCTGTGGTTGTGTATCCACCTGTTTTACAATTTGTGAGACAGAGTGGAAAACCTTAGGTATTATGCATCATTCTCTCAGTTCATGTGTGTTTTGTGAGGTTTTTATGAGCAAGGTGTAAGGCATCCAATCCAAATCATTCTATGATTAAATTTATCGCAATGATTTTGATGGGAACTGTTCTTTTGAAAATTTGTAGTTTTGCTTGTAAGTTGTGAAAAGTTTTCTGTGCTACCCATATTGAGTAACTCCTTCCTCCTACCCATGGATATTTGTGTGTGTATGTGTGTATGTGTAAAAGTTGATTATTTAATAGTGTTCATTAATTTTGTGTGTACTTCATATCAGGTTATAGTACAGGCAAATTAGACGAAAAATGGGCGATCAGTGGAAATAATTCGGAATAAGCTGAAATTTGGTACACGTGTTTGGGTTATGCCTAGAAATAAGCCAGCAAAACTCAATTAAAATCAATGGCCGGGAACGGCCGCCATCTTGAAAAATCTATTTCCGGTATGTGCTTGATTGTATTTTTTAATTTTTTGTGCAAAAACTATTCAACTAGGATAAAATTGTATTGGACCTTTTTTGTAGAGCATAAATCTCCTCTTATTTAAATCTTCCTCTTATTTAAAAAAAAAAATCTTTTCTGTGGGGCTTAGACTCTATGGCTGGGAACGGCCGCCGTCTTGAGAAATATGTCTCCAGCACGTGTTTTCAGCATATTTTTGTTTTTTGTGCAAAAACCGTTCAAGATAGGATACAAATGCACTGGACCTTTTTTGTAGGGCATGCAATTTCACATAAATGGGAAAATTTGCATTTATGTATTGAAAAACATATTGTAGTTTAACAAGTTTTCCTAAATTAACTTTGTTTTAGTTATTTATGTTTCACAAGTTTATATCTTTTCATCTCAAACTTTTTCATCCAAGCAGAGCGCGTATGTGACTGGGATCTGCATCTTCAATGTGTGTGGCACATGATCCCTTTGTTTCATGCTGCTGGACATTTACATTATGCAAAAGCAGCGCACTTATATTTGCAGAAAATGGTTGAGCTCGAAGACAAATTGACTCCTTTTGAATATGAAGAATTCGTTGAAAAGGGATACTTCTCAATATGTAGATCAGTAAAGGCTTGAGCAGGTATATGATCAGATATGACTATAGAAAAGACTAATAAGATCTATGAAGACTTCAGGGGGGTTGACCCATGGCAGAGGAGTATCGCCATCCACTTTTGCACAATAGGTACTGGAAATGCCAGTGTGTGTTGAAATATGCTCTCAATTAGAAGTCTTCGTCAGTCATGCGTACACTGGGAGTGATATCTTGTCAAAATAAATGCTGGAAACAACTTTCATGATGTCAAATTCAAGCGTAAAACGAGAGTTTTGGCACTCTCTGAAGTTAACCCACACTCTCGAGTAAACAATACTGTGTTACCTTTGACATCTACCATCTTGTATCAAAGAACGATTAGAACTGTGAAAGACAAAAATGAAATATGTTCATATTTTGAATATGAGTTATTGCCAGTGCCATTGTCATTGTTTGATGAAAGCAGTATGAGGAAGACCCGCAAATCTGCTCTTTACTCTATTTTCAGACTGATTTCAAATTTTCATCTACATATTTGCAAGTATGTAGTTGACGGGGGCCATCTTCTACACAAAGTGGTCTGGCCTTCTCAAACGACTTACGAGTGTATATACAAAACGTACAGCAATTATGTGGTAGAGCACTATGGTCATGATGCAATAGTCGTGTTTGATGGTTATGATTCTAGTTCGGTTCTAACTAAAACATGGAAAGACAGAGACATTCTTTAAGTCTCCTACCCTGACATTCTCTTTGAACAAAACTATGAGCTCAACTGTCGAACAAAGCAAGTTTTTGTCGAATTTGACTAATAAAAGCCGATTCATTAACCAGCTAGTCAAGAAACTTGAAGATGAAGACGTTACTGTTATCCAGGTCAATGACGATGCAGACACACTCATCGTCCAAACAGCCATAGTAGAGTGTCAAACCAACACCACCAAGCCTGTCATTGTAGTGGACTTGTTGATTCTGATGACTGCACTTACACCCCAATACAATTCTGTCTACTTTTTGAAACCTGGAAGGGGCAAAATTCCCGAACTATTATTCCACTCAAAAGACAACCACCAAGACTTCAAAGACCAATTACTGTTCCTCCATGCATTAAGTGGCTGTGACACAACTTACGTCATTATTTAAACAAGGGAAAAAGAAAATTTTCAAATTAGTCCAATCTGACCTGGACTTACAGGTATGTTGTCAGTTTTCAATGATACATCAGCACAGCCTGAAGTCTTGCAAGCTGCCGGAGAAAAATGTCTGCTGCGCATTTACAGAGCAAAGGATAAAGAAACTTCTTTAAACAAGTACAGATACAATAAATTCTGTCAGTTGGCGTCAATAGGAAAACATGAAGTGAACTTGGCAAGTCTTCCACCGACAACTGAAGCTGCCCATCAACATATATATTAAGAGTCTTTCACCAAGTGCAGCTGTGGTATGGAAATGTTTTGGATCCTGAAAAGTGGGAATGGCAGAAACAGCATGGGAATTCCTTAGTTCCAGTTACCACCTTAAAGCCTCCTGCACCTGAAAACCTTTTATAGTTGGTTGTGTGCAGATGTATTAAAGCCACTCAGGATGTTGCTGCGTGAAAGCAGGTTTAAGGTGCACCTTAGCATGCTCTCATTGTAAGGGGATTGGTTGCCAAAACTCACCACAGCCCGTGGCAGAAGATGAAGAAGAAAACCTTGAAGAAAATTATGATGAAGATTTGAACCAACCTGAGGATGCAACAGCAAAGGATTTCACCAAGGAAGATGAAGGGGTGTCGGCCATTGAAATGACTTCCCACTTTGATCGGCCGAGCGCATCAATAGTAACAAGAAAAATTTTGTTTTGACTTTATATTTTCTTTTAGCCAGTGACTTATTATATACATTTTGACTTATTTTAAAACATTGTCACATACTATTTCATTTAAACTACTAAATGTTTGTATTTAACACCAATAAGTGTATTGAATGTCTACATTTTTGTTCATTTATTCTTTGCCAGAATGCTCAAATAATGCTAGTACATAGTACGATAACTAAAAATAAGCCAGGCAGACATGGCAGCAATATATGTAAATAACATAATATTACAGCATATCTTGCATGTAAATTTTAAATTTGATCACTTAAGAGTTGTATCGATTTATTTGTGCTAGAACACCTTAATTTTTTCTCTTTACTTTTTTGTAAAATCTCTATGACATCAACTAAATGTAAAAATAAGAGAAATTAATTAAGTATGAAAGCGTTCAATATTAACAAAATATGAAATTTGATATTTTCACACCCCTTTTTCCCCTTGTAAAAAATAGTAATCAAACCTTAAACCCCTAATAGGTTATATTATAATCATTTGTATGTTTATTTTCTTTATTATTATTTTTTTAACCGTTCAATTTTTTCCTCACCATGCCGTTATGGAGCCCCTATGGAAATCCATACAGATCAAGGGAGAAATTTCGAATCAGGAGTGTTTAAAGAATTATGCCGTCAACTCGGAATTCGAAAGACCAGGGCAACGCTTCTGCATCCTCAGTCTGACGGGATGGTTGAGAGATTTAATAGGACACTTGAGCAGCATCTTTCGAAGGTTGTTGACGAGAACCAAACAGACTGGGAGTAAGAACTAGCAGAGGAAGTACAAATAAGTATAACGACAAAAGAAGTGATTGGAAAGCCAACTATGGGTGTCGAGACAAAACTCTTGCTTGTTCCTGAGCTGATAGAACCAAACTCGCCTCGTCAGACTGGCGCCAGACCCAAACACAGACAGGTGTTTCACAATAGAATTGTATGCATTTTTGTTAAAAAAGAGGTTCCCCAAAGGTTGAACACTGTATGAATTAAGACTTCTTCCAATTATTAAAAATATTTACTCCCCTGATCTGCCCCGTACAATGTCTTCTTTGATTATGTGAAACAGTAATTTAAGGTGTCCAGTTCATTTTTAAAACTTAAAGTCTACCAGACCCAATGGTGATTTATTGCAGCGGATTGAACCGCACAGGTTCACTACTTTAATAATAATAGTCTTTACTCTCACAGACACAAAAATTTACAGTGTGACAGAAAATGTTATGCTCTACAAAAAAGGTCTAGTACAATGTTATCGTATCTTGAGTGGTATTTCAGAAAAACACAAAAATATACTGGAAAACACGAAACCAGAAATATATTTTTCAAGATGGCGGCCGTTTTGAGCCGTAAAGTCTATGGCTCACAGAGATGTTTTTTTTTCTTTATATAGGAAATTTTATGTTCAACAAAAAAGGTCAAGTACAATTTTATTCTATCTTGAATGGTTTTTGGACAAAAACAAAAATATGCTGAAAAACATACTGGAAATGGATTTTTCAAGATGGTGGCCATTCCCACCAATTGATTTTAATTGAGTTTTGCTGGGTTGTTTCTAGGACTAACCCAGACATGTGTACCAAATTTCAGCTTGTTCTGAATTATTTCCACTGATAATTCTAATTTGCCTGTACTATTATACTATGAGATACTATAATATTTACTGTGAAACTGCTGGATTTTAAAAATATCATGACAAATGATAAGTCAAGCAAGAACAATCCAGTTTTTAAGACTTGGTTTCAGTACAGAAAAACAGCCAAAACCAGCCACTACTAAAATCAGTGTTGTAATTAATTAATTACCAAAACATTGATGAATAATTCGTCACAGCCAAGCTATCAGCTAAGTGACTGAATGAAACATACACACCTCATAACTTATTTCATGCAAAGCAAACCATACCAAATACTTGAGCCCCTTGTTTTGAAACATCTTTCTTAATTTGACATGTCTTTGTGTATATACTGTTCCAGCTTTATTTAGTACTTCCAAACTAGTTCCGAGATCTGTTTTTAGTGTAGGAGTATTGTGTAGCCTGTGTCTTTATTAGAATTTCACTCTAATACCCAGTATATGCATCCGAGGTTAACATTTAATTAAAGTTTCTTTTGATGCTTTCTTGACCTTCTTTCCTTAAAGATTTTCTTCGAGTTCTGTAAAATACCCAAATGGCCACAAAACAGAAGCTGGAATTACCAGCATTCATTTTACTCCTTTAAAGTGGTGAAACATTACGTTTGGACTAATTGAAGGGTGCCACTTAAAAAAGGGTTTTTATTAAGTTATTAATGCATAAATGGTTAACACTTGAAGGTCTGGACGTCTGAGGATTGTATGGTCCCCGTGGACTGGGCATTTGTATGTAACTTTGGTGACCTGTTACTTTTTCCATGTAATAACTTGGGTGATCTGTTTATTTTATATAAAAGCTGCTTTCATCCTCTAAATGACAGGTTATAATATACACACATTTTGAGGGCAATGCAAATTGTGGAAGTAAAATATTATAATACTTTTTTGCATTTGAAAAAATTTTGACATTTTTTTCAAAAGTTCACTGTACATTAATATTTCTTACATATAACATGTAAAATTAATTACTATACTTAAAATAAATTCAATCAGCCTTTAGAATGTCAATTATTTTGTTGACATCCAGAGGTTTGTTTGTATGCATTCTCACTAAGTTGCTGTTCTGACCACAAATGAGTAACACGTGTACAAGCACTTAACTATTAGCCTCCACATTCATTATTGAGAGGTGCTGCGATCAGTGGTAAGTGTCACAACTAACAAATGAACGTACTAACATAACTGTGCAGATGCCGAATGAATCCCATTCATTAGACGCAACATAATAGATCCCAAAAATGCAATCAAGCTCTGGTCACTTACCGTCCACAGCGGCAAACTACTCTGCCGGAGTACAGTTTGGGTGAAGACCTCAATCAGTTAAAACACTACTCACAGTCTACACACTATATTGCCAATTAATGATTTGTAAACCCAGTAAAAACAAACATTACACACCCACGCGAGAATTCTACAGTACGGACTGAAGGAAGACCAAAAAAAGAAGCTTGCTTGAAATAACACATTAACATGCTGCATGTACCTTCCCCTCTTATCATCCTGTGTCATGTCTACCAGACAACCCGGCACATAGCGGCATTGTGCATGAAGAGCCCGTGGCATCAGATTCACATATCGCATTAACAAATTATTTCTTAACTTATTTTATACTCTCCTTAATAACATAGGTAGCTTACTTCATAAACAAAAAAATTATATTTTATAGATTTTATAGACAAAATACCTTGTTTTGTCTGATGCTTCACCACTGCTTGTTTTTATAATAAAACTTCTATCTTAAGTTTTCTATCTGGAATGCATGCCTTTGTTGCATTTAAACTAACACTGATATAATTCTTACTGGAAGGAAAATTGTGTTTCAAGTGACATCACAAAACAGTTTAGATGTAATGGAATTAGTATCAACTTTAGCAATCTATTAAATATATTACTGGTTTGTCATGTAGTACACTTTAGGTTTTTAGATGAATAAATTTTTGTAGTACTAAATTTTAACAACAAAGTTCTTGTATTGTAAATATTGTGTTGAACTCGACAGATTTATGTGTACTAAATACATAAAAATGTATTTAATATGTAAATACATATGTATACATAATTTATATGCAATAAATAAAAAAAGAAATTGCTTTAATGTACCACCCACATGCAACACTACTACTGGTGTGTATTATAGAAACAATCTCTTATGTTCTTCAAAAATTACTAAAACTAGTTTGTAAAAGTACATAATTATTTATAAAATTGCATAAGTTAAACTGTATTGAGGAATATGTAAGAAACAATTTTTAAATTAAGCAAATGTATTTAATCAACGACATGCACAAGCATCTATTTTCCATGTGACAGGTGATAAATAAAACACTAGCACATATAGATTTTTTTATAGATACAGTATGTAGGCTTTTAAAGAATTGGAAAAGTCTTTTGACATAGTCTTCTTCTTCACCTCACGGAGTAGGCACCTTGCCTGTTCCTTCTTCACAGAGTATCTCTCCATCTCACTCTCGGTCTTCCTACATCTCCTGTACCAAAGGGTCTATATCGAAACATAACCTTAGGTAGTCGTCCATCCTCCATTCTGTCCAAATGCTGTAACCATTCCTTGCGATAAGTCAGGATGTTATCATTTATGGAGAATACCTGTAGCTCTTCTCTAATATCCTCATTATGCAAAAAATCCTATTTCATACAACCCTCTGTTCTTCATTTCTGAAGTTTGAATCTGGTTTTTAATCTTCTTTGTAGTAACCCTTGTTTCACAACCGTGTAGTAAAACAGTTACTGCCATTGTAAAATTAAAGTTATCTGGGCTGTTTGGCCGTGGTCTATGGTTTATTGCCAAACCAAACGTTTCAACAGCTCCATTGGCTGCTATCATCAGAGTGGAATTTAAAAGCAATCCAAGGCCTCCTGAACATGGATTGTTTGCGTCAGGCCTACAGTACTGTGGTAAAGGCTGAAGATGTCCCGCGATGCTACCTGTACTTATAAATTCAACAAGTCCCACGTACAGGTAAAAATGACACCATCAGCCAATCAGAACAATTGTTTCCCCAGAGTACTGTGGTGAAGGCTAATGATTTCCCGCGATGCTACCACACCACATTACTACAACATCATTAGCCTTCACCACAGTACTCCGGGGAAACAATTGTTTGAGTAACTAATGGCATAGCGTGGTGCGAGCCAATCATAGACCATCTTTATTGTGATTGGCTCATGGTGCAGTCTCTACCTGTGCACTGTCCTGATTGGCTGATGGTGTCATTTTTACCTGTACGTGGGACTTGTTGAATTTAAGTACAGGTAGCATCGCGGGACATCTTCAGCCTTTACCACAGTACTGTAGGCCTGATGTGAACAACCCACGTTCAGGAGCCCTCGGATTGCTTTTAAATTCCACTGATGATGGCAGCCAATGGAGCTGTTGAAACGTTTGGTTTGGCAATAAACCATAGACCACGGCCAAACAGCCCGTATAACTTTAATTTTACAACTGACACCGGCTGTGAAAGCCTTAGAACAATGTTAGTCACTGCCATTGTTCTATAAAATTTAAGCCTTCCTTCTTTCCTTGTCTTTTTGCTCAGCGTTCTATGTATGACACTACACATCGTCTGAAACCTCGATATTTTTGGAGTGATACCTTGGCTAGTGTCGTTCCCAGTACTGACAGTGCAACCCAGGTAATTGAAGGCATAGACTTGTTCCAAAACTGGTCCCTCAAGAATAGTTTTTGATCTGACTGGAAACTTCCCCCCAAAAGCCGTGATTTTTGTTTTCTGCTTAGATATTTGAAAATCATATTATTTACAAATAGGAGTTAAATGGTGTAAAGCATGTTGCACTCATCCTCTGTTTTCTGTGTCAAGAATGCATCATCAGCATACAATAACAGCTTTACAGCTTTGACAGAGTAAAATGACAAAATATATGGGATAGACTGATAGCAAGAAGAGTATACACAAAACTTGAAGGAGCAATTAAAAATGTAGAAAAATAGGACATACAAATAAAATCATCATAATTCGTGATCCAAGAAAGGAAAGATCTAAAACAAGAATATGTAATCAGCCCAATTGTGTTGGATGTATGGATGAGATTATGAAGTTTGTATGTAAGCTTACAAAATCACTATTAGTATATTAAAAGTTGCTAGCATAAAAGTGATAGAATGTGCATGTGCCTACAATATAACAGAATGTGCATTTCAGGCAACATACAGTAGAGTCTCGCTAATCCGGACCCCACTAGTCCGGACATCCGGTTAATCCGGACAGACCTCAAAAAAAAAAATCCTCAAAAAGCGTGGATAAATTTTAAAACCAACTTTACTTTAAACTGTATTTATGTTCCGTTTTAACAACTCGTAAACAAACTAGGGGTACTACTACTGTATACAGTACGCCTACATTAACATTGTGAAACATGCAGCGCGTATGTTGGCGCGCAGCCTGTTTTCCGGGAAGTGACTCGCTGATGGGAGTCCCCGCGCGTCCATGAACTCCTTGCGCCATCGGCATCAACCTGCACAGTTGATTGTCATTTTGTTTTCTTTCCTTCAGTTGATACTTCGTACTGGTAACCGTGCAGTCCGTTGTAAGGCCGTGTTTTTATTCAGTGCGCTTATTCAGTGCGTGTGTTTTATTGTCTGCGCTTATTAAGAGCAACATAAAATGGCAACTAAACGTAAGAAAGTGACAGTAACAATGGAACAAAAACTCCAAGCTTTGTTTCGTATTGATGCTGGTGAATGATTAACTAAAATCGCGCACGAGTTAGGAGTGGGAAAACAAACTGTTTCTGACTGGAAAAAAAATCGGAAAGGAATTGAACATTTTTGTGCGAAAATGGTGAGCAAGGACAGTTTGGGTAACAGAAGCACGTTAAAAAAAAAACAAAAAACAAAACTTTAGACGAGGCTTTGTACGTTTGGTTTTGCCAACAACGTGAACAAGGCGTTCCGCTGTCGGGCATAACATTACAAGCGATCGCGCTCAAACTCAGTGAAAAATTAAAAGGTGACCCTGCTTTTACTGCCAGTGTGGTTGTCTTGGTGGAAAGATCGACATGGCGTTCGTGAACTTTGTGCAAGTGGTGAAATTTTGTCAGGTGACAATGTTGCAAGTGAACACTTTAAAGTAACATTTGAAAAAAGTTTGTTAGCGATGAAAACTTAGAGCCTTGTCAAGTGTTTAATGCTGATGAAACTGGGTTAAATTACAAAATGCTTCCAAAAAAAACATTAGCCTCAAAGCTGGATTCTGTAGCCCAAGGTCATAAGGTAAAGAAAGAACGAGTGACTTACCTTCCTTGCCGTACGCTTCTGGCAATTTAAAACTTCCACTTTTGGTGATCGCGAAATTGGCTAAGCCTAGGGCCCTTAAAAATGTTAATGTAAATGCTCTTCCAGCCCAGTACACGTCACACAAATCTGGATGGATGAATGGAAAAATTGTTAAAGATTCTTTTTTTGAAAAATTTGTGCCTACAACAAAGAAGTTCTTTAGAGAGAAAAACTCCCAGAAAAAGCTGTGTTATTCATAGACAATGCACCGTGTCACCCTAGTGAAGAGGAATTACGATGGTGAAATTTCTGCCACCGAATGTGACCACTTTGATACACCCAATGGATCAAGGTGTGATTGAAGCAACAAAACGGCGATATAGAAGAAAGTTGATCTTGTCTCTTTTAGAGCAACAAGAAGCAGACCCGTCGGCTAACTTCATGGATCTTCTTAAAAAAGTGACAATAAAGACGGTCATTTATTTAGCCGCAGAAGCGTGGGAAGAGATTAAGCCGTCAACTCTTCAAAAAAGCTGGAAAAAACTGTGGCCTAGCATCCCACAAGAAAACCAGGGACAAGATGAAAATCAACCAACTGCAAATGATGACGCTGATTTCGTTCAAGTTTTTCAACAGTTGGAGGGTTTGCCGACGTGGAAGAAAGTGACATTTCAGAGTGGATGAACAATGACAACGATGTTGGTCATCGGGTGTTAAGCGAAGATGAAATCGTGGAGGCGTGCATTGCAAATACGGCAATAGAAATTGACAGTTCGGAATACGACGATGACGGTACGGAGGAATCAGCTAGCCCAATTCATGGTGAAGCGACTACAATGCTGGAGGGGTTGATGACCTACTTCGAGAAACAAAGCGACACATCGTCTGCTGAGCTACTTACCTTGAGGCGCCTACGAGATCGCACGGCGAAATGACGTCAGCCTTTATTAAAACAAAAGAACATTACGGACTTGTTCAAGTGAGTTCAAAGACTTAATTCTTGTTTTCAGTTGTACAGTACATACATATGTACATATAGTTTCATTTTATCTTACAGTCCTGTACAGAATTTAAACTTTATTTCATTTTTACACTTTTTAATTATGTAACAGTAATGTACTGTAGTTTTCTTTAGTATCGTACAATCAGTAAACTTTGAATTTCAATCAATAAGATGTTTTGTTTTTTATCCTAAATCAATTCGTACGTTACAAAAGTAGGGCTATGTTGTAGTATTGAGACTGAAAAAGTCATTTTTATGATAAAAACATCGATTTTAATAGTTTTACCCATCTAAAACTTGTTTTACAGACATTTTAAAGCTGATTCCATTTAATCCGGACTTTCGGTGATCCGGACGGGGTCCAGTCCCATCAAGTCCGGATTAACGAGACTCTACTGTAGTTTTATTACAGGAGACAATAGGGAAGATTTAAAAAACAAACTGTGTATTTGGAGTGAGGACTTGGAGGGTATAGTATAAAAATTAATTAAAAAAAAAGTTCTGGTAGTTGCAAAGATCAGTCAACAAAAACTTGAACAAGCCTGTTAACATTAATATCTAGGCTCAGTGATAGAAGCAAATGAAAGACAGATGAAAGATATAAATGAAAAATAAAACTTAGCAAGTTACTCCTATGTTTGCCAAGTTTACATGTTGGGTAAAATATTTAGAATAATTTGAATTTTGATGAGACCAAAATGGTTTTTGGGTTTTACACCATGGCAGATGTTTTGTAAAAATTAAAATTAATCATTAAACTTAGGCTAAAACCAGGCTCAATAATTTGAAACCTGCAAAAAGTTTTCTTCACATGAAAATAAAAAATTAACTGATAATCTAGCATGAGTAGTGCTCGGTCTTAATTGGTTTTGGAATAATTCAAATCAACAGTATGATAAATTCAAGGCACAAAAACTTGTTATATATTTTAATACACAAGTTAATAATCCAGAAACACGTTAAAAATATATACCAAATAGTGCATGCAATGTAGGAGGAATACAAGAATTCTGTTTAGATTTAGACTGATTCTTGGCCGCTTGAAGCCAAGTAAAATCAGTCCCATTGAAACTATACAAGTCTCAAAATTCTGACTTGAAATTAAATAAACTCATCGTTAAAATAATATGAATTTATGAGGGGGACCCAAAAATAACCAGAATTGTTGAATAGTGGGTGCACCGGTTGTAGTACCAGTTTCCGCCACTAGGTGCATGTTGCCAGAACCTTACTGTGGCAGTCTGCTGGCTGCCGTCGGCAAGTGACGTATTGTTGTGTGGGGTTTTTTTTTTTCAAGCTCTTACAGTTATTTTGTCGATTTTTTTGCCATGGCTGACTTAAAGGAACAAAGTGCGTCTATAAAGTTTTGTTTCCTGTTAGGGAAAATGGCAGTGGAGACAGTCGTAATGATTAAAACAGCTTACAAGGAAGATGCTATGGGGAAAACACAAGTTTATGAATGGTTTTCACATTTCAAAAATGGTGAAATGCCAATTGAGGACTTTGACGAGCAAAACAGAAGAGAACATTCAGAGAATTCGTGAGCTGGTCATGGAAGATCGTCGCAGAACAATTGATGAACTTACTGACTTGACTGGAGTGTCTTGGAGTTCCTGTCAACGCATTTTAAGCGAAGATTTAAAAATGCATCGAGTTGCAGCAAAGTTTGTGCCACAAACTGAAAGAACAGTTAGAAAACGCCCCTGATCTTTGTTGAAAAATAATTACTGGTGATGAAAGCTGGTGTGCTATGGATACGATCCAGAGACCAAACAGCAGTCAAGCCAGTGGAAGACGCCATCTTCCCCACATCCCAAAAAGGCAAAACAAGTGAAGTCAAATGTGAAGACTATGTTGATTTGTTTTTTTGATGCTAGTGGAATTGTTCATGCAGAATTTCTTCCTCCGCATCAAAGTGTTAACTGGGAATTCTACATGTTGGTATTGAAACGTTTACGTGATGCAGTGAGACGAAAACGCCCTGGGTTGTGGCAGAGTGGCGAGTGGGTGTTTCACCATGACAACGCCCCCGCCCACACGGCCTTGAGTGTGCGACGTTTCCTGACAAAAAATGGCATGACCCCGCTTCCCCATCCCCCCTACTCACCAGACCTCGCCGTGCGACTTCTTTTTGTTTCCTCGCATGAAAAGAGAACTTAAAGGAAAACGTTTTGTGGATGTGAAAGAAGTAAAGAAAAAAAACAATGGAATCGCTAGAAGGCATTACCTTGGAAGAGTTCCAGGACTGTTTCGAGAAGTGGAAAAAACGTCTAGACAAGTCCTTAGCTTCAAATGGAGAGTACTTTGAAAGAGATTAGTTTGTTAACTTGTAAAAATAAATAGAACTGTTTATATTTGAAAATTCCGGTTATTTTTGGGTCCCCCTCATATATTTCAGGCCAGAAGTATTCAGATGGATAGCTTTTTTTATTTTACTCATGTTTGCTTTGAGGAGGGCCCCCCTGGTCATTCCTCCCTGAATATGCCACTGGTGTGTGTGTGTGTGTGTGTGTGATAAAATATTATTACAGTAAGTATAATGTATAAAAAACCCTTATTCAGTTAACTCCCAATTATCCAGTGCAATGGACTGGATAGCACCCATGATTAATCCAGAATCATGGATAATTATAATCTATGAACTTTATTCCACCAATCAGACATGTGATAAAAGTTAGGTTATATTAATATAAACAACAGTAAAAGTTATACTAATAAGCATATAGTACTAACTTTGTGTCTTCATGTATTATTTTAGAACAATCTCATTTGTACATAAAAAGTGTAGTAAATTATAAAATTATAAGTAAAATAATATAATTGCATTGAAGTGATGAATAAAATTATAGTAATTTTATTACTATAAGCCTATAAGCCTACAGAATAATGTTTGTATGTAATTTATACATTATTTAAAAAAATTAGTTCATCATCAGTATCCATTTGTGTCCATCCAATGTAAGCAAACAGAGTATTTTTTAATTTATTTTTGACAATATTATTTTTTAGAATGCCAAATAAGTACCATATTTTTTGTGACTACTTCACACTTTTTTTTGAAAAAAAATCCTGTCAGAATTAGGATTATGCAGCTTGTCTATATCAAACTCTTCAGCCTCATTTTATCTCCCATCCATTGTATTTAATTCTCTCACCTCATATGTAAGTAAGAGACACTATCCAAGATTGGGGTTTAGTTTTATACCATTGCCTCTCCCCCTCAAAAGTTGATGGTCATTTGGTGAAGATAATGAGGAAAATACAGAACTCTATATAAAATAATACCCTGTTTGTTCCCATTTTGAAGATGAATGAATGAAATTATAGTATATGTTTCTTATAAACACAGTTGTTGTAATAGAAATTTTTTAAAACAGTCACAGTATAACAGAGAAGAAGATCAACAATAAGAACTAATGTTGCTCACCTTTGTGTTAAATATTGCAGGAACTTCAATTTTAGTGTCATTGAAAAATGTGAATACAGTAGAGTCTCGTTTATCCGACCTTCACTTATCTGACATTCCGTATTATCCGACTTCCCACCACAAAAAAAAACCACAACAAAATGCAGTAATCGGCAACAAGAACTGCAAGTTGCGAGCGTGAGCGTAGTCTATTTTTTGTTCCTCCCGACTCTACAGCAGCTAATTAGTTACCCCAACTGTACAGTCTACACTATGACTCGTGTCTGTTATTCGCCCCACCCTCACTCACTCACTGTCACAACTCACTACTCAGTGCAGTGCAGTTTATCATTGTATGCGGATCAGTTTATCGTCTGTTACATGCATATGTGTCTGTGTGTGTTAATTTGACAAACGTTGTTGTGTTGTTTAAAAGTTGAAATTTACGCAAGTATGGTAACGAAAAGAAAGAAAGTTGTTGTATCGATGGAACAAAAACATGAGGCAATCAAGAGACTGGACAAGGGAGAGACAATGCAGAAGGTAGGTGACGACTTTGGGCGTTGGACGGGTAACAGTAGGAGACTGAAAAAAAAACGAATAGAAATAGAAAAATGGTGTGCATTACAACGATACAACATTATTAAATGTAAGCGTGTCGTGCGACAAAATTGTTGACAGCAACAAAATTATAACAATACAAATAACGTGTATGTGTAATTGGGGTTCAGGTGTAATTATAATAAGAGTATTAGAATTATGAGTATTTAAAATTCGTATTTATTGTTTACTCAATCTTATAAATAATAAACATCATTAATAATCTTCGGTCACGATATTGCTCATTATTAAATGTTTCTCTCTTCTACTATGCAGTGTTACACATATTTAAAAAACCTCTTACATCTAGACATGTTAATAATCTTAATCTAGACATGTTAATAATTTGATTTACTAATAAAATATAAAATTAAAATGTAATTTGAATTGAATTCTTTTAATTCAGATCTGACCTCAACTCGCTCAGTCTATACCAATGTTTAAAATTAAATTTAAATTTATATTAATTACTTTTAGATTGGCATTTGTTTTATATTCACAGTTAAATTATTCTTTTCTATAATGCAAATATCAAATCAATTTAACTATTTACTTTGATAAACAAAATCTACTCTCTCAACTTTAAATTCCTTTTTTTTTATTATTTCTTTATATGCGATCGCTCATTCTTACGACTAAACATTTATCTACATTTCCAAAATATTATTTCTAATTATAATTTTTTCTTTGTTTTAATTTATTGTCTTTTGATATAGTCTTTATGAGCTCTTTTAAAAAAATCATTTATAAATGCATTATGCATGTCACCTCGAGTTCTGATGATCTTATGACTTATTGGTGGGGTCCAGCGTTCTCCAGAGTTAGTTTTCCATTCCTCCTGGCCTGGCGTGGTCCTGGATACGTCTAGAGTCCAGCGTCGTTCTCCAGCAGTGTGTGTCCGTTTCAGATAGTTGTTATCTGCTGCAAGGTAGATCTTAAATATCGTCTAACGTCCAGCATCCCTCGTCGCTCTGGTAGCTTCTCCGTAGATACTCTTGGTAGACTTAAACGGTTCCGGGTACTTTATGTTTTCCAGAATATTGTCACATAATTAACGACGTTTTATTCTTTCGTTAATGAGACTTGTAATAAAAATAAAACTGTTCTGCCGACGGACAGCATGTCCGACTGCAACTGTGTCTTGAAATGAAGAGAAGGGTTTTCGATCGAACCCTCAATTTATACCCTCTCGATATTCCGTGCCAGTTGGCTCCAAAATCGTCCTGTCGATACCTGCAGATTGCCTGATAGCCCCCACTCCCGAACCTTTTCATCTATTTGCAATTATTAGCAAATAGCAATAGTTTGCACGGAATCGAGATAGCACAAATCATAGCTAATTTGATTAAGCACTCACTGTATTAATTTGAGCGTCATAGGGTAATTTGCGTATTTTTTGGCACGTATATTTCGCACTGACTTCGCGTAGCATGTCCTATTAACGTCATTTTTTCACTGGGGATAACTATAAAATTTACACACACTTTGGTGCCTTTGGTTTGTTTACACACTAATTAGTTTTCACACAGTTAATTAAAATAATTATTTTAGTAATTACTTGGGGCGGGTAGCTGAGATTCCTGTCTGTACATGCATCACTAACACACACAAGATACACGCGTAACACACATACAATTGAGCAGGTGTTCTCTGCTTGTCGGAACAGGTTAATTTCTCTCCTAATCTAAGAATGAAATATTTCTACAATCTCAGACCTGTCCATTTACCCTTAACTTATAATAATTCTACAAATTTTATATTTATTCAAATTAATGCCTAATACAGCATATGGCTGTATTGTTGCAGCATCAAGAGTTACGGAGGGTGCATTAAAAGAAAGAAAAACTATGAAAAATGTGACTATGAAAAAGTTAGTGAAGCTTTGTATGTTTGGTTTACACAGTTCAAGGACAAAGGTGTGCCTCTTTCAGGGCCTGTTTTACAGCAAAAAGCGTTTCATTTTCATAATGAATTCAATGAAGGGGACCCAGATTTCACAGCAAGTGTCGGTTGGCTCGACCGATGGAAGAAACGCTACGGTATCCGTCAGTTAAGTGTTTGTGGTGAAAAACTATCATCGAATTTTGAAGAAATGGACGCATTCAAGAAAAGATTTCAGGAATTTATTGAAACTGAAAGCCTAACGGGTGATCAGATATTTAACTGTGATGAGTCAGGCCTTAATTACAAAATGTTACCTAGTAAGAGTCTTGCAGCCAGAACTGAAGCGGCAGCCCCTGGCTACTAGCGTAGTAAGGAAAGGCTGACAATTTTGGCATGCAGAAATGCTACAGCAAACCTCAAAATGGACCTTGCAATGATTGGAAAGTCCAAAAATCCTAAAGCCTTTAAAACAGCTTCAAAAACGCTCTTCCTGTAAAATACTATTCAGAAAAGCGCATGGATGAGCAGTGAAATTTTCAAAGACTGGTTTTTTAAGGAATTCATTCCTTCAACAGAGAAGTTTTGAAAAAAAATAATTTACCCAGAAAAGCAGTTTTGTTGGTAGATAATGCTCCAACGCACCCTGATGCAGAGGAGCTTCAAGATGGTGACATTAAGGCAATGTTTCTGCCCCCCAATGTAACCGCCATATGCCAACCTACGGATCAGGGCGTTTTGGAAACGATAAAAAGGAACTATCGCAGGAAGCTACTGTCCACAGTGATAGAAGAAATTGAAGAAGGACAAGACATGATTGAATAATTGTAAATTTACAATTTTGCAAATAATAATTTTATTAAATTTTTAAAAACTTTTTTTTTATGGCTTTTCTTTTCTTACCTTCGGGTTACATCTCCAGAGTCCTATAGACGAAACCAGTTGCAGAGGGATTATTTAGGTTGAGTTGTGAAATAATTATGTTAACACAGTTTATGCTGGCTAAAACAAATTATTTTTCTTTTATTAAATGAAATTATGTTTTTCTCCCCTTGTATGACAATTACACAAGTTTTTATCCTTTCTTGTACATTACGGCATTTATCTCAAACACAAAATTAGACGCATAAAATTGACAAAAAAACAATTCTTATAAGACTATAACAAAATGATCTGTATGATTACTGAACCAGTACTTTTCTTTTTTTATTTCATTCACTCTCACTCTTTTACAATTGTATATTTAAACCCCTTAAAATTGAGATCTCGTTAATGAATTAATAAGTTCTGTGCACGGATTTTCATACTGTTGATAGTTTTAAGTTAGCAAGTTTGTTATATTGGTACTCATCCTTAATGTAGACTTCGTCCTATGGTGTGGTCCAGGCCCCATTGATCCCTACACTCTGATAATAAACAGCAAATGTCCGAATACTTTTATACTCATCACTTGTTGTCTTGGTGAGATATTTTATAACTGTTTTGTCACATTTAACTCATTAATGGTGTCGGCCGACGTGACTTGGTCGCACACTAGTTTGATTTTTATGACCGCGCGGTCTGAAAAATACGAGTTGACTGCTCGCACACTTTACTGGATAGGCCGATTATAGTGTTTTCGGCCCATCTTACACGCTCGAGGCCACCGTTGACTTGCGCCCGCTCTGTTGGAAGACGGCTATTCAGCTCTACTGTTAGTCAACGACTACTGAGGTGTTAGGCGTTGGCCCAGCTGCGCGCCAACGTCTGTATGATTCATTTCGCCTTCTCTGATTGGCTGGAAGGTCCAGACGCTCAGCCCGGGAATCCTTAATTTTTTTCTGCCTGTTGAAACTGGCGTTTTCTGTGATTCACGGTCAGCACAAGCTGTAGGCGGTTGTGTAACACGTCTAGCCGGATTGACGCTAGACATAAACAGTCTGATGTTTCATAATAAACTTACATGTCTCTTGGTTAAACAGAGGTTCCCCAAAGGTTGTACAATATTTGGATTGACATTTATTAAAAATTATTATCACCCCATTCTGTCCCATTACAAAATTGAAACCCATCAATGTAAAGGATGTTGCTTATTGGGTTGCAAGGGCCTGGGCTGACGTAAGGGCTCCAACAATTGCCAAAATTTGGAAGAAGCTGCTAGGCGATGATGAAGGTATGGAAACGGAAAGCACAGATGAAACCAAAGAAACCATTCTACCTTTAGTGCAACGTATCCCTGGATGTGAGGATGCATCTTTGCAAGAAATTGAAAGTTGGATGAAGGATAATGATCAGTATGTAACTGATGGAGAAATTGTCGCTCTTGTCAATTGCGATGACAACGAAATTGAAGATCAAGATCAAGCACCAACTGTTGAACCTCTCACAATTTCATATAACGACGGAGTTAAGGCTCTAGAAACTGCAATTAAATAGATTGAGCAACAAGAAGAAGCTACAGGAATCGACATAATGATGCTGCAAAAATGGCAAGACTTGGCAGCGAAGAAACGACACTCGTCAGGAAAGCAGACTACGATAAAAAATTTCTTTAAATCATCACAGGACTGAACTTTTTAAGTGTATTTAACTTCAGACAATTCTGTAACTGTAAGTTCATTTTTTTCAGTTAATTTTTTCTGTTGTTTTGTTGTAAAACATGATTATTAGGTTCGTAATGTATAAAATTATAACATAGTTTGACGTTTAATAGGCTTTTTCTTAACACCTCCCTATTATCCGACATTTTCGCTTATCCGATGTTCTGCCGTTTATGTCGGATAAGCGAGACTCTACTGTATTATCATTTAGTATGTAATTATCTTTCTGTTTAGTAAAAACATGTCCTCGAAACTGGTAAAATCTTTTTATTTATTTATTTTATTTTTTTCTTAAATGGGAGTGTACATATTATTAGATCACACAGACTTTTTATAAAAATACAGTACTTATTTCATCCTCAGACTGAAATATTATTTGGACCACTTTAATTATAAAAAAATTTCAAGTGGATCTGGAACATCTTCTGATGATGGAATAAAGCTGTGTGCTTTTGCTTTGCACATTCTTTTGCTATTTTTTTTCTGTGTTCTGTTTTCAGCTGGAACCATTATGTATTTTAATAGTCACAGTAGTGTAATTTCTCTCCTCCAAGTGTGTGTGCGTGTGCTTTATACAGTTTCCTTTTAAAACTTTCAATTTTTTAATGTAACATTTCAGTTGGCACTGAATTTATTAACCGTGTTTATTATTATTACAAATTATAAGATTCCTGACATTAGCATCGTATATCCATATTAAGCCACAACGTTTTGAGCACTAACAAATCAGAGGCTGTCTTCAGGTGAAACAATTACAAATCAATATCAGCTAAAACAAACAAATGTTATCACCGTAAAACAAACATTCTATATAAACAAAAGTGATAAAATTAAAATTAACAGTGTACTTACCGAGATAGCCTTCATAGAGGGGATTCTACCATCTGGTTATCTCACTTCTGAAATCCCTCCCATTCTGCATGATGGCCTTCTTGGTAAGTAGATTTTTAATTTTAATTTTATTACTGTTATTTAATTATTATGTTTGTTTTTATGGTAATAATATATATTTGTTTTTGATTGATATTGCATTGTATTAATTTATTGTTTTCACTGAAGATGGCCTCTGATTTGTTAGGGGTCAGAATGGTGTGGTTCAATCTCCATATATGATGGGTAGTATCCACAATCTTGTAATTTGATAATAATAATAATAAGTTATCATCAGTTGTAGTTTTAAGAATCGTGTTAACTCTCTTCAGTGCCTGTTGCTTAATAACCTGTCTCACAAGTTTCCTTTTCTACTTCAAGTTAATCAAATGCTATCTGTTTATTTGTTTGGCTTTTGATGCTAACAGCTTCAAGTGTAGTGTGGGCCATAGACAGTTGGTTTTTTAATGGTGAACTGTAGAGTGTACATGATGTGAGAACTGATCAAACAATTGTCTCACTTAGCTGTACAACATGGTTAATTAGGCTATTAGACATCTAATTTCTTGATGATGTGAAGAAGGCTGTGCAATGCAGCCCGTAGGCTGTATGGTCTCCCTAAGGTACACAAGGAGGCATCCCATAGCCGGTGCAGTCAGTTCTCCAACATTTTCACTGGAGAAGCATCTCACTGGTTTGCTACAACGACACATCGGATTGATGGATGCCTTTGTGCGGGATTCAGCGCTCTTTGTTGAGAAGCTCAAGAGTGTTGAGATTGGCCCTGACATTTCTTGGTCAGTTTTGGCATTGTGTCCCTCTTCATGATGGTTTTTCTGTGGGATACCTTGGTTCACATCAGCCATCTGTTTTCAGCAGACATTACATCTTTGTTCCACTACGTACTGACAACAATGTACTTTCAGGGATGGGTGGTGGGTCTTTCTATGAGCAGACTAACAGTGTCACTACGGGCAGCCCTTCAAATCTGGTCGGTGGTGGTGAATTTTTTATATGGAGAAACTTGAAGAGGCGACCCTGTCATCTGCACCTTGTAAACCGAAGTGTTGGTTCCAATATGTGGATGACACTTTCGTTGTCTGGAGTCACAGGGAAGAGGAGCTGCACTGCTTCCTGGACCACTTAATCACCATTCACTGTATCCAGTTCACCATGGAGAGAAGCAAGCTAGTGTTCCTTGATGTGTTGGTCCTAAAAAGGACTGACGGGAGACTCAAACATTAAGCCTATTGAAAGCCAACCCATACTGATCGCTAATTGCATCATGATTTTAATCATCATCGTAGACAGAACCACATCTTGATTAAGATGCTGGTTGACTGAGCATGATGTATATGTGAGCCCCAACATCTACAGGAAGGACTTGCCCATCTTGAGGTAGCATTGCAGACCAGTGGTTATTCTGCTGTGGAGGTAAGGAGAGTCATGAGGTTGCAAAGATCTGGCCGAGCTGAAGCATTGGGGGAGTGGCAGGTGGTCAGCATGGCGTTCCTGTCCTATGTTAGGAGTGTGACTGTAGGAGTATGGGGAAGTTGCTCTAGCGGCGTGGGGTGCACAGTGTCTTCACGCTGACACAGGAGACCCAACAATACGTGTGATTTGCTTGCTTTGTGTGGTGTGTACAGAGTGCCCCACTCTTGCAGGAAAGTGTATATTGCCACTACGAAGTGTAATGGCAACACCCGCATTGCTGAACATTGCAACATTACAGTCTTGTTTGAGGTGATCCAGGTCCCGTCCTCTTTTTGCCAATACTTCCCTCAGTTGCAGATGGAGGTGGTCGAGATCTTCAAGCATGGAATCTTGTGGACGAATAGATGTAACGAATGTTTGGCCCTGTCCAGCGCTTAGACTTGATAAAATCCAGCCAGTAGAAGCTCAGCTTAATATGAGTCATGGTAACATCTTCCAACTCTGACAAAAGTTATTTATAGAAATGTGCTTCTGTTTTCACTTTAACCTTGGTTTTTTTCTTTAGCTGGTATTGCTTCCTTGTTCCCACTCCACTGAAGATGGCCACTGTTGGTGTGCCCGAAATGTCAGTGACTCTTCAGAAAATTTGAATACTGGACCATGGCCTAATAGCCCCTGGTTAACATGTCGTACAGCTACGGCAACTCTAGCTGTGAGAGTTTGTGCTCACTTATTACTAATCTGAATGTAATTTGTAGTTTTGGTTTGATCATGATATCAGTTTGATATTTCATTAACATGCTGAGTCTGCATGCTAACAGTAATATTGCTTTAGTACAAAACTTGTGAAAAATTATACTTCTCTATTAAAATAATTAAAATATTTTTTAGGCGTCAAAGTTATAATGTATTGGACATTAACCATCGTGTAACAGAAATTAAAAACTCAGAGCGTATTCACAGATCTGAGATTGTGTAACAGAGTTTTTCAACCCAGCACAGAATCAGTGATTGTTTTCACTCACAAAAAAATTATTTATGTATATAATAGCAATCAATGTTTAGTGTTCCACTAACTGGAAGACATGCCACCAGGTTGGAGGTTGATGTTTGTATATGGAAAGTCTTGGATGACTTCCAGACTGACAACGTTATTGATTGATTTTTGTTTGCATATAAATAAGAATTTTTGTGAGTTTGTAAACATATCAGGGTGACCACTAATTCTCAATAGTCAAACCATCATGATCTTAATGTGTTGATACCTGATGGAAGAAATCCCCAATATTACAACTTGCACTACCACAATATAATTGAATTATTATTGCTATATATTAATAGTATTGTGCCATTAGGTTTAAACATCATGTTTTTAAGCAATTATTCTTTCAATAGAATTGACTTTTCTAATCGCATTCCAAGTGAGGTATGGGCTTGACAGAGTAGTACAGGATTAGATAAGAAATAAAATGTTCAAAGACTGCCTTTGCATCTCAGACAGACCTATTGTTTCGAACAAAATAATTTCATATTTTTTGTACATTCACTATAATTATATATGTTTTACTTTTTGTGTTTCCATTTTTATTTTTCAAACCATTAGTCTTTAAGATAACATCATACATTGAATGTATTTATTTATATATGGATGTGAGTCATGGGTGGTGTCAGGAGGGATGAAAATGGAAGGAAGTAGGCATTTGAGATAAAATATCTATTTTAAAGTGAAACAGTGATAAGGAGCAAGAAACAAGAGAAGTGCTAAAAAGTAAACCCGTACTAGAGTGTGTTAAAATAAAACTTTGAGTTGGTGAAAAATATGAGAAGATGCTGGTGAAAAATATATGGAAAGCAAGAGTACAGAAAAAACACAGAACAGGACCTAAAGAGAGAGGCATAGTATATGAATCCGAGTTCAACAAGTGTTACAAAATATGGTTCAGTTTTTTATATGTCCGGTTTATAAATTTCTTATATTGTAGCGGGTCGAATTTTGGGTGTTTTTATTTTTACCGTATGGGGCAAGTATATTTTTATTCAGTTCATTTTCGGGCGGGTTTGGAAAACATTGCGAAGTAATTGTATTGTGCAACGTATGTGTCAGTATAGCAGTCAGTGTAACAGAACAATGAAACAACGCTATAAGACGCAGTTGTTGTTGAGGAATGCGGCGGAGCATCTGCACCTCCACAAAATTCTAAGAACTTTGTACCTGTGTGTGGCAGCGCACATACGCAACTGCTCAATCACGCTCCAAGTGACGCTCTGACAAAAAACCAAGATGGCCAGAGAGTGAAATTTTCATCATTCATTTGGTTTCACTACGGAAGTGTCGTTTAGACCACGCCCACTTAAATGACATCAGCAGAGCCAAGCCCAATATTAAGCTCCGGTCATCCACATATGTCCGCTCCATTCCCTATATAAAAGGTTACACGACAGCAAAGGAACAAGGAGCGACGACGAAAACATCGTGGCATGGAAGAACAACTTCCATGCAGGAACAGGTAGATGTACCTGTTACGTTCACAACCACACAGTCGACATTAGCCAGAGACGCGACACAGTCAACTAGAAGTCGACTCTCTTGATAGACGCTAACAGTTTGGTTTAGGCCCCGGTCGGTGGTGTTCTAAATACGTCTAACTCAATCATATCGTTAATACCGACCGGGACCCGAAGAATTAACGACTTTGTGAATTGTTGCATTGCAGTGATGGTCTGGTAACATTAATAACAATGAATGGAATCGTAACAAAGCACGTGTTCGGTCGGTAGTGCGTATCCCCTTAAAACTAAAACGAAATGCGCAATGATTAACTATGGTGTTATTTGAATATAATCTTTTATGGGGGTTTTTGTGTGTATATTGTGTGAATGCGTGTGCGAGCAAAAGCTGGGCTACCTTATAAATATAAGAAGTATATTATCAATGTAAGATGTATTTAACCTTATCAATACCTGTTTTGTTCTTGTGTGTCGTGGAGTAAGGAGGAGCTGTTTCAGTAAGTAAAGTGTTTCTTTCATAACAAAATGTGTTAGTCTAAGTTATTTCGTCATTACCATATTCTCATTTCTGTGTTAAAAATTCGTCTAACGTTCCGGAATCTTTCTGAGTTATTAATTGGGTGGGTCAGATTGCTAAATTGTCCGTTTTATTTAGGGTGGAGTGTAAAGGTTTTCGATATTTTATCCTATAAAAAATAATCGTGGCGACCTTGGTCTTCTGGTAAAATTTCAATAACAGGTAAGTGTTGTAATTGCGTGCAGGTAAGTTCTGGCAGGGTATTTTATGTATTTATATATTTCGGCCTCTTTTTTATTGTTACAAATGTGGACGCGCTGCCAGGATTTTCGTTTTAATTTTATTTATACGAGATAGACCTATTTTAATACACAGGAAATAGGATGTGGTAATGACGAATGTATAAAAATTTTATCGTACAGAATTAAGTAGGTTAGGTTTATGTTATTGTGATTCACAATGTGGTAGGTGTTTAAGCAGAGAAAAATAGTAGCTTTATATATAAAAGTGTTATACAAACGAACTTTAAAAATGTCTATAATACAAAGTAATGATAGTGATTTTGCATGGGATGAGTGGGAGAATGAATTTCGAGGTGTTGTGGGGGAGATGACAAACGAGGAATGGGGTAATTTAGACGATAGGTTAACCCGAATGGAAGAACAAGAGGAAGGAATATTTGCGGAAATCAATAAACATAGTGAGACGACCAACAATAAAGGTAAAATAGTTGAAATAACAGTGGTAGAGAATAAGACAGAAAATAGGCCTAATGATAAGGATAACGACAGAGTGGGGGTAGAAAAAAAGGAGCGTACATTGGAGGATGTGATGAATCTTTTGAGAACAGTGTATGATAATCTGAACAAGGGTTTTGATGAATTACAGGAAATGAGGGATAAACATTTTGATAATATGATGAAGGGTTTGATGAGTTACATGTAGAATTAAACAAAACAAAGGAAACAATGAGTAAGGGTTGTAATACAATAAAAAATGCTATTGATAAACCAGACGAGAAGCGGGAGGAAGATAGATGTCAATTAAAAGTTGAGTTAACACAGGTAAGTGGTAATAATGTCTCTGATAATAGCGAAGAAATAATTAACAAGGTAAGTTACAGTTGTAAAAATGAATTAATAAATAATAGTGATAAAATGGTTGAAAACGAGCTATTTAAGAATGATGTGGTGAAAACAAATAGTGATGATGAAGTTTGTGGTGAAGTAGAATTTAATAAAAAAATGTTAGCGAGTGTTGATGAAATTGAGAGAGAGTGTGGTGAAAGGTTAGGGTGTCAAAGGGCAAATTTTCCCCGTGATATAAGTGGAGTAAGGACTCCGCTAGTAGTGAATTTTGAGGACAGAGTTTCCTCCGTTAATTGTGTGGAAGACGAGGTGTCTTCAAGCAGTCCCCTAATTTTTTGTAAACCTGGAAAAGCCAGGAAGTGGTATAGTAAGTTTGTTGTGCCCTTTGCATGGAGTGAAGTAGGTCAGTGGTGTGGTGACAGGTATTGTGATGAAAGTGATTATGAGAGAGAGAAAGAGTTAGAGTGGTTCAAGGTAAATAGAGGTTATGTAGAGCTGATAGAGAAGATGGATATAAAGAGAGTTATGATAAATAATGTAGACATACCTTGTGTAGTAGTAGACAATGATTATATTGATGATAAATGTGTACCTGTAGGAAGAATTAGTGTACTTGTAGTGGAGGAATATGATGAGAAAATAAATTACCTGGGTGTAACAACAAATATTCACGGAGGCGGGATAAAAACAAATAATAGTGACAAGTCTTATGAGATAATAAAAGGGAAAATGAATGACATAGAGGTAATGGTTTATGATAAAAATAATAATAATAAACTGGATGTAAATAAAAATCATTTAGTATACAAATATGTGAGGTATATTTTTGACGATGGTCGCTAAAATATAAAACAGAAAAGACAGTTAAATATTTTGTTTTAAGCTATTTGACTTGGCTGATTTGGAAATTGAGATGTGATAACTGAGTAAATACTGAAGTAAATTTGTAAATAAATATGTAGTAAAGCCAATGGTATGTGTTGTGGTTAAGTGAACAGTGTATGTAGGTAATTAATTGTTGTAAGAATAATATGGAAATACTTGCAATTTAAATAAATAAACCAAATTAATTTTGAAAACAAGTAATCAGAGAATTATAATTGTTTGGATGGTAATGAATTCTATATTGTTAATAATTAATTTAATTAAACAATTTAATACATGTTAAATATTTTGTTTGACTATTTCAATATTGTATAATTAACTTTTTAAGGAATTTAAATCATTTTGATAATAGATGGCTGAATTATTTGAGGTGAACTAATATGTTGTGAAATGTTTCAGTGGTGAGGTGAGAGTATTGTGGTATGTTGTATATGTTTTGAGAAATGGGCTGTAAGTATTGAAATTTTACAATATGAATAATGTATAATAAAAAGGTTGACAGGAGTGATTGATATGTTAATTCAGTAATGAAATATTTTGAAATAATTGCGCTAAATAAAAATGATGGTTAAAAATATATATTAATAATAAATTTAGAATTTTTGAAAATCTGATTACAACACAGGATAAATTCATCATGATGATAAATAAAAATAAATATGTATCTTCCATGTAATTTGTTCAATTTTAAGATGTAGTTTCATTGTGTTTTTATTATGTTAGGATATCAGCTGATCAACAATACCATGTCACTGGTATATTGGTTTATATATGTTACAAGTAATTAATGTTTAGTGTACTACAGATATTTTGAAGTAAAGATAAAAAGAGTATGCAAATTAATAAAAGATAATTCATGGGTGATAAATGTTTTATGGGACATGTAGACCTGTCCAAGTTGAATTAAAAGTTGAATGTGAAATGATGGAGATGAATATAATGTAATGCTGTTTTTGAGTTGATGTGATATAACAGGATTTTGTGAAATATAGATGTTGACACAGTGGTAATGGAGACTTTATGTAGATTTTGAATGATATATATTTATGTTCATAATTAATGAGGTTGTTTTGTTGTATTTGTGGTAATGAAATGAGATTGAGATTTTTGGGGATGGCAATTTTGTATTAGGGGGTAGTGTATTTGGGGAGTCCGCAACAAGGGTTGGGACGGGATAGGGACCGATTGGCGCCGGAAAGGGTTACCTAGGGGGAGTCCAGGGACCAACATAAGGGAATGAGTTTTGGGAAGGAAACACGTATCCTATGTACAAAGGGTTAGAGAGTATTTTTTCATATATGTAGAGAAGGTGGCGTTTTGTGTTGAATGATAAGTTGGGGTTTAGAGTGTTCTGATTAGTAGAGATTTTGGTAGAGATGGGTGTCTTGGGAGTTGCAGTTGATAAATATTAGAGTCAGGGGGAGAAAGTTTATATATGTATAGAAATCTCATACAGAAAAACGAGAATAAATAATTTACATCACCCACAGTATATTAAGGTAAGATTGTTGAAAAGGCAGAGAGATTCATGATAAAGAATATACAATTGTTTATTTTTTTAACCAGTGACAGAATTTTGATAAAATTTGAAAATAATGTAAAGTTAAGAGTTGTTTGTTTTAAATAATTTAAATGTCAAGTTGATGATTGATTATATTAATATTTTGTTTATTATAAATATTTTATGTTACTATGTTTTGTATTTCAAGGTAGGATATTACAGATATTTAAAGTGTTTTCAGAAATCATACATAACATATGTAGGTCAAGGGTTTTGGACTTGACCTAGTTATGATCAGCTGATGAGTTCATACACCTACTAAGCTTGTGTATAGTAGGAAGCCAATTGTGATTTGTTTGTTTAATTAATTCAAACCAATGTTTGAATAATTTTAATAAATGTCATTTAATAAATAAATTTAATAAATATTTAATGAATAATTTTTTTGAATTTTAAAATTTTGAAAATTTTAAATTTTTTTGGAAAAAAAAAATTTTTTTTTGATTTTTCGCCTGCCAGCGAGTGAATATGTTGAGTAATGATTATTTTATTGTGTATGTATTAATGATGTTTCTTTTATTGTATTGCTTTATATTGGTAGGCTATAAATTGTTCTCATGCTAGAGTAAGGATGTATTTGTATTAATAGGAATGTTTAGGTTAAGTCATTGAAACAAAAATTAGAAAAAAGAGGAAGAGAATTTTTTGATAAACGATTATTTTTTGAATTTTGAATTTTTTAAATTTTTGAAAAATTTTAAAAGAAAGTTTTATTCTTATGTGTTATGGTAATATGTAATGTTAGAGTGTGTGAGCCCAGTATTTGCCAAAGGCAGCCCAGCTTGCAAAAAGGGGATCCACATCGGCGGAGGAGCTGGAACGATTTTAGCCAGGGATTGAGGATTTTTGGGGGTAGTATGTTAGAAGGCGAGGCGCGCTGTGGTGCGAGTCTGATCGATTTCTCGGTGTTGGGATCTCTTACGGAGAAGTCCAGTGATCTCGTTCAGATGAGTCCATGGTCACTGAGCCCGGGGGGTCGTGTACCCATGCAGAGTAAGAACCAGGGGGTTGTTGGCACCAGTTCCTCACCGGTCCTCTTTGGGGTCATCGATGAGATTTCTTCTGTCGTGGACAGCAGAATTCTCATCGAGGGGGTATTGTAGCGGGTCGAATTTTGGGTGTTTTTATTTTTACCGTATGGGGCAAGTATATTTTTATTCAGTTCATTTTCGGGCGGGTTTGGAAAACATTGCGAAGTAATTGTATTGTGCAACGTATGTGTCAGTATAGCAGTCAGTGTAACAGAACAATGAAACAACGCTATAAGACGCAGTTGTTGAGGAATGCGGCGGAGCATCTGCACCTCCACAAAATTCTAAGAACTTTGTACCTGTGTGTGGCAGCGCACATACGCAACTGCTCAATCACGCTCCAAGTGACGCTCTGACAAAAAACCAAGATGGCCAGAGAGTGAAATTTTCATCATTCATTTGGTTTCACTACGGAAGTGTCGTTTAGACCACGCCCACTTAAATGACATCAGCAGAGCCAAGCCCAATATTAAGCTCCGGTCATCCACATATGTCCGCTCCATTCCCTATATAAAAGGTTACACGACAGCAAAGGAACAAGGAGCGACGACGAAAACATCGTGGCATGGAAGAACAACTTCCATGCAGGAACAGGTAGATGTACCTGTTACGTTCACAACCACACAGTCGACATTAGCCAGAGACGCGACACAGTCAACTAGAAGTCGACTCTCTTGATAGACGCTAACAGTTTGGTTTAGGCCCCGGTCGGTGGTGTTCTAAATACGTCTAACTCAATCATATCGTTAATACCGACCGGGACCCGAAGAATTAACGACTTTGTGAATTGTTGCATTGCAGTGATGGTCTGGTAACATTAATAACAATGAATGGAATCGTAACAAAGCACGTGTTCGGTCGGTAGTGCGTATCCCCTTAAAACTAAAACGAAATGCGCAATGATTAACTATGGTGTTATTTGAATATAATCTTTTATGGGGGTTTTTGTGTGTATATTGTGTGAATGCGTGTGCGAGCAAAAGCTGGGCTACCTTATAAATATAAGAAGTATATTATCAATGTAAGATGTATTTAACCTTATCAATACCTGTTTTGTTCTTGTGTGTCGTGGAGTAAGGAGGAGCTGTTTCAGTAAGTAAAGTGTTTCTTTCATAACAAAATGTGTTAGTCTAAGTTATTTCGTCATTACCATATTCTCATTTCTGTGTTAAAAATTCGTCTAACGTTCCGGAATCTTTCTGAGTTATTAATTGGGTGGGTCAGATTGCTAAATTGTCCGTTTTATTTAGGGTGGAGTGTAAAGGTTTTCGATATTTTATCCTATAAAAAATAATCGTGGCGACCTTGGTCTTCTGGTAAAATTTCAATAACAGGTAAGTGTTGTAATTGCGTGCAGGTAAGTTCTGGCAGGGTATTTTATGTATTTATATATTTCGGCCTCTTTTTTATTGTTACAATATATCAGTGTATTTCGTTTTAGATACTTATGATTCCAAATGTACAAGAAAGTAATAATAATTATACTATTATTATGCAGTGCAATGTTTAATTTTGTTTCAGAGGCATGCAGGTCCTCCAAGGCCAGGACCAAGTAGGGGACCAGCACACGGGTATGGGGAAGGCAGGGGCCAATATTATCCTCCTAAAGGTTGGTACTTTGACCTGTTTTAATCTGTATTTATATATTTTGTAAAGTATACTGTAAGCTTTCATTAGCTGTAGTGGAAGTATAAGAATTTTAATGGCCACACAAAACCTATATATATTAACAAAACCTTTTTTTTTTTAATATACAACTTGTAATATTCCATACTTCCACTATTGTAAATGTCAACTAAAAACAGAATGGCATATGGTGAGACATTGTAAAATAATAAAATGGTACAAAACCCTCTTGACAGTTGTTTCAGAAAGTGAGGTTGTTTATGACGGCTCTTTTCCAGTACATTGTCTTTATCCACAGACTTTTAATTCTAAGTCATAGGCTACTTTTATACACAATGGTTTCATCTGTAAAGAAAAAACGTACAGTAGTTTGTACCCAGAGGAACAAAAAGGAACAACAGTTTTCAGACAAGATGGACACGGCACAGTACCCATGTTGCAGCCATCCACTGCCATTGCTGTGAACGCAGTGGTGTATGTGACTTAATACATACTTTCAAAATCAATGAATTCTAGTCGTATGGTAGAGTTGCCTTCACGTGCTTGCTTCTGTGTCCACAGTTCTATATTAAATATAATTAATTCACTACCAACTTAGAACACAAAGTTTTTATGGGTAAAAACGTACAAGTTTTTCCTTATAGCCTGAACGAGTTTTCACTTTTAAAAAGCTTCTTCAGAGGCTCCTTATATAACTTCTTCAAAGTTTTTTATAAAGCTTTTTAAAATCGAAAACTGGTTCAGACTATAAGGTAAAACTTTTACATTTTTACCCATAAAAACTTTGTGTTCCGAGTTGTTAGTGAATTAATTATATTTAATTAAGTAATGGACACGTCATGGACTACGAAATCCAAGAGTTCCACATTGTACAGTTTTCCATTTACAAGTTTTTAGTTTATAGAAATTTATAAATATAGAAATAGTTGTAAAACTTGTTTTCGTCTCTATATAGTTCTTCAAACAGTGTGTGAAATGAACCCATTCCATCCCTCTTTTGACTGATTAGATCAACCCAATGAATCAGGTCTTGCCTCCTTTGCTTTCAATGACAGTGTAGTACACATCATAATAATTTGTTCGATTTTGCAAAAAGCACAATGATACGTTTGCAATTCATTTTGAGCTGACTGCAACCACTACTGAACAAAACTGAGAACACAGTGTGACTGAACCCATTGCAACGGAAAAACCTGTGTTGTGTGAAAGCAAACTATAGAAGAAAAAATCCATACGGTTGTTTCGATTATGGACAAAACCATTGAGTGTGAAACTGGCCTTACCAAACCACATTCATTTGACACTTTAATCAATCATATACAATATGTTATGACAGTCTACTCGATTGTCGTAGGTACAGTGGAAACAAAATAAGTATTTAAGACACCAATTAAGTCACTAATCACCAGCTTTAATTTTCACAGTTAAACCGTTCGTAATTAACAACACAGTCTCTTATAACAAATCACATAAAAATTGTTCACACGCAATAAACAATGTCTACTAATAGAGTCTTGCACAATTATAAAACACATAACACAATAATTCTTCACTTTGACAAGCACTCAATCCACACTAGCGGAAGTCGCTCACGTAACTAACTGACAACCCGGCAGCTATGGCTTTATATACGCTGTGCTGAGGCCGAGTACAGCTTTCCCTCCTTAACTGCACGCTGGCTGCTTAATGCGTAGTTCCTGGAACTCACCAGAATCATCTACTTGAATGACGCACAGCTGCCACACTGGACGGGGGGGAGTGGAGAAAGTTCTGGATTGTTCGGTATGCTCGCAACAGTACTGTGTCGCGTTATGTAGATTAATTGGGGATACAAGTTTCTGGTTAACTGATTTGGCAGGTCCACATGTTTTGTTTTATGATAAAATGATTTGCCATAACTTAAGATCTTAAAATCTATAAGAAAAGTTTTACATACCTTTCAAAAGGTTATATTGCCATATATTCTTGTAAATAATATTATTAATTGTATTCTTTGATTTTTGGATAAAATTTTGGGAATTTTTCTTTTGCTCAAGTAATGGGAAACTTTTCTAGCTATCATATTATTACACAAAATATTGTGTTATGGTGAATTGACATTAGATACTTTCAGAAACTATTTTTAAAAGATTTTGATTTTTAACAACAAACTGATTCACTTTCAAATAAAAATTTTCTCAATTAGGATAGTAAAAGTTCATATAACATTGTCCTACTCTAATTATTTATCAACTTCTTATAACATAGTAATCCACATGTTCCAATTTTCTTCTTTCTAATCCCTCTAGGATCCAACTTTAGCTCCAAAAAATTCCATGCACGCATGTGTGTGTGTGTGTGTGTGTGCACGTCCGCGCACGCACACACGTGGATAAACACATGCACATTTGTTTTCAATTTTTTTTGTTATTTCCAGCCCAAATTTGACATTAATATTTCTCTTTCCTGGAACAAATTTCTTTCAGCCACACTATTCTGATCTGAGGAACATCAAAGGATTATATTCTGTTCTGATGTGTATGTCACTGGTTGGTGCAGTTACATGTCATGAGGTCGTAGGCAAATTTATTTTTGACATTATAAAATTACATTGAAGAGACATGATGAGCATAGTTAGTTCAGCATTCATATTAATATTTGTAATGCATGAATATAGCAAGAGACACGAAAACTATGACCTCAGGAAGAAATATAAAATTAATTTACACACAGTGAACAATTATTTGTAAAATTTTACAAGTGCGTTACTAACACTGATAGTCGACATTTTATGGACTATCAGCTGCCTCTCATGCATCGAGTGACTAACACAGTTTTATCGGAAAGGTTAAGTTGGACTGTTACCATCATTAAAATTTACTACCCAAACGTTCCAACCACTAAACAGTCTGTGGTCGTCTTAAAATATAATTAAAGTTAAACTAATACATTAAATACAAACATAAACCTACCCAAGATTTATTCACTAATAAGTGAGGCTCTCACCCTGCCGATTCATTGCAATCACAGCTTGCTTCTGAATCTAGATGGACTCCATAAATACTTCACAGGACTTCAAAACTTTATAAATATAGGTACCCTTCTTATGGCCACTAGCCTTAACCACAGTACTGTGGTCACTGACTGACATTTGTGTGAGTGTGTGTAGCCTTTTTAGCACTGAAGGTGGCTGTCGAAGCCACAGCTGAAACGTCTGCAATAAATAACTTTAGACCATGGCCTTACAGCCCAGCAAGCAGCAATTTTAATAACATCGACCCCGACCGTGAAAGCCTCAGACAAAATTTCATACTAACACAGTTTGCTTAATAATGTTTAGCTATTTCAGGTACTTTCCAATATATATATTATTGTAATATAATGTACATTATTGCATTGTCGTGGAACATAAAACTGAATAGGCTTGTATAACATTATGTTTTATTCTGTAGAAGTATCATACATAGTTTTTCATTTCTGTTCACAACCTTGAAAAAAAGCTACAAAATTCACAAGGTTCCTGAAAAACTGAGACCCTAGGCAGCGCTTTTTTTGCTGTAATGTAGGACCCTTGCTGCTTAATATACGTTATTCTGTGTTTAAATCTGTATAATTTTACATTAAAGATAGTACAATGCAATCTATGTGTATATTTTGTTTCATAGTTCATTGCACATTTCCCAATCATGGTACATAAGTTAAGTAAGGGAAATTTTCTTGTATCATATACTAAAGATTTTGTTTTATCAAAGTTATATCAATAGCTATACAGACTCTGTCTATATACACTATACACTATAGACTCTGTAAGACACACATTATGTCTTAAGAGTTAGAGCTGTATTTGGACATACAAAGTAAACTGATAAACAAAAGAAATCAGCTTATTTTTTGTGAATATATTACCTAGAATCAGGAGAAATTTTAAATTCCATCTTACACATTCAGTCATTTTGACATGTACTTAAGAAAAAATATGTGATATTTTGTTGACTATAATATAGTGTTTGTTTTGTTCACAGCATCCGCGCCTCCAGCAAACAGATCTGACTTATACGCTGGTGCATACAGTGACCGCAGTGCATTTCAAATGCGTCAGCACAAAGTCTGACTGGGTTTGTATGTTTTTAACTGACATTGTACGTGTTAGATATATTATTTAGTGAGGGTCGTTATTCTATGTGAGAAAATAGAAGTAAATATACAAAAATGAAAACTTACAAAAATAGTGGCCCCTTACCATATGGGGAGTAAATCATATTGTTTATGACAGTGAACGTATTACATACTTTAATTCATATGGTCATTATATAAATTTTCTGGACATAATGGCCATGATCCATTATTAAAATTGTTGTTACTCCTTGCTATCTTTTTGGCAGCTTGTGCAGCATCCATCTTCAGAGCGGGCAACTGAATGGGAAAAATTATCCCAACACTGGAAATTGACCCATCTGGTTGGTTGATTCTGAAGATGATTGGCACATGACTGGGCAAAATGTCAGCAAGAAATAACAACAACAGTGTTAATCATAGACCACTGTCACTGTGCCCAGAAATTAACATAATGACAAAAAGACTTGGATCGTGAAAGGTTATGCAATTTAATTGTTTTGCGTGCATTTGTAGCTGATGCCATAAAAATATTTGGCCTCTTCCTGTAATATGATGATGTTTCACTCTGATTGCAAAAAGTTTGTTAAGATTGATTTGTAGTATAGTTTTATGAGGCACGTTCAGAAAGTCCCATTTCAAATATGATCGCTTAAGCACTGCAAGTGTCATTCATCATACAGTAGCTTGATACAGACACCACAATGGGAGAGCAACCTTTGTTGTACATGTTGTTTCATATGTTTTACGTCAATTGATATTAATGTAGTCCTTGGTTCCAGGAATTCACTCACCAAAATTCCTTTTCAGTCCCTTCACAATAAAGTCAGCATTTGTTTTGTTTGATTTTGTTTATATAAATTTTTTGTGTTTTTTGCAAATGACTGTGCAAGCACTGTTTTGACTATTTACATTAACAAACTATACTCATACCTCATCCTCAATTCTGACAATTCTGAAGAGTTAATTATCCCTCCATCTATTGTAGCAAGGAAATACAGCCCTTGATTTTTGTTATTGTCATCCACTTAATTGTTTAGTTTCCAATTAAGTTCATCAATCACAGATAAGTATTAGCCTTTAACCTTATCATTATGCACATTTGTGTGGTCTTCCCATAATCTCTTATAGCAGTGTCACTTATAATGTTATTATAGGAAACACAAGACAACAATGATACAGCTTGGCAGTGTTTTATCTTTCAGTTTTGCAGAAAACACCATGCACCATGCACCTGGTGAAATTCTCCATGTTTTTTCATTATCACTCACACAGCAGCATTTAACCAAAGTGGACAGTAGAGTGGCTTGAAAAAATTTAAGATTCATTGTGTGTGGTCTCCAAGTTGCATTAATTAATTGAGAATAGGTAGATACCTGATTATATTTTCCTTCATGCAACTTCAGTCATTAGGTACAATGTGTTTCGGGCTCACAGTCCCATCTTCAGGAGAAAATCACTCGAGGTGAGCCCGTCAGTACAAAACAATTAACACGCACATAAAAACACTGAATTCATTATATAGTCATATTGCGCGAGAACACGATGTGCATCGCCGAAAAAATAAAAGTGTACTGGCTGTATAAAGTCCAATGCAGAGATATGGTGGTAATATGTGTGCATGTGTATACTATAATACACAAGCTAGCACAGATATGAGGAGTATTTTCTCAATGAAAATACACTTTTATTTTCTCAATGATGCGCATCGTGTTCTCGTGCAATATGAGTATAAGTGTTTTTATGTCTGTTCTTAATCAATTTAAGGTGTTGCTGGTAGCTACTGCACATGCAGCAAGTTCTTACAAGAACTAATTTGTTTATATCACTCCGTTGGAAGTTAAATTTTGAATAGACCTTGTACTGGTCAAATGTTACAGCTACTATGTCTAACCAAAACACACACACACACACACACACACACACATCTTAAATATAAAAAGACAGTAAAAGACAGTAGTGGTCAGCTTGCTCAACTTTAAACTTCCAAATAAGCCAAGAAAAGGAGGGATTTTGGGTAGACAGACTGTGGGCTCAGCTGAGGGCTGTAGGACTGCATTGTGACCCCACCATTGCACCATCTTAAGACAAAGTAAATTGAATTACATAGGCTTTCATAGCCTGTGTCATTATGACCATTGTGTAAAATTTCTGGGTTCTGCTATCCATGGTTTATGATTTAACGTATTATCATCCCATGTTGACTTGAGCTCGTGCAACAGCTATGTTCAAAGTGGCGATCTAGATGTAAAATTCTCAACACGAGAGCAAGGTCGTTTCAAACACAGATACCATTTGTTGTGTTTAACGAGGCTGACGCTCTGGCCATATCAAGGAGCTTACCTTATGTGTTTGGTAAGTCCATAAAGATCTTGAAGCACGGCAGCTGCTGCTTCAGTAAACACCAGCAAAATGTGGTGGTTAATGCAGATTGGATAGTGATCCTAGAAGCTGTGAATGTAGACCAGTAGCAGAGCAGCTGGCAACTTGCTGACCATGGCCACAGTGCTGAAAGTAAACCAATGACAACACATTATGCTGGGATCAGTTGGTAGTTTATGTGGCCATTCAGATGCCAGCTGGAGCCTAAAATGTTATTTAAGAAAGTTGCCTCCAATGTCTGTAACAACCTCGTTACCAGTGTTGGGACAGTTTTCCACCTAGTTCTCTCCGAAGATTACTGTTTTGTACAGCTGAAGAAAAGTCAACAAAGAATGATAATAATAATTTTAATTTTAAATCACCATGCCCATTAAGACCAGAAAATTTACACAGTGATTGTACACAAAGTACACTGAATAGACATTAAAAAAAAACATTGAAAGAGGGGAGACAGAAATCTGAGAGAAGATATTATATCATTTATCAGTAGTAATACTGAACTCACACAAAAAAACAGTGAAATATATTAGTTTGCTGGGAAGTGGAACTACTCAAGGCTCTTTCATGGTGGAGGCTTGGTATTTAGAGGACATGGTAGAGCGAATGTAGAATGGAGGGGAAGATTTGTATTAAAATTGTTCTCAGGCTTTCACGGCTGGTGTCAGTTGTATAAGAAGAGTTTACCGGGCTGTTAGGCCGTGATCTATGGTTTAATGACGAACCAAACGTTTCGACAACACCACTGGCTGCCATCATCAGTGGAATTCACAGTGGGCCTGACGAAAACAACCTACGTTCAGGAGGTCTTGAATTCTTTGAATTCCACTGATGATGGCAGCCAGTTGTGCTTTCGAAACGTTTGGTTTGTCATTAAACCGTAAACCACAGCCAGACAGCCTGGCAAACTCTTCTTATACAAGATTTGTATTGTTTAAGTGTGAGTTAACAAGTGATCATTGAATGGTTGTATGCCACCACGCTATTAGGCCGTGGTGTTGTGTTATTGAAACCAAATGTTTCGGCCTCACCAATGGAAGGGTGTTGGTTTGCCTCAGTACTGAGGTTTTTAGGCGAACATCTCCCATGTGCTTTTTGCCATTGAAGATGGCCTCCATTAGTAACGCAAAGCCATTTGGTTTCAACAATACAAGACTACAGCCAATAGCCCAGCATACAACCGTTAAAACAATATTGACACCAGCCATGAAAGCCTAAGGACTTTGTAACAAGTGATCACTTGTCATGCCATTGTGAGGTTGTAAAATATTGACGAATGACGTCACATGGGATGAGTTTCAAGTCATAAAAGCCTAAACAACAAGCGAAATGAAAATCACAGTAAGTTTGTTAAAAGTAATGGAAGTTCCACAAGTAGTGCCAGTGATGTGATCAAGCAAACCCCGAAGTAGCTAGTCAGAAGTTACTAAATAGCATTTAATTTTGCAGGAGTTTTGTCATGATTAGTGTTTTATCATTTTTTTATTTGAAGACTTGTTACGTACATTCTGAATTGTAAAAAAATATGCTAATAGACACTTCGAAGGAACCATATGGCTCAAAGCTATGTGGGATTACTCAATAGTGACCCACAAAAAAACACACACGCCTTCTCCTGGCATTTGATCCATTGTGGTACTAAGCTTTGACAATACATCTTGCTAAGGCTGCCATCTTGCTACCTTTTGAGGCCTCCTTTTTTGCCAAGTATACCATTTTTTTGTTTTTTTTTGTTTTGAACTTCTTATTCCTGTTTGCCATTGTTATATATGAGGGTTTTCTGCTAACTCTGTTTCCTTTTTCTTTTTTTACAGAATTCTTTCCATGTATTAACATACATGGAATAATCTCTGTCCGATACATCCCCTTCTGCAACATCTTCTCCATAAATTTTTCTGTCATAATATGATGTATGTTTCCACCGAGTCTTAATCTTTCTACAATCCATTTGTCGCATATAAAAAATTGCTTCATTCATAGTTGGTATCGCCTCCACAATCTCCACAAGCTGGAGTTCAGTCATAATGTAATGAAAATATAAAAATATTAATAATAATAATGTCATTTTTTGGGCATATCAGTTGAGGCAAACTGAAGTAATTGTAAGATTTGGCAAGACCAAATAAAGATAAAGATTATGCACTGACAGCAGCGGTGTTGTATTTCTGTTGCAGTTGTGACGACCGGGACGCCTGACTGAGTGTGAGGCTGTGAACGTTACAGTGTTTCTGTGCTACAAACTGTGGACCTTGGCTCCCTGAACTCTCCCGCCTCCACCTTCTCCTTCTCCCCCATGTAAATGTATTATATTGAATCTATATATAAATATGTCAAAAAAAAATATTTAAAAAGAAGGACTCCGGACAGATATTTATTTATATTTGTTTTGTATTTATACAGACGTATATATTTATATATTGCAAAAAAAGGAAACAAAAAACAAAGAACAACACGGTCTTTTGTCTTAATTATATGTTTAGTAGTTGTTTTTTAATTTTTTTAATTTGATTTTTTTCTCAAGTGTGTGATTTTCAAAGACATCTTTGTATATGTAAAGAACAATATACCATGAACTGTACGTATGACTGTGTTTAGAATGTTTTAAATGTTATTTTTATTTTTATTATTGCTATTATTATTATTATTAGTGTTAGTATTATCATTTAAATGTATTCTGAATGAATCTAAAGTCCATGTTAGTAATCTTCTTTGTGTAACTAGTACTGTGTATTTGATCTCATGACAGATGATATTTTTAAAGCATATTTATGTATTTTGTTCCTTTAACCATTTAGGGAAAGCATACTTTGATTTCTTCATAAAAGAATTTAGAGACAAAGTTATAATTTCATTGTGGCTGTATATTACGACTACTTTGTTAACAAATCTCTTTAAGAACAAATTTTAAATGTTAGCAAATTATATGTAAAAATTGACTGCTGTAAGATATAAGTTTTCAATATTTTTGTATTTTAATTTACCTTAGTTTCATGTGTGATTGTACTTTGGTAAAAAGAAAATCAACAGACTTCTTAATGTCATATTAAGTTCCTTCTCTAACAGCGGTAACCACAGTTTCATGTGTGATCATTTAGTAAAATCAACAGATTCTTGATGTCATATTAGGCCATAACATTTAAACTTGACAGCTGGAGTTAACTTCATTAAAATTATTTTCCAGGCTGTTGGGCCGTGGTCCTCTTGTTATAAATCCAGACATTTGACTGAAGCTGCAGCAGTCATCTTCAACCGTGTCAGTCGCCGAAGGAGCAGAATGTGAGACCTATTGAAGATGACTGCCACAGCTGCAGTCAGAACGTCTGGATCTATAAGAGAGGACTATGGCCTACCAGCCCGGAAAATAATTTTACTGGAGCCATAATAAGTTCCTTCTGAAAGAGCAATTAGTTACTACTAACACGTTCAGTTGTATTCTGTGGTTTTAGTTTACACATCATTTGCATCCATCTTTCAAATTGGTTGTATTATCTTGAGTCATCATGAGTAATAATAAATATTGTGTCTTGGCCTGCTGAAGCTCCCCTCCCACCAGTGGTCTCTACCCATTGCAAGCAACTTACAATTACGCATTCCATCTCTTCCTATCTAACCATCGTGCCATCTCAGCTTCAATCTTCCAACTTCTGTTTCACCCATCATCGTTGTTCTATAGGAAGAGATACTTTAAATTGTTAGAGGGGCCTTCATACACAATATGACCTTTCCAGGGAAGCCATCCCACTCCTATCCTTTTAATCACAGTCATATTCTGTAGTAATCGATAACGTTTGTCATTTGTTCTTTGTATCCAAACATGTCTCTTCTTTACTGACCCATATTTTTTTTTCTGAAATCCATTCAATGAATTTTTTTCTTTATAGTCATAACTTTCAAAATCAGTCTGAAAATGTGAGAAGTGCATGTATTATAACCATGTCAACCTGTGTACACAGTTGTTATTCACGAATACTTCACAGTCCTGTTTTGATTTTAGGAACCAAAATGAGAAGGATTGTTAATTATACCATATTCCGTCTTTTCGCCAATTTAAACATTCATTGTGCTACCCATTCTTGATTATAGAAGGGGTTCTTCTGTTATATTATAAAATTTATTAAATCCAGGAACTTGTTACCAGCAAAAAATTAAACCAGCTACCTAGTCCAATATATACGGGGGTTGATGAAATAATATCTGAAACAATATAAGTTTATTAGAAATTACAACACATTTGTGTACTTTGGTGTCCTTACTGGCTTTCTAAAGAAATGTTTGGCTAATCAAGCAACAAAAATTACATTTATCAAAATAGACTGTTTTTAACCCATAGGTGAAACATTCTTGGGTGTTAACAAATAGATGTTCTTTTATTATCTTTTGTATTGGTAATTTGCTTTTTAATAATTTGAAAATGTCCATAACTCTTACAAATAAATTTGCATCCATCTAGATAATGCCTGATGTGATTTAGCAGAATTGTAAAATTCACCTAATTATGAATATGAAATTATGTAGTAGAATATGAAATTTTTTAATAGACATTACTATGGATATCCAGTCTGACTGAAAAATATTAAAAACTGTTTTTCTGTCAGTGTAAAACTGGTTTAAATTTTGAAAACTGGTTGGTAAAATTAAATTACTCCAAAAACATTTATCTTTACAAGACTAATAAGTGTTTTTTGTTGAAGTACAGTAATCATTTGAGAGTAATAAATGTCATATTTATTTGAAGTGATTGTGTATATTTAGTTTTTTTTTACATTTGAAGAAAAGTAACATACTTCGATAATTGAAATCGAACTAGCTTTATGTTAACTAGCTTTCGGAGGATTTTTTAGAATAGTTGACAAGAAAAAAATTCCTTGCTATAACTGTTAGATATACATTTTACCTGTGATAAATTTTTAGAAGTCTGTTTCTTATATTTTGATCTTATAGATTTTAATTCATTCCATTAAACGTTTTCATAATTGATGTTAATAGAAATTAGTATTTAAATTCATCTGAAATAATTATTTAAATCTCTCTTGGTGTGTGATAAAAAACATGGACTTCAGATTGGTTTATTAGTGATATATTTAATTAGGATCTGGCCTTTTATTTTCAGAGAACAAATATTTATTTTAGTATAATGTGAACCTATAGTTTTAGAAGTAAACAATTATACTGAAGTAGTACAATAAAATTTGCTGATAAAATGTGCATCAGCTAACTTTTTGGTTTTTGAGATGCTGAGATTACTTCTGTACACAAGAAATATCAAGTGATTTGTATTGTGTCTTTTTTTTTAACTGTGGTTGGTAAAATTGCATAGTAAAGTGATGTAATGGGTGATCTTATATGTGACATGACATGTTATTGAAGCTTTATTATCTCTTATAGGCCTACTAGATACGCTGAATTAGGTAATCATATTTTTAAATTTGTAAATGCCGTTGAAGTCAGATAAATTGTATGATTGTAAATGATAATTAAAGAAAAACACCAGTATCAGTTTCTAAGCTGAAGCCTATATGTTCTTTTTCGTTTTTCTGTGGGTTGTTTCCGTAAGTCCGTAATTTAGTCTAATGTCCAGCGACCTAGTTTCATATATTATTTGTGTGAGTTCTTGCCAGGAAATTTTATTTTAATGTGACTTTTCATTTCCTATATTTCTGAGCTACTCATCTCTAGAGGAAAACATATTTTGCCATCAGATACCATTTCAACAAAATTGTTGTGTTCCAACCATTTTGAGACCATCCATCCATGTGTGTGAACTGCCGCCTCTTCTCCATCTCATCGTGTATGTCCTTCCATGATCTAGGTCTACCCACCACATTTCTGTTGTCTAGTTGGAATCCAGTTTAAATCTTTTTGGGCTAACAATCAACAGGATTATATGGATGAGGCATCTGTTTCCATATAACCATACCATACGAAGTACTTTCTATTTATAGATTTCTGTTATCTAAAACTTGTTTTTTCAATATGAGGTTGTTGCCTGTTATCATCATTTCTAATGCATTGGAGCCTGGACACCCCACAAGACCTTCTCCAGAAGTCCATATCCACTACTTGGAGCATACAAGAGTTTCTTTGATTTATCTCCCAAGTTTCAGACCCATATATTTCTAAGGCAGCAGAGTAAATCATCTATTTGGTTTTTTGTGGGTTATTTTTTCACTCCAAACCACACAATTCAGTAGTTATTCTGAAATTTTTGTTTCAATTTGTCTGAATATCATATGTCATTCAATTTGTCATTACAATTGTATATTTATTTTTTTTACTTCCATGTTCCACGAAAAAAATCGTGTTCGAGATAACGGCAAATTCTGATTGTACTACCCTAAAAACATGAAGAAAAGTCATTTTTCAAAAAGTGTCTGTGTAGAATTTTTTCTATGGCAAACGATAACAGCCGCAAATTCAAACAGAATCATACAGCCCTGAATTGTAGAGGACTCAAGCCCTATTGTTTTTGGTGAAGATCGGTTAAGGGAAAGGGATTTACCTGCAACATTTTACGTTTTAACAAGAGTAAAGTGCTTAATTTTGATGAATAAAGTTTTTCCTGAAAAGAAGGTCATAATAATCCACTGTAGAAAGGTAGATGAAATATCTATAAATGAAAAGGCTAGTTGAAGGGGGGAGGGGGTAATTTTTTTTATAAATTAAATGGTAGTTGATGATGGAGGAGGTAAATTTTTATAAGTTTTATATGTGTACTACGTTATTGACAACAAAGAAGTAGTTTCTATGAAAACATTTCATTTCACTTTAACAAAATTCTATATTTTTCATTTTAATTTAAATCACGTATGAGTTAAAATATATAATTCCTGGCAGGTAAGCATATCTCAATTATTATATAATGTTTACTTTTCCAAAGTTTTATTGTTGAGATTACCGCAATAAATAGGCCGGCAGGACACACACACACAATTCGCGTTATTTCTGGCCTCACTCATGTTTTTTTTTCTTATGTTTGCACGCTTTTTAAATGGAAAGTGCCGAAACCCACACCAACACAATGCGTACAAGCCGAAAAGATGGACATCGATTTGCTTCCTGTGGATCGCTGGGCAGTGTTTTGTTGTATTAAAGCAATTAATACAATCTGTGTACTTATTTCTATTATGATATGAGAATTATAAACTAATATGTGCATGTGTCTATGTATGAAAAATATATAAATATTTTTCTCCTTTGGAAAATTGTTTGCCCCTCCTTAAAAATATTTTGACCTCCCTGATGGCTAGTTATTTACTAGATTGTGTGGAATATAGCGTTATGACATGGATCAGAATGGTGGGTGTTAAACAGGAGACACAAACGTATTAAGGAAGAAATGTTTTGCTGAGAAATTTATAATTATACGGGTGAACAGAATAGTCGTTCAGGAAATCAGAAGACAAATGGAAAGAAAGAAATCAAGACTCAATTTTAAAAAAGAAAAATGACTAGTATAGTATTGACAGGAAATACTTTGATAACACTATAGACATCACTCGGCCCCTCGCAGCGAGAGTCCAATTTCATTACAGGAATCAGATCGCAGCTACCTTTAGCTAGCTTTTCATTCGACCTACAGACATTTTATCCAAAAGTACAGTCCTTCCTCATGAAGGTTGAGGATAATCTTAATCCACCTGACATGGTGGTACCATTTTAGCTGATATGTAATTTCTTCAGAACTCAAGCATCCACTTATTTAATTAATATTTAAATGATTTTAAATATAAATTTTAGGACATGGAAGTCATGTATACCGATTTTTGACACTATCACCTAAACTTTGTGGACACTTGATTTTTTGTTGTGTTTCACGACCTACTTACATTATTTACTTGTTGTTTATAAGCATTAAGCATAAAAGATTTATATTACACTAGACACAAAAGTGCAGGCATACCTGGATCAGAACAATTGTAACACATTCGCTACTAAAAGTACTAACACATTAGGCATGTGACATCTGGCTTTGAGTTTTTTTTTTTAATAGATCATTTTTGTATGATATGTAATGCAAAAAGTGCTGAATTGGTGCGATCTGTATGCATAATAGTGGCAGTTAAATTAACAAGATAAAACTGTCAAAGCGATGTTCTTTTGCAATAAAATGAGACGAGTTATAGATTTTTATTGAATTTAATTCTTTATGTTTGGATCTTACTCTAAACAAATCTGTTTAGAAACAAATGTTTCTCAAGTTCCGAGCCATCCTGTCTTCTTTTTTTAAGTGTTATAGATCCAGTCATTTGGTACTTTTTATAAAACAAGCATCTTTATATATACTTTTTATATATTGATTTTATGTCCACTAAGGGTATGATTTTGAATTACATAATTTAATTGTCTTTTGAAAAAGCTTAATACAACAATGGTCAAATGCGGTTTACTATATACTACAACCTGTGATACGATGCCAGTATGCAGAATTTCTTTTCCAGATGCCAAAAATTATGAATTGCTGCTTTGTACCACCAACAGTTAAATTCTTAACAAAATTAACCGTTAAATGAACCGTTAAAATTTCTCAAACTTGTTTGACTTTTTTAATGTTTAAGATCAATCTGTTTGTATATGTAAAAGTCAAGAGTAAAAGTCATACATTTATGTGTAGACAGTAATCTATGTAAGACTTACATACAAGTATCACTAATATCACATGCCACATACCAGATCATGTCTACCCCGGAATTATGCCATGTTATTTAGAGCCACTATTTGTTTTTAGCAAGTGCCCTAACTGACTGATTCAGAAGTCCAATTACTAGTCTTCTGAAGATGCCATCTTGAACATATTTTGATAGCTGTTTGAAAAACAGTGCTGTATCAGTAATTTTTATTGTCCTACTATCAAGTGTATATTTATATTCACCATATAATATATTATGTATAGTGTATGAAAGCAGAACAAAAATACTAATAATAATTTAAAAGGCAAATTATATATAAAGATCAAACTATTTTTAATCTATTTTCATAATGTGTGTGTTTTGTAGAGTATAATGATATTCCTGAACACTGAACTTATCGATTAATAAAGTATATATATATATATAAATATAAATAAATGTTCCAGTGTTTACTGTACATTTCCTTCTGTTTATATAAATATGTTTGTATGTATATGTATTTACTGTGTAACGAACAAATTGAATTCTTTTATGATGATCTTCAGTTCTCTTGATCTTCGGTATGGTTGTTGTTCCTTCAGTTAAAGGTCAGATCATAATATGTGACACCATGTTGCTGATTCATGAAAACAAACAGATGGACAGCAAGAGGATGTTTTCAATGGAACATATTTATTTTGACAAGTTAAGACTTTGTTGAATACGTGATTATACGTGTAAACCAAAGACTTCTTTTTATACGTTTATATGATTATTATTATTGTCATTATTTCATAAGCAATCATGTTTATGATGTATTTGTTTTATGTATATAATACATCAGTTTTGTGTTCTGTATAACTTGTACAGTGCTAATGTTAGGTATAATCTAATGATAGCTATTCTAAAAATGAAAGTGTTTGCATTTTAAGATTGTGCTGCTGGTAAGCATAATTTACATATGAATTTATTTTATCTTGTTTGAATCTGTGTTTAGCAGCATACCAGTAAGAGGTAACCAGAAATTAATATGCAAAGTACCATAAGACAATGTCTTTAAACATGGCTTAATTCAGGTTGCATACGTTTAATCGGATTTCGAATAAAATAATATATTTTTATGTTATTCTGTATATCGTGACCAGATGGGAGGACTGATCTTAGTTATTTTCTAGTTTTTAATTCAGTTTATATGGAACACTCGGCGATAATGAACAATTGTTAGTTCGACTGTGCGATATATGAAGAACGAACTTCAGATCGGATTTTGAATTGATAGTGTTTAGTGAAACTTTGTTTGCATCCATTTTCATTAAGCTAATTAAGATTATTTAATTTATTTGCTCATTAAACTTATTTTTGCTTAAATAATTATTTAATTGATAAAATGTCAGTCACAAATAAAACCAGTGTATACCAATAATGAATTATTTTAGGAACCATAAAGTCATTTAAGTGTAAGTCTTTTAGTTCTGTATGGTATGAATTTCTTAGCAGAAATGTCAATTTCTTATATAATAAATAGTAACAAAATATTAAAGGAAATCAGTAGTTTACAATAATGATTTCAAAAGTATTTATACATACCTGATTTGTTAACGTCACTGTTTACTGGACCTATTGTTTTGATTAGTTTTGTCTAATTTACATTTTTTTTAATTGGATATATAAATGTCATAGGTATTACACATGAGATTTTTTTGTTATAATCTGTTAATTCATATACTAGTTAGTACCCAAGAACTGGCAGTAAAATTCATGAATTTGTTATCATAGAATTGCTGCAAAGCATATGGGTGAATGCAACCTCTAGCTTAAGTAACCTTCGTTTGCAGAAAAAAAGCAGTTTGTTAAAATATGTTTTTTTTTTAATTAAATATTTATTATTGGTTTGTTTTGTATTCTGACTGTTGTTTGTTCTAACCAAGAGTATTACAATTAAAATTGCATTTTTATTAAATAATTTAGTTTTATTTTGTTGCCCAATTATCAGAATTAGGCAATCAAAACATGTATATGTAAACATCATATGTAAATTGATAGTTGTCCAGATGTTAAAAAAATTGTAATGAGGCAATGAAAGCATATACTCAGTTCTATAGTGTGAGCAAAAATCCGGATAAGCACTGTTTAAAATTTTAATTTATAATTATATAATCTATTTATGTTAGTTTAATTTTTATGATTTATATTCAGTTTATGTAAATCGTAAATGTGACCTTAATAATAAATAGTGTGTTATCAGAAATTGTAACAAAACCTATGCCAGTGATGATATTTAACATCATAAAGGACATAAATCGTCAATTTTTAATGTAATCTGTATTTATCTGTTAAGTTTTCTGTAGAAATTAACTCATGTCTACTGAGTTTTTATTTTGTATCTAGGAGAAGCCCTCTTAATCAACTGGCCAACCACTTGTCTAGATCACCTATTGAACTGTGATCTCGATCACCCTGGTCAGTCTACAGTGTAGAAGACCGAAGAGGTATAAATTTTAAACTCGTTCCTCCAAAAACTTTGCTTGTGCCTCAGAAAAACTAGTTTCAGAATTTAAATAAAATAAAGAATGACTGTTACTCTTGATTCAGTTGCCGCAAACATACATAAGCTCCCTGTTTTTCTAATTTGCAAGTCAAAAACAATTAAACTTCTAGTGTGTCTCTCCAGGAGTGGTGCAGGGCTCACTGAAAGTATTTTTAATACAGTCAAAAGCTACTTTTAATATATTTTTATGTCAAGTAACCTACAGCCAGGCTGATTAAAAGGGCTTTAATGTGCTTTGTATGAAAAAAATTATGTACCAACTAAACATTGTTTAAACTGCATTAAAATTCCCACACGGTAAGTAAGGCAGAGTGTGAGACAGCAATCAGATGGCATGTAATTCCATATGTTTTCTGACAAAAGATTGATGCTTATAATATATCAGAGTTCCAAAACTTCACTGGGAGTCAAGTCAAAGATTGATAAATCTATCTCGGCATACATGTTGAAATCAATTGATGTTCAATTAATTTATTTTATAAAAACCGTAATATAGTCCAAACATTATGAATTATAAACAGTGGTAATTAAATTGATAATGTACAGAAGATGTAAACACAGTGGCATTGGGGGGGATAATCTCCCGAATGTTACCATTATCTACTGAATGTTAAATATTGTTTTTCCATGGCTCATTTTCATAATTTCAAAGAAATGTTTATGTAGCGTGAAATAAGTTTCGATACGTACAGCTTACTCAGTGTCTAAAGCACACATACAATTTTCCCCAATTAGTTTAATTTCATAAAAGTGTGTACGCTATAAAATATGTTTTGTCATCGCTTACAAACAGCTTTCCCTTCAGTTGCATATTTAGAAGAAGGAGCACTAGACTGTAAGGATCAGTTAATTCCATTAATTGTTCAATTGTGAGAGAAGTTTTGAGAAAACCTATGTTTTCAGAAAAGCATACACACTGTAATCATTCATGTAAATACAAGATGTGTGTCAAAAGTAGGAGTTTTTTATTGAAGGATAAAAAGTAAGAAAAAAAAATTTTAGTTTAATATTTCCGCATAGTTACCATTATCTTCCAAGTACTTCTGGCACCTATGAACAAGACTTTTTAAAAAACCATAACAGTCTGCTGTCTGTGATTTCAGCCACTTCAACACTTATGTTTTTAACTCTTCACTGTCCTCAAACTTTCACTGCATTTCAATGTCTTGAGATGCAAGACACTTCTTGAGATAAAGAAAAACATGATAAAACTCATGACACCACTGCCTTTGCCTAAGCATTACAACCTTCGCATAATAATGCCTTTGTGTTATAGTACTGATTAAAATCTTTATTTTCATGTGCAAGCATTAGATTGTAGTGTCTGACAAGTATGTGAATCTGTTGATGAAACACTTGATTCTGTAAAGTTCGTGTCAGTCACTAAAATTTTTATACTTTCATAAAAAACATTACAATTGTTAAAATTACATAATAGACAGAGAGTTTAGCTGGAAATGCTGCTGGAGTTGTGAAGAGATGGGGAAGAGAATGTCTTTAATGGTCATGAAGAAGATGATAAAAATTAATTAATCTAAACTGTTAAAGAAGGATCACAGATATTGTGTGATGTACCACAGGTATTAAAAAATCCGACTGAATGATGTGTTTATAGCAGATTGAAGAATTTCCACTACATGATCAGCAACCTTAAAAACCACAAAGTGCTGAGAGAAGTTACACATAAGGGAGTCATTGAAGTATGGCAGGAAAACATAAAAGATTAAATCCATAAATTATTGACCAAAGTCTGGGAGCAAGAAGATATGTCTGGGGAATGGAATGATGCTGTTGTCTACCCACTGCATAAGACGTGAAACAGAAGTATTTATACAGACTTCAAGAAAATCTCATTGTTCATTTTGACATATAGAGTGTTCATCAAAATAATTGTATTGCAAATGAAGTTGCATTTTGTAGAAAGTTTACTGCCAGATTGGATTCAGAAATGGCAAGTTTATTGTGGTTACATCGTCCTGACAAGAAGATTTATGGACAAGAACATTAAGAAACTGATAAGTTAGTGAAAATGGAATTCATGAGAACTAAATCTAAGGATTTATAGACAGATCAGTGTGTAATCAATGTACCATTGCAAAGTCGTAATGTTTGTTGAACCATTGTGTGTGTGTGTGTGTTTTTTTTTTTTTTAGAACAGTCTTGAATGGTTAGAAACCAACAGTTTATCTCGGAACATTTTAGTAAAATGGAGAAAAATGGTAGGAAAACGGTCCTGCAGGTAAAACACTAGCAATGGGTGATGACTTCATAACAGTGGGGCAGCATCATGAAACTCATGAGATGACTTAGAGAAAAGTTACCGCAGTTTTCAAAAGGTCAAAAAATAATTAATATTTAGGATCTGTAATTATAAAAAGCAATGAAATACAGCAATTAAGTCAATCAGTGGTGTTCTACATGAGCCTCGTAGTGTCTTCATATCCTCTTCTAATCTTAATTGGATCCACTATCCTGCACCTCCCTATTCCTTCAAATGTCACCTTCAGTAGACATTCTCATCTTGCCAGTGCCTCTTCCTTCTTATATTCATGATCATCTGTCTTTTGATACCAACCTCTTGGAAATAAAGGTACACCTTGATATCCACGTCTCCTGTGGTACATGTAAATGCATTTTGTCAACTTCTTTAACTCGTGACCCAATTGTCTGCAAAGCAACCTCTGGAACAAACGGAAGATAAAGAGAGATTATTAGCTGGTAACAGGTATTCCGAACATTGCTGTAATCATTATTGCAAACAAGTAAGTTGAAACTGATAAGTTAATGAACAAGTCAAACAGTGGTTGTGTGTGGCTCAGAAACAGAGAAGATGAAAAGAGAGTATGGGAGGGGGAAGTTTGAGGAACATCTTGACAATTCATAGTTAATTTTTGCAGTTATGAATAAAATTGTTCCGTTTTACAACATTATGTTTTGTGATTTAGTATTGATTTTGTTTGTGTTTTTTTTTATTGTAACCAAAAATTAAGCTACTTTTATTAACAAAAATAAATTCCCCCTGCCTTACTTGCAGTTTTTACTTGAAATTCATCAAGTAGGTTGTACTGCCTTGTTAATGTACTTTTTCAGGACCTTGTGATATATCAAAAACAAGCGAGAGTGAGATGAACACTTCTCTATCGCTGTATTATTTAATATTAAATAATAATTTAAATATAATGTTAAATTTTTTAAATTGTCAGCTTTAATTTTAAGTAACTTTAACTTATTATTAATAAAGCATGTTATAATTGCAATTTATTTATAGTAAATCCCTCGCCACGTTTGGGATAATATTTGCAGTCAAGTGAAGTTCAGCAGCGTTTTGTCTCGTGTCTGTTTCTGCTGTTTGTTCTGTGCAACCGAACATAAACTATACTATCCATTCATTATCATAATCCATACGGTATTTGTTAAAAGTATTAATATACTATTATGTAAAACGTGTATAAAATTTTAAATAGTATCATGAAATTGAACAAATTTTATTTTTATTAATAGTAAGTTTTAATAAAATCTAATTTTTTACGAATGTATTGAACAAGTGTTACGGTTAGAGATGCTCGTTGATTTACAGAAATCATTGTATTATATTAATGTGTACATATTATATATATATATATATATATATATATATATATATATTATATTCTTTCTTGTTAATTATTCAGTGACGATATGATATTGATTTTTTTGTAATTGTATTCAAAGTGTTGTCAACTCAACCCCATCATACAAAATCTTGCTCATTTTTTTTTTGTTTGTTGTAAAATAAACACTGGTGGAGTGAGCAATATACAGGTGATCAGACATTGACATTGAATAATAAAAAAGTCTTTCTAAACCAGAAACTGTACATCTTCTTTTTTTAACATAATAAAAAACAGTTTCAGTCTGTTGTTTTTTATTGTGATCCTAAAAAATATCAGCTTCCTGGTCACAATTTCCCAGCAGACATATAGTCGAATTATTAGATATTGAATACTGGGCAATTATACAAGAATGGGGAATGTCCGTATAAAGAATAAGTGATTGGAGACTGTCAGTATGGATTCAGACACGAAAGGTATACACTGTGTGCATTGTTTATAGATAAACTGATTTTAAAAATTGTTATAAACAATGAGTAGCGTTACATGTAGTTACTGGTATAAGGAGAACCTCGGGGACCCCTGGCAAGTTGACTCTCTTCAATTTTCTGGAAATTGCTATCCTTATGTGTTATATAATATCTGAATAATTATTTCTATACTATCTGATCCAACCAAAGACCATGTCAGGGAAGCAGCCTCATCCTAGTGCTGAGGTAATTCCTGTATTTGCCCTGATGTTAGGACTCTTGTATCAGTAACTTGGAGAGATCATTATGGTATATTCTATGGACGTCTCATGAAGTTCATTAGCAATCTACAGCGTAATATCATTTAGGACACACCTGCTGTATCTATAATAGTGGACCTTTCCTTAAAGGATTAATTATCTTCTTCAATTCACTAATTCATTTGTGGATTGCAAGTTACACCATTAATAAATATACTGTTAAGACACCTTCCCTACAAAATAAATGCATGATAAAAGGACACTTACCAGTTATGCCTGGAATGTAGTATTCAAATTTCAACTAGAGTTTGATACTCTGAAGCAAGAGGTTATCAAATGTGATGCACGTGTATTGTTATACCAGCAAAAGCTTAAAGATTAATTCAATCAAATGTTGCTGAAAGGTTCAAAGTCAGAACAATAACACAGAAGGCATTGATAAAAGAATTGGAGATGAAGGGATGTGTAAAACAGAGATGGGTTTGTCAGCAGTGCTGTTTGATGTGAGAGACATAACGTAAGATGTGAGAGAGAGTAACGCTTTAGTGGGAGACATAATAAGGAACTGTAGATTAGAAGGAAGAAGTGTACAAAATTTAGTTCAGATTGTGACATATCAGTTCAGCGGTGTAACTAGGGGCTGCTCCTAGGGGGGGGGGGCTAGATTGAAGGTTGGACTCTCCATTTACTTCAGCACAAATAATGAAGTTAACATTCTCACATATAATTATTTATACAGTTATTTATAAGCCTTATTTTAACACATGCAGCTGTCTTAGAAATAGGCCCAAGTTAATTTTTTATAGAATTTTACTGAAATTTTTAATAGGTTTGGGGAGGATTGATCGGCCCCCCTACCTCCATAGTTATACCACTGTATCAGATAGTATTCCTGTAACAGTGACAATCAAGAGAAAGCTGAAAAAAAAAAACAATAAGCATGTGGAGAAAATAGAATACACGAATGTGAAGGAATAAAAGATACAGCAAGAAGAGAATTGTGGAATTTTGTAAATATAAAATTCAATAGGTATCAGGTTTTAAATATTTTGGGACAGTCGTTAACAAACAAAAATGAAGTTGCTTTTTAAACGTGTGTAAAATATATGGAGGTTCAAAACTAGACACAGAATAAAAGCTGAATAGAATGTTTATTTTACACATATAGTGGATTCCGCTTTATTGGGACCATATCAAGTTGACCCTATTATACGAAATTTCTACAAAGCAAGTAAATAAGCCGTATAAATAGAAATGTCTTAATAACACAAATGTATTATACCATAGTAACACCACAATTATATGTTACTAACAAAGTAGGTCTAAGGAAATAGAGTAATAAATATATAATATTAATAATATAATTTAATAATACAGCATAATGAAATAGTACGAGTAGGCTTGTTTTTAAGAAAATAAAGTCACATTGTTTTTCAAAATATTCATCCAGTTTGCATTGTTTTCTTTTTAATGATGGAAGCTCTACAAAGTTCGAACAAATTTATTTCCAATTCTTGCATAGGGCTATTCTCATTGCCTTCTTACATAAGATACTGCTGAAGTCCAGCTGTGAATGTTTTTGTATCCTGCGTTGTTACATGGTGTATTTCTGGTTCATCTTTATTGACGTCATTTTTGTCTGCAGCATTTAGGTCCACTGCAGTCCTTTCTAATATGGATTTATTCTACAAAAGAAAACTATTGAAGCTTTGAGTTCAAACCCGACATGCTTCTATGTGAATTTTTCAAAGGAAAATGCCGACCCCTGGGGTTGAAATGACCTTTGATGTTGAAAATCCCATAGGCGTAACTTGGGGAGTAGGCACTCGCCCCCCAATGTTCCGGTTGGGAAACCAGATTTCCAGTTGTTTAACTGGAACCGGATAAAATTTTGTTTCCAGTTGCTATAAATAAAAACTAACAAATAGTCAAACAGGAGACAGTTTCTATGCTTGCCAGCATAGTACGCACTTTTTGTCAACGTCTGTACTGTTATCAGATGACTAGTTGCCATAAACTTATTATTCTTATTTCTTTCAAAGAAACTTGTAAAGGGAATGTTTGACAGATTTTTTTGAATGATACACGTCAAAATAATATTTCTGTGTGAAAAAAACAAATGCTAGAGACCTAATTAACTTCTTTATGAATGAAAATTTGTACAAGGTCTGCCCAACACTTCTTCTTTAATTCCTTGTTGGCATATTCTTTACATCTTAAATTCCATAAATTCGTCTTTTCTTAGTCTTATTCTTTAATTCGTCTTGCCCGAATTTCCAAAATGAAACGTTCAATATCAATATACTCTTGAACGTAAGTATCAATTTTACACAACGTAAAATAAAATGATCTTTTGTCAAAAAAATCAGGAAATGAGAGATGTCTGGAGGCGCAATGTGTATGATACAATTGCTTACAATGAACTGGTGTGGTGGCGCTGCCAGGCTGGTGGCTCAGAAAATCGCATCCTCTCGCCACCATAATCTTGGTGGCTCCACTAGTGGCCACCAACAGCGCTGGGAGCATTCCATGTAAAGGAAACAATTTACTGCAATGGAACGACGTGGTGGCAGTGTGTGTAGCGGGCCTTAATGCGTACCTCATACACATACCCCCACGTGCTGAAACTGCAATACTGCGCCTTCGCATAGTCACAATACATAAACAAAATGATGCTATGTCTGATGTCGACGACCTGACAGGTACATATATATATATTGCAATGCGAAGATACGGGAAGCCCAAATGAGTAGACAAGCCCACCTAATAAAAGGCCTAAATAACAATAACAAAACATTTAACTTGAAAAGAAAAAAAAAACCTAAATTAATAAAACATTAAACAAAAATAAAGAAGTACAATACAGTAGGGTAGAATAGGTAAAAATGCTGTACATTAGACTATAAGAAAGAAACTGTAAAAAAAGTGTGTAAGTGAAAGGTGAGATAATAAGTGAAAATAGTGGTAATCATTGATCATACAGAAAAGACTGTGAAGGTCAATGATTAATCAGTTGACTTAAGTATAAACATATAAAACAAAAAGAACCAAACCAATAGAGTTACGAAAACACTAAACGGTGATAGTCAAACTAAATGTTAATGTTAGGGAAGTAATTATAAGTTTTAATATTAGTTGTTGAAGATCCTGTGCCTCTCAAACCCTGTTATTTATGTTAAAAGAAAAGGCTTTCACATTGTTTAATTGAGTTTATTTCAAGTACATGTTCGTATTCTGTGTTATTAATGAATCTATTATAAAGGACTAGCAATGTATTGAGCCTATAGGCCAACTGGAAGGTGGAGTTTTGAAAATAGTACCAAATAATACCTACCGATTGTTAATCAACTAACTGATTTTGATAGACAGGGTAAAGAGTTGATAATTTTGTATGTTAAACAATTTTTGTTGTTGTTAGGGAGTTAATAATAATTGTAATATCAGCCAGGAAGGCAAACCATTGGGTTGACATGTTTTCAGATTTAGTGTTAATGGAGCAATATTGTTAGTATTTAATAAGAGTTTGCATCCCATGTAATGACATGCAAGTAGTCATTATTTTTAAAGTTAGTAGACAACCTTTGTTAGAATAAATTAGTGAATTAAGAAATGCGTTAGTAAATGTTAAAAAACTGTATGAAGGCCTATAAACAGAATTTTTGTAAAGATGATAAAACATCTAATATTGGGTCCAGATATATCATATGAGGTATCAAAATGCTTATCTCGTTCTAAGCAAAAAAACTATGTAACCAATTTCAATAAAATTTAGAATTAATTAGGGAGTAATTTGTGGGGCCAGATATAAAAATAATATATTTTATATAATGAAGTGTCACGTGACCTTTGAGTTCACCATATTGACCAATGAGATTTCACAGAAATTTAGTCTAGACCGTTGAAGGAACGAGAAAATTCAATTACTCTATTGTTACACTTAAAACAATACAGGTCAGCTCTGTACACATAACCAAAATTATAATAGGGGATCAGATCCGAGTTTAGAAAAAAGAAATCAAAAATATATTAAAAAACAGTAAAACCATTTGAAGGTGAAGAAGAATTAATTAATTCTACTGGACTGATGAAGAACCTAATAAGAAGAATAAATACTAAAAAAAATAAAGACTGAAAGTACCTCGTACTCAGTGGCGGCGCTATGGGTGGGCCCGGGCCCACCCAAAATTTTCTTGCCCCACCCAGATAAGACGGAGAAATTTCAGAGGTCAAAGTCAAACTATCTTTTATAAAATTCAACAAGAAATATGTTTTCCACATGTTTAGAACGAAACTAAAAGATCTTCAGAACGGAAACATGAAACAAACAACCGTCAGAGTGTACACAAACATTCGGTCAAGCAGTCTTGGTTTCTCAGTTGTGGTCGTATTTTCGTTTTTGTTAAGTCAACGATTTTATTTTTGTGTCTGTGGTTTTGTGGTTTGCATAAGCAGAGTTAACGTGTTTAACTGCAAATTTTATTTAAATATGGACAGCAGTTTGTCTCATGTTCGATTCATTCTTTCAGTTTTTATGTTGTGTACGTTTCAATACGTTTGAGGTTAATTTGCATATAAAAATTAAAAGGTCTCGTGACAGTAATCTGTGTTTCGTGTTTGACTGTTTGTGTAGAATATTGTGCATCTTATTGAAAGTGAATGTGGAAAGTGACAATAAAAATGGCAAAACGTCCTAGCATTTCGGAGTTCTTCATTCTGCAACAAAAAAGTTTTAAACCAAATGAAGAGGACATTACAACGTTTACACCTGTAACTGCTGAGGTTAGTTTTCAGGATCCTGAAACTGAACCTGAAAAAATTGTGTTTGATGATGATGATATGGAAGTAGGGAAAGAAGGAAAACAGTCAGAAAATGAAGAAGAACTCTGTGAAAATAAAGGTACTGATTTATTTTCTATTCCTAGCAGTAGCACCAACAGCACTAATCCATCTGGTTCAATTAGTGATATAGCTACGAAACCTACTGATGAACCAAAACAACCACTATTACGACATTTTCTGTTTCGCCAGTTTGGAGATAGGAAAAGGAATTTCCAGCCAGGTTGGTAAAAAATCCACCCATGGTTTGAATACAGTATTATAAATGATGCTGCATTTTGTTTTGCCTGTCGATTTTTTCGTCCCCAAACTGAAGGCACAAAAAGTGAATTGCTTAGTTTTGTAAATGAAGGTTACACTAATTGGAAAAGAGCAACAGAATCTAATTCCGGTTTTAAGCAGCATGAGAACAGCTCATCCCACAAACATTCTTTAGTTGCTTGGGAGTCTTTCAAAAATTTAAAAAGTAAGTTTGGGGAGGAAGCATCAATTGCTGCTCTGCTAGATGAAACGTATGCTCTTGAAGTGCAAGAAAATAGAGGATACATTGAAACAATTGCTGATGTACTTTGATTCACAGCCCTACAAGGAATAGCTCAAAGAGGTCATGATGAATCGAAACAGAGTGAAAACAAGGGAAATTTTTTAGAATTAATGGAACTTATAGGGAAAAAAGATCCAACTGTTAAAAAAAAAAGCTTGAATATAAAAGAGAAAAGTACATTCATCATGGTATTCAAAATGAAATTCTTAGCACCATGAGCAATATTGTGCTAGAACATATAACAGATGAAATAAAAAAAGCTCAGTATTTTGCTCTAATGGTTGTTGAGTCAAAATATTGTTCAAAAACTGAGCAATTATCAACAATGATTCGTTACTATTTAGATGGGAATATATATGAAAGATTTCTAGGCTTTGAACCAGCAAAAAAATTGGATGCTTCTTTATTAATTTGTATTAAACAAAAACTAGCAAACTGTGGTGTTGATTTAAACTACTGTGTTGCACAAACGTATGACGGAGCTGCAGTCATGAGTGGCTCCTGTGCAGGTGTTCAAGCTCTTTTAAGCAGGGAATTTCCAGAAGCCGTCTACACACACACTGTATGAACCATAAATTGAATCTCGTTATAGTGGCAACATGTAGAGGGATCAAGTCAGCTACAGATTTTTTTATGAGACTGCAGGGACTGTATGTTTTCATGAGTGGGTTGGCAGTCCATCAAATGTTTATAGATACACAAATGAAAATGAAGATAGGAAAAGTGGAATTGAAAAAGTTAAGTGACACCCGATGGGCCTGTCAGTTCGCTACATGTTTGGCTGTGAAGAAGACAATTGAAGCTATTATTGTAACGCTAGTAAATATCCAGAGTGAAAATTCAGAACGAGCTGCAGAAGCGTCAGGATTCAGTGCCAAGTTGAACTTTTCTTTTATTTTTCATTTATGCCTGTTCACACATTTGTTGAAAGAATGCAAGTCACTGTCTGATTTCCTCCATGGCAAAGATTGTGATATTGTTGCTGTGATCAATTTGGTCGAAACTACAAGGGATCTTTTCAACCAAATGCGTGAATCTGATACAGGTTTCACTTCTGTGTGGAAAGAAAGTGTAGATGTAGCAACAAAAATAGGCGCTGATATTCCCACAGATTCCTCTACTCTTGGCAGAATTCGAAAGTTACCAAAACATCTTGTGGAATATGTTTGTGAGATGCCAAATAAAGACAGCTTGAAACCTGTACACTAGGGTGGGCCGAATTTTTATAATATTTTTATTTTGAAACACTATACTGCAGAAAACTTGCCTCTAGGGCACCTAAGTAAAACGCAGATGAAATAAAAAAAAATATCACATCTATCGGTAGCGCATTGTGCTTAAATATTTGAAATTTATTGAAAAATGCAAGGTTATCTTGGACCTATAAAAATACAAGATAAAAAATTGCTATATTGAAAAAGCTTTAAAAGTAATGGAAAAAAACACGTTGGATTAAGATAACTATAAAAATTACTTTATTCTGGGTAGCGCAAAGCAGTACAAATCTGTAATTTAACGTATTTTTTACGAACTGTATGCAATGCGCAACGGTGTCTATTGCAGCCCGTCACCACTTCTAGAGTTCCGGTTGTCGCTCTGCACCTGTACTGCACCCCCCCACCATACCATTGCTATGGAATTTACCCACAATGCAATGCAAAGCGCGCGCGCCTCCCGCCATTTGTGAGCTCCGTGACACAACAGTATCTGTCAGTGTTGAGCCAGGCAATGACTGTGACGGTGTGTTTCAGTAGTGTTTGCTTCAATAATGTTAGTTTATAACTGATAAGTGTGTTCGTTTTAGTAGTGTTTGTTTATAACATTATTTTATTACTGTGTCCTAATGGCTGTGTCTAAGGACAATAAAATTACTCGCAGCGAGTTTAATTGTCCGTTATTCGGTCACCCAAAGGAGTTATCTGCGAGTAAACTTCCGACGTATGAAGACGTTCTCAAGTGTTTTTTCAATGAACATTACAATTTGGCATTGAAAGCAAACAACAGGTCAGTAAGTTTTTATCAAGTTTCGAATATTGTGGCACCACAAGTTAAAGCTGTGTCTGATAAATCTTCAATACCAACAGTTACGCTTTACAGAATTGTTCAGTTAATTAATGCATACCATAACAGTTATCGTAATCTTATGAAGTCTTATAAGCGGGATAAGGAAAAGGAAAAGTTCAAAAAGAGAGTTGAGGAATTCAAGCAGAAATCTTTGTTACTATTTGATATCTCTGCTTGTAAGTGCAAAATAACTTTAGACTGCAATTGCCAAAAGGCCACTGAAGTTTGTGAGTGTCCTGTGTCTATTACCTGTACGTGTGAAAAAGCAAAAAAAAATACCAGTCATTGAACTAAAATTCATGTACTTGCAAAGAAAACATGGTATAGGAAAAATTGGAAGTGTGGACATAAAGGAAACAAACAAAATGACTCAAAGACTTGAAAGAAAGGTAATCGAACATAAAACAACTCATTCCACAATTGACGCGATAGCACAGCCATCTTGCTCAAAACAAACAGATACAGAAACTTGCCTGCCAAAAGAGGTAGTAAGTAATTCGTGTGAAGACACTGAAAATGACAGCGATGAAGATTTTAAATTACCAAAATCTGAAATTAAGTCACCATGGCAGATGCGCGTTAAATTGAAAAATACTGCGCTGACTAGTGATCGCTTTGGATTGTCAGATAGATCAACGGCAGCTGTGGCTTCAAGTCTGTTGCGGGATTTTGGTATTGTAACTGATGAAGACAACACCTATGTTGTTGACAAAAATAAACTTAGACGGGAAAAAAGTGTTAACCGTTCAGTACTTCAGATGCAAAATGAGGAAAAGCATAACCCACTTCAAGGACTGTATTTTGATGGAAGGAAGGATAACACTCTCGTGATTGAAAAAGTTAACTCAAAGCAGTTTCGAAGAAAAATAAAAGAGGAGCATTACACAATTTTAAAAGAACCAGGTTCTGTTTACATCGGCCATGTTTCACCCTCTTCTGGTTCTGCTGAAGACATTGCTAACAGCATTATCTCTTATTTAACTGAAACTGGATTTTCACTTCAGGAACTGGACATAGTTGGATGTGATGGCACCGTTACTAATACGGGTTGGAAAACAGGTGTCATTCGTAAAATCGAAGAACACATTAAAAGACCACTACAGGGGGGGGGTGTCTCTTACACTTTAATGAATTGCCATTCCGGCATTTGTTTCAAGCTTTAGATGGTGAAACAACGGGACCAAAATCATTTAGTGGTCCGATTGGCACACAACTCAGTAAATGTGAAAAACTCCTGGTGGTAAATTTTGACAGTATTGAGTGTGAGATTCCAGATATTGACCGAAAAATACTAAGCAGAGATCAACAGTACCTGCTGGACATTAGTTGTGCTGTAAAAGCAGGTAACTGCCCTGAAGATTTATCTGCTCGTGAACCTGGCCCACTTTCCCACTCAAGGTGGTTAACAACAGCGAACAGAGTTCTCCGATTGTATATATAAGTATCGAAAACCCAACAGATGAACACAAGATCTTAGCTTCTTTCATCTTAAAATCATATATGCCTGTATGGTTTCAAATTAAAACAAGTAAATATTTCACAAATGGACCAGAACATGTATTTGAAGTTATAAAATCGTCAAGATTCCTTCCAGAAAACTTGCTAAAGGTCATTGACCCAGTAATTGAGAGAACCCCATTTTTTGCCCATCCAGAAAACTTAATTTTGAGTATGATAGTAGATAAAAGGGATTGTAAGAGAGTTGGGTTATAGAAGAATTATAAAGGCTAGAAACATAGCTTCTAAAAGGAAGTCAATCAGGAGTTTCCAAACACCCAAAATCAATTTCCAAGCTAAGGACCACATAAAAATGATTCACTGGGGCACTACTACACTTTCACCACCACCTTTGCTGCGAAGAGTCACCGATCAAGAGATTTGGTCTAAGGTCAAATCAAGTGGAACAGCAGCTGAATGGAAATTTAACAAATTCCCATGTCATACCCAAGCAGTAGAACGATGCGTCAAGCTTGTCACCGAGGCATCTCAAAAGGTGGTTGGATTTAGTTCAAGAGATGGTTTTATAAGAACGACACTTCTTTCAAGATCATCAATGCCAAGTTTTTCAAGCAAATCTAAATTCAAACTACCTGAATAAGACAAGTAAAAGACTACATTGCCTTACAAACTAAACATTCCAAGTGACAGAAAATAAACTTTTATTTGTTTCTTTAAAATATGTCAATTTTGGTTTTTTATGTTGTTTTTGAAGTTTAATGTACTAATAAAATAAAGTAAAATGTATTATTTTTCAATTTATTTATCCTTACTACATGTTGTCCTACTAAAATGAGCCGATAATTGATTGTACCAGGAGTTCTTATCTCTACTTTATTTTTTGGGAAAAGTACGAAATTTGTATATTTTCTCAAAGTTTCAGGCTAATGCGCTACCACCAGGTGTAAGATAATATAATTTACCTTTTTTATTTACACATAACTGTTCTAGAGGCAAGTTTTCCGTGGTATAGTACTTCAAAATATTAATTTTTTTATTTTTCGGCCCACCCTACTGTACACCCAACTGATTTCAAGTCTCTAGTATTTGATGAAATTCTACATATCATAGAGGGCTTTCATTAAGTGGGACTTCACCGATTGCCACACTACCTGAGTATCTTCCGCTGCCTCAGGTAAAAGCCTCTGAATGTCCCAGGCGCTGGTTAGAGGAGTGGATGGAGTGAATTTAAACATTACATCAAACGGACTTCTCCCTGTGGATTCGTGCTTAGCGGAATTGAAAGCTATCTGTAGCCAGGGTAGGGACTCATCCCAGGAAGACTGTTTCCCTGAATGGAAAGCTATAAGGGAGGCTTTTAGGTTGCGATTACAGCGTTTTGCCAGTGAGGGTTGAGGGTGATAAGGGGATAAGCAGTAGCGGCTCGTACAGGGAGGGCAAAAGGGCGCAGCCCTCCCACTAAATTTGCAAATTAAACTTGTCAATAATATAACTATAATGTGATAATGTGTAGTATCCTTATTGAAAGATATTTTTGGGGCGACTAATAGCGATCACCCGATGTTTTCGGCATGGTCTCGCAGGCAGGACGGTTTCGCTAACGTCCTACCTGCATAGGCCAGTCTTTCGGGGAGCGGGGCAAGAGACGTGTACACATGTCTGTGCATTTACATGAGCATCCGCCATTACAGGTAGGGCTTTGCCCGCTTTCTGATTTCGCAGCTAAATTCATAGAGGGAGCGTTGTTCAAAACTTCTCTGTTGCTGTTGTAGCATATATTTTCATATAGCATATATAAGTGCATATATTTTCTCTTGTGTTTTATGTAGTTTTGATTGTGTTCTTGTACTTTTTGTGTAAACGTAATGTTCTAATAATTTATTCTTTATTAGGCAGTGTATTCTGTGTACGATAGTGTTTTTGTCGAACCTTGCGTAGGCCTACATAAACGTGTAACTTATTCTGTGTAGGCTTGAGCCTGTGTCTTCTGTGCGTATTTGTTAGAAACGATTAAAATGGCTATGAATTTGGTAAGTAATATTAAACGATTGATTATTTCAAATTCACTTACTTACGAAAAGAAAATAGAACTAAAAAAATTAGGGCCACCAAAACCGAATTTAGATATTACACAACAAAATTATAAAACGGGGTTATAAATAATTTTAGTTTCAAACACTGTTTAAATATTGGTAGTTTGCAAGGTAGGTTTTTGATATTAACAATAATTTTAGTAGTGAAGCAAAAGATTCAATTTTACAATTATTTGATGATAATAGCAATAATTTAGTTTCTACTGTTTTTTTTTTACATAATATATGGGTACAACTAAATTTTGCCCCCCCCCCAGTCAAAAACATTACCAGCCGTCACTGGGGATAAGGTACTGTGTCTGATGCCGTGAGAAAAACAGAAATTGCGAAACGAATGAGAGCTGAAACTGGTAGCGTTATCTGACATCATGTATTTAGGGAAGCCAAAATTCTGAAAGATCTGAGTGTTCAACGCCTGCATGGTAGCCGCCGAAGTGGAATCGCGGACAGGACATAACCAAGAAAACTTAGAAAACGCGTCCACAGCCACCAATATAAATCGATTTCCCTTTCTACTCCGGGGCAATTTGCCGACGTAATCAATGTGAATCTTCTCCATAGGTCTGCTCGGAACTGAGGATGACAGAAGACCTATTTTTGCGTTTCGAGCGGGCTTACTCATCTGTGACATACGTCGCAACGTCTGACCATTCCTTTTACATCATTATGACAACCGGGCTAGAAGAACTGGTTGCAGATCTTGTTCTTAGTTTTGAAAAAACCCAAAGGCTTACCCGCTTTATCTGTCGTACATAAAACTCCTTTCGACAGGCAGTACTTGTCCGTGCGCGATCCGGACTTGACGTCCTCTATTATCCTCGCCACGTCGTCATCCTCGCGCTGCAGCTGATACAGGTAGGAAAAACTTAAGGGAAAGTTGGACAGGACGCCAGCGCACAGGGCTGGCGTATCCTCAACGTCGTCCACATTAAACATTCGGGATAAGGCGTCGGCCACGGGATTCTGCGTGCCCCTGATGTGGCGTACCTCAAACTTTAGCGAAGTAAGTCGGGCGATCCAGCGCCCAACTTACCCAACTGGCGCGGATGGGAAAGCAGCCACGAGAGGGCCTGATTATCAGTCTCCAATACAAACTCTCGATGTTCCAAATACTGCTGAAACTTCTCTACCTCATATATAACTGCCAAACACTCGGACTCGTATGCGGACGACGCCCTCTTTTCTTGTGGGGTAAGCACGCGGGAGGCGTACGCGATAGGCTGACGCACCCCCTCGATCTCCTGCAACAGCACGGCGCCGAGAGCACAAGAGCTAGCGTCAGTCTGGAGGCTAAATGTCTTGTCAAAATCGGCCACGCGCAGGACAGGGGGTTGGCTAACTGCGTCTTTTAAGGCCACAAAAGCGTCCTGTTGTTCGGTTCCCCAAAGGAACTTCTCGCCTTTTCTTCTCAACCGGTTCAGGGGTGCCGCGATTTCCGAAAATTTGGGGATGAACTTGGAGAAATAATTCACCATCCCGATGAAGCGCGCTACGCCTTTGGCGTCCTTGGGACGCGAGAACTCCCGAATGGCGCGGGTCCAATCCTGATCCACGCAAACGCCTTGCTCGGACACAAGGTGTCCCAAAAAGCGTATTTGCTTGACCCCAAAACGTACTTTCTCGGGATTTACAGTGAGCTTGGCTTTTCCCAGCCTCGCGAGCACTTCGTCCACGTGACGGACGTGGTCTTCCATGATTTGGAATATACAATTATGTCATCGAGATAGTTGAACACGAACTTGTACTTTATGTCGGACAAGACCGTGTCCAACAGCCTGGTAAGTATTTTGTGCGCCGGTACTCAATCCAAAGGGGACTCGACAAAACTCGTATAACCCGTAAGGAACGACGAAAGCTGTAATGGGCATCGATTTTTCAGATAGCGGAATCTGGAAGTAGGCGTTAGAGAGGTCCAGGATACTAAAATACCTCGCGCCTGAAAACCACTGGAAGCAGGTATGGATATTCGGTAATGGCTGCGCTTCAATCTCGATGTTCGTGTTGAGCTTACGGTAATCAGTAACCAACCGAGTTTTTTATCAGGTCGGCAGACCAAAAACGCTGGACTCGCATAAGGGGATACGCTCGGCTTGATCACGCCCTCTTTAACTAGCTGGTCCGTAATCTCACGCATGGCTTTCATTTTGATGGGGGGGGGGCTGATAGGGATGAGCCTTGACAGGCCGGTTATCCAGCAAGGTTATATCATACGTCAACCTGTTCGTCCGGTTAAAACGTTCTTATGACGGCCACATACCTTAAGTATTTCGTCCGCCTTCTCTCGGTCGAGGTGTCCGACATCAAAAGGCTCTTTTTCCAAAAGGTTAGAATGACAGCCTTCGGGATTGTTTTTGCGGTCGCACAGAGAAATAAGGTTCTTCGGACGAAATTTGAAATACATTATTCCCTGGTGAATATCCACCACCAAAAGGGTGCGATGGATAAAGTCTGCGCCGAGTATGAGGTCGGAGGACAGGCCCTCGGCGACCAGTATGGGGAAATTCCAGGTAAACGCGTCTATTTTCACCCTGCACAAGGCTTCCAAATTGATTTGTAAGTTGCTGTTGCAGGCACTCCTGCATACTACAGCACTCTTAGTCCGCTTCAAGACGCTTTGGTTATTTTCAATATTCTCGAACAGCCGACGCGACATAATTGTGCGCACCGACCCGGAGTCAATCAGTCCGTTCACGGTTTTATCCTTAAAACTTACTTCCACCTGGGGCGAAAATAGTTTGTTTTTGAACAAACTCGTTAAGTTCTTTTCCGCTCCCAGATGTTCTTTGTACAAGTCGTGGGAAGTGACTCTTTGAGTCAACATTCGGCTCTTTCTTCCGTTGGCCGTACGACGGCGCTTTCGGGGATTCTTTTTTGACGCTCTCCCGACAAACGAACGACACCGCCAGATGTAGTGCCCCTTTTTACCACACAGGTAACAAGTCGGGGTGAAGGGAGCCCTGACGGGAACGCGGCGACGGCTAGTCAGGTCAGGCTTACGGCAGAAGGTTGAGAAACAGTTGCTGACGATACTGTCTCTCGATACGCGTTTTTTTTGGATTCGCAGGTTTCAGACGGGGAAAGTAACGCCTCACGTGCCCTTCTTCCTTACAATGGTAACACAACCTCCGGTCCTCGCGCGGTCCGGCATTAGCTGGGGGGGGGGGGGGTAGCAGGGCCTCTGTTTGCCGTAGTCTGGTCGGTGAATTGGAAATTAGCCACCTCCACGCAGATCTTGTCCAGATCGGCAAATGTGGACGGGCGGTTGCAGAACACGAGACAGGACCTCGTTTGGGCGGACAGCCCCGAAACGATGTTATCTACTACTTCCCTCTCAGTCACGGGTAGTCACAGTACTTGGGCTGCCTCTTTTCTTTCGGAGATGTAAGTCGACAGAGGCTCTCCGCGCGCTTGGGCTCTTAAAAACAGCTTCTGCTTTAAGGAGGAAAACAGCCGATCCTGAATAAAAAATTCCAGAGCTTCCTGGTGAAAACGGTCAAAGTTATCCGCCGCTAGGTGCTTGGCAAGTCGATCGCCCAAAGGCCCGTTACAATAAGGCATAAGCAAAGCCAGAAACCCGGCCTCCGAAACCAGAAAGCACCTTTTCAGTCTCATGGCGACTTTCAAAATTTCTAGAAGAGTTTCCACGCATAAACCGTCTGCCTTAGGGAGGCCGCGGACTATTTTTTCGGCGGGGTGTAGTAATTTGCTATAACAAAAGCTGGTAGCAGCAGTGAAGGAGAGGCGTTCGCTTCGCTCAAGAAAGGGTTCCGCTCGAGTTTGGGAACGGCCTTCCCCAATGGGGCCGCCTTATCTTCAAATTGAATGAGCGAGCTAGCGTTAGAGCTACTGCCATCCAGCCGCGTGGACTCGTGTGGGCTCGCCTCGTTTTCCGCGACGGGGCAAGTCTCGCTGGCCGCCAAAACCTTTTTAACCTTTTCCCCTATTAAGACTATGTGTTTCCGGGCGTTTACGTCCCCCGACGATTCCGCCCAGGACTCTAATAAGTTTAACCGGCCTTCAAAGGCCCGATACCTGGCGATCGGCGCTCTAAGCCTTTGGTGATCGTTCCGGCACTGGGACTCGCCGATGTTTGCAAGATCGACATCTAAAATATCTGATATTAAGTCGCATTCTATGCATTCGCTCGAAATATCTATCCCCTCGAGATGTTTCGCGTCGGGGGCTTTCCCTTCATGTATTACATTACGCAGGCATTTCCGCAGTTCCCCCACTGTCCCGTTTTTTAAGACACCACGAGCCCTTAATTCGAATAACAAGTCGTGCTTTCGTAGCTGGTCAATGTCTCTTAGTAAGGCCATTTTACGAGTAGTGGAGAAAATTAAAATATACAAAGCGCAACGATAAGGGAACAGCTGATCGATGAGAACTGCTGATATGGCAAGTCGGGCAGGCCGAATACTGCAATGCACCGCGTTATCTGTCAGGCAAAGTACAACTAACAGTTTTCTTTTCCTGAGCGAATAATCTGAACAATTTCGAATAAACCAAATCGATTTTACAATAAGCTAGCTACTCGAGGCCAAATTTGCTAACCCCACATAACATTTCGAAATACCTCACACAAAACCCTATTCAAAATTTCACGCGACCAATAGCGTGAAATACAAAATTTCAACACAACTCACTAACAAAAAATACAACATTAACAAAATTACACATAAACAAACTATGCATTATAACCCATGGACCAAGAAAAACCGCGCTCTGGCTACCACTTCTGTTGCACGCTTCCTCTGCGTTCGCTGGGGCCCAGAAGCGCAACACACAGAATACACCCAAAATAACATAGTATATCACAAAACCAACCAAAATACTTATTAATATTTATATCTCTTTGCACATTATAACTTACTATCCAAATATACTTAAAGCTTAACATAATTCATAAAATGAGGGGGGGTCTGAGTAAAAAATTTGAAACGCCAGTTAGTGAACAGAGTCGAACCCGACCCGTTTATTTTCAAACGATACGAACCTCGAAACCTTCCGAAATTACAAAACAGTCAGCCAAAGTTAATCCAAGTTAATTAATCAGCACTGAGTTAACCAAACTCCCAAAAGCTAAATGTCGAAAAGACTAAATACTGAATAAGTGGTAAAATAAATACTAAAATTCAACAATTGTACAATTTACAACTTGGATAACGAATTACTGGATATGAAACGGTTGCATAGATCAATACTGGTTTACATTAAATAGTCTTTAGCATACAAGCGGTGATCGGTTTATGAAAATTCTGACACTGTGTTGTTTCACAAAATATTTGCAAAAGGTTCTGGTTTATGTCACTTAAAGTGAGGAAACTAGTCCAGCACTCTTTTCATTATTAATTGTTGGATGACTTTCACTGGAAGCTGTTAACTGTTAAATATTACTTGACACTCCAGCGGGGTTCACTCACGGCCTGCTGTAGCTGGTCGCAACGGGTGCACGTTTATCAGCTCGTGCTCTGGACCATGCTGGAAGATCGTTGGTAGAAGGCTACGTCGAGTCTATGTACTCGTATTCTCGCTTCCATACGTCGGACCAAGTTTTTAACTGAAAATTTCACAACTTTTAGTTTGCTTTATGCACCCGCACAGCTTAATTAGTACCCCCACATTCATTCATACAGTGCAAAGTCCCAAATTTATATGTTATTTCACAAAATAACATTATAAAATTACAACTTCAAATTATCAAATTATATATACAACAAATACTGACAATAAGCTTTACATATCTTAGTTCCCCCCCTTTTTTTTTGTAAAAGGATTTTAGTCGAGGGTATGTCTTGATTAGTTATAAAATAAATAACACTTTTTTATATTAAAATTACAAGTTTTCTTTTATTTTACAGATGTAATGGACGAAAATTATTCGTCTCCCAGCATTCATTTATGATAACAAAAATCATATTTACCTTGGTAAACGAGGCTTCTTACATAGTGTGTTGAAAGGACGGCTCTGTTCACAAAGGTCTGGTGTTCGACTGACGAGATTTAACCGGACAAACGGCTCCATTAGTACAGGGAACGACGAGACATCAGGCGTCGGGCAAAATGTATGATTCGTCAATCGTTGCATTCGGTCGAAGCCGAAAAATCGCAACACTGTGTTAACAAAAAAAAAAAAACTGCTACCTCAGCACAGTTATGCAATTTCTGAACATTTACAACTAATACTGTACACAAAACAGAAGTATCGTACAATATACGTTTACCTAGCACAGTAGAGACCTGAACCTCTGAAGGAGATTTTTAAAAGTGAAAACCGGTTAAGGTTATAAGATAAAACTTTTACGTTTTTACCCATAAAAAGTTTTGTGTTCCGAGTCGTATTGAAATAATTATATTTAAATATATTATTTTAAACTTCTTGGTGAGCAATGATGTTCCATTTTATTTTAAATGCAACCCTAAAATAAAAATAATGGATTAACTTGTATTTTTACCCAGTAAGATGCAATAAATTTGTTAGCACACTATTTACCATTCTTATTTGAATATCTCTTATTAGCAGTCTTTATTGTGATGTAGTGAAATTTAATCACTAATCTGCTGATTGTTGCTAATCTGATAGTTGAATTTTTTTCAAGTATCCTATTGTTTAATCATAAAACTTTTGAATATTACTTAACAATATAGAGTTTTGTATTACACTTAATCAAGACAATCCACAGCATTTGTTGTCTCACTCTGAATGTCATTGAAAATGTCACCACTTCCTCTTTGTCAATCTGGGAATTGGTTTGCAGTGTCTGTACATTCCACAACTTGCCTAATGCACTGAACCCTAGGCCTTCCTATATTTCCCCACCCCTCAATTTTTCATCTGTTACCAACTTCAGAATTCCTTTGTGGCTACTAGTAACCACAAGCTTTCTAGTAAATATTCTATCATTTCTCATTACTTAATATATCCCCCACCTCTTAATTTTTAATTTTACCTGACCAATTAATAATACACTGAGGTAGCACACAATATAGTGGAAAGACAGAAGAAGTATAGAGCACGGTCAAAGATATTGTGGTTAGAGTTCCAGAAGGCACAGTTGCCATGAAGAAAAGGGAAAATAATGCTGATTGGTTTGTATAAGAATGTGAAGAAACAATTAAAAGGAAGAACAAAAAGCGACTGATCATGCTGCAAAGGCAAACCACATAAAAAATGGAAGCTTATCAGGAAGGTAGAAGAACTGGAAATAGCTTGGTAAGGAGGGAAAAGAAGTCATACATTGAAGCACAAATTGAAAACATTCAGGACTTGACTGATCAAAGTGAAACAAAGGAATTCTACTTTTCAGTTAAACAAATGACCAAAGGATTTCAATCACGAGCCATCACATATAAGGATAATGATGAAAATGTTGTGGAGGAAGAACCTAAAATTCTTGAGAGATGGGTCGAACACTTCGAAGAACTTCTGAATGGTGGTTGTGAACAAGATTTACAAGATATAGAATGGCAACCAATTTACCATACAGCTGAACCACATATCCAAGAGCCTACTCTAGAAGAGGTGGTAAGAAAGTATTGAAAAACAGAAAAATGGAAACACGACTGGTAAAGACGAGATTGTGGCTGAGCTTTGGAAGTGTGGTGGGCAAAAATTAACACAGTGGTTACACTTCCTATTAAATAGGATTTGACATGCTGTGCTCCCAAGCCAATCAAATAGCACTTGAGCTGATTAGCGGATACTGTTATCCAGCTTAGATCATGCGAGTATGAAGGTATGAAAGTTTATATAAGTGACCCTTCTCAGGCTAAATACATAGTCTCAACCTCATTACTGGAGGAATTGGTGGACAGTATCAGACACTGATGTGATGGCCTCCGATGGTGGGGAGTAAACGTTTCTCAACAACAACTGTGGGCCACAGCCTAACAGCCCAGCTAATAGTAGCAATTTTAACAATGTTGATGCGTCCGTGAAAGCTTCAGAACTGGCATCTGGTTAAAATAACAAAAGTTAAAATGTTAAAATCTTTTCAAAAATAAATTTAAATTCTTTTTTGTAGAGCTTTTGTGAATCTGTTATGACACCTTTTGAATTATAGGAAATATCTGTGTGTCTGTGGGTGTGTGGAGTTTCAGTGTCCATATATGGAAGTATGCTTGTTAAGTCTAATGGTATGAAGTATGCAATTACATGGTACATACAATAAAGTATGGGAACAAATGGATTTCAAATATCACAGGGGTTGGAGGAAGGTTAAATTGGTGCCAATGCAGTTAACCTAGCATTAGAATGTTTTGAGAAAGAGCCTTTTTGACGGCAACTCTCATATATTAAACAAATCCAGATTACTGGATATGCAGATGACTTATATATAATTAGCAGATCAGTAGAAGAAAATTATGTGATCATTAGAAAAAAAACTTCGTAAGGTTTAGTGAGGCTTGAGAACAGATGGCAATCAAAATTAATCAATGTAAGAACAAACTTATGTGTCAGATCAGAAAACAGGGAAACTGTTCTAATTAATGCTTGCAGCTTTGAAGTGGTTCATGAATTCTGCTGTTTGGGTTCCATTCATTCAATAAATAATGATGAACCAAAAGATATCCCGAGTGACTGGGTGCAGGAAATTGCATCCCTGTTCTCCCTTATAACCATTATGACGTTTCACAATACCCATCAGAAAACTAAGCTTCAGCTCTACAAAATACTTGTCTGGTCAATGGTATTGTATGAATACAAGGATTGGTTATGGACAAAGAAATCTTGCAACATGCTCTACTTCTTTGAGCAGAAGATGTTATGTATTTGTCTTGTTGGTACATCCTCTTCATTCACTTTTTTAAATATTATATATACACACAACTTTCACAAGTGAGCACTTACTTTTGGTTTTATGTCCCGAACGTTTCGACGTGGTGTCCGTCTTCCTCAGTGGGTTTTGAAATACAGAATGTCTGTACAAAGTAACCGTTATGGGTTGTGGGTGTGTGTGGTGGGGGTTGCTGGTGGGAGGGAATTGGCGCTGGGATTCAAAGTGTGTGTTTGAACAAGTGTATCAAAAAGTATATGTGATCTATAGTGTAATTGGTCATTTAATATGTTGTTTGGTTGTAGTGTGTGATGTCTGTATATTTCATATTGTTCTGCTGTGTGCAGTTTTTTACTTTTAGGTAAGTAGTGTACTATTTCCATGTTGTGTTCTATGTTTGTGTACCCGTGGTTTTCATTTTGTAAATGTGTGGCGAATGTGGAGTGTATGTAGTTTGTGGTGAGGGATTTTAAATGTTCAGAGTATCTTGAGGGAAAAGATCTTCCCGTCTGGCCGATGTAGAACTGGTTACAATCACTGCAGTTTAATTTGTAAACCCCTGTTTTGCTGTATGTGTCTGCGTCTTTGTTTAGTATTATTTATGTGTTTCCTGATGGTGTTGTTAGTCCTGTATGCTACTTTATAATTGTGTTTCCTGAATGTGTTAGCAATTTTGTGTGTGTTGGAATTGTAGTATGTGAGTGTGATGTATTTATTGGGTTATGTACTGTTGGTTTTATGTGTTTTACTTTTTGTGTTTAGGATGCGTTTGTGTAGTTTGTTTATTAAATCGGGATTGTAACCATTTTTGACTGCTATATATGTGATTGTGTTGAGTTCTTCTTGGTAGTCATGTGTGTTTTGGGGTACTGAAGTGAGCCTATGGAGCATGTAGTTGAAAGCTGTATGTTTGTGTTGAGTTGGGTGGTTGGATGAGTTATGTATGACCATGTCTGTTGTGGTGGGTTTTCTGTATATTTTGTATGTGTGTGTGTGTTGTTTGTTTTGGTAATTGTAAGGTCCAGGAAGTTTATGCTATTGTTTTGTTCTAAATCTAGTGTGAATTTTAATTTTTGGTGAATAGTGTTAATGTATTTGTGGAAACTTTCAATTTGTCTTTTGTTGCCGTTGTATAGGAGTAAAATGTCGTCAACATATCTGTGCCAATATATGATTTTGTTGGTGTATTTGTTATTGTTTAATATGTGTTCTTGTTCTATGGTATGTACGAATATTTCGGCTAGGATTCCTGATATAGGGGAGCCCATGGGTAGTCCATCTGTTTGTGTGTAAATCATGTTATTGTGTGAGAAATAATTTTGGTTGTTATTTAGTTTTAGTAAGTGTTCTAATGTTGTTATAGTTTCTTTTATGGGTACATTGGTGTATAGGTTTGTTATGTCGAAAGAAGCAAGTGTTGAATTGTGTGGAATGTGGACATGTTGAGTTTTATTCACCAGATCTAAATTATTTTTGACGGTTTTGTTTGTTAAATTTATGTTGTTTCTGATTAATTTATCTAAGTGTCTAGCTATTTTGTGTGTGGGTGCTTGTGTGTTGTTTATAAGTGGTCTGATGGCGATATATAAGTTTTGTGTAATTTTGGTAGTGCATTCAGTGTAGAGGGGGTTTGGTTTAATTTGTTTCAAATATTTGATGTTGTCAGGTGTGATTATGTGTTTTGTGTTATTTATGATTTTATTTATTTGTTTGTGATATTTTGTGGTGGGGTCTTTATTTAATTTGGTTATGTTGTTTTCAGTAAAAAATGTTTCGATTTTGTTATTTAGATCCTGTTTTTCTATTATGACATTTATGTTACCTTTATCTGCTTTGAGTATGGTTAGGTTGTGTTCCTGTAATTTACGTTTTACATTTTTTAGTGTTTGGATTTCGTTATTATGGTGTTTTTGTTCATGTTGTTGTGTGTGTTGTAATTTGCATTTTATATCGTGTCGTATAGCGTCTTGGTCGTTGTTATGCGTGTGTTGTATGGCCGTTGCGGTATGGTAGGGGTAACAGACTTGGCAGTATGAACAAAGCTGGCTTACTGTGCAAGACGTCAATGGTTTTGTTCACGAATCTTAAAAGACGGTCGTTTGGATCTGTTATTTGACAATGATTACTGATACAAGTGTGGTCAGTTACTCGGTTGTGTACGTAGTACATTAAAGTACACATTGCTTGTTTCTTTCTTAATTCGTTATTGTTGTGATTGTTTTGTTTTTTTGTGTTCCTAAATTCTCATAAATGGGAGATAAGAAACGCACAGGAGTAACATTGCTTAATTTCTTTGAAAATTGCCTGACTGGCAATTTGAAAATTTCTTTGTTGTGACTGATACGGCTTACTGCTACTACTGCCCAGCATTTTGTGACAGTGTGCCTAAGGGAGAGGATGTGTTTACGAAAACTGGGTATAAGAATTGGAAGAACTGAAATTGTTTATGTTTATAGGCCTACAGTATATTTGTTCTAGGTAAACATAACTGGAAGTACAACTTATGAAGAAAGGTTTGTTGATCATTAAAAAATGAAATTGTCCCTCATTTGCTAACTAAGAATTATTACTAAACTTTATAATTTTGTATATAATATATTTTATTATATAGATGGTCTCACTACACACTTGAATTTATAAAGATTTACCTTGCCCCCCCCCCCAAAGTTAGGCCCCAAGTTGACTGTGAATCTCAAGTTGTTTTAAAACTCAGCTGAGGTATTCAAAAATATAAACTGATATAATGCTATGAATAGGCAACTAATCCACAAAACTCTCCTTCGGTTGTGAATATCTGAGTCATCAATGTCTTCAACATCCTTAAATATTGTCTTCAATAGCCTTATTCTTCTCTGACTGCCTTTCCAGACCCTGAGATGTTAAAATATGTCCTAAATATTCCACTGTTAGTGACAAAAATGATTTTTCTTCAGTTGACAGGTTAGTCTTGTGTCATTCCAAAACTTGAGTGAGGTGTACAAACTAATTTTTTTCGATTATAAAAGTATATAAGAATGTCATCCAGACAGACTTGTCAGAATACTCCAGTGCAACCAGACAACGCTTAATCCATCAAAAGCATGAAGGTAGCTGCGTCATTCTTCAGACCAAATGACATAACCTTGAACTGATACAGCCCTTTCTTCAACTTCAACTTGCCAATACCACAAGTTGAGAGCCAGTGTCCTGAAGACCTTTGTTCCATTCACTTGCTTCAGCAGGAACTTGAAATCTGGTGTCGGATAGTCGTCTGATGAGGTTTTGCTAAAACTTCCTGAATAGAAGTCTACACACAGAAGATACATTTTATTTCTCTTCTTAGGTAACATGATGTGTGATCCCCAGCTAGATACTGATGGTTCTATTATCCTTGTCATTCCATTTCTTTTATCTTATCCAGAAAACCTTTTCTTTTATCTGAGTTTATAGGATAGGGTCTTTGTTTTATGGGTGTGTAATCCTTACAGTTAATTCTATGTTTAACTGTTGTTGTGCACCCTGTCTTATCTGTAATCCTGTGGCGGTTTCTTATTGTGGGTGCATGGCTGCGCGCCCCCTTTGCAGAAAACAAAAGAAAATTAAATCACATTACCATAGTTAATTGTCTGTCTTTTGTCTCTTGTTTAATTTAAAGATAAAAGATGAGCAATATTTTTTAAGCGTTGATTTAGATTAGAATGAAAGTATTTATCTGTCTTGCACGTAGTAGGTAGCGTGAGCCAAATCACTGTAACCCCTCTTTATTTTTGTACTTTATAACTTTTTTTTTTTTTTTTTTTTTTTTTTTTTTTTTTTTTTTTTTTTTTTTTTTTTTTAAGAGGGGCCACTAGATATTTATAACTAGTCAGAAGGCCTAGACGAAGCATAAAATGTGCTGGGTCCAGTGAGACGGGACTTGCAATTAAAACTCTCTCTGTTAAACAAAAATCAAAAATAACATCATTTATTATGTCTGAAATTACATACAATTTAAAATATCACAATTTATCAGAATATCAATAATTCCATAAATTGTTTCAATCCCCCCCCTATGGTATAAAGTTTGACATAGAACACATAATTGAACATAATACACCTATTCATACACACACACATATATATATATATGTGTTTTATTAACATTTGTGCGTCCGTCTTAACAAATTTTATCATCGTGGTGGCGTCTGTTAGATTTTGACGTCCGTCCGTATATCGGACGCCAAAATGTAATCCCTTATAGAAAATGTGTTCTGTGGAATAAAAGTTTATAAGTTCCACAAAAATCCTTTATGAGCACATCGTTAATGAAACATCTTAATTTTTTTAACTTTCAACTCACTATTTTGGCACCACGAATTTTTAAATTTTTATCTGCGGGTGCCAAATTGACAGACTTTTGAAAATTGATATTCAATATGTAGTTCATGGTTTGTCCACCACGTAGTACTACCATCGTCTGTATACACTCTGCGCGCCTTTTTTTCATTTAGTTTGCAATCATTATGGAATCCGTAGATTTGGCAACACTGTCATAGCATAAACCCACAGGTCAAATGACAAACGCAATCCAAGCCTGATTCAGACTGTGCTAAGTGGGTCAAAGATTATGTCCTTTTTTAATGATTCGCTTCGTTTTTCTGATATTCTCATGTTCACTTATCAGTTCATTTTCCCACTTAACCTCATTTTACTTTCTCCTTCCTTCCGCATTTTTGATTTTATTCTCTTTATAAACCGTTTGATATGTGCTTTACAATAGTTTAAGTTTTGAATCAACAGAGAAAAAGTGTTCGGGACAAAAACGTTAAAAATTTGATTCTTCACAACAGTTTAATTTTTGTGTGAAGAAAGAGAAAGTGTGTGTTGTGTGTTATGTGTATGTGTGTGTGTGTGTGTGTGTGTGTGTGTGTGTGTGTGTGTGACAGAGTGTGTGTGTGTGTGTGAGAGAGAGAGAGAGAGAGAGAGAGAGAGAGAGAGAGAGAGAGAGAATAACACTTATATTAGAAAGTTATACCTTTCTGTCGAAGGGTTAGAGAGAGGTAAAACAAAAGGATACATGGTGTGGGAAAGAGTGAGTGAGAGGGGTTGGTGACAGGGTAAAAATATTAAAAATTTGATTGTCATTTGCAATTTAATTTCTATTAGAGTGAGACGGGGGAGAGAAAGAGAGAGAGTGAGAGAGAGAGAGAGAGAGAGCAGGCAGAGAGATAGAGAAAATAGAACGCGTAGTACGTGCATTAGCGTTCCTACCGAGAAGCGTTACGCCTGAGGAGGGGGAGAGGCTAGTGAATGAATATGCGACTCTGCTACGTTTACACTGCGAGAAAATTTCGACGGAAATACGCAAGCAGTGTCCAGTAGGCGTTTGCACTAAGCCGTAGTTTCTACCGTGAGAGATAGTCCAAGTGTTCACTACGTCCTTGCGCGAGCTATTATCGTAATTTATTCCGACAGATGTATGAAACTCCGTTTACACTAGACTGTAAGTTTGGGCAAGTAGTCCTGTCCCAACTTTTCCCGCTGAGCACTCTTCAGAGAGGTGTCAGCCATGGCATGACGTTTATTAAAACAGTAAATTAAAAATAAATAACTATTTCCCATTTAAATGATTGTCGAATTGGATTTATTACAGTATTGATTTAGTAAAATACAGTATGGTTTTACGTGAAAAAATATATGATTTTCTTTTTGAGAGACAAGGTTGAATTTTCATAATGTTTTTTATGAATCATCATGTCAAACATGTATAGCTGCTTGGTGACTGAACAAACTAAACAAATGAAATATCTTGGCTTCATAATAGACAGTAATCTCTCATACAAAAGTTTTATTTGTAACCTGAAGAAATGGTTGCATACATTCTTATGTAAATTCTATTTGTTACGAGATTTTTGTCCCGAAAGTAACAATTGCTTACTACAATTGTCATGTGTAAAAGTTTTCGTATTGATGACTAACAAAATTGTTTTATGAAGGTATGCAGCAATAAATTGTTGTCAGCTGTGGTACTATCAAGGAGAACTAGCTAATAACAGACATCAGCTGTCTTGTGTATACGCACACAAGGCAGTTGAAGACATAATACGCAATCCTGTTCAAATAAACAAACTCGTATTCTCTCAGCGTGCGATCTTGCATAAGTAGTCATAACTAACTGTTACGTGATTATAAACACCAGACAGGTTGATGAAAGAAAGAAGCCATGCTTTATATTCTCGTAAAAACGAGTGAAATTTTAAAATAATAATGTCCATTTTAGATCATTTATTTACATTTTCTGATAAACCTATACGTAAATTATACGTAACAGTCTAACAAGTATTTACATTAATACTCCTACTTTATTAGATATTTACACAAATACTCTAGAAATATTTCAGTTTTCACGTAAGTTTTATAAGAACAAAAGTAATGTTCTCATAATTTAGTGTTTATTAGTTTAAAATGCTTTAAGCATAGCAAATAAAACAGTATTGTATTCTTGCTATTAATTTTATGACGTGGCATAAACGCGCGAATACAAACACTCGCACCCGCACGCCTGCACACATATTATTAACTCATGAGATTTCGACAATCTGATGTTGAAAATTCCAATCGTGGATATTTTATAGATACAACCTTTTTTAGACTTTGGTTATTGTGGGAAACATATTGAATAGAATACCGTAGCGTTAAACGAAATGTATTTACTTTATTCAGCTGTTAAAATAAGATACTTAAATTCGATTACGTTTTTTAATGTATTTGTATTAAGTATGAACTACAAAGTTCTAATTTAAATTAAGATTGAAAGTGCCTTTGATTCACAAGAATTTACTGTCATGTGTTCTTCTCTGATACGCTTTAAATAACGACAACTCACATTTTAAAATTTACAATTCAGGTCAAATCACTAGTAATCCAGTCCAGTGTATCACTATTAAAGAAGGAACATAATTCCTATTACAAATAATGAAGTTTTTTAGACCTGGTATTACTAGATGGTAAGTAAATAATCAAAATGTTTTATACAATTTGTAGGTTCCTTGTCATTCAGTTCATACTATCTATAATCAAGTTAAAAACATTCGCTAACATTTTGTATTTAATTCCTTCAAAAAAAGAACACTCGCGAGGAAGTTTTTAAAACGGTTCGAGTAGTTGTCAATATTGTTCTTTTGAAAAATAAGGGCATTACAATCTGTATGTGAATGCCAATTTGTTTACGTTCTCAAAAATATCGGTATGGAGAACCATACATGACTTCTATGTTCTAAGTTTTATATATAAAATCATTTACGAAATGAAATGTTTCCATAGAAACTACTTCTTTCCACTTATTGCTTCAGCCTTAACCACAGTACTGTGGTCACTAACGTATACCACCTCACGTTATCGCACTCTATTTTCTCTGATGATGGTAGTCGATGGCACTGCCGAAACGTCTGGTTTTGCAGAAAACTTTGGTCTACGGCCAAACAGGACGGGAAGGAATTTTAACAACAAACTACTTCTTTGTTGCCGATAACGTAGTACATATAATAAAAATTATCCCCACCCCGTTCAACTAGCCTCATCATTTATAGATATTTCATCTACGTTTCTACAGTGGATTATTAAGATCTTCTTATCAGGATACTTTATTTTTCAAAATTAAGTACTTTACTCTTGTTACAACAAAAAATGTTTCAGGTAAACTACCCTTTCCCCCTAACCGATCTTCACCAAAATCAATAGACTTTGAGTCCTCTACAACTCAGGGAGATACGTAAAATATTATTTGATTCTGTTTGAATTTACGGCAGTTATCGTTCGTCATGAAAAAATTTCTCTTGTTACAACATAAAATGTTGCATGTAAACTAGCCCCCTTCCCCTTAACCGATCTTCACAAAAATCAACAGGCCTTGAGTACTCTATAATTTAGGGATGCATGTAAAACATTATTTGATTCTGTTTCAATGTGCGGCAGCTATCGTACGTCATAGAAACAATTAATCTTGTTAAAACATTAAAAGTGGCCGGTAAACTACCCCTTTCCCTTAACCGATATTCAACAAAATCAATAGGCCATGAGTCCTCTACAAATTAGGCACATATGTAAAAAATCATTTGATTCTGTTTGAATTTGTGGCAGTTATCGTTCTTCATGGAAAACGTTCTCTTGTTACAACATAAAATGTTGCTGGTAAACTACCCCTTTCCCATAACTGATCTTCAACAAAATCAACAGACATTGAGTTATCTACAATTGAGGAAGGTATGCACAAAATTATTTGATTCTGTTTAAATATGCGGCAGTTATCGTTCGTCATAGAAACAATTACTCTTGTTAAAACATAAAATTGTGACAGGTAAACTACCCCTTTTCCTTAACCGATCTTCACCAAAATCAGTCTTTTATAATTGATGAACGTATGCAAAAAAATATTTGATTCTGTTTGAATGTGCGGCAGTTATCGTTCGTCATAGAAAAAATTACCGTTGTTAAAACATAAAATGTTGCAGGTAAACTACTCCTTTCCCTTAACGATCTTCACAAAAATCAACAGACACTGAGTTATCTATAGGTCAGGAAGGTGTGCAAAACATTATTTGATTCTGATTGAATTTACGGCAGTTATCATTCGTCATAAAAAATACCCTTGTTACAACATAAAACGTTGCAGGTAAACTATCCCTTTCCCTTAACCGATCTTCACCAAACACAAAAGGTCTTGCGGACTCTACAAATAAGGGGTGTATGCAAAACATTATTTGATTCTGTTTGAATTTGCGGCTGTTATCGTTTGCCATAGAAAAAAATTACCCTTGATTAAAAAAAAATTTTGCAGGTAAACTATCCCTTTCCCTTAACTGATCTTCACCAAAAACAATAGGTCTTGAGTACTCTACAAATAAAGACTGTATGCAAAAATTATTTGATTTTGTTTGAATTTGCGGCTGTTATCGTTTGCCATAGAAAAAAATCTACACACACACACTTTTCGAAAAATGACTTTTTTTCATGTTTTGAGTGTAGTACAATCAGAATCTGCAATAATCTCGAACACGATTTTTTTGCCATCACCATACTTCCATTTCCTTAAGGAACATGGAAGTAAAATCAATACTGTGCATTCATTAGATGTGGCTGTAGTACTCGTTTGAGCAGAACCATGACAATCAGAAGCCTTTCATGTAATAACTTGTATTTAATTACGCAGCACTTTCCGACACTATATCTGTGCACCAATCAGATTAGACCTTTAGTAAGGTTAGATTACCGTATTGAGTGCACGTTGACGCTGTGTAGTCACAATTAGTATTCATGAAACGCAGCTTGAAGTGAATCGGCCTATCGTGTCGTCGTCATTTTGCTGTCGGTATAGTCGTTGTTTATTAATCAACAGAAACATGACAAAAACGAACTACACATATAAATTAATAACCACTGATGACGACTCCCATCCTTTTGATCGAGGGTGTATTAGATTTTTAACTGTTTACACATACACAACGATCTTTTTTACATACCGATTTGACAATGAAAGTACTGCAATTGATAATTATGTCTTTGTTTGGGATTAGATTGTAATTTTGTGTAGATCTAATTACGTAGCTGTTCCCTCTAATAATATATGTCCAAAATGTTTTATTACAAAATATGTAGCATGCACAGAATTAGCACCAAATAAATACCAGAACTGTTAGCTTATTATAACTTTATACAGTATTTTGTAACAATTTGTTACTGTGCTTGTTATGTCCCAACATTAAAAGTTATAAATACATTTTTAAAACATTCCGTTTTTACACTGAGCATTTTATTACGACTTGCACTTTTTGTGTAGAGTGTGATAAGTGTACTGAAAACGTATATTAAAGAAACCGTAAATCAGTATTTGACAGTATTGACACTACTGAAGTATATATCTGAACAGTGTATGAAGCCAACCTCAGTTTTTAATATATTTTATTACAAATTTTATGTCCGTTTGGACATCCAAATATTCTTGTATCCGAAGGACTCTCGATCCCAATTTATTATGATACTGATGCTCTACTTTGATGCAGATCACTATCAAGACATTTGTATGTGCATAACTTATTTTTTCCGCCTTATGATTTTATAATTGAAAAAGGTTTTTACCCTGTTGTTTTCTTATTATTATCTGTAACACCACTCTTAGGCTTTAAAATTCTAACTTGAATGTGCCCATAAGATTTTTAAATTTCAAAAGATTAACGCTACTGATTAACCAAATTATCGTAATTATTAACATTTTATAATTCTCAAATAGATAAAAAATGCTGACTTATTCAATCAGTTTAACGTTCAATTAGCTACCTTTATTTTGAACTTTTGGATACTTCATTTTATTAGAATTTTGAATTTCAAAATTTTTCGTTTATAATTCTTTTTAATCACAAAGTTTATCATTGATTCCTTTCTCCAAATAAATATTTTTGTTTAAAATTGATATAATTATGTACTCTGCTTGTAATGATCTAAATTGAAATGTTCTCTCTACACTTAATTTAGCTTTCTAATAATTCATCAAATCTAGGACAACATTTCAGTAACTGTTTTTTATTAATACGGTATATTAATAAGAACCATATTGGATATCTTCACTAAACTCATTTACCACTCCATAAATTTGAGGAAAAGCAAATAAATGAAAACGTCAAAAGTAGCCTACTACTCATCATCATCATCATCATCATCAGCACCATCATCAGCAAGGGTTATACAAAAGTGGTTTGTTCCGGGCCTAAGCAGATAGACTAGAAATGGTCATTCTAATGCTTCTTGGGACGCCCCATACATCTCCGTCGATTTCGGCTTATAGTTCAATAGGTGTTTGAGAATGCTTCAATCATCGTTTCAGTTAAAAGTTCCAAACATTTTAGCCTATAATGGGGCAGTCCTATCAAATATTCACCTAACATTCAGTTTCTTCCGTACATCGAATTTTTTTTGGGATCAGTATTTGTGAAGAGTATATCACATTACGCTTCCGAGACCTCGTGAAAACGACTGCTCTGCGATTTCGTCCTTAGAATTCAGAATTCTCAAACCCATAGACAATGAAGAACTTCAAGCGTGTTTCTTTACTCGTTGATTAAAAAAATGGGTTGGGTACTCGTTGTACCGGGTTAACTAGGCACTGGTCCTCATATTCTTAGTGTTGGATGAAGTAATGCTAGCTTTCAAAGAAGCCTTCACCTCTCTCAAGCCAAGACGGTTCTGCGGGGTAAAGTGCAATATCTTATAAGAGGTTACCCTTTTGATGTTGAACAGTATAGATTTAGACCAGAAAGTCGATAAATATTCTTTGGAGATCAGTAGTAGCCAACAGTACCAAGTTGAGGCGTAAGGGAAATGATTCTGGACTGTTTTATATTTGGAATATTACAGGCGCAAATTAAGTTGGATTTAATGGGTTGTACTATTGTGTACAGGGAAATTTGGTCTCTTTAGTATGATAAGATAGTCAGTTTATGGGAGACAACCTACAGAAATCGGACTGGACGTTAAGCCCAAAGGTGGCAACCCCACTATCGCATTGCCGTGCGATATGCAAGTAACATATTCAGAAGACACATTAGTTATCAAACGGTCGCAAGCAAGATGTAACCGGAGGGAAAACGTCAAAAGTGCTTTCCAAAAAATTTTAATTTTGCGTATTTATTAAGTAAGGAAATTAAAATAAATTTGTAATGGAATGCTCTAACAGAAAACCTATATTTCACTCACATTGTTTATAATTTTTTTCTCATTGTGTTCGCAAACCGTAATTCGTATTTTTAAAAATCTCAATTAGCCTATAATGACATTGCACATTTAGTTGCCATGGAAATTTGTAAACAAAGATATGATGAAAAAGAAATGTGTATTTTAATGTGTCTAAAAAACACTGTTGTTTCTATGACATTTTTAAATATTTGTTTTCCTATAAATAATAGTTTTACATAATTGAAAGTAAATTAACAAAACAGAAAGAAAAATTCAAGACAATACAATATTATGGGCGTGACGAGATGTAAAACGAGCAGGCAAAAGGCTAAAACAAAGGTAGATGTTGAAGGTAGATGAGATATAAAGCAAAGATAAATAAGGAGGACCGATTCGAAGATACAAACATACATGGGAGAAGGTAGTATATTATTTACCATCAGGGAATAACACACGAAACTGCATCAAACACAATAAAACTTACAATTTCTTTTTAATTATAAGTGAGGTCTTGTATTAGGCAACAATAAAAACGAAAGAGCGGATTCTTCAGTACAAAACGTGTTACCCCAGAGAGTCCTCTTTAGTTAGGAAATTTTAGACTAGTTATACTTTTTGTGGTTCAAATCCTCTAATCGACACCATATCTAGAAGATTCATGTCCCCGTTTGTTTAACACAATCCGCTACGTGAAGCTATTCAGTAATATGTTTTTTTAATACAACGTTAATTACTACATTTTAATTTATAGTCATTATTAATGAAACTTTGATTTACTTTCACAAATTTACAAAATAATGTTAATGCCTTTATTTCAACAGCTATTTCTGAGCGGTATGACAGTTGCAGTTTGATACATGCAGCAGGCTCAGATATTGGCCTGTGTTGAGTGAAAAACTAATTACTAGCTTTGGAGAGGGAATTGATCCCTTGACATTGCCCGTAGATATGCCACTGCCTAATTTTATTTTAAGAAGTACCAAGGATTCCCATGCCGTACCCCCTTGCAAACCAATGTTCACGTGTGTTAGTCTCGTCTATACAACGATTCTATAGATAATAATGCTTATTTATAAAATTTAAAATGCTCAAGAACTGGTGTAGCTATCATGGAAAATAAAAGCGTAAGTAACGCAGTATTAAGTTAGCAGCGGGAGTTCAGTAGTTATTGAACTACGCCCTCTCAACTCTTTAACATGAATACATACAGAGCAAGTAAACGACTTATTTTCGGAGTTTGATGACACACATTAAGAAGAATTTTATGCAATACTGGAAAGAGACAGTAAAAAAACTGTTAATGCAAAGAGTAACTATACTTACAGACTTAAATAAAAAAAATAAAAGAATGGCTAGAGAATCATAATAATGGAAAAATGGATTAATGTCACGAAATGAATAGGTGAACAATAAATTTACTTCAGTTCTGATAACAATCTTTATTACTTGTAAGCCAGAAGTCATCATTACGTAAGATATGTTCATGACGTTCCCCTACTGATAGCTTTCGCAATCAAGTAGACTACATCTTAATTATCGCTAGGTGGACTCTACGACCTTTCCAAACAATTAAAGACTCTACGAGCTCCCCAGAGAAAGATTTTCACAGTAATCAGATTCTTGAACCTAAAGTAGAACTAAACCTGGAAAGGCGTACATCAAAAGAAAGTCAACAAACATGATGGTGTTTAAAAATAGACATGTCATATTAGCAAAATGCGGATATAAGAGTGAAGAGGAAAATTGTTGGTCGGCAATGAACCTATGAGGCATGCAGATAGTGCCTAGCTAAAAGTAAAAATTATATTATAAGAAGAAACTTCTAGAGTAACCACAAACCTGTAATTTCAGTAAAAATAGTTAAAAATGGATAAATAAAGATACGTTTAACACATACAAACAGCAAACGGACAATTAAGAGACAAGTATCCTCAAATAAACAAAGCCAGAATACAGCAATGTAGGTACGACACGAATAAATACATAAATAAAATCTAGAAAGATTAAAAACAAAAGAAACAAATATCAATTATAATGTCTTCAAATTTAAAACAGTACAAGAAAATTTGTAACAAATTAAAGAACATACGATGCCAATATAAATGAACGACGGAGAAGCTACTGCATAAAAACCTATTCAAAGATAAATGTATAGAGAGAGAATACAGGCAACTTTGCGTTTGACATGGAAGTCAACATTACCATGCAATATTAATAACCACGTTAGAAAAAAATAAAACAAAAGAAAGCTGCTGAGAAAGACTGCATAGTAATAGAAATGATTATGTCTCGGTGAAATGGAAATCTAAGTGGTGTTAACAATTTTGATACAAACAGTGAAATTCTGAAACAGGCTAGATGATTGAAGAAGTTCAGTATATGTCCCTCCCAATACATAAAAGTACTTAAAGATCACTGTGACAGAATAATCTTATTTTTCACCTACTATGAAAGTTTAGTTACAAGAATTCTATAACAATTAAAGTATACCTACTACCCCAAATACAACGTAAGCTAGCAAACGTTTTGCCATATTATTGAATACTAGCAAGATTTAAAAAAAATGTAGGTAATCACACATTATTTTTCAAAATACAATAAAACTTAGATTATTTTAGAAGCTAGAAAATGTGGATAATTGTAGCCGACATTAGGACACCGTAACACATAACCACTTTACGTAAACATGGAAGGGTTACTAGAAATCAGTATCACTATCATCACATCAGGGAAGGTAAATCAGGGTTAACTCCCAGCTCACGGAATTTCTCATCGTAAAGAAGGGGTATGACAAGGATGCATTCTCAATCTTATACGATTTAAATTCTAAGGGTTTAAATAGACAGGAGCCACGGATGAATGGGAAGGAGGTATCGCAATGTTAAGTAAGAAGGTTTGCAATCTATAATATCATGATGACATAGTACTTCCAGATGCAAGTAAAGAATTTCGTTTATCCGCAGAATGAAAAAGCCAACAACGATGCAACGTTACAAAATAAAGGAATATAAGACAAAGTAACGACTGTAGAGAGATCAGATAACAAACAGCTAATCTACTTCGTACATATACAGTGAGTGAGAAGAGATTCCAAAAACACGTGTTAAAGTGGAAACACAAGGGAAGAAGGAACCAGGCTGGCCAAGAAGTAGCTGGAGAGGAAGTATAGACTCGAAACTGAAAGGGGCCTTGAGGACCACCGCGATAGGTGATTGATCATTGGACACCTAGTACTGCAGATAGGTGAAATAATTGTAAGAATTGTGCCTTTAATGATAGAAGCATTCAAATTGGGGCACATATACTAAATATATAAAGGTTTAATTTTGGATATGAGGCCATCGCAGATTTCCCCTATTACAGTAATGGCGGACATTCAAAATGGCGGCCTCTGAATATATTTTATGTGCTCCTTTTTTATTGTTATTTGATAATGTTAATAGCGTATTATATGTGATTTTACATGAACAGATGCTATAAATATGTGTGCATGTCATCACATTCCACAAAACTAAAAAACAGAGTACTTGCATACTTTCCTGACATGGAAGCACATAAGCAAGGTCGAGATGTGATGTTAATATTTAATAATGATGTTGGATTAGCTCTGAAGAAAGCTTGTGAATACGATGCAGATAGTGACGCTATTCATCTTGCTAAAGCAGCAAATATAGTTAGAAGAGACATCTTTAAAATGAAAAACCCCTTCAATGGATCATTTGTAAAAACCTGTCAGGAAGACTCCGTACCAGCATCTCTGTTAGCACTGGTTGCTATGGTTACAAATGGTCCAAATATTAAAGCACAGCAAGTATTTCAACAATACCACAACCTATCCTTACTGTTGCACAGTTACTAATGTATAACAGTTTGGTGAGACGTCGGGAGTGTCATTCTGGAACAGTCTACAAGCACAATCGAGGACGGGAAACACCTTTGCCTATATACTTAGATATTTTAATTCATACAAAAACTCGCAAGCGTGAACTAGTTGAAGACCTTCACAAGCTCGGATTAAGCATATCATATGACCGAGTGCTAGACATTTCATCAGAACTTGGAAATGAAATATGTTATCTGTATCACATGGAAAATGCTGTCGTTCCTCTTCAGTTAAAAGGAGGGCTTTTCACAACTAGTGCGGTTGATAATATTGACCACAATCCAAGTTCTACTACAGCTCATGACTCTTTCCATGGTACAGGAATATCCCTATTTCAACATCCAGATGGTAATTCCAGAGGGACTGATCGAACTAGGACTTCAAGTACTTTTGTCGTGAAGGCAACCAAACATCTTCCTGAAAGCTACACAAGTGTTACCCCTGTTCCTCCTATTAGAACTGACTGTCCTTTGCCAACAGTACAAGAAAACTTTGTTGACTACCAACTGTCGTCGAAAGATATGGTTAAAGAATACACCTGGCTGAACATGTAAAAACTGTTTTGGCTGCTGACAACCTACAAGGGGATGAAATAATCACCTGGGCAGCATACAACGCTAGTCAACAAGTCAATAAACTTAAAGAATGTGATTTAACAATTTCTTCGTTGCTTCCTGTATTTCCAGACCATGCTACATCAGTGGCCATGATTCACCATTCAATGGATATTGTTAAGACAGCAGTTGATCGGCTTAATCCGGGGCAGATTCCTATCATTGCATTTGACCAGCCACTCTACGCATTGGCAAAACAAATCCAGTCGAACTGGCCAACAACTCATGGTGAAGGTCAATTTGTTATACTGTTTGGTGGGCTTCATATCGAGATGGCAGTTCTCAAGGTTCTTGGAAATCTCTTGGATGAAAGTGGATGGACTGAAGCACTTGTTCAGGCTGATATTACAACAGCTGGAAAAGCGGATTCATTTGTAAAGGGTTCCCATGTAACTCATACCCGCAGGGCTCATCAAATCACAGCCAGTAGCCTATATTTACTTATGGAGCAGGCTTACATTGACTACAGCCAACACATAGAGCATAGCAGTCAAGTTAAGTCATTTGAAGAGTGGTGTAGAGAAAGAGTTGATGTATGTCCCCAATTTAAATTCTGGTTTATCGTTCTAAAACTAGAACTCCTTTTGTTGACTTTTGTTAGAGCAATACGAGAAGGAGATTTTCAGCTCTATGTAAAGGCCCTATCCAGTATTGTTCCCTGGTTCTTTTCTCTTCACCATACTCACTATGCGAGATGGATTCCTGTCCACTTACACGACATGATTTCACTTAAACAGAATCACCTTGCCACCTATGAAGAATTCATGAAAGGAAAGTTTGTCATCAAAAAATCAAGTAGGGCATTCTCTGCTATTGCTATTGATCAGGCCCATGAACAAAATAACGCATCAGTCAAAGGTGATGGAGGAGCTGTAGGCCTAACAGAAAACTCAAAAGCTCTGCTTCGTTGGATGGTGTCTGGACCTGAGATGGCCCGCTTAGTTTGAAGAATTTAATTCTACCAAGACAGAGAGATGGGAAAAAGATGAGCGTCACCACGAAGCTAACAAGCGTTCACAGATGGCATTTGCAAAAGATGTCAAGTCTCTGACTCATGTAATGCAAGATCTGGGAAATCCATTCAGTGAAAACAGCTCTGATCTTCTGGTACTTGACAGCAGAAATATTGTAAATACGGCAGTTTCAGACGCATTGTTAAATATTGAAAAAATTGGAATTGAACAGTATGAGTTATATGTCAGCGAGAGGCTTATTAATAAAACTAAACGTATATCAGATCCTATTAAGCGGAATAACCTACACCTCTTCAGCTGTCCTCCAGTTCGTGAAAAGTCTAATAAACAGTTACAGTTGACATCACTAAAGAATGACTGCTCGTTGTGCTCTAGATTGTACATTGCATCACAGACACGTAATGGAGATTTGGATGAGTTCTTTAGACACGAGAACCAAGCTTATCCTCCAGCACTGTCGAAGTTGGGGAGTCTAAGAACCGGAACAAAGTCAGATTTATTGACTTGTCTTGAAGGACTCGCACCTACTAGCACTACCAAACCAACAGCAGAAATTACAATCATTGACGGTGCTACAATTGTCAACATGCTGCGACCAGGATTGGCAAAAACATTTGAAGATTATGCCAATACTGTATTCATACCCTACATCAAAGCTCAGCTTCAACATGTAAGAAGGATAGATATCATCTGGGACGTGTACATGCCTGACAGCTTGAAGAGTGACACACACAGCAAAAGGGGAAAAGGTGTTCGAAAGCGTGTTGAACCAAGAAGTTCACTTCCTAAAAACTGGGAGGAGTTTCTCCGGGTTGATGAAAATAAGACTGAATTGTTCTCTTTCTTGGCTACAACATTAGCAGCTATTTCCATGGACAAGCAGGTGATTACCACAATTGGTAGCGATGTTCTTACTATAAATCGTCAAGATGTCTTAGAACTGGCTCCATGCACACATGAAGAAGCTGACACTCGACTCCTACTTCATTTATGTGATGCTGTGCAGCAAGGATATACCAAAGCCGAAATACGCACTGTGGACACCGATGTTTTAGTTCTTGCCATCTTATCAGCACAACGTCTAAACATTGAGGAACTGTGGGTTGCTTTTGGAGTGGGAAAGAACTACCGGATCTTCGCCGCGCATGACTTAGCAAGATCTTTGGTCGTGATCGTTGTACTGCCTTACCATTGTTTCACACAATAACTGGGTGTGACACTGTATCCTTCTTTGGAGGAAGAGGCAAAAGGACCGCATGGGACACTTGGAATTCATATCAAGATATCACCGCTACTTTTTGTGCATTGGCTGACAGACCTACTCAGCAGACTGTACAAGATATGCTGAAACCATTGGAGAGATTTATAGTTTTGCTATAAGTTATGACCGTACTAGCAGCGACAAATGTGTTAATGATGCAAGAAAACACCTGTTTACTCAGAAAGGTAGAGCAATTGACAATCTACCTCCTTCACAAGATGCTCTCATTCAGCATACAAAGAGAGCTGTCTACCAGGCTGGTTACTGCTGGGCTCAAATGATGGTCGCAACCCCAGTGCTCCCGTCACCAGGTGATTGGGGTTGGAAGAAGAAGGTTGAAGGTGGATGGGAAATATCTTCGACAACCCTACCAGAGGCTTCGCAAGCATGCAGGGAACTCATACGATGTGGCTGCAAGAAAGGCTGCACACGACAGTGTCAATGTAGGAAGGCTGCCCTACAGTGTACCGCTTTTGTGCTTGTGGTGCTCTTTATACTGAGTGATATCAGATTTTGAATCTAATCATTATCTATTATATCTAATCTATTATGTGTTTATCTATCAGAATTCTATACAATACAGGCAATGCAGTATTAGTATTTCCATTAAATAATCCATCAACATTTGTTATAAATAGAATATAAATAAAATATGGTATATATTATTAAAAATAGCAAACTACATGCACAAAACAACAATTACTCGCAATTGCTTTAATAGCTGTCATTTAACATCATCAAATAACATTTAAAAGGAGCACATAAAAAAATATTCAGAAGCCGCCATTTTGAATGTCCGCCATTACTGCAATAGGCGAAATCTGAGATGGCCTCATATCCAAAATTAAATCTTCATATATGTAGTATATGTGCATGTGCCCCAAGTTGTATGCTTCTATCATTAAAGGCACAATTATTTCACCTATCTGCAGTACTAACCACACAATAATGTAGTCTAATACGTATTTTATTTGTGTGTGTGTGTGCGTGTGCGCGCGCGTGCGTGTCTTAGGTTGGAGGGGGGAGAATGGAACGTTAAAAAACTGCTTTATGTTATGAATGCTTAAGCCTACAAGTTGTTATTGTTATTACTATTGTTGTTATATTTTTACTATAAAATATTCATATTTTTTTAATATTATTTTCTTAATGAGTACGAACTCATCAGCCTACCAACACGTTTGGTGGAAACGTAAAAACAGACAGATGTACATATAAATAAGAGGTTGCATTAGTTCAGACGTAGATCTGTTTATATGTGTCAGCCAAAACAGTACTGTAGTACGTCTTGTAAACAAACGCTGCTGAGCTATTAAAAATTAGGAATGTCATTTGACCTTGAATACTCTCTTGGCGGGATTCAGATGAATGACAAATCTCTGTGCTGGTGACCTGTGGTGTTACGCTGAATAGACACAACACATTATCACGCTACACAGCAGTGGCTGACATGTATTAACCATTTATGAGTTCGCGATACAACAGCTCAGACTAAACTGTGCACAATGTTTGTAGTTTGTAGAAAAGACTGACGTGTGTGACGTAGACGATAGGTTACAAAATGCATCTTTCATTCCCGCCAGAAATTTAACCACATTTCTTGTTTATTTGACTCATCAAAATAAACATTACTGTGCGTTTACCATGTTCCAGTGTCCTTCATACTTCATAAACACTTGAGAAATTTTATTGTTTCAGAGGCACCCGTAGGGGTGTCCGGCAGGTGTAATTGCACATAAGCTCCTTGGCTCATCTTTAACAAAAATGAGGACAAAAATAAAACGAATAAGGAGAGAGAGAGAGAGACAGCTGGGGAGGGGGGAGAGTAAGAAAATGAGAGAGTTACACAGACAGAGGTTAGCTGTATACATTTTTCGCCATACTTCACTTAGAAGTCGCATGACATAATTTGCATAGACCATCAATTAAACGAGCGGCCAGCACGTAGCACTCTACTTATAATGCGACACCAGTGGCGTAGCTAGGCTTTTTGACGCCCGGAGCAAGGAGATCGTCGGCCGTCTTGCCTTCACAATTAATAGGGGACAAAAGAACAAAAATGAAGGCCCATCCACTGAACAAAGTACTTAATAAATGCAAATATGTAGATTTTTGTATGAAAACCCGTCCAGCAAAGGTCTTAAGAATATTTGTTAAGTCAAAATTAAGAAATTACATATTATAATATTACCGGTATTCAGTTTCTAACATTTATTATTTAGACTATAAAAAATGTAGTAATATAACAAATTTATAACATAAAAATGTTCTAATGAACATACAAATTCCTTATAGGTATAAATCGCATCTTCAAAACAATATCCTAAAGCAACATAAAGTTAAACAAAGAACTACATTAAAAGTAATCAAATAAATCACTTACAATTACAGGTTTATGGTTCCGTCTTCTATCAATAAAGACTTAATATTTATTTGTAATATTTAATAAATATTTAAAACGAGACATTTTAAAACGTAACTTTCCAGGTCTTAATTGCTGTAAAGTCGTCGGTTGTTAAATCAGTATAACCTAAAGACGGAGCAATGTCGTTTTCAACTAAGAGTATCCGTAGATTTGATACCCTGTCTTGAGATATTGTTAATCGTAGGTATGATTTTTAAGTTTACTAAACGATCTTTCACAAGAAGGCACAATCACTGGTAAAGTATGAAAATTTTTTAAATCTATCGCTAGTGTTTTGTAGGCTTCTAATCCCATTGAAGAAATGTACTGTAGCAGTCCCTGAATGTAAAGTCCATTTGTTCTCCTTTAACCTTTGCCGTTTTTAATAAAAGTATGACGTCTTTTAAGTCACTGAACAATTCTTCACTGTTTGGGTCATGTGGATACAGTTTTGCAAGCACTGTGCACTTAATTTTGATTTGGGAAGCTGTTTCTTAAAATGTATATCCCCATCATTTACGTACGCCTCAAATTTATAGAGGAACCCACAGCGTTTTCTAACTCTTTTTAATATAGAGAAACGCCTTGAAATTTTAACTGACAGTTTGTCCAAAATTTCTATTAGAGAACGTAGCATTTCTTGCCGAATGGTTAAGGCAGAATTGTCTGGATACTCCCCTGGCATCGTGTGCTTCCTTCTTATTCTTTTTGTGATACTGACATCCCATTCATTGCATACCTGCTCAGCCTTAGAAATGACATTGTCACACAGCTCATTCCTCCAAACGTTTAAATTGTCCGTTAGCTTCTCCAGACGTGTTAATGCTTGACTAAAGCTTATTTCTTTGGTCTGCAAGATTTTATGGTTTTTGTCTATAGAAGAAAGAATATACGTCCAGAAAAAGACCAAGGTCATAAAATTAAAGTTTTCTATCGCATTAATTATTATTGCTGCATCTTCCCTCGTATCAATTGTTTCAGTCGGTGTATTCCTTTCTCCAGTGCAGCGATCATTTCCTCCAGCTGAGTGGATATTGCTTTCACCACATCTGCTTCTGAACTCCACCTGGTGCCACAATATCTTTTAAGAATAATTTATACGAAGTCTTTAAGAACACTCAATTTATAAGTGGAACAGGAAAAGAAGGTGAATAGACGTTCTACTGTCCCAAAAAATGTCACTGCCTGAATATTTACATGAGCTGCTGAACTCGAACCAAGTTAAGTGAATGGTTGTCACAAGGAACAAACATAGTTAGTGGATTCAAAACTAATATTCTCTTTTGAACTCTTGAATGGATACTAGCAATTGTTGTTTGATTGCCATACGACAGATCTCTGCAATCGCTAAGATTCAATCTATCACTCTCAAGTTTACTTTTAATAGATTGTGTGATCCCCTCCGCTGTTTTCACTTTTAAAGAAATAAAATCTATGAAGTATTAGTATGATATCATACACGTGAAGTATTATAGATATACCCATAAGACACACAAACCAAAAACAAACCGCATATTCAAGATACTCATCGATGATCAACGGCACGTTTTTTTTTGCAAATAATATATTCGTCTGTATACGAACAGCAATTAACATTATGTATACGAAGCTAATACTGTATGATTATCAGTTCTCCTTTCCAGCATAACAACTCACTACAAAATCACCACAAATTTATTACCATAATAAACCGTAAATAAAATGCTTCAGCATAAATAGATTAGTACTGTTTATCACGCAAGGTTTATGACAACAGAGAAGTTGGCTGGTTATGCTTCTTTTATGAAAGGAATAGTCATATCAAAGAAATAAGTTGTTTGTAGTTTTATAAATTGAAAACAATTTTTTCAAGACTATGCTCACTTTGCCGCCCTCCTTGCTATGCCGCCCGGGGCGGCTGGCCCCTTGGCCCCCCTTCATACGCCTCTGTGCGACACAATACGTTAGGTTTGTACAGTTCACATAAGTTTCTTTTTGGTAACTACTGTATTACTTTTTATAATATTTACTTGAGTACTTTATAATTTATAACAATTGTGTTACATTGCGTTATAATCGTTTATTTAAGTACTAAATAGGCCTGTAATGCGAGCGCATTAGATCTACAGTAAGCAACATCAGCGCTCGCATTACAGGCCTATTTAGTACTTAAATAAACGATTATAACGCAATGTAACACAATTGTTCTGACAAGTTTGCCTAAATTTTACATAATATGGTTTGTAGCGTCCGCCAATTTGTTTTCCAAAATTTTATATCTTTGCTGACTCTTCTAAAATCAAGACAAATGACTTCATATCTCGTGCATCAAAACTGGTCCAGCCGTTTTATGGTTACAAGGGAACAAACAAACTAACAAGCATTAACACACAATTTTCGTACAAAAGTAAATAAATACGGTTATTTAACAGAATACGAAATTCCTTGAATGATTATAAAATACACATTATAAGATATAACATAACTATTATGAACATGCAGTAAAATCATTAATTAGTAACCTAATACGAAGCACAGGTAGGAATTCATAGACTAAAGACTCCCATTATCAGTAGTTTTAAATTTATTGTGCAGGTTATTAGGCCGCCATTCATTGAATACTGATGTAGAAATATCCAGATGTTTCTACTGTGCCCACTACGGCCATCATTAGTAGTGCAGGAACAAAGACAAAATACACGTTATAAGATGTAACAGGACTATTATGAACATGTAGCCATCATTAATTAGTTACCTAATACGAAGCACAAGTAGGCCTACATAGACTTATACCAAGCAACATCAGCGTTCACATTACAGGCCTACTTAGTACTTAAATAAACGATTATAACGCGATGTAACACATTTGTTATAAATTATAAAGTATTATACAATATAAAGTGCCCTGAGATTGTGTGACAGTTGCGATGAAACAAGACCTTCGCTTTAAACTAAGAGAAAAAAGGGAAACGAAAAAACATGAGTTAAATGAGACTGACATACACTATCTATACTACCCCTCTCTCTCTTTTTCTCTTTTGCTCTCTTTCTATCTATCTATTCACCTACTTATCACTTATGTAACCACTTGTATAATTACTCGTATTATAAAGAAACATTTGGGTTGAAGGTATTAGAAGTCGCCGCATACCTGTACTGGTTGTAAATCCAGGAAAAGGTTATTTTATGATACTGTTCTCTGACATGTCTATTGTTATATAGGCTTGTGGTTTCTCCTAAGGTTATAAATGTAAGTGGCTACCAACAGTGTCTTGAGAGACATTTTCATGCAACCCGATATTTTTATGCAGAGAATGACGCAAATGATTAGCGAGAAATGTTGTTACTTGTTTCAACAATTGCTTCACTTACTAAAAGCGGCCATAAGGCCTTGTCGTTTTTTTACATGTATGTTTATATCTTTAAATCTATTTAATTTTGTTTAACATTCATTCATCAGCGTTGTTCACATCCGTATCTTGCTGAAATCTACGCCTGCAAATCAAACCTCATAATACAAAATTGTTAATAATTTTCGGTGTTTCATTAAAAAAAAAAGGTATCAGAAAATGTGTTTGTTACTGAAATATTCTTCCGTTTTCAAAACAATGTGTAAAGTGTGATGGTAATATGTTAACAAATGTAAAAGGACAAATAAACGCCATCTTCAGATGTGGTAGACGGAATTGCAGAGCTACAAAAAACATATATGATGACACTTTTTTCGAAATAGCGCATGTTCCTGCATTATCTGTATTATGTGTTAGTCGCTTGTATTTTGAAATATCAAATTTCAGTCATTTCGAAAGAGATCGACATAAACAGGAAAACTACACAAAAATTAATAAACGAGTTTAGGGAGATCCTTACTGTCTGGCTGATGGATAACAGCTCAAAAATTGACGGCCTGGGAGATACTGAAATTGATGAAAGTGCGTTCGTTTGAAGGAAGTACAACAGGGGTCGAATAACCAAAACTCGTTGGGTACTTGAGGGAATTGGCAGGAGAATAAAGAAGTGTATCCTAAAGGTGGTGGACCCACTAAATTGTGTAATTTTAAATAACATGGAACCAGGAACCACTATAGTTGCAGATATGTGGCGCGGGTACAACTTGCGAGTACCCATACATACCAAAATGTACGGGTATATACTTTTGTCTGTGAACCATTCGCTTAATTTTGTATGTCCTCGCAATTCTGCTGTTCACATTCAAACGATCCAGAACTAATGGTCTAAAATTAAGCGTGTTATGCGGAGAAGAGTCAGCAGAATGTCTGTTAGTACATTTCAGACGCATTTAATTGAATACGTATGGAGAAAACTGTTTTTCTGCAGAAGAATTGTTTAATGATTTTTAGCGGCTATTCATTATTTTTACACGCAATTTTTAAATTGAATATACAGTAATTTGTAGTCAATAAATTTAGCTAAAGTAGAAATAAAATAGAACAAATCTAAAAAATACATGAAATTAAAATATAAAAATAGATGTAAAGATATAAACATAGAGGTAAAAAACGACAAGGCCTCACTGACCGCTTTTAGTAAGTGAAGCAATTGTTGTTGAAATAAGTATCAGCATTTCTCTGATACATGTAATAGCGGCCGTGAGCATTCTCTGTATGAAAATGCCTCTCAAGCCACTGGATGTAGCCACTACGTTTATAATCCGTGGAAAAACCCACGCGCCTATATAACAATAGACATGTCAGTGAACAGTATAATAAAATAACCTTTTCCTGGTCTTACAAAAAGTGCAGGTATCCGACGACTTCTAGTACCCTCAGCCCAAAATATTTTAATATTGCGTGAATCTCTCTCCCTTTCCTTGCCTGCATATCGCATCATCTATCTAGCTATTATCTCTAACACAAATAGAACTAATATTATAACAATTTTTATATAAAAATTTATGCTATCTCACAACCCTCTGTCTCTCTCCTTCCTTCTATCTTTCTCTCTTTTCTCCCCTTTTTATATTTCTTAATAATAAAAATAGAACTCTTATTAACAAAAAAATACGTACAGTAGTTTTCTGTGTTTGTCTGTGTATCTGACTCTTTACTCCCATTTAGCTCTCTCTCTCTCTCTCTCTCTCCCCCCTACTCATCCTCTCACTCCTACTCTCTTAATTACGCACTTTTATCATTTTACTCTCTCTCTCTCTCTCTCTCACTCACTATCTCTATCTATCTATCTATTTACCAATCTCAATCCCAAACAGAACTATAGACTATTAAGAACTACAGAACTACAAACTAAAATTATACAATTTTGTTAACCGCAAAACTGATACAAATAAATGTTTTATAGCATTACTTCAAAAGACTGTATGTATAATGATGAACACTGACCAGAAATATAACTGATTATACTTTTTATATAACTAGTATAAGTTCATAACAATTGGCATAACATTTATTATTTCTGACTGCCAATATGCACAGGAAATTTCTTTAGTAAAAGAAATCGAAGTTACATTATCGCCCGGTGTCAATGCATGTGAGAAAATACGCCCGTTAACATGCCCATGTGATTAACATACCCGTTAATTACGTTATTTCCGACGAGAAGTGGTCAATCTTTACATAATTCGAAAGGCCAGTACACTACGTTGGCATGCTTCGTAAAACACAATAATTATATTACCACGGTTAATAGAATTGGATAGTGAAGTTTAAAAATTGTTGATAAATATTTAGTTAAAATTATGATGTAAAGTTGGCGCGTGAACGAAGGAAAAGAATAATTTTCATTCGCCTGGAGTTAGTCACTCTTTCGTACAAACAAATAAGCGTCAACGTAAACTGTGGGATACCCGGGGTTGAAATCTGGCAACGTCGCTGGAAGCAAAAACGGCGAAAATTCGAAAAAAGTATACATTTCAGACGCTTAATTGTTGGGAAATTGAAAAGACGCCCTATTGTCGTAATTATGAAAAGATGCCATAATGAGAGCGTTTTGTACAAAAAAAATTATTTGCTTATTTTAAGAGTATATTGAAATATAAAATGCAAAACACAAATAACATAATCACAAGAACGTAATGTTACAAAAAAATTTCAATATACTCTTCGTTTTCGGGTAGACGCCAAAACGTATACATTTTGAAAAGACGCCAAAATGTTAGAAAAATGTATATATATATATATATATATATATATATATATTACAACGAATTTAATATAATTCAAATTTGTGGAGCCCCACGATCTTGGAGCGCCAAAATTATACAACGTTACATATACATGTGGGCATGTCAGGCCTCACGTTCAAGGGATATAAACTTATACAACGAATTTATATGTAAATTCGATATACAGTAATTCATGCAGGTTGTATAATTATACCAGGTGTATTTATAATAAGAGTATTTTTATTTATCAGTATTTAAAACTCATATTTATTATTTATTCATTATTATAAATATTCATAAACATCATTAATAATTGTCGGTCACGCTATTGCTCATTATTAAATGTTTACATCTTACGATATGCAACATTACACATATTTAAAAAATCTCATATCTAAACATGTTAGTAATCTTATATCTAGACATGTTAAATAATTGGTTTATTAATTTATTATAAAATTAAAATATTTTTATATTGAAATAAATTGTCTTATCTCAGATCTGACCTCTACTCGCTCAGTCTATACCAATGTTTAAAATTCAATTTAAATTTATCTTAATTGCTTGTAGACTGGCCTTTGTTTTAATATTCAACTTTAAATTAATCTTTCTATACTTCAAATATCTAATCACTTTACTATCTATTTTGATAACAAACTCTACTCTCTTTACTTTAAATTCTCTTTCATTTATTAGTGCTTATATATATATATATATATATATATATATGGGATCGCTCATTCTTACGACTAAACATTTATTTACATTTTTAACATATTATTACTAGGTATAAACTTTTCTTTGTTTTAATTTACTCTCTTTTGAAATCGTCTTTATGAGCTCTTTTTTTACAAATCATTTAAAATGCATTACGCATGTCACCTCGATTTCTGATGATCTTACGACTGTTGTCCGGGGTCCAGCGTTGTCCAGAGTTAGTTTTCCATTCCTTTTGTCCTGGCGTGGTCCTGGATACGTCTAGAGTCCAGCGTCGCTCTACAGCAGCATGTGTTCCTGGATACGTCTAGAGTCCATCGTCGTTTTACGGCAGCATGTTCCTGGATACGTCTATAGTCCAGCGTTGCTCTACAGCAGCATGTTCCTGGATACGTCTAGAGTCCAGCGTCGCTCTACAGCAGCTTTCCCGTATATATTCTTGGTAGACTTACTATTGCGGTATTTACTTTTTCCGTAATATTGTCGTGAATTTAACGAACGTTATTTCATTTGTTACTGCGACTTATAATAGAATAAAAATAAACTGTTTTGCCGACGGACAACATGTCCGACTGCAACTGTGTCTTGAAATGAAGAGAAGGGTTTTTGGTCGAACCCTTAATTTATACCCTCTTGAGATTCCGCGCCAGTCGGCTCCAAAATCGTCCTGTCGATACCTGCATATCTCGTGACAGCCCCCACTCCCGAACCTTTCCATCTATTTGCAATTATTAGCAAATAGCAATGTTTTGCACGGAATCGAGATAGCACAAATCATAGCTAATTCGATTAAGCACTCACTATATTAATTTGAGCGTCTTAGGGTAATTTGCGTATTTTTTAGCACGTTTATTTTGCACTGTCTTCGCATAACGTGTTCTATTAACGTCATCTTTTCACTGGGGATAACTATAAATTTTCCACACTCTTTGGTGGATTTGGTTTGATCATACACTAATTCGTTTTCGCACAGTGAATTAAAATAATTATATTATTAATTACTTGGGGCGGGTTGCTGAGATTCCTGTCTTTGCCTGCATCACTAACACACACAAGATACACGTGTAACACACATACAATTGAGCAGGTGTTCACTGCTTGTCGGTGATATTTTGAATCTCGACATTATAAAAATATACATGCATATATATCTATCTCACTCAACCACCTAACACATAACAGATATTTTTTAGCACGTTTATTTTGCACTGTCTTCGCATAACGTGTTCTATTAACGTCATCTTTTCACTGGGGATAACTATAAATTTTCCATACTCTTTGGTGGATTTGGTTTGATCATACACTAATTAGTTTTTGCACAGTGAATTAAAATAATTATATTATTAATTACTTGGGGCGGGTTGCTGAGATTTCTGTCTTTGCCTGCATCACTAACACATACAAGATACACGTGTAACACACATACAATTGAGCAGGTGTTCACTGCTTGTCGAAACAGGTTAATCTCTCCCCTAATCTAACAATGAAATATTTTTGCAATCTCAGACCTTTCCATTTACCCGTAACTTATACAGATTATACAAAATTTATATTTATTTAAATTAGTGCCTAATACAGCGTATGGCTGTATGGTTGCAATATATATCTTCCCCTCAATTTAAATTCATCATAACAATTCAACAAAACTTTAAATATTCCAAATATTTTGAATCTCGACATTATAAAAATATACATGCATATATATATCTATCTCACACAACCACCTAACACATAACAGCCTGTAAAATCACAAATAATTCAAAATCACAATTACAACGCTCTATCGCCTTATCCCCACAAACGCCCCGCGTTTCACTTGTATATTATTCTTTCATCGCCCCATCATATAGAAAAATAAGATGCCTGTAACTAGTATCTAGTAACTGAGAACAGATATCACCCATTAACAAATCCCACTATAGATTTTTATAATGTCTGCAACTAGCTTATAGCTTACTCAGAATCTCCAACATAATTACCCAAGAACGGTAACAATACTATGTCAATTTCAATTATACATTATAAACTTGAGAGGCACTTCTAATGGTCCATAATAGCAATTATGATTACAATTTAAATTATTGATACCATTTGTCTATTTCTGCAAAAAGTAAAACTGTTTGGTTTCTTATAAAACACAGATCATTCAAAAGATCGGCCATACGAGTTTAATAAAATTTAAAAGATTTAAAATAATGACAGGCTCGTAATCAAAACATAATTGCAAATTAAGGCTACACACAGCCTGCATGAATCTTACCAATTGAACCATTGATGGATCTGAGCAAGCCAGGTTTGACATATAATGGCCCTAAAATACAATCTACAAAATACAAATATCAGTGAACAGCCTGTATCTGTTCATTAGAAAAAGAGAAGCTTCAATTTTATTAAGAAATAAAATTTTCAAAACAATTAAATTTAACCATAATAGCAACATATGCAACCGTGAATTAAAATTTAAATACTGCCTGTACAATTTTATTTAAAATAGCAAAATATTAATTTTATAAACATATACATATATTTTAAGAGATACTGAATTCAACTGGCCGCAGGAGTGCACCAGGACATGCTTCATTTGACAAAGACTGACCTGTTGAAAACCTGCATGATATGGCACCAACAGGTGCCCACCTTTTGGTTAGTGAAAAATTTATAAAAGTAACAACTCGGAAATGGAATAACAAAAAACCCCAGCCCTTGTGTGCAGAAAAAATAATTAAATGCAAAACCCAGTAATGAAATGAGAATTGAAACCTAACCCCTATACTTAATTTACTAAAACGGTCTCTCCCCAACTTTTGCACCCATTAAACAGAATTAAAAACCCTGGTACCCTCCCACAGGCCAGTTTAGAACTGTACTTATTTGAACGGTATTATTGGATTACAGATACTTTGAAATTGTCTTGCCGGCACCTACACTCAATTAACTGTGTCACTGTATAAAGTTAATCTGAAGTTAGTGTTACATACATCTCACATAGTGTTATCTGCAGGCCAGATTTGTATAAATAAATGAGTGAATATCACCTCATAATATGCGGGCGGTTACATGGTGGTTTGCAGCAGTTACGTCCTTCTCCTCGGTCGCAGAACGAAGTTTTATCGGTTCATGGCATGGTGAAGGTCACAGCACACCATGCTCTGGTCAGATCTCCGTCGAAGGCGAGAACCCTGCATATTCGGAATGATTAATGTACTGTTCACTAAAGCTTACACACTTGTCATATATAAGGCATGTACAGAAGTAACACATCAGAACAGGCAACCAGTTTATCCACCACGTGTTCTCACAGTCAATCACAAATTTCGCCAATACATAATTATTCTTTTACGCTCATTAACTAGGGCCAATTGTGAAATACAAATACTAAGTGTAGGCAGTATTAGAATTTTACAAATGCATCGAATTACTTAAAAAAAGGGCACTTCCGGTCCATGCCACGTGTTTTTCATAGACAATCTAACTAGGTCCCTGTTTTCACAATTCACATAATTTTCTTGTATCTCTCGCTCAAAACTAAATAATCAATTAATAATTACAATTAACAGGCAGTATTAAGTTAAAATTACTTAACCATTTCACACCAAGCAATCTCTATCCGGTCACGCCACATGCGTTCTCAATCTGTTCACATCGAGATTAATTAAATTTAGAATATAAAACTTTCTCAACCAAATTATTAATATACATATACAAGCCACTTACTGGTGGGTCTTAAGCGTTTAGCTTGCCATGTAGATGAAAGAAACCACAAGAAAATGTTCTGCTGACGCGAGGGGAGGACTTGTTTTCGTAGCGATAGCAAGGCAGGAACTGAACTTGCCACGTGCACGGAACCGCGACCTAAATTCGGCCGCTAGATCGCGTTCACACCCGGGACACGGTCATACAGATATCGCGTTCACCAACAATTTCGCTTCGTCCACTGACATTGATAACTAATGTTGAATCTATTAATAAAAATATTGTATTTTTATATTTCATACGAACGCCGGGTTATGCAAACACTTGCACACCTCCACCCCAAAAGGGCCACCTGTTTCCCCCCAAAAAACAACTCACAGCCTCTTGGCTAGTCTTGAGAAATCTCAGAAACCTAATCGCACTCGGGAGAACAGAGGCTCAGGGTGAAAACGAAGGAAGGAGGAAAGAAGAAGAAGTGTAGTGTGTATGCATGTGTGCATGGGGTGTATTTATGTACGTGTGCGGGTACTGTATGCTGACTTGATCAGGGTCAGCGTACAGTGACAAGAGATAGAAGGAGAAAAGAAGAAAGACAAGAATCAGCTAGCCTTCTGAGTTCTGCCCTCCCAACTCACAAACTGAGACCCAAAGACTGATACCTACTCAGGACAACTTCTATCCCCCCCTCACAGGACTAAAAAAAAACTCAACACAACTGCGACCATCCCCACGCTAGCCCTCTCCGCCATGCCACCCCCACGGGACCGCCCCAACACGTCACCCTCTCTGGTGACCACCACCTACTTCTACTGGTGCCACTCACATATGCGTCCCTAGGACCAAACAAGGTTTCACTAACCTTGGTATGTGAGTCACCATCCTACAACTCACGTCCACCTCCTGGACCGACCAGCCATATGCCGCAAAACAAGGCCTCACAATCCTTGCCATATGACTGGCCCACTTCCCTACACTAGGGCGGACGGTCCCGATTCACCAGGCCCATCGAGGCCACGCGAACATCAATCCCTTCTCTCATTTAACAGTTGGATAACACGGTAACTAGAGGGGGGGTTACTTCCCTACTAAACAGTCTATACTACATATATACCACACACTCTTAACCTAAAGAAACACCGGGAAATCAACCGAGGATGCGGCATGACCATTTAACAACAAACTACAATGTCAACAATAGATCAGCTGATGAAGCAAGCACGGTTTATCAGATTGAGAAAACAACAAATAAATTCCAACATACAGACGGCTATCAACGGCTCAGAGTCCAACTCGCCTAGATAACATAGTTCCCAACAGTGGCGGCCGTAGGGGCAGTGACACGGTGACATGTCACTCCCCAGGGGCATGAAAATAAAATGAGAATAGTTATTTATTGTTAAAATATGTATAACAATGTTTAAAAAAGTAAACGAGCGGAGTAAATTTCATTAACAGCCTCACTAACGCAACGGCTCACTTTCGAGTGACAGCCACAGTGTCACACGCTGTGGGTTAAGCTGCATCATTGGTTTCAATGTGGAGTGCGCGCGCATCCTTGGCATTCGTACAGGAGGGAGTAAACGGAACACAGGTATCCTATGTGACACGCTAGGCTTGTCACCCAGCCAGCGTTGCTCAGTTGAGAGTGGCTTTCCTCGTGGTGTACTGTACGTAATACGATTTTCTAAGTGTTGCATAATGAATTCGGTAAGCGCTCTCCTCAGGACTCCGTTTTCTACACTATCATACGATGATAAATTGAAAGTGAAGCAGTTAGGTAGGCCCGTGCCAAAATTAAACATAGTGTACAAACAGCAAAGTACCAAAGTTGATAGGTGGCGGAAATTTAACCCTGAAGTATATAAAAAAAAAAACAAATGGTTATGTGGCTGTGACGAGAAAAATGCGTTTTTCTGTTTTCCGTGTGTACTTTTTCGCGGAGACTGTTCCTGGTGAAAGGACGGTGTTACGGATCTTATTCATCTCAATGACAAAATTAAAAACCATGAAAAATCAAAGGAACATATGAATGCTGTAATGAGTTTATCTATGTTGGGGAAAGTAAATATACAAACTCAATTAAGTTCGCACTATCAACAGTCAATTGAGAAACATAATGAGAAAGTAAATAAAAACAGGTATATCCTTAATTTAATTATCAATTGTATTCGTTTTTGTGGTGCTTTCGAGTTAGCATTAAGGGGTCACAAGGAGTCCGAAGACTCGGAAAACAGGGGGATTTTTCGCGAGTTGATAAACTTTAGTGCTCAGTTGGATAACGAATTAAAAGAACACCTTAATAAATCATCAGCATTTACAGGTACATCAAAGACAATTCAGAACGATTTGCTTGAATATATGCTGAAAGTGTACCATGACGAAGTTACAAAGGAGATTAACAATGCAGATTATACAGCAGTGATTGCAGACGACACAACAGATGTTTCTTGCCAATTTCAATTAGTGATGCTAATGCGCTACATTATTGGCGAAAGACCCGTAGAAAGGTTCTGGAAGTTTCTGAATCCCCAAAGCCATGATGCGCGCGCTATTTCAAATTGTATTTTAGAGGAACTTGAACCATTAATCGGTAATAATCAGAATAAACTTGTAGCACAAAGTTACGATGGCGCATCCGTAATGAGTGGGAGGTTCAAGGGTGTTCAAAAATTAATACAGGACAAATATCAGTACGCAAATTTTATACATTGCTATGCACATCAAGTCAATCTAGTCATGTCTAAGGCAGGGTCAATCAACCGGCAAGCTCGGATCTTTTTTTCAAATTTGACTGGAATTTGTGTTTTTTTCTCGAATTCCTCACAAAGGACTGAAATTCTGGATGCCGTTGTTCAAAGAAGGTTACCGCGATGTTCACAAACCAGGTGGAACTTTCATTCTCGCGTAGTAAAGACGGTTTACGATTACCGCAAAGATTTAATCACTGTTATGGAAATCATTGAAAACAGAGACGACATAACGTTACAGACATCAATAACGCAAGCGTCTTCGTACAAGCTATTGCTGAAGGATGAACATTTTGTATTTTGGCTGTCATTTTTTAACAGGGTTATGCCTCATGTTGAAATAATTTTCAAACATCATCATCATCATTATTCCTGCATCTCCTAAGTGGAGCATAGGGCATCAATGAACTTCCGCCACCGGACTCTGTTCCGCGCCATCGTCTTGATCTCGGGCCAGGTCTTCCCTCCTTTCTCCATCCCTTCCGCTATTACACTCCTCCTCCATGTGTTCCTTGGTCTGGCTCTTCTCCTGCTACCTTGTGGGTTCCATTCCAGGGCTTGTCTTGCTATGTTGTCTCCATCTCGTCGTAATGTATGCCCAATCCACTTTCATTTCCTACGACGCATCTCAATGTCAATGGGTGTTTGATGGGTTCTTCTCCACAGCTCTTCATTGGAGATAACTTGTGGCCACCATATCCTCAGGATATTCCGCAAACTTCTGTTCACGAATGTTTGGAGTCTGCTAATCAGTTGTTTGTTAGTCTTCCAAGTTTCACACCCATAGAGCAGTACCGACTTGACATTTGTATTGAAGATGCGTAGTTTGGTATTGGTGTTAAGTTCTCTTGATTTCCAGATTGGTCTCAGCATTGCAAATGCTCCTTTAGCCTTATTTATTCTATTTCCTATATCCTCTATGGTTCCTCCCTCCGTGGTGACCATACTTCCCAGGTAACAAAACTGTTTGACTTGTTCGATCTCTTGGTTTCCCAAAAATAATAGTGCCTTATTGCGGTTATTATAACGCATCTCCTTGGTTTTCTTTCCATTAATCTTCAATCCCACCTCTGATGCTTCGGTTTTTAAATCGTTCAGCTTTGCTTCCATATCCTTAAAAACTGCTGGTTAGCAAGCACAGGTCATCCGCGAAGTCCGAGTCCTCCAACCTATCTGTCAGTCCCCACTGAATTCCTCTTCGGCGATTCATTACTTTCTTCATCATGAGATCCAGCACCATAATAAATAATATTGGTGACAGCAAACATCCTTGCTTCACTCCTTTATCTACTGGGATGGGCTCGGACAACATCCCCTGGTGTAAAACTTGACATGTGTAGTTCTCATACATTTCTTGAGTTAACTTAATAATTTTCTTTGGAATCCCAAACTCTTTCATGGCTTTCCACATCTTCTTCCTCATTACACTATCAAACGCCTTTTCAAAGTCTACAAATAGTATATACAGTGACGACTGCAGCTCCGTGGATTGTTCTATAATTATACGCAGTGTATTGATCTGGCCCGTACAGGAATAACCTTCTCTAAAGCCTGCTTGTACTTTCCTCAACCTTGAGTTAACTCGCTGTTTTATCCTTTCAAGAATTACTCGTGAGAGTACCTTAATTGGTATCGAAAGGAGGGTAATCCCTCTCCAGTTATCACATTCTAATAAATCTGCTTTCTTCGGAAGCTTAATCAACAGTCCTTTCTTCCAATCTGAGGGGATCTTCTCTTCTTCCCAAATCTTCTTAAAAAGTGGGAATAGAATCTCAACCGAAGTACCCATATCCACTTTCAAGGCCTCCGGTGCGATATTGTCCATGCCTGCCGCTTTGCCAATCTTAAGTTGTTTAATGGCCCTTTGAATCTCTGTTCTTGATGGTGGCTCTGTACTAATAGCAACATCTTCCTGCCCTTCTTCAATCATCACCTCTGTCTCCCCTTCTTCGATTGTTTCACGATTCAAAATCTCCAGAAAATGTTCTCTCCATCTTTCTAGCTGTTCTTTTTGTGTGGACAGTAATCTCCCATCTTTAGCTCTCACTGGTTTGTCCGCTCTTGAAAACTTTCCTGTTAATCTCTTGGTGATGTGGTACAGAGTCCTACTGTCATTGTTTTGTGCTGCCGTCTCAGCTTGTGTTGCAAGATTGTTGATAAATGCTCGTTTGTCTCGTCGAAAACTTCTCTTCGCTGTTTTGTTAAGTTGATTAAAGTCTGTTCTAGCTTGTACCTTCTCTTCTTGCGGTATTGAGTCTTTTCTTACATTCCTTTCTTTGATTCACGGCTTCCCATGTCTCTGAAGTAATCCATTCCTCTCTTCCTCTCTTCCTCTCTCCCTCTTGCCTAGGACCTTTTCACAGGTATTTATGTAGGTACTCTCTATGCTCTTCCAATTGTGTTCAATATCCTGTCCTTCTTCTTCCTCCCTTAGCTGTTGGAATCGGTTACTCAATTCCAGTGAAAAATGTTGTTGCATCTCCTTATCCTTCAATTTATCAAAGTTATACTTTATCCTCCTCTTTTGATGTATGTGTCTAATACTTGCAATCTTCAGTCGGAGCGTGGCTACTACCAAATGATGGTCACTTCCCACATCTGCCCCCCCTCTTGTTCCTCACATCCAACAGGGAGGTTCGCCATGTCTTGCTAATAGTGAAATGATCGATCTGGTTCTCCGTTCTATGGTCTGGGGAAACCCATGTCACTTTATGGCAGTTCTTATGAGGGAAGATAGTGCCTCCTATCACCAGCCTGTGGTTACTACAAAGTTCAATAAGTCTTTCACCATTCTCATTTCTAGTTCCTATGCCATGTCTTCCCATTATATTTTCTACACCTTGATTATCATTGCCAACTTTCGCATTCAGCTCTCCCATCATGACCAGAATATCCTTTTTCTTTGCCTTTAACAGGGTTCGATGTAACTGACCATAAAATTGCTCTTTGTCTTCTTCATCTCCTGTCTCTGTCGGTGCATAACACTGCACCAGTGTAATAGGTCCAACCCTTGATGCAAATCGAGCTACTACAATCCTTTCTGAGACTGGGTAACATTCTATCAAACTCTACCTTGTCTTCTGATCCAACACCCTCTCTATGTTCTTCCTCTCTTCCTGAGTACAACAGCGTATCCCCTTCCTGGGTCCTTATCTCACCAAACCCATTCCATCTCGTCTCGCTCAAACCCAGTATGTCCAACCTGTATCGCTTCATTTCCCTGGATACTTCAGCCAATCTTCCTACCTGCCACATTGTCTGTACATTCCACAGTCCAATTCTCGTGTCCGATTTCATGCCAAAGGTCAAATCCATTTTATCCATCCGGCTTCTATTCATTGATGTTTCTGTAATGAGTTAATCTCGGGTGTGTAGGTTATTATTGGCCTTCAGCACCCAAAGCCTGGTGAAGGGGCTGCCTTCTAAGTAGCCAGGCCTACTGATTTTCTGTCGGGGTTTCTTCCCTTAGCCTTTGAAGTTCCCACTTCTAACTACAAGGCAGCAGTTCCTGTTCTATTTACCCCGAACAGGAAGGTTGCCTCTTCCGTCAGTTACGCCGTTCCGAAGTCCCTCTTCTCCGCCTTCACTGTCGTTGAGGTCTTCACCGTAACCCTGGCAAGGGACCCTTACAAGGAATTTTCAAACAACTACAAACAAAATGCACTGATCCTGTCAAAGTTCGGGAACAAGTGCGTAACTTTCAACTTAGTATGCAGTCAGTTAGGCAACAAGGTGACGACATTACTCAAGAGGCTGAGACCGAACTAGGAAATACAAAGGAAGAAAAGTCCCTAAAACGACGAAGAAGTGAAGTTTGCAGTAGTGACAAGACTGACAAGAAAAGACAAGCTTTAGAAGTCTGTGACGCCATTATCCTGGAAGTAGAATCAAGGTTTCAATTTACTGAACATCTTGTAGCTACGAGGTTATTTGCAGTGGAAGAATTTGACAAATACCAAAGAGAGTTCCCTGATAATTGCCTTCGTGAAATGGTTAAAAAATATCCATTTCTAGAAGAAAAGAAATTGAAAAGCGAACTTCAAGTGTGCTATTGTAGACCCGAATTGAGAAACGTTTCTGGCGCGATATCTTTCTTGTTATTAATTATAGGTGATGAATTGTGTGACACTTTCGATGAAACAGTTAAGCTTTTAAAGTTGTTGATTACTATGCCTATGTCGACATCAGAAGCAGAGAGGTGTTTCTCCATGATGAAACGAATAAAGAATTTCCTCAGAAACACAATGAAGGAAGAAAGGTTAACTGCGTTGGGCATGCTGTCTTGTGAAAAAGCATTCGTTAATGAAATAGATAACTTTAACAAAAAAGTTATAGATGTGTTTGCCAGCAAGAAAGAACGACGCATGGACTTTAATTATCGTGCATGTTAACCACATACTGTGCAATGTTCACCTGATACATTCAGACGATAGTGTTTTCGTGTTTTGTAAATAATGTAATTTCAAATACAGTAGGTTTGGTGGACTTTGTATAAAATATAAAACACATTATTATCATTATTATTAATAATAATAGTGGAGGTTTTTTAGTGGGTGCGAGTCCCACACACCGGGAGACCAGTCGGGTGTCTCCTGATGGTGCATAATGCATTTTTCCTCCCCCGCAAAAAAAAAAAAAAAATAATTTTATTGTCACTACCAGTCAAATTGTCACCGGCCGCCACTGTCCCAACGACCAGCTGCTTATAATTTACTAGGTCACTACTTTCAACGTTCCACCTCCTCTGTACTTAGAAACTCCTCTGAATACAACTACCCTCGACAATATCTCGTAACCCCATAAAACGACAACCAACAATCTAACACTAACATCACTACACCAACCTAGTCACAACATCTCCAACTAAATTCTTTTCTAACTCCTTTTTGATATTTTTTCTGTTTTCTAATTTTTTTTGTTTAATTTTATTTTATGTTTTTCTAAGGGGGTGGGGTAGGAAAATCGGGAAGATGAAAAGGGCAAGGATCATTGAAGGTCAAGAGCGAGGACTCCCTCTCATTGAAGGAGTAAGGACATGGTTCCCTCCGAAAATGAGAATGACTGGAGAAAACCAGTGGGCAGGGGCGCAACCCTGAAGTAGACGAACACCACTGGGACTGTGGGGAACATCTACCCGCTACCCGTTACCCGCTTCTTCTCACCTTTCTATGACGGACTTGCGGTACTCGTTCCTTCCGAACATCACTCTCTGAGAAATTATCTCGTGTTGAGCTGTACTGATTTGTTTCTTCTGAATCAGAATCACGGCAACTTACCTCACTACTTTCACTCCGATTTGGATTACCCTCAACATCTAAATACTCTGCTTCTGCCTCCCCTGCTTCTCTTTCTTCCAAATCCTTCCTTTTCTTCCTCTATTCCTTCTTCCTTTTCTACTTCTTCCTCCTCTTCTACAATTTCCTCTTCTTCGTCCCCATAATCCAAATCAACATCATGACACTGCACCTCCTCACCACCTTCCAGTTGCTCGTCTGATCCATCTTCAACAGCATCTTCACCCAGCTCCTCACCAACTTCTTCACCGCCCTCGTCTCCAATCTCATTTTCATCCTCCTTTTCATCAACACGTTCATCATCATAATTTAAATTTTCTTCATCATCAACATCATCGCCATCACGTCCACTACCACCATCATAATACTGCACATCTTCATCCTCTAGTTGCTCATCTGGTCCACATGAAACTTCTTTCCGTTCTTCGGAATCCTCCGCACTACATACAGAAGGCGTCTGCACATCTTCACACACTACATCATTCTCACTCGCACACTCCACAACGCTGACACCAAATTCCTCCTCAACTTCTACCTCATCTCCTTCAAACACCTCATCTACTTCATCTCCTTCAACCACCCTTGCAGCATGGCCATCCCCGTATCCATCCGCAACCTCAGAAACTTTTGCAGCATAGACATCCCCGTGTCCATCCGCAAACTCAGACTCTTCAGTCTCCCTAACACCTATAACTATACTTCCCTGTGCAGCATCTGCAGACCGCTCTTCTGCCTCTTCCTTCGATTCCTCTCCTTCACCACTTTCAGCAACTATAGCGTCCTCAACATTTCTCACCCTGGAATCCAGCTGTCCAGGTCCATGTGCAATGTCTAAATTAAATTCTACTAGCGATGGTAAAGCTACACCATCAAGTGACTTCCCCCATATACATGCGTAGGCGATGATGATATTACAGGATCTGGATCCGTCACGAACCGAGATGGAGATACCGGAACAAATTCTGCGGCATCTGGATTCAACTGTGACGTCCTCTCTGCGTCCTCTAATTCCGTATTAACAGACGTGTTCTTGTCGTTTTGTGTTGATCCATCGAAGTAATTCCCCTCTTCTTCTTTCTCTTCACCTTCTTCATCCACAACTCTATTAGGCACTTGCGATTCATCTGGAACGTTTAAAGTTTCTTTTCTTTCCAAATAGGAATAACGCCTAGCTACCGGATCCCTACTGGCCGATGTTGGTTTACTAATATAACTTCTTCTTCATCCTGTTAATTTCATACTTATTTGTTTTCTCTACTGTAACCGTTGTTACCGTCTTTTCGCTTGCCACCCCCTTGTAGCCTCCATTACTTCCAGAATAATCAGTTTTCCTTACAGTTTCTTGTGTTCTCCACCAACCCCCATGTTTGTCTTTTTTAGCTCTTCCTAATAAACCACTTGAGTATTGGACATCTTTAGCAGCTCTTCCCCGGGACTCATCATTCGCCTGGACCCTTCTGGCATGCGCACACCACCGGTCCAGGTCCGCAAAACAACGTGGAGGATCTGCGAACACCAGCCGGAATCTCTCTTGGGGAGTCAGCCCTTCTCGTATTACCTGTATTACTTCCGTCTCGGGCAACCCCAACCTTAATACCCGGGCAGCCTTCCGTATATCGTGCACGAAGTCCCCCAACGCTTCTCCGTTGGCCTGTAGACGATAGAATAACTTAAACTTCAGCTGGTCACGTCGTCGATGGGGTATGAAGAAGTCCAACACTTCCCCATGGAAAGCGTCGATACTGCCGCCCCGACGCAGAGTGTTGGTGACCAGCCCTGCCAATGAACCCCGGCAATACGGGTATATAAGGGACAAGAGGTCCCCATCGGACACCCCCGGGAAATCCGCCAACCGCAGGACAAGGTCCAAGATAACCAGAAACTTGTCCTCATCTATTCCATCCACCACCGGAAGTTTCTGGAGAACGCCGGAAATAGGGTTGGGTAGTCTTTGATAACATACCCCCGCCAGAATTACACAATACACCAAACACAACAACAAAACATAATCACAAAAAATCAGGAAAAACTCGAGTACTAATCCTTCCTTCGAGCAGACCCCCGGGTTCCCTAGCGCTGCGGAGACCTGACCCACTCCTGAACCAAACCTCGTTCCCATCACAGAAGAGACCAACCAACCACTAACATGTACATAAACACCTAACACCAATCACGACATACAACATCTCACCAACACGTAGCTAACAACCATCAACATTTAATCAACAGTAAATTCACAAAATTTTCAACATGAATCCAGTCGGTGACGGTACCGACTTCCGATCGGGTCATACCGCATCCCGCTAATCTAACGCGCTACAATTCCCCTCAATTAGCAATACAGCCTACTCCCCATGCAACACCTAAGACCTCCGGTAGTTCAACATCTCACAAATATTCTAACAAAAAAACCCTCGTGGCGGGACCAGATTCACAAACACAAAACAGGCTAACAATTATACATTGATATAATATACAAAAACATTAACATGACATATCTGCATATGTGCTAATCTTTCAAATTTTTCTAAGTTCAGTTCGTCCAAACTGTTTCCGAGTTTGCAAGCCCCGTCCCGTCACACCCAAGGGCCCAAGGGTTCAACCCTAGATAGAACCACGCTCTGCTACCATTTGTAACCCCTCTTTTTTTTTAAGAGGGGCCACTAGATATTTATAACTAGTCAGAAGGCCTAGACGAAGCATAAAATGTGCTGGGTCCAGTGAGACGGGACTTGCAATTAAAACGCTCTCTGTTTCTCTATTAAACAACAATAACATCATTTATTATGTCTGAAATTACATACAATTTAAAATATCACATCCTATCAGAATATCAATAATTCCATAAATTGTTTCAATCCCCCCTATGGTATAAAGTTTGACATAGAACACATAATTGGACATAATACACCTATTCATATATATATATATATATATATATATATATATAACGAGAAAGGAGGAAATAACGAAAAGTGAGGTTATCAAACAAAAGTGTATTGTGAAAAAAAATAGTGACCTTAATAACATCCAGCAGCCAACACACAAATACTTAACCAGAAACAAGATGGCGAAGCCTGAAGATGAGAGAACAGGAACTCTTGAAACATGTTCCAAATAAGGAAAAGAACATCTTGAGGTAATATAATGGTAAATTTTAAATACTTTATATATATATCTTCCCCTCAATTTAAATTCATCATAACAATTCAACAAAACTTTAAATATTCCAAATATTTTGAATCTCGACATTATAAAAATATACATGCATATATATCTATCTCACACAACCACCTAACACATAACAGCCTGTAAAATCACAAATAATTCAAAATCACAATTACAACGCTCTATCGCCTTATCCCCACAAACGCCCCACGTTTCACTTGTATATTATTCTTTCATCGCCCCATCATATAGAAAAATAAGATGCCTGTAACTAGTATCTAGTAACTGAGAACAGATATCACCCATTAACAAATCCCACTATAGATTTTTATAATGTCTGCAACTAGCTTAAAGCTTACTCAGAATCTCCAACATAATTACCCAAGAACGGTAACAATACTATGTCAATTTCAATTATACATTATAAACTTGAGAGGCTCTTCTAATGGTCCATAATAGCAATTATGATTACAATTTAAATTATTGATACCATTTGTCTATTACTGCAAAAAGTAAAACTGTTTGGTTTCTTATAAAACATAGATCATTCAAAAGGTCGGCCATACGAGTTTAATAAAATTTAAAAGATTTAAAATAATGACAGGCTCGTAATCGAAACATAATTGCAAATTAAGGCTACACACAGCCTGCATGAATCTTACCAATTGAACCATTGATGGATCTGAGCAAGCCAGGTTTGACATGTAATGGCCCTAAAATACAATCTACAAAATACAAATATCAGTGAACAGCCTGTATCTGTTCATTAGAAAAAGAGAAGCTTCAATTTTATTAAGTAATAAAATTTTCAAAACAATTAAATTTAACCATAATAGCAACATATGCAACCGTGAATTAAAATTTAAATACTGCCTGTGCAATTTTATTTAAAATAGCAAAATATTAATTTTATAAACATATACATATATTTTAAGAGATACTGAATTCAACTGGCCGCAGGAGTGCACCAAGGCATGCTTCATTTGACAAAGACTGACCTGTTGAAAACCTGCATGATATGGCACCAACAGGTGCCCACCTTTTGGTTAGTGAAAAATTTATAAAAGTAACAACTCGGAAACGGAATAACAAAAAACCCCAGCCCTTGTATGCAGAAAAAATAATTAAATGCAAAACCCAGTAATGAAATGAGAATTGAAACCTAACCCCTATACTTAATTTACTAAAACGGTCTCTCCCCAACTTTTGCACCCATTAAACAGAATTAAAAACCCTGGTACCCTCCCACAGGCCAGTTTAGAACTGTACTTATTTGAACGGTATTATTGGATTACAGATACTTTGAAATTGTCTTGCCGGCACCTACACTCAATTAACTGTGTCACTGTATAAAGTTAATCTGAAGTTAATGTTACATACACCTCACATAGTGTTATCTGCAGGCCAGATTTGTATAAATAAATGAGTGAATATCACCTCATAATATGCGGGCGGTTACATGGTGGTTTGCAGCAGTTACGTCCCTCTCCTCGGTCGCAGAACGAAGTTTTATCGGTTCATGGCATGGTGAAGGTCACAGCACACCATGCTCTGGTCAGATCTCCGTCGAAGGCGAGAACCCTGCATATTCGGAATGATTAATATACTGTTCACTAAAGCTTACACACTTGTCATATATAAGGCATGTACAGAAGTAACACATCAGAACAGGCAACCAGTTTATCCACCACGTGTTCTCACAGTCAATCACAAATTTCGCCAATACATAATTATTCTTTTACGCTCATTAACTAGGGCCAATTGTGAAATACAAATACTAAGTGTAGGCAGTATTAGAATTTTACAAATGCATCGAATTACTTAAAAAAAGGGCACTTCCGGTCCATGCCACGTGTTTTTCATAGACAATCTAACTAGGTCCCTGTTTTCACAATTCACATAATTTTCTTGTATCTCTCGCTCAAAACTAAATAATCAATTAATAATTACAATTAACAGGCAGTATTAAGTTAAAATTACTTAACCATTTCACACCAAGCAATCTCTATCCGGTCACGCCACATGCGTTCTCAATCTGTTCACATCGAGATTAATTAAATTTAGAATATAAAACTTTCTCAACCAAATTATTAATATACATATACAAGCCACTTACCGGTGGGTCTTAAGCGTTTAGCTTGCCATGGTAGATGAAAGAAACCACAAGAAAATGTTCTGCTGACGCGAGGGGAGGACTTGTTTTCATAGCGATAGCAAGGCAGGAACTGAACTTGCCACGTGCACGGAACCGCGACCTAAATTCGGCCGCTAGATCGCGTTCACACCCGGGACACGGTCATACAGATATCGCGTTTACCAACAATTACGCTTCGTCCACCGACATTGATAACTAATGTTGAATCTATTAGTAAAAATATTGTATTTTTATATTTCATATGAACGCCGGGTTATGCAAACACCGGCACATCACGACCAAATAGATAGGGCCGTGAAGAGACTTGCGTACTGGTTGCCATGATTACGTGACGTGTCGTGTGACGTCATAGCGAATAACACCGTTTAATAAACCATGTGTTTGGGCCGCTACTCCTTAGCGGCCTGTTGCCAGTTTTTAACAGTGGTGTCGGTGTGCCGTTCATTGATCGTCAGTTTACTTTTATCATACGTGTTTTTGTGTTTTGTGTCATGTGTTGCCTACAAACATGAATAAAGTCAGTGTCGTAATAAAAACAAATTTTACCGGACTCTCTTTAGAGAATTAAATAAATATTAAAAATTAACCTTATCTAAATTAACACAGACCAGTGAAAGGAAAGCCCAAAATAACAGTTACTCGGCCTTTCTCAAGAGACATTTATAAACGAAATAATTAAGTATATGGGTGTGAAGTTTCGAATTTGTTATACTGTTTTCCGTGTGTCTTATTTTTCAACCCTGCAGGAACAGGCGCGGATTTCCCACTAGGCACACTAGGTACATGCCTATAGGCGGCAGGCTCGGGGGGGGGGGGTGAAAAATTATTTGTTAAAATTTCATGTTTTCGGTTTTTTAATTACAGTATTTGTATTGGGCACTTGAATTATGGCCAAATTGAAGAAAATGGTTTTGAAATAACCTTTAATTATATCATTGAATAACACGAAACCAACGACACTGGGCCTATCAATAGCTGTGGTCAGAGAGAACGAGGTCGTATATACAGGTCTGGACATTCCGTTGAAATTCTTGTCCACTTTTTTGCCGACTAAAATAGTTTGTTTCGATATCGCTTGGGGCGCCTCCATCTAGAGCTGAGTTGCATAGAAGGAAAAATGCCTATGATTCAATAGCGGAAAATTTTGTAGTTTTTAAGGAACTGTCTACCATGCCATCTGTAACTGTCACTGAACGTGCTAATAAACTTCGCTCTTTATACCAAAATGATCTTGAAGAGTCATTTGCTAATTAATGTGTCCACTTTGCTTGACTAATAAAAAATGCTGATATTAAGAACACCCCACTGGATATGATGTTATTCATGCGACAAGAGCAACCTCAATCAACATTTCCAAATATTGCAATAGCTCGTCGTATGTATTTGTGTACAGCTATCTCTAACTGTTCAGCGGAACATACGTTTTCTGTTTTAAAACGAATTAAATCATGTGTTAGATCCAAAATGAATGAGGAAAAACTCAACTCACTCTCAATCCTGCATGTTGAGGCCGAACTTTCAAACAGTGAACAAATGAACTTTGACGGCCTTATTGAAGAATTTACACTGATCAAAGCAAAACGAAAGCCACTGTAAAATCAAGCCATTTGTGTAATTTGGGATCTTATTCAATCACTCTTAAATTATTTGTTCTATTTATCCAATTTACATTACTTTCATTGATTTTACTATGTTTGATGATAAAACCAAACCATGTAGGTCTATAAATAAACCTATAAAAAGGAAGTAGGCCTATGTATATTACTTGTTATAATACTAATCTATGTGTTACTAAAGTGTATACATAAATAAATATTAATAAAAGTTAAAAAATGTACTCTTTTTCACAAATCCATCACATTTTTTCCTTTTAGATTTAAGATCAAATGAGATATTTGCAATACAGATAGTTGAAATTACTATTTTCAGCAAATTTTGTTCAGCTGTTAAGGACAATTAAATTTATAGAACTTACTTGTTGGGTAGGGGGGGCACTAACAATAGTGCCTAGGGGCGGCAGGACACATAAATCCGGGCCTGTGCAGGAATAGAAATGGATACAAATTGGGCCAGAAAGGGTATAAAAGATTTGCATCATCTTCCTACTAAAATAAAAAACATGAATCATCTCGAAGCCATATTAATGCATGCACACAACTGGCTTTACTAGGCGAAGTAAATATTTTAACACAGCTTAATTCAGCTTATCAGACATATGTTCTTGAAAATAATGAACAGGTTGGAAAGAACCATTATATTTTGAAACGTATTATTTGTTGCATAAATTTTGCAGTGCTTTTGAGTTGGCACTTAGAGGTCACCACGAGAATGAAGAATCGGTAAATCGTGAAATATTTAGAGAATTAGTTTTTCTGCAGAACTTGATGTTGTGTTGCGACAACATCTACAGAATGCTACAGTGTTGAAGGGAACTTATGAAAGTATACAGAACAATATTTTAGATAGCATCTTGTCTGTGTGCAAAGAAGAAATTTATAATCAAATTAAAAATTCCGATTTCTTGGCTATTCAATGTAACGAAACTACAGATGTTATGAATTGGTGCCAAATGGTACTAATATTTAGAAACGTTTTTGATGGAACTGTTTGTGAGAGCTTTTGGTGGTTTAGAAGAGTCAAGGTTAAATCAGCAAAAGCGATACAAAAATGTATAGAAGAAGAAATTGACCTATAATTATGGAAAAACCACAAAAGTTAATCGCTCAAACATTTGATGGGGCAAATGTAATGAGTGGTGCTACAGGTGGTGTTCAAAGTTGTGTTAAGAAGAAATATCCTTACGCTTATTAACCTCTATACATTGTTATGCTGACCAGTTTAATCTCTTGATCCAAAATGCAGCATCACAGCATGCTAAAGCGCGAGTGATTTTTAATAATTTATCAGCAATTCCCACGTTTTTTTCAAGTTCTTTAAATAGGTGAGATATGTTAGAAGAAATAGTCAAGCACAGGTTACCAAAAGTAGCAACAACCAGATGGAACTATAACATTAGGACAGTCAATACTGTGTTCGAGAATAGAGAAGTTTATAGAAGTGTTTGAAGAGATTGAAGATAAATGCCTAAGAAGCGTTACTTCTAATGAAGCTTCTGGTCTCAGACGAGTTCTAAAAGACCCAGAATTTTTGTTTTGGCTCACATTTTTTCACAGATTTTTGCTACATGTGACATTATTTATAATCGAATCCAATCAAACAATAAGGATAGTATCCAACTTCAATGTGATATTCAAAATTTTGAGATTTGTGTTAAAAACATTAGAAATGACACTGACACTATTCAAATCAATATTGAAGACAATTTTTATTCAACAAAGAGGAGAAGGAAAAAAAATAATTTACCAAGAAGTGCGTATCCCAAAGAAGTGTGTGATGTAATTATTTTACAGATGAAAGACAGATTCTCATATTGTGGCCATCTGCAAGCAGCTCAGTTGTTTAATTCAGAATCAATAAAAAAATATTGAAAAGAATTTTTAGTAGGCATTTTGGATACAGTGTGTTCTTCATATCCATTTCTAGACCAGACTCGTTTAAAAACAGAATTAGAAGTTATTTACTCATGACTGGACTTTAGTCAAATATTAGAGCCACATACTTCCTTACATTACTGCTGCAACATAATCTTAGTGATATTTTCCCGGAAACTATAAAAATACTAAAAATAATATTAACAACGCCAATGGCAACTGCAGAATCGGAGCGTTGTTTTTCAACTCTTAAAAGAGTCAAGACATTTTTGCAAAATACTATGGGTAATGATCATTTAAATGCGTTGCCGATGATGTCCATAAATAAAAATTTAATGCTAGATATTGACAGTTCCGAAAGTTCATATCTACAATAAATAGAAAGGCGGAATTTACTTTTAAGAAATAATTGGCTTCAGTCAATCCACTTTCCATTTCAGGTAAATTTTTACATTGTTAAAATTTTTTATGATTGCGCCCCTCCGGCTGAAAAGTCACCAACCACCACTGCTGTAATCATTTCTGGATAACTATGCACCAATTCTCTGAGCTTCATATCCTCTTCATTTACCAAGGGCCCTATTTGGAGATAATCCAAAACTGAGGTACTTGTAGTTGTTCCTTTTTAATGCCGCTGTCACACCATCCCAGTCTCAATCGTTTATCTTTTCCAAAAAATATTTCATTTGCAGTATAGTCTACAATCACTCATACTAAAAAGTTATGAACCAAGATAATATATGGTGCCGAATACTTGATTATTTGAAAAGGCAATTATATGTGTATGCCTGAACACTTTGTTTTCAAGGACGTCTGGCCTTTACTGAATTGATGTTATAACTGGAGGAGGATGTCTTAACCAAATGGATGGATGGTTGTTTGGCTTCATCCCCAAACAACTATTGAATTATAAGCCAAAAGTACGGAGGTGTGTGGGGAATCCAAAAAACTTTGCAGTGACCATCTGTAGTCTGTCTGCTGGGGATGGGGATAACCATTTTTGGTTTAATCCTTGTTGAAGATGATACGATATATTTTTTTAGACCATTATTAAATCTTCTGTTGGTTTTGCACAACATTTTTTAATACCCCCTGTAATATATAAACACAAATGGAATTTTCAATGAGACAGATGTTCATACAGCTACAGAAGAAAACAGTATGAAATTTATGAACTTTTGTCTTTGATTTTAATTACAGAATTGAGATGGAGAAGTCACAAAAAACAAGTTCACATTGCATTTAGTTGATTATTATTATGCTGACATTATCATTCTTGGGAAACACAGTTATGGTGTAATAGCTGAGCATTAGTAAATTACTCATATGCAACCTCATTACACACGCTTGTGAACAGGTCTTTTTGAGCAGCTGACAGTGTTATCACATGCTCCGTTTGTTTACATCCACTGTCTTGTCTCAATAAACACACTGTAGTGGCTTGTGTTATACTCGCTACATTGTAAATTGTTGAAGATTCCTTGTGCTCATGTTTGTTGCTGTTTAATTACGTGTGTTAAAACGTTTAAGAAATTTAAATGCTTGTTCTCACTGCTTATTTGTTAAACAATTGCATTTTGTTTTTATATAAAATCTGAAGCTATATTTAAGATCTAAAGCTTAATATCCATTATATTATCAAAGGTAAAATTGTACAAAAGAGACAGTTTTTTATATGACTAAAATAAAAATATCGGTATGGAGAACCATACATGACTTCCATGTTCTAAGATTTATATTTAAAATCATATCCGAAATGAAATATTTCCATAGAAACTACTTCTTTCTATTGGTTCAGCCTTAACCACAGTACTGTGGTCACTAACGTATACCACCTCACGTTTTCGCACTCGATTTTCACTGATGATGGCAGTCGATGGCACTGCCGAAATGTCTGGTTTTGCAGAAAACATTGGACTGCGGCTAAACAGCCCGGGAAGGAATTTTAACAAAAAACTACTTCTTTGTTGCCGATAACGTAGTACACATATAAAAAATTCTCCCCTCCCTCATCAACTATAATTTTCATTAATAGAAAATTACCCCCACCCCGTTCAACTAGCTCCTTCATTTATAGATATTTCATCTACATTTCTACAGTGGATTATTATGAGCTTCTTATCAGGATACTATGTTTATCAAAATAAAGTACTTTACTCTTGTTAAAACATAAAATGTTGCAGGTAAACTACCCCTTTCTCTTAACCGATCTTCACCAAAAACAATAGGCCTTCAGTACTCTACAATTCAGGGATGCATGCAAAAAATATTTGATTCTGTTTGAATTTGCGGCTCTTATCGTTTCCCATAGAAAATACCCTTGTTAAAATATAAAACGTTGCAGGTAAACTACCCCTTTCCCTTAACCGATCTTCAACAAAATCAACATACCTTGAGTTCTGTATAATCGAAAAAGGTATGCAAAAGAGTAGTTGATTCTGTTTGAATTTACGGCAGTTATCGTTCGTCATAGAAAAAATTACCCTTGTTAAAACATAAAATGTTGCTGCTAAACTATTCTATACCCTTAACCGATCTTCACCAAAACCAACAGGTATTGAGAACTCTACAATTCAGGGCTGTATGCAAAGCATTATTTGATTCTGTTTGAATTTGCGGCTGTTATCGTTAGCCATAGAAAAAATTACCCTTGATAAAAAAGCGTTGCTGGTAAACTACCCCTTTCCCTTAACCGATCTTCACCAAAAACAATAAGTCTTGAGTACACTACAAGTCAGAGCGGTATGCAAAAAATTATTTGATTCTGTTTGAAGTTGCGGCTGTTATCATTTGCCATAGAAAATACCCTTGTTAAAACATAAAACGTTGCCGGTAAAACTACCCCTTTCCCTTAACAGATCTTCACCAAAAATAACAGGTCTTGAGAACTCTACAATTCAGGGCTGTATGCAAAACATTATTTGATTCAGTTTGAATTTGCGGCTGTTATCTTTTGCCATAGAACAAAATTACCGTTGATTAAAAAAAAAACCGTTGGGAGTAAACTACCCCTTTCCCTTAACCGATCTTCACCAAAAACAATAGGTCTTGAGTACTCTACAAATAAGGGCTGTATGCAAAAAAATATTTGATTTTGTTTGAATTTGCGACTGATATCGTTTGCCATAGAAAAAAATCTATAGACACACAAACACAGACACTTTTCGAAAAATGACTTTTTTCATGTTTTGAGTGTAGCACAATCAGAATCTGCAATAATCTCGAACACGATTTTTTTTGCCATCACCATACTTCCATTTCCTTAAGGAACATGGAAGTAAATATTACCCCTGTTAAAACGTAAAATGTTGCTGGTAAAGTACCCCTTTCCCTTAACCGATCTTCACCAACACCAATAGGTCTTGAGAACTCTACAATTCAGGGCTGTATGCAAAACATTATGTTACGTCTTCGACGCTCTTGAATATTTCTTGAGTTGGTCTTACAACGTGAGGCTGGTATAATATGAAATAACGTAGTAGACTGTATTGTTTGAATTAACTGTTTATTTAAATTTATGTGAAAATGATTGCCTGGCCCGTGCAGTGTAGCGTGGCATACATTGCCAATGTAGGAATTAATTAAGTGCTGAAAAGTATAAGAATAAATTGAAGTGGAATATTCCGATTTGAAAGAATTACATAGCCGCGGCGAAGAAGGCTGTTTTCCGGTCAGAGTTTAACAGTTAACTAACTTGACTGTGACGAGCGTAATGAGACAAGCTGGTAGTAGTTTAGCGGGGGGGGGGATGACGTCACTGTACGAACCAGCTGTTTACATATGCAATTATTAAAAGGTACAAAGTTTAACATACTGCCCGCACAAAATCGGGCGATGTTGCAGTTTGAATTATTATAGGAATAGTGCATCATAAGTGTCAAGACATAATAATACATGATAATATGAGAATAAGAAAGACATAATAATTGAAATTACATAATAATAGAATAATGACACCCAAAATTTCAATAATACATAATAATATGATAATAAGAAAGACATAATAATTGACATTACATAATAATAGAATAATGACACCCAAAAATTCAATAATACATAATAATGTGATAATAAGAAAGACATAATAATTGACATTACATAATAATAGAATAATGATACCCAAAAATTCAATAATACATAATAATAATATGATAATAAGAAAGACATAATAATTGACATTACATAATAATAGAATAATGACACCCAAAAATTCAATAATACATAATAATATGATAATAAGAAAGACATAATAATTGACATTACATAATAATAGAATAATTACACCCAAAAATTCAATAATACATAATAATATGATAGTAAGAAAGACATAATAATTGACATTACATAATAATAGAATAATGACACCCAAAAATTCAATAATACATAATAATAATATAATAAAAATAACAAATGGAAAGCATGCGATCACCCAGGGTATGTCCCGGGCATGAAGCACGAGAATGCGATAAAAGTTTAAGTCAATAGTACATGTCATGAACGTTGTAGTGGGATTAATCTGAGGCCACTGGAAGTGGGCATAATTTGTGAATGGGCCTACGTAGGATGCCGTTTGCGGTGCGACCATCCGCTACGCGCACTAGGGAATCCTGACCAAAATGGACCTGAGTGATTACACCGCGTTTTCACTGCAGGGGGGGGGGAATTATCTTCCAAAATAAGGACGAGTTTTCCGGGAGCCAATTTTTTTGACTGGTAACGCCATCTGTGGCGCTGTTGCAACTGGTGCAAATAATCCCTTGACCACCTCTTCCGTATAGAGAGGGTGAATCTTTGCAGCAGCTGCCATCTACCCAAACGACCAATTTTGACTTCGGAATAGTCAGGTTCCGGGAGTGAAGTGAGTGGAGAACCAACCAAGAAGTGCGCTGGAGTCAAAGGCTCGGGATCCCCAGAGTCATTTGAGATGGCGAACAATTGGCGTGAGTTGAGGCAGGATTCTATTTGAGTTAAAATGGTGTAATATTCTTCAAACGTGAAAATGGTTCTGCCGACAACGCGCCGCAATGAAACTTGACGCTCTTGACTCCACTCTCCCACAGGCCACCAAAATGAGGTGCTGACGGGGGAATAAAGGACCATTTGACTCCTTGGGCACTGGTGAAGTCCTGGGTAGTCTGTTCAAATTCGTTTGATTGGAGAAGTTTGTATAAGTCGTGAAGTGTACTGCTAGCACGACGAAAATTTGTACCATTGTCAGAAAATATCTGTGAAGGGATGCCTCTTCAGCTATAAAACGTCTTAAGGCTGCTATTAAAGCGTCTGAGGTGAGATCTGAAACTAATTCAAGGTGAATGGCCTTAGTGGCCATGCATATAAATAGAGAAATATAAGCCTTTGAAATCGCTTTGGAACGCTGCCCGCCCTGACGTATAAATACAGGACCGGCGTAGTCGACTGCACATTGAGAAAATGGCTTAGAAGGAGTAACTCGGGAAGAGGGTAATTAACCTAATAATTGGCTTGAGCCCCTTGCACGGAATCGAAAGCAAGTGATGCATTTGTGTATTACTGATCGTATGTACGATTTATCATTGATTATCCAGTATTTCTGACGTAGAGAGTACTGTGTCAATTGTACCCCTGCATGGAGTAGACGAAGATGCTCGCCTTCTATGATTAGTTTACTGAGATGAGAATGCGGGTGGAGTATGATTTGGTGTTTGCTATCATAGGTGAGCTGAAGGCGTCCGCCCACGCGTAATATCCCCGTATTGTCCATAAAGGGGTTAAGTGAAAGAATTTTGCTATTGTTAGGGATAGAGCGTTGTGCCTCAAGTTCCTTGATTTCGATATTAAAGTACGATCGCTGGGACTGACGAATAAAAATCAAAAGTGTGCCATGTAGCTTATGGGAAGTTAAAAAAGAAATGTTTCTGTCAGCTATGGGAAGTCTAGAGTTCCGAATGAATCGAAGGCAGTAAGAAAATACACGAAGGAGTTTTGAAAGCGATGAGTAGTTTTCAAAGTAATTAGGCGTAGATGAAGTGGCAACCAGTGTGGTTTGGACTTGTTTTCGTTTTTCTTGATCAAGATCAGGGTGAGTGCAGGGTGAATGGGCATCGAAAGCACTGGTGGGCCATGATGATGTCTCATTGGACAACCAGGATGGACCATACCACCATTGTGGGTGACAGTGTAAAAAGCGGGGTAGACAACCACGCGATAGGATGTCAGCAGGGTTGTCATCTGAGGAGACATGATGCCAGGTACCATTTGCAGTGAGTCGCTGTATCTACGCAACGCGGTTGGAAACAAATAGTTTCCATCTGGAAGACTGCTGGTGAATCCAGTGTAAGGCGATCATTGAGTCGGAGTAAAAATACAATTCGTCAAATTTATAACTCACAGCGTTTACAACCTTGGAAACCAACTGAGCCAATAAGAGACAGGCGCAAAGTTCAAGTCGGGGTAATGTTACCTGCTTTAAGGGAGCGACTCTAGATTTAGAGCATAATAAGTTTGATGAAATGCTGTGGTTTGAATACACCGTTCGCACATAAATGCAGCACGCGTAACCCTTTACTGAAGCGTCGGCAAACCCATGGAGTTGAAATGAAATGATTTGGGAATTATTTAAATTCTTTACGGATCTTGGAATCTTAAAATAAGTGTCTGATATCAACTGAGCATAAAGTTCTAGCCATTGATTAGATAATGAGTCTGACAGGGGGTCGTCCCAACTTGTTCCCATTAACCACAGTATCTGCATGAAATGTTTGCACCAAAATGTAACCGGGCCAATAAGGCCTAATGGGTCGTAAATTCCAGCGATAACTGATAATACCCTTCTCTTGTTAAATACCTCCACTTCGAAATTTCTTTGAAAACTATATATGAAACTATCATCGTTAATGTCCCATTGAATACCCAAAGTAGTATAGTTTGATTCTTGTTAAAGTCAAGGGAAGAGTTGGCGTGTGAAGTTATAATGGTTTGATCATTGGAAAACCACTTGTGCAAAGTAAACCCGTATTGACTTAATAAATTTTTAATGTCGGACTTCATTTGTGATAAAATGTGTGGGTTATCTGATCCGGTCATGAGATCGTCCACATAGAAATCGTTTGCGATAGCAGAACAGGCTATAGGGTGTTGAGTTTTGTTTTCCTGTGCTATTTGTGCCAAACATCTTGTGGCCAGAAATGAAGCGCTTGCAGTCCCATATGTGACTGTCCTCAAGGCGTAGTGTTGAAGTTCCCTATGGGTGGCGTCGCGCCAAACAATTCGTTGCAAATTAGAATCCCTGGGAGTAACTAAAATTTGACGGTACATTTTTTCAATGTCTGAAATGAGGACGTATCGGTGCGTTCTAAACTGAGACATAATTGAAAAAAGATCCTGCTGGACCGTGGGACCAACCATTAATGTGTCGTTTACGGACAAATTATTTGTTGTTTTGGCAGAGCCGTCGAAAACAACTTGCAATTTGGTGGTTATACTAGAGCCTTTAAAAACCGAATGGTGCGGTAAGTAGAAGGTGTCTGACTTATTGACTGACAAATCGTAAGAATCAAGCAAAGACATGTGACCCAGAGTTAAATATTCCTGCATGAATTTACTATAGTCTTTATGAAGAGCAGGGTTCTGCTTGAACTTAAGTTCCAGTGATTGAAATCTGTGAATAGCTCCGGGAAGAGAATCGCCCAAATGAGAGTTGTATCCCCTGCGAGGTAGGGACACGACAAATCTACCACTATTATTGCGGAAAGTGTTAGCGATAAAATGACTTTCGCATTCTGAGTCCTCAACTGAGGGAGTACGGACTGCAACGTCCTCCAATTGCCAGAAGTCTTTTAATTGCGATGACATTGCCTTCTTATCTTCGCACGCTATAAATGATGAAACAGGTTTTGTCATGTCGACATTAAACGGCAGGTTACCAGCGAGGATGAATCCCAATTTTGTCTCCTGTATTATGCGAAAGTGTGGGCTGCGGATGAATTTGATAGGTTCAATCGATTGTAAATAGTACTGGGCACCAAGTAATATGTCGATTTGTGAAGAAAAGTTTAGTTGCGGGTCAGCTAAGAATATGGTTTTTGGTATATTTAGGGATGAAATATTAAACGATTCTGCGGGGAGATTATTCGTAATACTGGGAAGCACAGCGCAATGCACGTACAGATTGAAATACTTGTAACGAGAATTCAGCTATACCCTTGTACTAAAGTCAGCTTGACATAGCGAATTGTTTATACCAGTGATGGGTAGTTGAGGCTTGGTTAATTTTAGACCCACGCGTCGTGCGAAACTCATGGTACAGAAGTTTGCTTGAGATCCTGAATCTAATAGAATTCTTACTGGATGTTTCCTACTGGCTTGGTCCGTTGTCATGCAGACAGCGGTGGATAACAGAATAGATTTATTTGTTTGTAATTTGAGGGAAAATTGATTGTTGCCCCTGTTTGAAGTGTTACTGCCTGATATGTGAATCATTGTATGATGTCGTTTGGAACATGTCCTACAAGAAAATTTGGAAGGACAGTGTGAGGGCTCATGGCCTGGACGCATGCAATTTAAACAAAGTTTGTATTTGAGTAAAATGTTCTTTCGCTCAAAGGGAGATGTAGCCACGAATTGTGGGCATTCAGACAGTCTATGTTCACCACGACACAGCTGACAAATGTTATTGTTGATATTAGTATGAAATGTTGACCTAGTGAGCTCAACGGGTTTAATAGTCTTGTGATAGGGAATCTATTAAATATTTAATAGTTTAAATATTGAACAATATTTAAACTATTGAATGTTTAAATATTGAACAAAAATAATTTCAAAAGTATTTACAGGTAAACTCAATGAATTCAAAGCGTTTATATTTGGGGTAATTTCGTCAATAAATTTTGAAATGCCAACCATGGACTCTTGCTGAATGGACTTCATGCCCAAGACATTCCCTACATGATACGCTGAGACAATTAATTTACTATCATACCTGGCCTTTAATAGCTCAATGGCTACCGCATAATTACTATGGGTAATTGGGAGAGACTTTATTACATTTAAAGCCTCGTCCCTTAGTGAAGAATGTAAGTAATGCAATTTCTGGATGTCCGTCAGGTCCGTTCTGACGTGTACTAACTCCAAGAACATGTTGTAATAGTGCTGCCAATCAATAATGTTGCCTGAGAAGCAGGGCAATTTAATTGGCTCTAACTGAATAGGGGATGCTTTAATTGGCGTAACTTCCGCTTGATTTAATGGTTTTTTGCTCACCTCTTCTACACGTTCTAATAAATTGTGCAGCTTACACTCAATAGCGCAGAGATCATCCTCTGTCTGAACCCTGTCACTTATCGATGTGAAATCAGATTCATCAGCCTTTGGGTCTGAATTTAATCATACTTCGCGGACAACTCCATCAAGTGACGAAGTTTTATTTTTAAAGCATGGTGATCATTTATATCAGGATCGAAATTATCCGCGAAGGTGTTTATACGGGATATAGAGGCTTTGATTGTGCTACGTTAGAGCAAGATATTCCCACTTCATCGTCACTTGTCATTCATCATTGAAGATCAGAACTTCAAGCCTGCACAGAGAGCTACAACTTCAAACATCACCCGACAAGCGGAAACAAGACTTGCGCCACCAATCCAAGGCCAGCCGGACAGGATCGCCAAGGAAACGACAGGCAATGGAGCCATCTTAAACCTGCAGAGGACTCTCATAATTCAAGTGACTATGAACTTATATTTCTCATAGTTTCTCACTTATATAATTTTATATACATTAAAAATGAGTAATATTTGTAAAATAATTTTTATATAAACAGAAATCAGTTTCAAGTGACTATAGACCTGTATTTTCACACAAATTTTCACTTATACAATTTTACAAGAAATCAGTCAGAAACTTAAATAATGGAAATAAGCTATATTTAGAGTTTTATTTTTAAATGAGTCATATTTTCAAATAATTTTCATATAACTATTTTTTAAAAAATAAGTACATATTATAATAAGGAATTAGATTAAATTATATGCCACTCACTGGTTGCCGCATTATATCAGAATTTGATAAAATACTCACATTACATTAATTGTTCACCTGTTCTACATTTATTTATCGATTTCGGATCACCAGCTTGCAGTTCAGTCATGACTGATGTGAAAGCTTTGATTAAATAACGTAGCACAATCAAAGCCTCTATATCCCGTATAAACACCTTCGCGGATAATTTCGATCCTGATATAAATGATCACCATGCTTTAAAAATAAAACTTCGTCACTTGATGGAGTTGTCCGCGAAGTATGATTAAATTCAGACCCAAAGGCTGATGAATCTGATTTCACATCGATAAGTGACAGGGTTCAGACAGAGGATGATCTCTGCGCTATTGAGTGTAAGCTGCACAATTTATTAGAACGTGTAGAAGAGGTGAGCAAAAAACCATTAAATCAAGCGGAAGTTACGCCAATTAAAGCATCCCCTATTCAGTTAGAGCCAATTAAATTGCCCTGCTTCTCAGGCAACATTATTGATTGGCAGCACTATTACAACATGTTCTTGGAGTTAGTACACGTCAGAACGGACCTGACGGACATCCAGAAATTGGATTACTTACATTCTTCACTAAGGGACGAGGCTTTAAATGTAATAAAGTCTCTCCCAATTACCCATAGTAATTATGCGGTAGCCATTGAGCTATTAAAGGCCAGGTATGATAGTAAATTAATTGTCTCAGCGTATCATGTAGGGAATGTCTTGGGCATGAAGTCCATTCAGCAAGAGTCCATGGTTGGCATTTCAAAATTTATTGACGAAATTACCCCAAATATAAACGCTTTGAATTCATTGAGTTTACCTGTAAATACTTTTGAAATTATTTTTGTTCAATATTTAAACATTCAATAGTTTAAATATTGTTCAATATTTAAACTATTAAATATTTAATAGATTCCCTATCACAAGACTATTAAACCCGTTGAGCTCACTAGGTCAACATTTCATACTAATATCAACAATAACATTTGTCAGCTGTGTCGTGGTGAACATAGACTGTCTGAATGCCCACAATTCGTGGCTACATCTCCCTTTGAGCGAAAGAACATTTTACTCAAATACAAACTTTGTTTAAATTGCATGCGTCCAGGCCATGAGCCCTCACACTGTCCTTCCAAATTTTCTTGTAGGACATGTTCCAAACGACATCATACAATGATTCACATATCAGGCAGTAACACTTCAAACAGGGGCAACAATCAATTTTCCCTCAAATTACAAACAAATAAATCTATTCTGTTATCCACCGCTGTCTGCATGACAACGGACCAAGCCAGTAGGAAACATCCAGTAAGAATTCTATTAGATTCAGGATCTCAAGCAAACTTCTGTACCATGAGTTTCGCACGACGCGTGGGTCTAAAATTAACCAAGTCTCAACTACCCATCACTGGTATAAACAATTCGCTATGTCAAGCTGACTTTAGTACAAGGGTATAGCTGAATTCTCGTTACAAGTATTTCAATCTGTACGTGCATTGCGCTGTGCTTCCCAGTATTACGAATAATCTCCCCGCAGAATCGTTTAATATTTCATCCCTAAATATACCAAAAACCATATTCTTAGCTGACCCGCAACTAAACTTTTCTTCACAAATCGACATATTACTTGGTGCCCAGTACTATTTACAATCGATTGAACCTATCAAATTCATCCGCAGCCCACACTTTCGCATAATACAGGAGACAAAATTGGGATTCATCCTCGCTGGTAACCTGCCGTTTAATGTCGACATGACAAAACCTGTTTCATCATTTATAGCGTGCGAAGATAAGAAGGCAATGTCATCGCAATTAAAAGACTTCTGGCAATTGGAGGACGTTGCAGTCCGTACTCCCTCAGTTGAGGACTCAGAATGCGAAAGTCATTTTATCGCTAACACTTTCCGCAATAATAGTGGTAGATTTGTCGTGTCCCTACCTCGCAGGGGATACAACTCTCATTTGGGCGATTCTCTTCCCGGAGCTATTCACAGATTTCAATCACTGGAACTTAAGTTCAAGCAGAACCCTGCTCTTCATAAAGACTATAGTAAATTCATGCAGGAATATTTAACTCTGGGTCACATGTCTTTGCTTGATTCTTACGATTTGTCAGTCAATAAGTCAGACACCTTCTACTTACCGCACCATTCGGTTTTTAAAGGCTCTAGTATAACCACCAAATTGCAAGTTGTTTTCGACGGCTCTGCCAAAACAACAAATAATTTGTCCGTAAACGACACATTAATGGTTGGTCCCACGGTCCAGCAGGATCTTTTTTCAATTATGTCTCAGTTTAGAACGCACCGATACGTCCTCATTTCAGACATTGAAAAAATGTACCGTCAAATTTTAGTTACTCCCAGGGATTCTAATTTGCAACGAATTGTTTGGCGCGACGCCACCCATAGGGAACTTCAACACTACGCCTTGAGGACAGTCACATATGGGACTGCAAGCGCTTCATTTCTGGCCACAAGATGTTTGGCACAAATAGCACAGGAAAACAAAACTCAACACCCTATAGCCTGTTCTGCTATCGCAAACGATTTCTATGTGGACGACCTCATGACCGGCTCAGATAACCCACACATTTTATCACAAATGAAGTCCGACATTAAAAATTTATTAAGTCAATACGGGTTTACTTTGCACAAGTGGTTTTCCAATGATCAAACCATTATAACTTCACACGCCAACTCTTCCCTTGACTTTAACAAGAATCAAACTATACTACTTTGGGTATTCAATGGGACATTAACGATGATAGTTTCATATATAGTTTTCAAAGAAATTTCGAAGTGGAGGTATTTAACAAGAGAAGGGTATTATCAGTTATCGCTGGAATTTACGACCCATTAGGCCTTATTGGCCCGGTTACATTTTGGTGCAAACATTTCATGCAGATACTGTGGTTAATGGGAACAAGTTGGGACGACCCCCTGTCAGACTCATTATCTAATCAATGGCTAGAACTTTATGCTCAGTTGATATCAGACACTTATTTTAAGATTCCAAGATCCGTAAAGAATTTAAATAATTCCCAAATCATTTCATTTCAACTCCATGGGTTTGCCGACGCTTCAGTAAAGGGTTACGCGTGCTGCATTTATGTGCGAACGGTGTATTCAAACCACAGCATTTCATCAAACTTATTATGCTCTAAATCTAGAGTCGCTCCCTTAAAGCAGGTAACATTACCCCGACTTGAACTTTGCGCCTGTCTCTTATTGGCTCAGTTGGTTTCCAAGGTTGTAAACGCTGTGAGTTATAAATTTGACGAATTGTATTTTTACTCCGACTCAATGATCGCCTTACACTGGATTCACCAGCAGTCTTCCAGATGGAAACTATTTGTTTCCAACCGCGTTGCGTAGATACAGCGACTCACTGCAAATGGTACCTGGCATCATGTCTCCTCAGATGACAACCCTGCTGACATCCTATCGCGTGGTTGTCTACCCCGCTTTTTACACTGTCACCCACAATGGTGGTATGGTCCATCCTGGTTGTCCAATGAGAAATCATCATGGCCCACCAGTGCTTTCGATGCCCATTCACCCTGCACTCACCCTGATCTTGATCAAGAAAAACGAAAACAAGTCCAAACCACACTGGTTGCCACTTCATCTACGCCTAATTACTTTGAAAACTACTCATCGCTTTCAAAACTCCTTCGTGTATTTTCTTACTGCCTTCGATTCATTCGGAACTCTAGACTTCCCATAGCTGACAGAAACATTTCTTTTTTAACTTCCCATAAGCTACATGGCACACTTTTGATTTTTATTCGTCAGTCCCAGCGATCGTACTTTAATATCGAAATCAAGGAACTTGAGGCACAACGCTCTATCCCTAACAATAGCAAAATTCTTTCACTTAACCCCTTTATGGACAATACGGGGATATTACGCGTGGGCGGACGCCTTCAGCTCACCTATGATAGCAAACACCAAATCATACTCCACCCGCATTCTCATCTCAGTAAACTAATCATAGAAGGCGAGCATCTTCGTCTACTCCATGCAGGGGTACAATTGACACAGTACTCTCTACGTCAGAAATACTGGATAATCAATGATAAATCGTACATACGATCAGTAATACACAAATGCATCACTTGCTTTCGATTCCGTGCAAGGGGCTCAAGCCAATTATTAGGTTAATTACCCTCTTCCCGAGTTACTCCTTCTAAGCCATTTTCTCAATGTGCAGTCGACTACGCCGGTCCTGTATTTATACGTCAGGGCGGGCAGCGTTCCAAAGCGATTTCAAAGGCTTATATTTCTCTATTTATATGCATGGCCACTAAGGCCATTCACCTTGAATTAGTTTCAGATCTCACCTCAGACGCTTTAATACGTTTTATAACGTATCAGCCTTAAGACGTTTTATAGCTGAAGAGGCATCCCTTCACAGATATTTTCTGACAATGGTACAAATTTTCGTCGTGCTAGCAGTACACTTCACGACTTATACAAACTTCTCCAATCAAACGAATTTGAACAGACTACCCAGGACTTCACCAGTGCCCAAGGAGTCAAATGGTCCTTTATTCCCCCGTCAGCACCTCATTTTGGTGGCCTGTGGGAGAGTGGAGTCAAGAGCGTCAAGTTTCATTGCGGCGCGTTGTCGGCAGAACCATTTTCACGTTTGAAGAATATTACACCATTTTAACTCAAATAGAATCCTGCCTCAACTCACGCCAATTGTTCGCCATCTCAAATGACTCTGGGGATCCCGAGCCTTTGACTCCAGCGCACTTCTTGGTTGGTTCTCCACTCACTTCACTCCCGGAACCTGACTATTCCGAAGTCAAAATTGGTCGTTTGGGTAGATGGCAGCTGCTGCAAAGATTCACCCTCTCTATACGGAAGAGGTGGTCAAGGGATTATTTGCACCAGTTGCAACAGCGCCACAGATGGCGTTACCAGTCAAAAAACTTGGCTCCCGGAAAACTCGTCCTTATTTAGGAAGATAATTCCCCCCCCCTGCAGTGAAAACGCGGTGTAATCACTCAGGTCCATTTTGGTCAGGATTCCCTAGTGCGCGTAGCGGATGGTCGCACCGCAAACGGCATCCTACGTAGGCCCATTCACAAATTATGCCCACTTCCAGTGGCCTCAGATTAATCCCACTACAACGTTCAAATGACATGTACTATTGACTTAAACTTTTATCACATTCTCGTGCTTCATGCCCGGGACATACCCTGGGTGATCGCATGCTTTCCATTTGTTATTTTTATTATATTATTATTATGTATTATTGAATTTTTGGGTGTCATTATTCTATTATTATGTAATGTCAATTATTATGTCTTTCTTACTATCATATTATTATGTATTATTGAATTTTTGGATGTAATTATTCTATTATTATGTAATGTCAATTATTATGTCTTTCTTATTATCATATTATTATGTATTATTGAATTTTTGGGTGTCATTATTCTATTATTATGTAATGTCAATTATTATGTCTTTCTTATTATCATATTATTATTATGTATTATTGAATTTTTGGGTGTCATTATTCTATTATTATGTAATGTCAATTATTATGTCTTTCTTATTATCACATTATTATGTATTATTGAATTTTTGGGTGTCATTATTCTATTATTATGTAATGTCAATTATTATGTCTTTCTTATTATCACATTATTATGTATTATTGAATTTTTGGGTGTCATTATTCTATTATTATGTAATGTCAATTATTATGTCTTTCTTATTATCATATTATTATGTATTATTGAAATTTTGGGTGTCATTATTCTATTATTATGTAATTTCAATTATTATGTCTTTCTTATTCTCATATTATCATGTATTATTATGTCTTGACACTTATGATGCACTATTCCTATAATAATTCAAACTGCAACATCGCCCGATTTTGTGCGGGCAGTATGTTAAACTTTGTACCTTTTAATAATTGCATATGTAAACAGCTGGTTCGTACAGTGACGTCATCCCCCCCCCCCGCTAAACTACTACCAGCTTGTCTCATTACGCTCGTCACAGTCAAGTTAGTTAACTGTTAAACTCTGACCGGAAAACAGCCTTCTTCGCCGCGGCTATGTAATTCTTTCAAATCGGAATATTCCACTTCAATTTATTCTTATACTTTTCAGCACTTAATTAATTCCTACATTGGCAATGTATGCCACGCTACACTGCACGGGCCAGGCAATCATTTTCACATAAATTTAAATAAACAGTTAATTCAAACAATACAGTCTACTACGTTATTTCATATTATACCAGCCTCACGTTGTAAGACCAACTCAAGAAATATTCAAGAGCGTCGAAGACGTAACATAATGTTTTGCATACAGCCCTGAATTGTAGAGTTCTCAAGACCTATTGGTGTTGGTGAAGATCGGTTAAGGGAAAGGGGTACTTTACCAGCAACATTTTACGTTTTAACAGGGGTAATATTTACTTCCATGTTCCTTAAGGAAATGGAAGTATGGTGATGGCAAAAAAAATCGTGTTCGAGATTATTGCAGATTCTGATTGTGCTACACTCAAAACATGAAAAAAGTCATTTTTCGAAAAGTGTCTGTGTTTGTGTGTCTATAGATTTTTTTCTATGGCAAACGATATCAGTCGCAAATTCAAACAAAATCAAATATTTTTTTGCATACAGCCCTTATTTGTAGAGTACTCAAGACCTATTGTTTTTGGTGAAGATCGGTTAAGGGAAAGGGGTAGTTTACTCCCAACGGTTTTTTTTTTAATCAACGGTAATTTTGTTCTATGGCAAAAGATAACAGCCGCAAATTCAAACTGAATCAAATAATGTTTTGCATACAGCCCTGAATTGTAGAGTTCTCAAGACCTGTTATTTTTGGTGAAGATCTGTTAAGGGAAAGGGGTAGTTTTACCGGCAACGTTTTATGTTTTAACAAGGGTATTTTCTATGGCAAATGATAACAGCCGCAACTTCAAACAGAATCAAATAATTTTTTGCATACCGCTCTGACTTGTAGTGTACTCAAGACTTATTGTTTTTGGTGAAGATCGGTTAAGGGAAAGGGGTAGTTTACCAGCAACGCTTTTTTATCAAGGGTAATTTTTTCTATGGCTAACGATAACAGCCGCAAATTCAAACAGAATCAAATAATGCTTTGCATACAGCCCTGAATTGTAGAGTTCTCAATACCTGTTGGTTTTGGTGAAGATCGGTTAAGGGTATAGAATAGTTTAGCAGCAACATTTTATGTTTTAACAAGGGTAATTTTTTCTATGACGAACGATAACTGCCGTAAATTCAAACAGAATCAACTACTCTTTTGCATACCTTTTTCGATTATACAGAACTCAAGGTATGTTGATTTTGTTGAAGATCGGTTAAGGGAAAGGGGTAGTTTACCTGCAACGTTTTATATTTTAACAAGGGTATTTTCTATGGGAAACGATAAGAGCCGCAAATTCAAACAGAATCAAATATTTTTTGCATGCATCCCTGAATTGTAGAGTACTGAAGGCCTATTGTTTTTGGTGAAGATCGGTTAAGAGAAAGGGGTAGTTTACCTGCAACATTTTATGTTTTAACAAGAGTAAAGTACTTTATTTTGATAAACATAGTATCCTGATAAGAAGCTCATAATAATCCACTGTAGAAATGTAGATGAAATATCTATAAATGAAGGAGCTAGTTGAACGGGGTGGGGGTAATTTTCTATTAATGAAAATTATAGTTGATGAGGGAGGGGAGAATTTTTTATATGTGTACTACGTTATCGGCAACAAAGAAGTAGTTTTTTGTTAAAATTCCTTCCCGGGCTGTTTAGCCGCAGTCCAATGTTTTCTGCAAAACCAGACATTTCGGCAGTGCCATCGACTGCCATCATCAGTGAAAATCGAGTGCGAAAACGTGAGGTGGTATACGTTAGTGACCACAGTACTGTGAACACATAGACAGACAGACACACAGATAGACAGACAGACAAACACAAAGACACTTTTCAAAAAACGACTTTTTCATGTTTTGAGTGTAGTACAATCAGAATCTGCAATAATCTCGAACACGATTTTTTTTTGCCATCACCATACTTTCATTTCCTTAAAGAATATGGAAGTCAAAAGTCATTTTACTTCATACTTTCATTTCCTTAAGGAATATGGAAGTAAAAAGTCATTTTACTTCCATATTCCTTAAGGAAATGGAAGTATGGTGATGGCAAAAAAAATCGTGTTCGAGATTATTGCAGATTCTGATTGTACTACACTCAAAACATGAAAAAAGCAGTTTTCCAAAAAGTGTCTGTGTGTGTGTCTGTCTGTCTATCTGTCTGTCTGTCTATCTGTGTGTCTGTCTGTAGATTTTTTCTATGGCAAACGATAACTGCCGCAAATTCAAACAGAATCGAATAATTTTTTGCATACAGCCCTGATTTGTAGAGTACTCACGACCTGTTTGTTTTTGGTGAAGATCGGTTGAGGGAAAGGGGTAGTTTACCAGCAACGGTTTTTTTTTATCAATGGTAATTTTTTTTCTATGGGAAACGATAACAGCCGCAAATCCAAACAGAATCAAATAATGTTTCGCATACTGCCCTGAATTATGAAGTTCTCAAGATTTATTGTTTTTGGTGAAGATAGGTTAAATGGAAGGGGTAGTTTACCAGCAACGTTTTATGTTTTAACAAGGGTATTTTCTATGGCAAACGATAACAGCCGCAAATTCAAACAGAATCAAAAGATTATTTGCATACAGTCCTAATTTGTAGAGTTTTCAAGACCTGTTGTTTTTGGTGAAGATCGGTTAAGGGAAAGGGGTAGTTTACCTGCAATGTTTTATGTTTTAACAAGGGTATTTTCTATGGCAAACGATAACAGCCGCAAATTCAAACAGTATCAAATAATTTTCTGCATACAGCCTTGATTTGTAGAGTACTCAAGATCTATTGTTTTTGGTGAAGATCGGTTAAGGGGAAGGGGTAGTTTACCGGCAACGTTTTTTTTATCAAGGGTAATTTTCTATGGCAAACGATAACAGCCGCAAATTCAAACAGAATCAAATAATGTCTTGCATACAGTCCTGATTTGTAGAGTACTCAATGCCTTTTGATTTTGGTGAAGATCGGTTAAGGGGAAGGGGTACTTTACTGGGAACCTTTTACGTTTTAACAACTAAAGTGCTTGAAAATTCAGTTAAACTTTTTCAAACAATGGTAATTGTTAAAAATAAAATAATTTTGTTGCCAGGGAATAAAATTATAATTTTTTCATTTTAATTTAAATCATGTACGAGAGAAAATATATCGTTCGTGGCAGGCAAGCATATCTCAGTTATGTAATGTTTACGTTTCCAATTTATTATTATGACTACCGCAGTAAAAAGGCAGGGAACACACACACACACACACACACACACACACACACACACACACACACACACACACACACACACACACACACACACACACACACACACACACACACACACACACACACACACAAAATTCGCGTTATTTCTGGCCTCATTCATGTTTATTTTCTTACATTTGCACACGCTTTTTAAATGGAAAGTGCCGAAACCCATACCAACATAACGCGTGCAAGCCGAAAAAGTGTCCAGCGTGGATAGCGATTTGCTTCCTGTGGATCGCTGGGCAGTGTAACTGCACGTGTTTACAGAGGAACGATTCATAGACAGACTTTTCGTCTTTAGGGAATGAACCCTCTGCAAGATGCTGAGGGTCCATGAGTGACTTCGGAGCGCTCCTTCTTTTCCACGTGTTTGTTCTGAGAAACGTACACTGTAGATTCGCAGCTTTACTCTAAGCAACGCTCAATAGGAAATGTTGAAAATTTTTGTCCACGGTGTACCCTCATACACACTAAACCTGCTCTGATGTTTTAATTACTGACATCATAATATTAAAACTTTGGAAACTTGAGCACTACTTAATGGAGATCAATCATTAACTTATACAAGCCATTAATTTTATGCATATATTTTATATATATGTGTACAACGTTATCGGCAACAAAGAAGTAGTTTTTGTTAAAATTCCTTCCCGGGATATTTGTCCGTAGTCCAATGTTTTCTACAAAACCAGACGTTTCGGCAATGCCATCGACTTCCAGCATCAGTGAAAATCGAATGCGATAACGTGAGGTGGTATACGTTAGTGACCACAGTACTGTGGTTAATGCTGAAGCAGTAAGTATAAAGAAGTAGTTTCTATGGTAATATTTCATTTTGAAAATGATTTTAAATATAAATCTTAGAATATGGAAGTCATGTATGTTTCTCCATACCGATATTTTCATGTTTTGTGTGCGGTACAATCAGAATCTGCAATAATCTCGAACACGATTTTTTTTGCCATCACCATACTTCCATTTCCTTAAGGAACATTGAAGTAAAAATTATCCCTCTTAAAACATAAAATGTTGCTGGTAAACTACCCCTTTCCCTTAACCAATATTCACCAACACCAATAGGTCTTGAGAACTCTAAAATACAGGGCTGTATGCAAAACATTATTTGATTCTGTTTGAATTTGCGGCTGTTATCGTTTGCCATAGAATAAAATTACCCTTGATAAAATAACGTTGCCGGTGAACTTCCCTTTTCCCTTAACTGTTTAACCGATCTTCACCAAAACTCTTGAGGTCTTGAGAACTCTACAATGTATGCAAAACATTATTTGATTCTGTTTGAATTTGCGGCTGTTATCGTTTGCCATAGAAAAACAATTACCCTTGATAAATAAACGTTGCCGGTAAACGACTCGTTTCCCTTAACTGGGCTTCACCAAAAACAATAGGTCTTGAGTACTCTACAATTCAGGGCTGTATGCAAAAAATTATTTGATTCTGTTTGAATTTGCGGCTCTTATCGTTTGCCATAGAAAATACCCATGTTAAAATATAAAACGTTGCCGGTAAACTACCCCTTTCCCATAACCGACCTTCAAAAAATCAACAGACCTTGAGTTCTGTATAATTTAAAATGGTATGCAAAGGAGTAGTTGATTCTGTTTGAACTAACGGCAGTTATCGTTCGTCAAATAAAACCCTTACTCTTGTTAAAACATAAAATCTTTGTCAAATTTTGTTGCTTCCCTGCTATATACACTTTTTCCTCGAACGGGGCCTTTCGGTTTCGCAACCATTATCAAGTTCTTCCTACAACAACTTGAATCTCTTTGAGTAGGAAGAACTTGTAGGGTTGTTGTAGGAAGAACTTGATAATGGTTGCGAAACCGAAAGACCTCGTTCGAGGCAAACGTGTATATAGCAGGGAAGCAACAAAATTTGACAAAGTTGGTATGAAGACTGCTAACATAGAGAAAATAACTGATCAAACATAAAATGTTGCAGGAAAACTACCCTATTCCCTTAACCGATCTTCACCAAAACCAACCCTTCTTGAGAACTCCACAATTCAGGGCTGTATGCAAAACGTTATTTGATTCTGTTTGAATTTGTGGCTGTTATCGTTTGCCATAGAAAATATCCTTGTTAAAACATAAAAAGTTGCAGGTAAACTACCCCTTTTCCATAACCGATCTTCACCAAACACAATAGGTCTTGAGTACTCTACAAATAAGGGCTGTATGAAAAAATTATTTTTTATGTTTGAATTTGTGGCTGTTATTGTTTGACATAGGAAAGAACACACACACACACACACACACACACACACACACACACACACACACACACACACACACACACACACACACACACACACACACACACACACACACACACACACACACACACACACACACACACACACACACACACACACACACACACACACACACACACACACACACACACACACACACACACACACACACACACACACACACACACACACACACGCACGCACACACGCACGCACACGCACGCACGCACGCACACGCACACACACACACACACTTTTCGAATAATGACTTTTTTACTTCCATATTCCTTAAGGAAATGGAAGTATGGTGATGGCAAAAAAAAATTGTGTTCGAGATTATTGCAGTTTCTGATTGTACTACACTCAAAACATGAAAAAAAGTCGTTTTTCGAAAAGTGTCTGTGTTGTGACGATTTAAAACAAATTTTAAATAGCACAAAACAAAAAGTTTTTGTTTGTGTTCGTAATAACACATAATAAAATAATCCACTCCCCCCCCCCCGCTTTAGCAAATACCTGTACAAACAAGTGAAAAGCCAGTACGGACACGCAAATTATATAGTTGTTACGCTAATTAAAATAATCATTGTAATGATCTCTAAAAAACGTGATAGTTACAAATAAAATACTGACGAAAATAAAGAAGCTGTGGTATAATTAATAGTACCTAATTAAAGGTAAAATAATAATAATAAAAGAACGAACTACTTTTCTCTCGATGTGTAAACTACGCCAGATCCCTACTCACGGCCACAAAAATTACCCCAGTCGTCGATGAATTGCGCCCAAGCCAACTGCTTTGCCATGCGTTGTCACAAGAAATACGTGTTACATTACATAACTATGTATAAATAAATAGATTCTTCTTGGTAACAAAAGCAACAAGTAGAGGAGAGTGTAAATATGTAGTTAAAATGTAAAGAAAGTTATGTAGTTAAAAAGTAAATATATAAACTGTGTAGCCATCACATCTCTTTAAGTAAGTGTTTAACGATTAAAGTATGTACTATACCGAATCAGAATGTAACATCAGTGCAGTTTAAACAAAATGTGAAAAGTGAAAACGACCGTCTGAAGGAAATCAACAACCACACCATGAGCATCACGTACCCAGAGACAGAGCATCATGACTAAGCTACCTACTTAGAGTCAACAGTTTAAATGGAGGACCACAAACTGCAGCTAAGAACATCCAGAAAACACCACCCTAGAGGATCATGAAGAGGACCAGTCGTGGACATACCCAATACCCAGGTGACATGGAAGCATAACTTCTGTGGTTATATTTCTTCTAACAACCCAGAGTAAAGACCGTATATTTCTCGTAAAGACTCATATAAATACTGTAAATTGTAACGTAGTAATATGGATAGTTACTATAACTAAATAATAGTAACATGCAGATGCTTACAGGTATAACTAAGTCAATAGTAAATTAAACTATTCTTCAAATAGTTTACATAATGTCAAAATAATCTGGAATATCATAAAAATTAGAACCCGGATCCGTGGTATTTAATGTAATATACAGCTGTATGGTTTTGAGCTCATCATAATAATGTTTTAAAAAGAATGAAAGCATTTAGTAATGAATTTATTCATTAAGTAAGAATCATGAATGTTGGTATACAACCTGATATATCACTAAACTTATTTTGAAAGTTGTAATAAAGAGATGTCTTTGCTAAACCCAAGAGAGTGAGTAAATTTACGAAACCTCAGTCAAACTCCTAAAATTTACAGGTTCCCAATTTGTTGGTAAGTAATCAGTAAATATAATGGCAGCCGGTTTAATTGACAAAGGCCAATTAAACTGGTTCCCCGTGTTATAATGTCAAGAAGAAGAGACGTTATAAAATGCGCCACTCTGCTTTCTTATAAGATAATTGTGTACGTCGTGGCACATATAAAATGCGCTACTCTAATAATAATCATTCACTCTGTTTCATATAAAATAATTGACTCTGTTTAAATAACAAACAGTAACTTAATAAAAGGCATAAATTTAGTCACTCTTAATTTGTGAACTAAAATAAAATAAAAACAAAAAACGAATTTTTAATAATAATATAATATAGTAGGAAAGGTAAGTAAACGGAATACGCAAGTCCCCACTTGTAAAAATATTCAATTTGCAACCTGTCTGTATACTGACAGGCTGTTTCCTGCAGAATTCGTGTCGAGGAATGTATGATCTCTATCCATTGTTATTTCCCCCTTTAGCAAGGCCCCGTTATGCGAACAATAAATCACCCTCTTGCATTGAATCAACACCCCAACAGCTGGATAAAAGTGTAAACAATAGGGCACAGTGAACTCTCTGTGTGAAATTTCTTTCGTCTATCAAAAGTGATATTCTCTCTTTATCTGTTGAGATAATTTAGATTTCATTTGTTAGTATAAGATTGTTATTATATATACATTGTAACAAGTTACAAATAATGAGATGTTTATATTTATTTATAAATGTTTGTGTAGAAAAAATTTTTTGTTTGTAAAAATTTTTTTTTTAAATTAATTAAATTTAATTAATTAATTGTGTTCTGTGGTGTTCCGAATTTTTTGTTAATTGTTTTAATTAATTTAACTCCTTTTCTGTATTTTAAAATCCTCTCGCCAGTTAATAAGATTGTCTCCAATAACAATCGATAGGTGTACTTTCCTATTTGGAGGTTATCTTCCTTCTTATTGGTGAAATTCTGGTCGTTTCTGTTCAATTAAAGTTATATTTTATTTTAATTATTAAGTAGGAATAAATGAGATTCAATTTTATAGTAATTACTGAAGTTTATTGACAAATATTTATTTTATCGACTCTCTATCGATTTATAAATCGATTCTCAGGGTATCAATAGTGTACAATTATTTATGTTCGGGTTCTTTTAACAGTTATTTTAGGTATAGTCAGAGAGAAAGGGCAAAGTATTAAAAGTATAACATTACAAAATATATTCACTTAAAAATTAAAATACATATATGTTATTCAAGATATAGTGTTAAGTAAGATGCTTCCAAACCGTTCTGTTGTGTAGACTGTGTCGCTTTGGATTGTGGGAAATCAGTGATGGCTGCCGCTAGTCCGGACGTAAGACGAAGTCACCTTGCCGTTTTTACGACTAATAAAAGATGCTTTCCCTACGATTTTTTGTTTCTGGGGCTGCGATTCTTCTTTCTTGTGTTGGTGGAGTGTTGCTTGTCAAGTTTTAGTGTTACACTTCGAAAAATGGTGTAGTGTTAAGTTAATTTCACTTTTGTCAGTTAGGTCGAAAATTGCACTTTTGTATTGTGATGTGTTATTACTGTTTTAATCGTTTAAAATGTATTTCCACTATGTTCTGTTCTTATTTGTAGTTGCTTTAATGTTTGTTTGTGTTTGTTTCACTGTATATGCGTTTAAAATGTATTTTCACAAAACCCGCGTTTTTCGTCAGACTAGGCTTAGTAAAACATGCGCCATTAATGTATCAGCAATTAGGTTAAAATTTGCTTAATCGCTCGTCAAGTGTGCTTCACGATCTCTAATAATAAACTAATTTACTTCCTCCGTCTTCGACTAAAGTCTTAGCCAAATTAATATTATTCAATCCATTGTTTCAAAATTATTTGCATCCTGTGCATGTGAGAATTTTACATTATATTGAAACCCCCCTTTTTATTTTATAAGTTTTTTTGTAATTTTTTTGAATTTTTATTTTATTTAATTTTTTTTTTTTATTAAGTTTTTTTTTGTAAAGGGGAGAGACATCATATTTAGAACTAGGTGGAAAACCTAGAGGAAGCAAAAGTGTACAAGGCCCAATTACAATTACAGACATGTCCCCCCAGGTGAATGACAGGACTTGCAAATGAAAAAGTCTTTTAACCAACAAGCGTATGCTTTATTAAGCCTGCAAAATGTTACATGAGATGACAAGTCATCGATTGCACAAGCACAAAATTAACGGCAGGATTATATATATATATATATATATATATATTGTGACGTAGCGAGGCGAAGATCTGCTCTCGGCGCCAGCCGAGACGTGACAAGAGAAGGCGAGGCGACCCAATCAAGGATCGGCAGCAGCTTGATTGGCCTCGACGTGACCATCTAACGTGCTCGAGGCGAGCCAACCAGGGACCAGCGGCACTCTGATAGGTTCGTGGCACACGACCTGTCAGGGCATAAAAACAGCGCCGCTAGAGCTGGAAGAAAAACGCCTCTCACTGGTGCATCTGCCCAGGTCCCGGCAGCAACTCCGGTTGCTTCCGGTGCCGCTGTCTCGCCTGCAGTCGTCGCTTCGGCGCCGCCTGCAGCGGCCTCAATCCCGGCGCCTACCGGAGCGCCCGCACCTTCCTACGCGGCCATGGCCGCTAAATCAGCCCCGCCTCCAGCCCGATCGGGCAAATCAAAGCGCTCTCGTCGTCGCCGGAACTCCGCCGGCCGACCTACATCATCACAGGTTCCACCTGTACCCTCTCCGCGGGCTCGACCCGCCCCCAGCCATCGTCCTCAACCTTCCAGCGAGCAGTCTACTACTCAGACCACCAGCCCAGCGCCATCTGCTACCCCTGTCGAGGCCAGTCAGGCTTGTCCTCCTGAATCCCGGGAATCTTCCCGGGCTTCGGCGGATCCCCTGACTGCCTGGGCAGATAATCTTGTTGCCTCCATCAGGACTGCTCGTGACACTACCACTGTGCTTGCCCTGGTGTTCCAATCATTAGCTGCCCTCTTTCCTCTACTTCCCCTAAATGGCTAATAGCCTGAGGATCGTTGCGTGGAACGCCTTCGGGCTACTCCCCAGGCGATCTGAACTGATGACTTTCGTAACGGAGTATGATGTTGATATCATACTTCTTTCCGAGACTCATCTGGCTCATTACCACTCGTTTTCCCTTCCTGCCTATGCCTGTTATCGTCAGGATCGTCCCCTACGGCCTCGCTGTCCCCCCTCGGGGGGCACAGCTGTTTTAGTCCACAGGCGGATATCCCACAGGCTTTTGCCTCCTCTAGATACATCTATTATTGAAGGCTGCGCGGTGGCGGTGGACGCCGGCGGACCGGAGCTGCGCGTTGTTTCTGCGTACCTCCGGCCTGGCCGGCGAACTCCGCCACCGCCCGAGGAGTGGGACGCCCTCCTCGACCACCCCCTCTCAACCATTGTAGCCGGCGACTTAAACGCCAAACACCCTTCATGGAACAGCCGCGTTGTCAACGCCTATGGAAATTCTCTGTTCCGGTTCGTCTCTGGCGACCCGGCACTTAATGTCATCGGCCCTGAAGACCCTACCTACTTCCCCTTTCACGGCCATCGGCCGGACGTTCTTGACATAGTAGTTGTCAAGAACGTTGCCCGCAACATCGAGGTCTCGTCTGTGTCGGACCTTTCGTCCGATCACAATCCCCTTGTTATAACTGTTCGAGAGCTGTCGGCGTCACCCCGACTTCCCGCTCAGATTGTTAGGAGAGTCAACTGGCGATCCTATCATGACGAGCTCTCTCGACGGTTACCATCTCTCCCGGCGGACCCAATCGTCACTCGTGACGATCTGGATCTCCGCGCCACAAATCTTCAGGAATTGGTCCAAGGTGTCATGGATCGACACACCTACGCACTCGAGGTGAATCATCGTAAATCGGCCTTACCTGCGGAAGTACTCCACGCCATCTGGCTACGGCGCCAGCTCCGCCGCAGATGGCAAAGAACTCGAGACCCAGTCGTTAAGCGACGATTTCAACAACAGTCCCTTTACGTTCAGCAGCTACTGCGGGACGTAAACTCTGATCGATGGGACTCATACCTTGAGTCTCTTGAAGTCGACCACGCCTCCGTCTGGAGAGCGGTGAGTAGACTGACCCGCGAGAAGAGAACTCGCAACCCGCTGGAAACCCCGAACGGGGTTGTGTCTTCATCAGAAGGCAAGGCTGAGGTCTTCGCCGACTGCATGGAGTCGCAATTTACCGTTCATCGAGGCGTTTCGGACCCTGCCCACTCGGCAGACGTCCGGGACTTCCTATCTGGTTATTTTTCTCGCCCTCCCGCTGGCCCAGACCTCCCGTTCGACAGGGACGAACTCGTTTCGTCTGTCTGTCGACTAAACCGCCGTCGCGCCCCCGGTCCTGACCGGATCGGGGCCGCTGCATTACAATATCTCCCGGCCTCAGGCGTTGACCTCGTTCTCGAGCTGTTCAACTCTTGTCTCCGGCTACAGTACTTTCCCCGCCTGTGGAAAAATGCCAACATCGTTATGATTCCTAAACCCCGCAAGCCGCGCATGCTTCCTGAAAGCTATCGGCCAATATCTCTCTTGCCAGTTATCTCGAAGGTGTTCGAGCGGCTCCTGCTGGCCCGCATCTCGCCGTTGTTGGATAATTTTATCCGCAACGAACAGTTCGGGTTTCGCAGAGAGCACTCGACCACGCTTCAACTAGTCCGCGTGGTAACGCAACTCTCTGACGCCACCAACAGGCGAGCGGCTAAGGCCGCCGCACTGCTGGACGTGAGCAAGGCCTTCGACAAAGTCTGGCACGAAGGTCTTCTCTTCAAACTTGCTAACTCCCCCTTACCATCGTCCATAGTGTTTTTCCTCCGGTCGTATCTCAGCGACCGAACCTTCAGGGTTAGCGTCGACGGAACCTGCTCTGCAGTTCGTCCTGTCGCCGCTGGCGTACCCCAGGGATCTGTCCTCGGCCCCGTTCTGTACCTCGTGTACACGAACGACCTGCCTGTTTTGCCCGGAGTCACGTTGTCTTTGTTCGCTGACGATGCAATGTATCATTACAGCTCTGTGTCCCCGCGTTTTGCGAGTACACAGTTGCAGCGTCAGTTGGACCAGCTTCCGGACTGGCTACGGAAATGGCGGGTGACGATCAACACGGAGAAATCCGAGGCGATCTGTTTCACTCGTAAGTCCATCTCCCGATGCCAGCCCCTCTCCCTTGAAGGGAGGCCTATCGCCTACAAAGAGTCGGTGAAGTATCTAGGCGTTCGGCTAGATCGTCGCCTATGCTTCAACGCCCACGTGACGGACACCCTTGCCAAGGCTCGCGGCGTCCGAGCCAAACTTTACCCATACCTCGCGTGCCGCAGCCCCCTGGCGCTGCGCACGAAAGTTACCCTCTATCTGTTGTTTCTCCGGTCTGTATTGACCTATGCGGCACCTGTATGGTGGTCACTTGCCTCCGCCACCAACAGGCGTAGGCTGGAAAGTTTCCAATCCAGAACCCTCCGCTCCTTGTCGGGATCTCCTTGGTTTGTTAGAAACAGTGTAATTCGAGGAGGTCTACGAGTTCCTGCTCTCTCAGCCTTTGTCTGGTCATTAGCTGCGACTCTCTTTGCCGCAGCTGAGACCTCTTCCTTCCCTTACCTCAGAACCATCAGCACCACGCAACCACCTCCCCCTGTCCGGGTCAAACGCCCTCGGGCGATTCTCGATGACCCGCCATAAGTTTAAGTAAACTGCTTAAACCTCACTTTGTATACTCACCATCTGCCCATGCCCCAGAATTTACCTGCAAAGCTGTTTCCTTCCTCCCTTCCTAGTATGCCGACCGCGCTGAATGCCGCTGCTACGCGCTATCACTGGCACGGAGGCTCTCTGCCTCGCGGGGAGCGACCGACGCCTTACGGCGTCTGCACGCAGGACTGGGAACGCGCGACATCTGTCGCCTGAACCCGTTCTTGCGGCAGTGCCCACTGATTGCTGTAATATTTAAAATAAATAAAAATTGAAAACCTTTCTCCCCCGCCTTCTCAGTTAACTGGTTGGCGGTTGTCCATTCCTATTTTATTCTAGGTTACCTGTCGAATGAACCAGAACTATGTCTATCCACAGGCAGCCATTGGGCTCGTCCCAGATGCTGCAGTCATGCACCGGGTGCAAAGACGCCCCGCTACTACAGTGCTACATGCTACATGCTGGAAGAAAAGGAGTTGGCAACCGTTCGTTCACTCGAAGCACTGGAACTGAACGGATCTCTTCTGGACTGCTCTCTCCAGCTGGAGTTTTCGCTGCTATCAGCCACTGCCCTGCTGCCTGCTGCTTCGCCACTGGACAGCCAACATCTTGGCCCGCTTGCTGCCTTTGTCAACAAGAAGACAGAAGACCACAACTCAGCTGGCTGGTGAATTGAGTAGCCAGCACACGCACAGCTGAGTGCGTCGGACCTTCTAAGGGCCACCAGCCAAGTGACCCTTTTCAGGACCACCATCGAAGAGGAAGCTTATAGCCTGCCAGAGCTGTTGTAAGTTGCGCAGCGCATCTAGCCCTCTGACGCTCAGGCTCTTAGGTAGCGCTGCCTAGGACGATCCTTGCGAGCCCCCACCAGTGGTAAGCGAGCTTGGATATCGCCTAGGTAAAGAGGCCGGTGGACACCTCTCTTGGTAAGGGGAGGTATCTAACGAAGCCGGTCATTTGCCCAGCTCGTAGCAAGCCTGAGCGTTCCAGAATCCCCGCAAGCGATCCGGCTCGGGCCGGACCCTAGGTCCCTGGTTACCGCCGGAGGCAGCCTGGCTGCCTCTGGTCGGCGAACCTCCCGCTCGATGGCGGAAATGCCCGCTTCGGGCGCGTCATCGAGCACGCAGTCGCTCGCCACTGCCCCGCCCCACACGAGCGACTCGCCGTGTTCTCCGCTGATGGATGCGGACCAAGTCGATCCCCGGTCGGTTCCGCTGCCCGGTGACGAGACCGACGCTTTCGTGGCGGTTGGGCCACGGGGGCGCCCGGTTAAGAAACCGAGGCGGAACCGATCGTCCTCAACCTCTTCCTCGGCGTCCGCCATGGAAGTTGTCCCCGCCGATGGCGAATCCGGCCCGGGGCCGACTGCGTCCGGCGGTGCCCAAGCACCGTCGGCCGCTGTTCGCATCCCGCCCGTTTACGTTCATGGCGTGAACAACGTCACCGGTTTTTACCGGCGATTGATAGTGGCTCCCGGACTTTCCCCGGCCAACGTTGACCTGAAGCTCCTTGGGGGCGATACAGTCAAGATCGTTGTCCGCGGAATGGACGTGTACCGCAGTGTCGTGGCGTACGTGGAATCCCAGCAATTCCAGTACCATACCTTCTCGCCTAAACACGTGAAGCCTCTGTCGCTCGTCCTCAGAGGCTTGGACGTGGAATCCCCTCTGGAGGAGATACTCGATGAGCTGCGCGAGCTGGGCTATCCTGTTCGCGCGGTCCATCGGGTGTTTACTCCTGCCGGACCAAGGCGTCCAATTCCTCTGGTCCGCATCCTGGCGGAGAATAGCGAGGCAGGCACTAGCCTACTCTCACTTACGCGGCTTTTTGGTTTCCGCGTAAAAGTGGAAAGAAGCCGCGCTCCCAGGGCTCTGCCTCAGTGTCACAGGTGCCAACGCTTCGGGCACCACTCAGACTCTTGCTCAAACGCTCCGTCGTGCGTGAGATGTTCTCTCCCTCACGCCTCCAAACTTTGCGATGCACCTGCATTCAAAAGATGCATCAACTGCGGCGGGAGTCACCCCGCCAACTACCGGGCATGTCCGGTGTTTCAGCAGGAGCTCGAGCGGCGAAAGCCAAAAGGGCGCCTGCCACCACCGAGGCATCCGGTAGCTGGTTCAAGACCTGCAACCGAGCAGCCAGGCCCTGCGCCTCCTGCTACGGCTGCCGTGTCTTCCGCCCCAGTCACTAACAGGCAACAAAAACGCTCAAAAGGCCCGAAGCAAACACCTGCAGCACAGGCAACCCCAACTCAGGCTCCTTCACAGGCCCCTGTCCCGCCTCAGGCGAAAAAACGCCGTAACCTCGTGGCATCTAAAAGTGAGACCACCCAGCCAACAGAAAACATCTCGGTTGTGGAGCCTGAGCCTTCTCAATCCCCCCCAGCAACGGAGAATCCTGCCCCTGCTTTAGAAGCAGCCTCGCCTGACCTCCCGCCCCCGCGGTTTCCCAACGCAGGCAAAAAGAAGCGGCATAGAAAGCCCCGTGGCGCTAGATCCCGGGCTCCTGCCAACCCGGCCGCACAGTCCAGACAGCCTGCACAGCGCGCGAAGTCCGACGCAATCGCATCTGTCCCTCTTCCTAGCACCTCCGCTCGAGGTGCTACACCTGGCCCCAAGAAACCCCTGGCTTCCACCAATCCCCCGATTGATAAGCCTCGGCGCTCTTATGCGCACGCAGTCTCCGGGCAATCTGCCTCAAGAACCGTTCCTGACGACTACCAGGTCGTCAAAGACTTCCTTGCTGAGTTCGATCTCAGCAAAGTCGCCCAGACCTTCAGGTCCATCCGCTCCCGCTTAGAGACTGCTGACATAACTGAGAGATTCATGCTCTTGGTGGAAGCCGCCACTTGTGTAGGTCTTCTATGAGTCGGGTCCTCAAACGAGATCTCTCGATTCTTTCCTGGAACGCCAACGGGTTGTCCAACAAGATCCAGGAACTCCAAGAATTACTGGCCCGACTCAAACCCGATGTAGTGCTTCTCAATGAGACCCACTTGACTCCTGCGAGTCGGTTACGACTGGCCAACTATGTGTGCTATCGAAACGACAGACCGGGCACTGCTGGTGGCGGTACTGCCGTCGCGGTGAGGCTCACTCTCGAGCATCACCGAGTCGTCTTGCCTGCAATGACTCACCTCGAAGGCACCGCTGTGGAGTTGTTAAACACTCTAGGCGGTGTACAGATGGTAGCGGCGTATAAACCGCCGCAAAAAGAGCTCCTTCACCCCGATCTAGCTGTCGCGTTCGATGCACACAGGAGGGTCATCATGGCCGGCGATCTGAACTGTAAACATCGCGATTGGAACAGTCGCTTGACTGCCCCAAACGGGAAACGTTTACGCAGGTTTGCCGATTCTCGCAGGATACAAGTGATTGGGCCTACCCAACCTACGTTCTACCCCTCACAACGCAATGCGGCTCCCGATGTCTTGGACATAGCGGTGATTCAAGGAATTGACTGTCCGGTCCATGTGTCCGCGCTAACGGAACTATCGTCCGATCATCTCCCCATCCTGATACACGTCGCTACCCAGCACGTCGTACGCAGAGATGTCAGGAAGGTGGTAGAATGGGATCGCTATGGCCCGGCGTTAAGTCGCCGATTGCCAGACGCGGGACCACTCGAAACCTTCCGCCAAGTCGACGAGGCAGTGGCCGCGTTTGACGAGGCAGTCGTATCTGCGATCGACGCGTCTTCCAGAATGAAGCCTGGCGTCACGCCCCACTGGCAGCGGATCCCAGAGGAGACGAGTGCTCTCGCTTGCGAGAGAAATCGCCTCCGGAGACGCTGGCAGCGGACCCGTGATCCGGCCGACAAGGCAGCGTACAACCGGGCGACCGGCATTTTACGTCGTGAAATGCAGGCCTACCGGAGACGCTGTTGGGAACTCGCCGTGGCCCAGGCAGGGGACGGATCGGACGAAAGTAGCCCTTACCGGATACCTTCGGCGTTGGTAGGGAAGAGGCGCCGGCCTCGCATCCCGGCCATTGCTGGACCTTTCGGTCAAATCCTGGCTCGCCCGGAGGCGAAGGCCGAGTACTTGGGCGCGTGTTTTGAGCGACAGTTCGCACCTAACCCGCCCATGGACTGGGACTTCGACGAAGAAGTCGAGAACGAAGTGGAAGACTTTCTGTCTCTTCCGATCACTACGGAGCCCGAACCCATTACTAGGGAAGAGGTCACAGATCGGCTCGTTGAACTCGTGCCAAGAAAAGCTCCTGGCCCGGACGGCGTCTCGAACGCCGCTCTTACTCGCCTCCCGGAGCGAGGAGTACTTTTCTTGGTCGCGCTGTTCAACGCGTGTCTTAGACTGGCCTATTTTCCCCAGAAATGGCGTAAGGCGACGGTTATAGTGATCCCGAAGCAGGGAAAGGACGCTTCCCGTCCCGGCAACCTCCGGCCAATTAGCCTACTGTCAGCCACGTCAAAGGTCCTCGAACGTCTCGTACAACGGAGAGTACTAGATCATCTACGAAATTTCGATGTACTGGTCCCCGAACAGTTCGGCTTCCGTGTGGGGCATTCCACCACTCATCAACTGATGAGACTGGTGGAATACATCACGGACGCCGGGTGTCGGAAAGAGCAGACTGTCGCCTGTTTCCTAGATGTGGAAAAGGCCTTTGATAGTGTCTGGCACGACGGGCTCTTGTTCAAGCTCCGGGAAATCCAGCTCCCAGATTGCTACCTTCGCTTGATTGCTAGCTTTCTGACGGAGAGGACTTTCTGCGTGCGAATAGACGACCACGTCTCTTCCGAGAGACGTATCACAGCCGGGGTACCTCAAGGTAGCGTGCTAGGGCCTCTCCTGTTCTCCGTGTATGTCAACGACGCACCCAGAGAGCCTGGAGTCCAGATGGCTTTGTTTGCCGACGACACGGCGGTCTATACCGCCGATCGGAACGCAGACTTTGCTATCCCACGACTTCAGCGCGCACTCGATGCGTATTCGACGTGGACGGAAAGCTGGAAAGTTGCCGTCAACGAAACCAAGAGCTCCGCGGTGCTATTCACAAAGCGCCGGAAAGAACCACGAGGCCGAGTGAGACTCGGTAGAACGTACCTGCCCTGGTCGAGGGAAGTTAAGTACCTCGGTGTCCACCTTGATCGTCGGCTCACCTGGCGTACCCACGCTGAGACGATGCGAAGGAAAGCGTCCGCTCGTCTCGCGCAACTGTTTCCGATACTTGCCAACAAGGCTATGACCCGCAAGCTGGGTAAGTTGATTGTCAACGCGTATCTGTTGCCGATCATTACCTACGCTCTTCCCGTCTGGGGTTACCTCGCAACCGTTCATAAAAGAAGGTTGCAAAGCGTTCTCGATAGAGGGCTTCGGCTAGCGGCCAAAGTCCCCTATCGGTTTTCTTCTCGTCTCCTGAGAAGAGGACTCGGTGTCCGCTCCTTGGATGACACCGCAAGGCGACTTGCACGTAAATTTTACGTCCGAGCTGCGAGGACCCAGACAAACCCTCTCATAGCTGGCCTTGGCAAGTACCGAATACGTCCAGGTGAATCTTGGAAACGGCCTCGACAAATACTGTACTAGTCGACCTAGTACGAGCATGTCGTTGTAACGACCAATAAAAATTAAATAATCAATATTCCGTCTGGACAGGACCACTAGGCAGGAGCCCCTCATAGGAGGCTCGGTACTAGGATACCATTGGGTCGTCTCACGACGCGCAACCCAACAGCTCTGACCACTTGGAAGAAAAGGAAGAAGGAAGAATGGAGAACGCAGGAGAAGCAGTGATGGACATCGACTGGGACAGCAGCGGGCTCTACATACCGCTGCCGAAAGAAGAGAACCGCAGCACGCCCGGAACAGCGGATGCCGAAGCCGAACATCACAGCGCGGCTCGGGCAGCGTACGCAAATGATTTAGCGTACCCGACAAACGGTCCTTTTAAGGGCCTAAAAAACTATAGTGTGTACGATTGGCGCCATTTGTCCTGTGACAATATATATCAATTAATATTCATAATGGCATAAAATGTAAGTGAATTGAATATTAACATAAATTGCAAAATTCCTGCCTGATTATGTATGAGTCAATGGTAGCAATAATCCCATTCATAAAAAGCAATTCACTAATCCATAAGTGTTGTATAGATTTCAAATAGGCTAGCCTTTTTGTCTTAGTAAGCACATTTATGGTTTTTTTTTTTTTTTTAAATTCATAACATATTCCCCCAGCAAAATATATTAAAATTACACACACAAGCACATACACAACATAATTAACACAACATCCCTCATTTCAGTACTAAATCCCTCATAAACCCATTTCAACTACCGTAAATGAATGCACAACAATATATATATATATATATATATATATATATATGTATAAATATAATTGACAGGGTAATCCGATAATCACAGCTCCTAAGCATAGATGTGCCTTGGTAATTAGCACCAGAGAATGTAAGTGACCGCCCAGAGACTCAACATACTAAACAACCCTGACTTTTATCATAAAAGCGCTAAGTATATGTGAAAAGGGAAAATAGTTTCTCAACTAAAGCATCAGACAGCCCCGTTACGTGATTAAAACTCTGCCATGACCGTATGACATGAAAGCACAAGAACTAACTCCCTAATGGTTTTAACTAGATGAAAAGGTAGAACTTACAGCAACCTGCGGATATGCGTGTGTGTGTGTGTAATTTTCTTACACATTATAAACAGTTATAATAGATTTCATTAGGTCTAATGCTGTAATGTTCACACATGCAGTAACATAACTGAACATGAGAGTTTGTGCCAAAGTATAACGGTTAAAACTTCATGAGTGAGCTTCTGGGAGCTTCCGTGCATTTACCATGTCGTTGAGATAGAAAATAGATAATTAGAATGTTCCCACCTGGATTGTCCTGTGTACTTAGTCAATATTGGCGCTGATCAGTAATGTCACGGTCGTATCACAAGTCCTGGGGCAGCGTAGCGTTGGAAGAGTGTCCGAACAGTTGTTCTCGACTGACGGCAATCGTGGCTAAAAGATCGTCTCTGCCAGGAGGGTGGATAGTTGTTCGTCACACCCGACACCCATCTCGCCCTTGTTCGAGCACCTGCGACATGTAATAGGTTGTAGAGGGTGTCATAAGGAAAAATCACGCCACATAGGCCGTCCGCATTAAGTTTCTAACACCAACTTTAAACATCAACAGCGCACACACACATCGCCACTAATTCATATTAATCAGTATTAAGCTCCCCAGCTGTGACTTATTTCGCTCATCTACCAATTACTTTTTAAGTATTTCGTTGAAAATATTCAAATTAATTAACTGCGTATTTCATAATTATTAATGACACAAAACACAGCTGAGTGCAAGATGCATTAGCATTTTCTTTATTGAAGTCAATTTGACCCAATACATTTACATTCATATTAATTTAATTTTTAATTGCGTTAACGCCCAAATTGAAAACTGCTCTACACGCACACACACAAGTATAGTTTATAATAGAAGCTGAAACACAAAAATATATTTGGGGTTAGAATATTTTTAGAACCAGACAACTTGTACATACCTGGAGCGGAACCTTATTCAGCCAACCACAGAAAAGTTGACGAAGTCCCGAACTGAAGAGTGCCACCAGTCGAGAGCAGATGACCAGGTTGAGGGTTCGAATAGAAATGAGACAGATTTAATGTGTCTGTCTACCCAAGAAAACTCTCGATGCAGGAATGTACAAAAACAGCTGGACGCGCCAACTGAATTTCGTAGCTACACAACAACTGTGTGCATAGCCGGACGGCGACGAACTGCCGTGGCCGTGCGTGACGTCAAAGCCGCTCGTTTTAAAAACACTTAGCCTTCGATGCCGAACCCAGTATGGCACACCCTCACCCCAAAAGGGCAACATGGTTGACCCAAAACAAAACCAGTCCTCAAGCACGACGGCTGCGGGAAACCTGGAAAATCTCAGATTCTAAATCGCTCTTGGTGGGTTCAGTTACTCAGGAAAACGAAAAAGCAGAAGGAAGAGGTGTGAGTCAGTGAGTGTGTGTCTGAAAGAGAAGGTGTAAATGTGCGTCCTGCATGCTCACCGGGCCCTGGTCCGCATGCAGATATAAGGAACAGAATAGAACAGGAGAAAGACAAGAATTGCTGCGCCAGCTCTGAGTACTGATCACCAAGGCCTCCTAAACTCAACAACAGAGACCCAGGACCATTAACACTATTCCTCCCTTCCCAGGACTGAAAATCTCTACCACACTGCGACCATCCCCCACGCGAGTCCTCTCCTCCATGCCAAACTCTCGGGACCGCCCCAACACGTCACCCTCTCCGGTGACCACCACCTAACTCTCCTGGTACTCACATATTCACGCCCGAAGGCTAACAAGGTGCTACAAACCTTGATATGCGAGTACCCTTCGAGAACCGTCCACCTCGTGGACCGACCAGCCATGTGAAGCAAACAAGGCATCCTCCATCCTTGACACATGACTGGCCCACCTCCCCACACTAGGGTGGGCGGACCCGATTCACAAGGCAGAGAAGACTGCGCAGAGGGCACGCGAACATCAATCCTATTTCTTAACTTTCCAAAAGCAGCTTAACTAGCAAGGGGGGGGGTTTACTTTTCCACCATCTAAACAAACCACACTTAATCCTAAACTGACACACCAGAGAAATCAAACGAGGAATGCGGCATGGACCATTAAGTTTTCTTGCAACACTTGGATTCCAATTAAACTAATTTGAAATAATTTGCAAGTCCCAACACCAGCTGACATGTCTGTAGCCACACCAAGTTTCATTTAAGAAAATAAATGCAAGTCCCCAGATTCTAAAATTTCTCAAGTTCAAAAGAAAAAAAAATAAGGCAGAAATAATACCTACTACCTACCTAGAATCATAACCACGCTCTGATCAATCATTTGAAACCCCCCTTTATTTTATAATTTTTTTTTGTAATTTTTTTTTTGAAATTTTTTTTAATTTAATTTTTTTTTTATTAAGTTTTTTTTTGTAAAGGGGAGAGACATCATATTTAGAACTAGGTGGAAAACCTAGAGGAAGCAAAAGTGTACAAGGCCCAATTACAATTACAGACATGTCCCCCCAGGTGAATGACAGGACTTGCAAATGAAAAAGTCTTTTAACCAACAAGCGTATTCTTTATTAAGCCTGCAAAATGTTACATGAGATGACAAGTCATCGATTGCACAAGCACAAAATTAACGGCAGGATTATATATATATATATATATCAATTAATATTCATAATGGCATAAAATGTAAGTGAATTGAATATTAACATAAATTGCAAAATTCCTGCCTGATTATGTATGAGTCAATGGTAGAAATAATCTCATTCATAAAAAGCAATTCACTAATCCATAAGTGTTGTATAGATTTCAAAGAGGCTAGCCTTTTTGTCTTAGTAAGCACATTTATGGTTTTTTTTTTTTTTTTTAAATTAATAACATATTCCCCCAGCAAAATATATTAAAATTACACACACAAGCACATACACAACATAATTAACACAACATCCCTCATTTCAGTACTAAGTCCCTCATAAACCCATTTCAACTACCGTAAATGAATGCACAACAATATATATATATATATATATATATATATATATATATATATATTGTAACGGTACATAACCCGGTCCCAATAAAGTAAGTCATGAGAGTGAAAGTCAGAAATGGGTAGAACTAAAGCTCGCTCAAAATTTAATTATATCACTCCACATAATAAACAATTCGAGTGGTATATAGTGCGAAGTGAGTTCTAGTGTACCCATTGAGGTGAAAAACCATAGTGAAACTAATATATTACTAAACTGTGCTGTATGTTTTGGATAGGATAAAACTATGGAAGTAGTATGTAATAATACTGATTGATTATTGTGATTTTATTTATTTATTGTAATTTATATTGTATGAACCACAATTTGTTATACCCAAGTTAATATTATATTGTTTCAAATAATTATGTTAGATTGTAAGAAAACCCAGGGTTTAATTTTAAAGGACATAAAAATTGTAACTACCAAAGTTAATATAAAATTAAAATAATCCTATGAAGGAAAAGACAACAGGAAGTAGTACCGGGTATGAACACTATTCGAGACTAAATAAATAATATATAAATTTATTTAATGATAATAAAATGATAAAATATTTATATAGAATGTCATAAAAAAATTAACCAAAACATATTATGTAAATTAAATTAGTAAAGAAACCGGAATGGAAAGTAATTATTTTTTACATAAATAAAATATAAATTTATAATAATCACAAACTGCCTACATAATAAAAATACTATGTGTTACTAAGAGTGATGGAAAATAACAAGTATTGTTAATAAGAATAAAATTTTGAACTGAACGAGAGTTGTTGAAGAACCGATGCAACAAAAATTATAAAAAAATAACCTTTTTTGGACGTTGGAGGAGGCGAAATTCACGCAAGAGTAATAAGCAAAGTGAATACTAACTAATTATACCAGAGGAATCCTAATTAAATGGTGATATACCTTAAAAACCAGTGGATGAAAACATTCTGAGGATCCAATATAGTTCGGCCTACTTCTAGTAGAAAATAAAAAAAATACTCGAAAGAAGAGGAAATAATAACGCAAGACGTACCTCATCACAGAATAAAACTTCAACCCAGTAAGGACAACACGGAGCGAGGTAATATAAACATTTTTCGTAATAAATCCAGAAGAAAACTCGGTTTTTAATAGTGAAATAGAACAAAAAAAAATATTAATTGTATCATATGTTTATTTCAAAAGTAAACAAATACATGCTGCTCTCTTACGGCAGTTCCGGAAACTACGTAATATCTGAAAATTAAACCAAATTATTTATTAATTTCTTATATTTGTAAAGCGTAGCATTTAGCCATTTCTGACACTCTCATAACACAAAGAATTCACCCTGAACCCTGGGGAATTAATAAGAATTATGTAATAACTGATGTATTTTATTATAGCGTAATATTGGTTAAATAACAACATATATGTTTTGTTCTTTAGACAGATCTATGTTTACTCGGTAAAGGCGAGAGGATGTTTTCTTTTTAAAAAGATTAATTGTGATACCTATACTTTGGTGGCTGGAGACAAAAGTCAATAATCAATAAAGCAATATTATTGAAAATTAATATTGAATTATAACGTGTTATAATTTATTGTAGTGGGTAGTTAATGAAAATTTCAGCACAACATACAGAAGGAATCGTCACAACAGAGGGGCAAATTTGATACTTACTCTCTCTTCTGCATAAGGCTGAACAAATTACCTCCTTGACCCCAAATCACACACTCTCGATTTCTTTTAGATTGAGTAAAACAAGATAAACGAAATCCTTTATTTATACCGTTTAAAACGTCAGTTAGTATAATTCAAAAGTGACGCATACTGCGTGAGGCATATAATAACACTTTCGCAAGTGCACACCTCACATTAAGCGGTACGTTACAAAATGGCGCTCAACGTAAAAGGGCGGTAATTAGAAAAGAATTTCGATATTTAATAAAAAAGATATATAAAAAAATCTAATTATCGTTGGCAGTTATGAGAAAACAAGAAATGCCTAATACCCGAGGCCAATCGAAGAAGAGGGCAGAAGAAAAGAGATTGAAGAAGGTGGACAGGAACAAGAAATAGAATTAGTTACGGACAGTGAAATGGACCAACAGACAGGTGATACAGAAGAAACCGAAGTAGTTATGGATACGGAAACGGAAATAATAGAAGAGGATGCCCAAGGGGATCAACCAGATAAATCCAACCAAAAAGAAGATATAAGCATACAGGAGATGTTAAGAATTATAATGGAAGAAAATAAAGAAAATTTTAGGAGACGGGAGGAAGCCTTGAAACAAACCAATGAGGAAAATAAGGAGAATTTTAAGAAGCAGGAGGAACAAAATAGACAGACCAATGAGAAAATAGATAGCATTCAGGAAAATTTAGTCAAACAACTAAATGAAAAAATAGAAACCATTCATGGAAATATCAAACAAACCATGAATGAACAATACAATGAACTGAAAGAAACTATTGAAGGACAAAGAGAAGAGATGAATGCAAAATTTGAAGAGAATAATGAGAATTTAAAACAAATCGAGGGTAAGATGGAGAGTTTCAACAAGGAATTAAGAGAAAATTTAGAAGGTAAAATTGAACTGGTCAATAATACGTTAAGCCAAAGAGTAGAGGCATATAAGGAAGAGGCAGAGAAGAAATTAGTAGAAACTAACCAAAGATTAGATACAACTGAAGAGAAGATGGAACTAATTAAAATTGGAGTTGAGGCAAGAATGGAAAAAGAAGAACAAGATAACCAAGTTCGTGTAATGGCCATACGACAAGAAAATAATGACCAGTTAGATAGCATTAAAAGCAGTCTAAACTGTAAATTTTCAGAGTTTCATAAAACTGTAGAGAATGTAAAAAATCAATGTGATATCCAAGCAGAGAAATTAGATAGTTTGCAACAAATACAAACCAATTTTCAATGTGATGTAGATAGAATAAGCGCTAGATCTGCATGCAGCAGTCATCATGTTTATCCAGACAATAAGGAAAGTGTAAACTTTCGGGATTATCGCAGAAACCCACTTGAATTTTTAGGGAGAGTAGATGAAATTTTGAACAGATCAAAGGAGAATAGATGGAATATGATAAAAGGTCTATTAGACGAATCGTTCAAAAATATCAATGATAAATTGGTGGACAGCAATTAGGAACGAGGTGTGTGATTATGAGGATTTCAAAACTATGTTCAAACTTAAGTACTGGTCAGAATCAGTACAAAACATTATTAGGGACGATATCTGTCATGGTAGGTATGACCGTACAGCGGGACAAACACCTACTGCTTACTTTTTAGGGAAGGTGTGTATCGCCAAGTATTTAGACCCTAAGATACCTGAAGAGTGTCTGGTGACCAAAATGGCGTATCATTTTGAAGAAAAGATCATCAGTGCACGCTTGAGTGGACAAATCAAAACTATTGGAGGCATGGAAACGCTGCTAGAAAATTATGAACAGGAATCTTATTATAGGAGAAGTAGATGGAGGTCAGGGAATACCGAGGAGCGGAGGAATGAACCACCAAGAGAAAATAGGCCCCGAGTTAATTATGTACATGCTAACAACAGTTATTTCAATAACAGATATCGCGGAAGATGGTCTAATAATAATCGACCGAATTACAGACAGGATTATTATCATAGAGACGAAGGTACATCAAGGAGTATGAACATCGATCAACCTAGATCCAGAGAGAGGGATGAAGAAAGGATACCGATAAACAACATTCAACATAATGAAAATGTTGAAGCAACCAATGGTAATGATATAAATAGGGGAAACGGGTACCAGCAGTGAGAAGATGTGATTGCCCATCACTGCTAGAAACAACAGGGCACAGAATTTACCATACACCCAATTATAATAATAATTTGAATAAACCAATAACCATTATCAAAAATAATTTTCTAAAAAATATACAATCCGAGTTAATGGAAGAAAGAGTAATCAAAGAGTCATCACCGAACAATGACATAGTCTATATACAATTAAAATTAAATGGAGTGTCAGCAGAGGCCATGATTGATACAGGGGCCAATATTTCAATTATTGATCAATTAGAATTAGATCGTATTACTGAGTTAACTACTGAGAGAATACCTACTTTACCAATTAACAATTTAACAATTGTTGGTGCTACCGGGAAACAAAATAAAACAATCAAAAAACAAGTGTCTTTGAATGTTACCACTAATGTAATAGGAATACCTATGGGATTTTTAGTAGCGAAAGGGCTACCGTTTAGGGTGTTAATAGGGTGTGATATGCTACGGCGACACACTGCAATTATAAATCTGGCCAGGGGTATAGTAACCTTGAGCACAGAAAATGGTGAGTTAACGGCTGAGATAATTGGTAGCCAAAGTGCCCCTCAGTGTCCGAGCTCATTTTTTGTTAGGGAGAATAATAGATTAACCCTAGGTAATAATATAGAAGTAACAGAATCAAAGATTTGGAAAGAGAAGATAGAAGAAATAATGGAGTTTCAGAATAGGCAGGCACCGGAAATAATTAGTATAGAACAGAAACAACAACTTATAAAAATTTATAATAAATATAAACCAGTATTCTCAGAATCACCAGGAAAGGCTAAAAACTTCTTGTGTGAACTAAAATTTAAAGAAAATGTAAATTTTAATAAACGATCATACCCTATTGCTCAAGCTTTGAAAGAGGCAGCAAGGAAAGAAATTCAAAGAATGATATTAGAAGACATAATTGAAAGAAGTAACTCTCCATATACTAGCCCATTGGTGGCTATACCGAAGAAAGATGGTCAAGTTAGACTATGTCTCGATGCTCGGGAGTTGAATAAAATGCTCATTAACGATCGCACGTCTCCAGGTGAGATTGAGGAGATTATGAAGAGATTTTTTGGATGCAAGTACATGAGTACTTGGGATGCAGTCTGTGGATACTGGCAAATAGAATTACACCCTAACAGCAGACAATATGTTGCTTTCATATTCGAAGGACGAAATTATCATTTTAAGCGTTTGCCTTTTGGATTGGTAAATTCTGTGGCTGTGTTCATTCAATGCATGGACCAAATTTTGGGTAAGGAAGTTTTAGATTTTACTACAATATATGTGGATGACATACTAATTACGTCTTGTACTTGGGAGGAGCATTGTAACCGAGTGGAAACAGTGTTAGATAAACTTTTGCAACATAATATAACTTTAAAACTGGATAAATCTAAGTTTATCACCCATGAACTACCATTTTTAGGGTTCATTTTATCTGCTACTGGAATTAAACCATCTCCTGAAAAAGTAAAGGCTATTCAAGATTTTCCCAAACCCAGAAACTTGAAACAATTACAATCCTTTTTGGGGATATGCAACTATTATAGAAAATTTCAACAGAGTTATTCAGAAATAACAGCTCAATTTCAATATTTACTTTCAAAGAAAAACAAGTGGAAATGGGAAGAAAGTGAAGATAATAATTTCCAGATAGTAAAAAATAAATTTCTTGACTGCATCATGTTACATCACCCAAATTTTAATAAACGTTTTTTCATAAATTGTGATGCTAGTAACATTAGCCTTGGGAGTGAGCTATATCAGGAAGATGAAGAAGGAAATCATGGAGTTATCAGTTTTGCAAGTAGAGTACTAAGCAGTTGTGAGAGAAACTATACAGTAACTGAAAAAGAACTGCTGAGTGTTGTGTTCTCATGTATAAAATTTCGAACATTTATTTTGGGATACCCAGTGACTATCAGAACTGATCACAGATCAATTTCATTTTTAAAGAATTGTAAACTTAATCACGGCAGACTTACTAGATGGGCATTAATACTTCAAGAATATAATTTAGACTGGGAATATATTCCAGGTAAGAAGAATGTAATAGCAGACCGATTATCCCGGATTAACCTTGAAAAAGGAACTTGTGAAATAGAACCAGAAAGCATTGGAAAAATATATCAGATAATTAAGATGGCAAAGGAGTTACAAGATATAATTAATAAAATAAAAATCGATCAACAAAGTGACAATAAATTAACAAAAATTAAGGAAAGAATATTACAACATGACCCTATAATAATGACATTTTTTTGTGTTTATGAAGAGATCCTTTTTATTCGTCCTACCATTAAGGATCATGTCTGGAAGATATATGTACCAGCAGCAACAGAAGTAGCATTGATTCAAGATTATCATGAAAGGTATGGCCATATGGGATCACTTAAGGTTATTAAAGCTTTATCTGAACATTGTTACGTGAAAGCTATAAATAGAAGAGTAAGAGAGATAGTGAAAACCTGTAACATTTGTCAGCTTGTAAAAGTAAATAATGAGAAGAAAACAGGCACCATGATTACTATAACATCTAATAAAAAACTTGAAAAGATTTTTTTTGGATATCTGCGGACCTTTTCCCAGAAGTGGAGGAAGACATAGATATAAATATATCATCATATTATTTGATCATTATACGAAATACACAAAACTCTACGCTATTAGTAGAGCTACAACGAAGAAAATTCTAGAAGTAATTATAAAAAAATACTTACCTGAGGTGGGAAGACCGGAAATGATTATAACGGATCATGGAACGCAATTTCGGGGGAAAAGGTGGAAGGAAGAATTGAGAAATTGGCAAATAAGAACGTACAAGACATCCGTGTACCACCCTAGTAGCAATCCTGCTGAGCGTGTATTAAGGGAAGTTGGCAGAATTCTACGCACCTATTGTCATCAAGAACATAAAAACTGGAGTCAGTATATTGAACCAGCCGAGACTTTTCTTAATTGGTCATACCATGACACTATCGGTACTAGCCCTTATCAAATAATGTTTGATAAACCACCACCAAGAGAAATTATGTCATTGATAAATTTCCCTCCAGGAGAGAGAGTAGAATTCGACCAAGTGGAAATGCACAACAGAGTGTTACATAAAGTGGAACTTCAACAAAAAAGGGAGCAGGTAAAAAGGAGAAGATTGGATACATACCAGTTGGGAGATAAAGTACTAATAAAAAATAGACAACTACCCAGTTCTATAGAGGGTATGGCCCGGAAGCTATTGCTACTTTATACTGGCCCTTACCTCATAACCCAGGTGAAGGGTAATAATACTTACGAAATTAAAACAATTACCAATAATAAAATAAAGGGAGTGTATAATCAGTCGGAAATGAAACACTATTATGAAAACAAAGTCCAGACCATTAGGAGACTTGAACAAATCAACAATTTATTTCTATCAACGAGTTGAACTAAAATAAATTTGTTCTAGTGGGGGGGTTTTATGTAACGGTACATAACCCGGTCCCAATAAAGTAAGTCATGAGAGTGAAAGTCAGAAATGGGTAGAACTAAAGCTCGCTCAAAATTTAATTATATCACTCCACATAATAAACAATTCGAGTGGTATATAGTGCGAAGTGAGTTCTAGTGTACCCATTGAGGTGAAAAACCAAAGTGAAACTAATATATTACTAAACTGTGCTGTATGTTTTGGATAGGATAAAACTATGGAAGTAGTATGTAATAATACTGATTGATTTTTGTGATTTTATTTATTTATTGTAATTTATATTGTATGAACCACAATTTGTTATACCCAAGTTAATATTATATTGTTTCAAATAATTATGTTAGATTGTAAGAAAACCCAGGGTTTAATTTTAAAGGACATAAAAATTGTAACTACCAAAGTTAATATAAAATTAAAATAATCCTATGAAGGAAAAGACAACAGGAAGTAGTACCGGGTATGAACACTATTCGAGACTAAATAAATAATATATAAATTTATTTAATGATAATAAAATGATAAAATATTTATATAGAATGTCATAAAAAAATTAACCAAAACATATTATGTAAATTAAATTAGTAAAGAAACCGGAATGGAAAGTAATTATTTTTTACATAAATAAAATATAAATTTATAATAATCACAAACTGCCTACATAATAAAAATACTATGTGTTACTAAGAGTGATGGAAAATAACAAGTATTGTTAATAAGAATAAAATTTTGAACTGAACGAGAGTTGTTGAAGAACCGATGCGACAAAAATTATAAAAAAATAACCTTTTTTGGACGTTGGAGGAGGCGAAATTCACGCAAGAGTAATAAGCAAAGTGAATACTAACTAATTATACCAGAGGAATCCTAATTAAATGGTGATATACCTTAAAAACCAGTGGATGAAAACATTCTGAGGATCCAATATAGTTCGGCCTACTTCTAGTAGAAAATAAAAAAAATACTCGAAATGAAGAGGAAATAATAACGCAAGACGTACCTCATCACAGAATAAAACTTCAACCCAGTAAGGACAACACGGAGCGAGGTAATATAAACATTTTTCGTAATAAATCCAGAAGAAAACTCGGTTTTTAATAGTGAAATAGAACAAAAAAAAATATTAATTGTATCATATGTTTATTTCAAAAGTAAACAAATACATGCTGCTCTCTTACGGCAGTTCCGGAAACTACGTAATATCTGAAAATTAAACCAAATTATTTATTAATTTCTTATATTTGTAAAGCGTAGCATTTAGCCATTTCTGACACTCTCATAACACAAAGAATTCACCCTGAACCCTGGGGAATTAATAAGAATTATGTAATAACTGATGTATTTTATTATAGCGTAATATTGGTTAGATAACAACATATATGTTTTGTTCTTTAGACAGATCTATGTTTACTCGGTAAAGGCGAGAGGATGTTTTCTTTTTAAAAAGATTAATTGTGATACCTATACTTTGGTGGCTGGAGACAAAAGTCAATAATCAATAAAGCAATATTATTGAAAATTAATATTGAATTATAACGTGTTATAATTTATTGTAGTGGGTAGTTAATGAAAATTTTAGCACAACATACAGAAGGAATCGTCACAACAGAGGGGCAAATTTGATACTTACTCTCTCTTCTGCATAAGGCTGAACAAATTACCTCCTTGACCCCAAATCACACACTCTCGATTTCTTTTAGATTGAGTAAAACAAGATAAACGAAATCCTTTATTTATACTGTTTAAAACGTCAGTTAGTATAATTCAAAAGTGACGCATACTGCGTGAGGCATATAATAACACTTTCGCAAGTGCACACCTCACATTAAGCGGTACGTTACAATATGTATAAATATAATTGACAGGGTAATCCGATAATCACAGCTCCTAAGCATAGATGTGCCTTGGTAATTAGCACCAGAGAATGTAAGTGACCGCCCAGAGACTCAACATACTAAACAACCCTGACTTTTATCATAAAAGCGCTAAGTATATGTCAAAAGGGAAAATAGTTTCTCAACTAAAGCATCAGACAGCCCCGTTACGTGATTAAAACTCTGCCATGACCGTATGACATGAAAGCACAAAAACTAACTCCCTAATGGTTTTAACTAGATGAAAAGGTAGAACTTACAGCAACCTGCGGATATGCGTGTGTGTGTGTAATTTTCTTACACATTATAAACAGTTATAATAGATTTCATTAGGTCTAATGCTGTAATGTTCACACATGCAGTAACATAACTGAACATGAGAGTTTGTGCCAAAGTATAACGGTTAAAACTTCATGAGTGAGCTTCTGGGAGCTTCCGTGCATTCACCATGTCGTTGAGATAGAAAATAGATAATTAGAATGTTCCCACCTGGATTGTCCTGTGTACTTAGTCAATATTGGCGCTGATCAGTAATGTCACGGTCGTATCACAAGTCCTGGGGCAGCGTAGCGTTGGAAGAGTGTCCGAACAGTTGTTCTCGACTGACGGCAATCGTGGCTAAAAGATCGTCTCTGCCAGGAGGGTGGATAGTTGTTCGTCACACCCGACACCCATCTCGCCCTTGTTCGAGCACCTGCGACATGTAATAGGTTGTAGAGGGTGTCATAAGGAAAAATCACGCCACATAGGCCGTCCGCATTAAGTTTCTAACACCAACTTTAAACATCAACAGCGCACACACACATCGCCACTAATTCATATTAATCAGTATTAAGCTCCCCAGCTATGACTTATTTCGCTCATCTACCAATTACTTTTTAAGTATTTCGTTGAAAATATTCAAATTAATTAACTGCGTATTTCATAATTATTAATGACACAAAACACAGTTGAGTGCAAGATGCATTAGCATTTTCTTTATTGAAGTCAATTTGACCCAATACATTTACATTCATATTAATTTAATTTTTAATTGCGTTAACGCCCAAATTGAAAACTGCTCTACACGCACACACACAAGTATAGTTTATAATAGAAGCTGAAACACAAAAATATATTTGGGGTTAGAATATTTTTAGAACCAGACAACTTGTACATACCTGGAGCGGAACCTTATTCAGCCAACCACAGAAAAGTTGACGAAGTCCCGAACTGAAGAGTGCCACCAGTCGAGAGCAGATGACCAGGTTGAGGGTTCAAATAGAAATGAGACAGATTTAATGTGTCTGTCTACCCAAGAAAACTCTCGATGCAGGAATGTACAAAAACAGCTGGACGCGCCAACTGAATTTCATAGCTACACAACAACTGTGTGCATAGCCGGACGGCGACGAACTGCCGTGGCCGTGCGTGACGTCAAAGCCGCTCGTTTCAAAAACACTTAGCCTTCGATGCCGAACCAAGTACGGCACACCCTCACCCCAAAAGGGCAACATGGTTGACCCAAAACAAAACCAGTCCTCAAGCACGACGGCTGCGGGAAACCTGGAAAATCTCAGATTCTAAATCGCTCTTGGTGGGTTCAGTTACTCAGGAAAACGAAAAAGCAGAAGGAAGAGGTGTGAGTCAGTGAGTGTGTGTCTGAAAGAGAAGGTGTAAGTGTGCGTCCTGCATGCTCGCCGGGCCCTGGTCCGCATGCAGATATAAGGAACAGAATAGAACAGGAGAAAGACAAGAATTGCTGCGCCAGCTCTGAGTACTGATCACCAAGGCCTCCTAAACTCAACAACAGAGACCCAGGACCATTAACACTATTCCTCCCTTCCCAGGACTGAAAATCTCTACCACACTGCGACCATCCCCCACGCGAGTCCTCTCCTCCATGCCAAACTCTCGGGACCGCCCCAACACGTCACCCTCTCCGGTGACCATCACCTAACTCTCCTGGTACTCACATATTCACGCCCGAAGGCTAACAAGGTGCTACAAACCTTGATATGCGAGTACCCTTCGAGAACCGTCCACCTCGTGGACCGACCAGCCATGTGAAGCAAACAAGGCATCCTCCATCCTTGACACATGACTGGCCCACCTCCCCACACTAGGGTGGGCGGACCCGATTCACAAGGCAGAGAAGACTGCGCAGAGGGCACGCGAACATCAATCCTATTTCTTAACTTTTCAAAAGCAGCTTAACTAGCAAGGGGGGGTTTACTTTTCCACCATCTAAACAAACCACACTTAATCCTAAACTGACACACCAGAGAAATCAAACGAGGAATGCGGCATGGACCAAAACCAAAACCAAACCAAAATCAAAATCAACCACTATGACCAGGGAAACAACAGGACGTAACTTCGCCATCTTACTTTTAGAACAGGGGAAACTGACGATCTCGACAATCTAAGGTCACTCTCCAACTTTCTAACCTTCTCGTATTACTTGTATTACTTCCGTCTCAGGCAACCCCAACCTTAATATGCGGGCAGCTTTCCATATATCATGCACGAAGTCCCCCAATGCCTCTCCGTTGGCCTGTAGGCGATAGAATAAAACTAACTTAAGCTGGGAACGTCGTCGATGGGGTATGAAGAAATCCAACACTTCCCCATGGAAAGTGTCAACACTGCAGCCCTGACGCAGAGTGTTGGTGACCAGACCGGCCAATGAACCCCGGCAATATGGGTATATAAGGGACAAGACATCCTCATTGGACACCCCCGGGAAATCTGCCAACTGCAGGACCAGGTCCAAGAAGACCAACAACCTGTCCTCATCTACTCCATCCAACACCGAAAGTTTCTGGAGAATCCCTGAAAAGGGGTGGGGCAATTCCTGGTAACATACCGTCGCCAGAGTTGCACAATACGCAAACACAACAATAAAACTTAAATCCAAATGAAACACCTAACACAAACTTAACCTACAAAACATAATGACAAAGAATCCGGAAAAAACTCAAGTACTCTTCTTCCTTTGAGTCGCTCCAGAATGCTCTAGCGATGCGACGAGATGGGTGTGATAAAGGCAGAGAAACAGCCATGCAAAATGCTCAGAAGAGAACATGACACAAAACAACAAAACTGACTCACTAAATACAATCCACAAAGTACACATAAAATTCAATGTAATCGAAAATATAAACTATCACATCCATGACATTTGGTCGGACCATGACCGCATTTAGAATACACGATACAGCAACGCAACGCCCTCAATAAACAAGTACTATATAACGGGGATGCTATAAAACACGTTGTCTAATCCATGAAACAAATCACAATCAAAATCAACAAGTACTGACGGCCCTCATCACGTCCAAAATCTGCTTGAGCTCCAGGGTATGTCCAAGTGAAATCAATCAGCACTCATTCATTAAAGAAAATCAATCACCTTCTTATAACCCCTTTTCAAAATTCATCTTACACTCAACATCACAAAATAATTACTTAAACACTAACACATATTAAATCATTTTAAACTTCATCAACCCCTTATTCATTTTATAAAATATGCTATTTTTCTGGTTATTCATTCCATTAATTCGTTACCCTACCATTAAGTTTTCTTGCAACACTTGGATTCCAATTAAACTAATTTGAAATAATTTGCAAGTCCCAACACCAGCTGACATGTCTGTAGCCACACCAAGTTTCATTTCAGGAAAATAAATGCAAGTCCCCAGATTCTAAAATATCTCAAGTTCAAAAGAAAAAAAAATAAGGCAGAAATAATACCTACTACCTACCTAGAATCATAACCACGCTCTGATCTATCATTTGAAACCCCCCTTTATTTTATAAGTTTTTTTTTTGTAATTTTTTTTGAATTTTTTTTTAATTTAATTTTTTTTTTTATTAAGTTTTTTTTTGTAAAGGGGAGAGACATCATATTTAGAACTAGGTGGAAAACCTAGAGGAAGCAAAAGTGTACAAGGCCCAATTACAATTACAGACATGTCCCCCCAGGTGAATGACAGGACTTGCAAATGAAAAAGTCTTTTAACCAACAAGCGTATTCTTTATTAAGCCTGCAAAATGTTACATGAGATGACAAGTCATCGATTGCACAAGCACAAAATTAACGGCAGGATTATATATATATATATATCAATTAATATTCATAATGGCATAAAATGTAAGTGAATTGAATATTAACATAAATTGCAAAATTCCTGCCTGATTATGTATGAGTCAATGGTAGCAATAATCTCATTCATAAAAAGCAATTCACTAATCCATAAGTGTTGTATAGATTTCAAATAGGCTAGCCTTTTTGTCTTAGTAAGCACAATTATGGTTTTTTTTTTTTTTTTTTTTAATTCATAACATATTCCCCCAGCAAAATATATTAAAATTACACACACAAGCACATACACAACATAATTAACACAACATCCCTCATTTCAGTACTAAATCCCTCATAAACCCATTTCAACTACCGTAAATGAATGCACAACAATATATATATATATATATATATATATATATATATATAAATATAATTGACAGGGTAATCCGATAATCACAGCTCCTAAGCATAGATGTGCCTTGGTAATTAGCACCAGAAAATGTAAGTGACCGCCCAGAGACTCAACATACTAAACAACCCTGACTTTTATCATAAAAGCGCTAAGTATATGTGAAAAGGGAAAATAGTTTCTCAACTAAAGCATCAGACAGCCCCCGTTACGTGATTAAAACTCTGCCATGACCGTATGACATGAAAGCACAAGAACTAACTCCCTAATGGTTTTAACTAGATGAAAAGTAGAACTTACAGCAACCTGCGGATATGCGTGTGTGTGTGTAATTTTCTTACACATTATAAACAGTTATAATAGATTTCATTAGGTCTAATGCTGTAATGTTCACACATGCAGTAACATAACTGAACATGAGAGTTTGTGCCAAAGTATAACGGTTAAAACTTCATGAGTGAGCTTCTGGGAGCTTCCGTGCATTCACCATGTCGTTGAGATAGAAAATAGATAATTAGAATGTTCCCACCTGGATTTTCCGGTGTACTTAGTCAATATTGGCGCTGATCAGTAATGTCACGGTCGTATCACAAGTCCTGGGGCAGCGTAGCGTTGGAAGAGTGTCCGAACAGTTGTTCTCGACTGACGGCAATCGTGGCTAAAAGATCGTCTCTGCCAGGAGGGTGGACAGTTGTTCGTCACACCCGACACCCATCTCGCCCTTGTTCGAGCACCTGCGACATGTAATAGGTTGTAGAGGGTGTCATAATGAAAAATCACGCCACATAGGCCGTCCGCATTAAGTTTCTAACACCAACTTTAAACATCAACAGCGCACACACACATCGACACTAATTCATATTAATCAGTATTAAGCTCCCCAGCTGTGACTTATTTCGCTCATCTACCAATTACTTTTTAAGTATTTCGTTGAAAATATTCAAATTAATTAACTGCGTATTTCATAATTATTAATGACACAAAACACAGCTGAGTGCAAGATGCATTAGCATTTTCTTTATTGAAGTCAATTTGACCCACTACATTTACATTCATATTAATTTAATTTTTAATTGCGTTAACGCCCAAATTGAAAACTGCTCTACACGCACACACACAAGTATAGTTTATAATAGAAGCTGAAACACAAAAATATATTTGGGGTTAGAATATTTTTAGAACCAGACAACTTGTACATACCTGGAGCGGAACCTTATTCAGCCAACCACAGAAAAGTTGACGAAGTCCCGAACTGAAGAGTGCCACCAGTCGAGAGCAGATGACCAGGTTGAGGGTTCAAATAGAAATGAGACAGATTTAATGTGTCTGTCTACCCAAGAAAACTCTCGATGCAGGAATGTACAAAAACAGCTGGATGCGCCAACTGAATTTCGTAGCTACACAACAACTGTGTGCATAGCCGGACGGCGACGAACTGCCGTGGCCGTGCGTGACGTCAAAGCCGCTCGTTTTAAAAACACTTAGCCTTCGATGCCGAACCCAGTACGGCACACCCTCACCCCAAAAGGGCAACATGGTTGACCCCAAACAAAACCAGTCCTCAAGCACGACGGCTGCGGGAAACCTGGAAAATCTCAGATTCTAAATCGCTCTTGGTGGGTTCAGTTACTCAGGAAAACGAAAAAGCAGAAGGAAGAAGTGTGAGTCAGTGAGTGTGTGTCTGAAAGAGAAGGTGTAAGTGTGCGTCCTGCATGCTTGCCGGGCCCTGGTCCGCATGCAGATATAAGGAACAGAATAGAACAGGAGAAAGACAAGAATTGCTGCGCCAGCTCTGAGTACTGATCACCAAGGCCTCCTAAACTCAACAACAGAGACCCAGGACCATTAACACTATTCCTCCCTTCCCAGGACTGAAAATCTCTACCACACTGCGACCATCCCCCACGCGAGTCCTCTCCTCCATGCCAAACTCTCGGGACCGCCCCAACACGTCACCCTCTCCGGTGACCACGACCTATCTCTCCTGGTACTCACATATTCACGCCCGAAGGCTAACAAGGTGCTACAAACCTTGATATGCGAGTACCCTTCGAGAACCGTCCACCTCGTGGACCGACCAGCCATGTGAAGCAAACAAGGCATCCTCCATCCTTGACACATGACTGGCCCACCTCCCCACACTAGGGTGGGCGGACCCGATTCACAAGGCAGAGAAGACTGCGCAGAGGGCACGCGAACATCAATCCTATTTCTTAACTTTTCAAAAGCAGCTTAACTAGCAAGGGGGGGAGTTTACTTTTCCACCATCTAAACAAACCACACTTAATCCTAAACTGACACACCAGAGAAATCAAACGAGGAATGCGGCATGGACCAAAACCAAAACCAAACCAAAATCAAAATCAACCACTATGACCAGGGAAACAACAGGACGTAACTTCGCCATCTTACTTTTAGAACAGGGGAAACTGACGATCTCGACAATCTAAGGTCACTCTCCAACTTTCTAACCTTCTCGTATTACTTGTATTACTTCCGTCTCAGGCAACCCCAACCTTAATATGCGGGCAGCTTTCCATATATCATGCACGAAGTCCCCCAATGCCTCTCCGTTGGCCTGTAGGCGATAGAATAAAACTAACTTAAGCTGGGAACGTCGTCGATGGGGTATGAAGAAATCCAACACTTCCCCATGGAAAGTGTCAACACTGCAGCCCTGACGCAGAGTGTTGGTGACCAGACCGGCCAATGAACCCCGGCAATATGGGTATATAAGGGACAAGACATCCTCATTGGACACCCCCGGGAAATCTGCCAACTGCAGGACCAGGTCCAAGAAGACCAACAACCTGTCCTCATCTACTCCATCCAACACCGAAAGTTTCTGGAGAATCCCTGAAACGGGGTGGGGCAATTCCTGGTAACATACCGTCGCCAGAGTTGCACAATACGCAAACACAACAATAAAACTTAAATCCCAATGAAACACCTAACACAAACTTAACCTACAAAACATAATGACAAAGAATCCGGAAAAAACTCAAGTACTCTTCTTCCTTTGAGCCGCTCCAGAATGCTCTAGCGATGCGACGAGATGGGTGTGATAAAGGCAGAGAAACAGCCATGCAAAATGCCCAGACGAGAACACGACACAAAACAACAAAACTGACTCACTAAATACAATCCACAAAGTACACATAAAATTCAATGTAATCGAAAATATAAACTATCACATCCATGACATTTGGTCGGACCATGACCGCATTCAGAATACACGATACAGCAACGCAACGCCCTCAATAAACAAGTACTATATAACGGGGATGCTATAAAACACGTTGTCTAATCCATGAAACAAATCACAATCAAAATCAACAAGATCTGACGGCCCTCATCACGTCCAAAATCTGCTTGAGCTCCAGGGTATGTCCAAGTGAAATCAATCAGCACTCATTCATTAAAAAAAATCAATCACCTTCTTATAACCCCTTTTCAAAATTCATCTTACACTCAACATCACAAAATAATTACTTAAACACTAACACATATTAAATCATTTTAAACTTCATCAACCCCTTATTCATTTTATAAAATATGCTATTTTTCTGGTTATTCATTCCATTAATTCGTTACCCTACCATTAAGTTTTCTTGCAACACTTGGATTCCAATTAAACTAATTTGAAATAATTTGCAAGTCCCAACACCAGCTGACATGTCTGTAGCCACACCAAGTTTCATTTAAGAAAATAAATGCAAGTCCCCAGATTCTAAAATTTCTCAAGTTCAAAAGAAAAAAAAATAAGGCAGAAATAATACCTACTACCTACCTAGAATCATAACCACGCTCTGATCTATCATTTGAAACCCCCCTTTATTTTATAAGTTTTTTTTTTGTAATTTTTGACATGATAATGTCTTATGGCTGGCCATCATTTGGAAATTTCTGTAACGCATCACGCTGCATGACGTCATCATTTACCAGCCGGGAATCGTTAACTAAAACCGCGACCGCTAACGTGCTAACGTCCGTTGCAGATTAAAGACCTAACATGCAAACAACACTGCATAGCTGTAGATAGGTATGTAACCAATCAGTCAGTCAGTAACCATAATAATGTTGCGTTTAGCTGGCGGCTGAAAGACATTATCATGCTCTTAAGCTTTTACCATTTGGTAAACGGTACTTTACATTTTTTTTGATTTTTTTTTAATTTAATTTTTTTTTTATTAAGTTTTTTTTTGTAAAGGGGAGAGACATCATATTTAGAACTAGGTGGAAAACCTAGAGGAAGCAAAAGTGTACAAGGCCCAATTACAATTACAGACATGTCCCCCCAGGTGAATGACAGGACTTGCAAATGAAAAAGTCTTTTAACCAAGAAGCGTATTCTTTATTAAGCCTGCAAAATGTTACATGAGATGACAAGTCATCGATTGCACAAGCACAAAATTAACGGCAGGATTATATATATATATATATATATATATATATATCAATTAATATTCATAATGGCATAAAATGTAAGTGAATTGAATATTAACATAAATTGCAAAATTCCTGCCTGATTATGTATGAGTCAATGGTAGCAATAATCTCATTCATAAAAAGCAATTCACTAATCCATAAGTGTTGTATAGATTTCAAATAGGCTAGCCTTTTTGTCTTAGTAAGCACATTTATGGTTTTTTTTTTTTTTTTTTAAATTCATAACATATTCCCCCAGCAAAATATATTAAAATTACACACACAAGCACATACACAACATAATTAACACAACATCCCTCATTTCAGTACTAAATCCCTCATAAACCCATTTCAAATACCGTAAATGAATGCACAACAATATATATACATATATATATTGTAACAATTCGAGACGTCCCTCGTTTAAGCCCCGCGATGGAAGCCACTTTGTAAGACGTCCCTGTTTATATGGCTATAATCAAATCAAGTCCCACTGTTTGGGCTAGCCACTTGGTCACCAGACCGCTGCATGCCGGTCGTTACAAAAGAATAAAATGTATACGGAAAATTCAATAAAAATAGAATTTTCAAATAATAAAATAATTTTGTTTATGTTTATATAGGTAGGTATAAGAGATAAATCTGTTTTTTAAAAGGTTCTGGTAAAATTTTAATAACAGGTAGGTATTTATTGACTGTCGAACACTTCTTGAAGATTTGCACCAAGTCTGGAGTTAAATAGATTAACTCCAGGTAATAATCGATTAGTGACTTTTCTGACTGGTCCAATATCTTGTTCAAAATAGAATATATTCTTCTCACTTAAGTCCTTCAGCCTTATAAATACCCTTAAATTACCCTGTGAAATAAGTACAGATACAAAATAATGGAAATATAAAGATTGATTGACAATTTTAAACAAATAATCGATATTTTATCGATGGAGAGCAATTATCGACTCTGTCTCGGGAATTATCGATTGTGTCATACAGAACAAAATTTGATGTTATATTATATTAAAAGACAGGTTCTTTGAGCGATTAGAATTAATAGTCAGAGAAGGGTGACGAGAAAGTATAACATTAACAATTAACACAAATACAATAATTATTATTCAATAAAATTTAAATAATTCTAATATGTAATGTGTATGATCGTTGTCGTACCATACGCAGACGATGACGTCACTGCCGAATAAAGAAGGCCGGCTCTGTAGAATTAAAAGATGGCCGCTACTAGTTCTGGCGTAGTTAATGTGAACTCGGCATGTCCCAAAATCACGACAAAATTACCTTCGTCAAGGTCTAAAATGTCCCCGCACTGGTGTAATATGTCTGTTAGTCTATTTGGTGTATTCTGGTGAAGTGTTCTGTGTAAACTTGCGTTAGTTAGTTTATTTTCTATGTGTTCAACTTCTACGGTTAATTTCTCAAATTATTGGTTAGGATTTGCAGAATAAATCAGTTGAAATATAGTGTTTTACTTGTTTCTATCACTCGTATTATGTAGTTAAGTATTTGTTTTCACTATTGTCGTGAATGTATGAACAGCTTTAGCTTTAAAAAGTGTCTAAACCGTTTAACTCGCGTTCACTGATTTCAATGGCTAAACGCTAGTACCATCTTTCTCGATTTTTTTTAAAGAAACGTTCTTTTACACAACTGTCCAGCTTGATATTCAACAAAAGACTAATTAACTTGGTCATAATTCTTGCCCAGTTAATCCTTGAAAAAGTATTGTTAACATTTTTCGACTTCCCATACATATGATAAAATATTACATTATGTATGGAATTTATCTATTTTATTCCTCACTTTTATGAATTATTAACCTTATTATTGGTTTAATCATCTCATTCCCTTTAAATTGATGTATTATAGTCCATATCTGTAGGTATTTTGTGGAAATTAACAAATTTCTTTACTTTATGGAAATATAGGCTCAAAATTGGATTTCCGTCTTTATACAACATCCCCTCCATTTAAATATTATTAATACTATTATAATAAATTTTAATTAGTCATATTCCTCTTCCTTTCCTTAAATACATATAAATTACACCTTTGAACTGGTTTTTTGTGTTAATCTGTAAATTTGACATTGCTCTTTAAAATTAATTAATTTATATATTTTGACAATTTACAAAATGTTAAGGTATATTTCCTTATTATCATTTTAATTCATAGGATCATTCCTAGTAGTGGTTAATTGTGTTATCTTATATAAATCTTGGTAGTTTACAGGATTTATAAGTGAGTTATACTATTTTATATTGGTTCTCTGATTTCACCAAATGGCCTAGATTTTAGAATTTTATATTTCTTTCTTTCTCAAATAATTTAAACTTAATTCCTCCTCTGACTTTACATAATTACAATTATATGAAAATAACATGATTTATAACTTATTGTGTTGTGTAGTAGTTAATTAACACTACATATTTAAAATAAATAATTATGAACATGGTTTAGTAATCTGCACAATTGAACATATTGCAGATATGGTTTGAACATATATCTTTTAACTATTTTTGAGCTAACATAGCATACCTATTAGAACATTATTACTGGTATGTAGGTTATTATTTATCAAACATAATTCTTTTTAAAACACATAACATAAATCTTATTTTCTAATAAACCTTACAAATACATTTATTTAAAACATTGATTTTAGGACTGTGAAATAACAGTCTATTTAAACATGTTACACTTATTCATACTATATTAGTACCAGTCCTTTCTGGTTTAAACCATTATTATTGTGATCCCCTACATTAGTAAACATTAACTCCCATACTCTGTTTATTATCATTTTTTACAAATGTCTTGTAAATAAAGATTTACATTAAAATAATAAAATACTGGAAACCTTCCATTTTATTATTTTATTATGCTGTTTATTATTAGATTTTAAAGTTGTGATATAGCATACTACTAAGTTATAGTATCACCAACTTTAAGTTTATTGCTTTTTTTTAAAAAACACTTACACAAATTCACTTTCACTGTTGGTTCTGATATTCTGAGTCTTATTATCTCAGACCAGACCTTTAGTAATCATGGACCGTTAAGACTAGTTTATTTTCTTTATTACACAATAGCTTTAGCCGGTGCACTTCTTATAACGCTATACAACACTTTAGTTTTCTCAATAAGTACATTTTATAATATTTTGGGTATGTTATACTTTCTTTTGCATAGTTTTGGCGGGTTTGGGGTTTGATAGTAGTTTATATAATAATAGGTTTTATAACGGTGTTTCTTTCATACTATTTCTTCCTCTCCTCCTGTCTTCTTTCTTGTACTTCTTCGTATCTTCCTTCTGGTATTCAATCTTGTCCCTCTTCTAGTCTTCATTCTTGTCCCTCGTCTAGTCTTCACTCTTCTGGTCTTCCTTCCGTTCTTGGGTAAACCAAGGTACTTGGTGTTATCACGACTGAGGTTTAGTTTGGAGTATTTAATTTATTCACTGAACTGACTTTATTCTTCTATACAGGTTTCAGGGTATTGTTTTCTTCCTGTTCACAAACTTTATTCTTCCCTCTTCTTGTTTTTGGGGTATTTTGGTATTCACCACCCTTTAATTGAGTCTCTTTTTTCTTTGATATGGACTTATATAACTGGTTTACTGCTCTGAGCTTCCTGGGTAACTTACTGGTATTATACTATGAGTTGATGAGTTGCTTCAATACTTTCTTTGGTTTCTTTTAACAGTGGTTTTTATATATTATGTAGTGAGGATTTTTATCTTATTGTGGTTCATTCCTCTGATTTATTTAAATGTCATTCAATATTATTGTAACATTTGTTGGTGTAATTAAACTTTATGATTTCATATGACTTAAAATGTAGTGGATTTTCTGTCACGCTACAGAATGCCCTTCTCCAGAAGTAATTTTTTCAGACTATACTTGCTTTGTCTGAAACAATTGCTTATGATAATTATTCTAAGTTTGTTACTATTTTGGACTTCCTTCCATTTTAAAATTTTCTTATTTATATTTGAGTTTATATCATTCTCACTTGATCTTCCTTGATAGTAATAGTCATCTGAGTTTCATATTTATTATTTCATTTTTATATTTCTTCTTAGTATTTTCTCCTTGGGATATTTTCTCCCTATCGTTCCCTACTTTGTGAGCTGGTTCAGTTCAGAGAGGCACTGTACGCTACTTTCCTCTGCTGTCCAATACTTCACACATATTTGAGTACAGGGGCAAAAAACGTATTCATCTCTGCTCAAAAAACATATTAATCCTGCTGGAATTATCATCAGACAGATTAAAAAAATTATTCAGAATAGTACACATTTGTTACTATTTAAAAAATATCTTTGGGATACTTCACTTATTACTTATTATACTTCTCAGAGATTTTAATATTTCTATCTCAGTTGTTCATCTGACTTATTATCTGGATGTTTCTTTCATTTGATATTATGGTAGGAAGCTCTTCTATTATTACATTTTTTCAACTTTTCTTATCATATAAATCTTTTGGTTATAAATTCTTTATTACCTTCTGGTTTTTTCATTATAATCTGCATTATTTATAGTAGCATATCTTTATGAGATTTTTAGACTGTTTCATCGTTCTTAAAATTTCCACTTGTTCTATTTTCTAGAATTTGTATAACTGTCATTATCATAATTGTCATTTAATTCATAAATCATTTTATATTAATTCATTTAATTACCCAAACCTTTGACATTATTTTCACATTATTCCGGTCATTGCTATTATACTTGCAAATGATGGTTTTTTTATTAATTTCATTATGAGGTCATATTTTCTCCTCATACCACTTAAAGTTTCATTCTCTCATAATTCCAAAGAAGTTTTTGTACTTTATTTTATTCAATCATTCAAATCGTATTAAAGAATTTTTTCTTTTTTATTTCCTTCAACACCATTTTACGGAAAGGTTTTTACTCTTCATATTGAACTTAGACATGATTATACTGTCTAGAATTATTTGTTTTAATTCTAAATCTGTTTTCTTTTATTCATCCCATTATGATCCTTTGTTACCATGGTAATTATCTTCTATGCTTACCATAAATATGGTAGGAAATATCATCAGTTTATCTCACCATAGTGTTTTATTTATAATTGGTTGGTAAGTTGTACTTATACTTGGTTTGGGAAACTTGATTTATTCATAATTCAAAATTCACTCTTCTTATATTATTCTGTGAAATTTTCTCAAATAATCTGTATGTAAGGTGGGCTTACATGTATTTTAGAATTTTGAGGATTTTAATCATAAAATTTCTTCATGGATGCCTGGTTAAAGACACCCTTGACTTTACTTGAACTTATTTCTTTGATTTCGTAGGTGTTGTTGTTATTGTCTTTTGAGACGATATAGGGACCAGTATACAGGAGCAATAACTTTTTTGTTATCCCCTCTAGGGAACTGGGTAATTCCCTATTCTTCAACAACACCTTCTCTCCAACGGTGTAATGAATAACCTTACCCATGCATTTATTGTATTTGTTCCGCCGTTTCTCCTGATCTTCGGCCACCTTATTACAAAATTGAATTTTATCAAATCTATATTTATGTTCTCTGGGGAACTCCAAGATATCTGCAATCTCTCTAGGGGGTTGTCTCTCGTACATTGCGGAGTATGGGGTTACTCCTATGGCTGGATGGTAGGCCAGGTTGAGGAATTCTTCAGTGGCCTCCAAGTATTCTTGCCACCTTCTCTGCTGATCATGGCAATATATTCTTAATAGGCGCCCCACCTCTCGCAAGACTCTTTCGGCCGGGTTACTGCTTGGGTGGTATACGGATGTCTTGTATGTGTGAACCCCCATGGACAGCAGTGTATCCCGCCATCTCCTCCCCTTGAATTACGTTCCGTGGTCGGTTATGATCGATACCGGTTTTCCGACGGTTGGGAAGTACTGGTCGATCAGGATATTAAGAACTTTCTTCGTAGTCGCCCGATTTGCTGGGTATAGCTTTACGAACTTAGTGTAATGGTCCATAATGATGACGATATATCTGTATCGGTGGCGGCCTCCACTGCGGGGAAATGGCCCGCAGATATCCAGGAATACCTTCTCAAGTTTAGACTGCGATGTTATTGGAATCATCTGCCCTTCTCTTTTCTCGTTATTAGTTTTTACGAGTTGGCAAATGCGACAGTTTCTAATATACCTCCGTACCTTCCGATTGATGTCCTTTATATAGCAGTTTTCTTCCAGGGCCTTTACCACCTTTAAAGCGCCCATATGCCCATATCGAACATGATAACTGATCACTATCTCTTTCTCGATATGGGTTGGAATTATTACCTTCCACTCCTCCTTATATAATGATGGTTTGGAAAACAGGATTCCCTTATGTATAGTGTAATATCGGGAGATGGTCTCATCTCCTGCTTCCAATCTTGAGATAATCGTAATTAATTTCGGGTCAGCTTGTTGGTGTGTGCTTAGTTGTTCTAGAACTGATTGTAGACCGGCGCTGCTGCTGAGAATATGGTACACCTTCAGAATACTCTCCTTCTCCCCCTCGAACGTCTGCTTGTCAATGTCAACTCTAGACAATACGTCCGCGACGACATTCTTCCTTCCGGGGATATACTCCCACTTAAGGTCGTATTCTTGCAGCAATAGTATCCACCGCGTTAATCTTCCATGGCTCAGCTTACATCTCTTAAGGAACGAGATAGATTTATGGTCTGTCCGGACGGTGACGGGATAACCAAGAATATATGTACGGAACCTTCCGCACGCGAACACGACACTCAATAACTCCTTTTCTGTCACATGATAGTTTTTCTCACTCTGGTTCAGAGCTCTGCTGGCAAAACAGATTACAAGATGCTCGCCCTCCTCATCCTCTTGATATAAAGTAGTGCCAAGGCTGATGTCACTGGCATCGCAATTAAGAAAGAAAGGCTTGTTAAAATCTGGATGACGGAGTATAATATGTTTAAGGAATTTTTGTTTTATGAGAGTCAATATGTTTTGTTGTTCATTACCCCAGATCCATTTATTTTTAGATGACAGTTGCGGCTGAAATCTGGCAGTCAGTTCGGAGTACTTTTCCTGGAACTTGTGGTAGTAGTTACAGAGTCCCAGGAACGACTGTAACTGCCTTCGATTCTTTGGTGTAGGAAAGTTCTGAATTGCTTCGACTTTTTCAGCCGACGGTGAGATTCCCTTATCATTTAATATGAAGCCCAAGAATTGTATCTCTTTAGCAATAAAATGAGACTTTGCTAACTTCAGAGTAATATTGTTTGCTGCTAGCTTCTGTAAGACATGTTCCACACGGTAGCAGTGTTCCTCCCAAGTTTCTGAGGACACTAGCAAGTCATCGACGTATACGGTGGTGAATTTTAGTGCTTCTTGGCCAAGTATCTGATCCATGCAGTGCACAAAGACTGCGACTGAATTTACCAGTCCGAAGGGCAACCTCTTAAACTGGTAGTTCCGCCCTTCGAATATAAAGGCCAGATACTGGCGACTCTGTGGATGTAATTCCACCTGCCAGTATCCGCACACCGTATCCCAGGTAGTGAAGTATTTGGTACCGTGGAACCGTTTTAAGATCTCCTCAATCTCACCGGGCGAAGTCCTGTCATTTATGATCATCTTATTTATTTCGCGCGCATCTAAACATAAACGGACTTGTCCGTTTTTCTTAGGAATAGCCACGATAGGACTTGTGTAAGGGGAATGGCTACTCTCTATAATGTCACGGTTAATCATTTGCTCTATTTCAGCTCTTACTGCCTGCTTTCGTGATTGCGCAATGGGGTAAGACTTCCGGTTAAAGTCTACAGTGTCTCGGAATTGTAGAGTACACTGGAAATTCTTCACTTTACCGGGCTCATCAGAAAAGACTGATTTATATTTATTGTAGATGTCTATTAATTTGTTCGCTTGGTTGGTTGTTAAACCTTCGCCAGTTATACCGCTCCGGAAATCCCTGATCTCCTGGATTTTTTGCGACCATAAATCTTCATTGGAGGTGTCGTCTATTCTCTGTTCAATTATGGATGTTGGATGGATGTAATTAATTTTTCGGATTTGCTGATGGATACTATCGGGAATGACTTGGTCACTACCCACCAAGTTCGCCGTCCAAGTATGTCCGTTAGAAAACAGTGATAATGTTTCAGTTCTTAAATCAATGATGGCGGAATTTCTCCTAAGCACATCACACCCGACCAGTATATTAAATGGCAGACCGCTCGCCACCAAGAATTCCATGTCAATCGCTATACCACAGCTCATCACACTGGCGGAGACTTGTCTACGTATAGTTTTGTTTTGTCGGCCGGTTGCTCCCAACAAAACAATATTATTCAACGGCAATGTTGGTAAAGTTCTCCCGCACTCTTGCTGTATCCTCTCCAGTTCCGTCGTACTTATTATTGATACGTTTGACCCAGTATCGATCATTAACTTGGCTGGGATGCCTTCTACCTTGGCGTCAACATGTATAATTTCATTATTGAAGTTATTGGTGGGACTCCTGTTATCCTCTTCCAATAACTCCTGTCTGATGTCCTTCAGGTAGTTGCACCCGATGATTGTAATACGATTGTGATTATTCTCGAAATTGCACTCATTCTCATTATCATACCCAGTAGTCAGAAGCAGTAATGGGTTCTGTCGATTTCTTACTGCCTGTGCCCGTTTAAAGGCTCGGCATCATTGTTTCTTTGAGCCATATTATTCGATGCCTCATTCGGGATGCTCAGAGTGGTTACTTGCCGATCTGTTCTATGGTCTTCCGGTCGTTCATGGTGCGACCTCTGTTCAGTGTTGTCCAAACTATTACTCCTACGCGCCGGATAGTACCTCGGTTGGTCCCGTTCAAGGCTCCTCCGCCTTTCTTCGTATCTTCGGTAACTGCTTCGTCGATTGTGGTTGAATCCTCGCTGTCTTCCTTCTGCGGCTTGTATGAAGTTCACTCTAGGGCGAGGATACCTATTATTATTAAAATTACTATTATTGGGACCCGCACGATTAGCATTATTAGGGTAAGGACGATTACCATAATTGGGGCTTCTCTGACTATTTACGTTATCAGGGTAGGGATTGCGGTTACCCTGATAACCATTAGAGGGTCGATTCGGGTTTTGCTGGTTTGGACCCGTATTATTATTGTCATTGTAATTGGTATTATTTACATTATTTCCATTATTATAATTGTTATTTCGCGGGTATGCCCGACCTCCTTGGTACCCAGTATTTACGTGGTTCGCACCCTGGTTATTATTCTGGTACGTCCTTGGTTCGGGCCCATCACTTCTCCTACGACTCTGCCTGTAGTAATCTTCGTTTTCATAATTCTCTAGGAGTTCTGTCATTGCCTGGATGGTTTTTATCTGGCTGCCCCTCCTAGCACGAATCACCTCCTCATCATAATGGTAAGACAGCTTGTTTATTAGGCATTCCTCCGGTATGGCTGGTTCTAAGTGCTTGGCCATACACACTTTACCAAGGAAATAAGCCGTCATTGAGCTGCTGACTTGTGGTTTGTAGCGGCCGTGGCATATATTATCTCTTATGAGATTTTGCGTGGTCTCTGACCAGTACTTGGCTTTGAACAGGCTCTTGAATTGTTCGTAATCGTCGATGTCGCTCCGGTTGGCCATCCACCAATGGTCATTATTCACCTCCCGAAACGACTCGTCAAGGATCTCTCTGTTCTGGACCCATCTGTTCCCTCGGTGTTTCTCGAGGTACTCCTCTATTCGTGCCAAGAACTCCATAGGCTTCCGTTTGTATTGCCGGAAATTGAGCCATTCTCTGTTCTCTGACATGGGGAAATTGTGATATCCCGATGGTCTGTTTCTTATTAACTCCATCTCCTCCTGGCTCTGACGCACCTGTCCGGTTATGTTCACCATAGCGGCTTCCACGCCTTCGCATCTTTCTGTTACTTGGGTCCTCACTTTATTTACTTCCTCCAAGGTAAATTTCTTGGTCTCCTCCAATTTAGTTTTCTGTTGTTCTTGGACCTGAGAAATCTCCTTTGTTATTACTTCCCGGACTTCCAACACTTCGTTTTCTGTTTGACGACATCTTTCGTCTACTTCTCGGATCTCCTGGTTAACAACCACGACTTCCTGTTCTAATTTCTTTACAATGGACTTCTTCGTCTCAGTTATCTTTTTATTTATCTCCTCTTTGGCTAACTCAATCCTCTCGTCTAACTTACTCATGTTCTCTTGGTTAACTTCCCTCAGTTCTTCTCTCAGTAACTGATTGTCCTCTCTCAATTCTTCCTGTAATTGTTGGTTGTCATTTTCTATTTTCCTACTGGTTTCTTCCATTTTATCTTCTAAATTCTTATTATTTTCTTCCATTTTCCTTTCCATTTTCTTACTCAAGGATTGGTTGTCCTTTTTCAGGTCTTCCATTTTCTTATTCAAGGATTGGTTGTTTTCCTCCATCTTCTCCTCCAAACTCTTACTGGTTTCTTCAATCTTACTACCCAATTCTTCCTTGGTGGATCGGTTGTCTTCCTTCAATTCTTCTAACTTCTTATTTAATGACTGGTTGTCTTCCTTCCTGTTCTCGTCCATTTTGGATTCTATATTTTTATTTGAGGATTCTATATTTTTATTTATTTCTTTACTCATTTCCATCATCATCCTCATCATCTCTTGTATACTCCCATCCTCCGTTCGTGTCGGCCTTTCCATTTGTTCCTTCCGGATATTGACTTCCCCTGCTTGCGTTGTTACTTCGGGTTGTTCCTCTGGTGGTGCGGGTTGTTTCGATTCCACCTGGGTTAGTAACACTTCCGGATCTTCAACAGGTGTTGCCTCCTTATCCCCCATGTCAACCTCTTTCTCGACCTCTGCCGCCCTCTTTTTCGATGTAGCTCGTCTTTGCATCTTTCTCTGTCTCTATTTATTAATCGCTGCCAAGCTTAGATTATTAAGCCCTCTAAGTTGGACGCCACTTTGTAACAATTCGAGACGTCCCTCGTTTAAGCCCCGCGATGGAAGCCACTTTGTAAGACGTCCCTGTTTATATGGCTATAATCAAATCAAGTCCCACTGTTTGGGCTAGCCACTTGGTCACCAGACCGCTGCATGCCGGTCGTTACAAAAGAATAAAATGTATACGGAAAATTCAATAAAAATAGAATTTTCAAATAATAAAATAATTTTGTTTATGTTTATATAGGTAGGTATAAGAGATAAATCTGTTTTTTAAAAGGTTCTGGTAAAATTTTAATAACAGGTAGGTATTTATTGACTGTCGAACACTTCTTGAAGATTTGCACCAAGTCTGGAGTTAAATAGATTAACTCCAGGTAATAATCGATTAGTGACTTTTCTGACTGGTCCAATATCTTGTTCAAAATAGAATATATTCTTCTCACTTAAGTCCTTCAGCCTTATAAATACCCTTAAATTACCCTGTGAAATAAGTACAGATACAAAATAATGGAAATATAAAGATTGATTGACAATTTTAAACAAATAATCGATATTTTATCGATGGAGAGCAATTATCGACTCTGTCTCGGGAATTATCGATTGTGTCATACAGAACAAAATTTGATGTTATATTATATTAAAAGACAGGTTCTTTGAGCGATTAGAATTAATAGTCAGAGAAGGGTGACGAGAAAGTATAACATTAACAATTAACACAAATACAATAATTATTATTCAATAAAATTTAAATAATTCTAATATGTAATGTGTATGATCGTTGTCGTACCATACGCAGACGATGACGTCACTGCCGAATAAAGAAGGCCGGCTCTGTAGAATTAAAAGATGGCCGCTACTAGTTCTGGCGTAGTTAATGTGAACTCGGCATGTCCCAAAATCACGACAAAATTACCTTCGTCAAGGTCTAAAATGTCCCCGCACTGGTGTAATATGTCTGTTAATCTATTTGGTGTATTCTGGTGAAGTGTTCTGTGTAAACTTGCGTTAGTTAGTTTATTTTCTATGTGTTCAACTTCTACGGTTAAGTTCTCAAATTATTGGTTAGGATTTGCAGAATAAATCAGTTGAAATATAGTGTTTTACTTGTTTCTATCACTCGTATTATGTAGTTAAGTATTTGTTTTCACTATTGTCGTGAATGTATGAACAGCTTTAGCTTTAAAAAGTGTCTAAACCGTTTAACTCGCGTTCACTGATTTCAATGGCTAAACGCTAGTACCATCTTTCTCGATTTTTTTTAAAGAAACGTTCTTTTACACAACTGTCCAGCTTGATATTCAACAAAAGACTAATTAACTTGGTCATAATTCTTGCCCAGTTAATCCTTGAAAAAGTATTGTTAACATTTTTCGACTTCCCATACATATGATAAAATATTACATTATGTATGGAATTTATCTATTTTATTCCTCACTTTTATGAATTATTAACCTTATTATTGGTTTAATCATCTCATTCCCTTTAAATTGATGTATTATAGTCCATATCTGTAGGTATTTTGTGGAAATTAACAAATTTCTTTACTTTATGGAAATATAGGCTCAAAATTGGATTTCCGTCTTTATACAACATCCCCTCCATTTAAATATTATTAATACTATTATAATAAATTTTAATTAGTCATATTCCTCTTCCTTTCCTTAAATACATATAAATTACACCTTTGAACTGGTTTTTTGTGTTAATCTGTAAATTTGACATTGCTCTTTAAAATTAATTAATTTATATATTTTGACAATTTACAAAATGTTAAGGTATATTTCCTTATTATCATTTTAATTCATAGGATCATTCCTAGTAGTGGTTAATTGTGTTATCTTATATAAATCTTGGTAGTTTACAGGATTTATAAGTGAGTTATACTATTTTATATTGGTTCTCTGATTTCACCAAATGGCCTAGATTTTAGAATTTTATATTTCTTTCTTTCTCAAATAATTTAAACTTAATTCCTCCTCTGACTTTACATAATTACAATTATATGAAAATAACATGATTTATAACTTATTGTGTTGTGTAGTAGTTAATTAACACTACATATTTAAAATAAATAATTATGAACATGGTTTAGTAATCTGCACAATTGAACATATTGCAGATATGGTTTGAACATATATCTTTTAACTATTTTTGAACTAACATAGCATACCTATTAGAACATTATTACTGGTATGTAGGTTATTATTTATCAAACATAATTCTTTTTAAAACACATAACATAAATCTTATTTTCTAATAAACCTTACAAATACATTTATTTAACACATTGATTTTAGGACTGTGAAATAACAGTCTATTTAAACATGTTACACTTATTCATACTATATTAGTACCAGTCCTTTCTGGTTTAAACCATTATTATTGTGATCCCCTACATTAGTAAACATTAACTCCCATACTCTGTTTATTATCATTTTTTACAAATGTCTTGTAAATAAAGATTTACATTAAAATAATAAAATACTGGAAACCTTCCATTTTATTATTTTATTATGCTGTTTATTATTAGATTTTAAAGTTGTGATATAGCATACTACTAAGTTATAGTATCACCAACTTTAAGTTTATTGCTTTTTTTTAAAAAACACTTACACAAATTCACTTTCACTGTTGGTTCTGATATTCTGAGTCTTATTATCTCAGACCAGACCTTTAGTAATCATGGACCGTTAAGACTAGTTTATTTTCTTTATTACACAATAGCTTTAGCCGGTGCACTTCTTATAACGCTATACAACACTTTAGTTTTCTCAATAAGTACATTTTATAATATTTTGGGTATGTTATACTTTCTTTTGCATAGTTTTGGCGGGTTTGGGGTTTGATAGTAGTTTATATAATAATAGGTTTTATAACGGTGTTTCTTTCGTACTATTTCTTCCTCTCCTCCTGTCTTCTTTCTTGTCCTTCTTCGTATCTTCCTTCTGGTATTCAATCTTGTCCCTCTTCTAGTCTTCATTCTTGTCCCTCGTCTAGTCTTCACTCTTCTGGTCTTCCTTCCGTTCTTGGGTAAACCAAGGTACTTGGTGTTATCACGACTGAGGTTTAGTTTGGAGTATTTAATTTATTCACTGAACTGACTTTAATCTTCTATACAGGTTTCAGGGTATTGTTTTCTTCCTGTTCACAAACTTTATTCTTCCCTCTTCTTGTTTTTGGGGTATTTTGGTATTCACCACCCTTTAATTGAGTCTCTTTTTTCTTTGATATGGACTTATATAACTGGTTTACTGCTCTGAGCTTCCTGGGTAACTTACTGGTATTATACTATGAGTTGATGAGTTGCTTCAATACTTTCTTTGGTTTCTTTTAACAGTGGTTTTTATATATTATGTAGTGAGGATTTTTATCTTATTGTGGTTCATTCCTCTGATTTATTTAAATGTCATTCAATATTATTGTAACATTTGTTGGTGTAATTAAACTTTATGATTTCATATGACTTAAAATGTAGTGGATTTTCTGTCACGCTACAATATGTATAAATATAATTGACAGGGTAATCCGATAATCACAGCTCCTAAGCATAGATGTGCCTTGGTAATTAGCACCAGAGAATGTAAGTGACCGCCCAGAGACTCAACATACTAAACAACCCTGACTTTTATCATAAAAGCGCTAAGTATATGTGAAAAGGGAAAATAGTTTCTCAACTAAAGCATCAGACAGCCCCCGTTACGTGATAAAAACTCTGCCATGACCGTATGACATGAAAGCACAAGAACTAACTCCCTAATGGTTTTAACTAGATGAAAAGGTAGAACTTACAGCAATCTGCTGATATGCGTGTGTGTGTGTAATTTTCTTACACATTATAAACAGTTATAATAGATTTCATTAGGTCTAATGCTGTAATGTTCACACATGCAGTAACATAACTGAACATGAGAGTTTGTGCCAAAGTATAACGGTTAAAACTTCATGAGTGAGCTTCTGGGAGCTTCCGTGCATTCACCATGTCGTTGAGATAGAAAATAGATAATTAGAATGTTCCCACCTGGATTGTCCGGTGTACTTAGTCAATATTGGCGCTGATCAGTAATGTCACGGTCGTATCACAAGTCCTGGGGCAGCGTAGCGTTGGAAGAGTGTCCGAACAGTTGTTCTCGACTGACGGCAATCGTGGCTAAAATATCGTCTCTGCCAGGAGGGTGAACAGTTGTTCGTCACACCCGACACCCATCTCGCCCTTGTTCGAGCACCTGCGACATGTAATAGGTTGTAGAGGGTGTCATAAGGAAAAATCACGCCACATAGGCCGTCCGCATTAAGTTTCTAACACCAACATTAAACATCAACAGCGCACACACACATCGACACTAATTCATATTAATCAGTATTAAGCTCCCCAGCTGTGACTTATTTCGCTCATCTACCAATTACTTTTTAAGTATTTCGTTGAAAATATTCAAATTAATTAACTGCGTATTTCATAATTATTAATGACACAAAACACAGCTGAGTGCAAGATGCATTAGCATTTTCTTTATTGAAGTCAATTTGACCCACTACATTTACATTCATATTAATTTAATTTTTAATTGCGTTAACGCCCAAATTGAAAACTGCTCTACACGCACACACACAAGTATAGTTTATAATAGAAGCTGAAACACAAAAATATATTTGGGGTTAGAATATTTTTAGAACCAGACAACTTGTACATACCTGGAGCGGAACCTTATTCAGCCAACCACAGAAAAGTTGACGAAGTCCCGAACTGAAGAGTGCCACCAGTCGAGAGCAGATGACCAGGTTGAGGGTTCGAATAGAAATGAGACAGATTTAATGTGTCTGTCTACCCAAGAAAACTCTCGATGCAGGAATGTACAAAAACAGCTGGACGCGCCAACTGAATTTCGTAGCTACACAACAACTGTGTGCATAGCCGGACGGCGACGAACTGCCGTGGCCGTGCGTGACGTCAAAGCCGCTCGTTTTAAAAACACTTAGCCTTCGATGCCGAACCCAGTACGGCACACCCTCACCCCAAAAGGGCAACATGGTTGACCCAAAACAAAACCAGTCCTCAAGCACGACGGCTGCGGGAAACCTGGAAAATCTCAGATTCTAAATCGCTCTTGGTGGGTTCAGTTACTCAGGAAAACGAAAAAGCAGAAGGAAGAGGTATGAGTCAGTGAGTGTGTGTCTGAAAGAGAAGGTGTAAGTGTGCGTCCTGCATGCTCGCCGGGCCCTGGTCCGCATGCAGATATAAGGAACAGAATAGAACAGGAGAAAGACAAGAATTGCTGCGCCAGCTCTGAGTACTGATCACCAAGGCCTCCTAAACTCAACAACAGAGACCCAGGACCATTAACACTATTCCTCCCTTCCCAGGACTGAAAATCTCTACCACACTGCGACCATCCCCCACGCGAGTCCTCTCCTCCATGCCAAACTCTCGGGACCGCCCCAACACGTCACCCTCTCCGGTGACCACCACCTAACTCTCCTGGTACTCACATATTCACGCCCGAAGGCTAACAAGGTGCTACAAACCTTGATATGCGAGAACCCTTCGAGAACCGTCCACCTCGTGGACCGACCAGCCATGTGAAGCAAACAAGGCATCCTCCATCCTTGACACATGACTGGCCCACCTCCCCACACTAGGGTGGGCGGACCCGATTCACAAGGCAGAGAAGACTGCGCAGAGGGCACGCGAACATCAATCCTATTTCTTAACTTTTCAAAAGCAGCTTAACTAGCAAGGGGGGTGTTTACTTTTCCACCATCTAAACAAACCACACTTAATCCTAAACTGACACACCAGAGAAATCAAACGAGGAATGCGGCATGGACCAAAACCAAAACCAAACCAAAATCAAAATCAACCACTATGACCAGGGAAACAACAGGACGTAACTTCGCCATCTTACTTTTAGAACAGGGGATACTGACGATCTCGACAATCTAAGGTCACTCTCCAACTTTCTAACCTTCTCGTATTACTTGTATTACTTCCGTCTCAGGCAACCCCAACCTTAATATGCGGGCAGCTTTCCATATATCATGCACGAAGTCCCCCAATGCCTCTCCGTTGGCCTGTAGGCGATAGAATAAAACTAACTTAAGCTGGGAACGTCGTCGATGGGGTATGAAGAAATCCAACACTTCCCCATGGAAAGTGTCAACACTGCAGCCCTGACGCAGAGTGTTGGTGAGCAGACCGGCCAATGAACCCCGGCAATATGGGTATATAAGGGACAAGACATGCTCATCGGACACCCCCGGGAAATCTGCCAACTGCAGGACCAGGTCCAAGAAGACCAACAACCTGTCCTCATCTACTCCATCCAACACCGAAAGTTTCTGGAGAATCCCTGAAATGGGGTGGGCAATTCCTGGTAACATACCGTCGCCAGAGTTGCACAATACGCAAACACAACAATAAAACTTAAATCCCAATGAAACACCTAACACAAACTTAACCTACAAAACATAATGACAAAGAATCCGGAAAAAACTCAAGTACTCTTCTTCCTTTGAGCCGCTCCAGAATGCTCTAGCGATGCGACGAGATGGGTGTGATAAAGTCAGAGAAACAGCCATGCAAAATGCCCAGAAGAGAACACGACACAAAACAACAAAACTGACTCACTAAATACAATCCACAAAGTACACATAAAATTCAATGTAATCGAAAATATAAACTATCACATCCATGACATTTGGTCGGACCATGACCGCATTCAGGATACACGATACAGCAACGCAACGCCCTCAATAAACAAGTACTATATAACGGGGATGCTATAAAACACGTTGTATAATCCATGAAACAAATCACAATCAAAATCAACAAGTACTGACGGCCCTCATCACGTCCAAAATCTGCTTGAGCTCCAGGGTATGTCCAAGTGAAATCAATCAGCACTCATTCATTAAAAAAAATCAATCACCTTCTTATAACCCCTTTTCAAAATTCATCTTACACTCAACATCACAAAATAATTACTTAAACACTAACACATATTAAATCATTTTAAACTTCATCAACCCCTTATTCATTTTATAAAGTATGCTATTTTTCTGGTTATTCATTCCATTAATTCGTTACCCTACCATTAAGTTTTCTTGCAACACTTGGATTCCAATTAAACTAATTTGAAATAATTTGCAAGTCCCAACACCAGCTGACATGTCTGTAGCCACACCAAGTTTCATTTAAGAAAATAAATGCAAGTCCCCAGATTCTAAAATTTCTCAAGTTCAAAGAAAAAAAAATAAGGCAGAAATAATACCTACTACCTACCTAGAATCATAACCACGCTCTGATCTATCATTTGAAACCCCCCTTTATTTTATAAGTTTTTTTTTTGTAATTTTTTTTTTGAATTTTTATTTTATTTAATTTTTTTTTTATTAAGTTTTTTTTTGTAAAGGGGACAGACATCATATTTAGAACTAGGTGGAAAACCTAGAGGAAGCAAAAGTGTACAAGGCCCAATTACAATTACAGACATGTCCCCCCAGGTGAATGACAGGACTTGCAAATGAAAAAGTCTTTTAACCAACAAGGGTATTCTTTATTAAGCCTGCAAAATGTTACATGAGATGACAAGTCATCGATTGCACAAGCACAAAATTAACGGCAGAATTATATATATATATATAAATTAATATTCATAATGGCATAAAATGTAAGTGAATTGAATATTAACATAAATTGCAAAATTCCTGCCTGATTATGTATGAGTCAATGGTAGCAATAATCTCATTCATAAAAAGCAATTCACTAATCCATAAGTGTTGTATAGATTTCAAATAGGCTAGCCTTTTTGTCTTAGTAAGCACATTTATGGTTTTTTTTTTTTAAAATTCATAACATATTCCCCCAGCAAAATATATTAAAATTACACACACAAGCACATACACAACATAATTAACACATCCCTCATTTCAGTACTAAATCCCTCATAAACCCATTTCAACTAACGTAAATGAATGCACAACAATATATATATGTATATATATATAAATATAATTGACAGGGTAATCCGATAATCACAGCTCCTAAGCATAGATGTGCCTTGGTAATTAGCACCAGAGAATGTAAGTGACCGCCCAGAGACTCAACATACTAAACAACCCTGACTTTTATCATAAAAGCGCTAAGTATATGTGAAAAGGGAAAATAGTTTCTCAACTAAAGCATCAGACAGCCCCCGTTACGTGATTAAAACTCTGCCATGACCGTATGACATGAAAGCACAAGAACTAACTCCCTAATGGTTTTAACTAGATGAAAAGTAGAACTTACAGCAACCTGCGGATATGCGTGTGTGTGTGTGTAATTTTCTTACACATTATAAACAGTTATAATAGATTTCATTAGGTCTAATGCTGTAATGTTCACACATGCAGTAACATAACTGAACATGAGAGTTTGTGCCAAAGTATAACGGTTAAAACTTCATGAGTGAGCTTCTGGGAGCTTCCGTGCATTCACCATGTCGTTGAGATAGAAAATAGATAATTAGAATGTTCCCACCTGGATTGTCCGGTGTACTTAGTCAATATTGGCGCTGATCAGTAATGCCACGGTCGTATCACAAGTCCTGGGGTAGCGTAGCGTTGGAAGAGTGTCCGAACAGTTGTTCTCGACTGACGGCAATCGTGGCTAAAAGATCGTCTCTGCCAGGAGGGTGGACAGTTGTTCGTCACACCCGACACCCATCTCGCCCTTGTTCGAGCACCTGCGACATGTAATAGGTTGTAGAGGGTGTCATAAGGAAAAATCACGCCACATAGGCCGTCCGCATTAAGTTTCTAACACCAACTTTAAACATCAACAGCGCACACACACATCGCCACTAATTCATATTAATCAATATTAAGCTCCCCAGCTGTGACTTATTTCGCTCATCTACCAATTACTTTTTAAGTATTTCGTTGAAAATATTCAAATTAATTAACTGCGTATTTCATAATTATTAATGACACAAAACACAGCTGAGTGCAAGATGCATTAGCATTTTCTTTATTGAAGTCAATTTGACCCACTACATTTACATTCATATTAATTTAATTTTTAATTGCGTTAACGCCCAAATTGAAAACTGCTCTACACGCACACACACAAGTATAGTTTATAATAGAAGCTGAAACACAAAAATATATTTGGGGTTAGAATATTTTTAGAACCAGACAACTTGTACATACCTGGAGCGGAACCTTATTCAGCCAACCACAGAAAAGTTGACGAAGTCCCGAACTGAAGAGTGCCACCAGTCGAGAGCAGATGACCAGGTTGAGGGTTCGAATAGAAATGAGACAGATTTAATGTGTCTGTCTACCCAAGAAAACTCTCGATGCAGGAATGTACAAAAACAGCTGGACGCGCCAACTGAATTTCGTAGCTACACAACAACTGTGTGCATAGCCGGACGGCGACGAACTGCCGTGGCCGTGCGTGACGTCAAAGCCGCTCGTTTTAAAAACACTTAGCCTTCGATGCCGAACCCAGTACAGCACACCCTCACCCCAAAAGGGCAACATGGTTGACCCAAAACAAAACCAGTCCTCAAGCACGACGGCTGCGGGAAACCTGGAAAATCTCAGATTCTAAATCGCTTTTGGTGGGTTCAGTTACTCAGGAAAACGAAAAAGCAGAAGGAAGAGGTATGAGTCAGTGAGTGTGTGTCTGAAAGAGAAGGTGTAAGTGTGCGTCCTGCATGCTCGCCGGGCCCTGGTCCGCATGCAGATATAAGGAACAGAATAGAACAGGAGAAAAACAAGAATTGCTGCGCCAGCTCTGAGTACTGATCACCAAGGCCTCCTAAACTCAACAACAGAGACCCAGGACCATTAACACTATTCCTCCCTTCCCAGGACTGAAAATCTCTACCACACTGCGACCATCCCCCACGCGAGTCCTCTCCTCCATGCCAAACTCTCGGGACCGCCCCAACACGTCACCCTCTCCGGTGACCATCACCTAACTCTCCTGGTACTCACATATTCACGCCCGAAGGCTAACAAGGTGCTACAAACCTTGATATGCGAGTACCCTTCGAGAACCGTCCACCTCGTGGACCGACCAGCCATGTGAAGCAAACAAGGCATCCTCCATCCTTGACACATGACTGGCCCACCTCCCCACACTAGGGTGGGCGGACCCGATTCACAAGGCAGAGAAGACTGCGCAGAGGGCACGCGAACATCAATCCTATTTCTTAACTTTTCAAAAGCAGCTTAACTAGCAAGGGGGGTGTTTACTTTTCCACCATCTAAACAAACCACACTTAATCCTAAACTGACACACCAGAGAAATCAAACGAGGAATGCGGCATGGACCAAAACCAAAACCAAACCAAAATCAAAATCAACCACTATGACCAGGGAAACAACAGGACGTAACTTCGCCATCTTACTTTTAGAACAGGGGAAACTGACGATCTCGACAATCTAAGGTCACTCTCCAACTTTCTAACCTTCTCGTATTACTTGTATTACTTCCGTCTCAGGCAACCCCAACCTTAATATGCGGGCAGCTTTCCATATATCATGCACGAAGTCCCCCAATGCCTCTCCGTTGGCCTGTAGGCGATAGAATAAAACTAACTTAAGCTGGGAACGTCGTCGATGGGGTATGAAGAAATCCAACACTTCCCCATGGAAAGTGTCAACACTGCAGCCCTGACGCAGAGTGTTGGTGACCAGACCGGCCAATGAACCCCGGCAATATGGGTATATAAGGGACAAGACATGCTCATCGGACACCCCCGGGAAATCTGCCAACTGCAGGACCAGGTCCAAGAAGACCAACAACCTGTCCTCATCTACTCCATCCAACACCGAAAGTTTCTGGAGAATCCCTGAAATGGGGTGGGGCAATTCCTGGTAACATACCGTCGCCAGAGTTGCACAATACGCAAACACAACAATAAAACTTATATCCCAATGAAACACCTAACACAAACTTAACCTACAAAACATAATGACAAAGAATCCGGAAAAAACTCAAGTACTCTTCTTCCTTTGAGCCGCTCCAGAATGCTCTAGCGATGCGACGAGATGGGTGTGATAAAGGCAGAGAAACAGCCATGCAAAATGCCCAGAAGAGAACACGACACAAAACAACAAAACTGACTCACTAAATACAATCCACAAAGTACACATAAAATTCAATGTAATCGAAAATATAAACTATCACATCCATGACATTTGGTCGGACCATGACCGCATTCAGGATACACGATACAGCAACGCAACGCCCTCAATAAACAAGTACTATATAACGGGGATGCTATAAAACACGTTGTCTAATCCATGAAACAAATCACAATCAAAATCAACAAGTACTGACGGCCCTCATCACGTCCAAAATCTGCTTGAGCTCCAGGGTATGTCCAAGTGAAATCAATCAGCACTCATTCATTAAAAAAAATCAATCACCTTCTTATAACCCCTTTTCAAAATTCATCTTACACTCAACATCACAAAATAATTACTTAAACACTAACACATATTAAATCATTTTAAACTTCATCAACGCCTTATTCATTTTATAAAGTATGCTATTTTTCTGGTTATTCATTCCATTAATTCGTTACCCTACCATTAAGTTTTCTTGCAACACTTGGATTCCAATTAAACTAATTTGAAATAATTTGCAAGTCCCAACACCAGCTGACATGTCTGTAGCCACACCAAGTTTCATTTAAGAAAATAAATGCAAGTCCCCAGATTCTAAAATTTCTCAAGTTCAAAGAAAAAAAAATAAGGCAGAAATAATACCTACTACCTACCTAGAATCATAACCACGCTCTGATCTATCATTTGAAACCCCCCTTTATTTTATAAGTTTTTTTTTTGTAATTTTTTTTTTGAATTTTTATTTTATTTAATTTTTTTTTATTAAGTTTTTTTTTGTAAAGGGGAGAGACATCATATTTAGAACTAGGTGGAAAACCTAGAGGAAGCAAAAGTGTACAAGTCCCAATTACAATTACAGACATGTCCCCCCAGGTGAATGACAGGAATTGCAAATGAAAAAGTCTTTTAACCAACAAGGGTATTCTTTATTAAGCCTGCAAAATGTTACATGAGATGACAAGTCATCGATTGCACAAGCACAAAATTAACGGCAGGATTATATATATATATATATATATATATATATATATATATATATATAAATTAATATTCATAATGGCATAAAATGTAAGTGAATTGAATATTAACATAAATTGCAAAATTCCTGCCTGATTATGTATGAGTCAATGGTAGCAATAATCTCATTCATAAAAAGCAATTCACTAATCCATAAGTGTTGTATAGATTTCAAATAGGCTAGCCTTTTTGTCTTAGTAAGCACATTTATGGTTTTTTTTTTTTTTTAAATTCGTAACATATTCCCCCAGCAAAATATATTAAAATTACACACACAAGCACATACACAACATAATTAACACAACATCCCTCATTTCAGTACTAAATCCCTCATAAACCCATTTCAACTACCGTAAATGAATGCACAACAATATATATATATATATATATATATATATATATATAAATATAATTGACAGGGTAATCCGATAATCACAGCACCTAAGCATAGATGTGCCTTGGTAATTAGCACCAGAGAATGTAAGTGACCGCCCAGAGACTCAACATACTAAACAACCCTGACTTTTATCATAAAAGCGCTAAGTATATGTGAAAAGGGAAAATAGTTTCTCAACTAAAGCATCAGACAGCCCCCGTTACGTGATTAAAAATCTGCCATGACCGTATGACATGAAAGCACAAGAACTAACTCCCTAATGGTTTTAACTAGATGAAAAGGTAGAACTTACAGCAACCTGCGGATATGCGTGTGTGTGTGTAATTTTCTTACACATTATAAACAGTTATAATAGATTTCATTAGGTCTAATGCTGTAATGTTCACACATGCAGTAACATAACTGAACATGAGAGTTTGTGCCAAAGTATAACGGTTAAAACTTCATGAGTGAGCTTCTGGGAGCTTCCGTGCATTCACCATGTCGTTGAGATAGAAAATAGATAATTAGAATGTTCCCACCTGGATTGTCCGGTGTACTTAGTCAATATTGGCGCTGATCAGTAATGTCACGGTCGTATCACAAGTCCTGGGGCAGCGTAGCGTTGGAAGAGTGTCCGAACAGTTGTTCTCGACTGACGGCAATCGTGGCTAAAAGATCGTCTCTGCCAGGAGGGTGGACAGTTGTTCGTCACACCCGACACCCATCTCGCCCTTGTTCGAGCACCTGCGACATGTAATAGGTTGTAGAGGGTGTCATAAGGAAAAATCACGCCACATAGGCCGTCCGCATTAAGTTTCTAACACCAACTTTAAACATCAACAGCGCACACACACATCGCCACTAATTCATATTAATCAGTATTAAGCTCCCCAGCTGTGACTTATTTCGCTCATCTACCAATTACTTTTTAAGTATTTCGTTGAAAATATTCAAATTAATTAACTGCGTATTTCATAATTATTAATGACACAAAACACAGTTGAGTGCAAGATGCATTAGCATTTTCTTTATTGAAGTCAATTTGACCCACTACATTTACATTCATATTAATTTAATTTTTAATTGCGTTAACGCCCAAATTGAAAACTGCTCTACACGCACACACACAAGTATAGTTTATAATAGAAGCTGAAACACAAAAATATATTTGGGGTTAGAATATTTTTAGAACCAGACAACTTGTACATACCTGGAGCGGAACCTTATTCAGCCAACCACAGAAAAGTTGACGAAGTCCCGAACTGAAGAGTGCCACCAGTCGAGAGCAGATGACCAGGTTGAGGGTTCGAATAGAAATGAGACAGATTTAATGTGTCTGTCTACCCAAGAAAACTCTCGATGCAGGAATGTACAAAAACAGCTGGACGCGCCAACTGAATTTCGTAGCTACACAACAACTGTGTGCATAGCCGGACGGCGACGAACTGCCGTGGCCGTGCGTGACGTCAAAGCCGCTCGTTTTAAAAACACTTAGCCTTCGATGCCGAACCCAGTACGGCACACCCTCACCCCAAAAGGGCAACATGGTTGACCCAAAACAAACCAGTCCTCAAGCACGACGGCTGCGGGAAACCTGGAAAATCTCAGATTCTAAATCGCTCTTGGTGGGTTCAGTTACTCAGGAAAACGAAAAAGCAGAAGGAAGAGGTGTGAGTCAGTGAGTGTGTGTCTGAAAGGGAAGGTGTAAGTGTGCGTCCTGCATGCTCGCCGGGCCCTGGTACGCATGCAGATATAAGGAACAGAATAGAACAGGAGAAATACAAGAATTGATGCGCCAGCTCTGAGTACTGATCACCAAGGCCTCCTAAACTCAACAACAGAGACCCAGGACCATTAACACTATTCCTCCCTTCCCAGGACTGAAAATCTCTACCACACTGCGACCATTCCCCACGCGAGTCCTCTCCTCCATGCCAAACTCTCGGGACCGCCCCAACACGTCACCCTCTCCGGTGACCACCACCTAACTCTCCTGGTACTCACATATTCACGCCCGAAGGCTAACAAGGTGCTACAAACCTTGATATGCGAGTACCCTTCGAGAACCGTCCACCTCGTGGACCGACCAGCCATGTGAAGCAAACAAGGCATCCTCCATCCTTGACACATGACTGGCCCACGAGAGGGCACGCGAACATCAATTATATTTCTTAACTTTTCAAAAGCAGCTTAACTAGCAAGGGGGGGTTTACTTTTCCACCATCTAAACAAACCACACTTAATCCTAAACTGACACACCAGAGAAATCAAACGAGGAATGCGGCATGGACCAAAACCAAAACCAAACCAAAATCAAAATCAACCACTATGACCAGGGAAACTACAGGACGTAACTTCGCCATCTTACTTTTAGAACAGGGGAAACTGATGATCTCGACAATCTAAGGTCACTCTCCAACTTTCTAACCTTCTCGTATTACTTGTATTACTTCCGTCTCAGGCAACCCCAACCTTAATATGCGGGCAGCTTTCCATATATCATGCACGAAGTCCCCCAATGCCTCTCCGTTGGCCTGTAGGCGATAGAATAAAACTAACTTAAGCTGGGAACGTCGTCGATGGGGTATGAAGAAATCCAACACTTCCCCATGGAAAGTGTCAACACTGCAGCCCTGACGCAGAGTGTTGGTGACCAGACCGGCCAATGAACCCTGGCAATCTGGGTATATAAGGGACAAGACATCCTCATCGGACACCCCCGGGAAATCTGCCAACTGCAGGACCAGGTCCAAGAAGACCAACAACCTGTCCTCATCTACTCCATCCAACACCGAAAGTTTCTGGAGAATCCCTGAAATGGGGTGGGGCAATTCCTGGTAACATACCGTCGCCAGAGTTGCACAATACGCAAACACAACAATAAAACTTAAATCCAAATGAAACACCTAACACAAACATAACCTACAAAACATAATGACAAAGAATCCGGAAAAAACTCAAGTACTCTTCTTCCTTTGAGCCGCTCCAGAATGCTCTAGCGATGCGACGAGATGGGTGTGATAAAGGCAGAGAAACAGCCATGCAAAATGCCCAGAAGAGAACACGACACAAAACAACAAAACTGACTCACTAAATACAATCCACAAAGTACACATAAAATTCAATGTAATCGAAAATATAAACTATCACATCCATGACATTTGGTCAGACCATGACCGCATTCAGAATACACGATACAGCAACGCAACGCCCTCAATAAACAAGTACTATATAACGGGGATGCTATAAAACACGTTGTCTAATCCATGAAACAAATCACAATCAAAATCAACAAGTACTGACGGCCCTCATCACGTCCAAAATCTGCTTGAGCTCCAGGGTATGTCCAAGTGAAATCAATCAGCACTCATTCATTAAAAAAAATCAATCACCTTCTTATAACCCCTTTTCAAAATTCATCTTACACTCAACATCACAAAATAATTACTTAAACACTAACACATATTAAATCATTTTAAACTTCATCAACCCCTTATTCATTTTATAAAATATGCTATTTTTCTGGTTATTCATTCCATTAATTCGTTACCCTACCATTAAGTTTTCTTGCAACACTTGGATTCCAATTAAACTAATTTGAAATAATTTGCAAGTCCCAACACCAGCTGACATGTCTGTAGCCACACCAAGTTTCATTTAAGAAAATAAATGCAAGTCCCCAGATTCTAAAATTTCTCAAGTTCAAAAGAAAAAAAAAATAAGGCAGAAATAATACCTACTACCTACCTAGAATCATAACCACGCTCTGATCTATCATTTGAAACCCCCCTTTATTTTATAAGTTTTTTTTGTGATTTTTTTTTTGAATTTTTATTTTATTTAATTTTTTTTTTATTAAGTTTTTTTTTGTAAAGGGGAGAGACATCACATTTAGAACTAGGTGGAAAACCTAGAGGAAGCAAAAGTGTACAAGGCCCAATTACAATTACAGACATGTCCCCCCAGGTGAATGACAGGACTTGCAAATGAAAAAGTCTTTTAACCAACAAGGGTATTCTTTATTAAGCCTGCAAAATGTTACATGAAAATGACAAGTCATCGATTGCACAAGCACAAAATTAACGGCAGGATTATATATATATATATATATATATAAATTAATATTCATAATGGCATAAAATGTAAGTGAATTGAATATTAACATAAATTGCAAAATTCCTGCCTGATTATGTATGAGTCAATGGTAGCAATAATCTCATTCATAAAAAGCAATTCACTAATCCATAAGTGTTGTATAGATTTCAAATAGGCTAGCCTTTTTGTCTTAGTAAGCACATTTATGGTTTTTTTTTTTTTTTTAAATTCATAACATATTCCCCCAGCAAAATATATTAAAATTACACACACAAGCACATACACAACATAATTAACACAACATCCCTCATTTCAGTACTAAATCCCTCATAAACCCATTTCAACTACCGTAAATGAATGCACAACAATATATATATATATATATAAATATAATTGACAGGGTAATCCGATAATCACAGCTCCTAAGCATAGATGTGCCTTGGTAATTAGCACCAGAGAATGTAAGTGACCGCCCAGAGACTCAACATACTAAACAACCCTGACTTTTATCATAAAAGCGCTAAGTATATGTGAAAAGGGAAAATAGTTTCTCAACTAAAGCATCAGTCAGCCCCCGTTACGTGATTAAAAATCTGCCATGACCGTATGACATGAAAGCACAAGAACTAACTCCCTAATGGTTTTAACTAGATGAAAAGGTAGAACTTACAGCAACCTGCGGATATGCGTGTGTGTGTGTAATTTTCTTACACATTATAAACAGTTATAATAGATTTCATTAGGTCTAATGCTGTAATGTTCACACATGCAGTAACATAACTGAACATGAGAGTTTGTGCCAAAGTATAACGGTTAAAACTTCATGAGTGAGCTTCTGGGAGCTTCCGTGCATTCACCATGTCGTTGAGATAGAAAATAGATAATTAGAATGTTCCCACCTGGATTGTCCGGTGTACTTAGTCAATATTGGCGCTGATCAGTAATGTCACGGTCGTATCACAAGTCCTGGGGCAGCGTAGCGTTGGAAGAGTGTCCGAACAGTTGTTCTCGACTGACGGCAATCGTGGCTAAAAGATCGTCTCTGCCAGGAGGGTGGACAGTTGTTCGTCACACCCGACACCCATCTCGCCCTTGTTCGAGCACCTGCGACATGTAATAGGTTGTAGAGGGTGTCATAAGGAAAAATCACGCCACATAGGCCGTCCGCATTAAGTTTCTAACACCAACTTTAAACATCAACAGCGCACACACACATCGCCACTAATTCATATTAATCAGTATTAAGCTCCCCAGCTGTGACTTATTTCGCTCATCTACCAATTACTTTTTAAGTATTTCGTTGAAAATATTCAAATTAATTAACTGCGTATTTCATAATTATTAATGACACAAAACACAGCTGAGTGCAAGATGCATTAGCATTTTCTTTATTGAAGTCAATTTGACCCACTACATTTACATTCATATTAATTTAATTTTTAATTGCGTTAACGCCCAAATTGAAAACTGCTCTACACGCACACACACAAGTATAGTTTATAATAGAAGCTGAAACACAAAAATATATTTGGGGTTAGAATATTTTTAGAACCAGACAACTTGTACATACCTGGAGCGGAACCTTATTCAGCCAACCACAGAAAAGTTGACGAAGTCCCGAACTGAAGAGTGCCGCCAGTCGAGAGCAGATGACCAGGTTGAGGGTTCGAATAGAAATGAGACAGATTTAATGTGTCTGTCTACCCAAGAAAACTCTCGATGCAGGAATGTACAAAAACAGCTGGACGCGCCAACTGAATTTCGTAGCTACACAACAACTGTGTGCATAGCCGGACGGCGACGAACTGCCGTGGCCGTGCGTGACGTCAAAGCCGCTCGTTTTAAAAACACTTAGCCTTCGATGCCGAACCCAGTACGGCACAATATAACTGATTATATTTTTGCTATTATTCAAATTTATTAACTATTAAATACATAATCTTCTTCTTCTGTTCATTGTGCTTAATATGATACCAAATAATGTAGTTTTATTAAGTTTTTGAGCTAAAATGGTATTTTTACCTCATTTTGAAAATTATAAGTTTTAAAAATCACTTCCTGTTCTTTTCCAAAAAGTTGCCATCTTCCAAGTTATATAAATGATCGTATTAAATCTTAGATTGTAATAAAAGGTTTATCTTCCCTTAATTTCTTGTAATTAGATTAATTGTTTTTTTTTTTTAAATATTATACAGTAATATATGACGCCCCTATCTGAATTTTGAGTTTTTACATTTGCATTTTTAACAATAATTCTGGCTATCTTTTTACAAAATCTTTCTTAACTATATTTCCAATTACATGACTTTATGACTGATTTACCTTGTATAAATTCCTTCAGTTTAATTGTTTTTCTGTACTTATTTCATCAATTTTGAGGCTGTTTAGTTTTTAACATTTGGCCTAGATTTCTAACAGTTTTTACATACAAAGTTTTTTAAATAATACATGTTGGTTTATACCCCCTCTGACTTTCTTTGCTATCATGACATTAATTAATATTTTCTTATTTTAACAAAAGAATAATGAGTATATAATTTATACTCTAAATACATAACACATAATTCAAATTAACATTGGTCTTTCAAAATCAGACATTTTATACTTAATTACTTTCAGTACTACACAATAAATATATTATAAATAAAGAATGTCATTTGACTCTGACATTTTTAAAACTTGTTTATCTCTAATAACTTATTCTACATAAACAAAACATAATTATCATAATCTTATACTATATGTCTTACCCTAGGTTCTATTATCGGTTTTTATCTGTTTTTTTATTGGATTTTGGGGTAATGATGCCTTGTCACTTCACTTTTTATATATGCTTGCTCTTGTTTTATTTTGGTCATTCCACTGAATGATGTATAATTAAGAGTGGCAGGTATTTAAAAAACACATGTATTACCTGTCATCATAATACGTTATTTTAATTTATTCATAGACACAATATAAGCACTTCAAAGTTGTAATATTTCACAATTCACTTAGTTTGTGAACGGCAATATTAACACATAAGGTTTATTTATTATAACTCCAAAACTTGCACTTTCCCCTTTTCATTCTTGGATTTTATTTCTACATAGTTTTATAGTTTCATTAAAATCAAGAAATCTATTTATAGAAGATAATGAAGGTTTGTCTTTTGATATTATATAATTATTTCACATTGGTTCACTTTCAATTCTAATTTATACACTTTTTGGCTTACATTTATTTTACATGTGGTTTCTACATTTGATAGCTTGTTATACTTTTATTTATTATTCTGTTTATTAGTTTCTTTTGGGGTTTGGGGTTTTTTATAAGAGGACTCCTTCTTGTTGTGGATGCTGTCTTGTTCTGGTTTTCTTCATTAATCCCTCCTTGTTCCTTACAACACTTTCTTTTCTTGTTGTGGATTTAGTCATGTTCTGGGTTTCTTCCTTACCTACTCCTATCCTACCTGGGTATTACCTTTTTCTATATTTAGTTTTTAAATTTATGAGTGATGATTCATCACTCATTGCACCATTGGTTTTAAATGAACTTTTGCTTTAATCTCTGATTGTACTTCACGGTGGTTCTTAATTAATTCTTTATTTTGCTTTCTCGGATTTAAAAATGTTTTTATTTTATTTTTATGATCATTTTACCATTCAGAATTATTGGCATTATCTGTCATGCTACAGATTGCTCTCCTCCAGAAGTGATTATTTCAGACTTGATTATGGATGAAATAATTGCTTATGATAACTTTATTATTTTTTATTCTTCATTTTCCTCTCCATTTCTATATCGACTTTTTCATACTTGAGCTTAATAAACTTTATAGTCACTTATCTGACTTTGATCCTTCTTGGATATTTAGTGTTTTCTGAGATATATATTATTATTATTATTATTATTATTATTATATACATTCTTTTATAAACTTCGTGTTTTATCCCTGGGATATTAATTCCCTAACGTTCCCTAAAATGTGAGCTGGGGCAGTCCAGAGAGGCACTTGTGGCTACATATACTCTGCTGGCCATACATCACTTCTAATTGAGTTCAGAGGCAATTCATCTCTGCTCAAAAACATAATGCTGCTGAAATTATCTACAGACTGTCATCGAATAAAAATTACACATAAAATAGTCTCATTGTTGACTAATAAAAATATCTTTGGATACTTCACTTCGTTGTTTCTCAGATTATCTCACATTTTCTATCTTAGTTATTCTTCTTAATATTTATTATTCTCATTATATATATTCTTCCAACTTTTTAGCTCGTCTGATATATTTATTTTTATTATGGTTGGAAACTTTTGTTAATATTTTTGTTACTAGTTATGGTGTAACTTTTTCCTTCTTCATCTGAATTCTCATTACATTTTCTTCTGGTTATTTACATTGATAGCATACTTTTTTATATATATTATTTTCTCTTTAGTTCTTATTAATTATTTGAATGGTATTATTTTATGTCAGTTTGTTTTTTTCAATTTGTTTCTTTTTAATTGATATTCAAGTTGTTATTGTGATCATATTATTTAACTATATTTTTCTTTCTTTTTTCTTTGAAAGTTATTAATCCGCTTTTGCATTCATTAAAATTAATTTATTAATATTATATTTCACGTGGTACTTGTTTCTCTTTGCGTTTCATAAATGTTTTATTATTTTCTTGTCAAAACCATTTTCTTCATATGATTGGCATGAGTTGTCCTTCTTTGTTTTTTCAGAACTGAGTAATATTATAATCATCCTTCTTGATTATCTGTTTCCATAATTGTTTCATAAATAGTTAGTCATAGGTCGTTCTTATTATATTATTGTTTTTTCTTTTTTAGTTTTTTATTACTTTATTATAATAATGAATTCTTCTCTTTATTTCCAAATTATTGCCTTCTCTTGTATATCACACTCTTTTTTGTTTTTCTTCTCTACTCCTTCAAATGTTTGATATTCACATTTGTTCTGGATTAATTTTAATTCTTTTTCTTAATTAATCACCTTATTTTCTTCTAAATTTATTTATAAGTGTATCTTATTTCTCTTTAGAATTTTGTTAGTTTTATACAAAATTCATATTCTTCTTTTTATTTAATTCCCAATTGTTTATTTCAAATTAGTGGTAAGTTGATCTTACAATTATTTTAGAATTTAGGTGTTTTATATTCTAAATTCAAATTCTATTCTTCTTTTTACTTATTCCAAATGTTTTCTTTCAAAATTAGTGGTAAGTTGATCTTACTAATATTTTAGAATTTCGGGGGTTTATTCAAAATTCATTCTTCGTAATACTTTTTTATGGAGGCTTGGTTGTACACTCCTTTAACTTTTCCGGAAACTATTTCTTTCAGTTCGTACGTATTGTTATTATTATTTTTGGCAACGAAATATAGTCCAGTATATAGTAACAATAGTTTTTTTGTTATCCCTTCTAGGGTGCTGGGTAGTTCTCGGTTTTTTAACAGAACTTTTTCTCCCTCTTTATAAGTAATTACTCGTCCGATTGCCTTCTGATATTTGGCTTGTCGTTTCTCTTGGTCTTCGGCCACCTTGTTATAGAACTTCACCTGGTCAAACTTACGACCATCGTTCGTTGGGAACTCTATTATTTCTTCAATCTCTTGGGGGGTTGGTTTCTCATACATGGCGGAGTAAGGGGTAATTCCTATAGCTGGATGGTGAGCAAAATTTAGGAACTTCTCTGTGGCTGATAAGTACTCTTGCCACTTTTTCTGTTGGTTGTGACAGTACGTTCGCAAGATTCTCCCCACTTCTCTCAGTACCCTCTCTGCCGGATTACTACTTGGGTGGTAGACTGATGTCTTATATGTTTTAATCCCAAGTGATAATAATGTGTCCCGCCATCGTCTCCCTTTAAACTGTGTACCATGGTCAGTAATGATTGAAGATGGTTTACCTATTTCTGGCACATACAACTCCGTTATGAGTCCAAGAACTTTTACTGTGGTTGCCCGATTAACCGGATATAGCTTTACGTATTTTGTAAAATGGTCCATAATTATGATTAAGTATTTGTATCTGTGTCGACCGCCACTACGGGGAAATGGTCCGCAGATGTCTAAAAACACTTTTTCCAGTTTCGCTTTAGATGTTATTGGTATCATTATACCTTCTTCTTTTCGTTATTAACTTTAACGCACTGGCAAATATTACATGATTTCAGGTAATTTCTTACCTTTCGGTTAATGTTTTTTATTTTACAATTCTCATCTAACGCCTGTATCACTTTCAGCGCTCCCATATGGCCGTACCTTATATGGTAATCAATTTAATCTCTTTCTCGATGTGGTTCGGAATAATCACCTTCCATGTTTCTTTATTTAAGGCTGTTTTAACGAATAGTATACCTTTGTTGATATGGTAATATTTAGAAACTGTGTCATCGTCTGCTTCCAATCGATTAATAATGTTTTTTAGTTTAGGGTCAGACTGTTGGTGGATGCGGATGTTTACCAATAAAGCTTCTAAATCGGATCTTGTTTTAATCAGGTTGTAGATTTTGACTAAGCTCTCCTTCTCTCCCTCGAAGGTCTGGTCTTCCAAATTAATGCGTGACAACACATCGGCTACAACATTCTTTTTCCCCGGAATATACTCCCATTGCAGGTTGTATTCTTGTAGGGCGAGTACCCATCTAGCCAATCGGCCGTGACTCAATTTGCACCTGCGTAGAAATGAGATGGATTTATGATCAGTGCGGACGGTAATTGGATACCCGAGAATATATGTCCGGAATTTGCTACATGCGAATACTATGCTAAGCAATTCTTTCTCGGTCACATTATAATTCTTCTCGCATTGATTCAGGGTACGACTAGCAAAGCTTATCACCAGATGGTGACCCTCCTCATCTTCTTGATATAAAGTTGTTCCTAAGCTGATGTCGCTAGCATCACAATTCAAAAGAAAGGTTTCTTAAAATCCGGGTGACGAAGTATAACACTCTCTAAAAACTTTTCTTTGATTCGTTGGAAAGTAATATCCTGTTCTTCACCCCAGGTCCATTTGTTCTTTGCAGACAATTGCGGTTGAAACTTAGCTGTCAGCTCGGAATATTGGTGCTGAAACTTTCTGTAATAGTTACAGAGTCCGAGGAAAGATTGTAACTGTTTCCTGTTCTTTGGTTTAGGGAACTTCTGAATCGCCTCCACTTTTTCTGATGATGGGGTTATACCTTGATCATCTAGGTTAAAACCTAAAAACTGTACTTCTCGAGCAATGAATTTGGATTTCTCCAATTTGAGAGTTATATTATTCTTGGCTAACTTCTCGAGTACATGTTCTACTCTATAACAGTGTTCCTCCCAGGTTTCCGAAGTAATCAGCAGATCGTCTACATAGACTGTGGTAAATTGGAGCGCTTCCTGTCCAAGTATTTGGTCCATACAGGCCACAAAGATGGCTACTGAATTTACAAGTCCGAAGGGCAATCTCTTGAACTGGTAATTGCGCCCTTCGAAAATGAACGCCACATACTGGCGACTCTGTGGATGCAACTCCACTTGCCAGTAACCACACACAGTGTCCCATGTACTGATAAACTTGGTGCCGTGAAATCGTTTCTATATCTCCTCTATCTCACCGGGTGATGTTCGGTCATTCACAATAGTTTTATTTAGCTCGCGCGCATCCAAACAAAGCCGGACTTGTCCGTTTTTCTTGGGAACAGCAATGATTGGACTAGTGTATGGAGATTGACTAATCTCAATTATGTCACTGCTGATCATCTTATTAATTTCCGTTCTCACGGCCTCTTTCAGTGAATGCGCGATTGGGTATGACCTCCGGTTAAATTCCACGTTTTCCTTAAACTCAAGTTTACACTGGTAGTTCTTGATTTTACCCTGTTCATCTGAAAATACTGATTTGTATTTTTCGTACACTCTTATTAAACGATTTGCTTGGTGTATGGGTATTTTCTCGTTGGTGGTTCCGCACTGGAAGTCCCGTATTTCTTGTATCTTCACTGACCATAAATCCTCTCCTCCGTTATTATATATTATCGGTTTATTCAGGGAGCTGTTCTCTACAAAATTTATCTTACGAAGTTGTTGGTGTATATTACTGAGAAGTATATTCTCGCCTCCTACTAAATCTGCTGTCCACGTTATTCCGTCTGAAAACAGTGATACTTTTCCTTGGTTCAGATCGATAATGGCGGAGTTCCTTCTCAATACATCGCAACCTACCAATATATTAAATGGCAGTCCGGTGGCGATCAAAAATTCCATATCCAAAGCTATACCACGGCTAACGACATTTACGGAAACTTGTTTTCTAATAGTTTTGTTCTGGCGGCCAGTTGCACCTATTAAGACAATATTATTTACTGGTAACATAGGCAAAGTTTTACCACATTCTTTCTGGATTCTTTCCAGTTCAATTACATTTATTATGGAGATATTAGCACCGGTATCAATCATGATTTTTGCGGGGATTCCTTCTACTTCCGCTTTTATATACAATATTTCATTGTTCTGACTATCGAGGCTCGTTTCGTTTTCCTCCAATAGTTCAGTTCTTATGTCCTTCAAATAGTTGTTACTAATGATGGTGATGTTTTTTGGTTCGGTTGCCTCTTGAAACTCATTTTTATACCCAGCAGATAGGAGCAGTAACGGGTCGTGATAGTTTATCACTGCCTCCTCCCGTTTAAATTATTGTTTTCATCGTTGGCATTCGGATTGACCGAGGCGTCGTTTTGGAAACCTTGCGTCGGTTCCTGCCGCTCTGTATCCTGTTCGAATGTTTGTTCTCTGGTTTGTTGTCGGCCAGGATCATCTAGGCTGGTACTCCTTCTTCTTTGTTCATACCTCGGGCCATCACGTTCTTCGCTTCTTCGCCGGCGATCTCCATCGTGGAAACTATTCCTCCGTTGATGGTTGTATCTTCTTGGCCCTCGATCTTCGGCTCTTATAAAATTAACTCGTGGACGGGAAACTCTGTTATTATTGTTATAGTTATTATTGTAATTCCTATTGTTTTGGTAATATCGCTCACTATTACCGGGGTAGGGGTTTCTCTGACTATAGGAATTGTTAGGGGGTTGATAATAACTATTACGGTTGTTTGGGTATTGGTTGTTATTCCTATTACTATTTTGGTTGCTATTAAAGTTATTATTATAGTTCGGCGGGTTGTTATTGCCGTTGTAACTATTTTGCTGGTTGCGGTTTCCTTGATAGTTATTACCGTTACTGGGGTACTGGTTACTTCTCACCTCTGGTCTATCATTCCTCCTCCTACTCTGACGGTAGTATTCTTCGTTTTCGTAGCTTTCCAGTAACTCGGTCATGGCCTGCACTGTTTTAATCTGGCTACCTCTCCTTGCTCTGATAATATCTTCGTCGTAGTGATATGATAATTTGTTCACTAGGCATTCTTCAGGTATTGCCGGTTCTAGATGTTTTGCCAGACACACCTTCCCTAAGAAATAGGCCGTCATGGTGCTTCCTAGTTGTGCCCTGTACCGTCAATGGCAAATATTATCTCGTATCAGGTTCTGAGTTGTTTCTGACCAGTATTTAGCTTTAAACAGGTTCCTGAACTGTTGGTAGTCCGCAATCTCGCTTCGGTTCGCCATCCACCAGTTATCGGTCATCTCCCTGAATGACTCGTCCAATATCTCCCGGTTATTATTCCATCTGCTCCCTTTATGTTTGGCGAAGTATTCTTCTATCCGGGCTAGGAACTCCATTGGTTTCCTCTTGTACTGCCGGAAATTCAACCATTCCCGGTTTTCATTGATGGGTATTCCGGTAAAGTTAGTGGGTCGATTTCTCAAGACTTCCATTTCTTCTTGGCTCTGCCGTACTTGACCCGTGATATTGGTCATAGCCTCTTCCATTCCGTCACACCGTTCCGCGACTTGGCTCCGTACTCTCCCGAATTCTTCCTGAGTTTCCTTCCGTTGTTCTTCCACTTTCCTGCGACTATGCTCTTCAATATCAGTAAACTTGATCTTTACCACTTCCTTGAATTCCTGTACTTCCCTTTCGGTTTGGTTACATTTTCCGTCAATTTCCCAGATTTGTTGGTTCATTATTATGGTTTCTTCTTCCAATTTTTTATTTATGGATTTCTTATTATCGTTGAGTTCCTTGCTCATTTCTTTTCTTAACAACTCCATCCTTTCGTCTAACTTGTCCAGGTTTTCTTGTTTAACCTCCCTTAATTCTTCTCTTAATAGTTGGTTATCCTCTCTCAATTCTTCCAACTTCTCCCCCATCTTCTCTTCCATTTTCTTACTATTCTCCTCCATCTTCTCTTTCATCTTCTTACTATTCTTCTCCATCTTCTCTTCCATCTTCTTATTATTTTCTTCAATTCTTTTATTCGTTTTTTTTCTATTTTGTTAATCAATTCTTCCTTGGTTGTTATGAATTCTTCTTTGGTTGATTTAAATTCTTCCTTTAAAGACTGGTTATCACTTCCCATCTTCTTACTAGTTTCTCCTATGTCCTTCCTTAATTCTTCCTTGGTGGCATCCATCTTCTTACTCATTTGTAGGAGCATTTCCATCATCTTATCTATCTTTGTACCTCCAGTGGTCTCGGATTTCTCTACCTCCTTCTCCTGGAGATTGATCTCCCCTATTTGCGCTGGTACCTCGGGTTGTTTAGGTTCCGCTGGGGGTAATAACGTTTCTACATCTTCCACTGGCGTCGCCTCTTTGTCCTCCATATCAGTTTCAATTTCCTTTTCGGCCTCCGCCGCCCGTTTCTTTGACGTTGCTCGTCGTTGCATTTTTCCCTTTTTTCTGACTTTATAACTGCTGCCAAGCTTAAATCAGTAATTGGGCAAATTATAGTGGCCTGTCAATCACTAATTAAAGCCCCTCAGTTGGTCGCCAATTTGTAACAAGTTACAAATAATTAGATGTTTATATTTATTTATAAATGTTTGTGTAGAAAAAATTTTTTTTGTAAAATTTTTTTTGTTTTAAAAATTAATTAAATTTAATTAATTAATTATGTTCTGTGATGTTCCGAATTTTTTGTTAATTGTTTTAATTAATTTAACTCCTTTTCTGTATTTTAAAATCCTCTCGCCAGTTAATAAGATTGTCTCCAATAACAATCGATAGATGTACTTTCCTATTTGGAGGTTATCTTCCTTCTTATTGGTGAAATTCTGGTCGTTTCTGTTCAATTAAAGTTATATTTTATTTTAATTATTAAGTAGGAATAAATGAGATTCAATTGTATAGTAATTACTGAAGTTTATTGACAAATATTTATTTTATCGACTCTCTATCGATTTATAAATCGATTCTCAGGGTATCAATAGTGTACAATTATTTATGTTCGGGTTCTTTCAACAGTTATTTTAGGTATAGTCAGAGAGAAAGGGCAAAGTATTAAAAGTATAACATTACAAAATATATTCACTTAAAAATTAAAATACATATATGTTATTCAAGATATAGTGTTAAGTAAGATGCTTCCAAACCGTTCTGTTGTGTAGACTGTGTCGCTTTGGATTGTGGGAAATCAGTGATGGCTGCCGCTAGTCCGGACGTAAGACGAAGTCACCTTGCCGTTTTTACGACTAATAAAAGATGCTTTCCCTACGATTTTTCGTTTCTGGGGCTGCGATTCTTCTTTCTTGTGTTGGTGGAGTGTTGCTTGTCAAGTTTTAGTGTTGCACTTCGAAAAATGGTGTAGTGTTAAGTTAATTTCACTTTTGTCAGTTAGGTCGAAAATTGCACTTTTGTATTGTGATGTGTTATTACTGTTTTAATCGTTTAAAATGTATTTCCACTATGTTCTGTTCTTATTTGTAGTTGGTTTAATGTTTTTTGGTGTTTGTTTCACTGTATATGCGTTTAAAATGTATTTTCACAAAACTCGCATTTTTCGTCAGACTAGGCTTAGTAAAACATGCGCCATTAATGTATCAGCAATTAGGTTAAAATTTGCTTAATCGCTCGTCAAGTGTGCCTCACGATCTCTAATAATAAACTAATTTACTTCCTCCGTCTTCGACTAAAGTCTTAGCCAAATTAATATTATTCAAGCCATTGTTTCAAAATTATTTGCATCCTGTGGATGTGAGAATTTTACATTATATAACTGATGATATTTTTGCTATTATTCAAATTTATTAATTATTAAACACATAATCTTCTTCTTCAGTTCATTGTGCTTAATTTGATACCAAATAATGTAGTTTTATTAAGTTTTTGAGCTAAAATGGTATTTTTACCTCATTTTGAAAATTATAAGTTTTAAACATCACTTCCTGTCCTTTTCTAAAAAGTTGCCATCTTCCAAGTTATATAAATGATCGTATTAAATCTTAGATTGTAATAAAAGGTTTATCTTCCCTTAATTTCTTGTAATTAGATTAATTGGTTATGTTTTAAAATATTATACAGTAATATATGACTCCCCTATCTGAATTTTGAGTTTTTACATTTGCATTTTTAACAATAATTCTGGCTATCTTTTTACAAAATCTTTCTTAACTATATTTCCAATTACATGACTTTATGACTGATTTACCTTGTATAAATTCCTTCAGTTTAATTGTTTTTCTGTACTTATTTCATCAATTTTGAGGCTGTTTAGTTTTTAACATTTGGCCTAGATTTCTAACAGTTTTTACATACAAAGTTTCTTAAATAATACATGTTGGTATATACCCCCTCTGACTTTCTTTGCTATCATGACATTAATTAATATTTTCTTATTTTAACAAAAGAATAATGAGTATATAATTTATACTCTAAATACATAACACATAATTCAAATTAACATTGGTCTTTCAAAATCAGACATTTTACACTTAATTACTTTCAGTACTACACAATAAATATATTATAAATAAAGAATGTCATTTGACTCTGACATTTTTAAAACTTGTTTATCTCTAATAACTTATTCTACATAAACAAAACATAATTATCATAATCTTATACTATATTTCTTACCCTAGGTTCTATTATCAGTTTTTATCTGTTTTTTTATTGGATTTTGGGTAATGATACCTTGTCACTTCACTTTTTATATATGCCTGCTCTTGTTTTATTTTGGTCATTCCACTGAATGTTGTATAATTAAGAGTGGCAGTTATTTAAAAAACACATGTATTACCTGTCATGATAATACTTTATTTTAAATTATTCATAAACACAATATAAGCACTTCAAAGTTGTAATATTTCAATATTTACTTAGTTTGTGAACGGCAATATTAACACATAAGGTTTATTTATTATAACACCAAAACTTGCTCTTTCCCCTTTTCATTCTTGGATTTTATTTCTACATAGTTTTATAGTTTCATTAAAATCAAGAAATCTATTTATAGAAGATAATGAAGGTTTGTCTTTTGATATTATATAATTATTTCACATTGGTTCACTTTCAATTCTACTTTATACACTTTTTGGCTTACATTTATTTTTCATGTGGTTTCTACATTTGATAGCTTGTTATACTTTTATTTATTATTATGTTTATTAGTTTCTTTTGGGGTTTGGGGTTTTTTATAAGAGGACTCCTTCTTGTTGTGGATGCTGTCTTGTTCTGGTTTTCTTCATTAATCCCTCCTTGTTCCTTACAACATTTTCTTTTCTTGTTGTGGATTTAGTCATGTTCTGGGTTTCTTCCTTACCTACTCCTATCCTACCTGGGTATTACCTTTTTCTATATTTAGTTTTTAAATTTATGAGTGATGATTCATCACTCATTGCACCATTGGTTTTAAATGAACTTTTGCTTTAATCTATGATTGTACTTCACGGTGGTTCTTAATTAATTCTTTATTTTGCTTTCTCGGATTTAAAAAAGTTTTTATTTATTTTTATGATCATTTTACCATTTAGAATTATTGGCATTATCTGTCATGCTACAATATATGTGTGTATTTAAATGGCTTCAAATTTGAAGATAGTGTTTAGAATAGATTATATATTTTAACATACATAGTATATAATATTTAAAGGTGCTTTTCTAACTTCGTCTCAGTCGTAAGAGTGGCTCAATTTAATCCCGACTCATTGTTAAAGCACGAACTGAGCTATGAAGCTTTGTTACGCGGTCTCCCATACTCTAACGTAACGGTCGCGGAACTGCGCAAAACATTACTCGAGAATAGACCAGACGTGCCCTCGCTGTTAAATCGTTTAAGCGTAGTAGACTTCGAGAGTGAACGGGAAACTTGCTATCATAAATATAAGGAGCTTACTTCCATCGCACAAACCCTGCGAGATGAGAAATCCCCCGCTGTAATTTTAAGAACCACGCAAAGAATAGTACAACTAACCCGCCGCATCAGCAATTTGTTGAATTGGCCCGGTGATAAAGTTACTCCGCATGACTTGCAAAAATTCGCGGAAGAAGCTTTACAACAATTGCCTGAGATAATGCGCGAATTACGTAGAAGGTCCGAATCTTTTAGAAGAGAAGAGATCGAAGAAGCGATGACGAAACTAAATATCTCCCCAACTCAATCTCCTACTCAAGAACAGCAATCCAGTGTTGTAAATTTTCAATTTCTCCAGGAATCTACTATAGAACCCAGTAAGGATCGGTTAACGGTTAGTCAAGTGAATACCCTCCCCGTAACCGCAGCTCCACTTCCAAACGAACTAGAGAATATTATCAGTAATTACGATTTACCACCTCTTTTACAGACAAACCAATCAGCGGAAAAACATGATACGCCGCAATTAAATTTCAGCACTCAGTTCTATGGAAAAATAACTCACCCCGTAGAACGGATTTTATCTGAAATACCCACCACAGATGGGCTGAATATTACTAAACTCCTATGCTTTATTAAGTATCTGTTACAAATAAAGGATCTACGACAACTAAAAGATGACAAAATTTTACAAGTACATCTACCCAAATGTAGATCTCCTTTAAAAGATCGTGTGGTAGAGTCACTAAGGTATCATCACCCAGTAGAAGAACTACATACCTCCCTAATACGACATTTCATCCCCACCGGTATCTACGAAGAATTAAAGCGGAATTCCGTACTTCGTGTGCAAGGAGCGTACGAGAGACTAGCTCATTATATATCTGAAATAAGGGAATCGGCCTTATTACTACAAGTCAACTGGAGTGAACAACAGCTAGTAGACACTATCTTAGTAGGACTATCTCCCGAGGAGCGATCTCGATTAGCACTTATGAAGAGACCCATCACATTCACAGAACTGGAACTGTGTTGCATCCATTCATCCAACGTCTGGTATTCAGATCAGAACAGACGCGTGTTAATGTCCCAGACTCAACGCAGGAATGAATCACTACCCTTAGGGTCCGATACTCGAACATACAGCGATAAGCGATTCTTAAGAAATTCTAAAACTCAGCACTACCCCAATACATCAAAACACCTACAAAACCCCAACAGCATGCGAGCGATGCCAATAACGAGAGAAGATGTTATAACTGTGGAAAGTCCGGACACATTAGTAAGCAATGTAAACTAAAACAGTACCAACAAAGAACCTATCAGTCAAAAAACATGTGAAGCAGGAAGAACCAAAATCCTACGTCTTCCGCAGCATCAAAAGGAAAAGTATAAACACTGATCACCGAAAGAAACAAAAACAAAAATAAATAAACATATAGACCCTTACGTAGCAAGATTTATTGACAAGTGCAACCCTATTGGTACATGCAAAACATGTATATGCCAATTACCCTACATACAAATAGACCTTGGAGCAACTAATACCCTCGGTTTAATCGATTCGGGAACTACACGTAGTCTTATCAGTCAACAGCTAGCCACCGTATTAGCTAACCATAATCTAATTAGACGTAGCCAAAACGTGAACATAAAGTGTGCTACCGCGAATAAGCAAAACCTAATTATATCACGCAGTATTACAGTGAAATTAAAAATAAAGAATTTAACTTGGTATTTTCCACTACTAGTAGCTGAAGTATTAGGACAAAACTTAATATTAGGTGCCGATTTTATAAGCAAAACTGGCCTAATTCTCGACATATACGCTAAACAATATTGCTTTAGATTCGACCGTACTCGAAAATATCAGTTCGATTCCGAGCTAAATAACAGCGGAAATTGCGAAACATCTGCCACGCATCTGGAGCATCGTGAATCTGGTTTAAGTCACTTAAAAGGTAAGGAGTGACAAAGAATTCAAAAGTTAATAAGAGAATTTTCTACTGTACTCACACCCAAGTTAGGATTGACCAATCTCATCGAATACAAAATAAATCTCAGCGACAACAAAGTAATTCGTCTGCATCCATACAAATTATCGCCGCCCAAGATGGAAGTCATGAGAAACCAAATCAACAAGCTTCTAGAACAACACGTCATTGAACCGTCCACTTCTCCACACTCCTCGCCTGCATTCCTAGTACCGAAAGGAACTGACAAACATAGACTAGTCGTGGATTATAGACAGCTGAATAAGAGTATAGAATTCGAATCTATTCCACTGCCCGACATTCACAGCGCATTCCATTATTTTACCAACGCGAAAATCTTCACCATAATGGACCTCAACCAGGCTTTTCACCAAATTCCACTAGCCGAAGAATCAAAACACCTAACTGCGTTCGCTGTCCCATTTAATCTATATCAATTTACTAGAGTATCCTTCGGAATCTCACAAGGAAGTTCAGTATGTAGCAGACTGTTAGAGAAAATATTCCATGACATTAAATTTAAATTCGTGTATCACTATCTTGACGACATAGTAGTATATAGTGAATCGATGGATCAGCACATTCATCATTTGCGTGAGGTATTATCAAGGTTAAAGAACGCTGGACTAACTGTCAACCCCAGTAAAGTCAATTTCGCTGTAAACCAATTCTCTTTCTTAGGTCACATAGTATCGGCCGAAGGTAAGGTTAGTATAGACCCCGAACGCACGCGCGCAATCCGAGAATTTTTACCACCTAGGGACACCAAAGGTATAGCTCGATTTTTAGGTATGATCAATTATTTTCACAAGTACATACCCCACCTAGCGGATATAGCAGCCCCATTAAACGCATTAAGGAAGGAAGGAACGAAATTCGAGTGGACTACTCGACACCAAGCCGCATTTGAAACACTCAAAGAAAGCATAATATCTCCCCCTGTATTGCAGTTAGCAGATTTCAGTAAACGATTTGTAGTACAGACAGACAGTTCGAGTGTAGCATTAGGAGCAGTGATATACCAAGAGATAGATAATACAAGACTACCAATCAGCTATGCTTCACGTACTTTGACGGACCAAGAAAGGAAATTCTCTGCCTATGAACTCGAATGTTTAGCTGTAGTGTTCGCCTTTGAAAAATTCAAACCTTTTTTGGAACACAAGGAATTTCTACTAGAGACTGACAACCAAGCTTTATCGTGGTTGTTGAACCATCCAAAACAATTAGGTCGTATCGGTAGATGGGTGTTAAGATTAAATTGCTACAAGTTTAAAGTACAACATATTCGTGGTACCCAAAATGTAGTTGCCGATACACTAACCCGCATGTTCCCACTACCCAATAAAATACCAGGAGAAGAAAAGATTGAAACCGCTACTACCAATACGCTAATAACGGAATTCCCACTTGCATTTAAGGATATAGCGCACCACCAACAACAAGATCCTTATTTAAGTAAAATAATAGAAGAAATAGACAAAGGAAATTATTCTGAAAAGTATACCAGTAGGGGGAAAATACTGGTCCTGACCAAAGTACCGTTATTCCCCCCCCACCACCAAGATCAAAGAGATGCCGCCTTTCCCACGCCTATATCAAAGAGATGCCGCCGTTCCCGCGGTCCAAGATTTTTTCCCACGCTCCCTCCACCACCAATGGACCGCAGCATCCCAAAGGAGCACAGCATCCGCGAATTTCCGCAAATCAAATTTTTTATTTTTTAATTTGATTTTTTATTTTTTTAATTAAATTGATTTGCATATCAAGGGGTGGGTGGGGGTGGGGTGGGGTTCAATGGACCACCCGCATCCGCGAATTTCCGCGAATATAATTTTTTATTTTTTTAATAAAGCTGATTTGCTTATCAGAGGTGGGTGATGGGTGGTGGGTGGTGGGTGGGGGTGTTCCAACTTGATGCATTATAGTGTATATTAAAATATATGATCAGTGTTACCAACCTTTGCATGAGTTCAAATTTTTTGCGTGTTATAATGTATATTAAATCTATATGATCAGGTTTACCAACCTATGCATGGGTTCAAACTTGATATGTGTATTATAGTGTATATTAAAATATATGATCAGGGTTACCAATCTTGCATTATTGTGTATAGAACAGATCTGCCAACATTTTTCTGTGGTGGGAAATTCAAACTATATGAGCAGACGCATTATTAAATTGTCTCTCTCTCTCTCGCTCTCTCGTTCGTCATTTCAACCAATTTGTACTGAGATCTAATTGTGTAAGAATAACTGCGTGCGCACACACACACATACACACACACAGGGTCATTGACTGTGGTGGTGGAAAGCTTTTAAGAAGTTAGCGATATTGAAAATATTTTCTCTCTCTCTCTCTCTCTCTCTCTCTCTCTCTCTCTCTCTCTCTCTCTCTCTCTCTCTCTCTCTCTCTCTCTCTCTCTCGCTCGCACTCTCTTATGTTATTGGTTTTACTGTGTCTGTTGTGGCTGGTTAAATGAAACATATGACTGAATTAATAAATTGTCTCTCTGCATAGCAGTTGTAAAAGTAGTCATATATACAACATCTCTCTAGAGCTGCAGACGTCGGAAGAAATTCCTAGTTTATAATGTAATTACCTGTGCGTGTGCTGTTACAGATGACAAGTAGAAATCCATACGTTGACGGCTTCACAATAAATGTTAGTCTATTGTTTGTGTGTGTGTGTGTGTGTGTGTGTGCTATGTAAATTGTTTGTACATCAAGGAATAATAATATAATCGTACTAGTTTAATGTATTGCTGTAGACATCAGCAGAAATTCCCACATTCTAATCGTTGACAGCGTCTCTCTTCCATGTAGCATTTCACATAAGTTAATGTACTTTACAAAATAATTGCTTATATGTTCAGAGGTTTATAACGAAATAAATTAAAATAAACCATAATTTGTTTTAAATGATTAAATATATATTTACACCACTGTACACAAACTTAAAATATAGTTTACAAACCGTTGTAATACAATTATTCAAAAATACATTTTACATTGATTAAATAAATATATCACTACAAACATTGTTATATAAAATAAATACAATATTAATAATAATAATTTTTGACATTGTAAGATTTTTAAATAATAATAATTTCACGTCTGTAGATACAGTCCACATGGAAGTTTATCTGTAACATAACAATACAGTCGATATTAGAATCACTGATACGATAAATATTCAATTATCACACGCACACGCACAGTCAGTGGAAAGAAAGAATCAAATACGTTAATTAAGTAAACTTTTTCAAGTATGTGTCATTTTCATAAAGTTAATGTACTTTCAAATAATTTCTAATCGAACCAAATATTATTCAACGGAACTTTGTAAATACTACTTAGAATCAATGATACATTTATCACATAAAGTTAATGTACTTTCAAATAATTTCTAATCGAACCAAATATTATTCAACGAAACTTTGTAAAAATACTAATTAGAATCAATGATACATTTATCACGTACATACAAATTCAATTATTAAAGTGTTAAGTACAGGGAGTTGAAACTACACACACACACACACACACACACACACACACACACACACACACACACACAACAATAAATTGTTTGTTAACACGATTGCTTACTTACGACGTTAGGACACAATCTCCACCTGCGTTGTTTGATTCCTCGTCCCTCGATACACTAAATGTAGTTCTTTGGGTTTGATATGTCTGAGCTCCTCATTCGTGAAGACACCTGCATACCTCTTGGGAAGATAGACACGATACCGGTGGTCGCCATCCTCCAACGTAGCAAGCACAGAGTTCCCATATTTTGTGTCCACATTTGTTAAGACCATGATGTGATATTTTTTATTCACTGTCAATTCTGAACATCGCTTGTACTCGATAGCACTTACAGCATTAAACTTTACAAGAAACGACATTATTAGAAGAGAGAGAAAGACGCTAGTGAACACGTCTGTATCAATCGAGAGAGAACCAAAAAATGACACAATATTCGACACAAAAGGACAGTACAATGTGATAGTGGTGGTGGTAACGTCGTCATCAGAAAAGTCTGTGTCCCACTTTCATTTACGGCTTTGCATATATGAACATGTCCCCCAGACGAAATTAGAGACACAAAAAATATAACAATGTCATTAGGAAAGTCCGCATTCCACTTTCATAAGGAAATAGTCAACGCTTACAGCTATGCATGTATGTACATGTCCCCAACAGAATTAGAGATATAAATGTCATCATTCGCTGTGACCTACTTTCTAAATTTTGTCGCGCTCACATTAAAAATGTTTGTTTAAAGCAAAAATCATGAATCATCCATTCCCGAATAGCATGCACTTTATAGTTTGCACATCGGTCAGAAGAATTGAAATGTCTAAGACATTCTGTTCCATGAAATAGATACGGTATGTTTTTAGGACAACCAAAGTCATCGAGATTGATTATATTATTGTGTATTATCTTTGATTGTAAAAAACGTTTTTTCTCAAAACCCTTCACAAACACATATTTATATATACGCGTATGTGATGTTAACAATGAAACAAGATTGTCGTACGGTGTCTCTCCTTCGATCCATCTAAGTCTGTAATAATTTGACGTTAACCAGTGGTTTGTCCTAGCGTATTTTGGATTCGTAACGGATGTAGCAGGCGGAGTGAAAATCCAATGTCTACCAGCAAATCTCAGAACGTCCATGATTGACAGTTCCTTCAAAATATATTTTCCGTTGTCGTCGAAAAAGCACTGGAAGTCAATTATAACTGCAGTGTTATCCATAATACTGTAAGACAAAGAAACCACACAATACAAACTCTATATATATATTATGTTTAAACACACAAATATCGTTGTGATATTAATATGCGAACTTACGTTTACAGACGTCTGGACTGAAGCGTCGAGAGACATCAACTGACGAAAGAAACAAGTGTTGGGGGGTACTATACATGGAGGCGAATTTTTTTAGCAGGTGGGGAGGTGTCGTCGTCGTCATCGTTCTCCATATTGATGCGACGTATTCGATAATGACCGTACGCAAGTGTATCACGACCATTGTCTAGTATATAGCGCTTATCATCATACGGTGATAACGCTTGCTTATTTACACGCATCGTGTACAGCGTATGATGATCGCTACGTAAACAAAGCGCACTGGTAGAAAACTGACAATGATCAGTGAGACACTTGCGATACATATCGTGTCGTAGACTCCTCTTAATCGCAACTCGGGGTACACCTTTACATACAAGGTTTTTGATACTCTTTGCTAGGATCTTCGTGGGCCATAAGGAACGAATAACATTTCGCTCTGAGACCCACGAATTCTCTAACAGGACGACCACACGTTTCATCCTTGAACAGTCCGACAACCTTTTTGTTTTTAAGGCTATAACAAGGATGAGACGTAGGGTAATCCGATGTGTCAAAAACGTGTAAGTCCTCCTTCATGTCTGCATACAAGTCAGATGTTTGAATACTACACGTCAGACTGTCTGTATCTGTCATTAGCAATCTAACGTTACGGCTGTACTTGCCGACAGCATAACGATAATGGAAGTCATACATTATCGTTTTGCTAACGTGAAGCACCGTGAAGCCGACATACACGGGACGGGAAAGAACGATGGATTTTTTACGGAGTGAGAGCCCCACCAGATCGTTCGTATAACGAATCATACGTTTCAGCCTAGGTGTGGAAACTAGTTTTTGAAGCCGTCGTTCATCTGAGACTAGTTCAAAGTCTATATGTTTCCGTACGTTCTCCAGCGACTTGCCGTATACGGCGTTGTTCATCAGTTTGAAAAGGTCTTTTTCAAAGCTGTTGACGGCTGCTTGCCTCTTGCGGGTGTTGAAATCGATAAACGGTTTCAACCAAGCGCTTTGCTTAAAACACAACACCCTATGAGTCGCTTTCAGCTCTAAACTAAGACTTAAATACAACTTAAAATTTCGATAATGGAGAACGTAATTTTGTTTGTCCTCCAAAGTCGTTAACAACTTCTCTACGGATGACATTGTTGACCCTGATTCGTTATACGATGATCTATATATACTCTCGTGTAAACGTTTGAAAAAGGGAGAAAGGATATCGGGTGTTACGCGCTGGCGCACAGGTGCAAGCGGGTAGTCGGGATGCAGGTCGTGTAGTGTATCAGGATAGTGTAGGTCGACCTCGAGGATGTACCCGATGTCGGAATCATCACTCACATTACGTACGTCCAAAGACTCGATTTCGTTACGATCGAGCCATCGGAAGTCTGCGTAAGGGAGTGGTTGCGACATGGCTGCACCGTATAGATTGTTACAGTCCGTATACAGAATGAAGGAGGTCGGTTTCGAAACATCGTACTGATCTGGGATCAGAGTGTTGTTAGCGACGGCATGACGGTTGGATATCATAGCAACGCCTCCGCGGACCCCAGACTCAACAAACAGATGTTGATTTATATCTATCAACAGCTCCAATTCGACCCCTGTCATTTTTAGCATCGCGTTCCAAGCGAGACCAGGAAGTGAGTAAAAATGACACGGGTCCAAACAGTAATCACGTAAGGCCATGTCCCGAAAACTTTCAAAGACATCAGCCAGCAGCATTACGTCTGTCAACAAATACAGATCATGGTAATCTCCAAACGTACGCAGATTGAATGCACTCCACACGTTTTGTGCTTGCTCGTAATCTGCGTCCGAAATAGACAATTCCATCAACCGGTTATTAAAGTGTTCACGAGCGGGTAGACTTGTTTCGTTGAATCGATCAATACTGTCAACGTCCTCGTAAGGGTATACCCCCTTGCGTACGAGCAGATTGGTCTGTTCGTCGAAACCCCGTCTAAGCATTTCCTCTCTAAGCAAAGGAAATTGGCTCCCGGACGTGTTCAGATTGCTAACGAGTGTGTCCAGAGAGCGATTAAGAAATTGAAAAGAGTCTACGGAACGCAAGGGACCCAGGGAGAACGAGACGTAACGCTCACTAGATGTTGCAATGCAGGATACGTGTTGGTCCTTGCAAACCCTGCATTAAATGGTGACAGTCGTAGCCACGAAGGTTGTGAAAGAAGACGAGGATATGACGCGGCACCTTGTAGCTCAGATTGCAGCTATTGTGGGCTGCTCCCAAGAATTTCCCCGTAAGATGACAATGATTGCGTACCTTGTCATCGTCTGTCAAAGGGCGCTCACACAAATGGCAAACGGTGGCGTTAGTGAGCGCAACATTGTCATCATCGGACATAACTAATTTTACGTTATGACGTATTACCTTCATCATATCCTCGACGTCTTTCATCAACTACGAGAAGAAAGTGTCTACAACGTTTTCACCACGATATACTTTAACCTCTCTCCAGAGACTGTGAGCGTGATCAACGATAGCATAGGAGAAACCTGACGGAATATGCATCGCTTCGTATGATGTGGACGATACAGGAGGAGAAGGTATTTTTTGGCGGACACCACTGCTATCAACTGAGTAGAAGTCACCTAAATCTTTCACTGTCGTCGGGATGTCGTTACCTGGTGAACACGATTGAAGGGGGGTGATAAGGGACTCGAAGTCGGCGTAGACGGTAAAGGGTACTTTGAGACAGTGTGCGTAATTTTTAAATGACATAAACTTCTCCTCTGTGGGCATTTTGGTTTTCTGTTCACCATAAGGTGTACAGTAGGGGAGATGTTCGGACAGACCATGTTCTGTGGAGAAACGATGCAGGCAGTAGTCGCAGTAAAATGATTTACGATTGAATTTTGTTAGGGAAAATAACAATTTATTAATGCTACTGATAAGACAGTAGTGTTTTCGGCTATTTGTATCGGACAGAAGTAAAAGATTAACATGATGTAATCTGTCCTTATTGGGGGCAATTCTTAATGGATAAACCTCATTTTTTGATTCGTTTCTGATATTGTCTTCTATATCATAGCCGAAAACGTTTATAGAAATGTTGGGATTCTGTGTTTCAAATTTAGAAATTGAGTTTATAGAAACAGGGTACTCGATACCGGACATATTTATTGTGTTTATGAAAGAGGTGTATTTTGAAACAAATTATTTATGCTTTTGTTGAGGGTGTATGTGAGCTAGAACTGACCATAGAAAACACATTTCATCTTGGGAGTTCTTGATGTTGACTACTGCCTTGGTGAGTGAGAGTTTTCGCGGGGTAGGAATGTAGGAGGACGCTGCTAGCGGCCGGTACCGTCCAACAACCAGTTCCAGCTTCACTACAGCGTCCACCGACCATCCGCTCCCGTCACGGGTAAAATTGGATATGCTATTCATGATTTTGTCGTATGATTCGTCAAGTAGACAGTTCAACTCGTCGTTGTCGTCCGTGAGCAACGTACGACAACGTCCGTGGAAGACGGCGTCTTTGGTTACCTCTTTTTCTTCGCCGCTGTCACCATCTAACACAGTTTTTTGTGAAACATATCCTGCACGCAATATGCCATTTGATACTACGTAAACGTGCTTGTTCTGCCAGAATATCCTTGCACAATAAAGGTCGCACCTCAGTCATTATCGATAATATGTCTTGGTCTCCCGTGTCTGTGTACACGGGTAGGTAATTAAATGTTGTGAGGGATCCTCTAATACTGGTGTTTCGTACGATATGAAATCGTGGCATAACTGAAACAATAGAAACATGTGTATTAGCTAATAGGAATGATGAATAACACACACACACACACACACACACACACACACACACACACACACACACACACACAAATTCATGTTTGTGGTAAATAAATAGATAGTACACGTTAGTAATACGTTAGTTTATTGCAAACTGTGAAGATGGCAGCTACTCCCGATTTTAGTATTGAAAGTGAAAGAAGAAAATCGTTCAAGTATTGGGAAGTGACGTTTGTCAGCCCCGACGAGTTAGCGTTTGCCGGGTTTTACTACTATCCGCTAAATTATGATGTTTGTGGACATAGTATGTCATTCATAGACGATAGAGTTAAATGCTTTTGTTGTGGAAATGAATTAGGTCATTGGAGGGAAGGTGACATACCTATGGTGGAACATGAAAAATTTTCTCCGTCATGTCAATTTCTAAACGATGTCAAGAGACAATTCATTGGGGAGAAGGTGATAAACCTATGCCGGAACATAAAAAATTTTCTCCGCCATATCAATTTCTAAACAACGTCAAGAGACTATCTTGTACATGTTAGACAGAGTTGGATCATATGTTAATTCATATCAAACAAGTTTGGTTTGCTACATAATTATAGAGAGAGACAATTTCTTAACTGTACCAATTGGTATTTAAATTTTTACCTTGTTGAGGCTGTTCCTGTTCCTGCTGATGTTGTTGTTGTTGTTATTGTTGTTCCGGATTCTGCTGAAGGTCGGACATGATGATATTCAGACGAGAGAGTGAATACTGAAAAACAAAGAAACTGTTATACATATATATAGTATTTTTTTTAACGCTGGTATTATGTTAGTGTAACTTAAACCATGAACAACGCACAAGACTATAGTTCTAGAGCTACACAGAGCAGCGAGAAGGAATTTCGTTAGGCGTGCGGTTGAATTGAAGGGTCTACACGACTTGTACCAGGCGGATCTTGTGGAGAAGGTACCATACGCTCGAGTGAACAAAGGGTACAAGTACATGATGACTGTGATCAACGCGTTTAGCAAGTACGCGTACGCTGTACCATTGAAAACAAAGACAGCAAAAGAAGTAACGCGCGCACTAGAACCTATACTAACTGCTAACCGTATGAAATATTTACAGACGGACAACCGGAAGGAGTATTACAACAGCACAGTACAAGAGTTGCTAAAAAAGTATAATGTGAAACATTACTCAACCTATAGTGAGAAAAAAGCTTCCATAGTGGAACGTTTTAATCGCACACTGAAGACACACATGTATCGAGCTTTCAGCGAACAAGGACACTACCGCTGGCTGGATCTACTACCTATATTACTGAAATCGTACAACAATACCGTACACAGAACCATTGGTATGAAACCTAGTCAAGTGAATGACGCCAACGAACATATAGTGTTGGAACGAATAAAGTAGAACACAGCGCCTAAAATCAGTCCAACGAAACCACCCAAATTTAAAGTCGGTGACCGTGTTCGTATAAGTAAGCACAAAATGACGTTCGCTAAAGGTTATACACCAAATTGGACTAACGAAATATTCACTGTGGATAAAGTACAATCCACTACAATCCCCGTCACTTATCTGCTAAAAGATCATCTGAACAAAATGTTGAAAGGTGGTTTTTACGAGCACGAGATTAGTAAGTCCAAAGTCGGCGACGTATACCTAGTGGAAAAGGTGTTACAACGCAAAGGTGAAAGAGTGCGTGTTCGTTGGCTCGGTTTCGATGGTAAACACGATGCATGGATACATAAGAAAGATCTAATATAAAAAGGTGACAGCACGTGCTGAAAACAGTATGCTTTCGGTATTCACAAAGATGAAGATTGTACAGAAAGCAAACAAATTACCAATAAAGGATATGGACATTTTGGCTGGTGACGAAGGCAGTGCTGAACGTAAACATGGTCCGCTATTACCGAACAGTATTCGCTGTATCGTTACGGGCCCAAGTTCCAGTGGTAAATCTAATGTGCTATTCAACCTACTGTTTGATGCCAACGGTCTACGTTTCCGCAATGTATACGTGTTTTCAAAATCATTATTTCAGCCAAAATACAAAATGCTAGAAACAGTAATGAAATCACTCGCTGATGAAGGTTTAGGTTATCACGCATACAGCGAGAACGAAGAAGTCCCACTACCGAGTGAAATCACTGGTCTCGACTTTGTTATCGTATTCGATGACGTATCGTGTGAAAGACAAAACAATATTCGAAAGTATTTTGCTATGGGGAGACATAGCGGTGTGGACACATTCTATCTATGTCAGACATATAGCCAGATACCGAAACAATTGGTGCGTGACCACGCTAACTTGTTGATATTGTTCAAACAAGACGATCTAAATTTACGACATGCATACAACGATCACGTCAACATGGATATGAAATATGATGCTTTCAAAGACGTCTGCACGGAAGCGTGGAAGGATCGTTATGGATTTCTAGTCATAGACAAAGACTCGTCAATAAATGAAGGTAGATATAGAATCGGCTTTGATCGATTCATAATTGTTTCCAGCGAAGTATAAAAGTGGTTGCACTGTAGTAATGTAATCAGTCCTGTTGCTAACACGCGATGGCGATGAATAAGGAGGAACGACTTACGTATGATATAGATACGATAAGCAACAACATAAGGAAAAATATCATGCATTACAACACGGCATCAGAGAAAGCGACGAGAAGTTCAGAAAAAATTACAGACCGATTCTGGAACCGTTAGAAGCTATTTCACGAAAGTTAAGTGGTGATATGATGGAGGAGGAGGAGGAGGAGAAGCAGCAGATAAAACAAGAAGAGCCTACACAACACGTAATAACAGAAAACGAAAGTGGCGCGCAGAGTCATAACGCTTCTCATTTCAGTGACGATAGCGCATGGAACCCTAACGCTTCAGATTTCAGTGACGATTCATTAGCAAACAAATATATGCGTTTGTGCGAATCGGCTGACTGTAAACGGATTATAGATCGTATGTATGGTGTTCGATACGAGGCCGGTAAATGGATGATAGGTGATTCAAATGTGAAAATCGATGATAACGATAACTTTCATGTCAAAGGAAAAATTTACGAGGGTACGCCCGGTCTGTACGAACTTTTGTTTATGAAACTACCGAAAAAATACAATAAGGACGATATGAGGAAATACAAGTCCATACTACTAGCAACCAACGGACACAAACAAAAATATAAACACAATACGTGAATAAACAGTAACAGTGGTGTCAAGTACCGACTAGTAATATCTAAATTGTTTGCATCGAGTGCGCGAAAACGTACAGGGAGTGGCTATATGGAGATGAAGCCGAACACTGCAATCGATTACGTACATTGGGATGATCCTAACGAGTTGGTTAATCGATTGAGAATGTTAATGGCTCCTCAAAGTAGTGGACACACTGGACATAGGAATGAAATCGTTTCGATATTGGAAGAATTACGTGAAGCCGGCATTATCATATAAAAGCAGACGCACCGTTCTATGACCACCAGTTCTTCATAAATATGAGTGTAGACAAGTTCGGTAGACACGACAGCACTGTAAGAGTGCGAAAAGAAACTCATCGAAGTCTGCGTGAGGATATCGGTTTAGGAGTGAATAACGACGGTCACTTTGATGTGAAAAACAAGAAGATACACAACTTGGGTTATCCCGAAGAGCTGCACGATGCTGTTTCTTTACAGTACGTAAACGATGCGTGCTTACAGTACAAGAACGACGCTACCGTAGACGCAAAAGATCATCGAATAATAATGCTAAACGATCCGCTTAAATCAAGAGATGCAGCCACAAAACGATACGTAGACGCAAAGAGTTTGAGAAAAGATCGTGCAGGTAACATAATCGTTGATGACTGTCGGCTAACACACGTGCAAGCGCCAGTCGCCAGCAAAGACGCTGTGAATTTAGAATTTTTATAAAACAACACAATCAGTTTGCAAAGCAATGCTTTCTACGCTGGCGAAAGAAAAATTACGAATATAGCGGACGGAGTAGCTGACACAGACGCAGTCACTGTACGACAAATGCACGAATTAAAACTACATATAAAGACTGAATTGTACAAGGTCACTCTGGTATTTCACGCTCATATAATCAATCTGATAAGGTTTGTCTATAAATATCAAGACAGCGCGACACAGCGTTCAATCCTGTCTGAATATATTGAAGAGGTGGGACGTTTAATAGACGTTCTCGATACGGAAACGGAAATCAAGGATTGGAGATCTGTTTACAAGAATGCACGTACTTCGTAAGAAAAGAATGGGGCGTGGTGTAATTGGAAAAATACTTAAAAACACCGTGCCCGCTATCGTTTCGTCAGTACCTACTTTGATTAATCGAGCGGTGGACGCATTACCAGTAGAGTTACACCTACCCGGTTACCGATTCTGTGGACCCGGAACAAAACTCAAAGAGAGATTGGCACGTGGCGAGCGCGGAATCAACGAGCTGGACGAAGCCTGTCGCGAACAACATATCGCCTACGCAAGGTACAAAGACAACAGTCGAAGACGTATAGCTGATCGCGTTCTTGCCGACAAAGCGTGGGAACGAGTGAAAGGTTGGAATTCTGGTGTTAGTGAAAGAGCGTATGCCGCAGCCATAGCAGCCGCAATGAAAGCAAAATCAGCAGTAGGTGGAGGGGGTTCGCGTAGTGATTGCAGAAAAAAGAAGAAGGGTTCAGGAATTAAACGTCAATCCGCGGGCAAACGCAAAACGACCTTCAAACATAAACGTAACAACACCAAACGCAAAACAGTTTCAATGCATAAACGTAACATTAAAATAGCATCAGGTCTATACCTGCGTCCTTAGAGACAAAAAAACTAATTTGCATACCAGTGCGTGCATTGTCCGACAGCGATTTGTATGTGTATGCAAAACTTTTGAAAATACCTTATTTCAGAGGAGTTTTTATGCGTAACACTTTACCGCACAGACCACCTTGGAAGAACGAGAGTGCGGTTGTTAATCTGGACAGTGCAGAAGGACCTGGTACGCACTGGGTTTGCTACAAGAAGCGAAACAACCGAGTTTACTACTATGACGCGTATGGTAATATGCGGCCACCTCTTGAGCTGACACAGTATTTTGGAACCGACACTGACATTTACTACAATTACGAGCGTGAACAGCCACCACACATAGTCATCTGCGGACATTTATGTTTGGACTTCTTGACACGTGAGTGATCAGTAAGCGACAAGATGTCTTCGTTGTCGGTCACCTTAACAGGCACGAATGCTGCCGCTCTTGTATGTGACTTTATCCCGCCTCTCGAACTAACAAACGGTGAATGGTATGTAGGTCTATTGGACTTTACTACATACAACAGTATACCGAACGTGGTTGAGGGGAAAAACAATGTGTTTCCAGTACTACGGGACGGGACAACGTGGGACTTGATAACTTTACCCACGGGTGCTTATGAAATCGGCGACATAGAAGCCTTCCTCAAAAAGCAGTTGGGAGACTCAAAGATTAGTCTACGTCCTAACAACAATACGCTGAAATGTGAACTGACTTGTGCACTGGATATTGACTTTCAACAAACAGCGTGTGGTATCGGTGATATGTTGGGTTTCAAGGAAAAGCGTCTGCTTGAAGCGAATAAAACTCACACGTCTGACGCCACAGTTAACATTATAAAAGTGAAAAGTATACTGATAAGGTGTAATATAGCGCAAGGATCATACAAGAACGGTAAAAACGAGCACACGCTGCGCTCATTCTATCCGTCAGTCGAACCAGGATTCAAAATAATTGAATCACCTACAAACGTCTTATACCTACCTGTGAATGTGAGTCGTTTGGACAACATAACATTATCTTTACACGACCAGGACGGTGACGTAATAGATTTTCGTGGAGAAGTCATCACTGTGCGTTTACATCTAAAACGACTATAGACATGGGCTTGTACTTTGTTTCTCCGCCACCGCTGCTACCACCGTCGTCAGAAATAAAAGAAGAAAAAAGATCAGTTAGGAAACGCATCAGTACTCGTTCGAAACTGAAACGATTAACATCGCTTAACCGACGTTTCCTGATTTCATTGGGTTTTGTTGTTGTAAACAAGTAACATGGCGAGTGGAATATTATCTGTGGAGCAGCAACCGTTCTTTGAAGACAGTATCACGCACTTTTCATTTCACTCACACGCACCGTACGCAACAACAAGATATGGAAACAATGATGAAATACGTGTGCCAATACAACAACAGGACGTCTTTACACTAGAAAGTTTCCTCTACATCGAAGGCAAGTTGGTTAAAAACCCTAGCGTGCCTGCAGATACTGCGCTGAATGTGGAACTGGTGAACAATGCTATAGCATTTCTCTTTGAAGAGATTCGTTACGAGTTGGCCGGAGTGGTAGTGGACCATACCAGAAACGTCGGCGTTACGTCAACTATTAAAACTTTTCTATCACTCAACAACAACGCACATGACGCAATGGAAAACGCGGGTTGGGTGGCACTGACCGCGAACGTGTTAAAAGCGAACGATGACGGTGAATTCAACTTTTGTATTCCACTGAAAATGCTAATGGGATTCGCAGAAGACTATACACGCATCGTGCTGAACGTGAAACAAGAACTTATACTCCTACGCACATCTACTGACATAAACGCTATGGTTTTAGCAAGCGGACAAAGGGCTGCTAATTGTGTTCTTGAACTGGATAAAGTTTAGTGGAAAATGCCTTATGTACATGTAGCTAATGCGTACAGATTACCACTGTTACGACTCATAGAGAAAGACCACCCGATAACTATGCCTTTTAGGGCCTGGGAGTTGCACGAGTATCCTGCCTTACCACAGACTAAAAGGCAGAATTGGATTGTCAAGACCTCGAGTCAGCTAGAAAAACCACGCTTTGTTGTGTTAGCGTTTGAGACAGCAAGAAAGAATGTTCTGACAGCACACACCGATCAATTCGATCACTGTAACGTGACCAATGCGAGACTGTTTCTAAACGACAAGTATTATCCTTACGATAATTTAAACTTGGATATTGGAAAAGACCGTTTTGCATTATTGTACAATATGTACGCCAGTTTTCAAAGTTCGTATTACCACCGTCTAGACGCCAGCCCACTACTGTCACCAGAATTATTCAAATCAAAAGCCCCGCTGTTTGTATTCGATTGTAGCAAACAAGACGATACGTTTAAGTCTTCAGCAGTTGATGTACGTTAAAATTTGAATCGTCAATGAATTTTCCTGCACAGACTACCGCCTACTGTATGATACTACATGATTCGCTTGTAGAATATACGCCATTGTCCAACACAGTACATAGACGTGTTTAAGTCTTATTTTATACATATTTTGTAAATACTAGTTTTAAATATATATATTTTCATATTTGTAACAATATAATATTGGAGCTGTGTATGTATTTTAATTGTAAAACTAGTTTAGATATATTTTCATACTTGTAACAATATAATCTTGGAACTGTGTGTTTTTTTTTAATTGTAAAAACTAGTTTAGATATATTTTCATACTTGTAACAATATAATCTTGGAGCTGTGTATGTATTTTAATTGTAAAAAAAAAACTAGTTTAATATAATCTTGGAGCTGTGTATGTATTTTAATAAATGTATACAGTACACACTTTATTATTATTTGTATAACCCACTTCCATAATGTACATAGATTTTTTACTTACTTGCAACAAACTAGCGAGTGTTGTCCACACACACGTACCCTTAAATGACAGACGTTGTATGTATACTGAAGGCTCGCACGCTTAAAATTCAGCTATACCTAAAATATATCTTCAATTAGAAGTGTAATATAAAAAGCACGACAAGAATAAATTTCAGAATTTGTAACAGACATAGTAATTTGCTCACACACACACACACACACACACACACACACACACACACACACACACACACACACACACACACTTATTTGGACGAGTCGTGTATTAAATTCAATAACTAATGCACTTGATAATTTTTTAATGCGAATAATTTTTAAGTTTAAATAAAATCTGTACATACAATAAAATTATGTTCATTTATTAACGTATTCAAAATGTTTCATGTACACTTACCAAACTAGCGTGCGTTGTCTACACACCCTTAAATGACGGACGTTGTGTATACTGAAGGTTCGTAAGACGTATAATAATAATGCAAAACGGTCTTTCAGCTATACCTAAAATATATTTTCAATTAGAAGTGTAATATAAAAAGTACGGTACCGTTAAATAACACACACACACACACACACACACACACACACACACACACACACACACACACACACACTCACACACACACACACACTTGATAATGAATGTTCACTTTATTAATGTATTCAAATATTTTACTGACCTATTAAAAAATGCTGTTGTACGCGGTGATAGATTTCACGATGTATCAAGCACACGCAGACAGTTGAAATGAGAAATTGCAACTGATTTTCTTCGCGTATATATTGTACACCGGTAGTGGGGACAGCTTGTGTCCGTTTTGGGAGTAAATACTTTATAATCCGTAAGTAACCCGACTTACCGTCACGGCTTAATTTCTAAATCGCTGCTAATGACTGTCATGTGTCAAATTAGAAAGTAGGACGCACCGATTCGGTCGTTGTAATCACGGTCAATCACCCCTTGGCTTAAGCCAGTGTTGCAGATTCGTAATAGTGAAGAATAACTATATCTAATTCTGTATCGTTGTTTGTGTGTGCGTGTGTGTGCGTGCGCGCGCAGTATGGATTTCTACTTGTCATCTGTAACAGCACACGCACAGGTAATTACATTATAAACTAGGAATTTCTTCGACGTTTGCAGCTCTAGAGAGAGAGAGAGAGAGAGAGAGAGAGAGAGAGAGAGAGAGAGAGAGAGAGAGAGAGAGATGTTGTACAACAGATTGTTTGAGGAATAATATCGTGATCGATAACTGCGTCTAGAGATGTGAGACAGATACGTTACATAAACACATAGAAACAGCAATACATTATTTCTGTTACATGTATACGGCGCATAAACATATGTCATGTGTGTGTATGTGATCGTAGTATGATTTTATTTCTTGACACAACCCTTTATCTTGAAAATATGATTTTTAGTCGGGCGTTGTAAATAATTTTTTAAAATATCACTTACTAAGTGTATCCCTGCAAAGAATATACCCCTTGCGTACGAGTAGATAACAATATGTAATTCCGTGTATAGTAATCAGAAATGTATTTAATGTAAAATATGTATTTCATTTATCTACATACATCTATGTAGATTGAAATCTATGTACGAATCAATGTGTAGACTGCTGAAAATGTAAATTCTTGGATTAATGTTTTGTCGGTTCGATTATTTCCTTAATTTGGTTAATTACGAAAATATTTTCAATATCACTAACTTCTTAAAAGCTTTCCACCACCACAGTCAATGACCCTGTGTGTGTGTGTGTGTGCGTGCGTGCGCAGTTACTCTTACACAATTAGATTTCGGTACAAATAGATTGAAATGACGAACGAGAGAGCGAGAGAGAGAGAGAGAGAGAGAGACAATTTAATAATGCGTCTGCTCATATAGTTTGAATTTCCCACCACAGAAAAATGTTGGCAGATCTGTTCTATACACAATTATGCAAGATTGGTAACCCTGATCATATATTTTAATATACACTATAATACACATATCAAGTTTGAACCCATGCATAGGTTGGTAAACCTGATCATATAGATTTAATATACATTATAACACGCAACAAATTTGAACTCATGCAAAGGTTGGTAACCCTGATCATATATTTTAATATACACTATAATGCATCAAGTTGGACCCCCACCCACCACCCACCACCCACCTTTGATAAGCAAATCAGCATTATTAAAAAAATAAAAAATTATATTCGCGGAAATTCGCGGATGCGGGTGGTCCATTAAAACCCACCCCACCCCCACCCACCCCTTGATATGCAAATCAATTTAATTCAAAAAATAAAAAATCAAATTAAAAAATTAAAAATTTGATTTGCGGAAATTCGCGGATGCTGTGCTCCTTTGGGATGCTGCGGTCCATTGGTGGTGGGGGGAGCGTGGGAAAAAATCTTGGACCGCGGGAATGGCGGCATCTCTTTGATCTAGGCGTGGGAAAGGCGGCATCGCTTTGATCTTGGTGGTGGTGGGGGAATAACGGTACTTTGGTCAGGACCAGTATTTTCCCCCTACTTATACCTTGAGTAAACGAGTACTTTGTTATAAAAAGGCTAACGGAAAGTCACTGAGAATAATAGCCCCTGACATTATTAAACCCATGCTCATGGAATACTACCACTCATCCACCATTGAGCTCATATGGGAATAAGGAAAACAATACACCGCATTCGCAAAGACTATCATTGGGAAAACATGAACAGTCAAATAACTAGGTTCGTGAAACAATGCGAAATCTGCGCCCTTAGCAGGCCAGCGAGAAACAGTCAAATCGGGAAATTAATCTCGGAAATCCCCACAACACCTCTTTGAAAGATATACATAGATTTTTCTGGACCATATCCCCGTTATAAGTCAGGAAATACAATGCTATTAATTTGCGTGGACTCTTTCACTAAATTTGTATGGATGTATCCTATGAGACGTGCCTTAGCATCTACGACAGTAAAAATTCTGCAAGAGAGACTATTTAAAGAATTCGGTACACCGGTACACCTAGTATCTGACAACGGACCTCAGTTTAAATCCAAAGAATTTAATGACATGTGTTTCAAACTAGGAATAAATCACATTACAGTCACAGAGTACCGACCGCAAGGGAACCTAGTTGAAAGATACTTGCGAAACCTAAAATCAGCCTTAATAGCTTACCACGCTAAAGATCAAACAGCTTGGGATCAAAATCTATCCTGGATACAATTTGCCTTCAATTCGGCGTATCATGAAGGACATAAATCGACAGCCTTTGATTTACTATACAAGTATAAACCGAACCACCCGTTAGCCACCAAGTGGAAAATTCATGAATTATTACCCCTCAAAATAAATGGGAGTAATATAAGAAAAATATGGAACGAAGCTCGCGCAAATTTGAGAGCGAATTTACTAAAATCGCGAAAATATCACGAGCAGAATAATAGGGAAATAAAGTACAAGGTAGGTGACTTGGTTATGTATAAAACTCACCCGACGAGTAGAGCCGTTGATAGGACCACCTCCAAGCTATCTTACCGATGGTGTGGCCCCTACACGATTCACAAGTGCATCACTCCCGTAACAGTAGCACTGTACGAACCAAATACGGATAATTAAGTTCGCAGAAGTCATGTGTCACAAATAACAAATTTTTCACCAAGGTGAAATACGATTGTGAGCAAGTAGGTAAACAAAGACAACGACCTAAGTATTATGAAATAAATATAGGCAACATCCTATATTGTAATTGAGTCTAAACTCAAACACCTCGTAAGAATAAGAGCGAGGCCTGATCAACCTTAGCTCCTGTTCTACGAAAATAAAATAAATAATGAAAAGTCAGCTGACGAACCACAAACCCCTACCTAAGTAAACTAAAGGTAACATTATTGTTATTACAACATATTGTAGGTTACTGATTACGATGAACATGATGATAGTAATAAATTGAATAATAGTTCACGTGTACGATTCTTACAGTATAGCCGTATACACATATACAAGTGTGTACATGAAATATACTGAAACATACTCATGAGTGTAACTCCGTAAAACGAGTGAAAAAAAAACGGTAGTAGCATTAAGAAATAGAAATAAAGTAGATTTAAGTATTTGTGTATTTTATGTGCTTTATGAGTGTTAAAGATTAAGTGATTCAAATAGTATGTAAGATAATCGTATATTTCTTACGAATAGATTAGGGTAAATCAAAGTAACCTTGTAGAAAGAAATTTCATCATGAGGTTCTGAGCCAAATATAATTCTACCTCTTAGATATCTCCTTTGGAATCCACAAATGTCGTCCCATGTGTCTTCTTTAAGTAGAGGAGGATGTGACGATTTAAAACAAATTTAAATAGCACAAAACAAAAAAATTTTGTGTGTGTTCGTAATAACACATAATAAAATAATCCACTCCCCCCCCCCGCTTTAGCAAATACCTGTACAAACAAGTGAAAAGCCAGTACGGACACGCAAATTATACAGTTGTTACGCTAATTAAAATAATCATTGTAATGATCTCTAAAAAACGTGATAGTTACAAATAAAATACTGACGAAAATAAAGAAGCTGTGGTATAATTAATAGTACCTAATTAAAGGTAAAATAATAATAATAAAAGAACGAACTACTTTTCTCTCGATGTGTAAACTACGCCAGATCCCTACTCACGGCCACAAAAATTACCCCAGTCGTCGATGAATTGCGCCCAAGCCAACTGCTTTGCCATGCATTGTCACAAGAAATACGTGTTACATTACATAACTATGTATAAATAAATAGATTCTTCTTGGTAACAAAAGCAACAAGTAGAGGAGAGTGTAAATATGTAGTTAAAATGTAAAGAAAGTTATGTAGTTAAAAAGTAAATATATAAACTGTGTAGCCATCACATCTCTTTAAGTAAGTGTTTAACAATTAAAGTATGTACTATACCGAATCAGAATGTAACATCAGTGCAGTTTAAACAAAATGTGAAAAGTGAAAACGACCGTCTGAAGGAAAACAACAACCACACCATGAGCATCACGTACCCAGAGACAGAGCATCATGACTAAGCTACCTACTTAGAGTCAACAGTTTAAATGGAGGACCACAAACTGCAGCTAAGAACATCCAGAAAACACCACCGTAGAGGATCATGAAGAGGACCAGTCGTGGACATACCCAATACCCAGGTGACACGGAAGCATAACTTCTGTGGTTATATTTCTTCTAACAACCCAGAGTAAAGACCGTATATTTCTCGTAAAAACTCATATAAATACTGTAAATTGTAACGTAGTAATATGGATAGTTACTATAACTAAATAATAGTAACATGCAGATGCTTACAGGTATAACTAAGTCAATAGTAAATTAAACTATTCTTCAAATAGTTTACATATTGTCAAAATAATCTGGAATATCATAAAAATTAGAACCCGGATCCGTGGTATTTAATGTAATATACAGCTGTATGGTTTTGAGCTCATCATAATAATGTTTTAAAAAGAATGACAGCATTTAGTAATGAATTTATTCATTAAGTAAGAATCATGAATGTTGGTATACAACCTGATATATCACTAAACTTTTTTGAAAGTTGTAATAAAGAGATGTCTTTGCTAAAGACCCAAGAGAGTGAGTAAATTTACGAAACCTCAGTCAAACTCCTAAAATTTACAGGTTCCCAATTTGTTGGTAAGTAATCAGTAAATATAATGGCAGCCGGTTTAATTGACAAAGGCCAATTAAACTGGTTCCCCGTGTTATAATGTCAAGAAGAAGAGACGTTAGTGTGTCTGTCTGTCTATCTGTCTTAGATTTTTTTTATGGCAAACGATAACTGCCGCAAATTAAAACAGAATCAAATAATTGTTTGCGTGCTGTCCTGATTTGTAGAGTACTCACGACCTATTGTTTTTGGTGAAGATCGGTTGAGGGAAAGGGGTAGTTTACCTGCAACGGTTTTTTTTTAACAAGGGTAATTTTTTTTGGCAAACGATAACAGCCGCAAATTCAAACAGAATCAAATAATGTTTCGCATACAGTCCTGAATTATGGAGTTCTCAAGACCTATTGTTTTTGGTTAAGATCGGTTAAGGGAAAGGGGTAGTTTACCTGTAACGTTTTATGTTTTAAAAAGGGTATTTTCTATGGCAAACGATAACAGCCGCAAATTCAAACAGAATCAAAAGATTATTTGCATACAGCCCTAAATTGTAGAGTTCTGAAGACCTATTGTTTTTGGTGAAGATCGGTTAAGGGGAAGGGGTAGTTTACTGGGAACGTTTTTTTATCAAGGGTAATTTTCTATGGCAAACGATAACAGCCGCAAATTCAAACAGAATCAAATAATTTTTTGCATACGTCCCTGAATTGTAGATAACTCAAGGCCTTTTGATTTTGGTGAAGATCGATTGAGGAGAAGGGGTAGCTTACCTGCAACCTTTTACGTTGTAACAGCAGTAAAGTACTTGAAAATTCATTTAAACTTTTTCAAACAATGGTAATTGTTAAAAATAAAATAATTTTGTTGGCAGGCAATAAAATTATAATTTTTTCATTTTAATGTAAATCATGTATGAGAGAAAATATATCGTTCGTGGCAGGCAAGTATATCTCAGTTATGTAATGTTTACGTTTCCATTTTATTATTATGACTACCGCAATAAAAAGGCAGGGAACACACACACACACACACACACACACACACACACACACACACACACACACACACAATATTCGCGTTATTTCTGGCCTCATTCATGTTTATTTTCTTACATTTGCACACTTTTTAAATGGAAAGTGCCGAAACCCATACCAACATAACGCGTGCAAGCCGAAAAAGTGTCCAGCGTGGATAGCGATTTGCTTCCTGTGGATCGCTGGGCAGTGTAACTGCACGTGTTTACAGAGGAACGATTCATAGACAGACTTTTCGTCTTTAGGGAATGATCCCTCTGCAAGATGCTGAGAGTCCATGAGTGAATTCGGAGCGCTTCTTCTTTTCCGCGTGTTTGTTCTATGAAATCTACACTGTAGATTCACAGCTTTACTCTAAGCAACGCTCAACAGGAAATGTTGAAAATTTTTGTCCACGGTGTACCCTCATACACACTAAACCTGCTCTGATGTTTTAATTACGGACATCATAATATTAAAACTTTGGAAACTTGAGCACTACTTAATGGAGATCAATCATTAACTTATACAAGCCATTAATTTTTATGCATATTTTTTATATATATGTGTACAACGTTATCGGCAACAAAGAAGTAGTTTTGGTTAAAATTCCTTCCCGGGATATTTGGCCGTAGTCCAATGTTTTCTACAAAACCAGACGTTTCGGCAATGCCATCGACTTCCATCATCAGTGAAAATCGAGTGCGATAACGTGAGGTGGTATACGTTAGTGACCACAGTACTGTGGTTAAGGCTGAAGCAGTAAGTAGAAAGAAGTAGTTTCTATGGTAATATTTCATTTCGAAAATGATTTTAAATATAAATCTTAGAATAAGGAAGTCATGTATGGTTCTCCATACCGATATTTCATGTATTGAATGTAGTACAATCAGAATCTGCAATAATCTCGAACACGATTTTTTTTGCCATCACCATACTTCCATTTCCTTAAGGAACATGGAAGTAAAAACATGATAGAGGGACACATTAGTAGGAAGAGCTCTAGGGAAAGAACACAATCGAGACAAAACTGCTGCCAACATATCTACTACATTACTAAATATGACATTGGAAAATAGATTCAGTATTTTAGTTCCATGTTCCATATGGAAATGGAAGTATGGTGATGGCAAAAAAAATCGTGTTCGAGATTATTGCAGATTCTGATTGTACTACCCTCAAAACAAGAAAATATCGGTACGGAGAACCATACATGACTTCCATGTTCTAAGATTTACATTTAAAATCATTTTCGAAATGAAATATTTCCATAGAAACTACGTCTTTCTACTTACTGCTTCAGCCTTAACCACAGTACTGTGGTGACTAACGTATACCACCTCATGTTATCGCACTCGATTTTCACTGATGATGGAAGTCGATGGCACTTCCGAAACGTCTGGGTTTTGCCGAAAACATTGGTCTACGGCCAAACAGGACGGGAAGGAATTTTAACAACAAACTACTTCTTTGTTGCCGATAACGTAGTACATATATAAAAAATTATCCCCTCCCCCTTCAACTATAATTTTCATTTATAGAAAATTACGCCCACCCTTTCAACTAGCTTCTTCATTTACAGATATTTTATCTACGTTTCTACAGTGGATTATTATGAGCTTCTTATCAGGATACTTTATTTATCAAAATTAAGTACTTTACACTTGTTACAACAAAAAATGTTTCTGGTAAACTACTCTTATCCCCTAACCGGTCTACACCAAAATCAACAGGCCTTGAGTTCTCTACAATGTAGGGAAGAATGCAAAACATTATTTAATTATGTTTGAATTTACGGCAGTTATCGTTTGTCATAGAAAAAATTACCCTTGTTAAAACATAAAACGTTCCTGGTAAACTACCCCTTTCCCCTAAACGATCTTCAAGAAAACCAAAAGACCTTGAATACTCTATAATTCAAAAAGGTATGCAAAAAAGTAGTTGGTTTTGTCTGAATTTACGGCAGTTATCGTTCATTCGTCAATGAAAAAATTACCCTTGATAAAACATAAAATGTTGCAGGTAAACTACCCCTTTCTCTTAACCGATCTTCACCAACACCAATAGGTTTTGAGAACTCTAAATTGGGCGGTATGCAAAACATGATATGATTCTGTTTGAAGTTGCGGCTGTTATCGTTTGCCATAGAAAAAAATTACCCTTGTTAAAACATAAAACATTGCTGGTAAACTACCCCTTTCCCTTAACTGATCTTCACCAAAATCAAAAGTCCTTCAGTCTTTTATAATTAATGAACGTATGCAAAACAATATTTGATTTTGTTTGAATGTGCGGCAGTTATCGTTCGTCATAGAAAAATTTACCGTTGGTAAAACATAATGTTGCAGGTTAACACCCCTTTCCCTTAACCGATCTTCACCAAAAAACAAAAGGTCTTGAGAACTCTACAATTCCGGACTGTATGCAAAACATTATTTGATTCTCTTTGCATTTACGGCAGTTATCGTTCATCATAGCAAAAATTACCCTTGTTAAAACATAAAATGTTGCCGGTAAACTACCCCTTTCACTTAACCGATCTTCATCAAAACCAATAGATCTTGAGAACTCTACAATTCAGTGCTGTATGCAAAACATTATTTGATTCTGTTTGAATTTGCGGCTGTTATCGTTTGCCATAGAAAACAATTACCCTTGATTAAAAAAAAAACGTTACTGGTAAGCTACCCTTTCCCCTTAAACGATCTTCACCAAAAACAATATGTCTTGAATACTCTACAAATCAGAGATGTATGCAAAAAATTATTTGATTCTGTTTTAATTTGCGGCTTTTATCGTTTGCCACAGAAAAAAATCTACAGACAGACACACAGAAAGATAGACACATAGACGCACACACAGACAGTTTTCGAAAAATTACTTTTTTCGTGTTTTTTCGTGTACAATCAGAATCTGCAATAATCTCGAACACGATTTTTTTTGCCATCACCAAACTTCCATTTCCTTAAGGAACATGGAAGTAAAAAAGTCATTTTTCGAAAAGTGTCTGTGTGTGTGTCTGTCTATGTTTATAGATTTTTTTCTATGGCAAACGATAACAGCCGCAAATTCAAACAGAATCAAATAATGTTTCGCATACAGCCCTGACTTGTCGAGTTCTCAAAACTTTTGTTTTTGGTGAAGATTGGTTAAGGGAAAGGGGTAGTTTACCTGCAACATTTTATGTTTTACCAACTGTAAATTTTTCTATGACGAACGATAACTGCCGCACATTCAAACAAAATCAAACATTGTTTGCATACGTTCATTAATTATAAAAGACTGAAGGACTTTTGATTTTGGTGAAGATCGGTTAAGGGAAAGGGGTAGTTTACCTGCAACTTTTTATGTTTTTACAAGGGTAATTTTTTTTTTTTAAACTGCCGTAAACTCAAACAGAATCAAAATTTTGTTGCACACCTTCCTGAATTATAGAGTACTCAAGGCCTGTTGATTTTGGTGAAGATCGGTTAAGAGGAAGGGTTAGTTTACCTGCCACCTTTAATGTTTTAACAAGAGTAATTGTTTCTATGACGAACGATAACTGCCGCACATTCAAACAGAATCAAATAATATTTTGCACGCATTCCTGAATTGTAGAGGACTAAATTGTGTGGGAATTTAGAAAGTGTGATACTGGCTGTGGAGCATTACGAAGATGATACTAAAGAGAAACCGTTAGTAAGGAGTGAAGTATCGGGATTATTGAAATCTTTGAACAGACTTGAAACAACATTGATGATGGAACTGTGGTGTGACATTATGGACAGATTTGAGAAAGTGAGTCAGACTCTATAAAAGTTGATACTTCACTTGAAAAAGTAGTAATACTGTATGAGTCTTTAATCACATTTATTGCTTCCCTGCGGGAAATGTTTGATGAATATGAAAAACGAGCAAAGAAACGTTGTGAGATGGACTATGAGTCATGTAACAAACGCCAATGAAAAAGAAAACACCAGGCTGATGAGAACTTCGAGTCTGAAGTTATTCTTCATGGGAGAGAAAAGTTCAAGGTGGACATGTTTTATACAGTACTCGACCGATTAAAATCTGAGTTTCATAGAAGGAAAAATGCCTATGATTCAATAGCGGAAAATTTTGTAGTTTTTAAGGAACTGTCTACCATGCCATCTGTAACTGTCACTGAACGTGCTAATAAACTTCGCTCTTTATACCAAAATGATCTTGAAGAGTCATTTGCTAATTAATGTGTCCACTTTGCTGGACTAATAAAAAATGCTGATATTAAGAACACCCCACTGGATATGATGTTATTCATGCGACAAGAGCAACCTCAATCAACATTTCCAAATATTGCAATAGCTCGTCGTATGTATTTGTGTACAGCTATCTCTAACTGTTCAGCAGAACGTACGTTTTCTGTTTTAAAAAGAATTAAATCATGTGTTAGATCCACAATGAATGAGGAAAAACTCAACTCACTCTCAATCCTGCATGTTGAGCCTGAACTTTTAAACAGTGAACAAATGAACTTTGAAGGCCTTATTGAAGAATTTACACTGATCAAAGCAAAACGAAAGCCACTGTAAAATCAAGCCATTTGTGTAATTTGGGATCTTATTCAATCACTCTTAAATTATTTGTTCCATTTATCCAATTTACATTACTTTCATTGATTTTACTATGTTTGATGATAAAACCAAACCATGTAGGTCTATAAATAAACCTATAAAAAGGAAGTAGGCCTATGTATATTACTTGTTATAATACTAATCTACGTGTTACTAAAGTATACACTAAATAAATATTAATAAAAGTTTAATAAATGTACTCTTTTTTACAATTCCATCACATTTCCCTTTTAGATTTAAGATCAAATGAGATAATTGCAATAGAGATAGTTGAAATGACTATTTTCAGCAACCTTTTTTCAGCAGTCAATGAGAATTGAATATATAGAAGTTACTTGTTGGGGGGGGGGGGCGCAAACAATAGTACCTAGGGGCTGCAGGACACCTAAACCTCTTACAGGCCTCTTCTCTAGCGCTTAGTGTTTTACTTTTAGGTTGACTAAAACTTAGTTAAGTTTCCCACCTCTTGGTAGATGCAGTGAAAAAGTTATACACATTTTGAGTTAAGTTAAAAAATGCACATGCTTCTGGACAACAATTTGCAGCACAAGTGCCTACTACCTTAAGAGAGTGTGCTGAAGAAGGTACGAAAAATGATTTCGGATTTTTACCATTGATGCGCGCTTGCAAGCCACTATGTACTCCTGACATATTGCTGGCATTATCATACGATTGTCCTCTACAGTCAGCAGTATCAATAGAGTTTTGATTCATAACAGTCATCACAGCATTAGCTGAATTCTCTGATTTATTCCTGGGATGAGGCAAAAATAAAAGAAAATGTTGAACAGAATTGCCATTTTCTTCTATATGTCGTAAGACAAAGGATAATTGATCAGTGTGACTTACATTGGGTGTTGAGTCTACTATTACTTAGCTTGTTTTACATCGTCAATTATGATTTTTCTTACTTTACAAGCAAGCAATTCGATTACCTCATCACATATAACTGAAAAAAGGTAGGAGGTTCGTCCTGAGCCTGGATTACCGAAACTCTGAATGTGATCAGCTAAAAATGGATCGAACTCAGATATTAGTTCTAAAGACATCATATATTCACCGTTGTGGAGAGAACCAATATTTCATCATCTCCTCGAAAGGGACGTCCTTGACTTGCCAACTTTTTTACAATAGCAAATACTCATTTCAGTACATTTCTCGAGTACTTTCTTTTGCTATCTACATATGATTCATAGTGCTTTTCTAGAGTTCCTAGGCCTTTTCTCTGAGTTAACAATGTCAGTTCAGAATTCATATGTTCTTGAGAATTTTCATGAGCAGTTAATATTTTCCCAATATTTTTCCAGTTCGATACGCCTTCAGTGGCTAACTTATAAGCTGCGTTTGATTTTTCAAATAACCTACACAAAGCACAAAATACTGAAGGCACCTATACTTTTTGAGTAAACTAAATAGTCTTTTGAAGTTGATTCCCCCATTTAATAATTTTTGGTTTAAGATTCCTTTATGTAAATTTCTGGTCTTACTGCCAAAAACTTTTGGAATTTTGAAAGTCATATTCCTTGTTCTGATCAATACCTTTGCATAAAAGTATTTCAATTCACATTTAACGTCAGTTTATTAGCCTCGTTCAATTTAAAATCCACACCTTTACGCTCACTGTTTAAGTGTTCATTGTTTTCAGAATCAAAACCACTATTTTCTGGATTAGATTTTTCAAAATTTTTACAACCAGATGCAATATATGGTGTTGATACAAGTCTCCTTCCACATTATTTAGTTTGTCTACAGGTTTGAAAAACTTCAACCTTTTTAATAGTTTTTAAAAGCTTAGTCCCTTTTTCATGTTTTTCATTTGCAAGTTTTCTATACAACAATCCACTATGTTTTAACCTTTTCTCACTCATTCTTTGTAAAAAACAATAATTCACCGCTCATATATACTTACTACTTATACTATTAGTCTAATTCTTGCACTTACTACTTGTTCCAGTGTTCCAGACAAGTCAGAAAATAACATCAGAAAATCACGAAAACAAATGATCACTGTTACTGTTGCTAAGAATGGTGTAAGACTGGAGAGAGTGGGGGGTGCATGTCGCGACCTGTGCCTGTGACTCACTGGTGCTGACAAGTGACGAGAGGTGTGTGCTCCCTTGCTCTGCTCCATGGTCATATATGCAGGTCTGGAGACTTCGTTGGAGGGGATTATATATTTTTGTCCATGAATTTGCCGACTAAAATAGTTTAAATATAATTAATTCACTACCGACTCGGAACACAAAGTTTTTTATGGGTAAAAACATAAAAGTTTTACCTTATAGTCTTTACTTTTATGTTTTTACCCATAAAAAACTTTGTGTTCTGAGTCGGTAGTGAATTAATTATACAGTATTTAGTTACCGGTAAGTAACGGACACGTCAAGGACAACGAAATCCAAGAATAAAATAGTTTGTTTTGATATCGCTTGGGGCACCTCGATCTAGAAGTAATTTCCTACTGTGCAAGATAATATATTCAAAGCGCAATAGAGAATGTTGTTTAAATGAAGGGAAGAACTTGATACATTTAATTTAGTTAATATACAACTAAATTAAATGTATCAAGTTATTCCTTTCATTTAAACAACGTTCTCTATTATGCTTTGAATATATGATCATGTGCAGTAGGGATTGACTTCTAGATCGAGGCGCCACAAGCAATATTGAAACAAACTATTTTAGTCGGCAAAAAAGTGGACAAAAATTTCAACGGAGTATCCAGACCTGTATATACTACCGTGCTCCACTCCGACCACCGCTATTGATAGGCCCAGTATCAATACTGTGTTATTCAATGATATAATTAAAGGTTATTTCAAAACCATTTTCTTCAATTTGACCATAATGCAAGTGTCCAATACAAATACTGTAATTAAGAAACCGAAAACATTAATTACAGAAAACAAATTACCGAAAACAAAATTATTTAACAAATAATTTTTCATCTCGTGCCGACCCCCTGAGCCTGCCACCCCTAGGCACGTGCGTAGTGTGCCTAGTGGGAAATCCGGGCCTGCTTCTGTTCATAGTAACAGAAACAATTCAGTTGTTTATCTTCTATAAATGCAAGTATAGATTGTATCTCTAAGTCTGTTATAATTTTTATGTTTCTTATTCTATATTTCTTTGTAATTCATCTAACTATTCATAACCTGTATTTTGATTTTTTGTCTGTCAATCAATACCCAGTGGTATATAAAATCGTTCATCTTTGTTGTTTCATCTTATCCCTTTCTCCTTAAAAAAAAAAAAAAAAAAAAAAAAAAGTTATTCCTGGTATAGTTTTAAGATTAACATCTTATAGTCCTTTTCCAACAGTTACTATTATCAGTCTTAGGCATTGGAACACTTACTTGCCTGATCTTTATTCTTGCAATATTTATATTAAACCTTTTTTATATTTTTATTTCAGCACTGAGATAAACTCTTCAAGGTAATTTTTTATTTAATGAAAAGCGTTGTAGAAGTCTTTGGAACTTAATGATCATTTTCTAATGGTGTCTCATTTAGGGTCATAAAAACATAATTGTTAGCATGCATTGATTCCTTGTGATTATCCAGTCCGTAAATATAATATATAACGATTGGCTCCAACTGCCCCTCCCCTCAGCCATCCTTAATGGAATAGTAGTTAAATAATTAAAGTTTTTTACCAAAATATCTTATTACTGAGTAAAAAGGACATTAAATTATCTTGCTTACTTTAAGACACATTTTGGTTGAAAAACAGATATCGGTAATGCTCTAATAACTATGTTGTGATTTATTGAAAAATTGAATAATTACATTGGTACGATGATGTCTGAAATTTATCATTGTTAATGTTTCACATAATTAAACATTGTGATTTATATTTTCTTCTTTGCCTTGGCAAGAAACACATATACAAATTAAAAGTACCGTTCAGTTTACTCAATGTGACTATCCACACAGTTGGAATTCCATATTTGAGCTGCATTTTCTTTGTCTTTCAAGGTCATTGTGTGAGTCATTTAAAACAATCTGTTGCCTTAAATGATCGTCATACTGAGTGTCGCCTATAAAATGCAAAAACAAAACTCACATTTTTTCAGAAACCCAAAGTAACTCATACAATTGACGGAAACCATGTTGTCTGCTATATTTGGTAAGTGTATTTACTGTGTATATTCTTATTGCAAATATATCATAAGCATCCACAGGTCAATAAATATACAGAGACGACAGTTTGAATTACATTCAAAATCTATTAAATTAAGTATTGAATATGTAAGATAGAATATTTTACCAATTGTGTAGTTTTATGAATGTATGAGTGTAGTGGTCTGTGTCCACTGAACCATTGTGTGGTTCGGAAACCAACTGACTAAACTCCGGGTTACTGGGCCGTGGTCCTCTTCTGCTGTTTTGGCCTCTCCTCTGGGGGCCATTCATTCTTTTGCCACAGTACTGTGTTTAACTGATAAAGACTGTGTCAGTTAGTGAATTATTTTTGCACATTGAAGGTGGCCTCCAGAGAAGAGGCTGAAACGCCTGTTAGTAACAACAGGACTGGACCACGGCCCAGTAGCTCGGAGTTTAGTCAGTTGGTTTCCAACACTGTTTATGTCAGCTGTGAAAGGCTTAGGTATAGAATACATTGTGTGGTTGTTCATTCAGGTGACTGACTTTATTAAGTGTAGTCAGATTGATGTTTTACTCGCATGTAAGTAGGCTACTACCAGGCTGTTATAATCTGTATATAAATACAATATAACCTATAGTATGTACTTTACCCACTCACCTTCAGGCAAATGACATTGCAAATTCTTTGTCATCTTATACATGCTAACATGTTAAATATTTCCTATAAAATGCAAAGACAACATTTGCCATCTAGTAGTCCATCCTAATGACTGGTGCTGGTAGAACAGTGAAAAGCAATTTTTTTAAACTATGTTAGGTACACTGAGAATATGTTAGGTCTGTATATGTCATAGTTTATGATCCAAATATTTACTTTGCCCACAGACATCCCTAGCACAAACTTTCTATCATCCTTTGTATATTATTATATTCAATACTGTGAATAAAAAAGAATATATACATGTTGTAGCGTGACAGATGTATGCATAATATTGAATGGCAATTGATCATTAGAATAATGAAGTTATAATATTTAAATTTGGAAGAAAGCATTAAGTTTAATATAAATAGATTAATTCATAGCAACTGTGGAAAGAAATCATTATTATAAAGAAAATACAAGTTCAAATAAAAGGAGTTACTAGTGATGAGTCATCCAAGACCAGTCTCATAACCAAAGGTTTTCAAGGTATAACCCAGGAAGGTAAAAAAGTAAATAAAAAGCAGTACTGAATATGACCAAACCCACAACGAGGAAGAATAAATAGAATAGAAACCCTAAAATAAGCCAAGATCAACCAATACAGGTTGTGTATTTCTGAAATAAAGAAGAAGATGGAGAAGATCCCAAGAAACCTGATGGCATCATCAAGAAGATGGAGAAGATACCAATCCCAGAAGGCAGGAGAAAAGAAGACTGATGAAAGAAGAAGAAGGCAGCATCCTGAAGAAGATGTCATGCTCTTATAAAAGACACCCAAATCCCTATATCCCCAAAATAAATATTTAAAAATAAAAGTATAACGAATTGAAAACCACATGTATACAAATTTAAGAGAGAGAAGTGTATAAAGTAAAAGTTGCCTGTGAACTAAGATGAAACAATAATATAGTACCCATGGAACAAATCTCCATTGAAAAACACTAACCAATTTATTATGTTAATAAGACTATACGACCATTTAGCAATAACATAATACATAAGTGCAAAGTGAACCAGTGATAGTTTTGGGTATTATAAAAAATGAACCTTGTGTTTCATTCTTGGCAATCACAAACATTGAATGCAATGAAATATGCATTTTTCAATGACTTGAAATGTGTACTGTGACAATATGTTGTTCATAAGACATGAATCTGTTTAAAATAACATTTTGTTTTACATGAAAAAAGAAAAACAGATTTCATAATACTTTTTGAACAATTCATACTATTTATTTATTAATGACAGGGTACAATTCCCCAAAGACAATGTATAAAAGACGGTATAAAAACTGTAGAATCCTACTTATAATAATAGTTAGAAATAAGAATATAAATATAAGGTTTTTATGTATATAGTACAAGAATGTTTAAAAATGTTTTAGATATAAGGCCATTTGTTTGGGTCTGATACAACTAACATCAGAACTATAAAAATAGTTACTACTTGTAAATAGTCGAGAGTAATTAAGATGTTAATTAGTAAAAAACCTTTTTTTGTAAACCATATTTCCATGTTAGAAATAAGGATTTTGTTGTAAAATGTCTGACTTGAAGACAACCATTATTTAAAAAAATATTCTTTATTTGTTTTAACTACTATTTGTATTGTAACCAATACTAATTGTTTTTGTGTAATTTGAAAACATGTTTAATTTATAATACTATATGTAAAAGTCAGAGAGGGTATCACATATCATATATTGTTTGTAAAATATTTTGTAAGAAAAATTGTTAAAAAAATCATAGGCCAAAAGAATGGAAACCAAACTTCATCAAAACAGAGAAATTGCTCATTTAAATGCAAATAAACAAAAGGGGTTTAGACAAAATAAACTTGAGATCAAGCCATATAATTGCACATACCATTTAGAGAGATTCTAAGAGATACTAAACTCAGAAATTTGGACATGGGAGTCATATATTTCAGAATAATGTTTCAGAATACAACTAATTCAATTAATTACCAGAAAATAAGGGAATATAAACCTTTTAATACAATATAGGATTATTAATATTAAATATAATTGATAAAATGGCTGAATTTACATAATGACAGGAAGTATGTTTTGACTTTTCAGAGTATACCAAACTGAAAGTAAAATTACTATTTTTTGGACAGAAAACACTATAAAACGGCATTATTTAATCTGAAAATAAGCAGAATGAACTGAAAGATTAATTTAAATAACATCTAGTGAATAAAATTGACAAATAACCCAAGTTTAGGTATTTATATAGTGAAATATTAAAGTGTGCACAGGATATGAAAATATATTTGAACAATGTTAAGAATAATATTATATTGGCTAAGAGTTTAATTGAAACTGGAGGAAACAGTTAGTTGATCATTGGTATTTGAACGGTTAACATGACAAACGTTTTGTAACGTGCCTAACCTAACTTGTAATAGTCATATAAAGCGAGTGTATAGTACGTTATTGTGAAATCGCGAGTGACTTGTAAAATACTTCTGGAACTCTCATATTATAACAGTAACAATCAAGAAACACTCCATAACACAGAACAATACATATCTACTCCGAAAAACACCACAAAACACTAGAAAACTGTATAATACATTAACCCAAATTAGTGACGGAATCGGGGAAAGTGTTTGAACTAATAATTACACGGATACACTAAATACAACCCAGAAACAGTACACTAGGCACTACACAACATTTAACAAGAGATTCGCAGACACCAGAACAGGAATACTACAGGAAAATCTTTTATTTGGAACGTCGAATTACGAATGACATTTTACTAACTTCACGGCAGCCATTTGCAATATTGGTCGTCATCGCCAGTGCAACGCCTCCTAGTTCAACCCAGCTGTTTGGTGAAAACAATTATTTTATTTTCAAATTATTATTCAATGTCTGTGTTTAGTAATAATTATTAATTTGATGTAACGTTATACTTTTTAAATATTGGCCCGATTTCTCTGACTTTGATAATAATTGGCTGTTTAAAGAACCCTGTATAATTTTTATATAATATACTTTGTAACTTTTTCGATATCCTGAGAGTCGATAATAATCGATAAGAGTCATATTGCTATTAATTAATAAAACATTAATATTCTTCAACACTAAACAGTTCTTTATTTCATAAATATTATTAATTATCACTAATATAATTCTAATTAATAATCTATCAGGACTTTACCACCTATAAGTTAAGATAACCTAAAAAATAAAAAGGTAAACAAGTATCGATTGGTTTGAAGACAGTCTTATGAGTGGTGATAGTTTATTTAAAATATACTAAAACTTTAATAAAAATTTTCAGAAGAGCATTACACCTTTTAAAACTTCACAGCCCTATATTAATTAATTGATTATAATTAATTAATTAATAAAATTAAAAAAAAATTTTTTAATTATTTTTTTTTATAAACATAATTTTTTTTTTAAATTTTCTTCAAAACAATAATTTTTGTTTTGAAACTTTCGGTGAAGCTGGACATATATTACTTCATCGACATTACGCTACTCGACCGGTCTTGCTACCATTGAGACTCGACCAGCTGGGAAACTTAAGGAAGTGTTTCAGGCCAGTAAGACGTCGAGAGCCACACCAATTACACACCAATTTAAGAACATACAGACTCATTTATTATTATTACAAATTGGCGCACAACTTTAGGGGCTTTAATTAGCGATTGGAAGGCCAATACTTTCTGCCCAATCACTAGTTGGAGCTAGGCAACAGCTACAAAGCCAGAGAATTTCAAGGGAAATTGCAACGACGTGCAACATCTAAGAAACGGGCGGCGGAGGCCGAAAAAGAAATAGAAATCGATATGGACAACAAAGAGGCAACGCCAGTAGAGGTGGAAGAGGTATTACAATCGGTGTGGTCCAAACAAACTGAACAACCGGAGATACCCACGCAAACAGGGGAAGTCAATGCCCAGAAGGAACCATTGGAAAAGACGACACGAACGGAGGAGGGGAGTATACAAGATGTGATGAGAATGATAATGGAAATGAGTAAGAAAATGGACAAGAAGATAGACGAAAGTAATAAGGAAAGGAAAGAAGATAGCCAGTCTTTGAAAGAAGATATCAAATCCGGCAAGGAAGAAACAAATAAGAAGTTAGAAGATTTGAAGGAAGACAACCAGTCCCTAAATAAGAAGATGGAAGAGAGGATGGGAGAAAAGTTAGAAGAATTGAAGAAGGATAACCAATCCACAAAAGAAGAGTTGACTGGGATGAACAAGAACATGGAAGAATTGAAGGAAGACAACCAGTCCCTGGGTAAGAAGATTGATGAAACCAATAAGAAGATGGAAGAGAAGATGGAAGAAAACAGCAAGAAGATGGAAGAGAAGATGGAAGAAAACAGCAAGAAGATGGAAGAAGAGATGGGGAAGAAGTTAGAAGAATTGAAGGAAGACAACCAATTGTTCAAGGAAGAATTCAAGTCGACCAAAGAAGAATTGATTAATAAAATTGAAAATACTAATCAGAAAATCGATGAAACCAGGAAGAAGATAGAGAAGAACAACCGACAATTGAAGGAAGAGTTGAAAGAAGATAACAGGAAGTTGGAAGAGAAGATGGGGGAGAAGCTGGAAGAATTGAGAGAGGACAATCAAATTCTAAGAGAAGAGTTAAGGGAGGTAAATCAGGAGAATTTGGACAAACTGGATGAAAGGATGGAATTGTTGCGAGAAGAACTGAATAAAGAAATCACTGTTAACAAAAAAGCAATAAATAAGAAGATGGAAGAAGAAAATATAATGGTCAATCGACAGATTCGAGAGATTGATGGAAAGTGCAACCAGACCGAAAAGGAGGTCCATGAGTTTAAAGAAGTGGTGAACACCAAGTTCACAAATATTGAAGAACATAGTCGTAGGAAGGTAGAAGAACAGAGGAAGGAAAATCAAGAAGAGTTCGGAAAAGTACGCAACTAAGTCACAGAGCGATGTAATGATATACAAGAGACCATGGCCAATATCACCGGTCAGGTGCGACAAAGCCGAGAGGAGATGGAAGCGATTAGAAACAGACCGACTCATTTTACCGGATTGCCTGTCAACGAAAGCCGAAAGTGGCTCAACTTCCGGCAATACAAACGCAAGCCAATGGAGTTCCTGGCTAGGGTAGAAGAATATTTGACCAAGCATAAAATTACTCAATGGAGCCATAGTAGGAAAATATTCGACGAGTCTTTCCGAGACATAACAGATAATTGGTGGATGGCCAACCGGAGTGAAATTTCCGACTACCAACAGTTCCGGAAAATGTTTAAGACAAAATACTGGTCTGAGACCACCCAGAACTTGATCCGTGACAATATTTGTAATGGAAGATACAGGTCACAATTAGGTAGCAGTATGACGGCATATTTCTTGGGGAAGGTGTGTATGGCAAAACACCTTGAGCCAGCAATCCCAGAAGAATGTTTAGTGAACAAGATATCGTATCACTATGATGAGGACATTATCAGGGCCCGGAGAGGTAGTCAGATCAAGACGATCCAGGGAATGACCGAGTTACTAGAGGGATACGAGAACGAGGAGTATTATCGGCAGAGCAGGAAGAGAAATGAGAGACCAGAAGCAAGGCCGACTACCTACCCCAATAACGGCAATAACCATACCAGTAACCGGAACCAGCCCAATAATTACGACGGCCCCAACAACCAGCCGCGTAATAACCAGTTTAACGGTAATTTTAACGGCGTGAGGAATAACAACCCCTACCCAAATAATAGAAACAATTTTTATCAACAAAATAATAATGTCCCATACAGTCAGAGAAATCCATATCCCAACAATAATGGTGACAGACCTTACCCACCTAACCGAAATTACTATAATAATAATTTTAGTAATAACAATAATAGCAATAGTAATAACCGAGTGTCGCGCCCTAGGGTAAATTTTATAAGAGCAGAAGATCGCGGACCCAGGAGATATTATCAACCGAGGAGGAGCAGCTTCCACGGCGCCGACCGAAGATGGAGGAGTGCGGAACGAGACGGCCCAAGACACGAAGAGGGAAGACGAAGTACCAGCCTGGAAGATCTTGGCAGACAACCGAACAGGGCGTTAAACATCAACCAGGGTACAGAACGTCAGGAGACAAACCAGAGTTTCCCGAACGATGCCTCGGTCAATAATAACATAAACACTGACCAAAATACTTTAAACGAGAGGAGGGAGTAATCAACAACGATGACCCGTTACTGCTTATACTTCCTGGGTTAGAAAAGGATGATTTGCAACAAGCAAACAATGATAAGAATATCACTATCATAAGTAACCATTATCTGAAAGACATACGAACTGAACTTTTGGAAGAGAACGAGAAGAGTCTCAGCAACAGTAATAATGAGATAATTTATATAACAGCGGAGGTGGAAGGAGTTCCCGCTAAAATAATGATAGACACAGGAGCTAATATTTCAATAATAAACTCCAATGAGTTGGAGAGGATACAATGTACATGTGGAAAAACTTTGCCAATGTTACCAGTCAACAACATTGTGTTGGTAGGTGCAACTGGCCGCCAGAATAAAACCATTAGGAAGCAAGTTTCCTTAAGTGTCGTTAGCCGTGATATAGCTTTAGACATGGAATTTTTAATCGCCACCGGATTACCATTTGACATCTTAGTCGGTTGCGATATTCTTCGTAGATATTCGGCAGTAATCGATCTTAATTTAAATAAAGTATCACTTTTCCCAGACGGAGTAACATGGACCGCAGATCTGGTAGGAAGCACAACTATACTTCCCAGCCCTATACATCAACAACTTCGTAAAATAAATATTATAAGAAACAGCCCTATTTCTAAACCCATAATATACAATCATGGAGGAGAGGATTTATGGTCAGTTAAGATCCAAGAAATACGGAATTTCCAGTGCGGAAGCGATAACAAGAAAATACCAACACATCTGGCTGATCGTCTAATCGCTATATATGAGAAATACAAGGCGGTGTTTTCTGATGAACCAGGGAAGGTGAAAAACTACCAGTGCCAACTTCGTTTTAAAGAAAACGTGGAGTTTAACCGGAGGTCATATCCAATAGCGCAGTCGCTCAAAGAAGCCGTGAGAACAGAGATAAACAAGATGATAGATAATGACATAATTGAGATTAGTCAATCACCTTACACTAGTCCAATTATTGCTGTTCCGAAGAAAGACGGACAAGTCCGGCTCTATTTAGATGCGCGTGAGTTGAACAAGACAATTGTGAATGACAGAACCTCTCCCGGTGAAATAGAAGAGATTTTAAAACGTTTTTATGGTACTAGATTTATTAGCACCTGGGATACGGTATGTGGTTATTGGCAGGTAGAGCTGCATCCACAAAGCCGCCAGTATGTAGCGTTCATTTTCGAAGGGCGCAATTACCAGTTCAAGAGACTGCCCTTCGGACTTGTCAATTCTGTCGCCATATTTGTGGCATGCATGGACCAGATTCTTGGACAAGAAGCGCTCCAATTTACCACCGTCTATGTTGACGATTTACTAATTACATCCGGAACCTGGGAGGAGCACTGTTACAGAGTGGAATTTGTACTAAACAAACTAGCGCAGAACAACATAACACTGAAGTTGGAGAAATCCAAGTTCATAGCACGCGAGGTACAATTCTTGGGTTTCAACCTAGACGACCGAGGTATTACCCCATCAGCAGAGAAAGTGGAGGCAATTCAGAGGTTCCCGCAACCAAGAAACAGGAAACAATTGCAATCTTTCCTCGGACTCTGTAACTATTACAGGAAGTTTCAGAGCCGATATTCCGAGTTGACCGCCAAGTTTCAACCACAGCTATCTGCTAAGAACAAATGGATTTGGGGTGAAGATCAAAACCTTACTTTCCGCTTGATAAAAGAGAAGTTTCTGGAGAGTGTGATACTTCGTCACCCAGATTTTAAGAAACCGTTCTTTCTAAACTGTGACGCTAGCGATATAAGCTTAGGAACGACATTATACCAGGAAGATGAGGAGGGACAACATCTGGTAATAAGCTTCGCTAGTCGCACACTGAACCAGTGCGAAAAGAACTACAGTGTGACAGAAAAGGAATTGTTGAGCGTGGTGTTCGCATGCAGCAAGTTCCGGACGTACATTCTCGGATATCAAGTCACGGTACGAACTGATCATAAATCCATCTCGTTCCTTCGTAGGTGCAAGTTGAGTCACGGCCGATTGGCTAGGTGGGTACTCGCCCTACAAGAATATGACCTGAAATGGGAATACATTCCAGGAAAGAAGAACGTGGTAGCGGATGTGTTGTCACGTATAAATCTGGAAGATCAGACTTTCGAGGGAGAGAAGGAGAGCTTAGTAAAAATTTATAACATATTCACGACCAGAGCCGATTTACAAGCTTTGTTAATAAATATCCGAATCCATCAGCAGTCTGATCCTAAGCTGAAAAACATTGTGAGTCGTTTGGAAGCCAATGATGAAACCATTTCTAAATATTACCACCTTAACAAGGGAATTTTATTCATAAAAACCGCCTTGGATGATGAGACATGGAAGGTGATAATCCCACACCAAATCGAAAAGGAGGTCATCATCGATTACCATGTCAGGTATGGTCACATGGGAGCGTTAAAAGTGATACAGGCTCTAGAGGAAAATTGTAAGATCAAGAATATCAACCGCAAGGTGAGAACATACATCAAGTCCTGTAAGATCTGCCAATGTGCAAAAGTAAACAATGAAAAGACAGAGGGTATCATGATACCGATAACTTCCAACGCAAAACTGGAAAAAGTGTTTTTGGATATCTGCGGGCCATTTCCCCGTAGCGGTGGTCGGCACAGATATAAATACTTGGTAATCATAATGGATCACTACACCAAGTATATAAAGCTATATCCGGTTAATCGGGCAACAACAGCAAAGGTTTTGGCGGTGATTATTGATTTGTATATCCCAGAGATCGGTAGACCATCTTCTATTATTACCGACCATGGTACACAGTTTAAGGGGAGGAGATGGCGAGACACGTTATTAGCCCTTGTGGTCAAAACGTATAAGACATCAGTCTACCACCCAAGTAGCAATCCGGCTGAGAGAGTACTAAGAGAAGTGGGTAGGATATTGCGCACGTACTGTCACAACCAACAGAAAAAGTGGCAAGAGTACCTAGCAGCGACAGAAACATTCCTAAATTACGCCCACCATCCAGCTATAGGAATTCCACCGTACTCAGCCATGTATGAGAAGCCGACTCCCCGAGACATTGAACAAATCATTGAATTTCCAACGAACAACAATAGGAAATTCAACCAGTTGAAGTTTTACAATAAGGTAGCAGAAGATCAGGAAAAACGGCAAACCAAATACCAGAAGGCAATAGGGCGAATTGTAACATATAAAGAGGGTGAAAAAGTCCTCCTAAAAAATAGAGAGCTGCCTAGCACCTTAGAAGGCATAACCAAAAAACTATTATTACTTTATACTGGCCCATATGTTGTGGTAAATGATAAGCATAACAATACATATGAGTTGAAGGAAATCGTTTCAGGAAAAATCAAAGGAATGTACAATCAAGCTTCTATGAAGAAATATTATGAAGAATGAGTTGTGAGTTTTAGAATTTTGAATTTATTAATTTTTTAAAAAATTCGAAAATAATGTGAGTACATCTTACAAACTAATATTTTGAGAAGAACATTCTGGAGAGTTAAAAGAAGAAGAATTTTTTAATTTAATAATTGAAAAAATTCTAAAATATGTAAGAACAACTTACAACCTAATAATTTGAAGAAAAAACTTTATGGAAGAAAAAGAAAAAGAGAGAATTTTGAACTTATTATTTATAAAAATTTAAAATTGAGTAAGTACATCTTACTACAACCTGATAATTTAGAACAAAACTTTATGGAAGAAAGAGAAAGAGAGAATTTTGAACTTAATTATACAAAAAATTTAAAAATGAAGTAAGACCAACTTACTATAACTAAGTTTATGAGAAAACTTTATGGTAAATAATTAAGAAGAATTTGATTTTGGAAAAATACCAAAACATTCAGAAATAATAGTAAGATAACAGTACTATAAACAATTCTGAATGAAACAATTCTGGGAATAAATGAATTAAACAGAATTTGAATGTTGATAGAACGTCAGAACTTTGAAACAAGATAAGATCAACATATTACAAGGATTTATGAGAAATATTTTTCAATTAAATAAAAAGAATAGTTTGAATTTTACATTAAAACTAACCAAGTTCCAAAAAATAATTATGTGTCAATTATGATTGAATTGAGAAGAAAATAAAGTGGTTAATTCAGAAAAGAGAATTAACGTTAATCCAGAATAAATGCTAGACATTCACAATAGAATTTGAAGGAGTAGAGAAGAATAACAAAAAAGAGTGTAATATGCAAGAGAAAGAAAAAATTTGGAAGCAAAGAGACTAATTACCTATGAAACGATAATGAAAACAGTTAATTAAGAGCAAAGAAGAACAGCTCATACCAAACATATGGAGAAGATGATTTTGAACCAATGATAATAATAAGACCTATATGAAATGCAAAGAGAAGAAATACCACATGAAATATAATATAAATGAATTAATGCTAATGAATGCGAAGGCGGATTAATAACTTTCTAAGAGAAAGGAAAGAACCAAAATGTTTAAATAAAATGATCAATATAACAACCTGTGTATCTAATGTAAAGATACCATGTTAAAAAATTAAATATAATATATTAAGACCATTCAAATAATGAATACGAAAGACTATTTATAAAGACCATGCTAATACTATGAATAACCAGAAGAAAGTATAAAGAGAATTCAGATGAAGAAGAAAGAGAGTTACACTGTAAACAGTAACCAGAATTATTAAAAGAAAGGTTTTCAACCATAATTAAATTAAATATATCAGACAAGTTAAGAGTTTTGAAAAAAAAAATATATATGTAATGAGTATAATAATGATTATGAAGATTTATTAAGATAGAAAATGTGAGATAATCTGAGAGACTACGAAGTGGAGAATCCAAAGATATTTTTATTAGTCGAAAATGAGACTACTTTTTATTTATTTATTCGATGACTGACTGAAGATAATTCCAGCAGTATTATGTTTTTGAGCAGGGATGGATATGCCTCTGAACTCAATTTATAGAAGTGGTGTATGGCCAGCAGAGAAGTAGCGTACAGTGCCCCTCTGATCTGCCCCAGCCCACGTGATAGGGAATGTTAGGGAATTAATATCCCAAGGATGCAACACGAAGTTGATAAAGGAAGAAAATGTATTACAATAATAATATATCTCAGAAGACACTAACTATCCGAAAAGGATCAGTAGTAAAACAAATAATTATATATATAAAATTAATTAAACTCTAATTATAAAAAAGTCGATATAAAGATGGAGAAGAAAATGAATTATAAGAAATGATGAAATTATCATAAGAAATTATTTCATCCATAAACATGTCTGAAATAATTACTTCTGGAGGAGAGCAATCTGTAGCGTGACAGATGTATGCATAATATTGAATGGCAATTGATCATTAGAATAATGAAGTTATAATATTTAAATTTGGAAGAAAGCATTAAGTTTAATATAAATAGATTAATTCATAGCAACTGTGGAAAGAAATCATTATTATAAAGAAAATACAAGTTCAAATAAAAGGAGTTACTAGTGATGAGTCATCCAAGACCAGTCTCATAACCAAAGGTTTTCAAGGTATAACCCAGGAAGGTAAAAAAAGTAAATAAAAAGCAGTACTGAATATGACCAAACCCACAACGAGGAAGAATAAATAGAATAGAAACCCTAAAATAAGCCAAGATCAACCAATACAGGTTGTGTATTTCTGAAATAAAGAAGAAGATGGAGAAGATCCCAAGAAACCTGATGGCATCATCAAGAAGATGGAGAAGATACCAATCCCAGAAGGCAGGAGAAAAGAAGACTGATGAAAGAAGAAGAAGGCAGCATCCTGAAGAAGATGTCATGCTCTTATAAAAGACACCCAAATCCCTATATCCCCAAAATAAATATTTAAAAATAAAAGTATAACGAATTGAAAACCACATGTATACAAATTTAAGAGAGAGAAGTGTATAAAGTAAAAGTTGCCTGTGAACTAAGATGAAACAATAATATAGTACCCATGGAACAAATCTCCATTGAAAAACGCTAACCAATTTATTATGTTAATAAGACTATACGACCATTTAGCAATAACATAATACATAAGTGCAAAGTGAACCAGTGATAGTTTTGGGTATTATAAAAAATGAACCTTGTGTTTCATTCTTGGCAATCACAAACATTGAATGCAATGAAATATGCATTTTTCAATGACTTGAAATGTGTACTGTGACAATATGTTGTTCATAAGACATGAATCTGTTTAAAATAACATTTTGTTTTACATGAAAAAAGAAAAACAGATTTCATAATACTTTTTGAACAATTCATACTATTTATTTATTAATGACAGGGTACAATTCCCCAAAGACAATGTATAAAAGACGGTATAAAAACTGTAGAATCCTACTTATAATAATAGTTAGAAATAAGAATATAAATATAAGGTTTTTATGTATATAGTACAAGAATGTTTAAAAATGTTTTAGATATAAGGCCATTTGTTTGGGTCTGATACAACTAACATCAGAACTATAAAAATAGTTACTACTTGTAAATAGTCGAGAGTAATTAAGATGTTAATTAGTAAAACACCTTTTTTTGTAAACCATATTTCCATGTTAGAAATAAGGATTTTGTTGTAAAATGTCTGACTTGAAGACAACCATTATTTAAAAAAATATTCTTTATTTGTTTTAACTATTATTTGTATTGTAACCAATACTAATTGTTTTTGTGTAATTTGAAAACATGTTTAATTTATAATACTATATGTAAAAGTCAGAGAGGGTATCACATATCATATATTGTTTGTAAAATATTTTCTAAGAAAAATTGTTAAAAAAATCATAGGCCAAAAGAATGGAAACCAAACTTCATCAAAACAGAGAAATTGCTCATTTAAATGCAAATAAACAAAAGGGGTTTAGACAAAATAAACTTGAGATCAAGCCATATAATTGCACATACCATTTAGAGAGATTTTAATAAATTATATTCAGAATTATAAATAAAAATGAAAATGACTAAACTCAGAAATTTGGACATGGGAGTCATATATTTCAGAATAATGTTTCAGAATACAACTAATTCAATTAATTACCAGAAAATAAGGGAATATAAACCTTTTAATACAATATAGGATTATTAATATTAAATATAATTGATAAAATGGCTGAATTTACATAATGACAGGAAGTATGTTTTGACTTTTCAGAGTATACCAAACTGAAAGTAAAATTACTATTTTTTGGACAGAAAACACTATATAACGGCATTATTTAATCTGAAAATAAGCAGAATGAACTGAAAGATTAATTTAAATAACATCTAGTGAATAAAATTGACAAATAACCCAAGTTTAGGTATTTATATAGTGAAATATTAAAGTGTGCACAGGATATGAAAATATATTTGAACAATGTTAAGAATAATATTATATTGGCTAAGAGTTTAATTGAAACTGGAGGAAACAGTTAGTTGATTATTGGTATTTGAACGGTTAACATGACAAACGTTTTGTAACGTGCCTAACCTAACTTGTAATAGTCATATAAAGCGAGTGTATAGTACGTTATTGTGAAATCGCGAGTGACTTGTAAAATACTTCTGGAACTCTCATATTATAACAGTAACAATCAAGAAACACTCCATAACACAGAACAATACATATCTACTCCGAAAAACACCACAAAACACTAGAAAACTGTATAATACATTAACCCAAATTAGTGACGGAATCGGGGAAAGTGTTTGAACTAATAATTACACGGATACACTAAATACAACCCAGAAACAGTACACTAGGCACTACACAACATTTAACAAGAGATTCGCAGACACCAGAACAGGAATACTACAGGAAAATCTTTTATTTGGAACGTCGAATTACGAATGACATTTTACTAACTTCACGGCAGCCATTTGCAATATTGGTCGTCATCGCCAGTGCAACGCCTCCTAGTTCAACCCAGCTGTTTGGTGCAAACAATTATTTTATTTTCAAATTATTATTCAATGTCTGTGTTTAGTAATAATTATTAATTTGATGTAACGTTATACTTTTTAAATATTGGCCCGATTTCTCTGACTTTGATAATAATTGGCTGTTTAAAGAACCCTGTATAATTTTTATATAATATACTTTGTAACTTTTTCGATATCCTGAGAGTCGATAATAATCGATAAGAGTCATATTGCTATTAATTAATAAAACATTAATATTCTTCAACACTAAACAGTTCTTTATTTCATAAATATTATTAATTATCACTAATATAATTCTAATTAATAATCTATCAGGACTTTACCACCTATAAGTGAAGATAACCTAAAAAATAAAAAGGTAAACAAGTATCGATTGGTTTGAAGACAGTCTTATGAGTGGTGATAGTTTATTTAAAATATACTAAAACTTTAATAAAAATTTTCAGAAGAGCATTACACCTTTTAAACTTCACAGCCCTATATTAATTAATTGATTATAATTAATTAATTAATAAAATTAAAAAAAATTTTTGTAAATATTTTTTTTTATAAACATAATTTTTTTTTTTAATTTTCTTCAAAACAATAATTTTTGTTTTGAAACTTTCGGTGAAGCTGGACATATATTACTTCATCGACATTACGCTACTCGACCGGTCTTGCTACCATTGAGACTCGACCAGCTGGGAAACTTAAGGAAGTGTTTCAGGCCAGTAAGACGTCGAGAGCCACACCAATTACACACCAATTTAAGAACATACAGACTCATTTATTATTATTACAATGTCTATATAATTTAGTGAACTCTTTCCTGCATCGTATGACATAATTCAAATTGACTTGAAAAATGTGAAATAATGGAGATAAAGTTGTTGATAATTTCCATAAACTAAGTTTTTTTCTATTAATAATGTTGCTAACTTAATATATTGTTGAATATCCTAGATTTTGATCAAGTTCAGTTCTCAATTTTACTCTGACTTTTTCAGATACTTTACTCTATGTCTGTGATAACTTGCTTTCAGTATCTTTCAGAACTGTAGTGCATGACACAATTATAATTACACATCTTCAATTTCAAGAAGAGTAGTAGATTTTGATATGACACAAAATAAATTTAATGTAGACCAAGCAGTAGCAAATCTAGAATTTGGTCTTGGGGGGGGGGGCATCCATCCGGTTGGGTCAGCTTCATATAAAAGATAAAACAAGTTAAGACTAATCAATATTACAGTCATTAAAGTGGTTGGAAAACGTGCGGGAAAATCCTGAAGTCAGTCCCATTAAAGTAATAACGCAATGAAGCAATAACACAAACATACACCCAAATGCTGTGTAACAAACGTGTTTGTAGACCTATATTTAAAAAAGGGTTACTATTGTATTAGCATACACAGGTGAGAAATTAATAAAATGGGTTAAAAATTAACAAAATTTCTTGTCAACTTTTGATCCTTGGAGGAGGGGAATGTCTGGTCCCATTCGTCCCCCCGTAAATATTCTCCTGAGACTTGATCAGTTTTTATTATACTTGAATTACTTCCTTCAAATCTAATAAAAATTCTTGGATTTCGTTGTCCATGACGTGTCCGTTACTTAACTAAATAATAGTTAATAATAGTGGTATCTAATAAAAATCTTATCTATCTTTATTATAGATTTTTTAGATTTTTTAGTAATTAGTACAATAATAGTGTGCAGCTTCAAACCAAGCCCTCCCCCAATGGATGTTTTGGATTAGGAGAGACGTCTAGAGATTGGCCACTTTTTTCAAACATTAGTATTTGAAACAGAGTTTTAACAGCACTCTTCTTACCATTTACAGTAAATTTGAATGTTGCAGGATTCTGCCCTTTAATGCATGTATGTACATACATTGTGTATACATATGTATTCATTTGTGTCTGTGAATCCAAAACCTTGTTAGTGTGTTGTTGTGTATAGTTGTGTCATTACACGCGAGAAATAGCTTCCACAGACATCTTCCATTCTTTTTCCTTTTGGGCCTCACCTCACATTACACCTTTTATTTCTAACCTGTTTTGAAAGTAATTGATACCATGTTTGTCTAGATCCCCCCTTTTTCTCTAATATCACTTCCCAAATTCTCTCACATGTAATCTCTTCCATAGCTGTAAATGGTTCATGATTAGTGCCATTGGAGGATGTATCTCATTGTCTCCTCTAATAACCAAAATTTTTCATTATTTTCTTGACCGTTCTCAAGTCTTTAATCATCACGATGTGTGTTTTGTTTTCATTACTTCCCCTCAACGCCTACAATTCAAATCCACATGTCACAATGTATCCATAAATATCTTAAGTACCTTTGTTTCTTTATAAGTTCAGTTTCAATTTTTTTTTTATCTGTAGCATAGTATAGCTAAAATGGAAAATAAAATTTGCAGTTCAGAAACACAAATAATAGACAACTTTGAAAAATTATTTGTGAAAATGTAATATACAAATGTAAGAAGCCATTTTCTCTACTGCATATGCTAGGTTATACTATTATATATAAGACAAATTATTGTTATGTACATGCTATTAAGTATGAATATCAGATCACTACTAATAAATATTCAAAGTTAACAATTGGTTTGGATAATCTAATTGTCATTTTAATTATATGCAATTAGAAAAGCATACTGGTCATAAAAATTCTTACTTTTATACGGCAACTTCATCTTCAGAGATAAACTAAATCCCTGTGTTTTATAGTTTTCATGTTGTTCACTCAGGTAGTAATATAATTGTTGTGTACAAATCTTTTTCTGAATTTTTTTGGAAATTGATCAACTGTTTGAACTTAATATGTCTAATATTGAATAGCAAATAAGTGCTGCAATAAAATACACTTCATTATATTTATTCTGAGTCTGTGTCACCTTCTGCAAAAACACACCCAACCAATTATAACGTCTGGACGACATTATAATATCGGGAACCTGGTTAATTGGCTCAGGTCAATTAAACAGGCTGCCATAATATTCACAAACTCATAACTATCTGAAATATAAACAAACACTAAATAGGATCCCGTGAATTGAGGAATTTTATGACTGGGGTTTGTAGATTTATTCACTCACCTTTTTGGACCATGACATCTCTTTATTACATACTGTTTTAGCATCATAGAAGAAAATTAGTAATGTGTATACTAATGATAAAAATATTTGCACATTTTGTACAATTGTAATTAGTGTAAGTCATGGGTGAACATAGCTTGTACTGTCCTCGGATCCGAGTTGTGTGTTCCTGTATATGATATTAAAAATAATAATCTTTACTTTGTGCCATCTGAAGAATGGGCTTATTTAACTTTAGCGTGTATACTCATTAAACTCATTAAACTTAACATATCTTATTACTTATCATGAAATTACAATTTTATGCTAATTAGGACAGTCTTTTGTGTTTTACTTTACTCTTATGTTGTTATTTAAGTGTCTTTCATATATTAGTTAAAGTTAAGTTCTGAATCACAGAAGTAGAACTTCTGTGTCACCTGTGTGTAACGTATCCTCGGCGAATCGGGGGTTCTATCTGTCGTGCAGGGTGTCTGGGAGATCTTCTGTCTATCGTGTGTTGGTGAAGTTTGGTGTCATTCTTCAAGATGAGTAGTCTGTCTCTTCTGTAGATTCTTGTGGTCTGTTTCTTCGTGGTAACTTTCACTAGTGTTCACACTGTTGTACCGCACATATTGCTTATGGTTAACAGTTACATTCTAGAAATTTAACATCACATTTAGGTGATGTTATTTATTTATAGAGATGTCATCGCCGCACACAAGTCATTCACAACATTCACATCATCCGGTAATTACGTAAGTTTTACTTAGTCTACATGTTTAATATTTTCTAGCGGTCTACATAATGTGCTGTACGCTGTATCACCAGGGGAGTCTCTGATTCAACTGGACTAACTAACTATAAGGTTAATAAATTAATTACCTTAATTATCCGCCGTGTGATTTCCTATGCTTCGTCTATGACGCGTTTCGGAGCATATACTCCATCATCAGATATTAAAAGTTAAAACAGTCACTCATACGAGATCGTTAAAAAGTTAAAATGTCAAGATATGCATATGAACCGTACGCGGATTTGGGTGCGCACCCGTTCAAGTTCATTCTGCTACTCAAACGGAACGCGCACCCAAATCCGCGTACGGTTCATATGCATATCTTGACATTTTAACTTTTTAACGATCTCGTATGAGTGACTGTTTTAACTTTTAATATCTGATGATGGAGTATATGCTCCGAAACGCGTCATAGACGAAGCATAGGAAATCACACGGCGGATAATTAAGGTAATTAATTTATTAATTCGTAAAAGTGATTTGGTTACCATATTAAACATGAATATTAACTATAAGGGTAATGGGGCTGTCCGCGCGCGGGTAGTTTCTCAGCGCGAAAAGTAGTTCTTAATTATTATTAATTATTTTCCTTTAATTTGCTTACAATTTAATTACATCACTCTATACTTTTATTATTTTTTTATGTAACGCGAGGTCGTTATGGATTTATTGAGTTTCTTAAATCTAATTTTATTAACTGATACATCGGGAAATCGGCATGTTACTACCGGTTTGGGGCATAGAGAAAGGGTTCTTTTGTACCTTATTAAATTATTTTAGTATTATAATTTTTTATTTAATTTTATTGTGGGATTTGGGCATATTAAATCGTTACACAATATGTGGCAAAGGTATATCAATGTCTATCATTTGTAACACTTGCTGAACTTCTATATCCCTGACACCATTAAGGAGGGCAATTAGTGTTCAGAATCTTCTGATGCTTCAGGATAAGGCAATTATACATATTGGTCAATATTTTCTTCAAACTCCTGGAGGATTTCCACACAACAGTATCACCTCATTTTCAAATGATTGTAGTAACAGCATACAAATGTTTATCACCATGTTGTAAATTCTATACTTTTATCAATTTGCATAGATCTTCTGGCTGTCAGGTGGCACTTTCTGCAGTATCTCTGTGACATGTTTTTTTAAAGCAAGAATGAGTGAAACTGCTTTCTCTTACTCCACCCTATGATTTGTGCAAGCAGTGGCTTTAATTTGCCAAAGATATGTCTCCCAGTGAGTGCTTCCATCAAATATTGGGGTCTTGATGTGAACTGATCCAATTGCAGGCAAAGCCACTTTTTCTGATACCTTTGTCTTCACTACTGGTGCTGTCTATCTAGCAATTTTTTTTTTTAAGTATGACTGTATTTTCATCAATTGTCTGACTTCTATTCTTATCTACGGAAAATCGTACTGCTTGACTATTGAGGTCACTATGTAATTCACAAAAGTTGCCAAGTAGGAGCTGACTTCTCAGTAGTATGCTCTCGCAATTGCTTTTGCTCCTGTATCAGTGCTTTTGTCTTCTACTTCACATTTCTGTTTGTTGTCTAGTCGTCCCTCCAACTTGAGCGAGAGTGTTTCTTGCCACTCTGCCGCCTCTTCTCTTTGATATCTGAGTTTCTCATTCTGTAGTTTTTCTGGTTCCTCTCATTGTTTTTCAAGTTGTTGTTTTTCTGCTTCTTCAGTCACCCGTCTGTGTTCTTCTTTTTTTTGTTCCCATGTTTGTAGTAGCAGCACTTGGAAAGCTTCCATCATCTGGCTGGTATCAATTTTTTAAATTTGTTACCATGTGTATTTCTCTTCTATGTAGTGTCCTCTGCTTCCACTGTTGAAGGTTATGTATTCCACTTTTGTCACCAACGTTAAGACAGCTGTCTGGATTGTCTTTGTACAGTGGAAACAGAATAACAATCACTCCAAACCACACTGTAACATCGCTGGTCCAAAAACTGAAGTTTGCCAGGCAGTGTATGCTTACTTATACCCTGCTGGGTTTCAAGAAAAATCTGTCACTTTCCAGATGATGCATCGAGAATAGTTGTGTAGATACAAGTGCTCTGGAACTCACTAGAAGCAATGTCAATGCCTGACCTTGACACATTTATGGAGATGGAATCCCACCATGTCATGCAAGTTGCATATCTGTTTAGGCGTAAGACTGTTGTCTTCTAGGCAGCGATCGAAATAAAACACTTGTGTCAGTATTGACACCTTGTTTATTTATCATTATCACAAATAACTTTTACAATTAAAAATACAACACAAAAAATATAAATTTTGATTCACAATTTTGTAATATCAGTTACTGACACAATCGTGATTTATACAAACAACAACACAAATACATTACTGATCCACAAATGTGGTATCAAACACACACACACTGACTCTATGACTCACTAACTGAATTCACAATAAATACTGATTGGTTTCGTCATTTACTACCATCTTATATAGTTTGGTAATGCCGTCACTCACCAGCCTTTGTCACTTACTAAACGACAAAATTCTAGACACTTATTCTTGAATCTCGTAGAACAAACTATGTTTACCTATCAATGCAAAGTACATTTATACAGAACATTCTTGTGTATATCAGTTATACATAAATTGTGGATATTGTAAGTACATGTGAGTACGTACTTAACCTATGTGAGTAACATAAACTATGTACTATTCTAAATCATGATATTCTGAATCATGATATTCTATTGTAATGATACTAATCACAATATATTCATAATGTTTACTTAATATATTCATAATATTACTTTGAATGTTGGTTGGGGGTTCCGCAGTATACAACAAGAGTGCCACTCACACTGTACATGCAAAGCATCACACATTCTCCATTTGCTCAGCATAGCACTATATTTAACTGGAAAGATTGCACATGATAAGTAATATATTCTTATCTGCTTTCCGTGTATCACATAATAAGGTTGGAAAACCAGTGACTAGATGTAATTGCCAAAAAAAAAAAACCAATAAATAAGACTCTGAAGAAGATGGTAGGATGCAATGAGAGAAGACACATCGGTGTTTTGTTGAGTGTGAGAAAACTGTACTGAGTAAACTGTAAAGCATGGCAATTGATAGCAGTGAGAAGTGGAGGAAATTATGAGATGCCACCAAGTATAAACAAGGGTTGTAGTGATATAGTAGTAGTAGTAGTAGCAACAGCAGTAGTAGTAGCAACAGCAGCAGAAGTAGTGTTTGTTGTAGTTATCACAAGTTAGTGCTCAACAGAGATGTGTTAAATAGTATTTGAAAATAACAGGAACGAATGATACCGTTCCAAAAAAATAACACATACAAATACCTATTATGTACTTGTTATACATATAACTGTATTACGTAATTTGTTATAAGAAATAAATTGAAACAAAAAGTTGTTATATTAATTATTTAATGTCTTTTTATTATATGTAATATTACTAACTTTCACAAACATTTTGTTCAGGCGCCATCTTGTTATAATACAAGAAACATTAGATTTGCTTACCTTTATGGGCAGAGTTCGTTTAAGCGAACTAGAAGTAGCGGAATTTGTTATCTGCAATAATTTACGCTTGCTTGAAATGTTTACCAATGACATTACCTTTTATTGTTATATTACGTACAACTGAATGTGACTCTACTGTGCTAATATATGCCATGAGGTGTTGCGCCATGAGACGCAGTTCCACTATTCAAGTTTAAATTCCCCTTAAACATTTCACAAGCCCTCCAAAATAACATATTCAATTATATTTTATGATATCATTATTAAAATAACGTTACAACCTAGCACTTCTAATTAAATGTAATTAGATATTCTGGCATTCACTCAAACTCTCATCCTTATGGTACAATTTTCTTTTAATTTTCCCCAAACTGAGCTCATTTTTTATTAGTTATTTTGTAATTGAAAATTTTGTATTGACCCTTATTTATACTTTTCTAGTACCCCCCATTTTGTCACTTAGCTGAAATCAGTCCTGCAGACGTCCCATCGCTGAACTCGCACTATTGATGTTAAAACTTACCAAACTTTGTGTTTACGTTTTATATGGCTTAACGTTGAACTGATACCTCACTTTATACAAAATACTTCACTTTTTACATTGTACGGGCGGACGTCCGAGACTTAGTTTTATAAAATTTTGATATACATAGCCGGCCGGCTTAACTGATGTTTCGTGACTGAGAACGATTTTCAATGCTTCAATTCCGAGGTGGGGAGTAACTACGTCACCAGTTCCTTTGTGTAGAGTTCCACGCCTTAGTTGTTTACAAGCGCGTTTATTACGTTTCTGCATACTTTTGGATGACGTATACATGGGTGCAGCTGGTTGACACATTAGTATGGCAAAATAATGTTGCTGTTTCTGCGTGTATACTCCCGACCTCCTTGAAGCAATTTCTGTCCACTCGATATTGCGTAGTTGCAAACCTTTATAAAACTTTACTAGTTTCTTATATGTGACTTTGAAATAAAAATACAATTTATATTGATTATTCTCCAAAACACAATAGGGCCAGAATTGTACTGTTACAAAACCCCCTCAATGAGAGGATTTATGACGAAGCATAAAAACTCTCATTGACACACTCATACTTCCTAAAGGGATCAGCTAGGATATGTCGCCACAACCCCCTTACTGTTTATATAAAAAATAAAAAATACAATAACTTACCCTTGGTCCAATGATGGTGACAGTACCTGCATGACCTTACTGGACTTCTCCGGAGAGATCCCAACACCGCAAGGTCAACAGACACGTAACGCTCCTGCTCTGACGCGCTGGCCAGCTCAGGACCGCAGTCACAGCACCACCAGACACTGAAACAACAAATCAAAAATATCAAAATAGTGGCCTGGTATAATACCATATCCCTAACTGATCTGTTTCCCCTTAGCTATGTGCTGGTTTGTGTTAAGAAGCACTGGGTTTTCTTTAACTCCTAACACCTATGTGATTACAAGAATTATTATATAGAAGTTCCATTCTCTTAGTTCACTACCATTAACATTTATAAATTTTTCGACTCCAATCGACAATAATTAATCCTTTCCCATTGACAAGAATAAATACAAATCTTTATACTAATGCAATAATACTTTCAAAATATTTAAACACATAATCAAAATTTACTCAAATAAAATTATCTATATCTCCCTGTTTCTACAATTCTGAAACATTTTCTCTTTTATAAAATATTATTATTATTATCATTATTAACAGAAATTCTATTTATCCGGCGCTTTTAATAATAATCATCCCCTTTTCTCCTCCACACACACTATTTCCCCCCCCTTTGAACTGTTGCGTTCAGTTGCCTCCACAAGGACTGAGGCAGAAGGAGTGAGCACTTTTTTCTTTTCTCTCTCTCCCATCCTTGCTTCAGCGTTACAAAAACTTCAGTGTAAGTACCCCTACTTATTATCTTACTATATATGCCCCTAAGGTCTACCACCCCTACTTGGGTGAAAATAGCCTATGTTCAAAAATAATTTTTGATTCCCTTATTAAACCCCATTAAATTTCTATGTTGAACCAATTTCAAAGGCAACCAACTATGGTCAGGTTTTACAATTTCTGCCCACAGCTGGTTGTCGTCCAAAACCACGATCTGGGTTGGTAAGGCCGAGATCGCCCGAAATGTAGGGAATCGCAATGGTTTGACACTTAGTGTCGTATATAGTTATATTTGTAACTGCCCCCAAAATCATCAATTTATACATATTTACTAATACATATAAAATCCTCCTTATAAAACTAATATACATTACAAACATTAATAATCATATTATCACTGTTCATAAAGCAGTCTTAAGGCATCACCATAGTATCACTATGTTCTTCTTCCATTTACAACCACTGAAGGTTGTCACTTTAATATAAATTTTTATTTATCACTTTAATAATATAGATATAATTTTCAAAATCTTAATTTTTGTCTTTTATTTTCTCCAAAAAACGGTTGAATTTTATATTCATTTTACATAATCAAATTTTAATATAGACACTTCTGCAAGTTCCAGCTTTCACTTTTCAACCATACCTTCTCACTACAAGATAACAAGTACAACAATGGATCATCTTAAATTTCTAAATTACATTAATTATATTTCTATGTTATAAAGAAAAATAACTCCTTAATGAGTTAATGATTTACGTTACAAAAATTTTGGGTGTTTTATTCCATAATTCATAGAATAAAACTACTGTTCGTGGAAAAGACTACCAATCACTAACAAATTTTTTTTTTTAACTCTATATTACCTTTCCACGAAACTAGGGGTCCCCCTCCCCGCTCAACAACAAAATTAAATTTCTACTTGCACCAATTTGTGGAGTAAGACCATCGTTACTTTCACCCCGTTGCTGAGGCTACCGCCAACCATGGTCCGCCTCCAGATTGCCAAAATCCACGATGAGAGGTGGTGAGTCTGTGATCGCCCGAAAATGGGGGAAGAGTTCCTTCTGTAAAAATAGACATCAAATTAAAACTCATAATTCTCTAATATAAAAAAACCCATTGAAATTCCTAATATGACCAGTACAATTTTAGATTTGTAGCATTGTGTGTTCCTACTATCTCCCTAGTCTCCCTGTTCTGCAACGCATACGAATTTTTCATCTTGATTTCTACTACCTCATACGGTCCTTCGTAAAGCAAGAAGAATTTCTTAATCTCCTTGTCTTGAGCGCTCGATAATTCGTGCCTCCGTACCAATACCAACTGCCCTATTTCGTATTTTACCCACTTACCTCTTGCGTCGTGTCTACGCTTTCTTTGCTTACCCTTGCTTAATAAGTTCTCATTGGCCAACCGGATTTTAATGCTCACATCCGTTGTATCGCTCTCAGGTGGGTAATCAAACAGCTATTCCAAAATCCTTGGGGGGCGTGTTCCCTTTATCAATTCATGAGGTGTATAGCCGGTGGACTCGTGGGTGGTACAGTTCAGCCAAGTCTCTACCTTTCTGACATACAACGGCCACTCGCTGTGTTTAGCGTGACAATAGGATCTAAAGATCCTGCCTATCTCTCTCATTACACGCTCAGCCTGGTTGGACTGGGGATGGTACACAGCCGTATGCTTCGTGAGGATTCCTTCCCATCCTAGGGTCTGGCGCCATTTCCCACTGATGAACTGTGGCCCATGGTCTGACAAAATCACCTTTGGCTTACCCACGTGAATCATGTAGTCTTTCGTCACCTTCTCACTCAATACCTGGCTGGTAGCTCTCTTTACGCTATAAAATTTTACATACTTCGAAAAAGTGTCAAGCATTACAAAAATATACACAACTCCGCCTCTACCCTTCGGCAATGGTCCAAACAAATCTACAGCAACTAGGTCGAATGGTCTTTCTACCCTTATAAAATTCAACTCACCTTCAACCCTATAATTTACTACCTTCGACTTTTGACACAAATCACAACTTCTCAGCAGCTTTCGCAATCGTCTCTCCATATTCCTGAAAATACATGATTCTTTCAATACATTGACACACTTTTTTGCCCCAAAATGACCATATCTTACATGACAATCCCAAATAATTTTCTCTTCCAACCCTGCTGGTATAACTAGCCTCCAGTCACGCTCACCCCCTACTACTTTCTTAAACAACAACCCTTTGTAAACTTGGAAAAATTGGTTATATTCTGATTCATCTAATTCAGTCTCTAAGCTGTTTATTATTTTACCTGACTTACCATCTGCTCTCTGCATGGTTTTGATATCCTTCAACTCTTCTCCAAAGATCCTATCCTCCCTACTAATCTGAAAAATTTCAATTTCCTTTAGGTCCCTACCTGTTTTGTTGTCCAAAAAATCTACCCTGGAAAGAGTGTCAGGTACCTTGTTCTCTGTCCCCTTGATGTATTCCCAATCGAAATTATACTCTTTTAAACAAGCACCCACCTGGTTAAACGGCTGTGAGCGAGCTTACAAGTGTTCAGGAAGGATAACGCCTTGTGATCAGTTCGTATTATCGTCTTGTTTCCTAGGATGTAAGTTCTGAACTTGCCGACGGCGAACACAATACTTAGCAGTTCCTTTTCTGTGGTAGTATAGTTCTTTTCCGCCATCAACAATGATCTGCTAGCAAATGCGATGGTCAAGTGTTCCCGCTCGTCATCTTCTTGATAAAGTTCCGCACCTACTGCTACATTACTGGCGTCCGTCTGTAAGTAAAATACCTTATTAAAATCCGGATGGTTCATCATTATCATGTGACTAAATTTAGTTTTAATTTCGTTGAAAGCTTCACGCTCCACGTCTCCCCATTTCCATTGTCTGTTCTTTTGAAGTACAGCACCTAACCTTGCTGTTACGTGTGCGTAGTTCTTTTGAAACTTGCGGTAAAAGTTACACAGCCCTAAAAAACTTTGAAGTTGCTTTATGTTCCTCGGTTCAGGGAAGCGCATGATAGATTCTACTTTGTCCAGGTTTGCTGAGATTCCCTCGGGTGTGATGATAAATCCTAAAAAGTTAATTTCCGTTTGCAAAAATTTAGACTTGTCCCAATTTACAGTAAGTCCTCCTCCTTCCAATTTCGCTAAAACATACCCTAAATGATCTAAATGGTCCTCAAAAGTTCGGGATGCAATCAAAATATCGTCTACATATACCGTTAGAAAATCGAAGTCTTTGGGTCTTAAAATTTTGTCTAGACATTTGATGAAGCTAGCTACACTGGTATTTAATCCAAATGGTAACCGTCGGAACTGATAATTTTTTCCATTAAACAGAAATGCTGTATACTTCCTACTCACCTCCGCCAATGGTACCTGCCAATATCCTGCGGTAAGGTCGAGTGACGTCATATATCTCACCCCACTAAATTTCTGGAATATTTCGTTAATCGACTCTGGTGATTCACGGTCTGCTATGATAATCTGGTTTATTCGCCTCGCATCTAAACATAACCTAACTCTGCCATCTTTTTTTATTACTACAACTAATGGATTCGAGTCTGACCGAAATAAGAGGAATAATAGAGAGATACTGACCTCTCTATTATTCCTCCTTCCATCATCCTGTCCAGTTCCTCTTGCACCGCTCGTCTTTTGGAGTAAGGCACGGGATAACTTCGCTGCATGAAAGGTGTGTGTTCCCGTATCTGTAACATACATTCATAATCTCTTGCCCTTCCTGGAACATCGGCAAACACTCCCTTAAACTGCTCTATTACCTGCCACAACGCCGCACGCTGGTCCACTTGCCTCAACGCCGCACGCTGGCCATTCCTTACCACCTCACCTCCACTACAAAATTCATCCGCCCTTATCTCCCACACTGCATCATTAATATTGCTCATTTTACTATCAAAATTCTCAATGTACTCACCTTCTCTACATAAATTTATTCTAGTATCTACATTATTCTCATCTACTCGCTTTTGTAGTAACTTTACACCAGTTATTTTAACTTTATCTAATACCTGTTCAAAATTAACTGTTACAGACCGATCACCCCCATCTAATTCTATCACTTTCTCCTTAAATTTATCACAGCTCTATTCCTCTGTAAAAAATCGTTATCTAATATAATGTCTAGACTCAACCCCTTAACTACCAAAAATGTGTTCTCAAAATCTGTATCATTAATTAAGAAACTTAAATGTATCTTTCTTCGTATTGTTTAAATTAGCAGCCATCCTTACTATTTCTTTTATGAATTTGCTAACTGCTATAATTTTTTTTTTTATTGTTCGACTAAGCTTTTCGTCATTACTGACATCTTCAGGTCTTAAACAACCTTGTTTGTTTAAACAACGTTGTTTAAGACCTGAAGATGTCAGTAATGACAAAAAGCTTAGTCGAACAATAAAAAAAATTATAGCAGTTAGCAAATTCATAAAAGAAATAGTTAAATGTATCTGTTTCGTTACACGCTTACTGCGTACTCCCGTGACTCCTATTACTGTAACCCCTGCTACTGGTAAAACTGGAATATTCTTATTTACTTCTCTTAATTCTCCTAAAATGTTTTCAGCGATAACGGAAATCTCGCTCCCTGTGTCTATAAGTGTTCTATAATGTTTATTCTCTATTGTTACCTGTATCTCCGTCAGTCCAGCTCTCACCTCCATCGTGGTGTTGTTTTCTTCTTCTAACAAGTCTGTTATTATATCTGCTTTGATTACGTTGCTCTGGACTTCCTCTACTGGTTGGACCTCATGTGCTTCCCTGAACAGTGGTCGGGTCCTGGTTACCACTGTTTGTCCTAGTTTTCCGGCTGCTGTCTGCTGTCGCTGGTGGTGGGTACCTGTCGTCCTCTTGTCGGTCCCTGGTTATGATTCATCGCTCCTCTATCGTTCTGTACTCCTCTATTCTGCTGTCCATGCTGTTTAGGCTCCTCTCTCCTCCTCTGGTCTTCTCTCGGTAGACGGCACTTAAAACATTGCTGACGATGTGGGTAATTCTCTCGTTTGCATCTGGAACAACTCAACTCACCTGATTGCTGGAAATCAGTCCTATGTACATTATTATTATTATTATTATTTCCATGATAATTATTTCTTTGGCGATTAAACTCTGTGTGGTTATTATTATTGTTATTATGTTGTATGGGTCGCCTACCCCCTTCGCGATCTCGAATGCTCTGTAATATATCTAGTATTTTTTCTAGCTCGTTCAGATTTTCAATCTCTTTCGTCATGAGTGTTACTTGGACTTCCCTCGGTAAATGTTTACTAACATGTCGCACAAACGATTTGAAAGGTATCGGTGGCTCTAGATATTTAGCCTCGTTGCACAGTTTTGTCACGTATATTGTTATGTTGTTATTATTTGGTCCTATAAAATTACCCGTACCCATTATACGGCTTCTCAGGACTTCCTGTTCGTCCTCGGTCCAATATTTACCTTTGAAAGCCCTTTCGAAAGTTTCATAACAGTCCCACTATAATTGGTGCGCCTCCGCCCATATAACGGAACTTCCCTTCAAACATTTTATTATTTTAGTTAGTTGCACCTCCCAACTACTACTGCTAAAACGATTGTATTCCCGTGTTTGATTTATAAACCGCATGGGATGTACCACCCTGTTTTCATGGCTGAAAGTTTCTAACTCGATTTCATTGTACAGGTCTCTTGTTATTATCACCCTTTCGGTAACACCGGTAAAAGTTTTATTAATTTCCCCCCGTAATTCATTCTTCACACTGGTTAAATTATTCTCAATTAAAGTACATTTATCATACATATCATTGTTATTTTGTATAGTTAAGTCATCTATCTCTTTGATCTTATTTTGCAGTATACTTATTCTACTCTTTGTATTTCTTTCATGTTCTGATATTGTATTATCTATCGTTTCAATATTTTTTTCTATGTCTACGACATTCGATTCAACTTTCTCTAATTTATTATGCAAAACATTAGTTTTCAATTCTATTTGTTTGTTTACTTCACAATTGGTCTTAATTTCTATCTGATTTTCTACTGTAGTTAAACATTTCTTTTCTATTTCTCTACTTTGTGACTCTATCTGGTTTTGAACTGTCTCATTTACTATCTCATGAATTTTATCGATTCTGTCATCTAAATTATTTATTTTAATATTGAATTTCTCACTAACTGTTTCTACTGTTTGTTTCTGAATATTATCACAACGTATCTCTATTTCATTTATTCGTCTATCAAAATTAACATTTTGTCTTTTTATTTCATTTCTCACTTCATCAAATTTTATGTTAAAATTATTTTGGATTTCTCTAATTTCACTTTTTTGTTCATCCAATTTTGCATTTTGTTTTTCATATTTAACATTGGAATCACTTTGTTGTTCATCGAATTTATTATTCATGCTACACATCATGCTATATAAACGTGTTAACATCTCATCTGTATCAGATTATTTATTTTCATCTCAAGTTGAGATGGGTGTTAATTGAACTGTATTTAATTCGACTGATTCGGTGGCACTTGTTTCACCAATCTGACTAACTGGTGTTGAGTGAACGCCCACCTCACTCGTAAATGTTTCGTCAGTGACGCTGACGTTTTCGTCATTATTTTTATTAGTACTCATTTTGCTTATTTATAACACATGCATGCACAAAATCTTATAACTTAACCCTATCTTTACGTCTATATTTACGTATCTCCAAATTACATATTACTTCAGGTAACTGTTCCGCTCTTTCCAGTAGGCTTACTCCACATAAAATAAAATTTTATGTCGAGTCCCTGTTCGGGCGCCATTGTTATATTAATTATTTAATGTCTTTTTATTATATGTAATATTACTAACTTTCACAAACATTTTGTTCAGGCGCCATCTTGTTATAATACAAGAAACATTAGATTTGCTTACCTTTATGGGCAGAGTTCGTTTAAGCGAACTAGAAGTAGCGGAATTTGTTATCTGCAATAATTTACGCTTGCTTGAAATGTTTACCAATGACATTAACTTTTATTGTTATATTACGTACAACTGAATGTGACTCTACTGTGCTAATATATGCCATGAGGCGTTGCGCCATGAGACGCAGTTCCACTATTCAAGTTAAAATTCCCCTTAAACATTTCACAAACCCTCCAAAATAACATATTCAATTATATTTTATGATATCATTATTAAAATAACGTTACAACCCAGCACTTCTAATTAAATGTAATTAGATATTCTCGCATTCACTCACACTCTCATCCTTATGGTACAATTTTCTTTTAATTTTCACCAAACTGAGCTCATTTTTTATTAGTTATTTTGTAATTGAAAATTTTGTATTGACCCTTATTTATACTTTTCTAGTGCCCCCCATTTTGTCACTTAGCTGAAATCAGTCCTGCAGACGTCCCATCGCTGAACTCGCACTATTGATGTTAAAACTTTACCAAACTTTGTGTTTACGTTTTATATGGTTTAACGTTGAACTGATACCTCACTTTATACAAAATACTTCACTTTTTACATTGTACGGGCGGACGTCCGAGACTTAGTTTTATAAAATTTTGATATACATAGCCGGCCGGCTTAACTGATGTTTCGTGACTGAGAACGATTTTCAATGCTTCAATTCCGAGGTGGGGAGTAACTACGTCACCAGTTCCTTTGTGTAGAGTTCCACGCCTTAGTTGTTTACAAGCGCGTTTATTACGTTTCTGCATACTTTTGGATGACGTATACATGGGTGCAGCTGGTTGACACATTAGTATGGCAAAATAATGTTGTTGTTTCTGCGTGTATACTCCCGACCTCCTTGAAGCAATTTCTGTCCACTCGATATTGCGTAGTTGCAAACCTTCATAAAACTTTACTAGTTTCTTATATGTGACTTTGAAATAAAAATACAATTTATATTGATTATTCCCCAAAACACAATAGAGCCAGAATTGTACTGTTACAAAGTATTAACAGTGCTACTTTACATTGCGACTTCATTAAGCTGTTACTGTTTAAAAGAAAATTAGAAACAAGAGAATTTATATGCTATCTTCCTTTTTTTTTGCTCCGCTCAACAGTCCATTAAGGACCAAGGTGTACTGCACGGCTTTTGTGTTAGTGTGAGACGGTGTATTGCTAGTACTACGTGCCACCAGCCGCTAGTTGCGGTATTCACACCCAGGAGGCGGCGCTGTTATCTCAGCGCCTACTCTGTTCTACCTCACGACGCTGTGTGCACGCTGTACGGAACCTCCGCCGGGAATTGAACCCGGGACCATAAGCACATCAATCGCCCGCGTTAGCCACTAGACCGCCTGGAGGCTCGCCTATCTTCCTTTGGGAGTACTAATTATCTTCCTTTGGGAGTACTAATTCTTCAAGTTTTCACTAGGGGTAAACAAACTGATATAAGTTAAATATTAAATTATTGATTCCATTTTGGTTAGACAAATCAGCTGCAAAACTCAGGCACTGAGATTTAAATTGCATGTAATAGCACAACAAAGAATGTCAAACAAATTTACGTTAGATGTGCAGTGAAGTTAAAATCAGCTCCGAATTCCATTAATAAAAAGTTATATATGGCCTATCAGCCACTCTGTAGGTTATAACACAATAAAATTCGATTTTCCAAAATTTACCAAGTGGTGACTAGTAAATACATAATTTGTTATTATAATCTGTATTATGTATCTGCATAACACACGAGAATAAATGTAACATCAGTATGAATTTTTTTCATTTATTAAAAACAGCTTCATTCATCTCTTAGGCATAGAGATATTCTGAACCTTGCTCTTTTGCTTCATTTCGTACTTGTATGGCAATCGGCATATGCACAGAATGAAGTATTCAGCACCAAAAAGTGGCTTCGTACTCGTGTCATCATAATACTCCTAATACTTGTAGTACTCATTTACTTATTGTTACTTGTGTATCCGTAATACTCCTAATACTTGTAGTACTCATTTACTTGTTACTTGTGTACTTGTTTACTCATTAGTTGCGTAAGGGGGGTCCCACAAATCGGAACGCAAGCCTGTGAGTAATCGGAACAGGTATTTCAACTTTTTAGTCACTGTTATATCTGTTCCACAAAAATATCGTTCCAAAATACCTGTTATTGGCCTACCTCTAGTGCTCAATTTGTGTGTTTTTAAATTTAAAATTAAAATACATAAATACAACTCTTGTATTTATTTCTGTACCATAATAAATACATGTCAATAATTATTTTTATATACTGTACTGTAATGGTACTTTACCTTTGCAGTTCAAACAAATCAATTAATCCAACTAATCTCAATTAAAGTGGATTACCATAGTTAGTATGATAAAAAGCACACACATGCAAACAAGCACACACGCCATGTTCTTCAGATGATAAAAAATATTTAATCGTGTTATGTTACAATCTTCTTCAAGACTCTGGTAAAACTGTCTTTCTTACCACTGTTCAATTTTGTTTCTTCTAGACTCACCAAAGGAGGTAGTATAGCCAATTTTGAGAATTGTCTGTATTATTGGCATCTTATCATAACATATAGACATATAGAAATTATGTGTGTGTGTGTGTGTGTGTGTGTGTGTGTGTGTGTGTGTGTGTGTGTGTGTGTGTGTGTGTGTGTGTGTGTGTGTGTGTGTGTGTGTGTGTGTGTGTGTGTGTGTGTGTGTGTGTGTGTGTGTGTGTGTGTGTAACACTTTCTAGTACAATGTTGTGTAATCACTTTTGTTTCTCCAGCAGCAGTACTGGTTGTTTCCCTGCTTTATCCAGCATCAGCAGCAGTTATTAAGGTAACAATAAATGTCTGAATAGAATAAAGTATAACAGAATTAAATACACATGTATGTGTGTGTTTTCAATAAATGTAACATTCACTTAATATGCAGTAAGGATGTTTTATTTTGTAAAGAAATGATGTCCATATCAGTCATATCAGTAGTTACAAACCACCATAATCAGGTAAACAAACTTGAAATATACATATTTATTATGTCTTACACATTTATTCATTTATTATATATTATTATTTATTACACATTTATTATGTCTTACTCAGTTTACACTACTTCTTACTGTACGAGTAATTTACAGCATGTGAAAGTTAACTTAGCATGGTTCAGTAAATGTGTACGTAGTTCCTGGACAGTGTGGTATTTGCAGAGGACAGACTGCAGTAGAAGACCACTGTTTATAGAGTCCTCCATTTACATATGTATATAATCGGGTTAAATAATATATTTTGCTTGTCTGTAGATGAATGCCTTCCTGTACTACATGAAGCAAGTCAACTTCTGAGCTTTCCTTTCTTGTACAAGAAACAACGCTAACATAACCAAGACAAATTATGCTGTCGTTACAGTAAAATATCTTTACATACTTGTGTGTTTCAATAGTATTTGTGCTTTCAGTAAATTTAGTATAATTTACTTAGGACGCATGTGGAGTATCAGATATATAAATTAGCAGGGTGTGGATTGTCAACATGATACAATTGATTTCTTTGTATCATCAGCCCTGCATGTGTATAAATCAGCATTAATTTTTGCAGATAATTATAACCACAATAACGTCTGATACAATGTGTTATGTATGGGCGAGCCGGCACAGTGGTAGCGTCTCTGACTCATAATCAGATCATTGCTGTGCTGCCGATGTGGTGAGATCGAGTCAAGGTCACGACTCGATTTGCTCGTCCACGTGCACGTACACGGACAAATAATATGTACGTCTTCTCTGGCATACCCGGGCCAGATAAGTAACAAGGGCACACAATATATTATACTACACACATAAGCAACACTCTTCCCCCCCCCGCACGCTTGCCCTTGGGTGTGGGTTAAAAAATTTGCTAATATCTCTCTGACTGGGGTGGGGTGTGAGTTCTATACCGGCCGGAGGGCGCGACAGGTCTATGACCTAATGCCTGAAGTGGAGAAGAAGAAGAAGAAGAAGAAGACAATGTGTTATATCAGAAACAAGAATGTAGTAACTTAGTTTAGAGAGAAGCATAGTTGCATATCTGAGTTTTGTTTTAACAAAAATCTATTTAATCGAGCTTACCTTCCAAAAACATGATTCTCTCACTCTGTTAAGATGCGGCCCGATAGGACCAAAAAAAATTTTAATGTTAGGAAGAATGATGCTTGTGGTGCTATTGCCAGGATGCAGAATAATGACGATAGTGGACTGTATAATACATTTATTAAGATTGTTGTACACTAAATTCTGAGCGCTGAGGTTGGCTATGTCTGGTTGAGACTTAAGTTTTAAATGAACGTGTCGCTAAGAAAGCTAAATGGTAGATGAGGCGCAAATGTGCGGCACTCAAACTACATCAAGAAATGTTAAGGCCTAAGGCCTATACGAATGTCGTAGATTATCGTCAGACTTGAGGCGCTAGTACGCGGCACTCAAATTACATGAAATCGAGAAATTAGCAGTGTATCGCTAATTGGTGCAAGTATGCACGAAATGTTGTGGCCTAAAGCCTACAATGATTGTCTGACGACAAGAAAAATGATGTATGACAGAACAAGCGAGCAAACGTAATAACGTCTGCCGCCTGCCGTAGCTCGGACAACTGTAACGTTGAAAGTTGTATAAACATGATAGCGCAATATCAGAAAGCACACATTAGCCAACCTATTAATGCGAAAATTACCACATTACTGTCCACACTCTCTTCAGGGACTCCTATCCTTGCTCATCTGAACACGCTGCTTGCTGCTGTTAACTTTGCCACTGGCGTGGAGACTCTGCCTCAAGGTACAACACCAGTTGTTTTATGGCATCTATTGGGTTTGACACAGGCATTGCAAGACAGCCACAGGCGCTACCACAATGCGTCCTGCTTCATTATATTAATATTTATTTCCCCCCAAAATTGTCTTATGCCAATAAATAGAAGTTTAAACAATTTTATTTTTTGCAGTAGCATACACCACTAAAGAAACCAGAATTTTAAAGTCACTAAGAAGTCTTTGCAGGACCAGGAGCTATGGAAGTGCTGTCATGTGAGGATTTGCCAGGGAGGTCAAAACAACATGATTTATTATTGTGAAATATCATATGCTTACCTACAGAAAATAATACATTTCTTCTGTCTGTTCTGTATTAACTGATATAGTACAAAAAAATTAACTTAAGTGGTAATTAGACAAAGCAGGATGTATATAAATAATTGAAAGAGTTGACAAGGACTGACAACTGTAGCAGAGGTAGGCTATCGATGCACTGGACAGGTAATGCAAGAGGAATCATGACCAGTGACACCAAATTGTACAAAATCAATGCAAACGTGATGCAGGGCTTACGTCCAACAGTGTTTGATGGATGCATTATCAACAAAGAGGAGTTCGATGATGATGAAATGTGGTAATGGAGGTGATGATGATGATGATGCCTATTATTTAATTTTTCAAATGACTTGATTATAAGAGTTTATTGAATTACAAAAAGTTTTGACTACTATAAATAAATGTTCTAGACTTTAGTTTTTTAGTGTGAGTATAGACACACAATAAGTGCATATACTGGTACCAATTTAGTACATACTTAAGGCCGGGCGGCCACCACAAGCGGATCAGAGCAGAGTTGAGCAGAGTAGACTGAGCTTGTAAAATCGAAACAATGTTGTTCAATGAAAGGGCGGCCACCGAAAGCGGAGCTGAGCAGAGTGGAGTGAAGCGACGTCGCTCGGGTCAACTCTGGTCAGCTTTGCCTCGGCCGAGGTCCGGTTGGAAGCTGACACCGCTTCCCCCACCACACCACCTTCCCACTGACAACCATACTCAGTCATTATTTTTGTAACTTAATAATTGATTTCTGTAAATTTATATTGTTGTGTTGTAATTAATGTATATATAAACAATGTTTTTTCTGACAATATATCTACTTCTTCAGGACAATGATTCTTGTTCAACAGTTTTTGTAACTTAATAATTGTTTTCTGTAAATTTTAATTGTTGTAATTAATATATAAATAAACATTACCTTAAACAAATTGCTAACTTCTCTTTTGGTCATATCGCCTTCCGATAATTAGTATCTCATGCTGTTATATCATTATGAATAATATCCAGACGTTCGTTAAATTGGTCGTGTGACATTCTGAAATAATTTTTAAATTGATCAGCGGTCGAATCATCAAAAAGAGTGTGAAATTCACCGCAGTCATTTCATTGTCTCAGATAAAGACTTTCCCACTCTTTCTTGCGCTTAGTAGCTAACACACTCCAAACATGATAACTGAATTCAGTGTCTGAATCATCAGATTACGAACTAAGTATCGAATATTCCATCTGTTTGAAATTTACCACGTCTGACATCGCCGAGGTTATAAACGCAACTCAACTACACTCCGCTTTCGGTTGCCGCCCCCCTAAGTGACTCAGCTCAACTCCGCTTCGCTCCACTTCACTCCGCATCTGTTGGCCACCTAGCCTTATATATAATCTTTACATGTTTTTTAAATAAACAATTGAAATATTTTAAATCACGATTTTATAAATTAAAAAGTCAAGTACCAGTAGTAGTCTATTATTCCTGTTTAAGTAAAATAAACATTAAAAGTTAATCTTGTGTATTACTGTACTGAGAACACTAATTTATACTATGAAGAAAAAGCATTAAAAAATTATTCTTCATTTATTTCAGTGCCAAGACTCCACTAATTGTCAAGATGGCCAGATTTGTGTGGAACAAATTTGCTCAAATGGTAAATGCTAATTTTTTATATACGTAATTATAATGTAAACAAAGTTGAAGTAAAGTGACATTTACATTAGCATAGTCTAATTGTACACAGCATAAATAAATTACTTTTATTTAGTATGTATTGTGTAATTTTATATTAGTTCATACAAATTTTAATTCTTAATTAAGTTCCAGGAATTTGTTGTCCATGACATGTCTGTTGATTAACTAATTGTAAATATATAACTACAGACTCGGAACACTAATTTTTTATGGTAAAAAAGTTAAACTTTTACTTTATAGCCTGGACTAGTTTTTCCTTATTACAAGCTTCATCAGAGGCTGAGGCTGGCGCTAGGAGTGCTGTTTATCTTGTTCTTGCTGACGGCGCTGTTGTTCGAAAGATAGATGATGTGGGTGGGTGTGTGTCCAGGAGTTTACTGTCCCCACACACAAGGGTGCCGTCAACGAGAACAAGACAGACAACTCTCCTAGCGGCAACATCTGATGAAGCTTGTAATAAGCGAAAACTAGTTCAGGCTACAAGGTAAAAGTTTTTACCATATAAAATTAGTACTCCGAGTCTGTAGTTATATAATTATTTATATATTTATAATTTCTTAATTAAGAGCAACAAATTAAATTTAGTAATTAATTAGATTACTAATTTCTAATGAAAATTGAAAATAAAAAATGAACACTGTCTGTGTCCCGAGCAGCAAACCTATCAGTCACTACACATTTCTATACCAAACTCCTGGATCGTTGGGAGAGGTGTTACAGATACCACTCTTCACGACCTCCTGGCAACATATGTACTGATTGCTTATTATAATCAAATCTTAAAAACATCTTCAATTAGTTGGCTGACACACGTATCATTTGTTGCTGCAGAAGACATTTAATACCATTAAAGATAACTATATACATTCATATTTGCTCAACATTGTTCTTATTATTACATTTATTAATGACAAATGATATATTTAATTTTTTTACAAGAATATATTTTTATTAATTTGTTTGGACATTGTTTTGACAGTTTTCTTTACTGTCATTTGTGCCTGTTGTCAACCTCCTTGGTGAATCTGTTTCTTAGTACACAGTTTAAAATTATTAAAATTTAATACCTATGATATTTTGTGCAGTTACAAATTTGTTTATTTTTATATTTATTATTTATTATTTTAAAAAAACTACATTTTATTTTTTCATATTTACTTTATACTTATTAACCACATGTTTATTACAGAATTTTAGAAATACATTTTTATATCATTTATTATACTAGTATCAAACTCTGAAATGTTAGTGTAATTACCAAATGAAAATAAATAGGTTTAGGTGAGTCACATGAGATAAGGAAACAAACATAATTGAAATAGTAGTAGTAGTAGTAGTAGTAGTAGTAGAAGAAGAAGAGTAATAGTAGTAGAAGAAGAGTAGTAGTAGTAGTAGTAGTAGTAGTAGTAGTAGTAGTAGTAGTAGTAGTAGTAGTAGTAGTAGTAGTAGTAGTAGTAGAAGAGTAGTAACAGTAGAAGAAGAGTAGTAGTAGTAGTAGTAGTAGTAGAAGAAGAGTAGTAGTAGTGGTAGTAGTAGAAGAAGAGTAGTAATAGTAGAAGAAGAGTAGTAGTAGTAGTAGTAAACAGTTTAGTGTATGAGAAGTTTCTGTAATTCTTGGTAAATATTAAGTTCACAACTGTATAATTGTACATACTAAGCTTATTTACTCATCAACATCAGTAAGTTGTGCAGAAGTCAACTCGTCCCCTAGTGCATAAGTTGCCTTTTCTTCTACTTTTTTTTCTTTTTCTGTTTTCAGCAAGGTAAAACCATCCATTGTCTAATTGTTTAGCAATTTCTGTTGTCTGTTTACCAAACATTTGGCTATTTCCCATTTGAGCGTCAGTGGTTGATTGCTACAAACCAGTGTTGTGCACACAAATTACTATTCCAAAGTAGGAATTCCCCTACACAAACATTTTATGTTAATAATGTTATTGTTTGTATTACTCATGTTGAAGTTAAGATTAAATACTTATGTTTATTTTATCGGTGTCATCATCGGCATCACCGTCGTCATCCGTTATTCAAAAAAGTATAAATAACTTTGGATATGATTGTCCTCTGTAGTGTAAAAATCCAAACGAAGGTTGTTACCAGAGATATGACTTTGACGACTACATAAGAAGAAATGTATATACATCTGTCTGTTCAGACACCGATCTTTGCCTTCACGGCTTGAAAACATGTCCACCAAATCAGCACTGTGTCACACAAGCTATATATGACTTTCCACCATTTGGTGAGTGCTTTCCCAATGGCGGCGGTCCAAGTGATCCATGCTATAATGTTGATTGTCCAGATGGATTTGATTGTGTCGCCTGACCAGACAGTGATGATGGCTACAAATGCGATTACTCCAAGTACTGTATTGAAGCTAGGTGTAATCGGTGGTATGCTTTTTGTGAGTTATCATATGATGACCAAGGCAATGAACATGCAAAATGTGTACCATACCGATCGAGTCATCCCATAGGAGGAAAATGAGACACTGTATTTTTGACCAATGTACAGTGATAATGAAAACCTGTTAATGAAAGATTTGTTGATATATTGGTACCAATAAAAGTATATACCTAATTATACGATTCAGGTTTTTTTTATTGTAACTGATTCCTAATTTTACTGTTAAACTTTCCATTCCACCTACTTCATTTCCAAATTCTCAATGAGTACAGAAGATTTTGATTGCGTTCCATGGTAGAGAATGAAGAAAAGGGACAAGAGACAGAATTGTTAGCAACAACAGAGTGTGGGAAAATATTGTTTTAAACTATTAAAGTCTGAAAAGGACTGCTTTGGTGCCAATGGTTAAGTATGACGTCTATATATGTAGATATTGTAACTTTACAAATAAAGAGAACAAGAGAAGAATACTATTTACTTATTCCCGATTTCTGCAATCTTATTTCGACTTACTATAACACAGAAAATTCCCAACAGCCCTCAAGGTCGCCACCATATTTTGTGGTTTAAATATGGAAACCGTTTACATTCTTCCCAAAAGAAATTAATTTAGATAATTAATTATTATTTAACTCCCTTAAATAAAAACTCTCACAGGTTCATTTAGACGAGCTTTTGGTACAGAATAGGTTATGGTGGTTAGGTGTAATAAGTAACTAACACATAATTAGTGTAAAAAGAAATCTTATCTTATTTTATTGAAACAACTTGTCATTATTTAGTACAAAAATTATGATTCACAACAAACTATATCTAAAATAATCATCCAATACAAATCAGTACTTTCTCTTTCTCTTAACCCCATTTTTTCTCTCAAACGCTCTCTCTATTTACCCCCCTTTATCGTGATCTCATTAATTCTTTTATAAATCTAAATTTGCATAGCTTTTTACTGATATCAGATTTTTAAGGAGTCACTTTTACATATATATTGCGACAGTACAAATAAGTGATGTACTGAGCATTGAATATAAAAATTTAAATATACCTAATAAACTGTAAATAATTAATAATATATTAGAAATAAGCATGTCAGGGATTGCAAGCTTGGCTCAGACAAAAATATGAACAGGTGTTTCGACCTGAATCGACGTGCACACACACACAAATGTAACTGAAAGTGTGTACACCAGTATTTTGCTAGTGTGTGTGAACGCAGGTCTATGCAGGCGAGTTTACCACCCCAAGATGAATAATTGCATAATTACTGTTTTTCCGTAATTATTCATAAACTATAATTAAAGAGTAAAATCCAAAAACACAATAAAATGTAACAAAATTTACTAAATACTGTGTATGAAAACCATGTGAAAGTGCCACACCGTACGAGTGTAATAGTGAAATAACTGTGTACAAATCGAAAGGGTTAAGTTGCAATGTCCAAAATTACAGTGAACATGTGTTGTAAAAATAGTTATAAGATAAGTATAAGAGTATACTTACAGGACTCTGCAATTCGTAGAAATATAAGAAATAGCGAAATTGACAAAGAGTGGGGGAACTGAATCCAGAGACAGTTTCTGACATGTCGATTTCGTACCACTGCAGGTGTCGACCAAGACATGGGTATAAATAGGACACACAAGCTACAGTGGTTCTCTTTCTTAAATCATCTACCGTGCAGCGGGAGCTTCTGCCCGTCCACACAGAATATTTAAATTTTTATAAATAATTTCATCCTTCCAGTACATACAGTTATGTAACTCGATTGTCAAACCAACTGTTTTTAAATAATAACAAAATTACATAAGAAGATCCACATAAGAAGATCCATTGACGTCAGAAACAGCACGAGGAGAAGTTCCAGAGAGCGAGTCGACGCTGGACAGAAGACAGAGTCGACGCTGGACAAGAAGAGCGAGTCGACGCTGGACAGGAGACAAAGTCGACGCTGGACAAGAAGAGAGAGGCGACGCTGGACAAGAGGCGAGTCAACGCTGGACAAGAGGACGCTGGAGTGCGAGACGAGGACGACTACAGATGAATCAAATATTGAGTATGATTGACGACAATAAGGTGATAAACAACTTATTTATCTCTTAATCGAACAATGAACTCAATGACAATTAAAGACATTCTTGTTGTATTTAAAAGTAAGAGCCAATGTTTATTTTAAATAGAATTAAAATCATAGATGTTTTAGAAATACGATTAACGTAACAAGAGCTCAAATTAGTATTGAAATAAAACGAATACAAAGAATTTAAATGAAAACAATTAGTGTTTGATATAAATCAGTACTGAGAAACAAAAGATAAATTCAATAACTATTAATATTTTGAGTACATTACAATATATAAAAAGATATTTAAATATTGATATTTTGAAACACATTAATTGACTGAGTAGTCTGAAAATGAGATTTTTCTTTAATACAATAATTAGTAGAATAGAATATTTAGTCAGTAAGGATGTATATAGCATAAGCCTTACGGCATAATAACAAATAATAACGAATGTTTTAAGTCGAAGTAAGTGCTAAGTGCACAATTTTATTAATATCAAATAAATTTGAAATACCGTTACAAGATACATAGAGTTCTTATTGCAGATACACCTGAAACCCAATTTAAATGCTATTTTGTTACATAATTTGTCAATCTTGAACGTGAGACCAGTCACGCCTATTTTATGTATATCGTATTGTTGCATATTAATTATCGCTTCCAACGTGGAGCATCACAAATGTAAATTATATTATATTTACAACGTTATATCGTTGCATAATATGGCGTCCCAGATTGTGGGGCTCCGCAAACACAAATAAATTTATATTTGCAACGTTGTATCGTTGTATAAATATGTCGCCCTGAACGTGGGGCACGACATGCCTAAATTTATGTGCAAAAATTTGTTACATACGCCCATGAACGTATGGCCCAATCCCCACCATTTAACTATTAAAATTTTTTTTATGTAGCTAAATGGTTGCTCTAAAATATAAGAGTGTGTTAAATAAAAAATGTATTATATGTAATAATTATTTATATTAAACAGTAACTGAATGTAATGTTAATTGTTGTGTAATTACACAGCTGGCGCCCACAAATAATATTGTTTGTCTATGTAACAGGTGTAACTGTAATGAGTATTAATAATAACTATTAATAGAAATACAAAAATTAATAAATAAGTAGGGAACGGTTATCAATAATAATTGTTAAAGAATTACTACTAAATAAATATTTTAATAATACTTCAACATGACGACTTCAGGAAATTTAGACGTAGAGGCATTCCAGACGATGATGCGTGCCTGGGTCGATGAATTAAGCACAAAACAGACAGAAAATTTTAATAAACAGACAGAAAATTTAAATGCTAGAATAGACGAACTAAAAGAAATAAATACAAAACAAACAGAAAGTTTAGAAAATAAATTAGAGCTACAGTCCGAAAATTTTAGACAGGACACCATAAAAATCACAGAGAGTCTAGAAGAGTTAAAAATTGATAATCTTGAAATAAAACAAAGTATAATTGACAGTAATGCACAGTTAACCGAAAAAATTGTTAATACAAATTTACGTATTGACACGATCGAAGAAAATGTCTGTGGAATAGTTAATAAACAAACGGAGCTAATATGTGAAAAGATAATATGTGAAGAATTCATAGTAGTTGAAAATACATGTGTAATTACTAACGATAATCATAAAGTAATTAACATTAATGAAGAGAAGCAAATTAAGGTTAATAAAACGTACCTTATTAATAGCGATATTCCAAGTGTGAGACACACACACAATAGTAAGTCACACAAGATGACACATTTGAAACACATAAGACACCACACTTACGGAGATAAATATCATTGTAGGCCTAACAAGAAACGTATTAAATTGTCTAGACGAAACACTACACAAAATTGTGGTAAATATGATGTTAGATATACACACGAGAAATATAAAGTAAACGATAATTATAACTATAATTATAGTAATTACGATGAATATTATCATAAAAGACGAACGAAAAAACCGTCGTCAGCTGTTTATATAGGCTTCAAACGCACTGACCTTACACAATTCATTAGTGATGAGAGACTTGTGGAACGTGCTGAGAGAATTGAGAAAGAGCGAAGCATTTGTTACGAGAGAAAGAGAGGGAAAATAAAGTTTTCACCCTATAAACAGGTGACTTACACGATCAAAGCAAACGTTCACACGGTAAGTAAGCACACAAACGTCGCAGCAACGCAACTGAAAGGTAACGAGGGGGTAACCCAATGGAATGTTGTCGCGAGGGTGAGCACAATGAATTTCCTGTGTACAACAACCAATTGTTATAATGAGGGGTGTCAGTTCTAACGAGACACCGAACCGAACTCAATACCTGAAAATAAATAATTATTTTTAAATGAAAAAAAAATATTGCTGTTAATTATTAATAATAATATAAGAGAGTATAATTAAGAAATGTATTATTAATGGTAAGGAATGAAGTGTAGAGAAATATTTAAGAAAGTAATGGTAAAAGATGTTATTGTTGTTATTAATATGAAGAAAGGGTTAGGAATGGAAAATAATTGCCATAATTGTTAGAACGACTGATCAAGCGAAAACTTAATGGAGATACAAGGACACAGAAGAAAGCAAGAGTGAAAAGTCAAAAAGGGCAGAGACTACTTAGGATTAAGGACTTCGAGAAAAATATCGTTGTTTTCCAAGACAGTTCCTCTGTAACCGATCATGCGACACACTACAAAGCTAAAAGAGTATTCTGTTACGGAAGTGTATTTCAGGAAAGTAGTAGCGATCGGAAAGGTAATGTTAAGGAAATGTAATAAAAGGTAATGAATGTTAATGTATTGTATAAGTAATGTAAAGACAAAGTAATGTCATGTTAAGAAAAAAGTTAAGGAAGATTAGAAGCAAAGGTAAGAATGTATGACTAAGAAAATGTAAAAATTAAGGACCGAATTTACACACATACGTAGAAAGAAAGAGCATCCAAAAGGAGAACAAGGGAGAGCTAATTGCAGTGGATTTTCTGGGACCACTACCACGATCAAGTCGAGGTGTGAAGCACATATTGGTATGTATCGATGTGTTTTCCAAGGCAGTCCGACTGTACCCAATTACGCGACCCACAACCAAAGTTGTTCTAAAGATACTACTGCAGAAATATATTCCGTCATATGGAAAAATGAAGAAGGTACTCAGTGATCAAGGTGTACAATTCCAAAGTGAAAAATGGGAGAGGACGTTAAGGGAAAATGGAATACAACCTGTACTCACATCCATAAGACATCCTCAAGGAAACCTTGCTGAGAGAGTTAACAAAGAATTAGGTAAATATTTACGAATATATTGTCATGATCAACACAATAAATGGGCAGAATATTTACCATTTCTTGAGAAAGCCATTAACGAAAATTATAATGAAGCAACAGGATATACTCCAATGGAATTAGAAGAAGATAAGAAGCCAAACAGATTTTGGACTAAGTATATAAACAAACCTAATAACCAAAATGTACCTATAACAATAAGCGTGAAAATTGAATACGCAAGGCAACGGATAAGAGAAAGAGGTAACAAGAGAGTAGAAAGATTTAATCTAACTCACAAGCTACAACAATTCAGCGTGGGAGAAAGTGTACTACTCAAAGCTAATCCAGTGGGAAAACGGAGTGATAATACGGCGAAGAAATTCTTCAGACTTTATAATGGACCGTATACGTTAAGACAGCGAGTAGGACAACACACTTTCATCGTATATGATGAGATACAGAAGAAAGAAATTGGTAAATTCCACGCAACGTCATTTAGGAAGTTTTACACATGAAAACAACGAGGTCAATGAAACCAGTCAGATCAGCTGTTTGTTGAAGCCACCCTACTACAAGGTCACGAGCAGTGAGCGTATAAGGAGGGGAGGTAAGACATTTGTATACACTCCAATTAAGGGTGAAATGACGAATAGTATTCTTTATTTTAGTGCGTAGGCTTTCACGGCCGGTGTCATTACGATTATTTTCTAAAACTTCTGGGCTGAAAGGCCGTGGTCGATTGCTTAAAATGCTGCTAAACGTTTCGGCCGCACCACCGGTGGCCATCTTCAGTAGCAAAAGAAAGAAATGTGTTCGAATAGATGATACGCCGAACACGTCTCCCAATGGACTGGGAACAAGCAACAGTGAGTTACTGCTACGATGCCTCTATTTATAACATTTTGTCCGCTTCAGGTGTATCGCACGGACCAATGAGAAGCCAGCTCGTCATACTCAATTCTGATTGGCCATGGAAAATAGACCATGCCAGACACTATTTAAGGAGATGCTTTCACCTCGGCGGTTTAAATAACGCTTCTAAATAAAGAAGAAATCCAGAGCACTAGGGTAGACTGCACCCAACTGGGTGAAAATATTAAGGAGGTTAAGAAACAAGTAGAGAGTAAGGCTGACCGAGACGAAGTACATCAAAAGGTAGAACAGCAATTAAAGGTAATGCGGGAAGATCTGACTAAGGCAATGAAGTCACAGCAAACCAAAGTCGTGAGGTGTGGCAGCTATAAGGAAGAACCGGAAAACCTTGTATTCTCAGGAAACCCACATGAGAATCCTGTGGAGTTTCTAAGGCTGTTTGAGGTTTATGTAACTCGCGTAAACCCACTGATGGACGACGAGGACAAGAAGGACATGTTAAGCCGATTCCTCAAGAATTGGGCAGGTACGTGGTGAAAGTCATCTCGGACCGAGTCCAAACCTACGCCGACTTCAGAGAGAAATTCCTTGCTCAATACTGGAACATACAGATTCAAAGAAGGGTGCGTGATCATCTGGAATTTGGAAATTATCACCCGTCCATGAATATGACAACCACCAACTATGTGCTAAACGTAGTGGCACAAGTAAAGCATTTAACACCATCAATGGAGGATAGAGACCTAGTGTATAAGCTAGCGCGTCATTTCTCGGAACGCACTAGCGTAGCAACCACTACTAGAGGAGTGGATACCCTAGAAAATTTTATAATGGTCGTGGATGAATGTCAAGACCTAGAGAGGGACCTGAAGCGAGTAAATAATCAGCTGAGTAACCACCCTAGAGGCGATCATCAGGAACCAACTTTCTACCCAACGAAGAGAAGAGACAATGAGCGCCCAAAAGAAAAAAGGTTTACCCCATATCTAGGTAACAAACCCCAATATCGGCAGGAATTGGAAGAGAAGGGTAGAAGTAGGAGCGTTGAAACCCAACCAAGTAAAGGGTTTAAGGTATGTAAGACAGCCATATCATCTACCGAGCCACAACAGTCTACTAGTAAAACGAATACGGGAAACGGGAAGCCACTGCAGGTAGAAAAGAAACAAAACTAAATCTACTATTACCTGCAGTGAAACAACCCATTAATACGGTTAAAAGGAAATTAACAAATAATATAAATCAAGTGAACGATAGGGAGTTCTTGTTAAAAGAAGAGCAAGAAGTGGGTAGAAACCATTATCCTGAATGTCCGGAAATAATTTGTGAAATCAGTAATCTACTAGTAAGAGCGTTAATAGACACCGGAAGTGAGGTAACCTGTGTCAGCTCAAAGTTTGTAGAAAATAATAGTCAGTTGCGTAATTGTCCCAGACTACCAGTAAAAAATTGTAATGTACAGGGAGCCACTGGAGCCAAAATGCAAAAGATAACTGAACAAATTTATTTACCTATCAATATAAATGGTACCCAAACCCAAATTGTAGCTCTTATAGTCCCGAAACTCGTTCACAACTGTATTATTGGGGTGGATACGTTACTTGAATGGAAGACAGAAATAAATTTCAAAAGAAATACCATCACGATGGAAATAAATACCAAGAAAATAAGTGTAAACATTAAAGAATTTAAGCATTGGAAGTCGGTAAGTGTCATAAAAGGGTATGGAGAGAAACCGGTAGTTGACGTTAGGAGTATTGAAGATACTCGGCAGAAATCAACATCGGGACTGAGTTGAACAACTAGCAACAAACCCAAATTCAGCAACTCGTCTATGAGTATAGGGATGTTTTTAGAACAGAGCCTGGAAGAGCTAAGTTCTATGAACATCAGTTAACACTTACTGAAAACGCATCATTTGTGCAAAGGACTTATCCAATCCCTTTACACTATAGAGAAGAAGTGGAAAAAGAGGTCCAAACAGATGTTAGCAAATGGAGTTATAGAGAGGGCAAGAAGTCCCCATATTAACCCTTTAGTAGTTGTCACCAAGCCGAATGGGAGTATCCGCTTATGCCTTGATGCCAGGAAATTAAATTCTTTATTAATAGCTGATTACGAGTGCGCAAGGAGTGTGGAAGAATTGTTCCAAAAATGTAATGGAGTTAAGTACATGACCAAACTGGACTTAACATCCGGATTTTGGCAAATTCCAATCCGCAAATGTGATAGACAGTATACGGCATTTTTGTATAAAAACAAGTGCTACCAATTTAAAGTTGTACCTTTTGGCCTGAGCACCAGCTGAGCTGCAATGGTAAGGTGTTTAGACAGTGCCTTAGGTAATGAGGTAGAGAAATATACACTAGTGTTCGTAGATGATATTCTATGTGTGTCACAAACATTCGAGGAGCACTTACAACATTTAAGAAATATTTTTGCAAAATTTAGATCAGCAAACATGACGCTGAATCTACGGAAATCAGAGTTCGGTAAGGAGGAAATTAAGTTTTTAGGTCACCGAATCTCAGTGGAAGGAATAACCACGGACCCAGAGAAGGTAAAAGCCATACAAGAATTTCCAACTCCAAAGAACTGCAAGCAGCTAAAGTCATTTCTAGGTTTAGCTAACTAATATCAGAGGTTTACAAGTAAGTACGCGGAAAGTACTGTTCCATTGTTGAAGTTGTTAAATGGAGGTGGACAAGGGACCACGATGGAGCGCTACAACAAGTGAAAAGTCTTTTTATAAATAATGTTATATTACATCATCCGAGGGTAGGAGAAAGATTTTATTTACAAACTGACGCCAGCAATATTGCTATAGGAGCACACTTATATCAGATAGATGAGAAGGGCCAAAAAGCGGTATTAGGATTTGTAAGTCGCACACTTAAAGGGGCGGAATTAACTTATTTTACGACAGAAAAAGAGCTATTAGCAATAGTGCATAGCCTGTCAAAGTTTAGAAGTTATATTCTGGGTGCTAAACTTATTATAATCACCGACAATAAGGTGTTAGTATTTTATTAAAGTGTAAATTGCTAGGTGCTCGTCTGACTCGCTGGATCTTATATATACAAGAGTACCAGTTTGAAACACAATATTGTAAAGCGAAAGACAACTTGATAGCAGATATACTTAGTAGAAATCCACCATCAGAAAACAACATGGATACAGTTAACAGTAAAAGAAGTAGCACTGATATAGGTATTTAGGCGGTAAAGCATGTAGCAAAACCTGAAGTAGTTAGACGACTTAAGGAAATAGGGACCCATCAACAAGAAGACCCTAGGATTAGTGTAGCTTGGAGATGTGCGGTTACCAACACCAAACCAGGATTTTCCATATATGACGGTAAGCTATATAAGCTATGTTCCCATAGGTGGAAATTATTATTACCTAGCTGTATGATGGAGGAACTTAAAACAAAATTATAGGAAAGTACCATGGAGATAGTTTGAGGAAATATAGACAAAATATAGAGTAATAAGGAAACAATGGTTTAAACCAGTGAGGTATGTGAATCAAACGTGGTCAAACAAAATTTAAGAAATGTCTTTGAATCAATGTCAATGTTAATAAGAAGTAGTTGAATAAATGTCAGTATTGTTGTTTTGATTATTGACGTCCATTAAGTCAAAATTGTGATTAAAGTATTAATGTTCATATAAATATCTAATATGTGTATGCCATGCTAGGTGTTAGGTTAAGTAACATATTGTAATAATTAGTTATAAGGTAGAAGTAAGCAAAATTGTATTAGTGTAAAACTTATGCAAGAAAACCAAAAGTGCAAATTAAAAAAAAAACAAAAAAAAATTATATGTGCAAATTTTAATTAGTGTAAAAGTATACAAGAAGAAAAAATTTATGTATTTCTTAAATAATCAAATTTTTTTTATACCAAGTGGGGGTATATATAACGATTCATATAGTCGACCTATCAGACCGTTATATGAAAGTGTCAAACTGTGCTAGTCTAGCGGCGTAAGCAAGAGAGAGAGGGAATAATCACAGCCATCTCTGTCTAACATCGCCACTGCTACTACTGATACGGGCACAGACATGAAATTTTATTCAATTAATTTTATTTATTAAAACTGCAATATCTTCAAAACTAATAAATATACGGCAATTCTGAAACCTGCATAGTGTTCAGCAATTAAAGCTCTATAAGTAGCCAAAATATCAACTAATATAATTAACATTTAAAGAAGTAGTTATACAGAAGAAGAACGCCAAGAGATATAACTAGAGAATTAGGCTAGGTACGAATTAGGTGTTTTCACACACATACAGAGAAAGACCAAAGCAACAATATTCTGTGGTCGGATCTTTGAAATCACGTTTGCAAATACATGTAATCAAACGATTTGCAAACAGAGGAAGTATGAAATTAGCTAGTAATTCTCTACCATCTCAAACTTGTTAAGGAGCGTTTGACCGACTTGTTCGATATTGTTTCAAGTGGAAAACACATGATTTATTTGGAACAGCCAATCACAATCCTGTATTAAGAGGAGACGCCAACTCAGAATGAGGGAATTGAGCACTCTTCGTTGGGGCATTAAATAAGCAAGACGTGTGTTAAATACGAGCTAAATTGCACCAACAACGCAAAGTATTTATTTAAATAAACAGTCCGCGAAGTGGTCCGCAGTAGTAGAGGAACTAGTAAGGTTCTTTAAATAAGCTCGCTGCGTAATAATTAATTAATAAATAATTAATTAACAGTGAAGTGACCTGTGCATCAGAGTAGCTACAGCATCTGTAATTGTCCAGGATCATCAGTCAACGTTATTGGTCAACATCATTTCTTCTGAGCCGAACCATCAAAAGGAGTATCTCTACTGATTACTATCTACGGTCGACGCATCAATCAGATAAGAAATATATTCATTGATCAATGAACATAAATAACAAAATAAATAATTAAATCAATAAAAATTTTTTAAAAAGACACTATATAAATTCAAATTTTGTATTTAATTATTAAGATTAGATATAAAGTAATATAGGACTGTTGAATGTAGAGTGAGGTGTAGTATTGAACGTGCAAATTATTGCAAACCCGTTCTTTAGCACTGGTTTGGGAGATATAAAATCCCTAAATAAACCAGATAAGAGCAATTGGTCGTTTGGAAGTTTTAATCTTCACTTTTCAAGCACACTCATTAACCAATAAGATTTAAGTTAGCAATAAGTCATTAACTTAACTTTTAAAGAAATTAATACAATAACAGAATCGTTAATTAAACAAACTTCAACAATTTTTAAGAGTTATTTGTAACGATTCCCCTTGAATTTCCACTCACTGAACGAATCCTGAGATAGTGTGTCTCTGTGCTCTGAGCTAAGCTGAATCCGTGTCATTTGTATCTGGGATTTGTTCTGGCGCCGAGGTAAAGTAAAAAGTCACGGGTAAGTAAGATTTGTTCTATCATTATATATATAAAGTAGATAGATAGACAAAATGGTCTTTGTAATATATATATATATATATATATTGTCACAGGACAAATGGCGCCAATCGTACACACTATCGTTTTTGTGGTCCTTAAAAGGACCGTTTGTCGACGACGCTACATCATTTGCGTACGCCGCCCGAGCCGCGCTGTGATGTTCGGCGGCTGCGTCCGCTGTTCCGGGCGTACTTCTGTCCTCTTCTTTCAGCAGCGGTATGTAGAGCCCGCTGCTGTCCCAGTCGATTTCCATCACTGGCTCTCCTGTGCTCTCCATTCTTCCTTCTTCCTCTTCTTCCGGCTGGCTTCAAGGCGTCCGATGGAGTGTGCCAAAAAAATTTTTTTTTCGCTCTGGGCTGTGCGGTTGTGCGTCGCAGAGACGAACCGCTCGGGATCTGAGTTCCGAGCTACCTTCTGGAGCTCCTGCCTCGTGGCCCTGCCCAAGTAGGGCGTGTGCTCTATAGCAGGCCGATTCTCGGCTGTTGTGCTAGCCTACACTAGCGCAGTATACACCGAGGGCGTTTCCACGAATCACCTGGCGTATACGGTACCTTCCCAGCCCAGGCACTAGAGGATTGTCTGGGAACCTCGCCGCACGTGCATAAAATTTGCATGCAAGCCGCCTGAATGTGTCGTCTAAGGAGCGGACGCCAAGTCCTCTGCTTAGAAGGCGAGATGGAAAGCGATGGGGGACTTTGGCCGCTAGCCGAAGACCCCTGTCGAGGACGCTCTGCAACTTCTTTTTATGCATTGCGGCGAGGTAACTCCAGACCGGACAGGCGTAGGTAATGACCGGCAGCAGATACGCGCCGACGATCATCCTGCCCATTTCCTGGTCATGGCTGAGCTGATCAGGAGTGGAAACAGTGCGCACAGACGAGCGGATGCTCGCTTAAGTACTGACTGTGCGTGGGTACGCCAGGTGAGCCGACGGTCGAGGTGTAATTCGAGGTACTTGACCTCTTTGGACCAGCGCAAGTACGTTCTGCCGATACGTAACTGCCTAGCAGGGTTCTTCCGTCGCTTGGAAAATTCGACGGCTATACTCTTGGTAGCGTTGAGTTGCACTCTCCAATTCTCAGTCCAGTCCACGAGCGTGTCGAGCTGGCGCTGCAGTCGTAGGACGGCCCTTTCCACATGACGATCGGCCGTAATTACGGCCGTGTCGTCCGCGAAGAGGGCCATCTGGACTCCAGGCTGTCTCGGAACGTCGTTGACGTAGATCGAGAACAGAATGGGGCCTAAAACACTACCTTGAGGGACGCCGGCTGTGATTCGTCTCTCGGAAGAGACTGAATCTCCAACTCTCAGGCAGAAGGTCCTCTCCGTCAGAAAGCTAGCAACCAGATGGAGGTAGCAGTCCGGGAGCTGGACTTCCCTAAGCTTGAATAATAGGCCATCATGCCATACGCTGTAGAAGGCTTTTTCAACATCTAAGAAACAGCCAACGGTCCGTTCTCTCCGACACCCGGCTTCCGTGACGCTTTCCACCATTCTCATCAGTTAATGTGCGGTCGAATTCCCCACACAAAAGCCAAACTGTTCGGGGACCAGCACGTCAAAGTTGGTTAGATGTTCTCGTACACAACGCTGCACGAGGCGCTCAAAAACCTTGGACGTAGCGGAGAGTAGGCTGATAGGCCGGAGGTTTTCAGAGCGGGTGGTATCCTTTCCCTGCTTCGGGATCACGATGACCGTCGCCTTTCTCCATTTCTTGGGAAAGTAGGCCAGTCTGAGACATGCGTTGAACAAATCAGTCAAGAATTGAACTCCAGGCTCGGGAAGAAGTCGTAGAGCGGTGTTCGTAACACCGTCCGGGCCTGGAGCTTTTCTTGGCTGAAGTTCAGCGAGCCGATCTGAGACCTCTTCCAAAGAAATGGGTTCGGGCTCCGCCGTGATCGGAAGAGACAGAAAGTCTTCCACAGCCATCTCGACTTGTTCGTCGAAGTACCAGTCCATGGGCGGGTTGGGAGCGAACTGTCGCTCGAAACACAAGCCTTCTCCTCCGGGCGACCCAGGAGTTGTCCGAACGGTCCAACAATGGCGGGGAGTGGAGGACGTCGCCTCCGTCCCGTCAATGCGGTAGGTATTCTGTACGGGTGAGTTTGTGGGTCCACATCCCCCGTTCGGGCCACAGCGAGTTCCCAACAGCAACGTCGGAACGCCTTCAGACTGCCACGCAGTCGGCCGGTGAGCCGATTGTATGCTGCCTTATCGGCTGGATCACGGGTCCTCTGCCAACGTTTCCGGAAGTAATTCCTCTCGCGAGCGAGAAGAGAGACTTCCTCAGGGATGCGTTGGTAGTCAGGCGTGAAACCAGCTCGCGTACGTGAAGACACGCCTATAGCCGAGATGATTGCCTCTTCGGTTACCGCTACTGCTTCGTCTAGGAGGCGAACCGGAATCGAGTGGGACCGCTGGCGGCAATCGACGGCACAAGGCCGGGCCGTAGCGATCCCAATCGATAACCTTCTTCTGGTCAGAACGTGCATAGGCGTGCTGGGTAGCGACGTGGACCAAGATAGGGTTGTGGTCGGATGTCAGCTCCGTAAGTGAGAATACCTCGACCGGACAGACAACTCCTTGGGTCACCGCAATATCCAGAACATCGGGAGCCGCTTCAGGCAGTGTCGGAAAGAACGTGGGTTGCGCTGGACCAAATACCATCGCCCGGCGCGATTCAACAAAACTGAGCAAGCGCCTCCCGTTCGGAGTAGTTAAGCGACTATTCCAAACGCGATGCTTGCAATTCAGATCGCCGGCCAAAATTACCCTTCGGTGGGAATCGAAGATGACGTCCAGGTCGCCGACAAGGAGTTCAGCTTGTGGGGGCTTGTATGCTGAAACCACGAGGACGCCGCCAAAAGCTCCGTGGACCTCAATGGCGGTGGCCTCTAGGTTGGTTAGCTGCGGCAAAACGACACGATGATGACCTATAGAGGTCCTCACCGCGATCGCCGTGCCGCCTCCTCGTCGGCCAACTCGGTCATCCCGATAGACCACGTAATTTGGTAATCGAAACCGGTTCGCCGGGGTCAGGTGGGTTTCAGAGAGGAGAAGTACGTCGGGTTTGAACCGAGCCAGGAATTCTAGAAGGTCGGAATGCTTGGAACCGATGGAGTTAGCATTCCAGGCTATGAGCGAGAGATCTCGTCTAAGGGCTCGGTTCATAGAAGACCTATGACTTCGCAGGCTTCCACCAAGAGCATGAATCTCTCAATTGGGTCAGCAGTTTCCAGGCGGTCTCGGATGGACCTGAAGGTGGATGCGACTTTCTTGAGGTCGTAGCCAGACAGAAAGTCGCGGACGAACTGTGCGTCATCGGAAATGACGGACTGGGCTGTTTGCCTGGAAACTGAGGCCGCATAAGAGCGACCAGGTTGTACGGCAGATCGGGTCATGGTGGAAGCCACAGGACCAGGGGCAGACGGTTTTGAACTAGCGACAGGAAAAGTACGCTGTTGCGCTTCGTCGGACTTATACCGGGAAGCAGGACTTTTCTTCAAGGGCTGTGGGCAGGCAGGAGCTCGGGGCCGAGCATCCGGTGTGGTTATCCCTTTGTTTTTGGGTTTTGTGATGCCTGCTCGCGGAAATTGCGGAGGTGGCAGTGGTGGCGAGGCTACCTCTAATTCAGAGGCGGGAGTTGGAGGTTTGCCCTGAAGCAGCCTGTTTGCCCTGAGAAGGTCCGATGTCCATGGCAGAGGTCCGAAAGGAAGCGGATCCAGTGGAATGGGTCCTCTTCGGTTTCTTAGCCGGGCGTCTACGCCGACCAACGGTCGCGAATTCGCCCAACTCGTCCACCGGGAGAGGATCATCCGTCTCCATCGCCCGAGGCGATTCAGGCGAGTCGCCCAGGTGGGGCAAGGCAGAGCCGAGCGACTCGGCACTCGGGCCGTTGCCCGTAGTTGGCATGCTGGCCAGGTGCGGCTGCCGGGCAGAGACTGCTAGGCAGTCACCGCCAAACGCCAGTGATCTCGGGTCCGGCCGAAGCCGGGTTACCCGCGCGACTTCCCTGCTCACGACGATGCGGGAGGAGCTGGGCTAACGACCAGCTTCGTTGAATACCATTCCAGTCCTTACCAAGACTGGTGTCCACTGGTCCCTTAACCCCGGCGATATCCAAGCTCGCTTACCACTGGTGGGGGCTTGCAAGGATCGTCCGGGGCAGCGCTACCTAACAGTCGCGAGCAGGTTAGGATTTACACACTGATACGGCACTCACCAGAGCCCAGAGCAGTCCTCTTCTATTCCTTGCCAGCAGATGGTATCCGGCGAAGGTGGCCCTAATAAGGTCTTCGGCCAGCTGCTTCTTCTACCAGCTACTCAATTCACTGGTAACAGCTGGCTTCGGAGTCTTCTTCCTTCAAGAAGAAAGGCTTGATTCCTCGTCCAGCGGCGAGGTGGGGCGTGAATCGATTATTGATCAGTCCGATACTTTATTTAGATTCGGTTATATAATGTGTTTTAGTTTGTAATTAACTTAACTCAGGGTGTGAAGGTTCTTGTAACTTTGGGGAAGATTAAAAATACATAGATAAGAATGCAAGATTTACAAGTTTGAAGTGTTGTGTAGTTAATATGATTTATACAATAATAATTTACCAGACTAGAACGAAGCGAATCGTGTAGGCGGTTGTTTGATAACTTTACTGTTCTGGATGAGTATGCCGTACGATATTCTTTCTTCTGTTTAATAAAATGGAATTCTTGTCCTGTCCACCTCGGAAATACAGCTCTGGATTGATTTACAGCCCGATTGATGCTCCTTCTCCAATTTCTGGATCCAAATACGTTCTTCTCTCGGTTGAAGCAATTAGTGATGTTCCGTATATTTGAAAGGTTATGAGTTCCAGTGTAGTGTATATTATTGGTTGTGATGCAGTTAACTCTTTATATTGGGTTTAATATATCGTCAACTCCTTTCGGATATGGGGCAATCCAAGTCCTTCCTTGTAGAACCCAGTTATTTATTTTTTATTGTGCTATCATACTATAGCCTCGTTTGGTTAAACTGTACTGGCAAGAGTCAATAATATTATCTTTAGTATTTTGGTGTATTATAAGAGTATCAAATACTTTAGTATATTCTGATTATATTAGATATTTCTTAGGTTTTTTAATCTCATCCCATTCAGATCATAAAAGGCAATAATTGAAAATCAACAACTTTTCATTTCCTGTAGTCCATAGCAACCCATTATTTTTCTTCCTTCTCCATGTTTTGTATATAGTGTTTATTTCATATATTTTTTGTCTATTCCTTATTAATTTGCTATCATATCGGAATATAACTTTACCGATAGTTGGTTTATTATTTTCTACACATATTCTGCTGGTTTTTTGATATGAGCCTGTTTCTTTTATATTTACTACCTTTTCGATATCAAACGTTATCAATCGATATCATGGCATTGTTGCATTATCATAATTTGTATAAATTGAGATGGTTTATTATATATCATTACTAATTTAATGTTTTTTCCTAGCTCTTCGAACCGTATTTATTAATTATTATTAACTTATGTACCTAACTTTTATGTTATGAGTGGTTATATAGTGTTTTTGGCTGTTAGGCCTTTTATTGTATACGGACCTACCTGTGTTTATAACTGGTGAACAACTATAACCCTTTTACATAAATTCATACATATAATCAAATCTTAACTATTAACATTTACATAAACAATTATTCTTTTCATATCTAATGACAATTTTATCTTGATCTATGGATCACATATAAAAAAATTGAAATCTATTAACGCTAACTAGCTGCTTCACACATCATTCTACAACAGTAATTGAATAATACATCTTGGTTCATTACCTTTCATTAACTCAACAAGTAATTGGTATAACATAACATAAACTTTATCATAACATTCTTTGTCACAAAATAATATCATTTAATTCAGAATCCTTACTTGCTATTGCTATAAGGTAAATTATTATTTCATTTTTTGTTTACTTTCATGGTCATTTACTTTGACAATTTCTGTACTATTCTACTTCTTACACTTCTCATCAGTATCATATTGATTTACTTTTCACTGAACATAGATCATTAACTATTATCTAACTTACAGGTTTGTTTATTCTCGTTATTTCTACCTTACATCCTTATTTATCTTTATCTATAATTATAAATGTAATTATTAGACTTTTGTTTTATCATGGGGTTAGATATTGACTTGCTTATTATTTTGTTAATATAATATTTATGTAACATGGATGCCAGCATTTCTGTTGCGTTACATATGCTCCCCCTCCTAAAAAAGTTTAGTTTACCTGAATGAAGTTTAGGTCAAATAAACTTGTCTTTTTCACATGCCTTTTCTTCATATCAATATTAATGGTTGACGATGGGATTCTCAATGTAACTTCATTAGACTAGTATTAATAATTCTTTATTTAATAACATTTCATTATTTCAATTAACATTCTTGATCATTTTTAATTTCTGTAAACAGTATTTGTTGATAGTTGGCTACAATATTCAATGATACTTTAGGTTCACATCTCTTCTACTTATAATTACTGTAATCACTGTATTTCTCAATTATTCTTCTGTCATCTAATTTCTTTCTGTTTTCTTCGTCCTACTCTTCTGGAAACTGAGGTCATTCTTGCAACTATTCTAATATTTCTTAAATATTTAATTTCCCTAACAATCCCTAATATGTGCGTTGGTACAGTTCAGAGAGGCACTGTTTGGCTTCATACTCTGCTGCCCACACCACACCTTAATATAGTACTGCTGGAATTCATCTACAGTCAGCTATAAAATATAATAATCTCCTAATAATCTCCTTAGTTACTTAATAATAAATATTTGGGAAAAATTTTTTTTTCTTTGTTGCTTTTATATTTCTTTATTACTATTCTTCATACCTTGTGATTCCATTTTAGTTTCCTTAAACATTCTTTGATATTAAATCTGACAGTTATCATTTGTAATTATTTTTGTTTTTCTTTCTTGTTGTGATTATAACGCTAAGTATCTTCTTCATTTGTTTTTCTGATCTCAATATTTTCTAAATAGTTATTGTGTGATTATCATTATAACTGTGTTTCTGACTAGATACAGTCCTTAGCTCAACTATTATTTTTCTTATCGTATTTCATTATTTTGGCTGTTTATATTTCAATGAATTATGTTCATAATTTTTTTTTTTCGTTTTCTTTAATATTACATTGGTTACAATCAATCGTTTACTAAAGTTGTTTCTTTCACTTGGCAATGCGGTATGTATTTTAGGTCATATGATTTTTCTTTTATTATTTTGTATAGGTGGATTTGAGGTAAAAACTTTTATCTTGGGGTTTCATTATTCATTATTCACACTATTTCTTTGTAGACGTTTAGTAATAATTCTCGCTTTCTTCTGTAATCTTGGGGTTGGTTATTAACTCTTCTTAATACCTTCTTCATAACTATATTTTAATTCAGACTTACTTCATTTTGAATGACATTTTTTTGTTTGTTTGTTTGTTATTTATTTTATTGTTCAAAAAATTATCTTTTATTTACAAGTGTTTTTTCTTCAAAATCGATAATAAGTGGTTCTTATTGTATTTTAGAATTTAGTGGTAATATTTCTTTATGGACTCCTGAGATTGTATGTTCCCTTAATCCTTTTCGTGATAGGGTTCATTAAAATTTCATATGTATTGTTATTATTATTTTTTGTTATCACATATGGCCCAGTATATAATAATAATAATTTTTTAGTTATTCCCTCTAGAGTGCTTGGTATCTCCCTGTTTCTTATTAATATTTTCTCGCCCACTTGGTACTTAATTGGTTTTGGATTATTCTTTTCATATTTCCTTTTCTTCATTTCCGCCTTTCCCATTACTCGGTTATAAAATTTAACGGTTTCAAACTGATATTCTGGGTTATTTGGAAAGTTTATAATATCCTGGATTTCTCTAGGTGGAAGCCTTTCAAACATAACAGTATAAGGGGTATTTTCAATGGACTGATGGTAAGATATATTTAAGAACTCTTCGGTCAGTGACAAGTATTCGTAGCACCTTCTCTGTTGGTCATGACAGTAAGTTCGGAGTATTCTGCCAACTTCCCTCAATACACGTTCTGCCGGATTACTGCTGGGGTGGTATACTGAAGTCTTGTATGTTCTAATGTTGTGTTTTAAAAGATTATTTCTCCATTTACAGCCCTTGAATTGCGTACCATGATCGGTGATAATAGATGACGGTTTACCAATCTCTGTTATGTAACGTACAATGACTATTTCCAGAATTTTCTTGGTCGTGGCTCTGCTAATAGCGTAGAGTTTAGTGTATTTGGAAAAGTGATCAAAAATAATAATTATGAATTTATATCTATGGTTTCCTCCACTGCGTGGGAATGGTCCACATATATCCAGAAATACTTTCTCCAGCTTATATTTGGATGTGATAGGGATCATGACTCCCTCCTTCTTCTCATTATTATGTTTAACCATCTGGCAGATGTGACATGCTTGTATGGATTTTTGCACTTTTCTGGTTATATTTTTTATGTACACTTGTTCTTCCAGGGCTTTGACGATTTTTATGGCTCCCATGTGTCCATATCGTTCATGGTAATCCAATATCAATTTGTTTTCCACAGCGGTGGGAATTACTAGTTTCCAGTTTATTTGTTTAGGGGTGATCTTAATAAATAATCGATTATCATGTATACAGTAATATTTAGTAATAACTTCATCAGCATTTTGTACTTTCTGGCGTATGTTTATTAATTTGGGATCCGATTTTTGGTGTTGATTAATTTCATTTGTAATAATTTCTAAATCCTTCCGACTCTTAATGACATGGTACACCTTTGCAATCTGTTCCTTTTCTCCTTCGAACGATTGGTCTTGTATATTTATTCGGGACAAGATATCGGCTGCTACGTTCTTTCTTCCAGGTATATATTCCCAATCGATGCAATACTCTTGCAATGCAAGGACCCATCTAGTTAGCCGGCCATGACTAAGTTTACATCTTTTTAGAAATGAAATTGATTTATGGTCACTTCTTACGGTCACTGGGTATCCGAGTATGTAAGTTCTAAATTTATTGCATGCGTACACTACACTTAGCAGCTCCTTCTCGGTAACGTTATAATTGCGTTCGCAGTTGTTAAGCACTCTGCTGGCGAAGCTGATTACCATATGATGTCCTTCTTTATCTTCTTGATATAGGGTAGCTCCTAAGCTAACATTGCTCGCATCACAATTTAAATAAAAGCGTTTGTTAAAATCAGAGTGGTACAACATAACTGTTTCTACAAATTTCTTCTTGCTTAATTGCAGAATTTTATCTTGTTCTGGTCCCCATGCCCATTTGTCTTTGGATGATAATTGTTTCTGAAACTTGGCAGTTACTTCCGAATAGTTATCTTGGAATTTTCGGTAATAGTTACAAATTCCAAGAAAGGATTGTAGCTGTTTTCTATTTTTTGGAGTAGGGAACAGTTGAATTGCTTCTACTTTTTCTGTTGAAGTGTGATACCCTCCTCAGACAAATTAAAACCTAAGAACTTTACTTGATTGGCGATAAATTTAGATTTATTCAGCTTGAGTGTTATGTTGTTTTCGGATAATTTTCTCAGTACCTGTTCCACCCGCTCGCAATGTTCATCCCAATGTGAAGAAGTTATAAGTAGGTCATCTACATAGACCGTAGTGAACTGCAGTGTTTCTTGTCCCAATACTTGGTCCATACATTTTACAAATATTGCAACAGAATTAATTAGTCCGAAAGGTAGCCTTTTAAATTGATAGTTCCTTCCGTCAAAAAGGAACGCCATGTATTTTCTACTATCTGGATGTAGTAACCGCATACCGTATCCCAAGTACTGATGTATTTAATGCCGTGGAATTTCTTTAAAATTTCTTCTATTTCGCCTGGTGAAGTCCTATCATTGATGATCATTTTATTTATTTCCCTAGCGTCCAGGCAAATTCTCACCTTTCCGTTCTTTTTCAGGACTGCCACTATGGGACTGGTATATGGTGATTGACTATATTCTATTATGTCATCTTGAATCATACAATTAATCTCGTCCCGGACTTCGTTTTTTATGGAATAAGCAATTGGGTATGATTTTCTGCGAAAGTCCACTGGTTCTTTAAAATTTATCACACACTGATATCCTTTTACTTTACCTGGAGCATTGGAGAATACATGTTTGTATTTATTATATATTTGAATTAAATTTTCGGCCTGTACCTTACTTACTTGTCGACAAGTTTTTTCCCTTTGGAATTCTCGGACCTCTTCTAACTTACTCTGCCACAGTTCGGGATCATCGTCCTCATATTGAATGACTTCTGGTATTTTATTTTTCTTACAAAAGTAGCTTTTTATGGCTAGACATCTGGTGTTAACTGGAACGGTTCTATTAGTGTCAATTAATTCGGCTGTCCATAATCCTTCTTCGGATGTTAAAGATATTATACCTGTATGTAAGTCAATTACTGCGGAATGCTGGCGCAATACATCGCATCCAATCAATACATTGAACGGTAATCCCGTTGCGACCAATAATCCTATTGGTAGGGTCATATTATTATTGGTAAGATCGAGCGATACTTGTTTTTTAACTGTTTTATTTTGCCTTCCAGTGGCTCCGATAATTATCACATTATTGACAGGTAATGTCGGTATGGGCAACTGGCCTTCTCGCTGTATTTTTTCAAGTTCAGTACTGTCTATCAACGATATGTTGGATCCAGTATCTATCATTATGGTAGATTGTACCCCATTTAATTTTGCTGTTACATATATGATTTCGTTATTACTATTACTGTTTACATGTTTCTTATCCTCTTCCAATAAATCTTCTCTGATATTCTTTAAATAGTGGTTATTAATTATAGTTATGTATTATTATTCTTAATTTTGTTTATAAGTCGTTGTTCCCCAAGATAACGGTTCAGTGAAGGGTATTCATTATTTTTCACTGCCTCTATTACTTTAAATGAGGGCTTACCCCCTCTTCTCTATTTTCATTTGGATTATTATGTTGATTTAGTACAGTTTCGGTGCGATCCTCCGTATTAGGTTCCGCTGTCCTATAATTTCTTTCAGGTGGATAGTTGTCTTCACGCCGGGACTGGTCATAATGATTGTCATATCGGTGACTCCTTGGGTAATACCGTCGCTGATTACCTTGAGGCCTGGAGTAGATATAATTAACGTTATGCCTATAATTATTGGGTCGTCTGTCCCCATCTCCTCTATTATTGCGACTATCGCGGTAATTATAAGTATTATTTCCACGATAATTATAGTTCCTGGAATTATTATTCGCGTGTTCATTTTGGGTCCTATTTGCATTAACGTTCTGCGCAGGTCGATTGTGATCATTATTATGAGAATTGGTTGGTGGCTCGTTATTATTATACTTCTGATATTTATAATTTAACATCCTATTTCTTTGGTATTGGTTCTCGTGCTCATAATTCTCAAGGAATTTGGCCATGGCTGAAATCGTTTTGATTTGGCTACACATACGTGCATTTTTTATCCCTTCCTCATAATGGTAGGATAGTTGTATCACCAAACATTCTTCGGGAATTCTGGGCTCTAAGTTCCGTGCCATACATACTTTTCCTAGAAAGTATGAAGTAGGAGACTGGCCTATGTTTGTTTCGTATCGACCGTTACTCAAATTATTTCTAATCATGTTCTGGGTCGATTCAGACCAATATTTCTCTTTAAATTGTTTTTTGAACTCGGTCATGTCCAGTATATCCGGGCGCACCGCTGTCCACCAATTATCATAGGTATCTTTAAATGTCTCATCAATCATACTGCGTATAATACTCCAGCGATTTTCTCTATTTTTTGTTATCATCTCTTCCAACCTCTTTAAAAATTCCATCGGATTGCGCTTGTAATTACGAAAATTAATCAACTCCCGGTTCTCGTGGTTATTTGTATGACTATGTTGGCATGTCCTATCCCGCCATGAATCTACTTCTTCTTGTAATTGTAATTCACGTCTACTAATTTCCTCTATTTTATTTTTACTGGTATTAATTTGACCTTCCATACTGTTTAAATTGCCATAGACTCTTTCGAGTCGTTCGCCCATGTCTGTCTGTATTTGCGTAATACCTTCCTTATTCTCTTCCCGTACCTGATGTACTTCGTTTTTAATTTGCTCATATTTTCCGACAGTTTCCTGTTGGATTTCTTTGACCATTGTTTTACTCTCAATTTTTATGTCATTAATTTTATTTTGTAATTCTTCGCGAACCTGTACTACTGTTTCGTTAGTTTTTTCTAACCTTTCATTTGTTTCGGCTATTTCTAACTTTCTTTCCTCATTATTTTGTTCCACCTTCTGGTTAATTGTCACATGAAGATTCTCAATTTTTTAATTAATCTGCCTTAAATTCTCTTCATGTATTTGTAGGATGTCTTCCTTCATTTGTTTTACACCCTCATCATTCCTATCTAATCTTTCGTGAATTTGGTTTAATCTTTCGTTCATTTGTTTTGAGGTTTCTTTATTTTCCTCATTTGTTTTATCGAATTTTTCCTCCAGTCTCTTTGAGTTTTCCTTATTTTCCTCATTTGTTTTGTCGAATTTCTCATCCTGTTTCCTAAATTGTTCCCTTGAGTCTTCCTTAATTTCCTCCTTTATTTTCCTTAGATTTTCGTTAGTTAGTCTATTCTGTTCTGCCATAAAATTCATCAATTCCTGCCAACTTGGTATTTCTCTGACTCCCGCTTTATCTATTTGGTCCCCTTGGGCCTCTTCTAAAAACTGGTTCCCTTTCCTTGTCCATAATAATTTCAGTTTCCGCTATTTCGTCTGTTTGTTGTTCCATTTCACTGTCTGTGATTATTTCTATTTCCTGTTCTTGTTCATCTATTTCCTTTTCCGTATCTTCTGCCCTCCTCTTTGATTTACCTCTGGTATCAGGCATTTTTATTCTCCCACAGTTGCCTGCTCTGGTTAAGTACTATGAATACAATTATAGTTACTTAACTTAAGCCCTACACAAGTTGAGCGCCAATTTGTTATAAAACCATTGCTGGTGTGTTGTGACTTATTTTAATAATCTATCTGAATTTATTTTTTCCTAACGCCTCACGTTGTTAAACGCCAATTTGTTATACTACGGGTATTACTGGGTTAAGCCCCACTGTTGGGTTCGTCAATTTGTTATAAGACGACTTGCGTCTTCAAATGTGTCACGCAATATAAACCTATTCGTTGCTATGAACGGGTATGTTCCCCTGTCTTTACTCTCTTAGGTCGTTTTAATTTACTTCAATTTTTCAAATATCTGAGATATTTGGAGTTGTGGGATATAGTGATTTAATTAACTAATATTAACTTATCTCTCTAAAGAATATCAGTGTTAGTGTACTTGAAACTTAAATAATTAATGTGTTATTCTGTAATTTCGTTCAACCCTATTACACCTTGAAGAGAATTATGTATAATTTTGTATTTTAACGCTCTCTCTTTGGTGTCGGAGAATTCCGCTATAAGCGCTGTAGTACCGGGGCAACGAAACTTAGAGGTTAATTCACGGTTTAGGTTAACCAATTATTCTATACTTTTACTTTTTTATTCCCAACTCATTAACTAATACTCCAAATGACAAGATTTTGCAACTATACAAAGGTTCTTTATTTGTTTACTTCTTCAACATTGAATAAAATATGTTCCAACTGGCATACACAAAGGCTATAGATTGCGTGAATCGATTATTGATCAGTCCGATACTTTATTTAGATTCGGTTATATAATGTGTTTTAGTTTGTAATTAACTTAATTCAGGGTGTGAAGGTTCTTGTAACTGTGGGGAAGATTAAAAATACATAGATAAGAATGCAAGATTTACAAGTTTGAAGTGTTGTGTAGTTAATATGATTTATACAATAATAATTTACCAGACTAGAACGAAGCGAATCGTGTAGGCGGTTGTTTGATAACTTTACTGTTCTGGATGAGTATGCCGTACGATATTCTTTCTTCTGTTTAATAAAATGGAATTCTTGTCCTGTCCACCTCGGAAATACAGCTCTCTGGATTGATTTACAGCCCGATTGATGCTCCTTCTCCAATTTCTGGATCCAAATACGTTCTTCTCTCGGTTGAAGCAATTAGTGATGTTCCGTATATTTGAAAGGTTATGAGTTCCAGTGTAGTGTATATTATTGGTTGTGATGCAGTTAACTCTTTATATTGGGTTTAATATATCGTCAACTCCTTTCGGATATGGGGCAATCCAAGTCCTTCCTTGTAGAACCCAGTTATTTATTTTTTATTGTGCTATCATACTATAGCCTCGTTTGGTTAAACTGTACTGGCAAGAGTCAATAATATTATCTTTAGTATTTTGGTGTATTATAAGAGTATCAAATACTTTAGTATATTCTGATTATATTAGATATTTCTTAGGTTTTTTAATCTCATCCCATTCAGATCATAAAAGGCAATAATTGAAAATCAACAACTTTTCATTTCCTGTAGTCCATAGCAACCCATTATTTTTCTTCCTTCTCCATGTTTTGTATATAGTGTTTATTTCATATATTTTTTGTCTATTCCTTATTAATTTGCTATCATATCGGAATATAACTTTACCGATAGTTGGTTTATTATTTTCTACACATATTCTGCTGGTTTTTTGATATGAGCCTGTTTCTTTTATATTTACTACCTTTTCGATATCAAACGTTATCAATCGATATCATGGCATTGTGGCATTATCATAATTTGTATAAATTGAGATGGTTTATTATATATCATTACTAATTTAATGTTTTTTCCTAGCTCTTCGAACCGTATTTATTAATTATTATTAACTTATGTACCTAACCTTTATGTTATGAGTGGTTATATAGTGTTTTTGGCTGTTAGGCCTTTTATTGTATACGGACCTACCTGTGTTTATAACTGGTGAACAACTATAGCCCTTTTACATAAATTCATACATATAATCAAATCTCAACTATTAACATTTACATAAACAATTATTCTTTTCATATCTAATGACAATTTTATCTTGATCTATGGATCACATATAAGAAAATTGAAATCTATTAACGCTAACTAGCTGCTTCACACATCATTCTACAACAGTAATTGAATAATACATCTTGGTTCATTACCTTTCATTAACTCAACAAGTAATTGGTGTAACATAACATAAACTTTATCATAACATTCTTTGTCACAAAATAATATCATTTAATTCAGAATCCTTACTTGCTATTGCTATAAGGTAAATTATTGTTTCATTTTTTGTTTACTTTCATGGTCATTTACTTTGACAATTTCTGTACTATTCTACTTCTTACACTTCTCATCAGTATCATATTGATTTACTTTTCACTGAACATAGATCATTAACTATTATCTAACTTACAGGTTTGTTTATTCTCGTTATTTCTACATTGCATCTTATTTATCTTTATCTATAATTATAAATGTAATTATTAGACTTTTGTTTTATCATGGGGTTAGATATTGACTTGCTTATTATTTTGTTAATATAATATTTATGTAACATGGATGCCAGCATTTCTGTTGCGTTACAATATATATATATATATATATATATATATATATATTGTAATTAGACCGGGTAAGTCTCTCTGTCTTTCCTCTCTTTGATTATGTTAATATGATTCAATTTCTTAGATATCTGGAGTTGTGGGATATAGTAATCTTGTTAATTATGATTAACTTATCTCTCTAATTAAAATACCAGTGTTAGTGAGACTGTAACTTAAATTATTAGTGTTTTATTCTAAAATTTCGCTCAGCCCTAGTATACCTTGCAGAGAATTATTGAAATTTCGTGTTTAATGCTATTCTTTTTGGTGTCAGAGAATTCCGCAACAAGCGCTGCAGTTCCGGAACAAACGAAATTTATAGGTTAATTCACCGTGTACGGTAACTAACTTAGTTATTATACACTTAGTCTGTTACTTCTTATTCCCAACTCATTAAATAATACCCAAATAATAAGATCCTGAAATTATACAAAGGTTTCTTTACTACTTCATCTTGTTAACATTAAATAGAATTGGTTTTAACTGACATACGAAAGGCTATATGTTGTGTTAATCGATTATTGTTCGGTCCAATAGTTTATTTTAGATTCAGTTATATATTTTGTTTTTTTTTATAATTAATTTAATTCAGGGTGTGAAGGTTCTTGTAACTGCGGTGAAGATTAAAAATATATAGATAAGAATGCAAGATATTACAAATTTAAAGTGTTGTGTTGTTTAATATTATTTATACAATTGTAATTTACCAGACTTAGAACGAAGCAACTCTGGCAGGCAGTTGGTTTTTAACCTCGTCGATCAGAATGGAGATGATTTTCTTTATTCTTTTCTTCAGTTCAATAAAGTGGAATCCTTAGTCCTAGTTAACTCGGAAATACAGCTCCCTTGGTTTATTTACGGCCAGACTGGTGGTTGTGTTCTTCGGCAAATTCTGGATCCAAATATGGCAAATATTCTGGTTCTTCTATCGTATGAAGTAAATAGTGATGTCCCAAGTATTTAAATGGTTATGATTTTCAGTGTGGTGTGCAGTATTAGTTCTTTACACAGTTGGTTCTTTATATTGGATTAATATTTCATTAATTCTTCTTCTGATATTGGACAATCCAAGTCCTTCCTTGTGGAACTCAATTATTTATTATTATGAGACGATACCATTATACGCTTTGGTTATATTTTGCTGGCATAATTCAGACAAATAATTATTAATATATTGTGATTTGTCACTGTATCGACATAAATTAGAATATTTTTTAGTTATATTAACCAATTTTTCTGGGTTTTTATCTCATCACGTTCAGATCATAAATTGCAATAATAAAAATCAACAAATTATATTAATTTTTGTTGTCCCTAGCAACAAATTTATTTTTATTCTTTTTCAATGTTTTGTATATAGTGATTATTTCATATATTATTCTTCCATTCCTTACTAAACTTCCATTATATCGGAATATAACTTTATTTATAGTTTGTTTACTAATTTCTACATATATTCTGCTGGTTTTTCAATCTTAGTCTGTTTCTTTTTATATTTATTATTTTTCCGATATCAAACGTTATCAATCGATATCATTGCACTATGGCATTATCATAATTTGTTTATATTGAGTTGGTTTATTATATATTATTAATTATCAAATGTTTTTTCTAACTCCTTGAACTGTATTCATTAATTATTATTAACTTCCGTACCTAACCTTTATGTTTTGAGTTGTTTTATAGTGTTATTGGCTGTTAGGCCTTTTATTGTATATGGACCTACCTTTGATTATAACTGGTGAACAACTATAGCCTTTTTACATAAGTTTATACACATAACCAAACTTTAACTATTTACATTTACACAAATAATTATTCTTTTTATAACTAACAACACCTTTATCTTGATCTATGGATCACATATAAGAAACTTGAGATCCATTAACATTAATTAACTGCTTTCCTCCACCCTTCTATAATAGTAATCAAATAATACATTTTGCTTCATTACTTTCTATTACTTCAACAAGTAATTTGCATAATCTAACACAAACTTTAACATAACATTCATAGTAACAAAATAACATCATTCACTTCAGAATCACTACCTTCGATTACTGTAATGTAAATTATTGACTCATTTTTATCTAATTTCACTGTCATTTACTTTAACATTTTCTATATTGGTTTCTTTTTTACAATTCTTATAAGTATATTTGATTTATTTACGTTTCACTGAACGTTGATTTCTTACTATTGTCTATTTTACAGGTTTGTTTTTTATTGTTATCTCTACCTTACATTCTTACTCATTTTTACACAATTATAATTGTATTTATTAGACCTTTGTATTATCATGGGAGTTAAATATTTATTTACTTATTATATTTCTAATATTCTATTTATGTAACGTTGAGGACCGCATTTCTGTTGCGTTACAATATATATAGCAACAGAACACAGCATGATAAGATATGCTGTTTATATCAGAGTACATGAATGACGAGCATTTTCTTGTTTAAATTTGTTTTGTGTAATATTTTGTCTTTTAGTCATAAGTTTTGTATTTAAAAATTGATAAGCATATAGGTTACACCAAACTCTTCATAAAAAGATGTACTATATTGTCATGTATTTTTTGTATGAATTGGTGCGCGTGTGCGGGTGTGATAATCTGCGATCGCTATTCCGGCAGTGGTAGTTAACCGACTTACATGAAAATTTGACAAGGAATTATTTTAGTAAATAGCTTCGATTTGTGTATACTCTGAGGTTTGTAACTATTTTAGAAATATGGGTTTTTAAGTAAAGAAAAACTCAAGTGTAACTCTTATCAATGATAGGGTAATAAAAATTGTAGATAATTTCCATGCAGGACTATGTTAAATTATACAAAGTTTTTCATGAAATTTGTGTATCTGGTCGTTCCATCAATCATGTGACTTGGGCTTGGCCTATCAAAATACACCAAATTCAGTGAGATTCATACGTTGCAGAGCTAGGATGGACACAGTCTGTCTGTCGACGTTGCTAGGGAAAGTTGTGCCCGGGTAAGAGAGTTGTTCTCTTACAAACGTAGAAATATCTTATATAAAATAAACTATAAACCTTGAAATTCTTAAGAAGTTTTGCGATAAGAACCGAGAGGGTAAATAATTAAATAAAATTTAAAATATAATACAGTGCTGTTTCGTGTAAGTTAAGATATCCGCTTAGGGAACTTAAAGACACTACAAGATATCGTGGAAGGTGTACATTAAACGCACCGCATTAGTAAATACCCAGATAAATCCTGAGATTAAGAATTTATAAAATATAAATTAATAATAAACTGAATGAATGAAATTTATAATCATTGTGAGTGAACAATTTATCAAGAAACTAATCAATGTTAGCAGTCTAACATAACTACGAGACTCTGTGAAATATCGCCGCTGGAACCGCTTGCTGTAGAAGAGGACTACGAGACGAAGAGGACACCAGGAAGGAGTGAAGCTGTAGAAGAGGACGATGAGACGAAGAGGACGCCAGAACGAAGAGGACACCAGGAAGGAGGGACAGGAAGAAGAGGACGCCAAGACGGGACCGACGAGACGAGAGGAGGACGTTGCAGCAAACAATAAAATCGATTTATATTATCGAACAATACAAACAATTAAATATATTATCAATACATGACAATTTAAAATACATTATACATCTTTATAAACAATATTTGTATATAATAAATAATTTTTAATTTCCTCCATAATAGACTTGTATCGATTTTTACACACTCACAATATCCTTATTAGAATAATAAAGTTTGATCTGTTGCAATATATATATTACGACGATATATCTTGACACTTACTTTTGCACATATGCTCTTACTCATTTGTGCGCACTTACCCACGTCTCGAAGGTATACTCTTCTTCTGCAGTATTTACCTTGATGTTCCCCGGCTGGGTCGCAGTCTTTGGTCGTTGGTTGAGTGTGGATAAGCACGTGAATATCGTTATACAATTTTAATACAAGTAAAGAGTACAGAGGATTTAGTACTGGTTGTGAAATTAGTACGACTGTATTAATAAAATCATATTCATTTGATTTATTATTTATTTATTATTTTGTGTGGGTTAATTACTATTTGACCCCTGTACGAAGTTCGTGTTCTCGTGTCTTCTGTCCGGAACGTTGAACCAAGTTTCGAACTGAAAGTTTTCACATCTTTTAGTACACTTTTATACCCACATCGTTCGATTAACACGCACGCATGCATTCATACAGTGCGTGTTACAATTTACAATATTACAAAATAGCATTACAAGGTTATGACTTTAAATTACATATATAATGAGTACTGACACTCAACCTTACATATCTTAGGTCTTTTCATCAAGTTGACTGACTGAAATTTAAATTTAGGCGAGGCTGACCATTACAGACAAGATACATCTTGGTTGGTTACGGATAACAATCTTTTTACATCTATTACAAGTTTTTTTTTTTTGTTACAAACGTAATACACAAAATTATTAGCCACTAGCATTGATTTACGATAGCTCAAAAACAATCATAGTTACCTTGGTTATTGAGGCTCCCATACTTGACGAAAGTCCGGCGACGGGCCGCTCAGCTCACAGCGTTTGATGGGAGACTGACGAGATTTAATAAAACATGCGATAGGGTTGGTAAAGGGGATGGGGCGTGACGTCAGTGCGTCGAGCAAGGTACAACTCGCGGATTGTTGCATTCGGCAGGAGACGAATGATTGCAACAGTGGTTATAAGGGTTCTTAAACTTTCTTTCACTCTTTCCCTGGGTGGATTACGTCCCTCCCATGGATTTATAAGTTGACTTTTTATTTATTCATCCATAGAATTTACGGAATGCTGATGCATGGTACTTTCCAATAGTTTTTATTCTTGTCGGATCGTAGACGATAAATGTGTGTCGCCCTTTCCTCCTTTGTAATAAGTAGGGTCCCTCGTACAGTCTGAATAGTTTCTTTGCTGTATTGTCGATTCGTTTTCCCACTGGATTGCTTCTTAGTAGCACTTTCTCTCCTTCATGGAATGTGATGAGTTTGTGCGTTCTGTTGAATCTCTCGATCGTCTTCTCTCCAAGTTTTTCCATCCTCTTCTTCGCATTGTCGTACTTGTGACTCAATGGAATTTGCAGGTTTTGGTTTGGAGGTATATCAATGTTTTTCGACCAGAATCTATTAGGTTTTTTATTCGTTTCCAGTTCCACTGGTGTATATCCCGTAGCTTCACTGTATGTAGCATTTATAGCTTGTTCAAAAAATGATATGTACTCTGCCAATCGGTTATGTTGTTCATTACAGTAGATGCGTAAATGTTTTCCTAACTCTTTATTTACCCTTTCAGCAAGGTTTCCTTGTGGGTGTCGTATTGACGTTAACACTGGTTGTAACCGTGCTGAGTTAGCGTTTCTCCCCATGCTTTATTTTGAAATTGTTTACCTTGGTCACTCAATATCTTTTTGATTTGACCATACTTCGGTACGTATTTGCGTAGTATGACATTCAGTACACTTTTTGTGGTGGGTGTTCGAATAGCGTAGAGTCGAACTGCCTTGGTGAACACATCTATACATACAAGTATGTGTTTCGTACCCCCGTTAATAGCTCTCGGAAATGGGCCCAGGAAGTCCACTGCTACTAATTCTCCCTTTTCCTGTGTCTTGATATTTTGCATATCTACGTATGTGTGAAGATTCGTATGTCGTGCTGTTTGACATTCTTAGCATCCCTTTAAGATTGCTTTGATTCTTCTAAACATATTATTCAAAATGAAGTCTTCCTTTAAAGCTAAATGACATTTTAAAGCAGACGCATGTGCTAAATTTTGATGACATGGTATAGTTAGTGTTTTTAGCATCTCTGGTGATAGGACTATTTTCCAATCATAATTGACGAGTTTGTACAATATACTATTTTTTATTGTATATCTACTAGATATTGGTGATAACTTCATGTGACTTATTTGAAGATCTTTGTTTTGTTCATTTGCTATATTGTTTAACAAATATTTAACTCTATCATCTGTCTGATATGTAATGTTTAATATTCTAACATCGTTCCACTTATTTATATTACTTATTGTTCCCCTTTCTGTAGGACAATAGGTGTTCGACAGCATTCTTTCCTGTTGTGTATTGTTTAGGGTGTTACGCAAATCATATGTGTACAGGTCGTTTTTGAAACCTGTCCGATCTGGCGTTTTGTTACCCTCCTGCAGTCATACAGTTTTCTTGTCAATTGCCGTTCCACGATTACCCCTTCCTCTTTGGACGTTGACGGGCGTGTCGGCTGTTGCACAATTTTATTTTCATAATTTTTTTTATTATTATGATTATTATTTTTATTAATGTTATGTACATTTGCATTGTACGGTTTTACGTATTTTTTCGACGTACCTGGATGTGCGTACGCTCCTTTATTTGGAGTCGGGTACTTTTTTCAAAGGGTTGTTTATATTCTTTCCACTTATCTTCTTTCTTCTCGAACTGCGGCGATTTGTGGTGTATTGGATTTGGTGTAGAGTACTGCTGCTGCTGCGGCCGGTTGTCTCTCCTTTCGTATTCTTTATTAACAAATTGTGATGATTGCGTTACAAGGATAAGAAGTTCCTCAATGGTTTTAACTCCTTGGGTATATACGGCAAGTCTAATGTGTCTGTCAAAATGATAACTTAGTTTTAATACTAATTAGTGCTCCGTGAAACTTGGTCTAAGATGCTTACACCGTTCGACGAGTTGTATAATGTAGTCTTCCATTGATCGTTTGCTGTTGACGTAATACCGCCCATACTCCAGCTGGTCTCGTACCTCTTTCTGGGTATGTATATTCCAGTACCGATTTTCGAAGGATGCCTTGAACTCTTCATAAGTTTCTGTTTGGTCCCGAACAATCGTATACCATTTGGATGTTGTTTCCTGGAAATGTCGACTTACAAATTCTATACGGTCTCTGTCGCTTAGGTTGCTTCCTATTGTTGCCATTTCTCGTTCACACTTTTGTAAAAATTCTATGGGGTTCTCCCATTTATTACCTTTAAAACTGATCTTCTCTCGATCGTCTACTTTTGCAGCACACATCATTTTAGCACTTGGTCGTCTCTTAACTTCCGCTCGTAGTTTTTCTACCTCCTCTTGTAGTCCATCTTTCATGTTGTTAATTTGCATGTAGTGGTGAGTAGTTTTTCTCGTGACCTCCTCCACAGCTATTTCTGCTGTCTCGGTCCTCACAGTGAGTTCCTTTTTTTCTGTTAGTGTTGTCCAGGATGCGCTCATTCAAGTCTTTGTGTCTGAGATCTTGCTCCTGCTTCGTAATTTTAAATTTTTCATTCCACTGTTCAGCCAGTTGTCGAATGTGTTCTTTAGTTTCACGTGTTGTATATTCACGCTGTTCTCTGAATTTGCTATCGATCTTTACAGCTTGTTCATTAAGTGACTGTTGAACACGCTGTTCGACGGCTTCAACGCGTGCAGTAAGCTCTGTTTTCAAAGTATTACTGACGAGTTCTATTTTCTCTTCTAACCTAGTATTATTACTCTCTATATTACTTTCTAATTGAGTTCTCACTTTTTCAATAGTGATTTCTAATCTATTACGACTATCTTCTACTTGAGTTTCTAATCTTTCTAATTTATTTGTTAACTCATTAATACTTTCTAATTTATTATCTAATTTTTCATTGCTACTTTCTAACTGAGTTTTTAGTTCTGCACTGCTACTTTCTAATTCATTTTCTAATTTCTCACTATTCGTTTTCAACTCCTCTTGAAGTCGTTTAAACATCGTTTCGAAGTCCATTGTTGGTGGCTTCGCCATTGAAGACTACGGTGTCCTAACTGATTCGTTATATGAATTATATTTTTAATTATTGGTCCACCGTGACTCTATATTTCTTTATTTAAAATTTATTTTATTTATCAGTATTAATTTCACAACTCTTTTTCTCTCTGTACTTAATTTAACAATTTGTAATATTATTTATTACATGAATTAATAATTTATACAATATTTGTGCTAATTATTTATTAGACTTTATTTATTTCTGGGTGCCATTTACTTGTAATGATAATTAACATTTATCTAGCAATATATTTGAAACGCCATTAATTATGAAACAACAATAATTAACATATATAAATTTATTTGTGTTTGCCGAGCACCACGATCTTGGAGCGCCATTTTTTATACGACGATATATCTTGACACTTACTTTTGCACATATGCTCTTACTCATTTGTGAGCACTTACCCACGTCTCGAAGGTATACACTTCTTCTGCAGTATTTACCTTGATGTTCCCCGGCTGGGTCGCAGGCTTTGGTCGTTGGTTGAGTGTGGATAAGCACGTGAATATCGTTATACAATTTTAATACAAGTAAAGAGTACAGAGGATTTAGTACTGGTTGTGAAATTAGTACGACTGTATTAATAAAATCATATTCATTTGATGTATTATTTAAAAAATTTAAATTATCATATTATTTATTATTTTGTGTGGTTTAATTATTATTTGAACCCTTATATTCGATACGAATATAATGTAATTATAACGTGTTTAAAATCTTATCTCTTATATTCTAAGACATATTATACACAAACATAAGACATATATGACCTAAAATATTTACACAGACATATAATACATAACACATATATTATTATAATACGTGATTAACACGTCTGAAATTGACTATTCATATTGTCTCAGCAAGTGTGGTTTTTATTATATACCACTTAATAAAACAATTACTTAATTAAACATTTATTAAAAAACATTTGAATTTAATTATCTAATAAAATATAATAAAATATGGTTCTATACTGACCATTTATTTATGATATTAATAAATTTATATTTTCTGTTATCAATTGTTCTTTGAACTTATTGATTCTTCATTATGAAAAATAAAAATATAATAATGTTTTTGTAAACATGTATATGGAATCTAGAGCTTCTTTCGATAGACCTCAGGGTCATTTATAATATTAAGTAAATGTCTGACTTCACCTGCATAATTCTGCAACCATTTAACTGTGTCGTTACCGTCATCCGGACTCTCGAGTTTGTTGATCCTCTTCGGTATCACCTTCTCTGTCTATGCGTCGTTGAAATTACTCGCACCGTCTACTGGATGCTGAGTTCTGACGTGGACCTCTCGTCGTGATGATTTACGGGTGGATGTAGCTGCATGTGGCTGTCCCTGCGTCCTCTCGTATTTTGCTCTGGTTCCTCTCCTCTTCTTGTCTTGTCCCTCATGGATGTCTCGAAGTTCTATGTATACTTCTTGAAGGTCATCGACGTTACAACTTCTTGTAGATTATGATATTATAGTCTTTTAAAATAAATCGTGTTTCACTAATACTCTCACCGACGTAGTGCCGGTTCCATCGCACTTCAAGTTATGTACTACAGTTTAAAAACATTACTTGACTTTTTAAAATTCGCGGTTGCGAGATGCGTGGATTTCACGTACTGATCTGAGTTTATCTGAGTTTTATCTGAGAAAGCGTGTGTCGCTCGCTGGGGTTTTATACTGCTGCCGTCGTTCCATTCCTGTTGGAAACTGTTTGAACAAAATTGAACAGGTCCGTGCGTCGATTTAATTGCTAATTACAACCTACGCGTCTTTCTATGAAGCGCTCACTTTTTTATAAATATTATTTCACACATCGTTAGGTATATTATTAAACTTTATTTATGCAAATTATGAACCTTAAGGTGTGTAAACTATGGCAGTTATGGCAAAATTTCACACGGTGGCTGAACGGTTCTCACGATCATTAACCACTTAATCTTCAATTGTAGCGACAGGCGCTAGCTATGTTTTTACATATGTCGCTGATTCGTGTGACTTCTGGTTTTCGTTCAGTACTTAAAAAAATGTGTAAAATTTTCCATAATTGTATGCATAATTCAACCTGTCTTTCATTTACACACGTACACTAACACACACACGCAGACTGATACACACGCGGCGGCCAGTCGTTATGACGTCACCCTTGCCAGTCGGCGCGTGTTGGTTTCTCCCCTTCGCTGCGTTTAAAAACCAACTAAGCTTTTAATTCCATATGCAGGCTCACTTAAAAATATTTATTTCTTTAAAATTAAATACTACGTTTATTTCTTTTATTATCTCTTATATCTAACGCTTAATTATTACATTATTTTTATTATTTACATCTTATATATCTCATACGTGCGTTCGTATGTTATCATACCTCAGTCAGGGGTTGATACATATATTTATGCTAATCGTATCGTTGCAATATATATATATATATATATATATATATATATATATATATATATAGAAATACATAAATGCATGCGTTAATAAATTATTAAATTGTTATAGACCCTTCGTACAATATAGACACAACGTTAAATTAAAGAACAAGGTAAGTCTTGCATGAACATGACCTCAGCTGATACAATCATTTCTAACAGTACATGTATAAAATGCCTTCACAAATTTTAATTACAACTTGGAATTACTACTCAATTCATCACATATATTTTCTAACAATTACATTAAGGATCCATTTACCTATCCATGATCAATTGCATTTAAACAGAATTTATTATAGTAGTATGATTACAACCCACTGCATAATGGCAGAGCCAGACTTGCCTGTGCAAGACCTTGTTTAGTTAAGTTATAACTATTGAGGTGTGAACACGCATTTTTAGACGGCAATATACTTGTATTCAATTGGTATTTAGATTAAGTACTGATACAACATAATTAAAGAATTATAAAGTCAACAATCAAGAACATGAATAACTGATTCGCATGCGGCGAATTTGTCTAACAAAATGTCTCTTTTTAACATCATGGGTGTCCACTGCTGTCTCTAAGTTGTGTTTAAATAAGTAATTAGTTTGATCCGACCTGTGATCTGAAGGTAGATGATGTATGCAAGGAGAGGGTGTTGAACTGTGTTGAAGAATTCGTACTTACTTACTTACTTACTAGCCAACGCCCACCCTTGGCTGTTGGGCCATTAGGCGGCGCGCTGACCAGTAGAGACGTGAGAGCCTTGCCGTACCATCTTCGTCTTGGACTTGCGTGTCTGAGATCAAGGCTGGACATGCAATTAGGTGATCCGCATTCATGGAAGCGTATCCACAGAGAACACATTCAGGAGACGACAACACGCCAATGCGGTGCAGGTGGGAGGCCAGGTAGTCATGACCGGTTGTAGTTCTAAAAAGAGCAACACTAGTTGCTCGGGGTAGAGTTCTGTTGATGGGGCCGTCCGTAACCAATGTTGCCCAACTTTTTCCCACACAGGCTCTTAATTGTTTTTCTTTTAGCCATAGGCTTATTGAGGAGTTTATTCTTGCTTTCGCAGATGCATATGAGCTGGGGGTCTCCGGCTGAGGTAGTGCTGCGCCCATTTTGGCGAGGATGTCGGCTTTTTCATTTCTCATGATGTTGACATGGCTGGGTACCCATTGCAGTTCAATCTGCCAGCCTAATTGTGCAAGTTTCTGCAGTTCTCGCCTACACTCAATTGTCAGGGAGCAGTTTGTATCACCATTTGAGGTCACGTTTTGAATCGCTGCAGTCGAATCTATGAGGAAGACGGCTTTGTTAGGTGGTGAGATCTTGGCAAGCTCAATAGATGCTGCCTTTATGGCTGCTACCTCTACGTCATAATTGCTTAGTCGAACTCCTACAGCGAGGTCGCCTTCAAATAGAGAGCTGTAGAACCCAGCCCCTGTTGCCCCTGTACATGGTATAGAGGATCCGTCTGTGTAGATTCGTATCCACTGCTCAGCGGGAAAATGTTTTTGTACAGTGTGTTGACGAAGCTCGGCTTCATTCGACTCTGTTTTTGTCTTATTATGGTCGAAGAGTTTCAGGTTAGCATTTGGGAGTTGGCTAAAGAATTCACGGTGATGTATAAATGGTGCTGCCTCATTTGGTTCTATGTCATATTTGCGTTGGAGTTCTTCATAGATCGCAATCAGGCATTTCTGAGTTTTCAGCCTTTCTGTCGCTGTTTTATAGTTATTCCACCGTTGTTGGTAGGCTCTTTTACATCTCTCCCAGGATATGAGGCACAGCTTTTCCCGTCTTACTTGGATAGGTTCGACTTGCAGTTGTGACTCCATGGCAAGTATAGGAGTTGATTTCGGCGCACCAGTTATCGTTCTAAGGGCTGCATTTTGGACCAAGTGAAGTTTCTGGCATGCTGCATTGGAGGCAGTAATAGTTGCTTCTGCGCCATATTCCAATAGCGGCCGAATGTAGCTCTTATATGGAGTTGTCAGAACATCTTGATTTGCTCCCCATGTAGTCGCAGTGAGTCGTTTAAGTAGCCGGCAGCGCCTAGACGCACTGTTCGCGGACTGTTCTATATGGTGCTTCCACGTCATTTTGGTGTCTATATTAACACCCAGGTATTTAGACATGTTCACCTCTCCGAGTTCCGATCCACAGTAGCGCAGATTGACCGTAAGCCGCCTTGTTGATAGAGAGAGAAGTTGGTATGTCGTCTTGGTGGTATTTACCGTCATGGCATTTAGTTTGGCCCACTCTTCTAGTTTAACAAGTGCACTATTAATAGTTGCTTCAAGACCCATGATATGGCTGCTAGTTGCCCAGATGATAAGGTCATCGGCATACAGGAGCGCTTGTACTCCCGGCACACACCGAACAGCCACCAGAGTGTCATTGACCATAAGGTTAAATAGGCTGCAACTGATAACGGCACCTTGGGGTAGCCCTTGGCGTTGAATTCGGTACTCTGAAAGGCAATCATTATAGCGGACACGAATTTGTCTTTGACTCAGGAAGGACGCTATCCAGTTAAAAAGGTTACCTGCGACGCTACTCAAAGCAAGTTTGTGAAGCAACATGGGTCTCCAGACTGTGTCGTACGCGTTTTTTAGGTCAACCATTACTGCCAGGGAGGACATTTTCTTGTGGTACCCATCCTTAACACTTTGTGCAAAGTAGACGACTTGGCCCATGGTGCATCGGTGCGCTCGGAAACCTGCTTGGCATTCATCAATAACCGCATTCATTTCAAAGAACTGGTTCAAACGCCGCACGACCATTCTTTCGGCAACCTTGCAGCAAGCACTTGTTAATGTGATGGGGCGGTAGCCCTCAGGTGTATCACTTGGCTTTCCTTTCTTGGTAACAGGTTTAATCTCCCCTTTCCTCCATTGCTGGGGGACGCGTGTTTTCCACGTTAGATTAATGAGATTGAGCAAGGCTAGTTTCGCTGTGTTACCAAGATTTTTTAGGAGCTCTGGGTAGATTGCGTCGGCTCCTGCTGCCTTCTTGCCCTTTGTGTTTGATAGTGCAAATTCAAGTTCGGAGAGGCTAAAATCGCTTAGGCAAATTTTTTGTTCGGTTTTGTTGAGGCATTGCATTAGAGGTTTTTTATTCAGGTGTCTGTGTTCGTTTCTTGTCTTTCGGGTTCGGCTTATATTTGCGTAGTACTTGCAAAAGGTGTTAGCTATTTTTTTGGTGTCTGTGATAAGATTGAGTCCGTTTTTGAAAGGTTGTTGTCCTCTGGCTTCAGTGTCATTATTTAGCCTTGAGACAAAACGGTGTGCTTTTGCTCCATCGCGCCGGAAATCCAGCTCCGATAGGAAGGTTTTGAAGGCCGATCTTTTAGATTGCTTAATTTCTTTACATAGTATGGCCTGGGATTTTCAGAGTTGGATACAGTCAGACAGTTCTTTAGATTTCTCTGCTTTCCTTCTCAGAGAGTTTCTTGTTTTCTTGAGGGATGAAAGTCTTTTATTCCAGAACGGTCGAAAACCCTTTACTTGACCCCTTGGTACACATAATAGAGCAGATTTCAGTATAGCATCGTTCAGGGACTCTATAGCTCTTTCAGGTGATTTCCAATTTATTTCGTGTGGTATAATATCATTTGTTATCTTGCCGTATTCGCTCCAGTCGGCTTTTCTAAAGTTCCACCGGGGGGCACGTTTATTAATGTATGTGGCTTTTCCTGTCGCACATTTGATGAGAATGGAGCGGTGTCCACAGCCTCCTGCGTCATCCATCAAGTGAACTTTTGTCTTCTGTGCGATGTTAGGGTGCGTAAGGACGAGATCTGGTCGGGAAGTCTGTCCAGCAAATGACAGGAAGGTTGGTGGCGTGTCTTTCAGGTCAAGAAAATTTTCGTCGATGAAAAGTTCTATGCGTCTTCCTGCGGGTGTTAATCTGTCATATCCCCATCTCGGTGATTGGCTGCTAAAATCACCTATGATTATGCTATTTGCTTGGATCATTGATTCAATTTCATCAAGGGATGGAATATTGCCAGGAGGGTTGTATAATCCTATGACTGTGAAATGTTTGTTATTTTTCCGTATATGGGCTAGAATTATTTCCACTTTGTCATCGTCTTGCATCTCATGGATTATCTCAAATTTAGAGCAGAGATTATTTTTAATTCCAACAATTATCCCCGAGGCGACTTGTCGTGATCGAGGTAAAATATGGCTGCAGTATCCGGTAGTTTGGTAACATTCAGAGAATTCAGTCGCAGCGCCTGCTTCTACTATAACATATACAGTAGATCCACATCAATTTGGCAGATGCTTCGTTTAAATTGTAAAAATTTATCGTTGCTAAGACCTCCGGCATTCCAATACAGGATACTTAGGTCCGTGTCAAGGCCCTGAAAAGGGCCGTTGGTGTTTTTGGCAAGGTTCTTTTGTATCATTTTGGTCAGCGTGCTTTAGACGAACATCGTTTAGTTTATGCAGGGGGCACCACGTGCAGGCGATCAACTTCACCCCCCTGTTGAAGAATTCGTCATGAGCTGGGTTGATGTGAATTTGATCTGAAATCATCCGTTTCTCTGTCGGCCCGACGGCGATGGAGCTTAGGTGTGTTGCTCTGCCAGTGGAGAAGGTCTAGTTTTCCACATAGGAATCCATCACTCTCGGCTAGTGGGCGAGGACCCTAATAATAAAAGTTAATTATAATATGCTATCAGAACTTCATCAACCCCGATATATTTCTCGTCTCACAATCTCTTTCACCACTCACGCACACTGATCACCATTAAACAAATTGACTTTTAGTTGCCGGCAATATGGTTCAATATCAAGAATGATCTTGTGAGTTTACCATTAAAGTTTCTATAAATACATGTAAGTATTCAAAACCTCTACATTAAATTAATTTACAAAGATTTGTCTGGTCTGACCTTAATGTTCTACAGTACTAGTTACCTTGTGGGTTATTAATTCAGTTTAAATCTTTTAGGTACTGAAATACTCAAACTTTATCAGCACGTGCTCACATCTCTGCCGGAAGTAACACCCATCCACGCTCAACAAACACACAATTAAGTTACAAACATAACATTCCCTATTTAATTAAACACATGCCCCTTCTTTATTGAATAATAGTTATATAAAATAATTACCTGAGACGCTTTAGCACTTCAAGAATGCATGAGAAAGATAGTTAAGATCACCGCCAGACCAGTTGTTCACATCAGCAAGAATGGGGTAGAAACAGTGGCGGCGATAAGGCCCCCGCAGACCCCGCGGCGCGGGGGTGCCCCGACCCTCATGGGGGGCCCCAGTTGGCCCAGTCATGGGACATAACTTGTAACATAAAAAATAAGCGTAAACGAGTTGTAAAACGCTTCTTTGTTGAATTATCAGTTGACCATAGAATTGACGACCCAGTGAAATCATTTGAAGTAAAAGTTTTCAATGCAACACTAGATATTGTAATAGCTCAGCTACAAATGAGATTCGAAGGATTGCGTTGCATTGATGGTAGGTTTTCATTCCTGACGCCTCAGTATTTAGTAAACTTCTCACAAGAGACAATAGTGGAGAAAAATAAGGCTCTGGTAAATGTGTATCTTGGTGATCTTTCCACATCACTGCCTGACCAAGTAATATCCTTGAAAGCTCTGATGGCCAAAGAAATTGTACACAAGAAAAGAATTCGAGAAATGATGAATTTACTGGTTGAAGAAAACAGCTGCCTTATGAGTTGCCTCCCAGACTTAACTACAGCTTTGCAGCTTTATTTAACCATACCTGTCACAACAGCTACAATGGAAAGAAGCTTTTCAAAACTTAAATTAATTAAATTAAGTCATACTTAAGAAGTACCATGGCCCAAACTCGGTTGAGTGACTTGGCACTGTTAAGCATTGAGCATGAAGAGACACAGAAAACTAATATCAACGAAGTGGTTGAAAAGTTCTTAGCTATTAAAAAAAGAAGACTAGGCTTAGGAAAACAGTGAACTTTGGTTGATCCTCATCTGTAAATATTGTACATTACTTGAGTTCGAGTGTTATTGAATTGGATTAGACTTAAGGAGAACTTGTATAGAGTATATTAAAGAATTTTACAAATTCAGTTACAAACTAATTTAAATGTTTGAAAAAAGCTAGAATGTTATTTTGATATTCGTTTTTAAATAATAAATTTTTAACACTCTGTGTGCGGTACTGTTTCATAGTCTGAATTTAGATCTTTGACGTAAAAATAAATCATTCTTTTTATTTTGGTTTTTTTATAGTTTGTATAGAACTTTGTCTACTTAGCAACAATGAATTTTAAGAGTTTGTACACGTGTAAAACATCCTTTGCAAATTGCAAACGCTTTGTGATAGACGAGAAAGTATTCACAAACCATTGTTGTGAAACACACGTAAATAGAAACTCATTTGAGTGTTTTCCCCTATTACGTATACAAAATTTAACCATTTTTATAGGGCCCCCTAATTAGTTTCGCGGGGGGGCCCCCGTTTCGTTAGCGCCGCCACTGGGTAGAAATGAGACGGAAGGACTCTTGCACAGCACCAAGCTAACGTTAGCGAATTGCAAAGTCACAGTAAACAGCTGATATAGATTACTAAATTTCTTCGCTGCACGTAATATCGATAGTTGGCGCCGCTGCCACAGCGACCTTGACCGACGATCCAGCAAGCGTAGCGCACTGACAAATTTAAAAACAACTCGCGGTGGCGCCGATTTAAATTAAATTCAGGCCGAGGTATTCCAATTTAAACTGTGCCTCGGCACAACACCAGTTACGTTAGTAATCACCAGCTCTAATTATCACAATTAAACCGTTTATAATCAACAAGATAGTTTCTTACAACAGATCAAATAAAAATTATATTTATTATAAAGTGGTAAAACGACCCTGAGACATAGTAAATCCAAGAACTTTATGAACCAAATCTGTAAAAGCAAATTCAGAGAAGAAAGGAGTCCATTGTTAGAATTCAATGAAAGCAAGATCAGTAAGAGTTTTTAATAGAAATAATATATAATATTTGATAATCTGAGAAAAATCAAGTCAAAATAGCAAGAATAGTAATTTATATCATACAATCTGATTAGATTGAAGAGTGATTAAAGAAAATAACGAACTAACATTGAAGAATCAACGACCAGTTTTGTGAGACCTTTCCTATACATACAATTTTGGTTAGGCTAAACACAAGCTTCTCATATTTAAAGATTATAAACTTAAAAGGAACAGAAACAGTGAAACTACATATCACAAACACTATAGAACAATCATTTGTGAAGGACACAAACTCATTTAATTGATATAAAGTGTTAAAACAATATATTTTGTCTTAAATATGTGTAATGAATTCTATTTGTAAAAAACTGTTAATATTGAAGGACCAGAAATAATTGTTCCTTGTTTATTTTTTCATTTTTTTATGATAAAACAAATTCTTCCAATTTTTTATTTTAAAGTGCTATTCTAATTTAGTTAATTTATTTAGAGTTGTTCTTTTGTATAATCACAAGGACCCACCACTATAAAATACATACACATCCAACAGAACACTTATGTAGATTACTTATTTTATATTTTAAATATTATGTTCAAACTAAATGGACTTATGACTTTGAAATTATTTATGTTAACAATTTTTATTTTACCCTGAGAGAAATAGATTTCATGTACCGAAGTACTACTGGAGAGCATGAAAATAAACACTGTAAATAAAATTTGATGATAAAAGGATTAAAAATCATAATTTAATAAGGAAATATATCTGATTTTATACAAGCATCTGAATAAACCATTTGTATTTATTATATTAAAATTTAAGGTGATTAAGGCTGTTTAATTTAAAAGTTAAAAAAAATCAATTAAGTAACATCAAATCACATCACATTATATAGATTTTGGCTCACACAACGTGGGGCAAACAAACAGTCACAACATCATATAATAATATGTATTTATTTAATTTACAATTTTGCCATAAAAAGTCAATGTTCAGTTCATGTTGGTGATGGAGTATATTCATGTGATATATATAGAATACTCAATCTTTGCGCAGACTACTAAGTATCACATAAGAAGTGTCCATGTGAAAGATGAAGATACACTACAGCGGTAATTCCACTGTCATTTGTTTTCCCAGTATACTGAAAAATTGATGAATATAACCCTGTATCTCTTGAATATAATTATTCTCAATTTATCTTGTCATAATTTATCTAAAGACATTACCACAAATTATAAGATGCAAATGCAAAGTCAAGAGGGGGAATGGTAAGATTAAAAAAAAACACAGCTTTCAAACATTCATACATGTTAATTATATCCTTAAATTAGTAGTATCCTTAAATCAATAAACAATGACAGGTTTAACATTTTGACGCCGGGCCCTTTATCATAGTGGTCCTTTGCCCATGCCAGGCCATTTTTGCATATATTTTAAATGCTGTAGCTTCTAAACTATATGGTAGAAATATATACTACCTACATTTTTATGAAGATCTAAATATCTTCTTTAAAATGGTGTATACTGTATGACATTGTGTTAGTTATTTTCCCTAAAGTTGGCCAAAACACATGTTGTAACTAGAAATTCAAAATTTCATTTTTATTTGTTAGAAATAGATTAAACAAATATTACCGTCCCGAGACATATTGGAAATATTAACATTTTCTTGTAAGTTGTATGGGGAAAAAGGAGTACACGATTTAGCATCAAGGTCGTCAATCTAGTAGCTGAAGGCAGTTATTTTTAGCGATCCGAACTTTGAACTTTGTATGTTTGGAGTCACGCTACATGACGTCAAGAGCCAAACCCATAATTACATAACACTGGAATGTGTGGCGGGGCAACAACGCCTTAACATCTGGGTACGCAATACAAATTAAACAATAGAACGAGACCACGTGGTCGCCCCTCCAGCTAAGAATTGTCACCAACATCGCACGTCCCAGTTGAAATTACACTCTTGTGCCGATCGGTCACAAAAAAGTTCCGCGGATAAATTATGGGCTCGCCCAAATACGTAAAATATAAAATGTAAAAGAAAACAGTTTTTATCAATATAAAATGAAGTAACAATTGCCGGTCACATAGTAAAGAAATAAAAACTGTGAAAGAAAGTGAAATGTGAGGAGTGATCGCAAGTGTGGGACAATGTGGAGTCATCTGGAAATTTCAGCTAAGTAACAAATGGGGGGGGGGGTAGAACAAAATTTTAACAAGGGCTAACCAAAATTTCAACATCATTCTTTTTTATATTTTTGATTACTAAAATGGAGATCTCCTAAGTGTAAGGTGTGTGTGTGTGTGTGTGTGTGTGTGTGTGTGTGTGTGTGTGTGTGTGTGTGTGTGTGTGTGTGTGTGTGTGTGTGGGTGAAAATTATCTCATAAATTTAAGAAGTGATGGCTTGCGTCTCTTTATTGAGGATATAAATTAATGTTTTACTGATCAGACTTTCTTGTGTTAATGATATAATGCAACGATACAGCCATATGCTGTATTAAGCATTGTTTTAAATAAATATAAAATTTGTAAATTATTATAAGTTTGGGGTAAATGGACCAGTCTGGGATTGCAAAAATTTTTCATTGTTATACTAGGGGAGAAATTAACCTGTTCCAACAGGCAAAGAACACCTCGATTGTATGTGAGTTACGCGTGTATCTTGTGTGTGTTAGTGATGCATGTACAGACAGGACTCTCAGCTACCCTCCCCAAGTAATTACTAAAATAATTATTTTAATTCACTGTGTGAAAACTAATTAGTGTATAAACAAACAAAAGGCACCAAGGACCAATAGGACACACTACGCGAAGTCAGTGTGAAATAAATGTGTCAAAAATACGCAAATTACACTAAGACGCTCAAATTAATACAGTGAGTGCTTAATAAAATTAGCTATGATTTGTGCTATCTCGATTCCATACAAAACATTGCCATTTGTAAAAAATTGCAAATATATGAAATGGTTCGGGAGTAGGGGCTAGCATGTGATCTGCAGGTCTCGACATGACAATTTCGGAACCAACAGGTGCGGAATCTCGAGAGGATATAAATTAAGGGTTCGACTGGAAACCCTTCTCTTCTTTTCAAAACACAGTTGCAGTCGGACACGCTGTCCGTCGGCAGAACAGTTTATTTTGTTATAAGTCTCATCTATGAACGAATAAAGACGTTCAGTAATTATGTTTACAATATTACGGGAAACGTAGAGTACCGGGACCGTGTAAGTCAGCAAGAGTATCAACAGAGAAGCTACAAGAGCGACACGAGATGCTAGACATTAGGAGATGCTTTTGAAACGCCTAACAGCCATACAAGATCTACCTCACAGCAGATAGTAATTCTCTGGGACGGACCACTCACTACTGGAGAACGACGCTGGACTCTGGACATATCCAGGACCACGCCAAGCCAGGAGTAACGCAAACCCAACTCTCGACAATGCTGGACCCCGTCAATAAGTCGTAAGGTCATCAAAACTCGAGGTGACATGCATAATGCATTTTTAAATGATTCTTTTAAAAGAGCTCACAAAGACTATATAAAGAGACAATGAATTAAAACAAAAAAGGTTTATAATTAGAAATAATGTAATAGAGTCTTAGATAAATGTTTTAGTCGTAAGAATGAGCTATCGCATATAGAGAAATATAGAAAAAAAAGACAGTTTAATTTTGAGATAGTATAGTTTTGGTATCAAAGTAAAATAATAGAAATGATTTGATATTTGCATTTTGTAGAAGAGAATAATTTAAAATTTTTAATATGAAACAAATGCCAGTCTAAGAGTAAATAATATAATTTTGAATTTAATTTTTAAAAAAACATTGGTATCAGACGTTATTAATATAAAAAAAAAGCTGAGGTCAGATCTTAGTAAATGAATTCAATTAAAATTACATTTAAATTTTATTTTGTTTTAGTAAATCACATTGAATAAATGTCTAGATTAAGATTATTAACATGTCTAGATGTAAGAGTGTTTTAAATGTGTGTAACACTGTATAGCTTAAGAGATGAACACTTAATAATGAGTGATATCTTGATCGAAGATTATTAACAGTGTTTATTATTTATAATGCTTGTTAAAACAATAAACATGAAATTTTAACTACCGTACTCATAAATCTACTACTCTTATTAGAGTTACACCTGGTATCACTTTACAACCTTCATACATAAAAGGTATCGTTATATAACACATAAAGTTGTAACGTAGTATAATTGTTGCACCCCACGAACAAAGGGGCTCCACAAAATAAATTATATATGATATGTATCGTTGTATAGAAATGTCGCCCATGAACGTGTAGCATGACACGCCTACATTTAATAATTAATGTATGCTCTATCATTACCAGTCTTTGATAATTTATATGTTATAACTAATATTATATTTTAATTATTTTTGTATGTTAGTTATTTTAAAATTTTTGTGTGTATTGTATTGTAATAACGTAACTGGCGCCCACCACAGCAAGCAGGTGTAATTGTAACATGAGTAGATAAATAAACTAAATAATAATAATTAAACAATAAATAAATAAAAGCTCGCATACGGTTCACCAATAATAAATTATAAATAAATATATAAAACAATATGAACAAACAATTGTAATTGAAAATAAGAGAGAACAGACGTTCATAATTACTGACAATAATTCTAATGCAATAATTAACACTAGGGGAGAATGCAAAATAAAAATTAAACAAGCATACCGCGTTGGCGAAAATATCCAAAGTGTCGGTTACACACACAGGAGTAGAACAATTAAAAAAGTAACACAATTGAAACAAATCACATGCGACGAGGGTACGTACAGCAATTATCGATTGAACGATAATTATAATGATAATCACAATAATTATAATGGTAAACACTACAGAGATTATCATAAACGACGAATGAAAAAACAGTCGACAGCTGTTTATATAGGCCGCATACAAACTAAACATAAGGAATGCGTTCGACAAGAGGGGCGCAGCAGTGAAAATGAGAGAGGATGTAGAAAAAGAGAGAGAGGTTATTTGTGGCTGTCAACTAGAGAAAAATTGTCACCCTATAGAAAGCGGATCACAAGGTAAGTACGCACAATAACGAGACGGAAATGTTAAGTGTCGGCGACTATACGGCACAGGAAACAATGTCCGGCGCCTGGTCAAACAATACAATGCATTGTTAACTTAAACTAGGAAGGTGTAAACTGAACCACACTCAATGCCCAAAAATAAATAATTATTTAAGAACAATACTACTGTTAATTATTCATAAGATAAATAATTAATTAAGAAGGAATATTAATAAGAAAAGGAGTTAAATAAGAAGGAATAATATGTGTAAAAAGGTTAGAAATTATATTTAAGAAAATGTTATGATTCAAAGAAAAATGGTAAGGAATGCTAATGTGTTAAAAATATGTAAGAAATGAAAGGAATGTTATTATCGATGTTGTTATTAATATGGAGAAAGGGTTAGAAATGATAAATAAATGTTATAAGTGTTAGAATGGCTGATAAAGCGAAAACTTCATACGTTAGTGGAAATGCAAGGACACAGAAGAAAGCTATAGTGAAAGTCAAGGCAGAGATTACTTAGAGCTCAAATACTACGATTAACACATCGAGTGAGTTAAGCACATAAAAGTCTGGATGTAGACGTGTTTCTAAGGTAGTCATCTGTAGCCGATAATGCGACACACTACGAAGCTAAAAAGAGTATTCTGTACGGAAGTGTATTTCAGCACATAGTAAGAATGAAGAAAATTATAGTTGTCTTGATTGTTCATCTCTTCTTTCACAGCACTATCACTTTACTAAAAATGAACTTTATCTTGTGAAAAACTTACTTTTTTCGTCGGACGCGTTTCGGCTTAAGTATCCACCTTCTTCAGCTTTTAGTCAGTTTTTAGTAGCTTCTGACTAAAAGCTGAAGAAGGCGGATACTTAAGCCGAAACGTGTCCGACGAAAAAAGTAAGTTTTTCACAAGATAAAGTTCATTTTTAGTAAAGAAAATTATGAGCGATCAGGAAGGTAATGTTAAAGAAATGTAATAAAGGGTAAGGAAAGTTAATATATTATATAAGTAATGTAAGAAATGTTAAGAAATATAAAGAATGAAGATTGGAATAATAGGATAAGAAAAAATTTAAGGAACGAAGGTAGGAATGTTATGATTAAGGAAACGTAAAATTACAGAGTGAAAGATGGCATAAATACGTAGAAATGCAGAGCATCCAGAAAGAAAATAAGGAGAGCTAATTGCAGTGGATTTTTTGGGACCACTTCCAAGATCAAAGTCGTGGAGTAAAAACACATACTTGTTTGTATTGATGTATTTTCCAAAGCCGTCCATCTGTATCCAATTATGCGACCCACAACTAAAGTTGTTTTGAAAATACTCTTGCAGAAATACATTCCTGCATATGGAAAAATGAAGAAGGTACTTAGCGACCAAGGAGTGCAGTTCCAAAGCGATATATGGAGAAGACTCTTCGTGAAAATGGAATCCAACCTGTACTCACATCAGTACGACACCCACAAGGAAATCTTGCGAAAGAGTTAAATATAGGGTTGGGTAAATATCTACGAATCTACTGACACGACCAACACAACAAATGGGCAGAGTATTTACCTTTCTTTGAGAAAGCAATAAATGGAAATTATAGCAAAGCAACAAGTTACACCCCAATCGAGCTAGATGAAGATAAAAAACCTATTAGATTCTGGACCAAATATGTAAGCAAGCCAGAGAATCAAATGTACCTATTCCATTAAGTGTAAAGGTGGAGTACGCTAAACAACGCATCATTGAACAAGGTAACAAGAGGAGAGAAAAGTTCAATAGAACACATAAATTACAACGATTCGATGTAGGAGAACAAATTCTGTGAAAGCTAATCCCGTCGGAAAGCGCATTGACAACACAGCAAAGAAATTCTTTCGGGTGTACAACGGACCTTATAGGTTGAAACAACGAGTGGGAAGACACACGTTCATCGTATATGATGAGAGGAAGAAAAGGACATCGGGAAATATCATGCGACGTCATTCAAGAAATTCTACGTACGAATAACGAGAAGTGGGAGTGAGAAGAACAATGCCACTGAGCCCGTCCAAGATCAACGCATCGATCAGCTGTATAATGGGGGGTGAAAATATTGCATACCACCACCGGCGAGCGTTATACTGACCTACTCATTATTATGTGTCGTTTAACTGATGTAAACTAAGTTAAGCTAGTATAATATTATTTTTTATTTGTCTAGAACAATAGACAAAAATTTAATTAATAAATATTTATTAATTTTTTTTTTAACCAGAGGAATAATGCAACGATACAGCCATATGCTGTATTAAGCATTGATTTAAATAAATATAAAATTTGTAAATTATTATAAGTTTGGGGTAAATGGACCAGTCTGGGATTGTAAAAACGTTTCATTGTTATACTAGGGTAGAAATTAACCTGTTCCAACAGCAAAGAACACCTGCTCGTTTGTATGTGTGTTACGCGTGTATCTTGTGTGTGTTACTGATGCATGTACAGACAGGAATCTAAGCTACCCTCCCCAAGTAATTACTAAATAATTATTTTAATTCACTGTGTGAAAACTAATTAGTGTATAAACAAACAAAAGACGCAAAAGTGTGTGTAAATTTTATAGCTATCCACAGTAAGATAATGACGTTAATAGGACACACTACACGAAGTCAGTGCGAAATAAATGTGCCAAAAATACGCAAATTACACTAAGACGCTCAAATTAATACAGTGAGTGCTTAATCAAATTAGCTATGATTTGTGCTATCTCGATTCCATACAAAACATTGCCATCGTCATAGAAACAATTACTCTTGTTAAAACATTAAAGGTTGCTGGTAAACTACCCCTTTCCCTTAACCGATCTTCACTAACAACAATATGTATTGAGAACTCTACAATTCAAGGCTGCATGCAAAAAATTGTTTGATTCTGTTTGAATTTGCGGCTGTTATCGTTTGCCAAATAAAATACCCTTGTTAAAACATAAAACGTTGCTGGTAAACTACCCCTTTCCATTAACCGATCTTCACCAACAACAATATGTATTGAGAACTCTACAATTTAAGGCTGCATGCAAAAAATTGTTTGATTCTGTTTGAATTTGCGGCTGTTATCGTTTGCCAAAAAAAATACCCTTGCTAAAACATAAAACATTGCTGGTACACTACCCCTTTCCCTTAACCGATCTTCACCTAAAACAATAGGTCTTGAGAACTCTACAAATCAGGCTGTGTGCAAAACATTATTTGATTCTCTTTGAATTTACGGCAGTTATCGTTCTTCATAGAAAAAATTACCCTTGTTAAACATAAAACGTTGCACGTAAACTACCCCTTTCCCTTAACCGATCTTCAACAAAATCAACAGACCTTGCGTTCTGTATAATTCAAAAAGGTATGCAAAAAAGTAGTTGATTCTGTTAGAATTTACGGCAGTTATCGTTCGTCATAGAAAAAATTACCCTTGTTAAAACATAAAAAGTTGCTGGTAAAGTACCCCTTTCCCTTAACCGATCTTCACCATAAACTAACAGTTCTTGAGAACTCTACAATTCAGGGCTATATTCAAAATATTATTTGATTCTGTTTGAATTTTCGGCTGTTATCGTTTGCCATAGAAAAAAATTACCCTTGCTTTGAAATAAAACCTTGCTGGTAAACTAGCCCTTTCACTTAACCGATCTTTACCAAAAACAACAGGTCCTGAGAACTCTACAAATCAGGGCGCATGCAAAAAGTTATTTGATTCTGTTTGAACTTGCGGCTGTTATCATTTGCCATAGAATATACACTTGTTAAAATATAAAATGGTGCCGGTAAACAACCCCTTTCCCTTACCCGATCATCACCAAAACCAAATAGGCCTTGAGAACTCTATAATTCAGGGCTGTATGCAAAAGAGTAGTTGAATCTGTTTGAATTTGCGGCTGTTATCGTTTGCCATAGAAAAGAAGTAAAAATTACCCTTGATTAAAAAAACCGTTGCAGGTAAACTACCCCTTCCCCTTAACCGATCTTCACCAAAATCAATAGGCCTTGCGCACTCTACAAATCAGGGCTGTATGCAAACAATTATTTGATTTTGTTTGAATTTGCGCCTCTTATCGTTTGCCATAAAAAATACACTTTTAAAACATAAAACGTTGCAGGTAAACTACCCCTTTCCCTTAACCGATTTTCACCAACAACAATAAGTCTTCAGTACTCTACAAGTCAGGGCTGTATGCAAAAAATTATTTGATTCTGTTTGAATTTGCGGCTCTTATCGTTTGCCATAGAAAATACACTTTTAAAACATAAAACGTTGCCGGTAAACTACCCCTTTCCTATAACCGATCTTCACCAAAAACAATAGGTCATGAGAACTCTACAATTCAGGGCTGTATGCAAACGAGTAGTTGATTCTGTTTGAATTTGCGGCTTTTATCGTTTGCCATAGAAAATACCCTTGTTAAAATATAAAATGTAGCTGGTAAACTACCCCTTTCCCTTAACCGATCTTCACCAAAACCAATAGGTCTTGAGAACTCTATAATTCAGGGCTGTATGCCAAACATTATTTGATTCTGTTTGAATTGGCGGCTGTTATCGTTTGCCAAAAAAAAAAATTGCCCTTGATAAAAAAAAACCGTTGCCGGTAAACTACCCCTTTCCCTCAACCGATCTTCACCAAAAACAATAGATCGTGAGTACTCTACAAATCAGGGCTGTATGAAAAAAATTATTTGATTCTGTTTGAATTTGCGGCTGTTATCTTTTGCCATAAAAAAATCTATAGATAGACAGACAGACACACAGACAGACAGACAGTTTTCGAAAAATGTCTTTTTTTCATGTTTTGTGTGTAGTATAATCAGAAACTCCAATAATCTCGAACACGATTTTTTTTGCCATCACCATACTTCCATTTCCTTAAGGAACATGGAAGTAAAATCAATAGTAATTATATCATATCAGTGGCGGCTTGTAACTTGAGAGGCTGGAGGGCGCGGCCTTTAGGCTTCTTAATTATTTATCAATATTGAAGTTAACGCACATTGGACATCAATGAAGCTGTTTCTAGGTGACCCGTGTAAGTAAATCTATCTTTTACGTGGGTTATAATGATGTCACATACTTCTTTTCTATCCCCTATTCTAGTGCTGCATCCAACATTATTGGATCACCATTGTCTCTGGGAGACAATAAAATCCATGGAAAACAACAAAAATTTCTGAACGTCGCAGCCACCCAGATCCAGTCACTTTTTTGGTATGCATCTTTCGAAAGCAGTTGCCATCTGAAAACACGATTCCCACTTGTCTTATTTTCTGTTTGCATCATGCAGAATTCAGGAGTTGGCCTACCTAATGACTTTAGTTCAATTTTTTGATCTTGCAAAAGTTATTGCTTTAAGCGCCTGCCTGCACTGAATTATCCGTGTTGGATTAAATGTTAAAACAGAACCTAATAATTCGACACTACAATATTTCCATAAATTATTCGTGAAGCTATTAAAAAAAACACATAAACTCAAAACCTAAACCTAAACAAATGCCCGCACTGAATTAACCACGCCAGAGAAACTATAAACACTAAAAAGAGCAAATCTCATATTATTAGCAATAGTCTGCGATTAGTTGTACTGAGTGAATCACGCCACATTCTGTTAAACGTGGCGCGAGAGCCGGCGCGCCGAGCGACAGTGTAAATCCCGTATTTAAGCTTATAACTTCGTTCAACTTTGGATAGAGTGGGGGAATTGAGAAATGGGAGCGTAATCTATGCTGTTCCGAAAACATTTCTGCTATTACGTAATACAAAAACATTTTCTTGTCCGAAGTATTAAAGAAATATGTATGACTTTCCACAAGTAGTGATAATGGGTTGTTTAATGATATGATTTAATCTGGGGGGGGGCTTAGCGCCCTAAGAACGAACCGCCCCTGAATTATATTAAGTAAAATAAAGAAAAAACGATTTGTGCATGAGGAACACCTATAAATTACCGACCGAGTGAGTATCGAGTAATGTGCCAAAGACTTCGCAATTCGCGAAGACGTGCAAATTAAATGTAACAAGAAAGCGTGGTTAGAATGACGCTCTTGACAATCTCAGACATGCAGAATATTGTTGAGACATGAGTTTGGCGCCCTCGGTATAAATACAGGGGACGCGCAAACATCATTCTCTTCCTTGTTCGACCACTGAGGCTCTACTGGACGACAACTCGTTTCTCGTTAAATCATCAGAACAGCTGGAGGCTATGTCCAACATCTAGAACTTCTATATTTGATCGATTACCATGGCAGCCAAACAATCTACGAAGAAACAACAATGACAGTAGACCAAATACAAGCAGAAACCAGAGACTTCAAGACTGAACATTCGTTCGAGTGAGCAGTTGGGACCGGAGGCCATGACCAGGAACGAAGGTGTACCAGAGTACGAGAATCCAGTGATCCAGAGTACAAGGTTCCAGTAGACGAATGACTACAAGACTCCAGGACTTCCAGGACGATAGGAGCATCCGTATCTAGGACCGAAGAGGACGCGCTTCAGATGTACCACACAAACAACAAGGTGACAAATAACCATGCATTTATAAGAAACCGAGACCTAATCAAAAGACTTTAAATATCAAAGAAAAAGAATAAACAATTCAAGTTTAATATGATTGCATTTAACACACTTTTCTTTAGAGCATTCATTTAACTAAAAAAAATTTTTTTTCTTGTAGTATGTTCAATATTCAAAGCACTCAACATCGAAAATACACAAAAAACTAACACATACACCACAATCACACACAATAAAACCAACTTGAAGTACCAGAAGCCAACAGGAAGCCACAATAATAATAGTCAACCAACAACACATATCTACTTCACCAAACACAAAAACCTGAAGGCTGAGGATGGGTACAAGATGGTACCCGAAACATGTTCCTAATAAGGAAAAAAAAAGGTGTACTTGAAGTAAATTTATTTATAAATATTAAATGTAACATATACATAAATATATACAGTAACTACATTCACACAACACAAACATATAAATTCAATCGGAATAACAGTCCAAATTTGGCTCTCTGTCATTGATAAAACTATTTTAAACTCCAAATTTATACCAGCGAACTCAAGGTTAGGCCCACCCATTTTATAACCTGGCCCACCCATGTGACCTGTGCTAGAGCCGCCACTGCTCGTACTTCTGGTGAGAAAAAAAAAACCTTATTCTAAAAACATGAATTTTTTTTACTACTACACAACACTAGATTAACTGCACTAACACTATTAAACCAGACACCAGTGAAAACTAAAAGGAACATTAATTATGAACACTGTGGACATTAAAATACAAAATCATTTAATTTAAAGAAACAGTTGGATAAAATAATCACATCGGGCCAGTTGAAGAACGAGCGGCCATTTTGTTTAGGTACTGTACTGGCGGTCATTATGTGACCTCTGGAAGCTGAAGTAAATTATTTTCATTTACACTTAGATAAAATTTAATTCTCTCTTGTATTAATTATTATGGTTTCAGAATATTTGTAATGTATTGTACGTTCTCTACGGATTTTTTGATCTTTACTAGCAGTTTCAAAGAACTCAGGATATATTAAAATAATATTATAAAAATTCAAGTATTTTTTTTTAGTCGAACTTGGTAAACGAGTCGACACGGCCTTTGTACAGTTCGACTTACGAGTCGGCAAACCAAATGCAAGTGAAATAAATATTAAATAAAAAATAATTAATTGGTATCGAGGGAACTTTATTTCATAAATTAAACTAAGTTTACCCAGGTAATAAAGGAGAGCGAACACACAGCGAATTGAACTTCGAAGTGAACGAGGAAGAACTATATAACTTATAATAGCCAAGTCGATATCATAATCGAACGGAAAATAATCAAAACATTGTTTTAATAAATTTTGTTACCCAAACCGTTGAAAGGTAACAAGGATTTCTTAATAATTTACACACGAATAAATTTCGAATTTAATATCAAAAATAAACATTGAATTAAAATAAAATGAATCCAAATAAATAAAAACATTAAAAAAAAATTTTTTTTAATATTTTTTAGGTGTTCAAAATAACGTTTTTTGAGCTGTTTTTTTTTGTCCTACGTAACATTTATTGCAATCTTGGCATTCAATTTTGTATATACCGTTAGTTGTTGTATTATCCACAATCACGCATACAAAAAACGAATAATATATAAATCCAATTTACCCACACATGCAATAAACACAGGACATGAATTCCCAGACATAACCAATGTGACACTAATAAAACATATACCACACAAAGGCACCATAATGAACATTTGGGAAAATTTACAAATATGCAAACATAAAACACAAAACAAATACCTGAACAAATACAAATCAATACACAATACTCAATATTCAAAGCACGACACAATATTCAAAGCACTCAACATCGAAAATACACAAAATACAAATACATATACCACAATCACACACAATAATACAACTTTAAAATACCAGAGATCAACAAACAACCTTAATAGCATCCAGCCAACACACAAATATTTCACCAGACGCAAGATCGCGAAGGCTGAAGATGAGAGCACGGGAGCTCTCGAAACATGTTCCTAATAAGGAAAAAAGTATATCTTGAGGTAAATTTATTTATAAATGTTAAAAGTATTATATACATCAAGAAACGGACTGTAGCAGAAAGTGATTGAATATATATTGCGACAACACAAATTACTAAACTATTGGCGCATAGGATATGATAGTATGTGTATCTTAAATTAAAAGTCTATATTGGAGGGTTTAAGATTATTTATTGCACAAGACATAAGTAATTGTTTATATGGTATATTTGATATGTACAGAATGTAGTGTTTGATATAGAGTCTTTCTTTTTTTAAATGTTAAATACTGTTCATACACATGACGTGATACGTTACATAAAGAAGATTCCCACGATGATGTTGCTGAAGAGAACGGCAGGACTTTGCTGTGTAGTTGGGTCGTCAGGTGTGGCTTATAAATGACAGACGTTCACCCTGAAACGCTTACAGCTGGGCTGGTGTCCTGTAACAGCTGGGCTGGTGTCCTGTAACAGCTGGGCTGGTGTCCTGTAACAGCTGGGCTGGTGTCCTGTAACAGCCGGGCTGGTGTTCTGTAACAGCTGGGCTGGTGTCCTGTGACCACTGGGCTGGTGTCCTGTGATTTCCACTATGAATCTGGCGCTTCGCACACACAACGGTACTAAGGATCTTACTACCCGTAAAATTAATATAGAGTTTATGACCAACAAGTATCTCAGGTGACAGTGAGTTTAATCTAATAACGGTATATTGAACTTATACCCTCCGGATTCTTCAAGTGTTCACGCGAATAACAAGGTCTACCGCGATCAGCAGACCTCCCTATGCGGAAATCTTCCACTAACACGGAAACTTCCAGATGGAACAACTTACTATTGCGTAACTATAAATTTTTACTGACACTGCAGAAAATCTCACACAGTGATACAGTTACACTCACTTATTACACACGTAATACTATAATAATAATACCGTGTGTAAATAGATAATAATCAACTGTTCTGCGTCACACACGTTACTATCCCCGAAGAGTCTTTACAGATTTTTGCAAGCGACAGAATCTTGTACAAGAACTGCGTGACCCGATCGTGATAGCGGGTAGAGACGAACTCTCGTAATTATGCACACAATGCTGTAATAATAACACTGTGTACAGTTGTAAAACACGAACAACTCTGAGTCTTCACGCGTTACTATCGACAAATAGTCTTTACAAATTCTTGCAAGCGACAGAATCTTGAACAAGAATTGTACGTCCCGTTCGCGGTAGCAGGCTGAGAAGAACTGTCGTAATTATATGCGCAATGCGTTAAAACAATACTGTGTGTAGGTGTAATACACACACAGTTCTGAGTCTTCACGCTTCACTATCGACGAATAGTCTTTACAACTCCTTGCAAGCGGTAGAATCTTGAACAAGGATTGCACGTCCCGTTCGCGGTAGCTGGCGGAGAATAACTGCTTGTGTAACAACAGGCTTAAGAAAATTTCCGACCACCTTCCAGCATTTTATTGGTGGAAGCAAGTCACATGGTTAGTACACCATGACATGCACTTTTCATGCTGTAAAGTGCATTTACTTTGTAAGAGCATGCATAGCGGTAATCAGAATACCCTTATCTCATGCATAACTGCATACTTTACTAATATCATATATGAACGTAAATAATAGCCAGAATTATACAGGGATTGTAGCAATACATATGTCTATGTTCAGTTCAATGTCAAACACAACGATAATTAATTCACGCACAGCCCGGGAAACGTTTACCACTCGCGCACGCGCGCACATTTCCACAAACACAGTACATGAATAACAATAAATAAATAATGCACAGTTTTACTAAACTAAACCCTTATCCTTACTAAATACAACTGATAACATAACCAAATTTAACCATCTACCAATATAAACATGAATGTCCATAGTCTGTGTATTATATGAGCTTGCCCCGCTTATCATGATCCTGTGATTCGTTGCAATATATATATATATGAGGTTCCCCAACGTTAAAAAAAAATGGATGAAATATGGTTAAGGACCATACCCTGGCTTAAGGTTGTTCAATAGTTCATGTGCTTGAGAAGTACCTCAAGTCAAAAGGAGGCAATGACTAATGTTAAATGTAAAAGAGCCAGACCAATGAATGATTGAATGTAATGAAATGTTTGTTTTGTACTGTGACATGTTAAGGTCTACAGAGTATTTATGTTGTATGTTGAATATGCTAAAAATGAAATGATGTTGTTTGATAATAATACTTCATCAATAATTATGTTTATATTTATATTAGATTTGTCTTTATACAACCCAGTATAGTTACCAATGTTAGGCACTGTACTAAGTTCTCAGTATTGTATAAAGTTGAAAAATACTGTTGTTTTAATTAATGTTTATAAACTGGATCAGGAGTGTGACCAGTGTTTCAAGTCTAACAAGTAGTTCTGACAATTATATCATAAGTTAATAAAGGGTTCCAGAACCAGTTAATTAATATAAAAAAAATAACCACCAGTAAATTAAAATTCATGTAATTAACCATGTAACCAATAATTAATTGTACAGTAGGTCAGGTAAAAAGAAAATTAAGTTAAAAAACCAAATAATGTTATAATGGTTGTAAGTGAATCTATAGGCCTAAATTCCATATTAGTGAAAGGAAATTAATACCTTTTTAGGAAACCCAGTCCAACGAAACTCTGGTAAAACATTACCAGAAAGGAAGGAAGGAAGGTTAGGGGAGAATTTTATGTGATTCAATATTAATCCAAGCATGGAGTATTTTATTGGAAAGGAGTAGTAATATTCTATAATGCCGGCTCAAGGATATATAGAAAACGTGGTTGTTAAGGCAACTGAATTGCAGAATTTGTTGATTTTGAATTAATTCGTTCTGATTGTTACAAGCTATTAGGTTGAGATGGACCGATATATTTAAAAAATATGAATAAATCTAAAGGAAATATGTATCAAAATTGAAAAACCCTTTTTGTAAAACAATTATACTTTAATGCTAATGAGTAATAAAAATTAAATAACCATCCAAATTGTAAATGAATACAGTAAAAAGGAATTGAAAGCCTCTCACCTCATTCACTAAATAATTCCGCTGGATTCGGTATTAAACCAATTCATACTATAAATCGAAGATCAGTAAAAGAATTAAAGTTTGAACTAACGGAATTATTGGAAATACCAGAAGACTCGATTTGGCGTAATAACCTTCATTAGCAGCAGAGAAGCTGGGATCCTAATTCCATTTCACTGGGACCAAGAATTGTGAAGATCGTAAAAGAAGAATAGAAGCCAGAAGATTTCCTGAGGGTTTACCAGTACACACCACCATCAATTTTATTGAAAACCAGAGCTATTTCACTGGATGAAGACGAGATAAGCTCAGTTTTGGGCCACTGCTGACAAACGTCCACCGCCAGACGAAATTTTCGTCGGTTTGGTAAAAAAACAACTTATTTTCATTTCACTGTATTTTAAGTAAATAATTTTATTTTGTAAATTGAACAACCTTAATTATGCATTTTACCTGGCCTTACTAATGGTTCCAAGAACTATACGAACCCTGGGATAAGAATTATTTGTTATTATTTTCAAGTGTATATGTTTTTAGAATTTGAGTAATTAATAATCGATATATGTCTGGATGATCGATTGGATCGTATTATTGTTTTTTGAGACAACGTAACCTGTTAATTAATAGAGAAAATAAATAAAGTACATTTATTGTATGAGATAACGTTTAAGTTATTGCAGAATAAATACTATATGTGGTGGGTGGAATAATTTACAAAAAGATTGATACAAACATAACGAATAACTAACCTATAAGTACGCTTATTACTAGTAACAGTGCTCAAAGTTTGCAGCTGGTGGGACGGAAGATTGCTGAACTAGCTTGTGTTTAATACTAAATTTGAATGAAATTTTCTACCATCGAGTGACTAGGGTTGACACAAATTCCCCTTACATTCAGTTAATGCTCCATACATATCGCTAATATTACGCAAACATTGAAAACTAAGTTAAGCCTATAGAGTAGTATGATTGTAAATTCAAGGAACATAATTATAATTTTGTTTGCTTAATAATCTATTTTCTGAGGGTTTCACCGGTCACAACCGAAAGATATATTAATTAACAACATATTAATTAAACCAGGTAATAACATTTTAATTGTTACGAATTGCCACCTGCAACGTATTACTTGGCGTTTGATACACAGGAGCCTATTATAACTAATTACACCCATAGACAAGATTTCTTTATAATTTGACGTTTCCAGCGTGCAGCATATAATATAACATACGTCCTCACATAATTAACAAGTAGTTCTTTATAAAATTGGTTTACAACAGTGGGGTTTGAATAAGACGGACGTTTCACCAGCAGTACCTCACATATTGATTTCTTTACAAATTGACGCAAACCAAAGTGGGGCTGGATTGAACCCCAGTACACCCACTCACATACTTGTAAACGTTGTATTCCAAATTGGAATCCAACAGTGGTGCTTCCACACATCTTCATATAACTAAATAAAATAACGTAAACGAGTTCTTTACAAATTGGCCAGCCCAACAGTGAGGCTGTAAGGAGAGGGAATCTAAGTTTCAATACAAATTGACGAATCCAACGTGGGGCTGAATTAAGAAGGACTCTTCATTAGTAGTTCTTTACAATATATATATATATATATATATATATATATATATATATATATATAGTTACAACACAAATAAGCCAACCCAATACCAGGGATGAACAAGATAATATTGAGTCTAAAATAATACTTCATGTTAAATAAAATGATTAATTTAAATAAAATATAAAAACTATGACTCGACAAACGACGACATGACCTAACCCAAGTGATTGACCCAAAAAAAGGAAACAAAAGAAGAAGGGAACCACGAAAAACAAACGAGAATAAAACTAAAGAAGGGAAGAAAGTGATTGATGAAACCAAAGGAAGAAGGGAAAAAACCAAAATCCAAACAAAAATGAAACAAGTTCATGGAATTAAATGACTCAATGTAACACGTTGAAATGTACCCAAAGGAGAAGGTGGAAAAACCAAGGTATTAACCAAATACAATGAAAATGAAGAAGGAGGGAAATAGATAGAAATGAAAACCAATAATGATACACAAACAAGTAATAAAGCATAGGAGAAGGAGAAATAATGCACTCAAAAGCAATATTGGAACCAAGACCAATAATTAAACTATGAGAAAGGAAAAAGTAAATGTCATTATTAATGGATAATCACAATCTAGGGAAGAAACCCTATTAAAATATGTTAAAGATAAAAATATAAAAAAAAGCAAACTAACACACAAGTTAGAGTTAGATGTAAGAATAGAAATGTAAGGACATAAAATTGTTAATAGTATTAAGGCAATATTGTAATGAAAGAGATAGTACGGTAGTGAGATAATAATTAGAGGGATTACCCATTCAGAAACACTTAAAAAACAAACATTTGTGAAGTGCAAAATGAACGTGTAAAAACCCCAAAGTGTAGTGATAAAGAAGGTACACTAATTAAATTATAATTAACTATAAATAATTTAAAAGTGAAGGTGATGATTGAATGAAAATAGTGTAAGATAAAGAATGGAAATATAGTGAAAAATAGTGAATGATAAAAATCATTAACAAATTAATAAATCCTAAAGAACACTAAAGGTTTAACAGTGAAAAATAATAGTGAATAAGTATGTTGTGAAAAATAGTATTAAGTATAAACTATAAAGTAAGAGGTATTGAACACTGGAAAGTGATAATCACAATAGTAAACAAAACAAAAAATATAATTAATAGGTTTAAAAACATGTAATCATATTTAAAAGGGAGAATCCCAGGAAAGAGTAAATTGAAAGTGTTAACATGGAGGGAAAGTAAAGATTGTTTGAAAGTTAAGGAGTTAGAAACAAATCAAAAAACAGCCATGTTATAAGGGATCATTATAAGTTCATAAAAGTGATGTTGTTTGTCACACTAAAAAATAATATAAATTAAGATGTATTGTGAACAAAGATCAGCAAATAATAAGTTAGTTAAATAATTATTCAATCAAGTTTATGAATTGGATATGGCTGTAAGAATCAAACAGACCATAGGCCTACATGTTATATTTAAATAAGATCAAAAAAGTAGTAAATAATAGCCACCTTGTTATTATTGGCAAAGGAAATAAATAAAAATGTTAAGAAATGTATGACTAGAAAACATGGAAACCAAAGAGTAAATAATTGTGTATAAAACAATAGTGACATAATAATAACACATAAACAGACTCAAAGCACAACACAACCAATTATAATAACAAAATAAAGCCCATTAGGCTGAAATGAAATGTAATTTAAATGAAATAAGTTAAATACCATAATGGCTACTTAGGCCTATGAAAATGCCTCACTGTCAGAAACAAACAACTACAAATTATAACAAATTAACAAAGAAATTAGCAAATCCGAGGTGAAGGATTCACCAAGAATAAATTGTAAATCATTTGTAGAACAAAATATTATAATAAGCATTTGTATACAAAAAGAAATGTAATTAACAAGTATTAACATAATTGTAAAAACATAAAATCTAAAATTACCCAAACTTGTGGGGTATCAAAATAATCTACGAAAGGAAATACATACTATAGTGACAATATTTAATAACCAGGAAGGAAGATAGAGGAATAACAGCAGTCAGAAGATATACGAAGAATTCGAATTTTGATAACAATATATCAAATCAAAATCATTCAGTTACCATAGAAACGACGGTTGAAGGCGAAAATTACCGTTGAATACCGTTACGCTCGAAAAGCGTCAGTCAAGTAGTGCAGAAGCCAATGTTTGGAAGACCGATTTTCTAATAAAATAATGTAAAACAGTAATCGAAGTTCAGAACCATGACGGTATAAGAAGCAGACGACCCATTTATAGCAGTCCACTCAAGATCCAGGATAATTAAACTGAAAATTAACCGAAAAGTATGACCAGATACTCTATGAAAAGGACGCCCGACCTATTGAAGTCCAAAAATTAATGAAAAAAGAACTTATTGCAGCCAAATCCTACCCGATCAAATGAACGAAGACACCAAGTCATGCTGAGGTGTTAAGTACAATTGAATTACCTATTTCCAAAAACCTAATCACTGTAAATTTTACTAAAGGTAAATTTATCTCACTATAAACAGAATATTTCTTTTTCACAGATTATTTAAGTAAAATAAAACTCACTGAAAATTTGTTAACGTAAAATATAACCTATTATTTAAACACGAACTTTCAAAACACATTTAACGACACTACAGAACAGATTGTAACATCACACTTTATTATTTATGTACACTTAGAATAAGGTAAAACATTTTTATTGTAACCATAGGAATTCTTTAGCTCATAATCACAAGAATCGCACGATTTTGGAACGAATTTAATTGTAATAACAAAACTTTCCGCAGCCATACGGATGCAAGCACATCGTTCCATAATCGATTTTTCGTCAACCTTGAGAAAGAAGTGTTTCATGTAAAAAGTCGGTGCAGATTTATTATAAAATAATTGTCAAATTGAATATTTTAATTATCACCCATTAAAAAATAACTAGTACAGGGAGTAACCGTTGTTATTATTTCATAGGGAGTGCATTACATTATTTGTGTTTATTTATGAAGAATAGGTTTGATGAGCAGCGAACAAGTCGTCATTTGCACAGCAGATACAATCCAGACGGCCGTACGAGCGGGAATTATTTGAACGCCCCGACCGTCACCGTTGAAAACTCATTATCCAGTAGTTTTAATTGTTTTAATAAACAATTTGGCGCCACCCGGGATTAGCACACCCCTATAAGTAAACAGGTAAGGTTACTGCCGTGTTATACTGGTGATTACCGCAACGCTACGAACATCGTTAGCCGCGACCATTGATGTAACGACCCCGGTGCGAGACGAACGCACTAACATTTAATACACATACAAAATTGGTGTACATTTTACAGAGACGACTAGAAAAGAACGATTAGTTACAGATTGGCTTCTATCGCGGGGCTTAAAAGAAGACGAGGACGTCATTACATAGTTACATATACACACTCAGACCATCCACGTCAGTTACATTCTCACCCATATGTAAGCTACAGATTCGTGCCACTATACCGCCCGGTGTGTCATACTAACCTAGTTATCAATTTTAAGTTAATTTATTTGTATGAAAATTACACCTTCAATAAAGATGGTTTGTTCCTTGAAACATTTTACTAAACTCTTATATATTAGGGAAAGTGGTGTTCCCCCCCATCCACTGTTGCTTCGCCATTGACGCACACACAACAAACTAAAACAACTGTGGTAATCCCAAGAACAACTGACACTACTCCTAATGGCCGCCTCTGATGAAGCTCACAACAAGTGAAGCTTGGTTAAGGCAAAGCCAAAATTTTGTTTTACTTTTATCTAAGTATTAGTGTTCTTAAACTTGAGGGTACCTGGACAATAGAAACTGTTAAAGTAGGGTGTTATGATAAGCATAGAAGCTGGCTAAAAAATGCTGTGACCATGAATCAGGAAAAGTTAATGTGTTTCTGGCACATTGTGGCAGCAGTGAGTTGTTAAAATCCACGATAATAATGTTGTGATCGAAAACTGACTGGTTATCCTATAAGTGTAGTTGGGAAAACACTGTTTTTGGGTATAATCCATATCCAATTAAATGTTTCAAACAAGTTACTAGTAAACAGTATTTTAACTGCTAGAACATTTTAATATTAGTAATAATGTTTTATCTAAGAGGACTTACATTCACAAAAGAATGTGAAGTATAGAGAAAAAAATGAAAAGGTTAAAGCTGCCCAGTGCCGTGGTGTGGGTACATAACAGGTGTTGCCGGTTGTGATAGGCCTAAAACTTAACCTAAAAATTAAATAGAATTTTTCTAGTTTCAAGTGTTCTTTTTAGAGCCAATATATTTTTTTTAGAGCATTTTCTATTATTCGCTGGGAGAAGAAAAGGGTCCCGGTTCAGCATGATCTAACTCCATTATACTTACATAGAATAAATCAGAACACAACTAATCGAATTAATAATAATAAAGAAACACATAACTAAACGAAAAAAACACAAATAGTTATGTAGTTCTGCTCGTCAGTTCCAAAAACGAACATAGCTGCTAACTGAGAATTTTTCCGGTTTATACAGTGGCAACATATTGTGAATGAATGTGCTCCCCCTCCATAGTTTGTACAGTGACAACTACTACGAGGTCAATGACCGTACGCAGTAAGACATTGCCGATGTCTTGCAACACAAGACGGTGCAAGTGCCCAGCAGTTCGAAACCAATGCTACGCTTTTCTTCAATTTTCCCTACTAATATTGTTCGGATTTCATATTATTCAATAACTAAAGTATTTATTCTGTGATATAATTAATATTATTTTCTCTTATTTCCAGTACTATTGCCGCCAGAAACAGAGACTTTAAGGTTATAGAATAATAAAGAGATGTCATTATATACCAAACAAAACTGAGTGAATACATCAACAGGAACCCATGTCCATTTTCCTTCAATTCTAGGGATCACATATTATGTATAGACATTTCTTAAAATTATATTTGTTTAATTAGAAGTTGGGTAAGTCTATGGCAGCCTGAGTAATTGACCAGAGCCAATGAAGCACAGGTTCCCGGTATTATAACATAGGTACGTTATAAAATGCGCCACTCTGCTTTTATATAAAATATTTACGTACATCGTGACACAGATAAAATGTGCCACTCTGTAGATCTATTCACTCAGTTAATTTAACATATTCCAGTAACTTACAAAAATAATAAATAAAAGTAAAAAAAAAAATTAGAATATAATATAATATAGGTAAGGATAATTGTGAATTTTAAATGTGTAAGCCCATGTACGTGCTTGTCTGAAAATTTCAGTCACCAACGTGTCGATTTGACAACAATCCCAGATCGGTAGATATCTTGTTCTCTCCTGCATAAAACGGTACCTTGTCCCCCTATTGTCACGGCGAGTTAAACTATTGTCCGTCTCTTCCCCTATTGTTATTCAAAGCGTGCGACTTCCCGTGCATAGTAACAACATATTTCCACCATATGTTTTAAATTAAATGACGTCTGTGTGAGATTTCTCTTTCTCTGAGACGAGATTCAATTCTCGTATAAACTATGTAAATATTCCACAGCTAATTAAAATTGTTTATTTTAGTAAACAAAAGAGAGTAGTATTTAGTATATAGAATTTAGTATTAGTAGAGTAAGTACTTATAGTACTTAACATCAAGGAAACATGGCTTTATTTAACCCTGATTTGTTATTAAAAGACGAACTGTGCTACGAAGCACTTTTACGCGGTTTACCTCACGCGAACGTAACAGTCGCAGAATTACGCAAAACATTACGCGAAAGTAGATCAGATACACCCGCGCAGTTAAGTAGATTATGAGAGCGAAAGAGAAACGTGTTATGCGAAGTACCGGGAATTGACGTTATTATCTCAAACACTACATGGCGAAAAATCACTTGCAGTAATATTGCGTACCACGCAGAGAATAGAGCATTTAACCCGTCGGATGAAGAATTTATTAAACTGGCCCAACGTTACTGTAATCCCACCCGATGTGCAAAAATTTGCTGATGAGGCATTACAGCAATTACCCACCATAATAAGACAATTGCGAAGAATGTCCAACTCATTTAGGATGGAGGAAATCGAGCAATCTTTACAGAAATTATATATCTCCCCAGTTCAATCTCCTACTTTAGAACACCCGCCCACCACCGCGAATCACGAATCATCCACCTTATCGAGAGTACAACTGAGTCATGAACAGCTACCAGATAGAGACGTAAATACCCTAACGATATCAGAAGCCCCACCTCCTAGTGGTCTCCATAATCGCACCGATAAGTATGCTTTTACGATGACTAATCCAGCATCTGGTCCTCCTAGAACTATACCTCACGTAAATCTTAGTGCGGACCTCTACGGAAAGATCACGCATCCAGTAGAACGGATGGCTTGAGTATTACCAAACTATTAAACTTCATCAAATACCTCCTACAGATAAAAGATTTACAGCAACTAAACGATTGGCAAATCTTACAAGTCCTTCTACCCAAATGTAAACCACCGTTAAAAGATCGTGTACTGGAGTCGTTAAGCTCGCAACTTCCAGTAGAAGAACTTCATACTACCTTAATAAAACACTTTATTCCCACTGGAATTTATGAGGAGCTCAAACGCAACACCGTACTTCGAGTACAAGGAGCCCATGAGAGACTGGCTCACTATATTGCTGATATTAGAGAATCTTCCCGACTACTCCAAGTCAACTGGAGCGAAAAACAGTTGGTCGATACAATCTTAGTAGGATTATCTCCGGAAGAGAGATCTCGTTTAGCATTAATAAATAGGCCCAACACTTTCGCTGATCTAGAACAGAGCAGTATTCACTCGTCAAACGTATGGTACTCAGATCAGAACAGACATGCGTTACTCTCCACTGTACAACGTAGGAATGAAACGCAAGCCCTGGGAACAGATGCAAGAACCCAGCGTGAAAGACGACCATTTCGAAGACCTACAAACTTTCACAACCATAGTAAATCGAATGACCCACGACCTCAACAGGATACAAGTGACACAGCTCGTAGAGAAAGAAAATGTTATAACTGCGGGAAATTTGGACACCTCAGTAGAAACTGTAAACAGAAACAGCACTATCAGAAACCCCCTTATTCAAAAAACATGTGAGGCAGGGAGATCCGAAATCCTGTGTCTTCCGCAGCATCATGAAAACAGGTAAATCCCGAAAAGTCAACGAATTAAACAATAAAAATAACCAAAGAAAATTAGACCCCTATGTTAAGAAGTTTATTGATAAATGTAATACTATTACTAAATGTGAAATCAGTACAAGTATACCATATACACAACCTACCTATACCATATATACAAGTAGACCTCGGTGTTACATCCACACTCGGATTAATTGATTCCGGATCAACTCGAAGCTTAATCAGTCAACAGCTAGCCGATAATTTATTTGAACATAACCTAGGTAAACGCAGTAAAACTGTGAATATTAAATGCGCTACAGCTAACAAACACAATTTAATGATAAAACTCAGCATCACGATTAAACTAAAAATCAAAAATCTAACGTGGTATTTTCCAATGTTGGTATGCGACGAATTAGGATCCGACTTAATATTGGGAGCTGACTTTATCAGTAAAACAGGTATAATTCTTGACAATTCACGATAAGAAGTATTATTTTGGATTCGATCGTACACAAAAATATAGTTTTGATTGTGAAACAAATAACAGTAAAAATAACGGAACAGCTGCTACACATCTAGAACACCACGAGTCTGAATTAACCCATCTAGAAAGTAAAGATAGACTGAAAATACAGAAACTAATAAACGAATTTGCAACCGTCCTCACTCCGAAGTTAGGATTAACTAACCTGATTGAGTATAAGATCAATTTGAGCGACAATAAAGTGATACGTCTACACTCATACAAATTATCGCCGCCAAAAATGGAAATAATGAGGAATCAAATCAATAAATTATTAGAACAAGAAGTCATCGAACCCTCTACTTCCCCTTATTCATCACCTGCGTTTTTAGTACCTAAAGGCCATGATAAACATAGACTAGTTGTGGACTACAGGCAATTAAATAAAAACATATAATTCGAGTCTATACCACTTCCCGACATCCACAGTGTTTTTCATTATTTTACGAAAGCGAAAGTTTTCACTTTTATTGATCTAAATCAGGCATTTCATCAAATACCCCTATCGGAAGAATCCAAACGTCTAACCGCATTTGCCGTCCCATTCAACCTGTACCAGTTTAAGAGAGTACCCTTTGGAATATCCCAAGGAAGTTCTGTATGTAGCCGATTATTAGAGAAATTATTCCACGATATAAAATTTAAAATGTGTATCACTACCTAGATGACATTGTTATCTACAGCGAATCAATGGACCATCATATTAAACATCTGCGTGAAGTACTATCCCGATTAAAGAAAGCCGGATTAACAGTAAATCCCAGTAAAGTAAATTTTGCCGTTACACAATTTTCATTTTTAGGTCACATAGTAAAAGCCAACGGAAAGGTAAGCATAGACCCCGAATGAACCCGTGCGATCAGAGAATTTTTACCACCGCGGGATGCGAAAGGAATAGCCCGATTTTTGGGAATGATAAATTACTTCCACAAGTATATCCCTCATCTAGCCGATATAGCAGCACCGCTGAATGCCTTAAGAAAAAAGGGAGCGAAATTTGAATGGAGTCTGCAACACCAAGCTGCATTCGAAAAACTAAAGAAAGCATAATTTCACCCCCAGTATTACAATTAGCCGATTTTACTAAACCGTTCGTAGTGCAGACAGACAGTTCAAGTGTAGCCCTAGGTGCAGTAATACGTATATCAGGAAGTAGATAACTCTAGATTACCGATTAGTTACGCTTCACGAACTCTGACTGACCAAGAAAAGAAATACTCCGCATACGAATTAGAATGTTTGGCTATAGTTTTCGCATTTGAGAAATTCAAACCCTTTTTAGAACATAAAGAGTTCCTGTTGGAAACGGATAATCAAGCATTATCTTGGTTATTAAATCACCCTAAACAGCTAGGTCGTATTGGAAGATGGGTATTAAGGTTAAATTGTTACAAATTTAAAGTACAACATATTCGAGGTACCCAAAATGTAGTTGCTGATACACTGTCCCGTATGTTCCAGCCGCCTATTAAAACATCCGAAAGTAAGGAGAGTAGAGAAACTCCAATTATTAATACGTTAATTACCGAATTGCCCCTGACATTTACGAATATAGGTCATTACCAACAACAAGACCCGCATTTAAGGCCAATTATAGAACAGCTAGATAAATAAGTCAGAAAAATATATATTGAGTAAGAGAGTATTATGTTATAGAATAGCAAATAGAAAATATTTAAGAATAATTGCCCCTGATATTATTAAACCTATGCTGATGGAATACTACCATTCTTCCACCATTGGAGCTCATATGGGAATAAATAAAACGATACATCGCATTCGAAAAGAATATCATTGGGAAAATATGAACAGCGAGATAGCTGGTTTCGTAAAAAATTGTAAGTTTTGTGCACTAAGCAAGCCAGCAAGAAACAGCCAAATAAGTCAATTAATCTCGGAAACTCCTACTACCCCGTTCTCTAAAATTTATTTAGACTTTTCAGGCCCCTACCCTCGTTCTAAATCAGGAAATACCATGCTACTCATTTGTGTAGACTCATTCACCAAATTTGTCTGGATGTATCCCATGCGGCGAGCGTTAGCATCGACCACCGTGAAGATATTGCGGGATAGATTATTTAAAGATTTCGGTACACCAGTACGTCTAGTGTCAGATAACGGACCACAATTTAAGTCCAAGAAATTCAAGAACATGTGTTTCAAACTAGGTATAGACCACATTACCACTACTGAGTATCGTCCGCAAGGTAATATAGCTGAAAGGTATTTGCGGAACCTAAAATCTGCTTTAATAGCCTACCATGCGAAACACCACACGTCTTGGGACCAGAACCTATCCTGGATACAATTCGCCTTCAATTCAGCCTATCATGAAGGACATAAATCGACACCCTTTGAATTATTGTATAAATACAAACCTAACCACCCATTATCCACTAAGTGGAAAATACATGAATTACTACCCCAGGAAATTAGGGATAAGAATATAAAGAAAATCTGGAATGAAGCTCGCGCTAATTTAAGAGCGAACTTACGAAAATCTCGAAAATATCACGAGCGGAATAATAATAAAGTAGTAAAGTACCAAGTCGGTGACTTAGTAATGTATAGAACACACCCGACGAGTAGTGCAATTGATAAGACCACCTCCAAACTATCATACCGATGGTGTGGTCCTTACCAAATTTACAAATACTTAACTCCAGTAACAGTAGCCCTGTACGAACCTACTACGCAAAAATACGTACGTAGAACACATATTTCCCAGATAAAGTATTATCACGGAAAAAGAAATGCTAGAGAGCAAGCAAACAAAAAGGTATTAAAAGGTATACCTGCTACAGAGTAATTGAGTCACCACTTAATTACCTTATCGTATAAATAGGAATGAGGCCTGATCAACCTTAGATCCTGTTAAATAAAAAAAAAAAAGGTGAGAAGTCAGCTGACACCGAATATAAGTATAATTAAGTAATGATTACTTAACGAGTAATTCTATAATAAGAGTAACTCACAACTAAAGAAAAAACCGGTAGTAGTCTCAAGTAGTAGTAATAAGAAGAATTTTGTGTGTCTTAAATATATTTCATGAAGTTTGAATTTTATGTATTCTAAGCATTAGTTTGTAAGGCGTTGTATATCTTGATAATAGTAAGAAGTAAGTTGACAGTGACTCATGCACCTCTTAAAGAAATTGAAAAGAGAAAAGGCTGAGAGAAATTTCACACAGAAATGCCAAGCATACTCCCAATTCATTGCTGACGAAACAAACCATAGAATTCATTTTTTTTACCACCCTGTGTCTTCTTTAAGCGGCGGAGTATGTGACGATTTCATTAATAATAAAAATATAATAAATAAAAAAAATAAGAAGAGGAGAAAATTTAGATTTAAATAAAATCGCACATTTTTAAACCAACTTTACATCCCTAAAATAACGCAGAAATAAGACTTAATAAAGAGATTAAAAGCAAGTACAAAAAATAAACAATGCGAAGTAAAAAAGCAAGGATGCGAGTATAAAAGTAAGGAAACACCCTAAATAATTAACCATGCATTGACAGGCGGTAACCGGCATCAACACGCATTTTAACCCATAAACAATAAATAATATGAGTAATAAACAATAATAATAAAACATTTTAACCCATAAATAATATGAGTAAAGTGCTACTCAATAAAAATAAACAAGGAAAAAACAAGTTGTATACAATAATCATTTTTGAAGTAAAGGATATCTTTGGATAATAAATGTGTCAAAGATTAAAACGGTAAATATTGATTAAAAGGCGGAACTATTTTTCTGGTAAAGCGTAAACTCCGCGAAGTTACTTTACCTCTCCCAATAAACGTACAGTACTAGTGATGGAGCGCTCACGCAGTAAACTGGTCGCATCCGAACGATGCCACAAAGCAAAACAATATTTTTTTTTTTTTAAGTTCAACTAAGAACAGTGTGCAACGTAATGTAGCGGTAAATAGTGAGTCCTATATAAACATGTAATATAAAAGAAAAAAGAATGAATAAGTGTGCGCGATGACATCTCTACATACTAATTTGTAAGGGAACAATGTATTTAAAATAAAATAGGTACTAGGTATCTAAGGTGAAAACCCCTTATCAATAATTATGTAAAGTGCACATTTGTGGAACAAACATTAACATGAGTTATACTACTAACGAAGTTTTCTACCCGACATCCGAGAAGAGAGTACCAGCCTCTGAATCACCGAACTCACTTCAGGAACCTCAACGTCAACGGAAACTACAATAACGACAGACCCTCAGTAGACACCCCAAGGACCGAGGAGCCTAATCTGAATCAACATCAGGATACCATAAGGTGACACGGAAGCCAGTCTTCCGTGATTAAGTAATATTCAAATAAAAAATGTACCAAAGACAATTTAAATAACACTTCAAGACTTTTAAGAGTAGTCACTAATTGTAACCAGTAGTATGTAATATGCTTAAAATATGTGTAGTAGAAAGTAACGCTTAAAGTATAGAGCGTCTCTGTTTCTAAAGTTTAAATAAAGTCCATTCTTCAAATGGCAAAAGCTAAATAAAGTCCATTCTTCAAATGGACTAAGTTGAAAGATAGTATATGAGTAAATGAGCATTATTTACAAACAAGTTTTAAATCCCGGATCCGTGGAGAATTCAAACACATAAATTTCCTTATTTAAAGGGCCCTTCTGAAATATATGTTGTAAACTGTAATCTGTAAATTAAGAATCAGCTATATTGAAAACCTTATGTAGAGATTTTAAGGTTATAGAATAATAAAGAGATGTCATTATATACCAAACAAAACTGAGTGAATACATCAACAGGAACCCATGTCCATTTTCCTACAATTCTAGGGATCACATATTATGTATAGACATTTCTTAAAAATATATTTGTTTAATTAGAAGTTGGTTAAGTCTATGGCAGCCTGAGTAATTGACCAGAGCCAATGAAGCACAGGTTCCCGGTATTACGTAGGTACGTTATACGTTTTATGTTTTAACAAGGGTATTTTCTATGGCAAACGATAACAGCCGTAAAATTCAAACAGAATCAAATAATGTTTTGCATACAAAGCTTAATTGTACAGTTCTCAAGAACTGTTGGTTTGGTGAAGATCGGTTAAGGGAAAGGGGTAATTTACCAGCAACATTTGTCAAGGGTAATTTCTCTATGGCAAACGATAACAGCCGCAAATTCAAACAAAATTAACTACTTTTTGCATACAGCAAAAGTTGTATACAGTTGTTTTTATCACGTGTTTTTATCAAGGGTAATTTTTACTTCCAGTTTCCTTAAGGAAATGGAAGTATGGCGAAGGAAAAAAAATCGTGGTCGAGATTATTGCAGATTACGATTGTACTACACTCAAAACATGAAAAAAAAGTCGTTTTCCGAAAAGTGACTGTGTGTGTGTGTGTGTGTGTGTGTGTGTGTGTGTGTGTGTGTGTGTGTGTGTGTGTGTGTGTGTGTTTTATTTATGGTAAACGATAACAGCCGCAAATTCAAACAAAATCAAATAATTTTTTGCATACAGTCCTGATTTGTAGAGTACTCAAGACCTGTTGTTTTTGGTGAATATCGGTTAAGGGAATGGGGTAGTTTACCTGCAACGATTTTTTTAATCAATGGTAATTTTTTTTACAGTATTCTGGGGCTGTTATCGTTTGCCATATAAAATACCCTTATTAAAACATAAAACGTTGCTGGTAAACTACCCCTTTCCATTAACCCATCTTCACCAAAAACAATAGGTCTTGAGTACTCTACAGTTCAGGGCTGTATGTAAAACATTATTTGATTCTGTTTGAATTTGCGGCTCTTATCGTTTGCCATACAAAAAAACCCTTTTTAAAATATAAAACGTTGCTGGTAAACTACCCCTTTCCCTTAACCGATCTTCAAAAATATCAACAGACATTGAGCTATGTATAATTTAAAAAGGTATGCAAAACCGTAGTTGATTCTGTTTGAATTTACGGCAGTTATCGTACGTCACAGAAAAAATTACCCTTGTTAAACATAAAACGTTGCTGGTAAACTACCCTATTCCCTTAACCGATCTTCACCAAACCCAACAGGTTTTTTTAATAAAGGGTAATTTTTTCTATGGCAAATCATAAGAGCCGCAAATTCAAACAGAATAAACTACTCTTTTGCATACAGCCCTGAATTGTAGAGTTCTCAAGACCTATTTTTGTTGGTGAAGATGGTTGAAGGGAAAGGGATAGTTTACCAGCAACGTTTTATGTTTTAACAAGGGTATTTCCTATGGCAAACGATAACAGCCGCAAATTCAAACAGAATCAAATAATTTTTTGCATAGAGCCCTGATTTTTTAGAGTACTCAAGACCTGTTGTTTTTCGTGAATATCGGTTAAGGTAAAGGGGTAGTTTATCTGCAACGGTTTTTTTTAAATTAAGGGTAATTTTTCCTTCAATGTTTCTTAAGGAAATTGAAGTATGGTGATGGCAAAAAAAATCGTGTTCGAGATTATTGCAAATTCTGATTGTACTACACTCAAAACATGAAAAAATGTCATTTTACTTCCATGTTCCTTAAGGAAATGGAAGTATGGTGATGGGAAAATATCGGTATGGAGAACCATACATGACTTCCATGTTGTAAGATTTATATTTAAAATCATATTCGAAATGAAATATTTCCATAGAAACTACTTCTTTCTACTTATTGCTTCAGCCTTAACCACAGTACTGTGGTCACTAACGTATACCACCTCACGTTTTCGCACTTGATTTTCACTGATGATGGCAGTCGATGGCACTGCCGAAAAGTCTGGTTTTTCAGAAAACATTGGACTAAACCTATAACGGCTGTATACTATCTTTTATAACTTCTGTATACTATCGCCATTATAACCTCGGGAGCCCGGATAATTGACGTCGGTCAATTAAACAGGTTGCCATAATATTCACAAAATACATATATTTATTTAAAATATAACGTAACAAAACACTTAATTGGAACCTGTGAATTAAGGAATATTAGATTCCTGTTGCCAAATTAATTCACGCATATTTACGTCCATGACTTCTCTTTATTTACATATCTGGTAATTAGCATAAAAGAAATTGAGTTACTGTTTTGTTATTAAAAATACTTAACCTACTTTTCGTTTAATCTATTTCGTTCAACTGATTAGTTAACTATTAAAAAAATAATAACTGCATAATTTATTCATTAATTAACTTGGTTAATTATTTATAAAACTTTGGTAATTCATACCCTCGGATCCGAGATATATGCTTTCTTTATATCAAAGTTAAACAATTTACTTTTGCTGCCATTTGAAGAATGGAGTTATTAGTATTAGCATGTTATAGTCATTAAAGCTAAATACATCATATTGTTTATTACAAAGTTACATTGGTAATTTAATTCGACCAGTCTTTTGTATTATGATATTAATATTATTTTGGCGTCAATTGTCTTTCATATTTTTATTAAGTGATTTCTGAACTATATAAGTTTGACTTCTGGGTCACCTGTATGTAGCATCCTCGGCGAATCGGGTTTGTCTGTAGTAAACGGTGGCTATGCGGCTTCTGGTCTATCTTGCAGTCTGAAGAAGGTGTAATAATGGAAAGTGTTGTTGTCTCTCTCTTTTTGCAGGGTTTATCAGGTTCTGGTGCTGGCGGTGGTGGGAAACTTTCACTTGAACTCACTTACTTCGGTTTTCCCGCACGTTTACCTTATAGTTAAACTGTTACATATACTGTGATCTCTATCACGTTGACGTGATATTAAATCAACTGCAGAGATGTCATAAACACACACTTAAAACGTATCAAAGATGTTAAACATATTGAAATTACTGATAATTATTGCTATCTGCTTTACCAAGCATTAGCTTAAAGAAACTAAGAGAGTGAACGACATATTCTTTCATTCTCTATAATATTGTAGTTATTGACTACAATTTCAACTGTATTGTTCTCGCTGCGGAGTCAGATTTACAACTAATTTTGGGGGCGCGCACCGCTGGCTTAGCGAAGTGCGTGTCCGCGCGTGTTGTTATTTACCGGCGCGATAAATAGTTCTTAATTTATTAATTATCATTTTTACTTATTTTAAATTGCTTGTTTATTACGTCTCTCTATAATTTAATACTTGCTGAAGAAACAGGAGGTGGTTTACATGTTTATTTGTTTAACATTATTTAGTTTTCTATTTATTTCATAGGGAGAGAAATTATGGAAATTATGTTTAACCCTATTAAATCGTCACAAAGCTAAACAGCCCTGGAAGGAATTTTAACAAAGAACTACTTCTTTGTTGCTGATAACGTTGTACAAATATACAAAATTCTCCCCTCTCCCTTCAACTATAATTTTCATTTATAGAAAATTACCCCCACCCCTTTCACCTAACCTCTTTGTTTATAGATATTTCATCTACTTTTCTACAGTGGATTATTATGAGTTTCTTATCAGGATACTTTATTTATCAAAATTAAGTACTTTACTCTTGTTAAAACATAAAACGTTGCAGGTAAAGTACCCCTATCTCTTAACCGATCTTCACCAAAATCAATAGACCTTCAGTCCTCTACAATGTAGGGATGTATGCAAAAAAATATTTGATTCTGTTTGAATGTGCGGCAGTTATCGTTCGTCATGGAAACATTTCTCTTGTTACAACATAAAATGTTGCAGGTAACCTACCCCTTTTCCTTAACCGATCTTCACCAAAATCAGTAGGCCTTGAGATCTCTACAATTCAGGAACGTATGCAAAACATTATTTGATTCTCTTTGAATTTACGGCAGTTATCTTTCGTCAAAAAAATTACCCTTCTTAAAAAATAAAATGTTGCTAGTAAACTACCCTTTCCCTTAACCGATCTTCAACAAAATCAACAGGACTCGAGATCTCTTTAATTCAAAAAGGTATGCAAAAATGTAGTTGATTCTGAATTTACGGCATTTACAAAATCAGTAGGCCTTGAGTTCTCTACAATTCAGGAACGTATGCAAAACATTATTTGATTCTCTTTGAATTTACGGCAGTTATCTTTCGCCATATAAAAAATTACCCTTGTTAAAACATAAAATGTTGCTGGTAAACTACCCCTTTCCCTTAACCGATCTTCACCAAAACCAACAGGTCTTGACAACTCTACTATTCCGGGCTGTATGCAAAACATTATTTGATTCTGTTTGAATTTGCGGCTGTTATCGGTTGCCATAGAAAAAAATTACCCCTGATAAAAAAACGTTGCTGGTAAACTACTCCTTTCCCTTAACGGATCTTCACCAAAAACAATAGATCTTGAGTACTCTACAGTTCAGGGCTGTATGCAAAAAATTATTTGATTCTGTTTGAATTTGTGGCTGTTATCGTTTGCCATAGAAAAAATCTACAGACACACAGACAGACAGACAGACAGACAGACAGACACACACACACACACACACACACACACACACACACACACACACACACACACACTTTTCGAAAAACTACTTTTTTTCATGTTTTGAGTGTAGTACAATCAGAATCTGCAATAATCTCGAACACGATTTTTTTTGCCATCACCATACTTCCATTTCATTAAGGAACATGGAAGTAAAAAAATCGTGTTCGAGATTATTGAAGATTCTGATTGTACTACACTCAAAATATGAAAAAAAGTCGTTTTTCGAAAAGTGCGTGTGTGTGTGTGTGTGTGTGTGTGTGTGTGTGTGTCTGTCTGTCTGTCTGTCTGTCTGTCTGTCTGTCTGTCTGTCTGTCTGTCTGTCTGTCTGTCTGTCTGTCTGTGTGTAGATTTTTTTCTATGGCAAACGATAACAGCCGCAAATTCAAACAGAATCAAATAATTTTTTGCATACAGTCCTGATTTGTACAATACTCACGACCTATTGTTTTTGGTGAAGATCGGTTGAGGGAAAGGGGTAGTTTACCGGCAACGGTTTTTTTTATCAAGGGTAATTTTGTTTGTTTGGCAAACGATAACAGCCGCAAATTCAAACAGAATCAAATAATGTTTTGCATACAGCCCTAAATTGTAGAGATCTCAAGATCTGTTGATTTTGGTAAAGATCGGTAAGGGAAAGGGGTAGTTTACCTGCACCGTTTTATGTTTTAGCAAGGGTATTTTCTATGGCAAACGATAACAGTCGCAAATTCAAACATAATCAAATAATGTTACTTCCATGTTCCTTAAGGAAATGGAAGTATGGTGATGGCAAAATATCGGTATGGAGAACCATACATGACTTCCATGTTCTAAGATTTATTTTTAAAATCATATTCGAAATGAAATATTTCCATAGAAACTACGTGTTTCTACTTATTGCTTCAGCATTAACCACAGTACTGTGGTCACTAACGTATACCACCTCACGTTTTCGCACTCGATTTTCACTGATGATGGCAGTCGATGGCACTGCAGAAAAGTCTGGTTTTACAGAAAACATTGGATACGGCTAAACAGCCCGGGAAGCAATTTTAACAAAAAACTACTTCTTTGTTGCCGATAACGTAGTACACTTAAAAAATTCTCCCCTCCACCTTCAACTATAATTTTTAATAATAGAAAATTACCCCCATCCCGTTCACCTAACCTCTTCATTTTAGATATTTCATCTACGTTTCTACAGTGGATTATTATGATATTATTTTCAGGATACTTTATTTATAAAAATTAAGTACTTTACTCTCGTTGAATCATAAAATGTTTCCGGTAAACTACCCCTTTCTCTTAACCGATCTTCTCCAAAATCAATAGACCTTCAGTCCTCTACCATTCAGGGATGAATGCAAAAAAATATTTGATTCTAACATTCATGTTTCGCATGCTATCCAAGTCACTTTTATATAATAATAAGTGATTACCTGTATGCGGTCCGCCGTGTGACTTCTCAAACTTGGTTACGTTACGCGTTTCAAGGCATATGCCTCATCATCAGACGTTTAAAAACCAAAAACACACATATCACACAAAACTGCGTTTGTCAAAAAATAAAATTTCAGAAACAAGCATATTATGTGCACGTGATGTAGGGTGCGCACCCGTTCAAGTGTTGTCTGCTACTGATTGGAATTCGTTGAGCAGTCTCAAAGCAGTATCATACAGGCGGTTAGATACAAAGTTCAATTGTTCATTCAGAACACAATCACGACTGCTATCATTATTATATGCATTATAAATTTCCAGCTCCTCCAAGGCATTCATAAAGCGGCCCTTGTTGCATATAAAAAATATGCTATGCCAAAATATGCTATTGTAAAGATCAACAGCTCTTCCAAGGCCGCAAACATTACCAAACATTTTGCTGAACGGATGTATATTAGAGAAGAAATTAAGGCATTATATATTAAAAAATCAATTCCTAACACTCGTTTATTCAAATTACATTTACATATCCTCAACAGCATTCATCCAAGCATTATCAACAATGTTTTTGATTATATATTTAAATACACAGCTAGTGTTTCACGCCGTATACGCTTCAATCAATTATGTAAACTTCGTATTTTAGAAAATAAACACCGTCTAGAGACCGACATTAATTGCAAACCTACATTTCATCCTAGAACAATGAATTTAACTAATATAAACTTCAGTGATAATGAAATGGTGCTCCTTAATAAAGGACTTAATTATAATCTCCCACCAACCGGAAATAACAAACATATTTATGAGCTTGTTGAGGCGGAGGCGGCTATTAAGACTATTCCGAATCCTATTGTACAGAACGAAGCACGCATATTGATAAACAATAAATTCACTAAAACTATCAGATCTAACGATAACCTACCACATAATCTATTTATGCATCCATGATTCTCCCGTGAATACAAAACTTTGAGGCACATCAAAACAAAAATAACTATTAATAATGCTAGTATTATTAAAGCAGATAAAGGGAATACATTAGTAATCATGGATACTGATTCTTATAATGCCAAAGTTCACGAATTTATCTCTAACCATAATATTAGACAATTAAAATCTGATCCTACTGATAAATACACCAAAAACCTTAACCAATGTATTAACAAATGTACGAGTTTGCTCAGTGATAATACACGTCGTTATTTGAAGTCAATTAATGCGAAGGCTCCGATATTTACGGGACTCCCCAAAATCCACAAACCACACATACCCATAAGACCGCTGGTTAACTTCACTACAGCCCCCGGTTTCAACACATCAAAAATTCTTGTAAAACTAATTAAAGACAATTTACAGTTAAAGAATAATCACAGCTTAACAAATAATACTGATTTCATTAATAAGATAAATACTGTTAAATTAAAACATAATTACAAATTGGTTTCATTTATTATTTATTCAATTTACAAATTAACGCTTTCATGAGTGCACAGGCAATAGATGAGTTGATTGACTTGCTTAAAGTCATTTTAAATCAAAATTATTTCACATTCAATGGTTTATTCTATAGCCAAGATGATGGTCTAGCTATGGGCTCACCCCTCTCAGGCCTGTTGGCTGACATATACTTAAATTTCTACGAAAATACTTATTTATTAAATAATAACATATACGCTAATAAGATAAAATTTTATTCACGTTACGTAGATGACACGTTCCTTATTTTTGACGGAACTTTGAGACAAGTTGACTCCTTCAAAAATCTTTTAAATGAAATCAACAATAATATTCAATTTACTTTAGAGACCGAGCATGATAACTCAATTAACTTTCTAGACCTGACCCTCACTAGACGAATGGACACATTGAAATTCAATATTTATAGGAAGCCTACTGCCACTAACCATACAATACATGCAGATTCCCACCATCCATATTCTCAAAAAATGGCAGCATATAATAGTTTAATCCATAGATTGTTGACAGTCCCCCTTGACATTAATGATTTCCAGACTGAGCTTAATACAATTAGATTTATTGCAGTTTCCAATGGTTACAGTAGTCACATCATTGACAAATTGCTAAAGAAGCATAATAACATCCAACTTAAGCCCCGTCCACTTAATAAAACACCGAAAAAATTTATATCTGCGAAATACACATACATCATGCCAAAAATATTATCTTCAGTGATGAACAATATTGGTTATACTATGTCTTTTAGAACCAATAATAAATTAATTAATATACTTAGACCTAAACTGCCCTTACCTATTGAAGAAAAAACAGGCATTTATAAACTGGTTTGCAATGATTGTAACAGCTTCTATATAGGTCAGACGGGAAGAGGTTTTTACAAACGCTTCCGTGAACACTTACCAAAAAAGAAACATATTTACAATGATATTAAATCCAATTACACTCGTCATCTGACCCAACACAATCAAAATTATACAGATATTAAGTCCAATCTAATGCCTTTACATATATGCAACAAGGGCCGCTTTATGAATGCCTTGGAGGAGCTGGAAATTTATAATGCATATAATAATGATAGCAGTCGTGATTGTGTTCTGAATGAACAATTGAACTTTGTATCTAACCGCCTGTATGATACTGCTTTGAGACTGCTCAACGAATTCCAATCAGTAGCAGACAACACTTGAACGGGTGCGCACCCTACATCACGTGCACATAATATGCTTGTTTCTGAAATTTTATTTTTTGACAAACGCAGTTTTGTGTGATATGTGTGTTTTTGGTTTTTAAACGTCTGATGATGAGGCATATGCCTTGAAACGCGTAACGTAACCAAGTTTGAGAAGTCACACGGCGGACCGCATACAGGTAATCACTTATTATTATATTTGATTCTGTTTGAATGTGCGGCAGTTATCGTTCGTCATGGAAACATTTCTCTTGTTACAACTTAAAATGTTGCAGGTAAACTACCCTTTTCCCTTAACCGATCTTCACCAAAATCAACAGACCTTGAGCTCTCTAAAACTCAGGAAAGTGTGCAAAACATTATTTGATTATCTTTGAATTTACGGCAGTTATCGTTCGTCATAAAAAAATTAACCTTTTTAAAACATAAAACGTTGCTGATAAACTATCCCTTTCCCTCAACCGACCTTCAACAAAATCAACAGACCTTGTGTTCTCTTTAGTTCAAAAAGGTATGCAAAAACGTAGTTGATTCTGTTTGAATTTACGGCAGTTATCGTTCGTCATATAAAATATTACCCTTGTTAAAACATAAAATGTTGCAGGTAAAATACCCCTTTCCCTTAACCAATCATCACCAACACCAACAAGTGTTGAGAACTCTACAATACAGGCCTGTATGCAAAACATCATTTGATTCTGTTTGAATTTGCAGCTGTTATCGTTTGCCATAGAAAAAAATTACCCTTGATAAAAAATCGTTGCTGGTAAACTACCCCTTTCCCTTAACCGATCTTCACCAAAAACAATAGGTCTTGAGTACTCTACAAATCAGGGCTGCATGCAAAAAATTAATTGATTCTGTTTGAATTTGCGGCTGTTATCGTTTGCCATAGAAAATACCCTTGTTAAAACATAAAACATTGCTGGTAAACTACCCCTTCCCCTAACCGATCTTCAACAAAATCAACAGACCTTGAGTTCTGTGTAATTCAAAAAGGTATGCAGAAGAGTAGTTGATTCTGATTTAATGTATCGGCTGTTATCGCTCGTCATAAAAAAATTACCCTTGTTAAAACATAAAATGTTGCAGGTAAACTACCCTATTCTCTTAACCGATCTTCACCAAAACCAACATGTCTTGAGAACTCTACAGGGCTCTATGCAAAACATTATTTGATTCTGTTTGAATTTGCGGCTATTATCGTTTAACATATAAAAATATCGGTATGGAGAACCATGCATGACTTCCATGTTCTAAGATTTATATTTAAAATCATATTCGAAATGAAATATTTCCATAGAAACTACGTCTTTCTACTTATTGCTTCAGCATTAACCACAGTACTGTGGTCACTAACGTATACCACCTCACGTTTTCGCACTCGATTTTCACCGATGATGGCAGTCGATGGCACTGCCGAAAAGTCTGGTTTTGCAGAAAACATTGGACTATGGCTAAAGAGCCCGGGAAGGAATTTTAACAAAAAACTACTTCTTTGTTGCCAATAACGTAGTACACATATAAAAAATTCTCCCCTCCACCTTCAACTATAATTTTTAATAATAGAAAATTACCCCCACCCCGTTCACCTAACCTCTTCATTTATAGATATTTCATCTATGTTTCTACAGTGGATTACTATGAGCTTCTTATCAGGATACTTTATTTATAAAAATTAAGCACTTTTCTCTGGTTAAATCATAAAATGTTTCCGGTAAACTACCCCATTCTCTTAACCGATGTTCTCCAAAATCAACAGACCTTCCGTCCTCTACAATTCAGGGAAGCATGTAAAAAAATATTTGACTCTGTTTAAATGTGCGGCAGTTATCGTTCGTCATGGAAACATTTCTCTTGTTACAACATAAACTGTTGCCGGTAAACTACCCCTTTCCCTTAACTGATATTCACCAAAATCAATAGACCTTGAGCTCTCTGCAACTCAGGATAGGGTGCAAAAAATTATTTGATTCTCATTGAATTTTCGGCAGTTATCGTTCGTCATAAAAAAAATTACCATTTTTAAAACATAAAACGTTGCTGATAAACTACCCCTTCCCTTAACCGATCTTCAACAAAATCAACAGACCTTGAGTTATCTTTAGTTCAAAAAGGTATGCAAAAACCTAGTTGATTCTGTTTGAATTTACGGCAGTTATCGTTCGTCATATAAAAAATTACCCTTGTTAAAACATAAAATGTTGCTGGTAAACTAACCCTTTCCCTTAACCGATCTTCACCAACACCAATAGGTGTTGAGAACTCTACAATACAGGGCCGTATGCAAAAAATCATTTGATTCTGTTTGAATTTGCGGCTGTTATCGTTTGCCATAGAAAACACCCTTGATAAAACATAAAACGTTGCTGGTAAACTACCCTATTCCATTAACCGATCTTCACCAATAACAATAGGTCTTGAGAACTCTACAATTAAGGGCTGTATGCAAAACATTAGTTGATTCTTTTTGAATTTACGGCAGTTACCATTCGTCACAGAAAACATACCCTTGTTAAAACATAAAACGTTGCTGGTAAACTACCCCTTTTCCTTAACCAATCTTCAACAAAATAAACAGACCTTGAGTTCTGTATAATTCAAAAAGGTATGCAGAAGAGTAGTTGATTCTGTTTTAATGTACGGCAGTTATCGTTCGTCAAATAAAAATTACCCTTGATAAAACATAAAATGTTGCTGGTAAACAACCCTATTCCCTTAACCGATCTTCACCAAAACCAACAGGTCTTGAGAACTCTACAATACAGGGCTGTATGCAAAACATCATTTGATTCCGTTTGAATTTGCGGCTGTTATCGTTTACTATAGAAAAAAATTACCCTTGATAAAAAGCCATTGCTGGTAAACTACCCCTTCCCCTTAACCAGTCTTCACCAAAAACGACAGGTCTTGGGTACTCAACAAAACAGGGCTGTATGCAAAAACGTATTTGATTCTGTTTGAATTTGCGGCTCTTATCGTTTGCCATAGAAAATACCCTTTTAAAACATAAAACGTTGCCGGTAAACTACCCCTTTCTCTTAACCGATCTTCACCAACACCAATAGGTATTGAGAACTCTACAATACAGGGCTGTATGCAAAACATCATTTGATTCTGTTTGAATTTGCGGCTGTTATCGTTTACAATAGAAAAAAATTACCCTTGATAAAAAACCGTTGCTGGTAAACTACCCCTTTCCCTTAACCGATCTACACCAAAAACGACAGGTCTTGAGAACTCTGCAATTTAGGGCTGTATGCAAAATATTATATGATTTTGTTTGAATTTGCGGCTGTTATCGTTTGCCATACAAAATACCCTTGATAAAGCAAAAAACGTGTCCGGTAAACTACCCCTTTCCCTTAAACGATCTTCACCAAAAACAATAGGTCTTTAGTACTCAAGAAATCAGGGCTGTATGCAAGAACTTATTTGATTATGTTTGAATTTGCGGCTGTTATCGTTTGCCATAGAAAATACCCTTCTAAAAACATAAAACGTTGCTGGTAAACTACCCCTTTCCCTTAACAGATGTTTACCAAAATCAACAGATCTTGAGAACTCTGCAATTCAGGGCTGTATGCAAAATATTACATGATTTTGTTTGAATTTGCGGCTGTTATCGTTTGCCATACAAAATACCTTTGATAAAGCAAAAAACGTGTCCGGTAAACTACCCCTTTCCCTCAACCGATCTTCACCAAAAACAATAGGTCGCGAGTACTCTACAAATCAGGGGTGTATGCAAAAAATTATTTGATTCTGTTTGAATTTGCGGCTGTTATCGTTTGCCATAGAAAAAAATCTACAGACAGACAGACAGACAGACACACAGACACACACGCAGACACTTTTCGAAAAATGACTATTTTTTATGTTTTGAGTGTAGTACAATCATATTCTGCAATAATCTCGAACACGATTTTTTTTGCCATCACCATACTTCCATTTCCTTAAGGAACATGGAAGTAAAATTACCCTTGATAAAAAACCGTTGCAGGTAAACTACCCCTTTCCCTTCACCGATCTTCACCTACAACAATACGTCTTGAGTACTCTACAGATTAGGGCTGTATGCAAAACATTATTTGATTCAGTTTGAATTTGCGGCTGTTATCTTTTGCCATAGAAAAAAAATCTACAGACACACAGACACATAGACACACACACAGACACTTTTCGAAAAACGACTTTTTTCATGTTTTGAGTGTAGTACAATCAGAATCTGCAATAATCTCGAACACGATTTTTTTTTGCCATCACCATACTTCCTTTTACTTACATATTCCTTAAGGAATTGAAGTATGGTGATGGCAAAAAAAATCGTGTTCGAGATTATTGCAGATTCTGATTCTACTACACTCAAAACATGAAAAAAAGTCGTTTTCCGAAAAGTGTCTCTGTGTGTGTGTGTGTGTGTGTGTGTGTGTGTGTGTGTGTGTGTGTGTGTGTGTGTGTGTGTGTGTGTGTGTGTGTGTGTGTGTGTGTGTGTAGATTTTTTTTCTATGGCAAACGATAACTGCCGCAAATTCAAACAGAATCAAATAATTGTTTGCATACAGCCCTGATTTGTAGAGTACTCGCGACATATTTTTTTTTGGTGAAGATCGGTTGAGGGAAAGGGGTAGTTTACCTGCAACGGTTTTTTTTATCAAGGGAAATTTTTTTTTTGGCAAACGATAACAGCCGCAAATTCAAACAGAATCAAATAATGTTTCGCATACAGACCTAAATTATAGAGTTCTCAAGACCTATTGTTTTTGGTGAAGATCGGTTAAGGGAAAGGGGTAGTTTACCTGTAACGTTTTATGTTTTAACAAGGGTATTTCCTATGGCAAACGATAACAGCCGCAAATTCAAACAGAATCAAAAGATTATTTGCATACAGCCCTAAATTGTAGAGTCCTCAAGACCTATTGTTTTTGGTGAAGATCGGTTAAGGGAAAGGGGTAGTTTACCGACAACGTTTTTTTTGACAAGGGTATTTTCTATGGCAAACGATAACAGCCGCAAATTCAAACAGAATCAAATAATTTTCTGCATACAGCCCTGATTTGTAGAGTACTCAAGACCTGTTGGTTTTGGTAAAGATCAGTTGAGGGGAAGGGGTAGTTTACCTGCAACGTTTTTTTATCAAGCGTATTTTCTATGGCAAACGATAACAGCCGCAAATTCAAACAGAATCAAATAAGTTTTTGCATACGTCCCTGAATTGTAGAGGTCTCAAGGCCTTTAGATTTTGGTGAAGATCGGTTATGGGGAAGGGGTAGTTTACCTGCAACCTTTTACGTTTTAACAAGAGTAAAGTACTTGAAAATTTATTTAAACTTTTTGAAACAATGGTAATAGTTGAAAATAAAATAATTTTGTTGCCAGGTAACAAAAATAAAGTCATTTTGATTATAAAATATAAATATTTACAACAAGAAAAGAATTTTCAGTTTTCAAAATTTAAATATATTTTTATAAAACAATGGGTTCTTCATTGAGGTGGGGACCATGTCACTCACTCCATCTCAAGCCTCTCCCATTTTGCAGAAAAAGAGGACCCTGTCAAGGCTGATACTTTGACGACAGTGACAGGGCTTTCCACCAAATTCAGCAGAGTGACAGGTAGGCCCAACTCTGATTGGCTCCTCAGATTTCCCCAGCGTTAGTAGGTTCTATGAAAATATTTTATTTCAAAAATGATTTTAAATATAAATCTTAGATATGTTTTATAAATCTCATGTTTTATGTTTTAACATGGGTAATTTTTTATATGACGAACCATAACTGCCGTAAATTCAAACAGAATCAAATAATTTTTTACATATGTGCCTGAGCTATAGAGAACTCAATGTCTGTTGATTTTGGTGAAGATCGGTTACGGGGAAAGGGCAGTTTACCTGAAACATTTTTTGTTGTAACATGAGTAAAGTACTTAATTTTGATAAAGTATCCTGATAAGATCTTAATAATCCACTGTAGAAACGTAGATGAAATATCTATAAATGAAGAGGCTAGTTGAACTGGCTGGGGGTAATTTTCTATAAATCAAAATTATAGTTGAAGGGGGAGGGGATAATTTTTTTTTATATGTGTACTACGTTATTGGCAACAAAGAAGTATTTTTTTGTTAAAATTCCTTCCCTGGCTGTTTGGCTGAAAATGATTTTAAATATAAATCTTAGAATATGGAAGTCATGTATGGTTCTCCATACCGATATTCCTTAAGGAACATGGAAGTAAAAAAATCGTGTTCGAGATTATTGCAGATTCTGATTGCACTACACTCAAATCATGAAAAAAAGTCGTTTTTCGAAAAGTGTCTGTGTGTCTATCTGTCTGTCTGTTTGTCTGTCTGTCTGTCTGTCTGTCTATCTGTATGTGTGTCTGAAGATTTTTTTCTATGGCCAACGATAACTGCCGCAAATTCAAACAGAATCAAATAATTTTTTGCATACTGCCCTGATTTGTAGAGTACTCACGACCTATTGTTTTAGGTGAAGATCGGTTGAGGGAAAGGGGTAGTTTACCGGCAACGGTTTTTTGTTATCAAGGGTAATTTTGTTTGTTTGGCAAACGATAACAGCCGCAAATTCAAACAGAATCATATAATGTTTCGCATACAGCCAAAATTGTAGAGATCTAAAGGTCTGTTGATTTTGATAAAGATCGGTTAAGGTAAAGGGGTAGTTTACCAGCAACGTTTTATGTTTTAGCAAGCGTATTTTCTATGGCAAACGATAACAGCCGCAAATTCAAACATAATCAAATCATGTTTTACATACTGCCCGAATTGTATAGTTCTCAATACCTTTTGTTTTTGGTGAAGATCGGTTAAGGGAAAGGGGTAGTTTACCAGCAACGTTTTATGTTTTAAAAGGGTATTTCCTATGGCAAACGATAACAGCCGCAAATTCAAACAGAATCAAACAAGTTTTTGCATACAGCCCTGATTTTGAGTACTAAAGACCTATTGTTTTTGGTGAAGATCGTTTAAGGGAAAGGGGTAGTTTGTCAGCAACGTTTTTTGTTTTATCAAGGGTATTTTGTATGGCAAACGATAACAGCCGCAAATTCAAACAGAATCATATAATATTTTGCATACAGCCCTGAAGTGTAGAGTTCTCAAGACCTGTCGTTTTTGGTGAAGATCGGTTAAGGGGAAGGGGTAGTTTACGAGCAACGGTTTTTTATCAAGAGAAATTTTTTCTATGGTAAACGATAACAGCCGCAAATTCAAACAGAATCAAATGATGTTTTGCATACAGTCCTGTATCGTAGAGTTCTCAATACCTATTGGTGTTGGTGAAGATCGGTTAAGGGAATGGGGTAGTTTACCTGCAACTTTTTATGTCTTAAAAGGGTATTTTCTATGGCAAACGATAAGAGACGCAAATTCAAACAGAATCAAATACGTTTTGCATACAGCCCTGTTTTGTTGAGTACTAAAGACTTGTTGTTTTTGGTGAAGATCGGTTAAGGAAAAGGGGTAGTTTACCTGCCACGTTTTTTGTTTTATCAAGGGTATTTTATATGGCAAACGATAACAGCCGCAAATTCAATCAGAATCACATAATATTTTGCATACAGCCCGAATTGTATAGTTCTCAATACCTTTTGTTTTTGGTGAAGATCGGTTAAGGGAAAGGGGTAGTTTACCAGCAACGTTTTATGTTTTAAAAGGGTATTTTCTATGGCAAACTCAAACAGAATCAAACAAGTTTTTGCATACAGCCCTGATTTTTGAGTACTAAAGACCTATTGTTTTTGCTGAAGATCGTTATGGGAAAGGGGTAGTTTACCAGCAACATTTTATGTTTTATCAAGGGTAATTTTTTTATGACGAACGATAACTACCGTACATTAAAACAGAATCAACTACTCTTCTGCATACCTTTTTGAATTATACAGAACTCAAGGTCTGTTGATTTTGTTGAAGATCGGTTAAGGGAAGGGGTAGTTTATCAGCATCGTTTTATGTTTTAAAAAGGGTAATTTTTTTATGACGAACGATAACTGCCGAAAATTCGAAGAGAATCAAATAATTTTTTGTACCCTTTCCTGAGTTGCAGAGAGCTCAAGGTCTATTGATTTTGGTGAAATCGGTTAAGGGAAAGGGGTAGTTTACCTGCAACATTTTATGTTGTAACAAGATAAATGTTTACATGACGAACGATAACTGCCGCAGATTCAAACAGAATCAAATATTTTTTTGCATGCGTTCCTGAATTGTAGAGGACGGAAGGTATATTGATTTTGGAGAAGATCGGTTAAGAGAAAGGGGTAGTTTACCAGAAACATTTTATGATTTAACAAGAGTAAAGTACTTAATTTTTATAAATAAAGTATCCTGATAAGAAGCTCATAGTAATCCACTGTAGAAACGTAGATGAAATATCTATAAATGAAGAGGTTTCGTGAATGGGGTGGGGGTAATTTTCTATTATTAAAAATTATAGTTGAAGGTGGAGGGGAGAATTTTTTATATGTGTACTACGTTATCGGCAACAAGGAAGTATTTTTTTGTTAAAATTGCTTCCCGAGCTCTTTAGCCGTAGTCCAATGTTTTCTGCAAAACCAGACTTTTCGGCAGTGCCATTGACTGCTATCATCGGTGAAAATCTAGTGCAAAAACGTGAGGTGGTATACGTTAGTGACCAGAGTACTGTGGTTAATGCTGAAGCAATAAGTAGAAAGACGTAGTTTCTATGGAGATACATTTCATTTCGATTATGATTTTAAATATAAATCTTAGAACATGGAAGTCATGTATGGTTCTCCATACCGATATTTACTTCCACTTAACACTTAAGGAAATGGAAATATGGTAATGGCAAAAAAAATCGTGTTCGAGATTATTGCAGATTCTGATTGTACTACACTCAAAACATGAAAAAAATTCGTTTTTCGAAAAGTGTCTGTGTGTGTGTCTGTGTGTATTTGTGTCTGTCTGTCTGTCTGTCTGTCTGTCTGTCTATCTGTGTGTCTGTAGATTTTTTTTCTATGGCAAACGATAATAGCCGCAAATTCAAACAGAATCAAATAATTTTTTGCATACAGTCCTGATTCGTAGAGTACTCACGACCTATTGTTTTTGGTGAAGATCGGTTGAGGAAAAGGGGTAGTTTACCGGCAACGGTTTTTTTTATCAAGGGTAATTTTGTTTGTTTGGCAAACGATAACAGCCGCAAATTCAAACAGAATCAAATAATGTTTCGCATACAGCCCTAAGTTGTAGAGTTCTCAAGATTTGTACATTTTGGTAAAGATCGGTTAAGGGAAAGGGGTAGTTTACCAGCAACGTTTTATGTTTTAACAAGGGTATTTTCTATGGCAAACGATAACAGCCGCAAATTCATACATAATCAAATAATATTTTGCATACTGTCCTGAATTGCAGGGTTCTCAAGACCTATCGTTTTTGGTGAAGATCGGTTAAGGGAAAGGTGTAGTTTACCAGCAACGTTTTATGTTTTAAAAGGGTGTTTTATATGGCAGACGATAACAGCCGCAAATTCAAACAGAATCAAATGATTATTTGCATACCGCCCTGAATTGTGGAGTTCTCAAGACCTGTTGTTTTTGGTGAAGATTGGTTAAGGGAAAGGTGTAGTTTACCAGCAACGTTCTATGTTTTAAAAGGGTATTTTATATGGCAAACGATAACAGCCGCAAATTCAAACAGAATCAAATACGTATTGGCATATATCCTTGATTTGTAGAGATCTCAAGACCTACTGTTTTTGGTGAAGATCGGTTAAGGGAAAGGGGCAGTTTACCGGCAACGTTTTATGTTTTTACAAGGGTATTTTCTATTGCAAACCATAACAGCCGCAAATTCAAACAGAATCAAATAATGTTTTGCATAAAGCTCTGAATTATAGATTTCTAAAGACCTGTTGCTTTTGGTGAAGATCGGTTAAGGGAAAGGGGTAGTTTACCGGCAACTTTTATGTTTTAACAAGGGTATTTTCTATGGCAAACGATAACAGCCGCAAATTCAAACAGAATCAAATTATTGTTCGCATGCTGCCCTGACTTGTAGAGTACTCAAGACCTATTGGTTTTGGTGAAGATCGGTTAAGGGAAAGGGGTAGTTTACCTACAACGTTTATTTTATCAAGGGTAATTTTTTTTTCTATGGCAAACGATAACACCCGCAAATTCAAACAGAATCATATAATGTTTTGCATACAGTCCTGAATATTAGGGTTCTCAATACCAGTTGGTTTTGGTGAAGATCGGTTAAGGGAATAGGGTGGTTTACCTGAAACATTTTATGTTTTAACAAGCGTAATTTTTTTCTATGATGAACGATAACTGCTGTAAAATTCAAACAGAATCAAATAATGTTCTGCATGCATCCCTGAATTGTAGAGGACGCAAAACCTTTTGATTTTGGTGAAGATCAATTAAGAGTAAGGGGTAGTTAGCAGCAACGTTTTATGTGATAAGGTTTTTTTTTGTTTGACGAACGATAACTGTCGTAAGTTCAAACATAATCAAATCAGTTTTTGCGTACATCCATAAATTGTAGAGAACTCAAGCCCTGTTGATTTTGGTGACGATCGGTTAAGGGAAAGGGGTAGTAAACTGCCGTAAATTCAAACAGAATCAAATAATTTTTTACATATGTGCCTGAGTTGTAGAAGACTCATGGCCTGTTGATTTTGGTGAAGATCGGTTACGGGGAAAGGGCAGTTTACCTGAAACATTTTTTGTTGTAACAAGAATAAAGTACTTAATTTTGATAAATAAAGTATCCTGATAAGAAGATATTAACAATCCACTGTAGAAACGTATATGAAATATCTATAAATGAAGAGGCTTGTTGAACGGGGTGGGGGTAATTTTCTATAAACGAAAATTATAGTTGAATGGGGAGGGGATAATTTTTATATGTGTACTACGTTATCGGCAACTAAGTAGTAGTTTCTTGTTAAAATTCCTTCCCGGGCTGTTTGGCCGTAGTCCAATGTTTTCTGCAAAACCAGACGTTTCGGCAGTGCCGTCGACTGCCATGATCAGTGAAAATCGAGTGCGATCCCGTGTGGTGATATACGTTAGTGACCACAATACTGTGGTTAAGGCTGAAGCAATAAGTGGAAGGTAGTTGTTTCTATGGAAACATTTCATTTCGTAAATGATTTTAAATATTAATATTAGAACATGGAAGTCATGTATGGTTCTCCATAGCGATTTTTTCTATGACGAACGGTAACTGCCGCATATTCAAACAGAATCAAATAATTTTTTGCATACGTCCCTGAATTGTAGTGATCTCAAGTTCTTTTGTATTGATCTCAAGTTGGTGTAGATCGGTTAAGGGGAAGGGGTAGTTTACCAGCAACCTTTTACGTTTTAACAAGGGTATTTTCTATGGCAAACAATAAAAGCCGCAAATTCAAACAGAATCAACTATCCTGAATTGTACAGAACTAAAGGTCTGTTGATTTTGTTGAAGATCGGTTAAGGGAAAGAGGTAGTTACCCAGCAACGTTTTATATTTTAACATGGATATTTCCTATGGCAAACGATAAGAGCCGCAAATTCAAACAGACTCAAATAATGTTTTGCATACAACCCTGAATTGTACAGTTCTCAAGACCTGTTGGTTTTGGTGAAGATCGGTTAATGGAAAGGGGTAATTTTATGATAAGATGCTCATAATATTCCACTGTAGAAACGTAGATGAAATATCTATAAATGAAGAGGTTAGGTGAACGAGGTGGGGATAATTTTCTATGAATGAAAATTATAGTTGAAGGGGGAGGGGAGAATTTTTACTTCCATGTTCCTGAAGGAAATGGAAGTATGGTGATTTATATGTGTACTACGTTATCTGCAACAAAGAAGTAGTTCTTTGTTAAAATTCCTTCCCGGGCTGTTTAGCCGTAGTCCAATGCTTTCTGCAAAACCAGACTTTTCGGCAGTGCCATCGACTGCCATCATCAGTGAAAATCGAGTGCGAAAACGTGAGGTGGTGTACGTTAGTGACCACAGTTCTGGGTTAAGGCTGAAGCAGTAAGTAGAAAGAAGTAGTTCCTATGGAAATATTTCATACCGATATACCATACCGATATTTTGTTTGTGTAAAAGGCACGCATTGTATTCCAGTTAATTAGGTCTCTAGCGTTTGTTTTTTTTCGAACAGAAATATTATTTTGACATATATGATTCAAATCTGTCAAACATTCCCCTTACAAATTTCTTCAATAGAAAGAAGAATAATAAATTTATGGCAACTAGTTGTCTGAAAACAGTTCAGACGTTGATAAATGGTTCTTAATGTGCTCGCAAGCATAGTAACTGTCTCCTGTTTGACTATTTGATAGTTTTTATTTATAACAACTGGAAACAAAATTTTATAATGGTCGGAACATTGTGGGGGGGGAGTGCCCCCCTTGCCCCTCCCAAGTTACGCCTATGATGTAAGGTTATAATTATTTGACTGCTTTCTCAAAATAAGGCCACTCCTAGACCCAAGTCTAATATGAAAACATATTTACAATGGATGCTTAGTTAACACTGGAGTGATTAGGCTCAGAATAAGTTTGGAATTGTCGATATTAATAGGCAAACGAGTTCAAATAACAACACAAGTATATCTGCCTGCTACCAAAAAGTTGTTTATAATGAACTCACTGTAGAATTGAAATTATATATAGGTACCGAAATCAATATTTTTCTATAAACATTTTAATTGATGTGCATAATAATAATTCTAACATTTAAATCTGTGGCATTAAAATGTAATATATTATGAAAAAAGTTTTAAAAATTAAAACTGTATGTGTAATCAATAAAGTAAATGATATGACTCAATGAAGACTTTGTTGTAAATAATATGAATCATATTCCAGTTAGGGGAGTTTGACTAATTGTAAAAAATTACACTTAATCAAAAGAGTTGATATGATAAAATAATATATCGAACTTTAGTAGTAGAATATTTTCCTAATGAATATAATGTTAGGTTAGTTGATAATACTGAACCAGTGGGTAAACCATGAAGATGATTACTTATTCCTTATTATCTAAATTAATTATGTGATAATAAAGGAATGTTTTTGATAAAAATAATAAATTTGTAAGTACAACATAAAAAGTGGGTTAGCAATTTAGAATTTTTGAGATGATTGACAAGTGTTTGTGTTTATTTTATAAGAATATTATATGGTATTATAGAAATACAATATTAGTGGAATAGAATGAGAATTGATAGACTATTAAAATTATGGTTACAGGAGAAGTAATGAAAGAAACAAATAACATTAGACCAAAATGAGAAAGTTCAATTGTTTGAGAATAATAGTACACAAAAAAGAACACAGGAAGCAGAAATCAAAGACAGTGAAAAAAACATTAAAAATAGTATTTTACCATGTATGAACAATTTTATAGACAAACAAGAAATCACATGAAAATGAAGATATTTATGTCAGTTTACACACTTAATGTTTGGATGTGTCATATGATCTAAGTAAAAAACAGAAAAGCAAAGTAACAGAGTATCCAAGAATGGTCATAGGGGTTACAAGAAGAGGCAAAGTAGTAAATATAGAAATATCAAAATATTATTAATTCACTACTTCAGAGCTTCACTTCAGAGCCTCTGAAGAAGCTTTTTAAAAGCGAAAACCGGTTCAGGCTATAAGGTAAATCTTTTACGTTTTTACCCATAAAAAACCTTGTGTTCTGAGTCGGTAGTGAAATAATTATATTTAGTTATAACGGACACGTCATGGACAACGAAATCCAAGAAATAAATATCAAGACATCTAGAGTTACAACCTATGCTTAAATCTATAAAAGATTTCAGTCGCTTGGGGCACCCATAGTGTATGGAGCGGACAAGGCCAATGAATCGTAGGCTATTTGGGTTTCGAAAGCAAGAATTTAGAAAATTAAGAAAAGGAGAGGACGTAGGAGAAGCTGGGATAAAACAGTGGCAAAATTCTGGAAAGTGAAATGATCAACATAGGGTGATACAAAGTAACTAATAAAGAAAACAAAAAAGGAGTGAAAGAATTTGTGGAAAATAAAATGATTATTGACAGTAAATATATCCAGCTCCATTCTAACAGGGTTTTTTACTATTTGTTTATATACAAAATTAATGTAATTTAATCGATTCTCGGTGTCTACTCTTGAAAGTGTGTATCACCAAGCCACCATGTTCATCCAGGTTTCTTTATCCCATTATACAACACTTGATGTTGCAAGTAGAATCACAGTGTGTTAACCACACAGCTGCACTACAAGTTATACATGATATTCAAATTGAAATATATAAAGTGAAATATACTATATATTTGGTACTGTCAAGCTCCTTAATTTTTTTAATACATTAACCACCTCTCCCATGTTCTCGATTTCCCATTGTCAGTTAACACTAGAAAAAATCATCCATATATTAAAAAAGTTTGTTAAGTGTCTGCAACAATCAAAATGTTTACATAGTACAGTACCTTGTTTCACAACAGCTGTATACACAGCTGATTCTGTTACATACAAGGGTGTTGACACAAATGGTGTGTGTGTGTGTGTGTGTGTGTGTGTGTGTGTGTGTGTGTGTGTGTGTGTGTGTGTGTGTGTGTGTGTGTGTGTGTGTGTGTGTGTTTTTTTAGCACTTGTAGGAAATAATCTCTCAGATTGGGCTGTCACAGTTTTTTCTTATGAATCTGTTTTAAAAATCTAATACACTTAGCTGCTGCAAGATTATAATGTTCTTTTATATGTGATTCATGCGCGCATATGTGTCTACTAATTTTATTAAATACTAGGCAAGATGATTTGGAACATGTCTCTCGCATTAAATTGTTTCCCATTATCACCCAGCTCTATTAGTCCGGTGAAGTAAAATGCCCGAAACATATATTGATTAAATGAGAATACATCTTGACTAGTATCTCCAAAATTATATTCGTAATTAATATGTTAATAAAAGGAATTGGACCTGACACTCCATTCATTACTTACCTGATCTCCCTTAGTAGTGACATTGTCACTCAGCTCATTCCTCTAAACTTTTAATTTGTCTGTTAGCGTTTCCAAAAGTGTCAATGCTTAAATAAAGCTTACTCCTTTGGTGTGCAAGATTTTCTGGATTTTGTCTATAGAAGAAAGAATATCTGTCCAGAAAAAGAGCAAGGTCACAAAATTAAAGTTTTATATCGTATTCATTATAAATCCTACATCTTCCAACGTATCAACTGTTTCAGTCGGAGTATCCCTCAGTTTCTCCAGTGGAGCGATCATTTCATCCAACTGAGTGAATATTGCATCTGCTTTTGAATTCCACTTGGTATCACAATGTCCTTTTAGAGTAATATTTACGAAGTCTTTAAGAACACTCCATCTATGAGTGGAACAGAGAAAGAAGGTGAATAGACGTTCTACTGTCCCAAAAAATGTCACCACCTGAACATTTACATGAGTTGCATGAACTCCAACAAAGTTAAGTGAATGGTTGTCACAGGGAACAAACAGAGCTAGTTGATTCAAATCTAATATTCTCTTCTAAACTCCTGAATGAATGCCAGCCATTGTTGCTTGATTATTCATACGACTTACCTCTACAATCGCTAAGATTCAGTCCATCCCTCTCTAGCTTACTTGTAATAGCTTGTGTGATCGCCTCCACTGTTTTGACTTCTAAAGGATTAAAGTCTATGAAAGCTTCTATGATATCAATAGAATTGCATTTAAATTCAACAAGTCTTATAATCTGAGACATTTGTTCTACATGTTGTGTCATCTGGTGTTGTGTCAAATATAATACTAAATTACTTCGCCTTCTTACATGCAGTTATAATATATTTGCCCACTATTTCTCCTAACAGGCTTATTATTCCGTTTTGAATAGTTGTCGAAAGATACGATATACACGCAGATTTACGAGAGACTGAAGCCAAATGAGATCTCATGGCAAGGTCAGACACAAAGCCAGACAGTTTCCAGGATTTGGATTGTTAGTAATTGATTGTTATCCGTAGAGAGAATGGATCCAACTAGATTTGCAAGAAGAGCCCTTAAATATTATGCAAGGGGGAAGAGAAGTGTGGTAAGACCCCGTAAGTGATGGTTGGATGACTTCCATTGAGAATGGAACAGGCTAAGTCGTAAAGGATGACGACGACGACGACATTCCCAAATACCGCAATAGCGTTAAGAATATCATTTGTATTAACGATATCAGCTGCAGCTGGCAAAAGGTCACACTTAAAATGCTATTTAAGATCGACTGTGGCTTGGAAACATTGAGACAGGAGACAGCCATGGGGTGACAAATTAAAGATTGCTTGTAGGTACACGAACGCCTAGCGGATGTTGTGTATATAATTAATATAAGGGTAAGAAAACATTACTGTTTAAAATTTCTTTTTTTTGTACAACTAATGCTCTCCACTAGTCCAGTGACTCCTGTTAAGCGCTTCTGAACAATTTAATTAATAATCATCATCAAAATCATTACATCGTATTGAAAACCAAACAAGCTGAATTGTTCAAAAGCGCTTACCGAGAGAGATCAGACTCGTCAAAGGGAACAAGTGGAGTCGTGCAGATCTATATAAAAGTCTAGAATCTAATAATAAAATTTCTTAGATTAAAAAAAATCTTACATCAAAATGTAAAATACAGTTCAGGACGCTTTAAAACGCCGTCTTTGATTATATAGAAAAAAATTAAGCTTGAGAGAAAAAACAAAAAACAATTATATGATTTTCTCTCAATATGTCTATGGAATAAGGTTTTATAAAATCGTAGCGGCGAAAGGGGAATTTCTCTTACGTGTTGTATCCCCCCCCGTAAATAAACCCCTATTTTATTACTGATTCAAGAGTCCTGTACCGCGTTACCTTCAGTCTCAATACGCAATGCCAAATAAATACAAATATACATAAAGCGCTAAATAAAAAACAGGTGAACAACAATAACTATGAATATAAATTGGCTGTAACCACGGAAATAGTAATTCAATTCTTGTAATATTTCGAGCACGCCGGCACGAAATTTGTAGTTTATCGAAATTATTCAGTTTCTTTACCAGTTTACCACATCATCGACTGTAACGATACCGACCTTGACACTACGTAACCACCACATCACCGGCTGTGACAACACAGGAACCCCCGGCTGCGACGAACACCGACCGGAAGAGGGACGTTGGACCCCAGGCGCCTCCAGAGGATTCTAGTAGAGAAGTCTTGTGGCCTCTGCAGAGTCGCGAAGACGGAGGACCCTGGGCGCCTACGAAGAGCTCCTGGACGGCAATCCCCTCCCCGAAATCCAGCGATGTACGACGTACGGGAGGGGATTACAACACCGACCTTGACACTACATAACCACCACATCGCCGGCTGTGACAATACAGGAACCCCAGGCTGCGACGAATACCGAGCGGAAGAGGGACGTTGGACCCCAGGCGCCTCCAGAGGATTCTAGTAGAGAAGTCTGGTGGCCTCTGGAGAGTCGCGAAGACGGAGGACCCTGGGCGCCTACGAAGGGCTCCCGGACGGCAATCCCCTCCCTGAAATCCAGCGATGTACTACGTACGGGAGGGGACTACACCACCGGCCTTGACATTATACTCCACCACTTCGGTTTCCGGATGTGACGAAAAATAACAGCACCGGACTTGTACTTCACCTATCAATACTTTAAACAGTACAATACTATACTATCAAACAATAAACTATTTGAATAATCTGAAGGGTGTGTTATCAAAATATTAATTCTATGTACTCGTGGAATAACTCTGAATTTTACATTGAATGTATCTCCTAAATATTATTTCATTAAATGTTGTTTTATTGTGTTTCAGGGTGTGAGAATACCGGCGCCATCAGACTTTGACGAAACTAGGCTATCAACTATTCGTGGAAGAATCAATAAAACAACACCATTATTTTTATTTATTTGTTGCCTTAATTAGAAGTTCAAATACAAAAAAATAAACAAAATTCACAGTACTGTTATTAATTTATTTATATTTTTTAGGGACCCAAAAATCCATCCAGCAGATAGGGAGTATGAAACGAAAAATGTTATTAATGATTGCGAGCATGGATTTTAAGTTGAAGAGAGGATAATTAACAATGTAGGGTGTAATCTGAGGTCTGACAGCTCTGAAATTAAAAAAAAGAGTAGAAATAATGTTAAGATCAGATAACTGTGGTAGAGATTACAGTTTTTGAATTTCAATCACTTTAAGACACAAGTCATGATAACCGATCATCGCAGTTATAATTCAGACAAGAAATATAATATCAGTCAAGACAGAATACGCGAAGATGTAAACAAATTTGTATACTGTATTTGCGGGCCGTACTTGCATTCACTAATGTCTTACAACCGAATTCGCTCTGTGTAATTAAAATAATATTAGCTAAAGCCTGAATAGCAACAATAAAGCATCAAACTAGTGCAGAATAGGTAGACGGAATTATGCAAACCGGAATACTGCACATAATAGAAGACAAAGTAAAGACATAATGGATAACGGACGGCTCAGAATATTTAAATAACTCTGTTCAATTACAAAAGCAGACAAAGCTGACCGAAATGGTGACACTATAGTGGCCATTGAAATATCCAATTTTATGAAGATTTTTGAAGTAATGAAGATTTAACTTGGAATAAAAGAGAAAGTTGTCATTAATAAAACTGTACATGCACACAACAAGTGCTTTTGATGAAATAAAGAAATACTTGGCACTTTAGAAGATTTATTCATAAAAAATATATAAAACAAATTTTGTTAATCGTGATGCGTGAATTTAGTATAAAGGAAGAAGAGATATCCAGCCGGCAGGAATTGTATATGACTACGTGATAACCTCATCATGCCATACCGCGTTTCGGGTTGAGCAACAGCAACTCAACCGGCTATATTTTCAGAAGCACAGACGGTTTACATGATTTTCATATCAACAGATTGTACATCCGACAGTGGATATTTTTTTTGTGAAGTCATTAAAATATAAACTCACGGATTATAACATTTAATGTACTTTACACTATATTCTGAAAATGTAGGAGATCATTAACGGAAAGAATACTTGCTGAAACAAATAGACGTGCGAAGAAGGAAGACGTCCCAAGCGTACGGAATCTCTCAGACCAATAACTGACGGATTAGTGAAGAAGACAAACGGGAGAACAATTTTTAAAAGTCTATGCCCCCCCTCCCAGCTACCTCTCTGTACCCACGCCACGCCACTGATAAAATAATAACAATAATAATAATATAATGATAATGACGTAAACATAATAATATTTTAATTATTCAAGGACTTGATTATTATAATAATAAGTTCCTTACAATTGGGATTTGTTCTCCCTTCTTCATAATCGTTAAACTTTTTTTAAGAATATGCCGGTGTTGATGAAGACCTCAAACGCGTCTAACGAGGCCGACCGCAGTGAATGTAAAGGCCACACAACTCGCGCTGTGCCACTTTCCTAATCCAGTTGTAGTTCTCCTCTTACTTTTTTTTTGTGTAACACGGTTTATCTAATCACGGCAAAACTTTACACCATTTTTGTCCCCCCCCCCCCCCGAGCCACACACGATTCTACTACGCGTATTAATACTCAGCTGTACTGCCCACTGGCATACAGATCTTGAAGCCGATATCTAACAGCTGTTTATTTACGTAGACGCAACTATATACAGGAGAGACAGACTAACATTTCAGAGTCGGATTAGAAGCGCATGGTGCCCTATGCTGTATCAAACTGGTGCCCCCCCCCCCCCGATTCAAAATTCAACCTTTTATCCATTATTTACTTTGATAAATGGCATACACAATTTCGAAAGTTAACAGTTATTTTTTTAAGTCTCAAATTACAACAAATATTTAGCTAAATAGTGATTAAAATGAGCACAGTAGTATTTAAGCTTTGAAAATACCAATCGATCCACTTTTTCTTGATTTTACCTTAATGAAGTCTTGTATAATTTCTTATAAATCGACCGATTCAAGTATCTCGCTTTCAATATTCAACCTTAATAAGATCCCTCTCATCCGTATCTCTCATCTCCCGTAGTTGAACTCAACATATCTTTAATGGGTTTTAATACAGAAAGTGATCTTTCAGATTCGCAGTTAGCTATTGGAATCGTCAAAATCAAACGATAAGCAATGTACTGTATATATTCGGAAATACATAAGTCATTTTACAGTCAATAATCCAGTTTATTACTTTGAGCGGACAAACTTAGTATCATGGAATATATCATCTTCATTCGAACGGTTTGAAAAAAAACCTCTTTCTTGCAATTTTACTTGTAGCACAAAGTGGTTCAATTCTGAAGATCGTTATTCAGATCGATCGACTAAACGTCTATAAGAGCTTTCCCTTGATTTCCCAACTCGACACTCTCCTGGTTAATAACTGCATAAGAAAACCAAACAATTTCGTAATGTGATCAAAAGCTTGCTTCGCTTAGTCAATTCAGCTGGATGGTGCCCCTCTGACAGCTGAGGCCCTGGTCACCGGTGCTGCAGCACACCCTAGCGTTATGGATAATCCCTGCTAACATACAGTTGACTTTTTTTGGTAATTATCAAGAAATCAATGTTTTCCTTTGCTTACATGTTTCCGTAAGAGGGGGTCAGAAGTCCAGTGGGTATGGTGCCTGGCCACTAATTGAATGAGCGAAGCGAGTTCTCAGTTTTTACTCGACCGTTTCACATGTCTGTCTGTCTGTCTGTTTGGGGTATGGCTTACGATAGCTTTTGAATGATTCAACCTATTTTCGTAAGACATGGCATGTGTGTCCACACTTTTACCCTAACTATATTGTTTTTTAGATTGATCCCACCAAAAATACGGTGGGAGGCAATATGTGGAAAGTCAAAATTGCGAAAAAATCGCAACCCGGAGTATCAAATTGAAGTGAATTTAAACCACAATCTGAAACACTACGTTCATTTAAAAAAATTCAAAACGTTTGGACGTCAAGGCCCAAAAATGAGTTAAATTTTTATAAAATTGCAAAAATTATTGTAGGGTATTCACAGCAATTTTAACTAACTTATCTTAATGCAGTGTTAAGTTTTAGAAATTTCAAAAATTTTTACCTCAGGCAACAAAAATGATTAAAATTTTGAAAAATATTTTGAAAATCCCGCTGGGTGTCAGACTAAAAGAAATTGTAACCCCAAGTCCGAATGTTTCGAGTGTTTAGTATTTTTTGTGTTGCTACTCTACAATTTTGTTATATTACTAAAGAAATAGTAGAGAAAACGGGCTTTAAAACAAAATTCCAAGAATTAAAAAATAATCTAATACTGGAATTTATATAATAATAAATAATGTCCTTCGTTCAAAATATTGAGCGAGTTCTGCAGCTCAGGGAGCATACCAGTATATAGGTCCTGAGTTCGATTCCAGAGCACACCATAAAATCAATGTGCGTTTATCAGATCACCATACAGAAACTACTATGGATATTATCCTTGGCTAATGCGTAGTGTTACCTCTGAACGGTGAAAGAATAAATAACATACGTTATGCGGATGATACCGCCATATTCGCAGATAGCTTAGAGAGGCTGCAACAACTAATGAATAGAGTGACAGAAAGCAGCCGTCGATATGGTCTAGACATCAATGTTAATAAAACGAAGCTAATTATTGTATCTAAGAAAAAGTTTATAAACTGCACCCTTAATATAAACCAAAGGCCTGTTGAACGTGTAAGCCAATTTACATATCTTGGCATTATAGTCAATGAACAATGGGACCACTCTCAAGAAATAAAGAGCAGAATTGAAAAGGCAAGAGGAGTGTACACCAGAATGAGCAGTTCATTTAAAAGTCACGATTTAACAATAAACACAAAGATAAGACTTCTACGCTGCTACGTATTCTCGGTCCTCTTCTACGGTGTAGAATCTTGGACTTTGACTGAAGCCACAACTAAGAAATTGGAATCTTTCGAAATGTGGCTCTACCGTAGAATACTGAGCATTTCATGGACAGCACATATAACAAATGTTGACGTGATTAAAAAGATGAAGAAAGATAGGGAAGTCATTAACACAGTGAAAATAAGAAAGCTTCAGTATCTGGGACATCTCATGAGAAATGAACAGAGATTTTACTTATTCCAGTCCATACTACAGAGAAAAGTACTTGGGAAGAGAGGAGTTGGGCGACCGAGATAATCATGGCTGAGAAACTTAAGGACCTGGTTTGGCATGAATACAACTGATTTATTCCGTACAGCAGTGCAGAAAGTTAAAATAGCCTGTATAATATCCAACATCCGAAACGGATAGGAACTATCAGAAGAAGAAGAATGAGTAGTGTAACGCTGGCTACAGTATGTACTTGTATGACGAATTGGTCACATAAGGGAGCCTACCCTGCCCAACTACTAAGCTACGTCGATGGCACAATAAGGACCCATTCTTATTATTATCAGTGGTTAAACTTTGTACTCATGTAAACTTTGTACTGTAAAAATACGCATTGCGGTCCGTACAGTGACGTCATTTCTCCCCACGCTGATCTGCTACCGGCTTGCATTCAAACCAGCAGCAGTCAGAATTAATCAGTTCCTTGCAAGACTCAGAGCAGGCATCAAGCCTCAGTTCGCCAGCCGTGGCTACATTATTCTAAATTTTAGCATGATCAGCATACGATAGTTACTTAGGCTATCCAAGCCATTTTACGCACGATTATGTCCTTCAGTATTTAATTTCTATCTCAATTATCAGGCATTTATGCCGCGCTAAACTGCACGGGCCAGCAACTATGTCTTATTAATTTTCAATAAACTATTAGCTCAAGAACATATACAGTCCACTTTATTATTTCACTAATTTATCAGCACCTCAACTAGCGTTCTAAGACCAACTTAAGATTTCACTGAGAGCGTCTAAGACGCAACATTTTGGTCCTCCGCGACCGGATTTCACATTTTTGTCCTACGGGACGCAGTTTGGACCAACATGGCAGGATCCGAATCGTGATTCGGACTAAGATTTCAAATATATTTCATTTAATGGGCCCAAACAACCTGTGGTTCAAGCCCGAATACTTTCGAACTTTAGATTGCTGGCCGTTGCATGACTTCATTGTTCTCAAAAAAAAGAAAAACTTCATACTCGACATTGCAAGATTCTGCAGAGCAGCAACTCTGAGACAACAAGACACTACAAGGCATTTGTCCTACAGCAGCGAAATTCCAGAATTTTAAAATTATACGGAGAGCTACAACTTCAAGCGTCATCCGACCAGCAGAAACAAGAGTTGCGCCAACTTCTAAGGATTGCCGAACAGGATCAACACGGAACCAACAGGATCGGAGCCGTTTTGAACACGCCGGGATTCAACATCCACGTGACTATAAACTTTCATTTTTTATAATTTTTCATGTATAATTACTTATTATTAATTAATATGTATAATTACTTATGTATAATTACAAAGTCAGTAATATTTTAGCACAGATTTAATAACATTTAATATAAAATCATTAATAATTTTTTGCATAAACAGATATTAGTGTCAAATGGCATAAACTTGCATTTTTATTTAAATTTTCATTTGCGCAGCTGTACAATGATGCATTAAGAAACTTAAGTGATGTGATAAGACTATATGTATATTGTCACTTTGAATAATTCATATTTTTAATAACTTTCATAACTATTTTAAAAAAAGAAAAGGAAAATAAGTACCTATTATAGTAAGTAATATATTAAGGTGTACACCGATCACTGGCTCCCGCATCATATCAGAATTTAGCAAATTATTCAAATTACAACAATTGTTCATCTGCTCTATATTTAACTATTATTTTTGAATCACATTTTACATTTAGGTCATGGCTGATGTGAAGGCGTTAATTAAAAAACGGGGCACCAATAAGGCGTCTATATCCCGTGTGAATACTTTCGCTGACAATTTCGATCCGGACACAAGCGATAATCATGCCTTAAAAATTAAGCTCCGCCACTTGATGGAATTGTCCGCGAAGTATGATGAAATTCAAACTCAAATTGAGGCTGACGATTCTGATCTCACATCAGTCAGTGACAGAGTTCAAACAGAGGATGATCTCTGTATTATTGAGTGCAAACTACACCATTTATTAGAGCAAGCAGAGGAGGTGAACAAGAAACCGTTGGCTCACGCTGAAGTTATGCCAATTAAAACCTCCCCTATACAGTTAGAGCCAATTAAATTGCCCTGCTTCTCAGGCAGGATTATTGATTGGCAACATTATTATAGTATGTTTGTGGAACTAGTACACGTCAGAACTGACCTGACGGACATTCAAAAATTACACTATTTACACTTGTCATTAAGGGACGAAGCTTTAAACGTAATAAAATCTCTCCCCATAACCCATGACAATTATGCGGTAGCCATTGATCTATTAAGGGCCAGGTATGACAGCAAATTAATTGTCTCAGCCTATCATATAGGGAATGTCCTGGGAATGAAGTCCATGGAGCAGGAGTCCATGGTTGGCATCTCCAAATTCATTGACGAAATTACCGCAAATATAAATGCGTTAAATTCATTGAATTTACCGGTAAATACTTTTGAAATCATTTTCGTTCAATACTTAACGCAAAAAATTCGATAACCAGACGTGTCGGCTCTGGAAAGAAAGCCTGTCTGACCAGCGATTTCCTAATTTCAATAACTTTATTAAATTTTTAAATAGTAGAAGACAATTATTGCAAAACGTCGGCGGCGCGACCAGCTCAGTAAGCAAAATACACGTTAGCGATAAGACTCCCTATCGCAAAGCTATTAAACCGGTTGACATTACGAGGTCGACATTCCATTCTCATATCAGCAGCAACATCTGTCAGCTGTGTAGAGGTAAACACCGCCTATCTGAATGCCCACAATTCGTGGCTATATCTCCCCTGGAACGAAAAAATATTTTAATTAAAAATAAACTCTGTCTAAATTTCATACGTCCAGGCCATGATCTCGCAAACTGTCCTTCCAAATTTGCTTGCAGGACATGCGCTAAACGCCACCACACAATGATCCACATATCAGGCAATAACGCTTCGGGTAGGAACAATCAGTTTGCACTGAAACTGCAAACGAACAAATCTATCTTATTATCCACCGCTGTCTGCATGACAACTGACCATGCCGGTAGGAAGCACCCAGTAAGAATTCTATTGGACTCAGGTTCGCAAGCTAACTTCTGCACCATGAGTTTCGCACGTCGCATGAGTCTAAAACTGATTAAATCTCATTTGCCCATCACCGGTATAAACAATTCCTTATCTCAAGCTGACTTCAGTACTAGGTTAAGGTTGCATTCACGTTATAAGAATTTTAGTTTGAACGTACATTGCGCTGTGCTTCCCAGCATTACGAATAATCTCCCTGCGGAATCATTTGATATCTCATCCCTAAATGTACCAAAAGGCATATTCCTAGCTGACCCGCAACTGAACTTTTCTTCGCAAATCGACCTATTGCTTGGTGCTCAGTATTATTTACAATTAATTGAACCTGTCAAATTCATCCGTAGCCCACATTTTCCCATAATACAGGAGACAAAATTGGGATTCATTATCGCTGCTAACTTGCCATTTAATGTCGACATGACAAGACCTGTCTCGTCATTCATAGCATGTGAAGATAATAATGCCATTTCCTCTCAATTAAAGGACTTCTGGCAATTAGAGGACGTTGCTGTTCGTGCTCCCTCCTTTGAGGACTCGGAATGCGAAAGTCATTTTGTCGCTAATACGTTCCGTAATAATGATGGTAGATTTGAGGTATCCCTACCTCGCAGGTCATACGATTCTCATTTGGGCGATTCTCTTCCCGGAGCTATCCGCAGATGTCCATCACTGGAACTCAAGTCCAAGCAGAACGCTGCCCATGAGTCATCATCATGGCCCATCTGTGCCTTCGATGCCCATTCACCCTGCACTCACCCCGATCTTGAGCAGGAACAACGTAAGCAGGTCCAAACCTCATTGATTGTCGCTTCATCTATGACTAGTTATTTTGAAAACTATTCTTCGCTTTCAAAACTCCTTCGCGTATTTTCGTATTGCCGTCGATTCATTCGGAACTCTAGGCTCCCTATAGCGGATAGAGACACTTCCTTTTTAACTTCCCAGGAGTTACATGGTACACTTTTGGTTTTTATTCGCCAGTCCCAGCAATCGCACTTTAGCACCGAAATCAAGGAACTTAAGCACAACGCTGCATCCCTAATAATAGTAAAATTCTGTCAGTTAACCCCTTCCTGGACAATGCGGGGATATTACGCGTGGGCGGACGCCTTCAGCACTCCCAGCTTACCTATGAGAGTAAACACCAAATCATACTACACCCGAATTCTCACCTCAGTAAATTAATCATAGAAGGCGATCACGTCTAGTAGAATTCTAATCATAGAATCTTCGTCTACTACACGCTGGGGTACAATTGACTCAGCACTCTTTACGGCAGAAATACTGGATAATTAATGACAAATCTTATATACGTTCAGTAATACACAAATGTATTACTTGTTTTCGATTCCGTGCTAGGGGCGCAAGCCAATTACAAGGACAATTACCCCCTTCCCGGGTTACGCCTGCTAAGCCATTTTCTCAATCTGCAGTCGACTATGCCGGTCCCGTATTTATATGTCATGGCGGGCAGCGTTCAAAATCGACGTCAAAGGCTTATATTGCTCTATTTATATGCATGGCCACTAAAGCTATTCACCTTGAACTAGTCTCAGATCTTATCTCAGACGCCTTCATAGCAGCCTTGAAACGGTTTATAGCGCGTAGAGGGATCCCTTATCAGATATTCTCCGACAATGGAACAAACTTTCGTCGTGCTAGTAGCACACTTCACGAATTATACAAACTTTTTCAATCCAATGGATTTGAACAGACCACCCAGGATTTTACCCGTGCCCAAGGCATCAAATGGTCCTTTATTCCCCCCTCAGCACCTCATTTCGGTGGCCTGTGGGAAAGCGGAGTCAAGAGCGTCAAATTTCATTTGCGGTGCGTTGTCGGCGGAACCATTCTTACGTTTGAGGAGTATTACACTATCCTAACTCAAATAGAGTCCTGCCTCAACTCACGCCCTTCGTTCGCCATATAAAATGACTCTAGGGACCCCGAACCTTTAACTCCAGCTCACTTCCTGGTTGGTTCTCCGCTCTCTGCACTCCCGGAACCTGACTATTCCAAGGTCAATATTAGTCGTCTGGGCAGATGGCAGCTGCTCCAAAGATTCACCCAGTCTATATGGAACAGGTGGTCGAAAGATTATTTGCACCAGTTACAGCAACGCAATAAATGGCGCATCCCGTCAAAAAATTTGACTCCCGGACAACTCGTCCTTATTCTAGAAGACAATTCCCCCCCACTGCAGTGGAAATGCGGGGTAGTCACTAATGTCTATTCGGGTCAGGATTCAATAGTGCGCGTCGCGGATGTTCGCACCGCAAATGGTATCCTACGTCGACCCATCCATAAATTATGCCCACTTCCAGTGGCCTCAGACTAATCGCATGAGCGTTCATGCGACATGCATCCTTGATTCGAACCTTTATCATGCTTTACATTTGTGATTTTTATTATATTATTATTAAGTTTTTATTATTGTATTACCATATTGAATCAGTTTTCGAGGATGTTTTTTCTTTATATAGATTGTGTTATTACTTGCGTTTTGTTAAATATTAAATGTATGGATTTACTGAACATATGTTCATGCTTCAAGAAAGATCATGTTTAGTTACATAAGAACTTTTGTTTTTATCATGAGTTTTTTATTTTGTACATTTTCTAGCACAGATATTGTTTTGTTTTGCTTTTGAGTTTTCTTATAGCGTTAATTAATTTTGTTATTTACAGATTTTATATCAGAGATGATTTACTTTAAAAAAAAAAAAGAGATCAATTTAATGTATAAGGCTTTCAAGTATTGTGTGTCGCCTTTGTATATAACATTTGATAATAACTATTATGCTTTTTATTATTGTATGACTCTAATATTATACATATGAATTATATGTCTTTACTATTGTATTATTCTATGGTTATATATTTTTTGAATTTTTTGGGGATTATTATTCTAATACTATGATGTAAATTATTATGTCTCTTATCATTGTATTGTTATCTGTTGCATATTTTTGAATTTTTGGAATCATTATCCTATTATTATGTACTGCCAACTATTATGTCTGCCTGATTATTGTATTATTATGTATCATTATCATGTTATTATGTGTCATGGAATTTTTAGTATCATTATTCTGTCAATATGTAACGTAAATTATTATGTATTATGTATCCTTACAGAATTTGGGTGTCATTGCTTGATTATTATGTACTGTCAATTGTTATGTCTTTGTTACTGTATTATCATTTGTTATTTATTATTGAATTTTGGTGTCATGAAATGGCAATTATTATGTACTATACACACAATGAATTAAGTTGCAAAATCGCCCGATTTTGTGCGGGTAGTATGGTTAAACTTTGTACTCATGTAAACTTTGTACTGTAAAAATACGCATTGCGGTCCGTACAGTGACGTCATTTCTCCCCACGCTGATCTGCTACCGGCTTGCATTCAAGCCAGCAGCAGTCAGAATTAATCAGTTCCTTGCAAGACTCAGAGCAGGCATCAAGCCTCAGTTCGCCAGCCGTGGCTACATTATTCTAAATTTTAGCATGATCAGCATGCGATAGTTACTTAGGCTATCCAAGCCATTTTACGCACGATTATGTCCTTCAGTATTTAATTTCTATCTCAATTATCAGGCATTTATGCCGCGCTAAACTGCACGGGCCAGCAACTATGTCTTATTAATTTTCAATAAACTATTAGCTCAAGAACATATACAGTCCACTTTATTATTTCACTAATTTATCAGCACCTCAACTAGCGTTCTAAGACCAACTTAAGATTTCATCGAGAGCGTCTAAGACGCAACAATCAGTGTTTTCCTTTAATTTTTCTACTGTAACCTGCAGTCGTGGACTTAGTAGTATTCCGAGTGACGCTTCTCCACAAACGCGTCTAATTTATTCAGCGTCCCGGAAAAAGAAAAATTTCCTTTTTTTCTACCAACAATCGTTTTTATAATTTCACACATTTAGCGATTTTATTGTCCTGGTTTCACTAAGTATACTTAATCTTACTGAATTTTACATAGTTATAGTCTTTTTACTTTTAATTTTCACATATTTAGTGATTTGTCAATTTGTTATAATACAAAATTTGTTCATAAACTGTAGGCAAACTTGATTAGTTATTCACAAATCGGTTCTATTTGTTCTATGACATTCTATCAAAACACAATTTGTAACTAAACTAATTCCATATTATTTAAAACAATTTCTAATTAATTTCAAATTATTAATGAGTTTTATAAATACACAATAATTTTGGGGGTTTAATTAGTTTTTTATACATCAGATGTTTATACCCAGCCAAAGCTTGGTCCTAGGCTTTTGACACACATTCAGTACGGCTGACAATATTATTTTGTAAATTATAAATTTTTCAATTTTGCTCAGACTTAGCCCTTAGTATGTACTGGTGCATTTTACAGCAGCACAATAACTACTGTGAAGCTTCTGTGCGCATTTTCAAAGACGCCGTACTGCAAAGGTACAGGGTATTTAATTCGTGTGCTTTGATAGATTTTATTTGCAATATTTCTGAGAATTATCACAAAAGGAGAGTTCTTGAATTTTCAGGGTCAAGATGTGACGAAAAGATGAAAAGATATTAAGTTCTCATTTCTCAAAATTTTACAAAAAAAAAACTAAGGAGTAGAGATTACTCAACGGTTTGATGGCGAGTTCAAAGTGACGTCAAAGTGTCAAACAGACGTATATACAGTAGCCTAAATACAAAATGGCAAACCTGTGGCTGAACGACAGGGGTGGACGTTACTGCAAGTACATGTGTGCAGAAGAAACGAAGTACAGTATTCAAATGGGAGTACGTCCTATATTGACAGTTGATGATACAATCGAATTTGCCAGAATTACTTTTGTTTCAAGTGTCCTTACTGGTTTTTGTTTTTAAACAGAAGGTGGGCAGAACAATTATTGTCAAACAACTAACAGAAGAACTAATGATCTATGAAAGTGTAAATGAAAGCTACGAAATAGAAAATAACAATTTTCTCTTCAACTTCGGATAATTTGAAAGATTTCTTGAAGAAACCACAAAACGAATTGAATCTTGTGGTCGACTTGTTAGACAGCAACCCCAACTCATCAGACTATAATCAGGCTATTCTGAGTAAGACTATAAGAAATATTCAGTCAATAAAAACTCTGAGCTCATTGCAGAGAAGGTAAGATCCTTAAAAATGCGAAAAATCCGAGTTCAGCCTACACCTATAGCTCGCAGAAAGGAGCCAGGCTTTTCAAATGGAGGAAGAAGAGTTCAGTAGGGTAGGCCATCAAATCGTGAAGCAGATACAAAGAGTAAAAACAAGAAAAGAACGAAAACAGAGCTTCGCCCTAAGTATCTGAATTAACGCACTAAACGCAAAACTTCGTTAGGTGGAAGTATCATTTATAGGTTAAAATATTAGTTCAGTTCTAATTATTATTGTATTTTTGCAGTTTTAAACCATTTTGTTTTTTTCAGGACTTCTAGCCGCCTCTGGTTTATTAATATTAGAAATATTTTTATAAAACAATGTTACACATGAACGGAGCATTACAAATGTCACATTTGCTAAAATCGTTTCTGTGTGTTTATAGTTTTTATAAAATTTTCATAATATACAATTTTTAATAAAACTTTTTATTAATTACATCAAATACTGTAATTACGTTTTTTAGCCTCTATTTAATACAATGATATATTTCTCGTTAGTTAATGTTAGGTTCTATTTCGGTTAAGTTCTTTTCAATTAGTTTTTCTTTTTTAATTTAAAAATGTTTCATACTCTTAGTAAAATTTTCAAGAACATTTTATTGTTTTTCTAAGCATTTTGTTTTTGTTATACTGTAGCCTCGTTATCATATTTGCAAAGAGTGTTTTTAGGAAACTTACTTAAGTTCATGTTCTGAAGTGTTTTGAAAATCTTAAATAGAATAAGATTGTGTTTTGTGTAGGAGTTTATTGACTATTATTCTGTCGTATCCGTTGGGTTCTGCTGGATATTTTATCGTGTTTAGTTTGAATTCAACTAAAACAAACAACAAACACAAAACAAACAACAAAGACACAAAACAACAAATTCATAACACTAACATACATCAACATACAAACTGAAAAAATAGCCCACAAATTCAAACAAGCAGGATACAGAATCTGTTGCGGTTTGGAAGCTCTTGAATAATCGCGAGTTATTCCAAAGACGCTAATGAGGAAGGCTGGATTGTTTGTTAGAAAGAAGTGGACTGTATTTAAGATATTGAACATGCGTTTATTGAATAATTTGGTTTGTTAGTTACGATCGGCACGTGCGGATGCATTTGAGGCAATAACGCCCGAAATCAACTTTGAATGAAATCGTGGTCCATGGTAGATGGACGCAGGTAGATGATTAAAGTTGAATGTTATAAATGTATGCTGAATAATAGCCAAAAGCCGCGGCTGTAAGAGAAGTGTTTAACGAGAGTTGCGCTCGGAGTCGTGTTCTAAACTGAACTAAAACTGGCTTGCAGTCGGCTAGGCTGGCCGGTTGCAAGGTTTGATAAACGCGTGACGTCATCCGCGCGTGCCGTGCAATGTTAGTAGACTGCTTACAGCTGATAAACCAGTACAAAGTCTAAACATACTGCCCGCCAAAATCGGGACGATTTTGTACATTAAAGGTTAAATTGAACAATATAATAATTAGACTTACATGCCGTAAGCGATACAATAATTGGCGCACTGGCCATAGAGCATAGACACAATAAACATAATATACTTAAAGACTTATACATAAAATTTGTAAAAAACAAAATTCATTAATCCAGCACAAAGCTTAAGTCAAAACAAAACAATTTCTGTGCTAGAAAAGGTACAACAAATAAAAAATCGTGATAAAAATGAACCTTTACATAACTGAACATGATCTCTCTTGAAGCATAACATGTGGATAAAAAATACATATATTTAAACCTTGACAAACGTAAATAATAATCTTAAATTATATAAGAGAAACCATCTTGATCACTGCTTCATATATAGTAATAGAAATAATAGAAACATAATGTTATCATAATCGTATCAAAGTTCAATGGTACATGACATGGAAAAATACAATACACATATAGAATAATTGACACTATAACTGACACTTGTGGTTCTCGGAATTTGAATCACACAAACATATTAACAATACACAACATCCATAATAACTGATAGTACATATGAGACACAGTCACTATTTCTGTAATAGCTTAACAATGTTACAATGCTTATGATACAATTGACTTGTATGCTCGCCCCGGGGAATGTCCCGGGCGTGTTCCATGTAATGTGACACGCACACACTCACACACGCACACACACACACACACCGTAAGACACGCAAACGACTAGCTCGTTGCCACCGGAAGGGGGCATAATTTGTGGATGGGTCGGCGTAAGATACCTAGCGCGGTGCGTACTTCTGCGACGCGTACTAAGGAATCTTGACCCGGAAAAACATTGGTAATTACCCCACGCTTCCATTCTAGAGGGGGGGAATTGTCATCCAAAATGAGGACAAGTTGTCCGACCTTCAAATTCTTAAATGGGGTGCGCCATTTGTTGCGCTGCTGCACCTGGTGCAGATAATCCCTAGACACACACACACACACACACATGGACACACCCACACACACACACACACACATACACACACACATGTGAATAGAGCGATATATGCCTTGGTCGTGGACTTAGAGCGCTGCCCGCCATGGCGCAAAAGCACCGGACCTGCGTAATCCACGGCCGACTGTGAGAATGGCCTTGACGGCGTGACCCTAGAAGAGGGTAATTGACCGAGTAATTGATTCGCGCCTTTAGCCCGGAAACGAAAACAAGTGACACACTTATGTATCACTGAGCGGATATAGGACTTATCGTGTATGATCCAATACTTACGCCTAAGCGAAGCTTGAGTTGATTGCACTCCAGCGTGCAACAAACGGATGTGTTCGTATTCAATTATTAATCTCGTGATATGAGAGTGCGGGTGTAAAATTATTTGGTGTTTAGTCTCGTAGCTAAGTGGGGAGAATTGCAAGCGTCCACCCACTCTTAAAATGCCTGATTTATCCAGGAATGGGTTGAGAGCAAGAATTTTACTACTGCGTGGAAGGCACCGGTGTGCCTCAAGTTCCCTAACCTCTACGTCGAAATGCAACTTCTGAGATTGCCGGACAAAAACCAAGAGCGTGTCAGACAATTCTTGAGCCGACAAAAAGGACGTGTCTCTATCAACCACCGCGAGCCTAGAATTGCGAAGAAATCGACGGCAGTATGCGAAGACGCGAATAAGTCTCGTAAGAGATGAATAGTTTTCAATGTAACTATGTGTTGAGGACGCGACAATTAGTGAGGTTTGAGCCTGCTTGCGACGTTCCTCTTCAATGTCGGGAAAGGTACAGGGAGTATTAATGTCGAACGCGCTGACCGGCCATGAGGCCGCATCACGAGCCAACCAGGAGGGACCATGCCACCATTGCGCATGACAGTGCAGACTACGAGGGAGGCAACCGCGCGATAAAACGTCGGCAGGGTTGTCATTCGATACTACATGACGCCAAATTCCCCTGCTGCTAACAAGACGCTGTATTTCCGCGACACGGTTAGCCACAAATACCTTCCAGCGGGAAGATTGCTGATGTATCCGCGCGTATATTTCACAGGTTCAATTAATTGTAGAAAATATTGAGCGCCGATTAATATATCGACTTGCGACGAGCAATGTAGGTGAGGATCCGCCAAGAATATGCGCTTGGGTAAATTTAAAGAGGTAAGATTGAACGACTCCGCCGGTAAATTATTACTTATACTGGGTAATACGGCACAATGTACGTTCAACGTGAAGGGTTTATAGCGTGAATGTAGCCTTACATTAGTACTGAAGTCAGCCTGGGAAAGCGAGTTATTTATACCCGTGATGGGCAATTGCGATTTAACCAATTGGAGGCCCAACCTGCGGGCGAAATCCATTGTGCAAAAGTTCGCTTGAGAACCGGAATCCAGTAATATCCTAACGGGAAATTTTTTGCCGACTTTATTGTATGTCATACAGACGGCGGTAGATAACAATACCGATTTATTGGTCTGTGATTTCAGTGAACACTGGTTGTTAACAGAAGTTACGTCCCTGTTGGGGACATGAATCGTTGTGTGGTGACGCCTAGAACATTTTTTACATGAGAATTTGGAGGGACATTTTGAACCCTCGTGTCCCGAACGGAGACAGTTTAAGCAAAGTTTGTTTTTTAGTAACGCATTTTTTCTATCAGGGATAGACAGCGATATAAATTGTGGGCAATCGCTAAGTCTATGTCCACCGTTACATAGCCTGCATAAATTATTTCTAATATGTGAGTGGAATGCGCCCTTTGGAGTGCTTATCTGTTTAACTGCCTTGCGATAAGGAGACTTATCGCTTTTGTTCAACCTGCTCGTTGGGCTAGTCACGCTATCGATATTTTGCAGTAGTTTCCTACGTGAATTTAAAAAATTTATAAAACTATTAAAATCAGGGAGTTTATGCTCCGATAAACTCTCTTTCCACAAACGTAAAGTGTAACTGTCAAGTTTTTTGGCTAGATAATTTACGACAATAATTTCAAACGTGTTGACTGGCAGTTTGAGATTATTTAAAGCGTTTATATTTGCAGAGATTTGATCAATAAATTGCGATATGCTACCTTGTGATTCCTGCTGAACTAATGGTACGTCTAGGACATTCCACACGTGGTGAGCGGAGACAATCAGCTTACTATCATATCTATTCCTCAACAGATCGATAGCCACCGCGTAATTCTCATGTGTTATGGGCAATGATTTTATTACGTTAAGCGCCTCGCCATGTAATGACGAGTGCAAATAATGAAGCTTCTGTATAACTGTCAGGTCTGTTCTGACATGAATTAGTTCCATAAAAATATGGTAATAATGTTGCCATTCCACAATACTACCCTCGAACCGTGGTAATTTTATTGGTTCCAATTGAATGGGGGTTGTTTTAGGCTGTTTACCATCAGTATTAATTAGTGGTTTTTGGTTCAAGTGCTCAGATTGCTCCAACAAGTGTTGCAATTTACATTCTATAGCACAGAGATCGTCCTCCGTTTGCACTCTATCACTTGTTGACGCAACGTCTGCTTCCTCAGCCTCGATTTGTGACTGTATCTCGTCATATTTGGTGGATAATTCCATCAAATGACGCAGTTTTATTTTGAGCGCATGAGGATCGCTGTTTAACAAATCAAAATTATCCGCGAAGGTATTTATTCGGGATATTGAGGCCTTAATTGTACCTCGTTTTTTTATCAGAGCCCTTACATCGGCCATTATTACAGTTTGAGATAAAAAAGGGAAAGATATTTAGAAACAATTGAGCATCGAGCATGTGAACCACAAACTTAATTTTGAATGAGTTTAAATACGTTTGGTAGCTAGCGATCGTTGGTTTGAACATAAACTTACTCTCTCTAACTAATCAAACTCGTTGGCAGTTAAATTATTGAAATTATAAATCTAAATGATTACAAAGTATAGCTTTATCTTTAAAGTTCTGACTGATAATGAGCTGCCAACCATTTATTAATTTGTATTGTGTAATAAGTTATTTGTTTATATAAATATGTCAAAAAATACACACTGAGTGAAATATTATTAAAAATAAATCAAATATAGGTAAAGTTTATAGTCACGTGGCCGTCGATCCATTCGTGATGAAGCTGGCTTCGATCCCGTTTGTAGCTGCTACACCTCCTGTCTCTGCCGGTTAGCCGATGCCTCATGTTGTACCCTCCATCAATTAAAGCTGTGGAATCTCGAAAATGTTGTCCTGTTTCGTCCCGTCGTCTCTGGTCTACTGCTTGGCTGAATCTTGTCGAGATGACTGCGACGTGATTCACGATAATGGTGTCGCTCAGGACGAAGATGATGCCCGTCTGTCGTGATTAACTTCAGATTGGTTTTTCCAGAAATGATGTATATAAATAAATGCTGTCGCCTGTGTACTCAAGTATGAGAAATCTGTGCCGTTGGGACCAAAAATGATGTAGTTTGTTTTGGCCTGAAAATATGAAATCCTGCCTGGTTGGACCAAAAATGATGTCGTTTTTGGCCTGAAAATATGAAATCCGGTCCGGTGGGACCAAAAATGTTGCGGTTTGGAAGCTCTTGAATAATCGCGAGTTATTCCAAAGACGCTAATGAGGAAGGCTGGATTGTTTGTTAGAAAGAAGTGGACTGTATTTAAGATATTGAACATGCGTTTATTGAATAATTTGGTTTGTTAGTTACGATCGGCACGTGCGGATGCATTTGAGGCAATAACGCCCGAAATCAACTTTGAATGAAATCGTGGTCCATGGTAGATGGACGCAGGTAGATGATTAAAGTTGAATGTTATAAATGTATGCTGAATAATAGCCAAAAGCCGCGGCTGTAAGAGAAGTGTTTAACGAGAGTTGCGCTCGGAGTCGTGTTCTAAACTGAACTAAAACTGGCTTGCAGTCGGCTAGGCTGGCCGGTTGCAAGGTTTGATAAACGCGTGACGTCATCCGCGCGTGCCGTGCAATGTTAGTAGACTGCTTACAGCTGATAAACCAGTACAAAGTCTAAACAGAATCGCTTACAAAACTACTAACAAAACAGAACACACACTATCAAAACACACACACAAAGCACAACACAAATTCGATCTACCTGGTGTTTACAAACTAAATTGCTCAGATTGCAACAAATTCTACATAGGCCAGACAGGACGTAGCCTCAGACAAAGATACATTGAACACACAAAGGCACTCCACTCCACTACAGAATCCACCTTTGCAAACCACCTCATTGAAGCAAACCACACATACAAAAACATCGAAAATAACATGAACATTCTACACGTACACATAAAAGGTCGAAAACTAGACAGTCTAGAACAATTGGAAATATACAAACACACGAAAACAAATAAAAACGACATCCTAAACGAACAGACACATTTCAAATCACACGCATTTCGAACATATCACACCCCACACACACAACATCGATCTTTCGAAAATCGGTTCCGTCGCCAACAACAAGACGGAGAGTACTATCAGCGGCAACCTCTGAAGAAGCTTTTTAAAAGCGAAAAACCGGTTCAGGTTATAAGGTAAAAATTTTACGTTTTTACCCATAAAAAGTGTTGTGTTCCGAGTCGTAGTGAAATAATTATATTTCGTTAAGTAAGGGGCACGTCATGGAAAACGAAATCCAAGAATATAATTTTGCTCTCGACTTGGTGAGATTGTATTCTTTTTTTAAATTCTCTATTTTTTGTTATGTTATTGCATATTAATATCTTATTCATGACATATCAATCAATATCAAAATTCCTTTAAACATTTTTACTATGTTATAAATTCAAAAAAATAGAATTTCGTAAATTTAAAATATCATTATCAACTACTGTAAATTAAACAATTAAATTTAACAATTATTAATTACACTTTTAAAGTTATTATTGTCTCTTTACTCTTTTTTAATGTCTTTATTGAATCTTTGGTTGACGAGTAAATATGGTTTTATGTCACCTTATTTCGGTGCAGTGATACTCAGTGATTCCTCGTCATGATCCTGAGTCCTTTGTCCTGGGCCGATCCTCCGTAGTCGTCTGATCTTCCTGGAGTCCGTTGTCTGGTCCTCCTGGTCCACTTAGTATTCAGATGACTCGTACGGTACTGCTAGGATATAGATCTTGGATGTGGATGCTCCCTCGTCGGGCATAGCCTCTGGCTGCAGCGGTGATCCAACGAAAGATAGATTGTCGTCGGGCGTAGCCTCCGGCTGCCGCTGCGTTCCAACGAAAAAATAGATCGAGGCTGGTGAGCCTTGCGTATTTATTATACTCTCGGGCGTAAAAATCATGTTTCGACAGTTCTCTGCACGATTTAGTTTGTCAAGCGTCCCTTCACAGACTCGATTATTTTTCACACTTATTTTAATTATATTCGCAACATACGAAGTCTTTTGCTAATTACTCGATGTTGTTACAAAACAGATACAAGTAGTTATGTGTAGATATGTAGATAGATTAGAAGCTGATATACTCAAGTCGAGTACTATTATTGTTTCTAATTATTAGATTGTGATTATTAATAAAATTTGAATGAGTGCTCACGGTTAAGGTTTGCCGTTTAAAAGAGTATTTATCACTTCACTGTCTACCTCCCCACTTACCATATGTGGATGTCTTCAATGTTCTTGTTGGTGACTTCTTCTGCTGCAAAAAACACTTGATACACATATATGGATATTCCGTTTGAATATCATAAATAATGCACATGCACAATAAAGTAAATTAAAAGTTTAACTGCAATTTGAATGATATAGGTCATTCAAATCCTACCGCCACCTTATGATAGAACTGTTCATGAAAAATTAAACTATTTTATCTATTATAAAAAAAATCAAAAACTCTGTTCCACTGGTAAATAAATTGGGGTTTATTAACAATTGTTAAATGCAATGAACTCTTTTAAAAAACAATCAATAATATCTTTACAAACAATAATTACTTTAAACAATTCCTGAGATCTTTGTACCTCAAGGCTGGTAACACTGATGTCTGGTACAATGGTTTTGGTGAACGAGGTTATGTCCACTTTATTCAGTTACATTACCAAATTCGTGAGTTCTTGGAAGATACATGATACCAGATTACAAGATGTGATCTTATTTAACAATATTTAATAACGTATTACTATAAAAACAAACAAAGATTTAAAATTATAAAATTCGGTACCATAAACCGATATATATCGTACTATCGTACGGTTAGCAAAACTCATACAGCAGTTGTGATCAAAACACGTGCTCTGTGCTTGCACTGTTAAAAATATTATTATTATTTATTCATTAACTATTAAAATTATGTATTGGCATGAGAAAAAATCTAGAATAAAAAAAACTCTTGTTATAGCTTTCATTGAATTAAAATTATTTGAGAACAGAATCATTATTTGGTGACAAAGTTATAATCGTTAATTCTAGGTTAGTTACCTAGCAAACGTAAGTAATTATTTTGAATAAGTATATTACTTATTAAATTCTTAATACTATGAACATAAACATTTTATTTATCAGTCATCTGACGTATAATTATCAGTCGTTTAGAATATTTGCGCAATAAAACAGTTATTCGTTAATTTAAAAAGTTTAGTCAAATGAGCGACTATATACTATACATGGACGGTCGGTATTTAAATTAATTCCGATCTTCTCAATTACGATAAAATCGTAAAATATTTATTTTTAAATTAATAATTGCGCTATGATTCATTTATTCAGTTCTGATAATTTTTCATCATGGTTTAAGCACTTTAGTACTTTTGACTAGTGCAGTCCCAAAACAATATCTGTCGTTTACTAACGAAAGTTATTATTTTAATTCAATTCGTTAAAATAATTAAAATATAGTACTCCCTGATTTAAAAAACACAAAATACGACCTTTATTATACACTGGTCGAGTTATTTTCACTGTTCACTTAATGCACTGGACACTCGTTAGTATATTGTCGTGTATAGGTTAGTGTATGTAGGCTAACTAATGTTAGTGACGCGCACATTTTGAAATAATTTGGACGACTTCTTGCGTGAACCTTGCGTGTTGAGTGATACGGAACGAATGCTTTCTTCACCAAAGCGTCTCCTTCTCGTCTGGTCATTTTAAGCTATTTGATTGGTTCAAAGGGTCAAACTCTCAACCCCAAAACACTTTGGTTAAATAAATCTTTTAATTTTTTACAATTTATCGCGTGAGTTCGAGGCTACGGGTGACGTATGCATCGATACACAAAATGACTGAAAAGTTTATAAGTGTCATAACTTTTTTATCAATTATCGTATCGTCGAATGGTTAGTGGCATTAAATCGCGGACACTTGTGGCTTTATTTTAAGTCTAAACAAGGATTAAATCCGTTCATTATTAACTCACTTAGCCATTTCACAAACTCATATGGTGACTCTTAATATAAATAAGTTTGTTTCACCATATTTTGTTCCAATTACACTATAACACTCATTACTAAACGTCTCGAGTCCATTTCTCTTTCGTTTTAGTACATAAAATAGTTGTAATTACCATTTAAACAATATTTGGTAATGGCGTCTCTAGCGACCATATTCGATTGTTTATAATTACATGTAACGCTATTATTCCTTACCTAATTACATTTGTTTGACATTCTAACACTAATATATACATTTATTCACATTTGTTAACATTTTATTTTGCAAAAATGTTATTTTTCATATACTTATAGTATTATCAAAAATACCTTCTGTTCTCATTTCTCTAATTTGTCACTTTTTTAATTATTTTATCACACAAGGTATATAATGTTATAAATTAAAATAGTGTACAACTGTAGTACCTTGTTGGTTTAATGCTTTTATCAGTCTTTCGTTATCTGAAAGCTTTCCAATTCTTAGTATAGTGTTTGTTTACACCTGGTTTTACAATGGTAGTTAGTTAGTTTCTAATATTTCAATTACTAAACTACTACTATTACATTTGTGATGTGTTCTCATAGCAGTATCAGATATTTCTCTAACTACTAATAACATTTTTAGTAATCCTTTAATAAGTTTTGAAATTGCTTTTTGATTAACTATCTTGTCACATTGGGTTTCTGTTCTTTTGGCTTTATGACATCATATTCAATCTGATTCATTTTCTGTGTATTTCAGTACATATGTTATTTATTGGTTTGCATTACTATTCATAATTAGTCTTTGTTTGAAACAATTGTTGATAGTTGTTTGGTTTAATTAATATACATGATTTTATGTTATAGGTGCACTTTCTATGAGGTTATGTGTCAGTTATCTGGTAACAATGTGCAACATATTCTTATGCAGTATTTGACTCTACTATTACCATTTCATTATGGCATTCTACTACAATGGTTTAATTATTAAGTAATACACATGTTTACACTATTTGTTGAAACAATAACACAAGTATCCTTAGTCTAAGAATATTACATTTCTGGTTGGGTTGTACCTAGTTTTTGGTACATTGATTGTTTTATACCTAACAAACTAGCTAATTTGCTACTATTTGTTCTGGATTTTATTTATATTTTATTCTGTCTTGCCGTGGCATTCAGTTACATTTAATTTTAAGGCTTACAAAGCTTTTATTATCAGTCCCTATGAACAATTAATTTACTGTTCTATCTCACATTTCTCTTGGTGGTCTTAATGATTATCTATGTTGTGTTACAATCTTGATTAAACTGGTCACACTAATTGTCTGTGCATTTTAACTAGTTAATCTTGGATTCTTTCACTTATAATGGTAACTCATTTTCCTCTGTTATAAACATTCTCACTTGTATTGTTTGTGGTGTTTATTTGGGGTAAAAATGGTTATCATGTTACAGGTTGTCACACTTATATTAAGTTTTCACTGTTATTGTTTGTGATTACTCAATTATGCTAGACACTGGTTTCTTTGTAGTTGATCTTCGAATACTCATTACACTTCTTCCGGTCACTAATATAGTTCCTTGTATACCTGGTGAATGGTGATTTCTTGTACTGTCCATACATTATCTTCATTCTTCGTGGTATGTTTCCTTTGCTCTTCTTCTTCCTTCCTTCTTCTGGTTAATTGTTGTTCACTATCGGTGTTCTCCTGGGTTACTTGTGATAATCAATGTTCCCTTAGTCTTGTCATATTCTTCAATATTTCTATTCGTGGTTGTCATTGTTCCATAGTATTTTATACTAATAAATAAATTTGTTTGTTTTATCACCATTGCGGTTGTTCTTGAGTTGGCTCCTCTTCATTTTAATAGTTATTTTTGTCGTTTCCCCTCACTATTTGGACCTATTGGGCCTGGTTTCTAACATATTATATTGGCTCGTTGTCATTTTCTCTCTCTTTTGTACTCGATGATGCTATATTACTCTTCCTTCTTCTTTGTTGGATTGTTTCATGGATTGTTTCAATAATATACCTTTGTAGATACACTTTGTCTATATTCTCCTGTTCCTTATTTTATGTACTTTGAAATATTTTCATGATCTCCCGTTACTTGACGTAATAATTAGTTATTTTATGTAACTGCCAATTTGGTACGTTACAATGTTCATATGATCCGTAATTTTTTTATGTATAATTGTATGTTTACCGTTTTTTTTATACTTTAATTGTTCTTCGTTCTATTCACTTTTATTTACACTGTATTAATACATATTATTTGTTTCGCACTAGATTTTGCATATGTGTGCGTCTTTATATTATTAACAACATGGCGTAATTTGTTTTGTCAAATCTTACGCGCACTTACCACAATTTAAATAATTACTTCTTTAATTACATTTATTCAGGGGTGACACTATGCAGGAATCAACTGGCTTCACACATACATATAAAATACACATGTACACAAGCTCAGCTGAGTGTGGCGTGACCTTCCTGTACCGACCGCCAAATTCGGTGTTCCCCTTCACTGTTTACTTACAGCTTTCAATATGTATTATTTATAAATACTGACAATACTATTTATTTATTCTAATAGCAAGTTTTTATAACTAATTGCAACAATGCACAGTAACGTACGCAGACGTACTGTTGCATTATTTCCCTGCTTAAATAAAAATTTAGTAAACTTGTTTATTAACTTTTTGCCTTTTGCATTTGACAAAATTTACATTAATTTTATTAATACAATATTAATTTAATTTAATTAATTATGCTCATAATAATGGTATAATCATTATTTAATTTATCCTTATGTAGAGTGGACTGAACAAAATATTCCCCTCCCTTACATGTTGAAGTGCTGCGTGGATTCGTCAGTATATCCACTTTAACTTTCTATAGCGTGCGTTCTCCTTTATTTGTAATAGTGACCTACTTAGTCATTCATAAAATTTCCTTAGAGAGCTCGCATGATATTTGCCTATCTCTCTCTGTCTTGTGTCATCATGTGCAATAAAAGTTTGCTTGCCAACTTGTCTTAGCAAAGTATAATGTCCATCATACAATCTAATGAATTTTTTAGCAGTATTGTCTATGCGTTTGCCAACTGGATTTGTTTTTAATAACACTCTCTCTCCAACATTAAAATTCTGTAACTTATGAGTTCTGTTAAATATTTCCATTCTCTTATTACCTCTTTCAATTATTCTCCTTTTAGCATGATCAATTTTAATGCTTAAAGGTATAGGTAAGTTCTGATTAGCAGGTTTGTGAACGTACCGCTTCAAAAATCTGTCGAGTTGACGACCTTGCTCAATCTCTGTCGGTGTGTAGCTTGTTGCATCGCTATAATTATCATTAATTGCTTGTTCAAAGAACGGTAAATATTCTGCCCATCTATTGTGTTGGTTATGGCAGTAAATACGTAGGTACTTACCCAATTCTTCATTCACTCTCTCGGCAAAATTTCCCTGTGGATCTGATGGATGTGAGTATGTGCTGAATTCCATTTTCCCTTAATACTTTATTCCATACGACGCTTTGAAACTGTACTCCTTGATCACTAAGAACTTTCTTCATTTTACCATACATCGGAATATATTTGGTAACAGAATTTTTAGGACAGCTTTCGTTGTGGGTGGCATAACAGGATACAGATGAACTGCCTTAGAAAACACGTCTATACAGACCAGTATGTGTCTAACCCCTCCACTTGATCGTGGAAATGGGCCCAAGAAGTCCACTGCAACTAACTCCCCTTTCGCCTCCTTCTGTATACTTTGAATTTCCACGTAGGTATGAAGATTAGGTTGCTTAGCAGTCTGGCAATCATAGCATTTCTTCAATTCACCTTTAATCTTTCTGAATATGTTGTTAATTGTAAAATCTTGTTGTAGGGGGTAAATAACATTTTAATGCCGAGGCATGAGCTAAGCTCTCATGAGCTGGTGTAATCATTTAAAATAACATTTCATTTGTCAACACAATTTTCCAGACACAATTTTACTTCATTATTTGTTTCTAAGCGTATAGGTAGTAGTCGTATTTCCTTATCCTCCTTATTGTAGATTTCCTCGCGTTCTTCTGTGACATATCCGCTTAATATATCCGCAACGCTATTATCTTTTCCTTTGCAGTATTTAATAGTGAACGAGTACTCTCCAATGGCTAAAATCCATCTCACTAAACGAGAGTTGGTTACTTTACATTTCAGTAGAAATGACAACGCTTGATGGTCAGTATGTATTTCAAAATGAGTACCATAAATGTAGTAGCGACATTGTTTTAGTGCGTAGACAATTGCGAGTATTTCCTTCTCTGATGTTGAGTAGTGCCGCTCTGCTCGCATAGGCGATGACCCTTAGCTTTCCTTCGGAATTCTTCTGGTAGAGTATACTTCCCATGGCGTAATCACTAGCATCAGAATAAATTAAAAATTTTCCTTCCTGTTGCGGATGGTGTAGCTTGATGTTTTCTATAAATAATGTTTTCACTTTATCGAAGGCTTCTTGTTGCTTCTTCTCCCATCTCCATTTCCTTCCTTTCTTCGTCAACTCTAACAATGGTTGAGTCCTTTCTGCATATAACGGCGTAAATCTCATGTAATATCCAGTTAGACCTAAAAATGCACGTAGGCCTTTGAGATTTCTAGGTATGGGAAAGTTGTTTATACTGGTTATCTTGCTGGGATCTGGTTGTATACCTGAGGATGAGATGATGTGTTCTAGGAATTGGATGGACGTTTTAATGAATTCACATTTGTTTAGGTTTAGGGACATGTTTGCTTGCCTAAACTTATGGAATACTGTTCGCAGATTCTGGATATGTTCATTGAATGTCTTACAGATCACTAGAATATCATCTGCGAAGATCATCGTATAAGGTTCCACCTCTGGCCCTAATGTTCTTTCTAAACATTTTACAATAACTGCCAAACTCGCACTCAATCCAAATGGAACTACTTTATGGTGGTAACACTTGTTCTTATACAGGAATGCAGTAAACTTTCCATCCTCCTCTCGGATTGGAATCTGCCAGAAACTTGAACATATATCTAGCTTAGTCAAGTAGCGTGCTCCTTCACACTTCGTAAACAGCTCGTCCGCAGTTGGCGCACAGTCATATTCTTTCATTATAATACTGTTTAGCTCCCTCATGTCCAGGCATAGACGAATATCCCCGTTGTTCTTCTTTACTACTACAAGAGGATTTAAGAAGTTGCTATTGGACCGTTCAATCACGTTATTATCCAGCATGACGTATCTCCGTTTCTACTTCTTCCTTGTAGCGCATTGGTATAGGGTATGTTCTCCTGACAAATTTTGTTGGGTCTGTCACAGTTATAGTATGTTCGTAGACTGTCGTCTGCGTCGGTGTTTCGCTGAAAATACCTTCATATTCACTAATTAGTTCGTTAAGCTGCTTTTCTTCCTGTTTAGAAATTTTGTCGGTAGTTTGACTTGTGTACTGAGTTGGTACATATTGGACTTTGGGTTTAGATAAGACAATAGGTGTCTCGCTTACCTTATAATGGTCCTCTGCTTCATTCATATTTATGCTATGTTGAATACCCTTATAATTACATTTAATCTTATTATTAACGATATCCATTTTAGCATCTAGCACATTCAATAAATCAATTCCTATAACACCATCATATATTAGTTTATTTACAATAATCATTGAACATTCTAATTCTAAATCCTTGCGTGTGATTGTTACGTATGCTTGCCTTCTAACTTTTTCTCGCTTATTTGTAGCGGTTGTAATATTCATATTAGTGACAGGTAATATTGGCGTATTTTTAAAATAATTTTTGTTTCGTTGCATCCGAGCAGCGTTTAAAACTGATAGTTGACTACCTGTGTCTACTAGCATCTTAATTTTACGGTTATTTATATGCACATTTACAGTAGGACATTGTGTTTGGTGATCCGTTTGATTCACACCTCCGTCCGTGCTAAGTAATTCTTCCCGTATATCAGCAGGATATATGTTATTAATTGTGTACTGCTTTGTATGCGTATTCAGTCACTGTTGAGAAGTCGACTGTACAGCTATTTCCGCTTCGCACCCTCTTTTTGTTTCATTGTTTGTTTGCATCGCATTGAGCAGGCGATCATATGGTTTTGGGAATTTTTTCTTCGAGACAGGCCACACATAGCCTCCCTTCTCCCCTCTACATTCTCTCTCTCTTTCTCTCTCACTACTATTCCCCTTCTTCTCTTTACGAACGCCTTCTACGCGCTGAGTCGCTGGTTTGTGAGCTATGTTAACAGATGATTTATTTTGCGTGTGTTGCGTTTGTTGTTTATAATTATTACCATTGTGATTATAATTACTGTGCGGTTGATAATTGTGTTGTGTACTCTCACCGCGAGTGATGTTCTCAGATTGTGTTACAAGTATTAGAAATTCTTCAATCGTTTTAATACCTTGCGTGTAGACGAGTTGGATATTTTTCTGAAAATGGTAAGAGAGTTTGGATATTATTTCATACTCTGAAAATTTAGGTTTAAGATGTTTACTCTCTCAATCTGCGCTATCGTATATTGCTCAATACTCTGGCGACCATGAATATTAAATTTACCATATTCTAACTGATCACGTACCTGACGTTGCGTATGGACGTTCCAATTCCCATTTTCAAAAGAATCACGAAATTGCTGATAAGTCGTAATATTATCGCGTATGATAGTAGACCACTGTGCAGCTGAATCCTTGAAATGGCGAGTAACAAAATTTATTTTCTCAGTATCATAGATATTATTACCAATTTCCTCCATTTCGTTCCCGCAATTAACTAAAAATTCCATACTGTTTTCTCATTTATTTCCTGCAAATGTGAACTTAACTCTATCTTCTAATGGTGTTGGATAGACCATCATCTGGGCTAGACGTCTACGTAGCTCAGCTTGAAGTTGATCCATTTCTGTCTTCACCTCTTCTTTAATATTAGTCATTTCACCAGAATAGTCCTTAGCAGTTTTGGACGTTTCTTCTAGTTTAGTCTCTATTATATTAGTTCGTGTTTCTATTTCACACGTTTTGTTTGTGTTCGCTTTAATCTGATCATGGACATCACGTATTTTACTGTCTTGTTCATGTTTTACTATACTTAGTTTATCATTTAAATCTTCTGTTATTTGTTTCTGGATATCTTTTAAATCTTTCTTCCACTCTGCACGTAGTTTTTTTTCCATTCTAACAGCTTGTTCATGAAGTGCTTGTTTAACTTTTGTTTCGAGTGCGTCTATGCGTGTATTAGTGTCCGTAATTTTATTACCTAACTGCGTAGTACTTTCTATGATATCTTGTTTTAATTCTTCTTTTAGTTTTAAATTATCCTGTTTTAATTCTTCTACTTGCATCATATTTTGAAGTGTCTTCATATTGAAGCTACCCTGTTCTGCCATGTCGAACGTATTTTATATTATGTTTTTAAATAATTATTATTGGTTATCGCGTTTCTAATAATCTGATTTATAATAATAATAATAATAATAATTATTGTTATTATTATTATTACACCTTCTCATATATAATACTTTCATTTACTTGTTGAGCGCCAGTTGTGCGATTATAATACACAACAATTTAAATATAATAACAATTAATATTTAACACGAATAATAGTTATCATATAATATGCACATAAAATATATTTTTCTTTTAACACATATTCATTAGTAGAGCATTCATTTAACTTTTAATTTTTTTTTTTAAATAGTTAAATGGCATGGTCGCGCTCCACGTTCTTGAGCGACATATTCTTTATAACGGGTGTAATAAAAAATTTGTTATAATGGTGTAATACTGGTGTAATAATAATAACAACGCTTTTTAAATCATATCAAATCATTTAAAATTTTATTAAATAGAATCTCCAAAATATTTCGAATTAAAATTTCTTGATTATTATTTGCATAATATTATTCTTTTGTATGTGTTTGTCATACATATAATTATTGTCACAATACAAGTAACATTACACACTATTCATAGATATAAGACACAAGATATAAATTTACAAGTATAGATAAAAATTCTTATAATATATAATTTTGCTCTCGACTTGCTCAGATTGTATTTCTTTTTTTAAATTCTCTATTTTTTTTATGTTATTGCATATTAATATCTTATTCATGACATATCAATCAATATCAAAATTTATTTAAACATTTCTACTATGTAAGAAGTAAGAGTTTCTACTATGAGCTGTCACGTTTCTGTGTCTGGTATAAAGCGACGGGTCAGACTCTTCCAATGTCTTTGACACTGTTCAAGGTTATCCTCTCCCGAAAGGAACGGCCCCCCTCCAACAAGTTATTGCAACAGTTTAAGTAAAATCATGTACGTTTAGCTTCGACCCCCCCCCCCACCTAGTGTTTTCATATGTCCCGCTAAAAGCAGGACAGTCCCTCTTTTTGATAAAATGTCCCATCGTCCCACGTTTCTTTCAAATATCCTTCCCTTTTTTAGCGTTAACATGGGTTGTTTTGGTAATATGTTTACCGTTTTGGCTAACAACAGCGACAGTAGTGTTGAAGCTTTAGGGTCGATTTATACAGGCAACGAGCCGACGACGTGACGAGTACTCAACGAGCTGGACAGAAAATTCTTCAACGTTTTGTAGTGGGGCAATTTATACTGCCGAAGTGACGAGCCCGAGCCTCGTCCGACGCTCGGCCGAGACTCGTCAACGATATTTTTCTGAAACTCGTCGACCGCTCGGCTCGTTCACGGCACGTCCACTTCCTGTATGAATCACTTCAACGAGCCGAGCACGTGGTATTTAGAGTGGGAACGCTTCTCTTGCCTTTTGTGAGTTTGTTTTGAAGAAAGTAATTTTCATTTTCATCATGAATGACGAAAAGTTAATAGAATTAGTGAGGCAACACAGTGTGTTATACAATCTGGCGGATCCAAAATACATGGATCCTAAGTATAAAATGACAGTATGGGACGAAATAGGAAAACCTCTGAATACATTATCGAAAAGTGTGTAACTTCACTGTTTTCTAATTAAAGCGGCTGTTTACGAATAAATTGGTATTGTTATCTTAGAAAATAGCGTAAGGCCTGTGTTACACTAAAATATGTATTTGACAAAGATTTTTTATAAAACGTTTGTTACGTTTGTTGTTTTGCTTGGTGTGTGTCATATTGTCCTCGTATTTTTATCCTGTTCGTATGGGCTATACAGTTTATAATGAAAAGTATAAGGATACTAAAAATTCAAAAAAATTGTTACAAAAAATGATGTTCCACTACAATGTACACAATTTTGAATAAATTATATTTTAAGAAATATCAAATATATTTGGGGAACAGTTTTTTGTCTCTTCTGTTCAGTTCTAAAAATGGAATTGGAAGAGTGTTAGGTTTCATGAGCAATTTGTAATTTGTAATGTATCATTTAGGTGCTACATGCAAGAGCCGATGGACTAACATAAGGGACCAGTTTAGGAGGCACGTCACCAAGAAACAAACGAAAAGTGGCCAGGCTGCAGAAAATACAAAAAAATATAAATACGAAGATTATCTTCAGTTTTTACTGCCGTACATAAGCGAAAGGCAAACCATTTCAAATGTCAAATCACCAATAAGCAATAGCATCCAAGATATAATCACACGGATGAGCCTTGCGAGAACAGTCAGCTGGTACCGGAAACTGAGCAGACTTCAGTTGAGGCACAATCCACACGATCTCCAATCAAGGAAATTCGTAAACATCGAGCGTTGAAAATGAAGTGTGCAAGTGAATCTCCGTCATCAATCTTTATGAAATAGATACTTGAAAAAAATAAAGCTAATGAGAAAAATGACCAGAGTGACATAGATTCCTTCCTTGCAAGTACTAGAACAACATTAAAAACATTTTCGCCGTATTATCTACATTTAGCGAAAGGCAGAATTTTCAACATAGTGCACGAACTGGATTTTCAGTAGTTGCAAAATTTAGCACAAAATCCGCCATCTTCTCAGAACGATTCGCCATGGCCATCCCCAAATGCATCAAGTACCCAAAACGATTCACCATGGCCAACGCCCACTGCATCACCTTCCCAAAATAAAAATGTAGAAGAAGATTCCGATATATCAGCATATTTCCAACGTTTTGAATAGATATTTTGTGTATATTTGTTGATTATGTGTATTTTGTAAATGTGAATGTTTAAAATGTTTGGTGAATCTTTGGTGAACATGAGTGTATTAACGATGAAGTGTATAATGATTTTAAAAGTTTGAAATAAAATTTAAGCAAATAAAAATTGTTTGAATACTGTTAATTTTTGGGACGCTACCCGGATTGAAAGGTGATGTGTTATATGGCAGTTTGACATTCTAAAATACGCATGAAACTTTTCGTCATAATCCACTAATTCTTTATAAATTTTAAATTCCCCTTCTTTCTCTTTAGTAAGCCATGCAGGATGGACACTCCATCTTCTTCTTTTCTGCTTTTTTTCATCTTCCAGTGATACAGCTATTGCCGCTAACTCGTCAATTGAAAACGAAAAGGAGGCTGACATATTTCCACAAAATGACTACCTATTCGTACTACAAGCGCAGAGAGAATAAACTCGCAACAAGCTCGGACGGCCCGTTGCCTGTATAAATGGTCACGCGCTCGGCTCGTCCTCGTCACGTCGTCGGCCCGTTCCCTGTATAAATCGACCCTTAGTGTGCAGAAGTCGTTTTAGTTACCTATTTCCTTGTGCAGTGAGTGGTAATCTTTAATCATCAGCGTTAAAATTTTTTATTTAAATTATACCGAAACGTAATTGCAGTTTTGATGATAGTATCAGATATCAGAAATGAATTTCACTTTTTGAAAGGTTACGGTATAAGTGCGGAAAGCATGATAAGCAACTTTAAATTTTATATTTGTCATGGTGGATGCTATGACATCATCGAATACGTAGACAAAAAGAAAAATTGCCCTTATTCAAAAATAAAAGTTTTATTAAGAAATTATAAAAGACAAAACTTATAGAGCAAATCCAAAAATCTCACAAATATTTAAAACAAATGACATTTTAAAAACGTCTAGTGAGTGTGCAATAAAACTATTTTAATATGTTCCTGTAATACTTGTTCTGTATTTTTGTACTTCTCTTAAAAAAATGAAATAGAAACTACCGTACTCGTATCTACAGTAGATTTATTTATATTTTTATAAGTTTTTTGACCTGTCCCACTTTTTAATAAAATGTTCCACTTTTTGAGGCTACAAAATTGCAAATCTCCCACTTTTTAACAAAAACTTTATGGGAACCCTACCTCAACCGTCCATTCACCCGGCCCTGTGGTGGACAATGAAATAACCGAGAAGAATAGAAGTTGGTCAACGTTCGAAGATGTTCTGAACCGGAAACAGTAGTAACACTATTCTCTAGTTTCATCGAATATTTTCACAGAAACAAACTCCTATTACGAAAATGTCTATGTTAATTGCACGCTGGTTTGTGCTGCAGCGATCCTGGTAGTAAAATATTAGGTTACAGTGAACACAGTAAAAAAGATTAAATTAAACGTATCTGTAATTATCACAGTTGTTAGCCCACATCACATCACATCGTTTATAGGCAGCGGAATTTCTATAAACAACAGTCATCTACAAGTCATGAATATACATAATAAAATACGGTTCTAAAAGTTGTTCTTCGATAGGACTTTACGTAATTTTCTCTCTAGATTTATGTAAGATTAGGGGCTTGGTAGACCAGTAGCTATTCTCCTGATTACTAATCCCAGTATCGGATCCTAGGCAACACCGTAGAATGTAGCCCCCAGGGATGAAACCCGTAGTAACGCGTACCTGGGATAACATTCGGGATAATAATGACCGGGTGAAGCGTAGTTTCAAATGGAGGAGGACAAACGAGGAACGAATTGCCACCCAGATCAAAAGGAGAAAATGGAGTGGATTGGGCTATAACTAAATATTATTTATGCAAATTTACTTGCATAAATTAATTGATTATCTTAATTATGTAATCTTTACTCTATATAGCCCCGCGTTGTTGGAGCGCCAAATATAACTCTGATATTATTTATGCCCTAGTGTGGGCGTCAAATGCAATGCTAATATTAATTGTCAACGTTTACTATCTCGGGGTTTTTAATTGTGATAATAATTTATTCATTAGTAGTTATGTAATCACAGGTTATATTACTCTATTATTTAATATTACTTGGAAGGAATTGTAGTAGAGGGAAAATGGGGTTCCTGACCCACAAAGGAATGCCGCCTTTCTTAAAAAACATAAAAAACAAGATCAAAGAGATGCCGCCGTTCCCGCGGTCCAAGATTTTTTCCCACGCTCTCCCCACCACCGCTGGACCACAGCATCCGCGAATTTCCGCGAATATAATTTTTTATATGCAGCCTTTCGCGAGCCTAGATCACTTTCACTTTCTACTGGACCCTACAGCATCCGCGACTTTTTCGCTGATCTGTGTCAAGATCCGCGACTTTTTCGCGTATCTGGACCACAGCATCCGCGAATATAATTTTTTATTTTTTTATGCCGCCTTTCGCGAGCTTAGATCACTTTCACTTTCTATCACTTGATGCATTATAGTGTATATATTAAATATATGTTCAGGGTTACCAACCTTGCATGAGTTCAAATTTGTTGTGTGTTATAATGTATATTAAATCTATATGATCAGGTTTACCAACCTATGGTGGGGGGTTCCGACTTGATGCATTATAGTGTATATATTAAATATATGATCAGGGTTACCAACCTTGCATGAGTTCAAATTTGTTGTGTGTTATAATGTATATTAAATCTATATGATCAGGTTTACCAACCTATGTATGGGTTCAAACTTGATATGTGTGTGTATTATAGTGTATATTAAAATATATGATCAGGGTTACCAATCCTGCATTATTGTGTGTATAGAACAGATCTGCCAACATTTTTCTTCGGTGGGAAATTCAAACTATATTATAGTAAATTGTTGACGACTTCGATATCAACTCTCTCTCCCCTCCTCTCTCTTTGTCTCTAGACACAGTTGTCGATCACGATATAAACTCTCTCTTTATGTCATCAGTTTTACATAAGCGTCGTGCTACTTATGGATTACGTTGACAGCATTGATCGGTTCAACGAAACAAGTCTATGCACACACACACACACACACACACACACACACACACACACACAACGATACTGAATTAGATATAGTTATTATTCGCTAACTTAAACCAGAGGTCATTAACCTTGTGTACGACGTCCTACTTTCTAATTTGACACCTGTCAGTCATTAGCAGCGTTGACAGTAATTAGGATTAATTATGGATTATAAACTATTTACTCTAAAAACGGACAACTCTACTTTCTAATTTGACACCTGTCAAGCATTAGCACCGCTGACAGTAATTACTCTAAAAACGGACACACACACGTGCTTTCCCCACTACAGTGTACAATATATATACGCACAGAAAATTAGCGAAAATTTCTCATTTGACTGCTTGTGTGTGTGCTGATACATCGTGAAATCTATCTCTGCATCTTTTTTAATAGTTGAAAGACTGTTTGTGCGCATTCAGTATACACACAACTTTCATCATTAAGGGTGTGTAGACAACACATACTAGTTTTTGGTAAGTGTACAGATTTTATTTAATTTTAATGTATGTGCAGATTTTATTTAAACGTAAAAATTATTTGTATTAAAACATTATCAAGCGCATTATTGAAACATTTGAATACGTTAATAACTGAGTATAATTTTTATTGTATGTACAGATTTTATTTAAACGTAAAAATTATTTGTATTAAAACATTATCAAGCGCATTATTGAAACATTTGAATACGTTAATAACTGAGTATAATTTAAACGTAAAAATTATTTGCATTAAAACATTATCAAGCGCATTATTTATTGAATTTAATACATACGTGTGTATGTGTGTGTGTGTGTATGATCAAATTACAATTTCTGAAAATATATTCTTACCGTATTTTTATAGTGGCAATTTCTCATTGATCGCTTGCGTATGCTGATACATCGTGAAATCTATCTATCTCTGCATCTTTTTTAATAGTTGAAAGACTGTTTGTGCGCATTCAGTATACACACAACTTTCATCATTAAGGGTGTGTAGACAACACATACTAGTTTTTGGTAAGTGTACAGATTTTATTTAATTTTAATGTATGTGCAGATTTTATTTAAACGTAAAAATTATTTGTATTAAAACATTATCAAGCGCATTATTGAATTTAATACATGTGTGTGTGTGTGTATGTGTGTGTATGTGTGTGTGTGTATGATCAAATTATTATGTCTGTTACAATTTTTCTGAAAAATTGCTTTAAACAAACATTTTAATGTAACAAATTTAGAAAGTAGGTCCCAGCGTATGATGACATTTATATTTCTCTAATTCTGTTGTGGACATACATACATAGCTGTAAGCAGTGACTATTTCCTTATGAAAGCGGAATGTAGACTTTCCTAAAATTATTTGCATTAAAACATTATCAAGCGCATTATTATTTATTGAATTTAATACATGTGTGTGTGTGTGTGTGCGCGCGCGCGTATGTGTATGATCAAATTATTATGCCTCACTTCTAATTGAAGATATATTTTAGGTATAGCTGAATTTTAAGCGTGCATACAACGTCCGTCATTTAAGGATTCGTGTGTGTGGACAACGCTCGCTAGTTTGTTGCAAGTAAGTAAGTATACATTATGGAGTGGGTTATACAAATAATAATAATAAAGTGTGTGTAATATATACATTTATTAAAATACATACACACAGCTCCAAGAATATATTAAACAGTTTTACAATTAAAAATACATACACAGCTCCAAGATTATATTGTTACAAGTATGAAAATATATCTAAACTAGTATTTACAATTTAAAAAAAAAAAAAACATACACAGTTCCAAGATTATATTGTTACAAGTATTAAAATATATCTAAACTAGTTTTACAATTAAAAATACATACACACACAGCTCCAATATTATAATGTTACAAATATATATATTTAAAACTAGTATTTACAAAATATGTATAAAATAAGACTTAAACACGTCTATGTACTGTGTTGGACAATGGTGTATATTCTACAAGCGAATCATGTAGTATCATACAGTAGGCAGTCGTCTGTGTAGGAAAATTCATTGACGATTCAAATTCTAAACGTACATCAACTGCTGAAGACTTAAGCGCATCGTCTTGCCTGCTACAATCGAATACAAACAGCGGGGCTTTTGATTTGAATAATTCCGGTGTCAGTACTGGGCTGCCGTCTAAACGGTGGTAATACGAACTTTGAAAACTGGCGTACATATTGTACAATAATGCAAAACGGTCTTTCCCAATATCCAAGTTTAAATTATCGTAAGGATAATACTTGTCGTTTAGAAACAGTCTCGCATTGATCACGTTACAGTGATCAAATTCATCGGCGCGTGCTGTCAGTACATTCTTTCTTGCTGTCTGAAACGCTAACACAACAAAGCGTGGTTTTTCTAGCTGACTCGAGGTCTTGACAATCCAATTCTGCCTTTTAGTCTGTGGTAAGGCAGGATACTCGTGCAACTCCCAGGTCCTAAAAGGCATAGTTATCGGGTGGTCTTTCTCTATGAGTCGTAACAGTGGTAATCTGTACGCATTAGCTACATGTACATAAGGCATTTTCCAGTAAACTTTATCTAGTTCAAGAACACAATTAGCAGTAGTTTGTCCGCTTACTAAAACCATAGCATTTATGTCGGTAGATGTGCGTAGGAGTATAAGTTCTTGTTTCACGTTCAGCACGATGCGTGTATAGTCTTCTGCGAATCCCATTAGCATTTTCAGTGGTATACAAAAGTTGAATTCTCCGTCATCATTCACTTTTAATATGTTCGTGGTCGGCGCCACCCAACCTGCGTTTTCCATTGCGTTACGTGTGTTGTTGTTGAGTGATAGAAAAGTTTTAATAGTTGACGTAACACCGACGTTTCTGGTATGGTCCACTACCACTCCGGCCAACTCGTAACGAATCTCTTCAAAGAGAAATGCTATAGCATTGTTCACCAGTTCCACATTCAGTGCAGTATTTGCAGCCGCACTAGGGTTTTTAACCAACTTGCCTTCGATGTAGAGGAAACTTTCTGACGGCAGTGTAAAGACGTCCTGTTGTTGTATTGGCACACGTATTTCATCATTGTTTCCATATCTTGTTGTTGCGTACGGTGCGTGTGAGTGAAATGAAAACTGTGTGATACTGTCTTCAAAGAACGGTTGCTGCTCCACTGATAATATTCCACTCGCCATGTTACTTGTTTACAACAACAAAACCCAGTGAAATCAGGAAACGGCGGTTAACTGATGTTAATCGTTTCAGTTTCGAACGAGTACTGATGCGTTTCCTAACTGATCTTTCTTCTTCTTCTTTTTTTATTACTGATGACTGTGGTAGCAGCGGTGGCGAAGAAACAAAGTACAAGCCCATGTCGCACAGTGATGACTTCTCCGCGAAAATCTATTACGTCACCGTCCTGATCGTGTAAAGATAATGTTATGTTGTCCAAACGACTCACATTCACAGGTAGGTATATGACGTTTGTAGGCGATTCAATTATTTTGAATCCTGGTTCGACTGACGGATAGAACGTGTGCAGTGTGTGCTCGGTTTTACCGTTCTTGTATGATCCTTGCGCTATATTACACCTTATCAGTATACTGTTCACTTTTATAATGTTAACTGTGGCGTCAGACGTGTGAGTTTTATTCGCTTCAAGCAGACGCTTTTCCTTGAAACCCAACATATCACCGATACCGTACACTGTTTGTTGAAAGTCAATATCCAGTGCACAAGTCAGTTCACATTTCAGTGTATTGTTGTTAGGACGTAGACTAACCTTTGAGTCTCCTAACTGCTTTTTGAGGAAGGCTTCTATGTCACCGATTTCATAAGCACCTGTAGGTAAAGTTATCAAGTCCCACGTTGTTCCGTCTCGTAGTACTGGAAACACGTTGTTTTTTCCTTCAATCACGTTCGGTATACTGTTGTATGTAGTAAAGTCCAATAGACCTACATACCATTCGCCGTTTGTTAGTTCGAGAGGCGGGAAAAAGTCACATACAAGAGCAGCAGCATTCGTGCCTGTTAAGGTGACCGACAGCGAAGACATCTTGTCGCTTACTGATCACTCGCGCGTTAAGAAGTCCAAACATAAATGCCCGCAGATGACTGTGTGTGGTGGCTGTTCACGCTCGTAATTGTAGTAAATGTCAGTGTCGGTTCCAAAATACTGTGTCAGCTCAAGAGGTGGCTGCATATTACCATACGCATCATAGTAGTAAACTTGTTTGTTTCGCTTCTTGTAGCAAACCCAGTGCGTACCAGGTCCTTCTGCACTGCCCAGATTAACAACTGCACTCTCATTCTTCCATGGTCGTGTGTGTGGTAAAGTGTTACGCATAAAACGCCTCTGAAATAAGGTATTTTTAAAAGTTTTGCGTACACATACAAATCACTGTCAGACAATGCACGCACTGGTATGCAAATTAGTTTTTTTGTCTGTAAGGACGTAGGTATAGACCTGACGCTATTTTTTTATTGTTACGTTTATGTCTTGAGACTATTTTGCGTTTGCAGGTCGTTTTGCGTTTGTTCGCGGATTGACGTTTAATTCCTGAACCCTTCTTCTTTTTTCTGCAACCACTACGCGAGCTCCCTCCACCCACTGCCGATTTCGCCTTCATCGCTGCCGCTACGGCCGCCGCGTACGCTCTTTCGCTGATGCCTGAATTCAAAGCTTTCACTCGATCCCACGCCTTGCCGGCTAGCACACGATCCGCTACTCGTCTTCGTTCGTTGTCCTTGTACTTAGCGTAAGCGATATCGTGTTCGCGACAGGCTTCGTCCAACTCGTTGATTCCTCGATCGCCACGTGCCAATCTCTCTTTGAGTTTTGTTCCAGGTCCACAGAATCGGTAGCCCGGTAGGTGTAATTCTACTGGTAATGCGTCCACCGCTCGATTAATCAAAGTAGGTACTGACGAAACGATAGCGGGCACAGTGTTTTTAAGTATTTTTCCAATTACACCACGCCCCATTCTTTTCTTACGAAGTACGTGCATTCTTGTAAACAGATCTCCAATCCTTGATTTCCGTTTCCGTATCGAGAACGTCTATTAAACGTCCCACCTCTTCAATATATTCAGACAGGACTGAACGCTGTGTCGTGCTCTCTTGATATTTATAGACAAACTTTATTAGATTGATTATATGAGCGTGAAATACCTGAGTGACCTTGTACAATTCGGTCTTTATATGTAATTTTAATTCGTGCATTTGTCGTACAGTGACTGCGTCTTTGTCATTGACACCGTTCGCTATATTCGTAATTTTTCTTCCGGCAGCGTAGAAAGTATCGTTTTGCAAACTGATTGTGTGTGCGTGTAAAAATTCCAAATTCATTGCGTCTTTGAAGTCAACAGGCGCTTGCACACGTGTTAGTCGACAGTCATTATCGATTACGTTACCTGCACGATCTTTTTTCAAACTCTTCTCGTCTACGTATCGTTTTGTGGCTGCATCTCTTGATTTAAGCGGATCGTTTAGCCTTATTATTCGATGATCTTTTGCGTCTACGGTAGCGTTGTCGTTCTTGTACTGTAAGCATGTGTCCTTTACGTACTGTAAAGAAACAACATCGTGCAACTCTTCAGGATCACCCAAGTTGCATATCTTTTTGTTTTTCACATCAAAGTGACCGTCGTTAGTCACTCCTAAACCGATATTCTCACGCAGACTTCGATGAGTTTCTTTTCGCACTCTTACAGCGCTGTCGTGTCTACCGAACTTGTCTACACTCATATTTATGAAGAAGAACTGATGGTTATAGAACGGTGCGTCTGCTTTTATATGATAATGCCGGTTTCACGTAATTCTTCCAATATCGAAACGATTTCATTCCTATGACCAGTATGGCCGCTATTTTGAGACGCCATTAACAGTCTCAATCTATTAACCAACTCGTTAGGATCATCCAAATGCACGTAATCGATTGCAGTGTTCGATTTAATCTCCATATAGCCACTCCCTGTACGTTTTCGTGCAAACAATTTAGATATTACTAGTCGGTACTTGACGCCACTGTTACTGTTTATTCGCGTATTGTGTTTATATTTTTGTTTGTGTCCGTTGGTTGCTAGTAGTATGGACTTATATTTCCGCATATCGTCCTTATTGTATTTTTTCGGTAGTTTCATAAACAAAAGTTCATACAGGCCAGGTGTACCCTCGTAAATTTTTCCTTTGACATGAAAGTTGTCGTTATCATCGATTTTTACATTTGAATCACCTATCATAAATTTACCACCTTCGTATCGAACACCATACATGCGATCTATAATCCGTTTACAGTCCGCCGATTCACACAAACGCATATATTTGTTTGCTAATGAATCCTCGCTGAAATGTGAAGCGTTAGGGTTCCAGGCGTCCTCTTCACTGAAATGAGAAGCGTTATGACTTTGCATACCACTTTCGTTTTCTGTTATTACGTGTTGTGTAGGCTCTTCTTGTTTTATCTGCTGCTTCTCCTCCTCCTCCTCCTCCATCATGTCACCACTTAACTTTCGTGAAATAGCTTCTAACGGTTCCAGAATCGGTCTGTAATTTTTTTCTAAACGTCTCGTCGCTTTCTCTGATACCGTGTTGTAATGCATGATATTTTTTCCTTATGTTGTCGCTTATCGTGTCTATATCATACGCGAGTCGTTCCTCCTTATTCATTGCCATCGTGTGTTAGCAAGAGGACTGATTACATTACTACAGTGCAACCACTTTTATACTTCGTCGGAAACAATTATGAATCGATCAAAGCCGATTCTATATCTACCTTCATTTATTGGCGAGTCTTTGTCTATGACTAGAAATCCATAACGATCCTTCCACGCTTCCATGCAGACGTCTTTGAAAGCATCATATTTCATATCTATGTTAACGTGATCATTGTATGCATGTCGTAAATTTAGATCGTCTTGTTTGAACAATATCAACAAGTTAGCGTTGTCACGTACCAATTGTTTCGGTATCTGGCTATATGTCTGACATAGATAGAATGTGTCCACACCGCTATGTCTCCCCATAGCAAAATACTTTCGAATATTGTTTTGTCTTTCACACGATACATCATCGAATACGATAACAGAGTCGAGACCCGTGATTTCACTCGGTAGCGGGACTTCTTCGTTCTCGCTGTATGCATGATAACCTAAACCTTCATCAGCGAGTGATTTCATCACTGTTTCTAGCATTCTGTATTTTGGTTGAAATAATGATTTTGAAAACACGTATACGTTGCGGAAACGTAGTCCGTTGGCATCAAACAGTAGGTTGAATAGCACATTTGATTTCCCGCAGGAACTTGGGCCTGTAACGATACAGCGAATACTGTTCGGTAATAGCGGGCCATGTTTACGCTTAGCACTACCTTCGTCACCAGCCAAAAAGTCCATATCCTTTATTGGTAATTTGTTTGCTTGCTGTACAATCTTCATCTTTGTGAATACCGAAAGCATACTGTTTTCAGCACGTGCTGTCACCTTTTTTATATTAGATCTTTCTTATGTATCCATGCATCGTGTTTACCATCGAAACCGAGCCAACGAACACGCACTCTGTCACCTTTGCGTTGTAACACCTTTTCCACTAGGTATACGTCGCCGACTTTGGACTTACTAATCTCGTGCTCGTAAAAACCACCTTTCAACACTTTGTTTAGATGATCTTTTAGCAGATAAGTGACGGGGATAGTAGTGGATTGTACTTTATCCACAGTGAATATTTCGTTAGTCCAATTTGGCGTATAACCTTTGGCGAACGTCATTTTGTGCTTACTTATACGAACACGGTCACCGACGTTAAATTTGGGTGGTTTCGTTGGACTGATTTTAGGCGCTGTGTTCTTCCTTATTCGTTCCAACACTATATGTTCGTTGGCATCATTCACTTCACTAGGTTTCATACCAATGGTTCTGTGTGTGGTATTGTTGTACGATTTCAGTAATGTAGGTAGTAGATCCAACCAGCGGTAGTGTCCTTGTTCGCTGAAAGCTCGATACATGTGTGTCTTCAGTGTGCGATTAAAACGTTCCACTATGGAAGCTTTTTTCTCACTGTAGGTTGAGTAATGTTTCACACTATACTTTTTTAGCAACGCTTGTACTGTGCTGTTGTAATACTCCTTCCCGTTGTCTGTCTGTAAATATTTCATTCGATTAGCAGTTAGTATAGGCTCTAGTGCGTGCTTTACTTCTTTTCCTGTCTTTGTTTTCAATGGTACAGCGTACGCGTACTTGCTAAACGCATTGATCACTGTCATCATGTACTTGTACCCTTTGTTCACTCGAGCGTATGGTATCATCTCCACAAGATCCGCCTGGTACAAGTCGTGTAGACCCTTCAATTCAACCGCGCGCCTAACGAAATTCCTTCTCGCTGCTCTGTGTAGCTCTAGAGCTATAGTCTTGCGTGCGTTGTTCATGGTTTAAGATACACTAACATAATACTGGCGTTAAAAATACTATATATATCTATAACAGTTTCGTTGTTTTTCAGTATTCACTCTCACGTCTGAATATCACCATGGCTGACCTTCAACAGAATCCAGAACATCAGCAGGAACAGGGACATCCTCAACAAGGTAAAAAAAAAATTTACCAATTGTCTCTCTCTCTCTATAATTATGTAGCAAACCAAATTTGTTTGATATGAATTAACATATGATTCAACTCAGTCTAACATGTATAAGATAGTCTCTTGACGTTGTTTAGAAATTGATATGACGGAGAAAATTTTTTATGTTCTGACATAGGTTTGTCACCTTCTCCCCAATGTATTGTCTCTTGACATCGTTTAGAAATTGACATGACGGAGAAAATTTTTCATGTTCCACCATAGGTATGTCACCTTCTCTCCAATGAACTAATTCAATTCCACAACAAAAGCATTTAACTCTATCGTCTATGAATGACATACTATGTCCACAAACATCATAATTTAGCGGATAGTAGTAAAACCCGGCAAACGCTAACTCGTCGGGGCTGACAAACGTCACTTCCCAATACTTGAACGATTTTCTTCTTTCACTTTCAATGCTAAAATCAGGAGTAGCTGTCATCTTCACAGTTTGCAATAAACTAACGTATTACTAACGTGTACTATCTATTTACCTCAAACATGAATGTGTGTGTGTGTGTGTGTGTGTGTATGTGTGTGTGTTATTCATCATTCCTATTAGCTAATACATGTGTTTCTATTGTTTCAGATATGACACGATTTTATATCGTGCGAAACAGTAGAATAAGAGGATCCCTCATAACGTTTAATTATATGCCTGTGTACACGGACACAGAAGAAGATCAAGATATAGTACCGATAATGACCGAGGTGCGACCTTTATTGTGCAAGGATATTCTGGCAGAACAAGCACGTTTACGCAGTATCAAATGGCATATTGCGTGCAGGATACGTTTCACTAAAACTGTGTTAGATGGTGACAGCGGCGAAGAAAAAGTGGTAACCAAAGACGCCGTCTTCCACGGACATTGTCGTACGTTGCTCACGGACGACAACGACGAGTTGAACTGTCTACTCGATGAATCCTACGATAAAATCATGAATAGCATATCCAATTTTACCCGTGACGGGAGCGGATGGTCGGTGGATGCTGTACTGAAGCTGGAACTGGTTGTTGGACGGTACCGGCCTCTAGCAGCGTCCTCCTACCTTCCAACCCCGCGAAAACTTGCACTCACCAAGGCAGTAGTCAACATCAATAACTCCCAAGATGAAATGTGTTTTCTATGGTCCGTACTAGCTCACATACACCCTCAACAAAAGCATAAAGACCGTGTTTCAAAATACCTTTTATTCAAAAACACAATAAATATGGCCGGTATCGAGTACCCTGTTTCTATAAACTCACTTTCTAAATTTGAAGCACAGAATCCCAACATTTCTATAAACGTTTTCGGCTATGATATAGAAGACAATATCAGAAACGAATCAAAAAATGAGGTTTATCCGTTAAGAATTACCCCCAATAAGGACAGATTACATCACGTTAATCTTTTACTTCTGTCCGATACAAATAGCCGAAAACATTACTGTCTTATCAGTAGCATTAATAAATTGTTATCATCCCTTACAAAACACAAAGAAAAATCATTTTACTGTGACTACTGCCTGCATCGTTTCTCCACAGAACATGGTCTGTCCGATCATCTCCCCTACTGCACACCTTACGGCGAGCAGAAAACCAAAATGCCCACAGAGGAGGAGAAGTTTATGTCATTTAAAAATTACGGGCACTGTCTTAAAGTACCCTTTACCGTCTACGCCGACTTCGAGTCCCTCATCACTCCGCTTCAATCGTGTTCACCTGGTAACAACGTCCCGACGACAGTGCACGAGTTAGGTGAATTCTACTCAGTTGATAGCAACGGTGCCCGTCAGAAAATAACTTCTCCTCCTGTATCGTCCACATCATACGAAGCGATGCATATTCCGTCAGGTTTCTCCTATGCTATCGTCGATCATACACACAGACTCTGGAGAGAGGCTAAAGTTTATCGAGGTGAAAACGTCGTAGACACTTTCTTGTCGTGGTTGATGAAAGACGCCGAGGATATGATGAAGGTAGTACGACATAACGATTCCGACATCGGGTACATCCTCGAAGTCGACCTACACTATCCTAATACCTTACACGACCTGCATTCCGACTACCCGCTTGCACCTGTGCGCCAGCGCATAACACCCGATATCCTTTCTCCCTTTCCCAAACGTTTACACGAGAGTATATACAGATCATCGTATAACGAATCAGGGTCATCCGTAGAGAAGTTGTTAACATTTTTGGAGGACAAACAAAATTACGTTCTCCATTATCGAAATTTGAAATTGTATTTAAGTCTTGGCTTAGAGCTGAAAGCGACTCATAGGGTGTTGTGTTTTAAGCAAAGCGCTTGGTTGAAACCGTTTATCGATTTCAACACCCGCAAGAGGCAAGCAGCCGTCAACAGCTTTGAAAAAGACCTTTTTAAACTGATGAACAACGCCGTATACGGTAAGTCGCTGGAGAACGTACGGAAACATATAGACTTTGAACTAGTCTCGAATGAACGACGGCTTCAAAAACTAGTTTCCACACCTAGGCTAAAACGTATGATTCGTTATACGAACGATCTGGTGGGGCTCTCACTCCGTAAAAAATCCATTGTTCTTTCCCGTCCCGTGTATGTCGGCTTCTCGGTGCTTGACGTTAGCAAAACGATAATGTACGACTTTCATTATCGTTATGCTGTCGCCAAGTACGGCCGCAACGTTAAATTGTTAATGACAGATACAGACAGTCTGATGTATAGCATTCAAACATCAGACTTGTATGCAGACATGAAGAAGGACCTACACGTTTTTGACACATCGGATTACCCTACGTCTCATCCTTGTTATAGCCTTAAGAACAAAAAGGTTGTCGGACTGTTCAAGGATGAAACGTGTGGTCGTCCTATTAGAGAATTCGTGGGTCTCCGAGCGAAATGTTATTCGTTCCTTGTGGCCCACGAAGATCCTACCAAAGAGTGTCAAAAACGTGTATGTAAAGGTGTGCCTCGAGTTGCGATTAAGAGGAGTCTGCGACACGATATGTATCGCATGTGTCTCACTGATCATTGTCAGTTTTCTACCAGTGCGCTTTGTTTACGTAGCGATCATCATACGCTGTACACGATGCGTGTAAATAAGCAAGCGTTGTCACCGTATGATGATAAGCGCTATATATTAGACAATGGTCATGATACGCTTGCATACGGTCATTATCGAATACGACAACGCATCAACATGGAGAACGACGACGACGACACCTCCCCACCTACTAAAAAAATTCGTCTCCATGTATAGTAACCCCCTCAACACTTGTTTCTTTCGTCAGTTAACGTCTCTCGGTGCTTCAGTCCAGACGTCTGTAAACGTAAGTTCACATATTAATATCTCAACGATATTTGTATGTTTAAACATAATATATACATATATAGAGTTTGTAATGTGTGTGGTTTCTTTGTCTTACAGTATTATGGATAACACTGCAGTTATAATCGACTTCCAGTGCTTTTTCGACGACAACGGAAAATATATTGTGAAGGAACTGTCAATCATGGACGTTCTGTGATTTGCTGGTAGACATTGGATTTTGACTCCACCTGCTACATCCGTTACGAATCCCAAATACGTTAGGACAAACCACTGGTTAACGTCAAATTATCATAGACTTAGATGGAGCGAAGGAGAGACACCGTACGACAATCTTGTTTCATTGTTAACATCACATACACGTATATATAAATATGTGTTTGTGAAGGGTTTTGAGAAAAAACGTTTTTTGCAATCAAAGATAATACACAATAATATCATCAATCTCGATGACTTTGGTTGTCCTAAAAACATACTGTATCTATTTCATGGAACAGAATGTCTTAGACATTTCAATTCTTCTGACCGTTGTGCCAACTATAAGGTGCATGCTATTCGGGAATGGATGATTCATGATTTTTGCTTTAAACAAACATTTTTAATGTAACAAATTTAGAAAGTAGGTCACCGCGAATGATGACATTTATATCTCCCTCTCATTCTGTTGTGGACATGTACATACATGCATAGCTGTAAGCAGTGACTATTTCCTTATGAAAATGGACTTTCCTAATGACATTGTTATATTTTTGGTGTCTCTAATTTCGTCTGTGGGACATGTTCATACATGCAAATGAAAGTGGGACACCGACGTTACCACCACCACTATCATATTGTACTGTCCTTTTGTGTCGAATATTCTGTCATTGTTTGGTTCTCTCTCGCTTGATACAGACGTGTTCACTAGTGTCTTCTAATAATGTCGTTTCTTGTAAAGTTTAATGCTGTAAGTGCTATCGAGTACAAACGATGTTCAGAATTGACAGTGAATAAAAAATATCCCATCATGGTCTTAACAAATGTGGACACAAAATATGGGAACTCTGTGCTTGCTACGTTGGAGGATGGCGACCGCCAGTATCGTGTCTATCTTCCCAAGAGGTATGCAGGTGTCTTCACGAATGAGGAGCTCAGACATATCAAACCTAAAGAACTACATTTAGTGTATCGAGGGACGAGAAATCAAACAACACAAGTAGAGATTGAGTCCTAACGTCGTAAGTAGCAATCGTGTTAACAAACAATTTATTGATGTGTGTGTGTGTGTGTGTGTGTGTGTGTGTGTGTGTGTAGTTTCAACTCTCTGTACTTAACACTTTAATAATTGAATTTGTATGTACATGATAAATGTATCATTGATTCTACAAGTTTCGTTGAATAATAGTTGGTTCGATTAGAAATTATTTGAAAGTACATTAACTTATGCGATAAATGTATCATTGATTCTAAGCAGTATTTACAAATTTCCAGTGAATAATATTTGGTTTGGTTTGATTAGAAATTATTTGAAAGTACATTAACTTATGAAAATGGCATATACTTGAAAAAGTTTACTTACTTAACGCATTTGATTCTTTCCACTAACTGTGTGTGTGTGTGTGCATGTGATAATTGAATATTATCGTATCAGTGATTCTAATATCGACTGTATTGTTATGTTACAGATAAACTTCCTTGTGAACTGTATCTACACGTGAAATTATTATTTAAAAATCTTACAATGTCAAAAATTATTATTAATATTGTATTTATTTTATATAACAATGTTTGTTTGTGATATATATATTTAATCAATGTAAAATGTATTTTTGAATAATTGTATAAAATGTATTTTGAATAATTGTATTATAACGGTTTGTAAACTATATTTTAAGTTTGTGTACAGTGCTGTAAATATATATTTAATCATTTAAAACAATATTATTATTAATATTTTATATATAACCATGTTTGTGATATATATATATATATATATTTAATCAATGTAAAATGTATTTTTTTGAATAATTGTATTATAGCGGTTTGTAAACTATATTTTAAGTTTGTGTACAGTGTTGTAAATATATATATTTAATTATTTAAAACAAATTATGGTTTATTTTAATTTATTTCGTTATAAACCTCCGAATATGCATGCAATTATTTGTATAGTAATCAGAAATGTGTGAGAGAGACATTTTAATAATTTGTAGGTTGCATCTTACAATCATGAAAATTATTATTTAAACTGATAATTGTTTTATTAAAATCTTACAATGACGAAATATTATTATTTCATTGTTTACGATATATATATTTAATGCAAAAATGAATTTTTAAAATTACAATCGTCTGTAAACTATATTTAAGTTCGTGTACACATACAAATCGTTTGAATAAGGGAATTCTTGTCAACGTTTGCAGCGAGAGAGAGAGACCATATACAATGTGTGTATGTGTACACAAAACTTTTGAAAATACCTTATTTCAAGGAGATTTTTTTTTTATGCGTAACATTTTACCACACACACACACACACACACACACACACACACACAGACTTGGCAGTATATTAATTTCTAAATCGTGGTCAATGACTGTCATGTGTCAAAAAAAAAAAAATTATAAGTAGGACGCAACGAGGTAGGTGATAAATATATATTTCCTGGTGATTACATTTTAGTATCGCTACTTACAATAATCCATAAGTAGCACGACGCTTATGTAAAACTGATGACATAAAGAGAGAGTTTATATCGTGATCGACAACTGTGTCTAGAGACAAAGAGAGAGGAGGGGAGAGAGAGTTGATATCGAAGTCGTCAACAATTTACTATAATATAGTTTGAATTTCCCACCGAAGAAAAATGTTGGCAGATCTGTTCTATACACACAATAATGCAGGATTGGTAACCCTGATCATATATTTAATATATACACTATAATGCATCAAGTCGGAACCCCCCACCATAGGTTGGTAAACCTGATCATATAGATTTAATATACATTATAACACACAACAAATTTGAACTCATGCAAGGTTGGTAACCCTGATCATATATTTAATATATACACTATAATGCATCAAGTGATAGAAAGTGAAAGTGATCTAAGCTCGCGAAAGGCGGCATATAAAAAAATAACGCGGATGCTGTGGTCCAGATACGCGAAAAAGTCGCGGATCTTGACACAGATCAGCGAAAAAGTCGCGGATGCTGTGGTCCAGTAGAAAGTGAAAGTGATCTAGGCTCGCGAAAGGCTGCATATAAAAAATTATATTCGCGGAAATTCGCGGATGCTGTGGTCCAGCGGTGGTGGGGAGAGCGTGGGAAAAAATCTTGGACCGCGGGAACGGCGGCATCTCTTTGATCTTGTTTTTTATCGTTTTTTATGTTTTTTAAGAAAGGCGGCATTCCTTTGTGGGTCAGGAACCCCATTTTCCCTCTACTGACAGCTAATGCTAATGATTAATTTAATATGGTTTTCTTCAATAAATATATAAGACGGGTTTGTCTGTATACTACTACATTTATTACGTTAACGATTATTGTTATTGGTATCATAGTACAAATTTGATTAACAATTTGTTATTAAGAATTATTTTAATACATTATTTCTACCAATAAATAAAACAATTATAAAAGAAACTAAAATATCTCTTCACACTTCAGTATTCCTTTTATCCTAATATTACTTTTGAGTATCATAGTATCATTAACCATGAATTACTTCTTACAAACTAATTGCTCATTTCATTATAAAGTATAATTTTAAATGGATTCATTGTAATGTGCTGTCTATAATTCTGTATAATTTTAAAACACTGTGATTTTATCATTTATAAGTAAGTTTTAAATGAGTATATCCTATATTATGAAATTCTCTATGTGGATTCTTTTAGAGAGACGGACAGGTGATTTAGAAATAAAATTAATACATAAAAAATTTACTTTGAGGACGTATTCCATAAACTACGGCGCGTCGTCATTCTGGACTCTCTCTCTCTCTACTACTTAATTCAGCGTATGGAGATGTAGACGCTCCTTCAATTGCGTTGAAGACTGTCTCATTGCGTGCATAAGGAATGTAACTCCTACATGAAGTAATTTACACGTATACACTTTCACTATTATACATTTATTTTCACTTCACAGATCGTTTTATCGATGACATCACTTGATTCTAAGTAAACTATCCGAACCGTTACTTCGAATTTCCGTAAACTTTAGCTCGACTCTCTAAGTGTTTAGCCACTACTCCGAATCATTATACCGGACTTCACCGACTCTTCGTAACCTTAGTTATCGACTTACGAAGTTTTAGTAAAAACTTTCAAGTGTTTTAGTCACTACTCCGAATCATTATAACGGACTTCATCGACTCTCCGTAACTTTAGTTATCGACTCCCGACGTTTTTAGTAAAGACTCTCTCGAAAATTTTGTAAAGACTCCCTAATCTCACCCTCGTCCTGTGTATTTATCATTTCCTCTACTTTTCCCCCTATTTTCTTACTTTTCCCCACTTAAGTCCTTTTTCGTACTTCAGCTTCGTTTCCATTGGTTCTTTCTCTGTATTCCTTGAGAAAGTCCCTCCTTGTACTCCCACAAGTTACTCCGCCCATACCCGTTCATGGTTGGCTCCACCCCATCGTTTGAGTCGGATGACCAATTTCACGGCTGTCTATCACCCTCGTATTTTGGCGTACTTGTCCTTGATAGATACAGTGCTTTTAATTGTTGTGTGGCCCTTTTCATCTGCTCTTTTTGTTCACCATGTGTCCTGCTTCTTACCCGTGACCAATTGCTCGTATTGTCAATTAGTTTCTCCTAGTCGTTCCCACGACGAGTGTGGTCAATTCTGAGTATTCCAGACAGCTGCTATATCTTGCTCTCCAAGCCTTTCTTCGTCGCGTACCCTTCTGGTAAAGCTGGACGTCCCGTCGTTCGTTCATAGTGCACGCGTATTGTCTACTCAAGTCAGGCTTTTCCTTTCTATTGTTTCTTCTTAGTGATATATTTCGCCTTTGTCTATCTTGGGCCGTTGCGCGTCACCCGCAATTCGTTTCACCGTACAACTGCTGCAACTTTAGGCATTGTTCGCCTAAACCCTTGCCTTCCCTTGTCTTGAACAACATGTTACCGAGCCATCGTATATCTGTCAGCAACCCTCGTTACACTGTCCACTTACAAAAAAAATTTTATTTAGACATTTTATCGTTATAATTGTCCCCAATTTGGGTCGATTGATCAATCTTCCGGATCAAATGGAGCCAAATTCACGCCCGATCTCTCTGGTATTCTTCAGTGCTCATCTTTCCATGAATATAGTGTATCAGAAGTGTCATCTTCTGGGTTGACCTACTGTCTGGTGGTACCTTACTGTTGGTGGGTTTTTGGTCCCTATATTGATTTATTGCTGACATCACCCTTTTATGAATCCATTTTTACATAAATCTTTACCTAATTGAACATTTATGAGCTTAATTAATTTACATTTAATTGCTATCTTATCTATGAATTTATTGCCGCTACATATTATTTAAATTTACCCAATATTTCACACAAATACGAAAAAAAACTAAATTATATGCTCATTACAAATATAACAATACTTACAAATTAGAATCACGATTAACTTTATGTGTCTCTGGCTATTTGTCCATAGATAATAACATAAGCGATATTATGACTCTTAACTCAGTGTTATTTACTATATACATATTTTACTTACTTGTCCAATTTACAAAGTCTTTATACATTCTTAAAGCTATACATGAATATCGAATTTGCTTCACAATTTCCTACTTAAATTAGTTCTGTTTTCATATTATATCTTTGAGTTAAATTTGCTTAATGTACATATACTTTTGTTAATATTGAGCAATAAAATAGACACAATTACGAAGTTAATAATAATAATCATTCAAGTTGTTATACTATCGTATCACTATACAATAAGTTCGAAATTTATTGCTAATTACTTTATATTAGGACACAGAATTTCCTTATTACCACCAACTACTATCTTACTAATTTATTATGACATTACATAGATTCAATTGTACTGATAGTTCATAATTTATTAGATGACTATAGACATTTACATAAATCTTCTTATAACATTTCCTTTTGTATACAAGGCAATTGATCATTCCCCTAAGCAATCTGAATGATAAAGTTTCAATTGTCTTGTATTAAATACTCCTCGGGCTACCTTCTTTCCGTCCTCTTGCAACACGTATGTGGCACCTCCAATTTCTTTCACGATCCTATATGGTCCTTCGTAGAGAGCACAGAATTTTCCAATTATATTCTGTGTCGCGTCGGAGGGTTTATATGTGCATATCAGCACTTGATCTCCGACCTTGAACTTCGTTATACCTTTGGATTTATTAATCCTGTCAGCCTGCTTACTTCCTTTCATTTTAATACGTAGTTGGATCCTGCTGAGATCTACCTTTTCGTTCGGAAGCACGGATGCATCCACATATTTCTCCCAATCTCTGGTCGGCTTCTTTCCGAACCGGGCTTCATATGGTGTCATCCTTATTGTTTCCTGGTATGTCTCATTCAGGCAGGCTTTTATGATTTTAATACAAATGCCCACTTAGTGTGTTTCTCTCGCACAAACACTCTGAACAGGTTCCCCAGCTGCCGGTTCCACCGCTCCGCAATATTCGTACACGGGTTTCGAATCGCAGTGAATCTTGGCCTTATTCCCAATTCTTCTAAACCACGTGTCCATTTTTTTGAAGTGAACTGGGTTCCATTATCCGTCAGAATGTTGATTGGCTTGCCGTGATCCTTAATATATTGTTGGATCCTCTTTAAGGTGACATTTGTCGTGGCTCGCCGTAGTGCGTACAACTCCACAAATTTAGTAAAGTTGTCAACTATGACTAACAGGTATTTAACACCACCACTGGATATAGGGAGTGGCCCATAATAATCAAGGCTGACCAACTCTCCCCTGTGTTTTGGTACAATTGGTCGCGTCTCCCCTGCTATGGTCCTATTTCCGCCGTCTTTACATTTTTGACAGATGTCACAGGATTTTATTATCTGACTAACTGTTTTACACATCGCGTCCATAGTAAAACACTCCTTCAGTAGTTGCATCGTTTTCTTTGTGCCCGTGTGTCCATAAATTTGATAGATTTCTTTAATTAATTCTGTTCGGACTTCCTTGGGAATGTACAGTTTCCAATTTTCCTTAACTTTACGGTACAGTTTCTTATTAATGAGTTTGTAGTACTTATTTGTGTGGTCGTCGGTTCCTTCATGGAGCTTATTTATTAATGTCGCCACCTTTTCATTCATACTTTGGATTCGCCCTATGTTACGTAATTTTTCTGCAACAACTTTAGTTAATTTAACTTCAATACTGTTAATATAATATTCATACCTTTCCTCCAGTGCGTCATCCCCTTTATGGTCCTCTGGGTATCTACTGAGGGTATCAGCAACCACGTTCTCCTTGCCCTTACAATGTCGTATTTCGAAGTTATATTCTTGGATACTCAAGATCCATCTTGTGATTCGTGTATTGTTTAGGTGGGACTTCTGTAAGAATGTTAAAGCTTTGTTGTCTGTTATGATGGTTAACGGCTGCCCTAGAATGTAAATCCTGAATTTTTGTAAACACTGGACTATTGCGAGGAGTTCCCGTTCAGTGGCAAAATAATTCCTTTCTGCATTTTTGAATGTCTTACTTGTGAATGCTACTACAGCAACCTCTCCGTTGTTGTCGATCTGGTATAACTGACCACCATACGCATAATTGCTGGCGTCACCCTGCAAGTAAAAACGTCTTCCTGTTATGGGAAACTTCAACATAACGGTATCTATAAATAGTGCTCTTCCATAATTGAGTCCCATTTGAATTTTTGACCCTTTTGAAGTAGTTTCAACAGCGGTTGGGTGTACACTGCATACTTGGAGGTAAATTTATTATAAAAGTTTGTGAGGCCTAAAAAACCTTTAAGTTGTTTCGTATTTTTGGGCGACGGAAAGTTTTGTATAGCTGCAACCTTCTCCGGTGTCGTTTTTATTCCACTAGTGGTGAGGCAATATCCCAGGTATTGAATTTGTTTCCTAAAGAACTGTGATTTCTCTAGGTTTATTGTCATATTTGCCTGTTTCAAGTTCTCTAACAGATCTGTTAAGTGTTTAATGTGGTCATGTTCATTTTCGGAGAAGCATAAAATAGCATCCACGTAAACAATGATATTTTTCTCCACATCTTCCCTTAGGACGTGATCTAACCCACGTGCTAAACTGGCGAGACTTGTGCTGTCACACAAAACCTATAACACTTGCCTTCATGCAGGAATCCGGTGTAGTCTCGACATGACTCTGCCAATGGTATCTGCCAAAAGCTGCTGGTCAGGTCGATGGTCGACATTACGCGGATGTTGCTACACCTGGCCAAGATCTCGTTGATTGGGGGTGGTCCCTCGTAGTCAGGCGTAGTCACGCTGTTTATCTTCCGCGCATCCAAACATAATCGAACCCTTCCATCTCGCTTAATGACAGTCACTAGGGGGTTAACATAAGCGCTTTGTGTACGTTCAATAATCCCGTAATTTATCATTCTTTTAATCTCTGTTTGAACGGCTTGGTGATATTTTATTGGCACGGGCCAGCCTCTCTGCAGATACGGTGTTTTATCGGATACTGTGAAGTGGTGTTCATATCCACGGATGCGACCTGGCCTCTCATCAAATACATCTTGATACCTGTATAACAATTGTTCCAGCTGCCGTCCCATTGTGGCGTCTGCGTCCTCCATTTCCTTGATATTTTTATTAATTTTCCCGTCAATGTTGTCAACCTCTTCCTTGATTTCCATCAACGGTAATTCGTAAGATTCTTCAATAGTGAAAGTATTTACATCGGTCTTCATTTTGTAGCATGACAGATAATCCACTTAAATCAATTACCAGATGATCATTAATAAAACTCAAGTATATGGAATATCCAAAAAGATCCAAATGAAAATCAATTAAAAAGCACTAGACGTTATTATAATAACAAGAAAAAGTAAACATAAAGAAAAAATCTGCAACTAATATAATTATACTACAAATTAAAAACCCAGAAAACTAAAATTTGAATAACAATGATACCCAGGAAGGATAGAATCAGGCAATGAAGATACCCAGACCAAGTAAACCGACAAAGAAAACAGACCAGAGTAAACAAAAGAGTATAAAAAGAAATGGTACTGAAGAACCAAGAATGAAGAAAGAAGGAATCTAAAATAAACCAGTATACTGAATAATCAGAGACAAGTGAAGATCAAATAGAATAAAGGAAGTGGAACACGACCAATACCCAACAGAAACCCATAGGGAGAAAACCAAAAACCCCAAAAATAAATGAATGTCACAATAGAAAGTATAACACCCCAACAAACCATATAATTATGTAAAACTGATATAAACAAAAAGTGTTTAAAGTGTTAAGTAACAATGCACCCAAAAAAGTTATTGTATAGTTTATATAGACAAATCTTAACAGTTTCCCCATGGTTAAATATTTCATATTATAAAACTATAAAAGGACTAGTGATAATATCAAGAAATAACCAGGGACAAGTGCAAGTTATTAAATTATAATAAATAAACTTTGAAGAGGTACATGAATTACCGTGCAAATAAATAACTTTAAGTGTTTTTAAACAGTATCATGATAATAGTTAATCAAGTAATATGGTGAAGGGACAAGGAATACTCTTGCTAATAAAATGCCACTATTTATATGAGAACATTCCATAGAATGAATAATATAAACAGATAGCTAGTGTTTAGTACAAAGTGACGGGGAATACATCCCTAAAATTGGGAAGTACAGATAAGACTGTAAATAAATAGTTTTAAGAAGGTGTTGAACATTTAATGGAACCAAAATGTTATGTTCCTATTTCCATATATTAACTATATAAATAAGATTTAGTATTAAGCAGTATTGTAGTTATAAAAGGTTATTTTGTTAGTAATTTAAATTAGGAATGCAATATCTGTATGTAGATACCATTCCTATATTGTAAAATGTTTTCATTAAGTTACTGTATGTAATCAGTACACAAAAAAGGTATGATTCAAAGTACCAGATTTAATAGTAAATAAGTGTTATATTTTAATTGTTTAAAATCAATATTCAATGTTATAATAGTAAAGGAACAAGTTATTAATAAATGTTATACTAGAACAGAAGGTCATAAAATGGTACAAACTAACTATATTAGTAAAAACTTTGCAAATAGCAACAGATAAAATCTAGGCCAGATAGTAAATTTAGACTACATAATAATTGACAAATCTAGTCCTATAAACCAACTAAACTGATAATATTTATGTAAGATAAACCCACCATATAGTAATACCATGTAACTAATACTTTATAAAGATATGGTCAGAAGATAAGTAAAATTATAAATAAAAATGGAATGTACTAACTAACATTTCAGAGGAGGAGTCATAGATAAATGAATTATATTTAAAAATAATAATTAACAAACTAAATTGCAAGAAATTAAGTAAAAATAGACAATTATATCAATTTCAGATTCAATATAATAATAATTATATCAGAGAAAATGGCTATTATCTGCTCAGAGACAGGAAACACATATTTGAACCTACTTTCCAAAATGAAGGAAATATAACTTTTTTAAATGAAAACTTTGTAAAACTATATTCATTAGTATTAAAATAAGCAAAATAGAATAAAGAAACCGAATATGTATTTAGTATTTCATACAGTTAATTAATAACGAAAATATTTTCCGTGTATAATGTATTCGAATAAAATGTATCGGAAGCTAAGATAATTTGAAACAATGTATAATATATATTAAATTGGCTAAGATTTTCAGGAGACGAAGGAAATGAGAACAGTTCATTATTATCCGTTGAAGCGAGTACTTAAACGAGATTTTGCTCTGCATAACCTTAACTAATGGCGTACTATAAATGAACCGAGTTCGGTAAAAATTTTTATAAATTTTTATTTTGAGTTTTTTTTATTTGTGAACCGGTGAAAAGAAACAATGAACAGTGCATCACCAATAAACAGATCAACACACGCCTAATTAATTAAAATAACACCTCTACAATAAATTTTACAGACGAACGAACACGGTTAAATCCGACGCATGTGACAAAGTGAGATAGACATAATCACAAACATTTACACCAAGTGAACTATTAAACAATACACCAGTAACACTCAATTAACTCCAGAACCAATATACACAATTGCTGAGACGAATAAACGGAGAAAGGACATCTTTATTGAAACAAATATTTCGTCGAGGTGACAGACGTTCCACTGCGCATGCTCCGGTCGGCCATTTTTTATTTGTCATCAACCTACTCCAGCTGTGAAGCAACTGAGTTTCTACACGGCACTGGTTTGAAATAAATATTATATATAAACTTTTATTTATTAATTATAACGTTGTATTTATTAGTATTAAGACATTTATCATTGTAAGGGTTATACTTTCTTGTCCATACCCTTCTCTGTCTATTCTAAAATAACCGTTCAAAGAACTATATTTTTATATACAATCAATGTAAAGTTTTTTATCCACCGACCCTGAGTAGAGTCGATACTGCTGTCATATATCGATTCTTATCGATAAACTTTAAATACTTTGTTAATAAAATTTCTATTTATGCAATTTGGGTTTAAGTTTTCTTTAATATACTTAAAGAATCAGTTGATCAAGGACACAGACTAACCGAAAGGCGGTATATACGAATTTAAAGAAAGCATCGAAGAAGAAGAAGAGCCGTTTTTCGACTAGGACTGGAGTTAACCAGATTATCATAAAGTGAATTACCGAAAGTGACACTACTACACTAACAACCATAATACCATTCAATTTTTAACCCCAAACCATAAATACGATTATTTTTTAAATATTAGTAAATAAACACGACCTAAAAATATTTTTTCAGAAACAACAAAATTTATTTTTTTTTAAATAAAAATTATTTTTTTATTTCAAAAATTTAGACATCATTATTACAGAGATTTTATTTTGTAACCACAAGAACGGTTAAAAAATTGGCGCCCAACGTGGGGCTGTAATTAGGGATTGAAAGGCTGTAATAACTCGCCCAATTTCTAATTCAGCTTGGCAGTGGTTATCCAGCCAGAGAAACAGGAAAGATGCAACGTCGTGCCACATCAAAGAAAAAGCGGCGGAGGCCGAGAAAGAATTTAATATGGAGGATAAGGAGGCGACCCCAGTGGAGGACGTAGAAACGTTATTAAACCCAGTGGGACATAAACAACCTGCACCACCAGAGGAACAACTGGAATTGCCAACGCAAACAGAAGAGGACCATCTCCAGATGAAGGAACTAGAGAAAGCCAAGACAACAGAAGAAACAAAGTTGGACAAAATGATGAAAATGATTCCTCCGGGAATTCAAATCCAGTAAAGAAAAGATGGAAGAAGGTAACAAGAAGATGAAGGAAGAATTAAGGAAGGACATTGAAGAAAACAGCAAGAAGATGGAAAAGAAAATGGATTCCACCGAGGAAACTTGCACAAGAAAATGGATTCTACTACAGAAGAAAATAGCAAAGAAAGGAAGGAAGATAAACAGTCCTTGTAGGAAGATTTAAGTGATATAAATAAGAACATAGAGGCAACAAAAGAAGAATTGAAGAAGGACAACCAAGCAACAAAAGAAGAATTGAGTAAAAAGATTGAAAATACCAACAAGAGAATTGAGGAAACCAGTAAGAAGGTGGAAAAGAAAATGGAAGAAAATAAGAAGAATTTGGAAGAAAAGATGGAAGAAACCAGTAAGAAAATAGAAAGTGACAACCAACAATTAAGGGAAGAATTAAGAGAAAATAACAAGAAAATGGAAGAGACGATGATGGAGAGGTTGGAAGAATTAAGAGAGGATAACCAACTATTACGGGAAGAATTACGGGAAGTTAACCAGGAGAATCTAGACAAGTTAGACGAACGAATGGAACTATTAAGAAAGGAAGTGAACAAAGAACTAAAAGATAATAAGAAATCTATGAATGAAAGGCTAGAAGAAGAAACAATAACTATAAATCAACAGATCAGAGAAGTTGATGAAAGATGTCGGCTAACTGAAGGAGAGGTACAAGAGCTCAAGGAAGTGGTAAACACCAAGGTCACAAATCTCTAAGAATCTAGTCTCAAGAAGGCAGAAGAGAACCAAAGGGAAAGCCAGGAAGAACTAAATAAAGTCCGTACCCAAATTACTGAAAGGTGCGACGGAATGGAGGTAGTGATGACTAACATCACTGGTCAAGTGCGGCAGAGCCAGGCGGAAATGGAAGCAATTCGGAACCGACCAACCAACTTCACAAATATCCCCATCAACGAAAACAGGGAATGGCTTAACTTCCGCCAATATAAAAGGAAGCCGATGGAGTTCTTGGCACGAATCGAGGAATATATGGCCAAACATAGGGGTAATCGATGGTCAAATAATCGAGAGCTATTGGACGAATCATTCCGCGAAATGACGGACAACTGGTGGATGGCAAACCGGAGCGAGATAAATGATTACCAGCAATTTAAAAATTTGTTCAATGCCAAGTATTGGTCGGAGACCACCCAAAATCTAATAAGAGACAACATATGCCATGGTCGATACAAGACACAGTTTGGCAATACGATGACAGCATACTTCCTTGGGAAGGTGTGCCTGGCGAAGCACCTGGAACCGGCCATACCAGAGGAATGCCTGGTAAATAAGCTCTCCTACCATTATGACGAAGAGGTCATAAGAGCACGAAGAGGTAGCCAGATAAAGACCATCCAGGCAATGACGGAACTCCTAGAAAATTATGAGAATGAGGAATACTACAGGCAAAGTAGAAGAAGGAATGAGCGGCCAGAATTCCGAAATAATCCGTCCCCGAACGATAGTAATCAACAGAACAACAGTGGGTACCAAGGGAACCGGTATAATCCCAATTACAATAATCAGAACCATACCAACGGTAGTAATAATAATAACAATAATAATAATAACAACGGTAATGTAAATCCAAACATTAACCGAAATAATAACGGATTCCCCGATAATAGAAATAATTATTACCCAAATACCAATGTAAATAGCCAGAGAAACCCCAACCATACCAATAATGCCGAGCGGTTTTATAATAACAATAGGGGTTACCCAAGTAATAATAATAACAACAACAACAGGTTCTCCCGACCCCGGGTAAATTTTATACGCGCAGAAGGAAACAGTCAACGCAGGTATAACCATCAACGGCGGAACAGTTTCCACGAATACGAAGACAGACGCAGAAGCCGAGAACGGGATAATTCCAGATATAATCCGCCAAGGCGAAGTACCAGCCTAGATGACCCAGAGCGGCAAACAAATAGGGAACAAATATACGAACAGCGAACGGAACGGCTGGAACTCAAGGTTTCCCAACTGACGCCTCTGTTGGTCCAAATAATAACCAGGATGATGAGAATTTAAACGGGAGGAGGCAGTAATAAATAATAAGGACCTTTTGCTGCTTCTATCGCCTGGGTATAAAAGTGAATTGCCAAGAGCAAGTAATAACAAAAAGATTACTATTATTCGTTGTAACTATTTAAAAAACATTCGAAACGAACTTCTGGAGGAGGACGACACTCGCCTCCATAGTATAAATAACGAGATAATTTATATTAATGCTGAAATAGAAGGAACATTCGCACAACTGATGATTGATACAGGTGCGAATGTATCTATAATCAACTCGATAGAATTGAAGAGGATCCAAGAGAAATGTGGTAAATTATTGCCGACTTTACCTATCAATAATATAGTATTAATCGGTGCCACTGGTCGCCAAAACAAAACAATAAGAAAGCAAGTGTCGTTAAATGTGATTAGTAAGGGTATAGCAATAAACATGGTCTTCCTAATTGCGGCAGGATTACCTTTCAATATATTAGTGGGATGCGATGTGCTGAGAAAAAACTCTGCTATCATCGATTTACGATCAGAGAAGGTATCGCTGTTTACCGGAGGTCTAACCTGGACGGCCGATTTAGTCGGTAGCGAAATAGCACTTCCCAGCAGTATCCACCAGCAAATTCGTAACATTAACTATACGAAAAATAACGCTATATTTAACCCGATAGTATACGACAACACGGACGAAGATTTATGGTCCCAAAAAATACAAGAGATAAGAGATTTCCGGAGCGGAATTAAAAGGGAGAAATTGCCCATTACTCAAGCAAATCAACTAATTAGAATTTATGAGAAGTACCGCTCAGTATTTCCAGATGAGCCAGGCAAGGTAAAAAATTATCAATGTACCCTTAAGTTCAGAGATACAGTGGAATTTAATAGAAAATCCTACCCTATTGCGCATTCACGAAAGGAGGCTGTAAGGGCGGAAATAAACCGAATGATTAATAGTGATATAATAGAAAATAGCCAATCCCCGTACACCAGCCCTATTGTGGCTATTCCCAAGAAAAACGGCTAAGTCCGGCTTTGCTTGGATGCACGGGAAATAAACAAAAAAATAATTAATGATAGAACATCGCCCGGTGAGATTGAAGAAATCCTGAAACGTTTCCACGGTACCAAGTACTTCAGTACCTGGGACACGGTGTGCGGTTACTGGCAGGTAGAGTTACACCCACGGAGTCGCCAGTATCTGGCTTTCATATTCGAGGGACGCAATTACCAATTCAAAATATTGCCCTTCGGATTGGTAAACTCAGTTGCCATCTTTGTGACGTGCATGGACCAGATATTGGGACAGGAAGCACTTCAGTTTACCACAGTGTATGTAGATGATCTACTAATAACATCAGAAACGTGGGAGGACACTGCTACCTTGTGGAACACGTGCTTGAGAAGTTATCTGTCAGTAACGTCACGCTGAAGTTAGAAAAATCTAAGTTTATTGCCAGAGAAGTGCAATTTTTGGGTTTTAACTTGGACGATCAAGGAATCTCACCGTCGGCAGAAAAGGTGGAAGCAATCCAGAAATTCCCGGCACCCAAAAACAGAAAGCAATTACAGTTGTTCCTGGGGCTCTGTAATTACTATCGAAAGTTCCAGGAACAGTATTCGGAATTAACCGCAAAATTTCAACCTCAATTGTCGTCAAAGAATAAATGGGTATGGTGTAAAGAACAGGATGTGATTTTCCAACTAATTAAAGACAAATTTCTGGCAACAATAATACTTCGCCACCCAAATTTTAAATTACCATTTTTTATGAATTGCGATGCCAGCAACATCAGTCTGGGAACGACATTGTATCAAGAAGACGAGAAGGGTCAACATCAAGTAATTAGCTTCGCGAGCAGATCTTTGAACCAGTGCGAGAAAAACTACACTGTGACTGAAAAAGAATTACTGAGCGTAGTATTTGCTTGCGGTAAGTTCCGCACTTACATTTTGGGTTACCCTGTTACAGTCCGAACAGACCATAAACCTATTTCGTTCCTGAAAAGCTGCAAATTGAACCATGGCAGACTAACGAGGTGGATACTTGCCCTTCAAGAATACCATCTAAAATGGGAATACATCCCAGGTAAAAAGAATGTCGTAGCTGATGTGTTATCCCGGGTCAATGTGGAAGAACAAACTTTCGAAGGGGAGAAGGAAAGCGTGCTAAAAATATACCATCTTCTTAGCACCAGAGCTGATTTAACAACAATCTTAACAAATATGAGCACCCACCAACAAGCGGACCCGAAATTGAGAAACCTTAAAACTCGATTAGAAGAGGGAGACGAAACCGTTGCTCAATATTACCAACTAAATAAACAAATCTTGTTCGTTAAAACATCCCTGAAGGAGGAGACCTGGAAGGTGGTTATTCCAACACAGATCGAAAAGGAATTAATCGTAAACTACCACATACGATACGGGCATATGGGCGCCCTAAAGGTAATAGAAGCTCTGGAGGAGAGCTGCCAGATAAAAAACATAAATAGGAAAGTCCGAATGTATATTAAAAGCTGTAAAATCTATCAGCTTGTAAAAACAAATAATGAGAAGAAGGAAGGTGTTATGATTCCTATCACGTCCCAAGCAAAATTGGAGAAGGTATTCCTAGACATCTGCGGACCATTTCCCCGTAGTGGAGGTCGACACCAATATCGATACCTAACAATCATAATGGACCACTTCACAAAGTTTGTTAAGCTATACCCTACTAATCGAGCGACTACCCGGAAAATTCTGGGGATATTAACGGAACACTATATCCCAAACCTGGGGAAACCATCTTCGATCATCACTGATCATGGAACCCAGTTTAAGGGTAGAAAATGGCGAGATACCTTATTGTCAATGGGCATTCGTACATACAAAACCTCGGTCTACCACCCGAGCAGTAGTCCGGCAGAACGGGTGTTACGAGAAGTGGGGAGGATCCTAAGAACTTATTGTCACCATCAACAAAAAAGGTGGCAAGACTATCTAGAAGCCACGGAGCAATTCCTCAACTTGGCATACCATCCAGCTATAGGAATAACCCCATACTCCGCCATGTACGAAAAACCACCCCCACGAGAGATCGCAGATATCCTCGAGTTCCCTATAAACAATATTTACAAATTTGACAAAGCTAAATTCTACAACAAGGTGGCAGAAGACCAGGAAAAACGACAAAATAAGTATCGAAGGGCTAGTGGTAAATTAATAACTTATGAAAAGGGAGAAAAAATCTTATTAAAAAATCTTGAACTACCCAGCACACTGGAAGGAATAACGAAGAAGTTATTGCTGTTATACACCGGACCATATGTAATATCCAATATAAAAAATAATAATACTTATGAAATAAAGGAAATAGATTCAGAAAGGATAAAGGGCCATGCCCCTTATATAACCTATAACCAGGCTTCCATGAAAAAATATTATGAGTAATTGAATGTATAGAAGATTGAATTTTGTGTGTAAAAGTGATAAAAATTCCAAAACAAAGTAAGCACAACTTACTACCTAATTTTTGAAACGACATTTGAATTAATAGAAAAGGAAAATTCAAAAACAATATAAGCACAACTTACTACCCAAATATTTATGAAACTATTTGTGAAAAAACTAAAGGGAAAAGAATTTAGTATAATACAAACAAATTCAAAAAACCATGTAAGTACAACTTACTAACAAACATCTATGAAACTTAAATCATGGAATATAAAGGAAAAGAAAAAGAATTTTGAAGAATAACAACAACATTCAAAAGGAAGAGTAAGTTCACATTACAAACAATTATATATGGAACCAATTATGAAAAATTTTTGAGAATAAAGAAATAGCAGTAAAAACCACTGATACAATTAAAATGAATAAACTTATTGTGAAGTAAAATTAATAAGACTTTTAAGCAAGATAAGCAGAGACAATAACCACATGGAATTAATCATTAAAGAGTGCATTTGGATAAAAAGCAAGAGCAGAATATCATTTTGAAAAAGAAAGAAATAACTATGTATAAATAAATCCATAAGAAAAATATGATCATAAAATAAATGTCAATTATAAGAAGGACAATTAAAAGAGTAATTGCAAGAACATGAACTAGTGGAACGATTCATAAGAATTAAGAAAAAACAAAAATATAATACAAAATATATGCTAACAATGACCAGAAGGAGATTGTAATAACAGTCAAAATATGACAGAGAATTAAAATAAATAAAAACTTTACACTGAATAACAAGTGATAATTATATTAAACCAGCTTCCAACCATAAGAAGAAATAAAATGCCAGCAGAGCTAACCATTGAGAAAAGTAACTGAGATAGAAATTAACTAAGATAGAAATATTAATAGATCTGTTCAAATACGAAGTGAAGTATCCAAAGATATTTAATTTTTTTTTATAGTCATAAGGTGGACTATTCTTATGTAATTTTTATTAATAACTGTCTGTAGATAAGTCCAGTAGTATTATTATGTATTAATCAGAAATGATTTGCCTCTGTAAACAATAAATGACGTAGTATGGCCAGCAGAGTAGTGTGGCCTACAGTGCCCCTCTGAACTGCCCCAGCTAACGTATTAGGGAGTATTAGGGAATAAATATCCCAAGGATAAAGAACCAAGTGAAGAAAAAAATGGAAAAATAAAAAATAACGAACCTCAGATGACTATTACTATCAAGAAAAATCCAGTTAATAATGAAATATAGATAAGCTCAAAAATAAAGAAGAAAAAAAATTTAGAAATGTGAAGGAAGTAAAGACATATAATTTATTATAAAATATCATAAGCAATTATTTCAGACAAACCAAGTATGATCTGAACTAATCACTTCTGGAAGAGAGCAATCTGTAGCATGACAGATAATCCACTTAAATCAATTACCAGATGATCATTAATCAAACTCAAGTATATGGAATATCCAAAATGATCCAAATGAAAATCAATTAAAAAGCACTAGAAATTATTATAATAACAAGAAAAAGTAAACATAAAGAAAAAATCTGCAACTAATATAATTATACTACAAATTAAAAACCCAGAAAACTAAAATTTGAATAACAATGATACCCAGGAAGGATAGAAGCAGGCAATGAAGATACCCAGACCAAGTAAACCGACAAAGAAAACAGACCAGAGTAAACAAAAGAGTATAAAAAGAAATGGTACTGAAGAACCAAGAATGAAGAAAGAAGAAATCTAAAATAAACCAGTATACTGAATAATCAGAGACAAGTGAAGATCAAATAGAATAAAGGAAGTGGAACACGACCAATACCCAACAGAAACCCATAGGGAGAAAACCAAAAACCCCAAAAATAAATGAATGTCACAATAGAAATATAACACCCCAACAAACCATATAATTATGTAAAACTGATATAAACAAAAAGTGTTTAAAGTGTTAAGTAACAATGCACCCAAAAAAGTTATTGTATAGTTTATATAGGCAAATCTTAACAGTTTCCCCATGGTTAAATATTTCATATTATAAAACTATAAAAGGACTAGTGATAATATCAAGAAATAACCAGGGACAAGTGCAAGTTATTAAATTATAATAAATAAACTTTGAAGAGGTACATGAATTACCGTGCAAATAAATAACTTTAAGTGTTTTTAAACAGTATCATGATAATAGTTAATAAAGTAATATGGTGAAGGGACAAGGAATACTCTTGCTAATAAAATGCCATTATTTATATGAGAACATTCCATAGAATGAATAATATAAACAGATAGCTAGTGTTTAGTACAAAGTGACGGGGAATACATCCCTAAAATTGGGAAGTACAGATAAGACTGTAAATAAATAGTTTTAAGAAGGTGTTGAACATTTAATGGAACCAAAATGTTATGTTCCTATTTCCATATATTAACTATATAAATAAGATTTAGTATTAAGCAGTATTGTAGTTATAAAAGGTTATTTTGTTAGTAATTTAAATTAGGAATGCAATATCTGTATGTAGATATCATTCCTATATTGAAAATGTTTTCATTCAGTTACTGTGTGTAATCAGTACACAAAAAAGGTATGATTCAAAGTACCAGATTTAATAGTAAATAAGTGTTATATTTTAATTGTTTAAATCAATATTCAATGTTATAATAGTAAAGGAACAAATTATTAATAAATGTTATACTAGAATAGAAGGTCAGAAAAGGGTACAAACTAACTATATTAGTAAAAACTTTGCAAATAGCAACAGATAAAATCTAGGCCAGATAGTAAATTTAGACTACATAATAATTGACAAATCTAGTCCTATAAACCAACTAAACTGATAATATTTATGTAAGATAAACCCACCATATTGTAATACCATGTAACTAATACTTTATAAAGATATGGTCAGAAGATAAGTAAAATTATAAATAAAAATGGAATGTACTAACTAACATTTCAGAGGAGAAGTCATAGATAAATGAATTATATTTAAAAATAATAATTAACAAACTAAATTGCAAGAAATTAAGTAAAAATAGACAATTATATCAATTTCAGATTCAATATAATAATAATTATATCAGAGAAAATGGCTATTATCTGCTCAGAGACAGGAAACACATATTTGAACCTACTTTCCAAAATGAAGGAAATATAACTTTTTTAAATGAAAACTTTGTAAAACTATATTCATTAGTATTAAAATAAGCAAAATAGAATAAAGAAACCGAATATGTATTTAGTATTTCATACAGTTAATTAATAACGAAAATATTTTCCGTGTATAATGTATTCGAATAAAATGTATCGGAAGCTAAGATAATTTGAAACAATGTATAATATATATATTAAATTGGCTAAGATTTTCAGGAGACGAAGGAAATGAGAACAGTTCATTATTATCCGTTGAAGCGAGTACTTAAACGAGATTTTGCTCTGCATAACCTTAACTAATGGCGTACTATAAATGAACCGAGTTCGGTAAAAATTTTTATAAATTTTTATTTTGAGTTTTTTTATTTGTGAACCGGTGAAAAGAAACAATGAACAGTGCATCACCAATAAACAGAACAACACACTCCTAATTAATTAAAATAACACCTCTACAATAAATTTTACAGACGAACGAACACGGTTAAATCCGACACATGTGACAAAGTGAGATAGACATAATCACAAACATTTACACCAAGTGAACTATTAAACAATACACCAGTAACACTCAATTAACCCCAGAACCAATATACACAATTGCTGAGACGAATAAACGGAGAAAGGACATCTTTATTGAAACAAATATTTCGTCGAGGTGACAGACGTTCCACTGCGCATGCTCCGGTCGGCCATTTTTGATTTGTCATCAACCTACTCCAGCTGTGAAGCAACTGAGTTTCTACACGGCACTGGTTTGAAATAAATATTATATATAAACTTTTATTTATTAATTATAACGTTGTATTTGTTAGTATTAAGACATTTATCATTGTAAGCGTTATACTTTCTTGTCCATACCCTTCTCTGGCTATTCTAAAATAACCGTTCAAAGAACTATATTTTTATATACAATCAATGTAAAGTTTTTTATCGACCGACCCTGAGTAGAGTCGATACTGCTGTCATATATCGATTCTTATCGATAAACTTTAAATACTTTGTTAATAAAATTTCTATTTATGCAATTTGGGTTTAATTTTTCTTTAATATACTTAAAGAATCAGTTGACAAGGACAACAGACTAACCGAAAGGCGGTATATACGAATTTAAAGAAAGCATCGAAGAAGAAGAAGAGCCGTTTTTCGACTAGGACTGGAGTTAACCAGATTATCATAAAGTGAATTACCGAAAGTGACACTACTACACTAACAACCATAATACCATTCAATTTTTAACCCCAAACCATAAATACGATTATTTTTTAAATATTAGTAAATAAACACGACCCAAAAATATTTTTTCAGAAACAACAAAATTTATTTTTTTTGAAATAAAAATTATTTTTTTATTTCAAAAATTTAGACAACATTATTACAGAGATTTTATTTTGTAACCACAAGAACGGTTACAATTTGTATGTTATTTCTTTCGATATCTATTTTACTTTGCGTTTGTTTCAAGAATTGCATTCCGAGGATACACTCTCGTGCAAGTCCTGGGACGATTAAAAACACACAATCATAATGAACATTATTATTGACGTGAATTTCACAAAATATTTGTTTTCTAACGTGCTTAGATCGTTTGCCCATGGCGCTAATTATGGTTGTGTTATTCACGCTAAGTACTTCGTGTTGGCCGATTTTATCTTTATTATTCTTGTACCATTCTTCCGATAAGGCATTAATGGCACTGCCCGTATCAATCAAGGCGATTAAATTTATTTTATTAATGCGAATACTTAACTCGGGAGTTTTTACAAACGATATGTTAATGTTCTGTTCCGGTTCTTCCAAGAGTTCGTGACGTAAGTCTGGAAACAAAATATTTACTTTGGTGTCGATTCCGTTAGACCACTCGGTTTGTTGGTAAACAGAGGGGAGCATTGACCCACTTAGTTGTCAATTATTGTGCATTTTCGTGTTTCCTCCCCCATTACTTTTGCTGCTACCTGATGCCTGGTTGTCAACAACTAACTAATTTATGACTGGCTGCCCGCTCTCAGCCTTCGGCTTCGTTACATAATCTTTTTGCCACCCTCGCCTTTGTTCATCGCCCCATTCCTTGTGTTGCTTGGGAAAGTTGTGTTCGTTGGCTTTTCTGGGTCCACGTTCTTCTGTCTTTTGCGCGTCATTATGTGCGTGACTTGATACATTCATGTATTCTCGTAACAGAATTTCAAAATTATTAATCGTGGTTATTCCTCTTGTTACGACGGCTACCTGTATTTCTCTATTGTAGTGCCGCGGTAATTTCTTAATCAGATGTTGATCTGACATGATTGGTATCAATTGCCGACACTGTAACACAAACCTTTCCATGTATTGTATCGTGCTGAGAGTTCCGTGAGAGTTGAATCGGCCGTATTCAAGCTGGTTCCTGTTGAGTCGCTCCCCAGTATTTCTCTACAAATCTTTCTTCAAATTCTTGGAACGAGTTTATTTGGCTTCTTACGATGCGCCACCATATGGCTGCTTCTCCAGTTAAATGTCTGCCGATCCACCTCGTGTTTTCTGTTGGGTAATACGCTTCTTGTAGCTCCTTGAGTTCTTTTAGGAATTCCATAGGGAAACTATCTTCACCATCAAATGTGATTTCTTTATTTCCATGATTCCCATTTATGGCAACGGTCGGTCGTTGTTCTATTTCTTCCAGCCTCCGCTGAACTCTCTGGTGATTTTTCCGTATTGTTGACAGGTTACTAGCCATCTCATCCAGCCTTCTGCCCTTCTCTACTGAAACTCCGTTTAATTTCTCCTCGGTGAGCATCCTTCAGACTCCTTACCTGAAGTTCGACACCTTCAATTTGTTTTTTGTTCAGATCTTGGGTCTTATTGATTGCTTCTTCCCATTCTCGGCGGTCCTTTTCGCGTAACTCTTTATTTTCTTTATTCTGTTTCTTTAATTCTTTATTGATTTCTTTCATCCCACTTTCACTCTTCTTCTGCAACTCGCCAAGTTTTCCTTCCCACTTCTTGGTTTGTTCTTGCAATTCAATATTTACCTGATTGATCTGGCCTTGTAAATTTTCATTTATTCTAGTAATATTTTCTTCTAACTTTTTATTAATCCTTTCTTCTAATTTCCCAGCTTGTTCTTCGTTATGTCGCATTATTTCCTGTTTCTGTTGTTCGTCTGTTTCCGCGTTTCTTCGATCTGTCTTCTCGTTTCTTCACTTTGATTCTTGATGAACTCCATCAACATAGCGAAGTTCATCTCGCTACCGTCGCCGTCAGATGGTCCCCTCGCCCGATTTTGGCTATGTTCCTCGGCGGTGTTGTTACCTTCATTACTGTCCTTGGTGTTATCTTCTAATCCTTCGATCCCCAACTGGTTGTTACGATCAAATTCTTGGCTTTTCGAATTCTCGTTTGTAGCCATTTTTGCCCGTAGACGCGTAATCATTCAGATATACTTAGGGTCTGATATTATTCTACTGTAACTTATTTCTAAATACCTTATAAATTAACATGCACCCTGTCTGTTCTCTGCCCGCTTAACAATTATACTTTTATTTGTCAAGCCGTGCGTGTGGGCGCCAAATATAACTGATTAAGGAGTTGATTCCTTTTACGCCCCGAATTCTGAGCGCCTAATATAACTAAATATTATTTATGCAAATTTACTTGCATAAATTAATTGATTATCTTAATTATGTAAATCTTTACTCTATATAGCCCCGCGTTGTTGGAGCGCCAAATATAACCCTGATATTATTTATGCCCTAGTGTGGGCGTCAAATGACATTTTAAAAACGTCTAGTGAGTGTGCAATAAAACTATTTTAATATGTTCCTGTAATACTTGTTCTGTATTTTTGTACTTCTCTTCAAAAATGAAATAGAAACTACCGTACTCGTATCTACAGTAGATTTATTTATATTTTTATAAGTTTTTGACCTGTCCCACTTTTTAATGAAATGTTCCACTTTTTGAGGCTACAAAATTGCAAATCTCCCACTTTTTAACAAAAACTTTATGGGAACCCTACCTCAACCGTCCATTCACCCGGCCCTGTGGTGGACAATGAAATAACCGAGAAGAATAGAAGTTGGTCAACGTTCGAAGATGTTCTAAACCGGAAACAGTAGTAACACTATTCTCTAGTTTCATCGAATATTTTCACAGAAACAAACTCCTATTACGAAAATGTCTATGTTAATTGCACGCTGGTTTGTGCTGCAGCGATCCTGGTAGTAAAACATTAGGTTACAGTGAACACAGTAAAAAGATTAAATTAAACGTGTCTGTAATTATCACAGTTGTTAGCCCACGTCACATCACATCGTTTATAGGCAGCGGAATTTCTATAAACAACAGTCATCTACAAATCATGAATATACATAATGAAATACGGTTCTAAAAGTTGTTCTTCGATAGGACTTTACGTAATTTTCTCTCTAGATTTATGTAAGATTAGGGGCTTGGTAGACCAGTAGCTATTCTCCTGATTACTAATCCCAGTATCGGATCCTAGGCAACACCGTAGAATGTAGCCCCCAGGGATGAAACCCGTAGTAACGCGTACCTGGGATAACATTCGGGATAATAATGACCGGGTGAAGCGTAGTTTCAAATGGAGGAGGACAAACGAGGAACGAATTGCCACCCAGATCAAAAGGAGAAAATGGAGTGGATTGGGCTATAACTAAATATTATTTATGCAAATTTACTTGCATAAATTAATTGATTATCTTAATTATGTAATCTTTACTCTATATAGCCCCGCGTTGTTGGAGCGCCAAATATAACTCTGATATTATTTATGCCCTAGTGTGGGCGTCAAATGCAATGCTAATATTAATTGTCAACGTTTACTATCTCGGGGTTTTTAATTGTGATAATAAATTATTCATTAATAGTTATGTAATCACAGGTTATATTACTCTATTATTTAATATTACTTGGAAGGAATTGACAGCTAATGCTAATGATTAATTTAATATGGTTTTCTTCAATAAATATATAAGACGGGTTTGTCTGTATACTACTACATTTATTACGTTAACGATTATTGTTATTGGTATCATAGTACAAATTTGATTAACAATTTGTTATTAAGAATTATTTTAATACATTATATCTACCAATAAAAAAAACAATTATAAAAGAAACTAAAATATCTCTTCACACTTCAGTATTCCTTTTATCCTAATATTACTTTTGAGTATCATAGTATCATTAAAACATGAATTACTTCTTACAAACTAATTGCTCATTTCATTATAAAGTATAATTTTAAACGGATGCATTGTAATGTGCTGTCTATAATTCTCTATAATTTTAAAACACTGTGATTTTATCATTTATAAGTAAGTTTTAAATGAGTATATCCTATATTATGAAATTCTCTATGTGGATTCTTTTAGAGAGACGGACAGGTGATTTAGAAATAAAATTAATACATAAAAAATTTACTTTGAGGACGTATTCCATAAACTACGGCGCGTCGTCATTCTGGACTCTCTCTCTCTCTCTACTACTTAATTCAGCGTATGGAGATGTAGACGCTCCTTCAATTGCGTTGAAGACTGTCTCATTGCGTGCATAAGGAATGTAACTCCTACATGAAGTAATTTACACGTATACACTTTCACTATTATACATTTATTTTCACTTCACAGATCGTTTTATCGATGACATCACTTGATTCTAAGTAAAATATCCGAACCGTTACTTCGAATTTCCGTAAACTTTAGCTCGACTCTCTAAGTGTTTAGTCACTACTCCGAATCATTATACTGGACTTCACCGACTCTTCGTAACCTTAGTTATCGACTTACGAAGTTTTTTAGTAAAAACTTTTAAGTGTTTTAGTCACTACTCCGAATCATTATAACGGACTTCATCGACTCTCCGTAACTTTAGTTATCGACTCCCGACGTTTTTAGTAAAGACTCTCTCGAAAATTTTGTAAAGACTCCCTAATCTCACCCTCGTCCTGTGTATTTATCATTTCCTCTACTTTTCCCCCTATTTTCTTACTTTTCCCCACTTAAGTCCTTTTTCGTACTTCAGCTTCGTTTCCATTGGTTCTTTCTCTGTATTCCTTGAGAAAGTCCCTCCTTGTACTCCCACAAGTTACTCCGCCCATACCCGTTCATGGTTGGCTCCACCCCATCGTTTGAGTCGGATGACCAATTTCACGGCTGTCTATCACCCTCGTATTTTGGCGTACTTGTCCTTGATAGATACAGTGCTTTTAATTGTTGTGTGGCCCTTTTCATCTGCTCTTTTTGTTCACCATGTGTCCTGCTTCTTACCCGTGACCAATTGCTCGTATTGTCAACTAGTTTCTCCTAGTCGTTCCCACGACGAGTGTGGTCAATTCTGAGTATTCCAGACAGCTGCTATATCTTGCTCTCCAAGCCTTTCTTCGTCGCGTACCCTTCTGGTAAAGCTGGACGTCCCGTAGTTCGTTCATAGTGCACGCGTATTGTCTACTCAAGTCACGCTTTTCCTTTCTATTGTTTCTTCTTAGTGATATATTTCGCCTTTGTCTATCTTGGGCCGTTGCGCGTCACCCACAATTCGTTTCACCGTACAACTGCTGCGACTTTAGGCATTGTTCGCCTAAACGCTTGCCTTCCCTTGTCTTGAACAACATGTTACCGAGCCATCGTATATCTGTCAGCGACCCTCGTTACACCGTCCACTTACAAAAAAAAATTTTATTTAGACATTTTATCGTTATACGGCATACATTGCGGAAGAACCAAAATACAATTGAGCGATGAGCCCTCTTTTGGAACCCTAAGGGAAGAAGAAGACGAGGAAGACCAAGAATCTGGTGGAGGAGAACTGTCGAGATGGAAGCAGAAAAGGAAGGGAAGTCCTTTGGAGAGCTCAGAGTCCTCGCCCAAAATAGAGTCCGTTCGCGTAGCTTCGTCGAGGCCCTATGGTCTAAAGAGAGCGACAGGAATTAGTAGTAGTAGTAGTAGTAGTAGTAGTAGTAGTAGTAGTAGCGGCAGCAGAAACGTAGTGCTGGCCTCACTGTGTCCCTTGTATGCTGTGCGATTAAGCTGGCAGCTGACATAGGCGCGTATTTACATTCCCCCTACGATTTCAGCATGCTTAACTCGAAGGGGCTATGCCTTGGCCGCATACCTTACCCACCCCCTACGATCTCAGCCACTGACTAACATCTCCATCACGGATTGTGTTTTTTATTTTATTTTGATAGTTTTTTTAAAATACATCCGGCTAGGATATGCTTATAATGTGAGTGTGCTCCTTTTTATTTAATGCGTAAATAGCGTCTAAAATTGGAAAATGAGGAGGAGTGTTTTGTGCCAGTTTTTATAGAAAATAACAAGAGAGGGGCCTTAAAGATGAATATTACAGAATTAAAGAATCCTGTTAGAAAAGGAAGAGAATATCAACCTCCCCTCCCATCAGTGAATCTTAGGTGGAAGAGAAGTTTCCTCTCTGGAGGGGAATCGCTTAGGTTTTCAAAGTTCAATGCCCATTTGACTGAAGTTCGGTTCAAGATAAATAAAAATAGTCTCGTTAAGAAAGCATTATTAAGCTGTATAAAAATAATCTATGGTAATTAGGACAATAATGGACCGCATTCGAGTCAACAGGAGTCGTTCGAACACCTTCGAGATTGCTGGCAAGAACGATACCGGGCTGTAACTTCCAGGAAACGTTGCCAGCTTCATGCCTATGATATCTGCGGTCTTCAGCACTAATCGTTTCTGTGGTTTACCAAAGAATTTTTTATATCTTTTTTTGATTTTTGTGGTAACTAAGTGTTCATTCCATCGCTGTCGATTCCGTGGAATGTGATCATAAAGGCTGAATATATTTTAAGTCCTTCTTTATACTTTCATTTCTTGATTTGTCCAGATGACCATACCCTTTCACCCTCCGTTGAAATTTCATTTCTTCAACCTGTAATCCAACTTCAGGTTCCAGCCTTAATTGTTACCAACATTTTGTTTCCGCATACTAATATAGGTATTACAACCGTCTCATAGAACTTAAGCGTAGTTTATTGCGAAGACTGTAACGGCCGGAGTCAACAATATTAAAATTGGAAACTACAGGGTTGTTGGGCCGTGGTCGATTGTTTGTAAGGAGATTCATTTTTTTTCCTAAGCGTTTAGGGCACCCACCGGAGGCCTTCTTAAGTAGAACGTGTTCAACAAAGGTTGGCAGCCCGAACGCGTCTCAAGCAGTAGGCCTATAAGCAAACTATATGAATCACCTTGTAAGCAATCGGTCACGGTCCAACACAGCGGCCCTGGGTCCAACAGCCCGATAGTTTCCAATTTTAAGCGTAGTTTCTTTCCGTAATTTATTCTTCAAATGTTGTTTATAATGCCTCTTATATAGGCAAATTTATATATTATCGTTCACTGTCCTTACTGTAACCACAGATTGTTTCTCAGCTTAGACAATTAAAGTAGCTGACCTGCTCTAGACAGTCGTGGTTCATACCAATTGTTTGTCCATAAAGGCCCTCGTTTTGGTAATATATTTTTTTGTTTCGATATTATCATGTTTATCCATTACAAATCTGGCTATATTGAAAATCTGGCCCCTATAGTGTTTGTTAATACATACGTAAATTAAGAGTTGTGTTTGGGTTTATAAAACTATGCCTTCCCAAAAAACATGTTTACGTTAACTAATTATATCATCAGTGAGACTTAACTGAAGGAAAACGGAACTATGAGAACCTGGTTAGAGCAGTAGATGGCGATGATCGCTCAACGATGATCGCTGAGCGATGATCACAACAGCCACTCCGAGCAAAACACACCTTTAGCACTGGTGATAATTGCCGCACTCCTTTGTTAGCTTTAATAAAGCTAGTCGTTTACTATTAATCTTTAAGGCTATTTCTACCTTCAATAAATATACAAATTGCAGCCAATAATTTATAAAACGCTAATCCATAATTTTGTTGTGCAGCCGCACCTCTGAATTGAGTGATAAAACTATGAGATCAGAATTGATTCGTGGGACTAAAGCCCCCATACACCATCCGACTTGTTGGCCGACAGGTCCGGTCCGACCAGGTCCGTCTCGTCGGACGGTTACCACACACGTTCCGACCAGTGTGTCCGACGGCGGGATCATCGTGTATTATCGGCTTCAATCGGATTGCTTCGTGCCTTTTTTCTAGTCAGTTCCGTACAAGTATGGCTGCTAGTGATATCGCACTGTTCAGTGGCTACTTTTGTCTCGAGGAGACTCCTCGGAATAAACGTAGTGTGTGGTCAAAAAAATGGTTGCGGGAAGTGCCAAGTTCAGCCATATGCCGTTACTAAAGGAACTTGAAGAAAACGAGCCGAAGGACTTTATCAATTATTTGAGGATGGATAAAAATACATTTGATTTTTTATTGTGTCTTGTGCAAGATAATACTAAGAAAAAAGAAACAGTGATGAGAGATCCGGTTAGTGCTGAAGAACGATTGGTGGCAACACTAAGATTTTTGGCAACTGGAAGGACCTATGAAGACCTGAAATTCAACTGTGCCATTTCTCCCCAGTTGTTGGGGAAAATCATCCCTGAGACGTGCTCTGCCATTTATGAGGCGCTACAAAATGAGTACTTAAAGGTAAACAGCTTTTTTTTCATTAAATAAATCATATAGTAACAAGTAAGAAGATTAAATTTTTAATTATTATTTATTATATTACCTCACTTATTATAATACCTCAACTTACAAAAATAGGCCTACAAACAGTGTACCAAATTATAACAGTGTGATTTTTGCAAATTTGGCCACGCAACACATGTCCATTAGCAGTTGCAATTATATAACCGCGTTTTGTAAACTTAAAAATCCAATAATGAAGTTAATTTCTTACTGATGTTTACAACAAGGTTTCGCTTGATTCTTATAAAATTTGCAGCTTTTCAATATATTTAAATTAGTTTTAATTGTGGTTTATTGAGAAAATTAATACGATTTGCAAATGTTTAATAACATTAAATTTTTTTCTGCCATATAAAATAATTGATTGCTTAAAACAAAATTTAAACCATTGGACAAATTTTTACATGTCCGCCATTTTTAAAATGATTCGAAAAAAAATTATGGGTGTTGAGGGACAATCATATTCTGTACGAAATTTTCAAGAAAATTGGGATAGAACAGTAAAATACAAATGTTATTCTGCTTTGGTTATTTTATTAAGTCGTTAAACTTAATTACAGCTTTTGACATTTTTAAGGATTATTAACATATGAAATCATGTAATCATCTTCTTCTTCATCCCAGGGGTTAGGTTTTGACGGGGGTTGGGTTACTGATGTCACTTGACCCACACTAGAATTAACCAAATATGTTCGGTTTTGATTATAATGCGTTCCGTAGCTGGTACTGGGCCCTACGTTCTCAGAAACCTGATGTGTAAATTGGCCATGCCCACGTCGTGTCGGTGAATGAGTTTCTTGTTGGGCCAAAAGTATTTTCGATCCGTGAGTTAACTGTTTCAGTCTAGCAAAATATAACACATCAGAAATTAATTTTTGTGCTATTATTTTCTGTTGTTCATCAACTTTACCTAACTGCAGCCCAACGTTCTGGCCAAAAACACTATCCTCGTTTTTAGCATTAGTCAATAAAATAGCAGCTGCATCAAGGAACTTTTCTTTCTTCTTTTCAAGTTCAAGAAGTTGGGATTTTCTGCTCCTTTTTACAACTGGTGTTGGAGGTGGTGTAGGTGTTGGTATTATAGTCTGAGACGGGGCTGCCGAATTTGAAGGCGTGGACCCAATGGAATCTTCTTCCTGTAAACAAAAATTAAACTAACAAAAAACATAATTTTTTAAGTATTACGTCACTATCAATGTGTGTTTTTTTTCAGTTTCCTGCCACATCTTCGGACTGGATGAATATTGCGGAGGATTTTAAGAAAAATTGGAATGTTGAAAATGTTCTTGGCGCTATGGACGGAAGGCACATTGAAGTGAAGAAACCAGGTGACAGTGGCTCTCATTTCTTTAACTACAAAGGATATCACAGTGTGATACTGTTTGCCATTGTCATTGCACAGTATGAATTTATGTATGTGCATTGTGGTATTAATGGAAGAGTTTCAGATGGTGGTGTTTTGGCTTTAACGGATTTTTATGACTTACTCGAAGCCAAACAGCTAAATATTCCCTCGCCAACAAAGTACACTTCAAATAGGGACGTCATACTGCCTTTTGTGTTCTTAGCTGACGACGCCTTCCCACTAAAAGAAAATATTATGAAACCCTATGGCCATAAACAACTGACATACTATGAAAAGATATATAACTATTGCATTTGCCGAGGAAGACGTGTTGTCGAGAATGCCTTTGGAATTCTTTCCACTCGGTTTCGTTGTCCCCAAACGTGCCTACAAATGAATCTGGAATCAGTTGACAAAATCGTGTTGGCTTGTTGTGCACTTCATAACCTCTTACGAAAGAAATCTCCTAGTTACCTGAGACCATCCTCTGTCGATTGGGAAGATACCGAAACAGGTGTGTTTACTGAAGGAGAATGGCGAAATGAAACCATAAAGTTATTTGGGCTCCAAAGGAAAAAGCAGGTACCAGATGTTCTGGCTGAAAAGATTCGCGAGACTTACAAAATGTACTACAATGAACAAGGAAGTGTTCTCTTTCAAGATAAAATGGTTAATAACCATTAAAGTGACAAAACCAAATTAGAACAAACAAAGGTAGACCATTAAAGCTATAAATTGTTTTTGAACTCTGATATCTGGTTATCTATGATAATCTGCTGATTAAATATTCTCAAATTGTAATAACCCATCCATGTTTGATTTTGCTTTATTACCCTTGTGAGTGAAATATTTTTATACTGTAATATTGTCCACAAATGTAATAACCTACACTATTGTGATAAACCAAAAATTACAAATATTTCAGGGTATGATGATTCGTCGGCTGGTAGCGAAAGAGCTGACAACAAAGCATAGCTATTCTAGGGTGGTGTGTGTGTACTGAGTGCCGCCAAAGCGCGCAGGTGGTTGGAGCTTGTGGCACAGGCCTTCCTCACGAGTCACAACCGATCAGCAGTAATGACTCACCGCCAAGCCTACACCTGACCATCAGTTTTTGGAACATTGTAGAAAATTACATAACCATGCGATTACGGTTTGAACTTAATTCTTGAACGAATATTTTCAGTAATACTCACATCCAATAAAATACTATTAATTGTGACTTCATAATAAAATAATATTAATGTTGAATATTCTTTGTTACACAACAACTAACTACCGGAAGTTAAGTTAGGAAAATAATATTAATGTTGAACTTTATCTCAACACAAAGAATTGGAAGTAAAGTTAGGCATAACAAAAGAAAAAAAAAATTATTTTTTTGTTGTGTCTAACGTAACTTTCAGTAGTTATTGTGTAATTGTGAACAGGCTATGAACAGGTATTATTTAAAATATTACTATATTATATCAAATATTTTTAAGGTTTTAAGGTAATATTTTAAATATCAAAGGTTTTAATGTATACATATTTAATCATGCCAAGTTTTACGGTAAAAAAGGTTTAATAAAACGGAAGTACCGCCTTAACGCAGAATTTACTTAACCCTAGTAATACTCGGCAACATATTTCTATAATGGGGGCTAATATTCAGCAGGTTATGGCATTTGTAGAATCGAATATAAAGTATTGTGAAGATTTAAAATTCCAAAACATTAATTATATTCAATTAACAGATTATGTAATATTTTAATTTTTTTTAAGGTTCAGTCTAGATAGGTAGGTCTACAGTCTAGTTTTTACTAAACTACCTAGAAGTTTTCACTATCAGCGTGTGGTCTTTACTTTACAGATTTTTTATAATAAGGTTATAAAAAATAATCATCACCAGAGTGTGTTTTGAAACAATAAGTAAAAAAATAAAAAATACTTACAACATTATGTACGGATATGTCGTCATCTTCTCTGCTGTCCAAAGTCGGCTCAGTCTCATTGGTTTCGGAAGGTCTCTGAAGAGATGACACGCCTTTTCTAGCTGTTTCCTGGTCCTTAATAAAATGAAGTAGATGGAAGTACCAAAGTGTAGGCTCATATACTTCATCCGAACCACATCCACTACTTTTGGACTTCTCAACTTTCCTCAACTCACGACGGTAACTTGACCGAAAATTATCAATTTTTTTCTCACAACATCAACGTTAGCATCCGGATCTATTTCCTTCAGCTTTTCTAGCAAGAGTGTTAAGCACTCTTGCTTAATATGTTTGTTAGAATACTCTTTTGATCGTACGTCCCACAAACACGGCATACCCCTATACATCTCAATGAATTCCCCCCAAAACTTTCTGTTTTCACTTGCCATGTTCACTCAACAAATTACACGCACTGACTGAAATAATACAAAAACCATCCGCCGGTCGGAAGAGCACACACACGTTCCGACCTGTCGGACGTATCGGTCAAGTCCGCTGGGAATTCTCATCCGACGTCAGACTTATCCGACGGTCCGCGGACCGGGTCTGTTGAACCCACACACGATCCGATCTGTCGGAGTCCGACGTGTTGGACGACATGTCGGTCGATAAGTCGGACCGTGTATGGGGGGCTTAACACTCGTTGACATTTTTCAGGACCAATTATCTGAATTGTCCTCAACAACATTAGAAAAAGTGTACACGCATTAGAAAAAGTGTGACAGCTACAATACAATGAAAAGTTATGTTTAAATCAGGTTGTTTGTTATTTTATAAACCAACAAAATGTCTTACTTCTATAGAATGTTGTTAACGTTGTTACTTCTCATCTCATATTGGTATTATTTCTTGTTTGATTACTATAAATAGCGTAGTGTTTTTTGATTATCATCGTGTGATTCGCTGCAGTTTAATAGCACGATAACTTCTGATCAGTCATAAATAACTTAAAAGAATCTCTCTGTGCTCTGTAAATGAGTGTTTGTGTCGCTACGAGAGTTAAAACGTTAATTATTATTTTATTTCATAGAGCATGTCATGATTTTGTTATTCATCTATAACAATGCAGCTATTAAGCGGTCAGGCTGTGTAGTATAATACGGTTTTACAAAAGTGACTCATGAGTGTATATGTCAAGAATTTGATTTGGGATTTAATCACTTAAAACTTCTTTTGATTTAAATAATGTATACATTTGAATACAAATGAATGTATACTATTATAATTAATACAATTAATAATGTAGTTGCACAATTCAAATTTTAAACGTAACAATATTTACTTAAGACGAAGTTCGTTTGTAGGGCAACGACTGTACGTTGAATTCACAGCCCGATATTAACCGCTAGATAGCGACAGTGTAGTTCGTTGTCAGTTACAGAATTAACGCATAACCAGCATTCAGTAATGGTTTATGGTTGTTGATGTTTGTGGCGTTCGAAATTGAAAGTTTTAATTTTGTAAATAACTTTACTGTTTTAGTTTTATCTGTTGTAAAGTGGTTCTGTGACAGTTTAATTGTGTAGTGTGCTAGTTGAAAGTGACTTTGGGATATTCAAGGTAAGTTTAAGTAAAGTCAGTTCATGTTAACGTATTTCTTGGCGGTATTTCCAGTTTCTGTAGGTTAGGCCATGCCGTCTTTTTTTTAAATTCAAAGTTTGTTAAGATTGCATTACTTTTTTTAATTTACGTCATGACATTACCATATTTTTTAATTTATATCAGTTCGTTCGTATAGATTTAAATCTCTTTTTGTATTCGGATCTCTTTAGCAGAAAAATATTTAGAAGTTTTAAAAAGTTTGTAGAGAATAAACATAACCTCAGTTTTGAAATTGCGGTGCCCTTGACAAAAGTGCGTCAAATAATATTATTTAGTTAGAAGCAAAATTTTGTTTAATTTTTACAAGTCGATCACCGTTTTAACGACACAAACTGTGCATTCTTTTCGGCCTGCGTCATTTTGGGACAGATTAGAACTAATGATAAGATTTTTATCAGGCTAAAATACGCAATAGCGTCCTACAAATTAATGCGAAACGTGTATAAGTTTTATTACTTATAACTGTGATACAAACAACTAGTTTGTGACTAGTCTGTTGTGTTAAATTACTTTTAGTTGAGAAAAGTTTGTTATAATTCAATAGTAATTAGACAAAATTTAATGAATATTAGGTAATTATTTTTGTCAGGATATTAAAAAAATTTTCAGACCCTTTCATCTGCTGCAGGTATTGAAAATAAACGTTTTGTATACATGTCATTGCAAATAACGATATACTGTTTCGTGTTCTACTAAGCCTGTGTACAATAACATATAATTGCCTTCTGTTGGTTCTGCGGGGGGGGGGGTGCTTTATTTTCATACCTCAAAAACTATTCTGATTTCACTGTCCACTTCTATGAATAATATAAACTAAATACCACGTATAATTTTTTTAGACTATATGTGAATAAAACCTAACTTACAGTAGAAGCTAGTTTAACCGAATGTAGAGGCTGATTGATTTAGGATGCCAGGAATACGGTCGTAAACAAGGTGGGAAACAAAGTTTAAAAAATGGAAATATAAAGATTACTGCCCCCCCCCCCCCGATATCTGATGGTTTTGCTCGTGCGTTGTTCTGTCATCCACCGTCGTGGAGAATTTCTCATGACTATTCGCTGTTCGAAATCTACGGCAGCTTTTGATTGCCGTTGTTTGAGGCACTTCCGGATGTTCGTTGTAATTCTGAAGATGGTTGAAACAAAGAGAACGCCCGCGGTAGGAGAATTGTTGGGTTTTACATATATTAGGCCGAGGTTGGGCTTGTAGCTTTACACTGCCCGATTAATCTGACTCTTGTGTTCCAGATTTCGCTGCGTCGCTTTTACAACAGTCCAGAAACTCCTGAACATAGATAGATGTGTGCAGGGGGGTATTTACTTGGATGGACGAACGGGGGTGCGGGCGTCTTCCCAGAGGTCGAAAAAGTTGACATATTTTGTTAAGCTCATAATTTTTAGGCTGCTTTTTTTTCAGCTGTTACGAAAATATAGTAGTAACGCTTTTCTAGCTTTGTTAGTAGTCGGTAATTTGTAACGGTTTTTTAGGTGACTCTAAAAACGAGTCACCTAAAAAACGTTACTACTTGACACATTCCGTATTCAAACCTCATTGAAGAAGGAGAATACAACTACGAAACGGCGTTTGAGGGAATATCAACAAGTAAGTTTCACAAGTGAAAGTACCATTAAATAATAATTACAAACAGGTTTATTAGACAACATTACTGTATCCGTTTAAAATGTGAAATATTGGATCAATTTAGTCAATAAATATCTTGCAAAAAACAATGAGTCAGTAACGCGTATTTATTGTGTTATTGTCTCAGATTCAGATTCTAGATACGCCACTGGATGTATGTGTGTATGTGGGATGACGCTAGCTTGAAGGTATATAAATTCTTCTTTGCGTCTTCAAGTTTTTGAGTAAACCGACGTCGAGTGTGTTGCAAATACGTACGTTATTTACAAAGTGTTGAGTGGCTGTCGTTGTTAAGAAAACTCTTAAGCTTTATTTTATCAATTTTCAAATTATGGAATTCCTTTTATTTATATAATTTACAGTATTATTTTAACGCACTAAACTGGCTTAGAAATCGACGTACGTTAAAGCGATTATGGAAAGTTCGATGACATTTTTAAAAGCTCTGGGGGAGGGGATTGATTCATGTTACACCGCAGGTTCACTTCATCGTGTACCCGATGAGTTGTACCATCATTAGGCTACTGGTCAACCCGTAGGACGCAGTAACACGGAAAATGAATTTGTTTTCTTGAATTTTGTTACTTGTAAAACTTGTATTGCATTTATAATAAATTTGTAACCCTTATATTCGTGTAGTCTTAACAGTAGCTGCCTAGGGGCCGCACGCACGTTTGGGCTGCGTGGGGTGGTCCTCGCATGAATTTATTTGGGGGGGGGAATTAAATTATTTAATATAGCAAATGAATAGGCATACATATACATTTTGTTTTGTTGTTCTTAATTTATTTTAAATTATCATGCATAAATTTTCACAAGAGTGTTATATAGGCCTATAAAGTGCAATTTTAAGTAAATCATTGCTAAATATTTTTTACGAAATAAAAGATGAAAACAAAAGTCTCAAGCAGACGAGTGATACAGAACTGTTGAGAATGTGTTAAAATTTGATGACAATAAATTTTTCTGTGAGGGAGCTCCGGGAATAAACTGCCAAGGGCAGCAAAATGTCCAAATCCGCCACTGAGTTTTAAGATTACGCTTATTGCACTTAAAGTACGCTTAATCCTTTTAAATTATGCTCTCTACATTAAAAGGAAGGAACTGTGCAAAGTAATGTTTGTAGTAAAATGTGATAAGTTAAAATCTTACGCACTGTGCCGTTGATATACATCAATCCGTTTTTTATTTATACATTTATAAAACAAATTTTTCCTTTTTTTTCACAATTTTATTTGAAAAATGAAACAGATTAGTTATGTGCCTATTGTCATTTCTTTCTGGTGGACGTTAATATTATGCAACTTAAAATATTAATTTTTTGAAATATTTATATAATTACGGTGCCTAACGTGTACTAAACCCCAGTCCAAAATGCGAAAACTGTCACCATGTCACTACACGGCTTGTTTATAAAAAACAATTGTAAGAGCCACGACAGAGAGGACGCGCAAAAAACAATGAGAACATTGCAAGTAAAAGTTGTTAGAAAAACGCTTCTTTTACATTTAATCCGTGGATTCGGTAATTCGTACTGAACATACCGAGTTCATCTCTCAGTGAACTGTCTGTAGTCTACAGTAGGAAGACTATAAAACTGTTCTAAGTGACATTCCTCCAATTAAATTACATCTGCTTGATACACAGCACAAAATTAGTATGCAAAACCTTAAGCACGTGCTTAAACCTAATACATATTTATTAACTATGCACATAAAGATTTTATTCAGGCGGCCAGTACTCGTATGCCCATGTATGTTGGAATAAATCGTTTCCTTTGTAGCGATAGCTCCACATGAATTCATAGAGATACGAACCTAGTTGATTTAGGGTAGTTCCGCATTCACGCCTGTTTAACGGCCGCCCTTATGGACTCGATCCACTGCGTATGTGCGTGGCATATAGGACCCAGAAAATTCTGACTGTGATTGACCGTCAAGTGGCAAAAATTCATACCCTGTAAAATGGTACTCGGTTTTACGCTCTTCACAATCAGAAATTATGGTTGTGCCAGGCCTTATGGAGACTCTTGTCTTCGCGGTAGGTGGTGCCAAACACCCACTGTTGTCGGTGTACTCGACCGACTTTTCGAATTTTCTACGGGAAAAGCACGCACGACTCATGTACTGCAACAGTATTTCTCGCTCCCCCTGGACTACGTAGCACAGAGCTGCCTCAGACTTCGCGCTTATAACGCGAAGTTTATATCTTCAGTCTGAAACAGTACTAGGAGATATATCAAACCCGTCAGCGCAAAACTTTGTCGTATACTCTTTCATCAAAGCGTAGGTACAGAATGTAACGGTATCAAACGGTAATTTCTAACCAGATACCTTTGTGCAATGTAATTTCTGTGCGGCAATGTTTTTTGTTACACCGCCCTCTGTCAGATTGTTCTAACAGACATAGTAGGATGACCGTTATCGCAGTACCTACCGCTATGCAGAGTGTGCTTAATTTATAAAAATTCAATAACGCCGGCTTTGACAGGAATATCACGGATTAACGTGAACAACGGGATTCTAACACTGCAATAGTTTAAGCAGAACTGAGGTATAAGATTCTGCATCTTATTTGTCATATGAGAGAGCGAGAGCGAGAGAGAGACGTGTAAAGCTACAGTAGTCAAAAACAGAACGTTTATTGTAGGTGGCTACTGATAAAGTAGGCCTATTCGAAAATAATGAACTGAGGGTACTTATTGTAATGCTATTAACAATAAAAAATAATTTTTCTAAAGATTCCAAAAGTCGAACTGTTGGTGTCTGAAAACAAAAACGTAAGGAGCAAATCTTATCCACAAGAATATATTTTTTACATAATTTGTTTTACACTGTTTCGACAGTAGTTTTTACTGTCATCTTCAGAAATATTTCTGAAATTGTGTAAAAAATTATGTAAATTTTATATGAAATTTTTATAAATTTTTTAAAATATAGGCTATAGACTATTGTCTTGTGGAGGAAAAAGTATTATCTATTAGTAAAATTATAAATCAAGAAAAATTGTGAGGAAATATAAATTATCATTATACAGACAGTTTAATGAAAGATGAGCAAAAAGGCGAGGATTAAGTGTTAACGACCCAAAGGGTTTTTTTTTTTTTTTTTTTTTTTGGACTTTGTTTTAATACATTCCCAATAATACATCCCCAAACATAGTATAGTGTTTGCCTATTCGCCTGTACTTTATGCCTATTTTATATAAATATAATAATCATAAATGTAAGTTTATAAGAAATCCGCGCGACACGCCAATTTTCACAGTCACAAAATTTGCTCTTGGCCACCACTGACTTCTGGGTTTTAAATCCTGCAAGGTCCATGGTCACAGTGCGTTTTTTGACACCGCTGAACGTCTGCTGTGACCGCTTAGAGGAGTGAACTGCCGACCAGAAACATTTACGTCTGTGTATTCGATCCGTCCCATATTAAACGAAAAGACAAAGGTCCAATGTGTGCTGTTACATAATAAACTGAAAGAAAATTCGACAGGTTTTTCGAGTAATTATGGAATATCTGTACTTTATTTGGAATGCTTTATATCATCGGTTAAATTTATCATCTAAAAAACAAACATACACAGTTGCGCGGGAATGCGTTAGTTCAGAAGAAACATTTGCGGTTACGTTAAGTTTTATTTCCCGTACATTTATATTTATATCAGTAGGAAAGTAAGTAAAAATAATTACTTCCTCTGAATTACTTCAAGTTGAAAAATCTGAATATTACAAAATTTAAGTTGAAAAAATTATTACAACAGGACAGCGATTATCCAGAGCGCCGTCTGTTAGAATAAGTCAGTATAATGAATAATTCTAATGTTTCATATCTGACGTGTTGTAGGCCTGTATCGTTCTGTACTGTTTAATGAGCACTGTACTGTAGCCTAGCAAACGGCTCTGTTAATGCTTTGGCCGACAGGCTTTTTCAGTTTTTCCATAATTACTGATTTTTCGTTCATCCAGAGAACGGTTGGTTTTGCGGAACGTAACGATATCGATAAACTGCAAAAGGAACTGTAGAGGCCGGGGTATTTGTTGAGACGTTTGACAAAGATAATTTAGTCGGTTATAGGCGTACAGTTCATCAGCGGTTACGTAACACAATGTTACATCATCCGCGTACTGTACGTACGTATGTATATACACAATCGTTGTCTCGTTAAACTTCAGACAAAAAAAGTAACGATGTTGAAATAATGTAAACATATATGAGATTTGTATGGTCATTTATACCGATTCAGGATACAGAAACAATTCACACTTTAATGTTATTCAGCCTTTGAAGCTAGGGTTGTAATGCAATATCGCAGTGCGTAAAACAAGGAGAGACGGATTGCTCATCTGAATATGACGGCAGGTTGCCCAAGAAAGTGTGGAAATACAAGCCTGTTGGGCAAAGAAGTATGGAAAAAACCTAGGAAGCGTTTGGTGAAGTGGATGTATTTCCTTTGGGACCGGGAAGACCCATTCACCTACTCCCTGGTGGTGGTAGTAGTAGTAGTCGAAGAAGAATAGGAAGAAGAAGAAGAAAAAGATGATGATGATCTGTGTATGTATGTGTGTATGTATGTATGTATGTGTGTATGTCGATGAATACAACACACAATATACAGGCCTGTACTTCAAAATTCGCTATTTAATTTACAAGATCACAACATGGAGCGTTTTTCTGCAAGAGTGAATGCACATTGATCGTGAAAATCACCCAAAGATTGGATCTCGGTGGCCACTCTCTTGTGAGATATCGTGGCCCATTTTAGAATGCGTTATTCCATGCGGAAAATCAGCTTGCAGAAACGCATGCGTGATCTTGGCGTAAGTGAAATGTACAGGTGATATAATAATTCAGTGAAATCATTGAAGACCGCGCGATAAGAATTTTAATTTTTTTTTCGGAACAGAACTCGTTTGATAGTAGTGCTTATCAAGTCAAGTACTTTACCAGCCCTGAGCTATTTCCCTCTAAAGGGTACACAGAATCGTGAGAGGAGTTTTTAACGTGTTTGTAAAAATTTGCAACGATTTCGAAAATAAAAATATTGTAGCATGCCATACATCATCTGAAGAGCACAGAATGAACTTTAAAGATACGTGAGAACAAAAAAATTTTGTGACCTTCATTAAACGTTACGAAACTTTGAATTCACACTGAAATTTGAAAGAAAGAAAACGGTAAACAGCTGTGGCAGTTGTTGGTTGACAATAATCAAACATTGAATTCGATTTCATGCAGGAATTTCAGTGTTTTCTGTATAAAGTAAACGAAATCCACCATTGTTAGAATAAACGTGAAAACAATAACAGATCGGAACACAAAAACGTAAACTTAAATGGAATTTAAATTTTAAGTGTGAATGGAACACTGTGAACATAACCTACAAACTTCACGAATATATGCATAGTGCTCTCTCTTGCATGCCGTGGCAAGTGGTTTTTAATTTCGAATAAAGCCGACAGGCAGAGATAAAATTACAGCGAGTCGTTCTAAATTTATTGAAGAATGATGTACTGAAGAGTTTTTGCCCACCAAAAAAAATGTTTTGAATAAAATATAGATAAAACGAGATTTCTCAGACACGTTGTAGGATATACTCTTCAAGATCGCAAAAGAAAACTCGATGTACGGCAGGAACTGAATGTTATGAGTATATTTTATAGGATTGCCCAATATCGGCTAAAACGGTTGGACTATGTTAACCGAATGGGCGACTGCCGCATCCTGAAACAACTATGGAATTATAATCCGAAAGGAGGGTGAAATGTCTGAAGAAGCGTTGGAGTGGCCAACTCTAGTCTGCTTGGGACCGCAACACACCATTTTTGGTTTAATCCCTGTTGAAGATTGTGAAAAGTATAAACTTTATGATAAAATTTAGTTTTATTAAAGTTTTTGATAGATCTTTTTTATTACACTGTTGGCGTTCCGCATCTCTCCAGTCTTACGGTGAAGGGTTTTGCGTTCCTGTCTTCACTCCATTTACTCTATTTTCTCATAAACGTTTACGACATCGCCTTTCTTTTTTTTCTTCTCAGCGATACGAAAAAAAGAGTCGTTTCACGAATCGTAAAACGGAGATCTCTTAGCTTAAAAGAACGTAAAGCGAATTATACCAATACAAGATATTGTAAAGGCTAATAGGCTTTGTTACAAGAAGTTTTTAACTTAGTCAGTTCTCATAACCAATACTGCTTAAATTCAAAATCGAGTGTATAAAATTTGTTTAGAGTGGAAAAGAGGTCTTGGTTTATCAATTGCCAGCTTATAAATCGAGGCATGTTAAAGGCTATCACAGGTTAATGGGGAACAACGATTAGCGGCTGCAATTAATAAAGAAAAAGCGAACTCTGCGTAGACTTTGTTTATATGAAAGCGAACACAACAGAACGTTGCTTCGAAATATAAAGTGTGATAGTTTTTTGAACGTTATTCGGGATCATCGCTATTTGGAGGAGTCTTTTAGCCTTGGATTTCGATCAAAACTGTGGGTGGATCTTTGATAAAGGCTGTCCGCCAGCCTAGACTCTCGGGCCAAGTGTTGTGCACAAAACGAGCATAGGCAAGCTGTCTGACCCGTGAGCCAGATTTTGTCACAAGCGTTCGGGGACAGAGTTAAACGCTGGCGGCACCGAACGGTCAGGTAAAGAGGTATTGTTCGGAAGAGGCTGTCTCTACATAACAACCATTCTCAGAAGGAGATTGAATAATTATAATTATTAAAGTCCCGCAATCAGTCTTATATTGCCCAACAAATGGGAGCTAAATGGGTGACCAATTTCTCTTTCTGTTTATTTAAGTTACAGGCCAGGGATGCCCAGCCTCCTCATGCACTTGAGATCGCATCAGTGGTCATAAAGCTTAGCTGAAGATAACACTGAGGTAATTAATTGGTCGTTAAACCCGCTTTGACAATAAATTAAGGCTTATTTTTATTCCCATTAAAGCTAATCTTATTTATTTATTTACGACATTCAAAATAATAGGCCTACTTAGTATTTTTGTTTAAATATTATCAGAAATCAGCAAATTATTACATATTTTTACTCTGCGAGCTAAAAATGGTCGGTTTTTGATTATATTTTAACCCAATTGTCTCGGCTTTAAAACGTGAGATTCCTGTTTCTGTTGTCTTTTCCGATTTATAAAATTACCGTGTAACAATTATAATAAATACACTCAAAATAAGAATTTTTAAAAGTAAATTGCAAATGACATGCTTATTTTTACTATGCACTCCAATGTTTTATGGCGTTTCGACAAAACATAATGTTTAAATAAATAAAATTTTGAAAATTAATGTTGCCGGCCACAATCAGGAAACCCGTATCTAATTTGAGAGTCGTAATAAGTAATACCAAACACACCTGAAGTATCAAAAATAATATTTATTCTTGTCAGTTATTTAATAACTTTTAAAGCGGCTTCCCCCAATTACAGCATGTGATATTCTCTGATATTTTATTTTATCATATTTATACCAAAAATGGTCGAAACAACAAAAATTAGACAATAAATTAAATTTCTAAGCAGTTTGTTCTCTCAGTTTGTTCCAAACATTTTGAGAACAATCGGAACTGGTAGTCGGTCGGAAGTCTCAACAAACGTCTTCCGATTCCACGGGACTGGTAGACGTTTATTTTTACAAATCCTTCTGTTAAAACAAAAAGTTCAAATAATTATATACGTATAAACGAATGAACAGTATAATAAAATAATTAAAAACATAAAAAATGGAGTTTATAATACTTAACTCAGGGGTGCCCACAGGGGGGGGGCTCATGACGCAAACTGCGTCATTGAAATTTGGGGGGGGGGGTTGACAAAAAACTTTGGGAAAGTAAGAAACTTTTAGTAATTCAAATATTCAGAAGACGAATCACGATCGCTGACAAGCATAACAGCCCGGGGATAAATATTTTGAATTAAATTATGTTCAATTCGTCATATTCAGTTGAATATAAAAATTGCTCCAATTCTTTCATATTAAACTGTATTAATTTATATTAAATTATATATAAATAAATATGTAAGAAATTCGTATAAATCGTTTGTTATGTATATTATGCTCTGTGCAAAGTCGATAGTAGCGCTTCACATGGTAGCTATTAGAATTTTGTTCCCATCAGCTGTTCAGTTGCCGTATCAGATACGTAGTTTTTATAAGTTTGGTGCGTTTATTTTTATTCCACCTTAGTGGTTTGAAATACATGATTGATTGTTATTACAAACTTGAATATGCCGAAAAAACAAAAGCAGTTCAAATACAAGTGTTTAGAAGTAATGTGCCATGCTACAATCAGGCACGATAAATGGCTAGAACACTGCAAAAAGAAACATGCATATAAAGTTAAAAATAAGTTAGATATAAAATACAAAATTATTGAATTCAAGTGCAGTGGTGAAGATCAGTGGAAACTTTATATTAATGACAACCTTCAAGCTGAAAGTGAAAAATTGCAAGAATCGATTAGGTGAGTTTACAAAAGTTACATAGGCCTATAAACTTTAATCGGTTTTTCTTTCTACAATATTTTTATAAGGCATAGCATTTTTTCATTATTTTTTTGTATCAGGCGGTTTAAACTTTTTATAAAGTTGTGGCAGGAAAATAAAATTTTAATAAATAACTCACAAAATGTCTTGAAACTTTACACCGCTGAGTATTTCAGTCACACCTGAATTTTTATGAACATAACCTCAAACTGAGTTCGACATCCCCTTAATAAACATTTGTTTGAAATTTTAGGGTCGGTTTTTGGAAAAATTTTGAAAAAACATTCGAATTTACCTACTTTTACACGTGTTCTTATGTATGAGTTGTTAAAGTATACCGAAAGTATGTGTAATTCTTTTTGTAAAAGAATAAAATATTACAGAGTAGCTGTACCACAGTCTGTTACAAAAGATTCTATAGAATCAGCAACACTACTTCCTTCAACTTCAACGTCTGGCTCTTTGAAACTACCGGCAGCCTTTCCTAGCTCAACAGAGCAACATGAAGAAATTTTAGTCACCTTGCATGAACAATCAGCTTTTCAAGATTATATTGATCCTTCAATTTACAGTAATAAGAAAATACAATCTGAAGATATTGAACTTGCGCTTAAATTAGAAAATCAAAAACTTGAGTCAACATTCCAATTTCCATCTCACAATAGCAGAAAATTTTTACTTAAATGGTGTAACTATGAACTTCCTGATGGTACAGTAAAAGAAAGGTCATGGCTTGTATATAGTAAGTCAAATGACAGCCTATTGCTTACACTGCTTACTTTTTGCATTGCCAAACCAACACACTATATGGTCTTCAGGCACAGGTTATCAAGGATGGCGGATGGGTAATGCTCTACGAGACATAGAACTTCATGAAGCGTCAAAAGTCCATTTAGGTTGCCAAATAGCTAGACTGCAATGGTTATCAGGAAAACATGTAAATAGCTCTTTATGTAAAATGCGCAATGAAAATATACAGCATCAAAGAGAAGTTCTTTCAGTCGTGATCGACTGCTGTAAATATTTAGTTATAGAAATGATAGCATCTTTTTAAGCTTATAGCTAAACACAATCCTGATGCTAGACTTTATTATGACAAAATTGAAAAAGCAAGACAAACCGGAGCGAAACTTGGATCAAACCTTTTGAGTTACAGGAATATATTTGATTTGATCACAGTTATGAATAATCTCGTTATACAGAAAATCCTTTGTAAAATTAATGAAAGTAATAAATATTCTGTGATAATGGATTCAACACAGGATGTGAGCAAACGTGAAGTAACAACTGTGATTGTTAGATACGTAGAACACAATGAAGATTGCATAAGGCCCATTGAAAGATTGATTAAAGCATTCACTACAGCAGATACAAGCGGTGTCAACTTAAAATTGATGTTAATGAAAACATTAAAGGATATAGGTCTCAATTCTAAGCACATTATTGGTCAAAGTATGGATGGAGCTTCAAATATGAGAGGCGCTCTAGCTGGACTAAAAACTCTCATGCAGAAAGAGTCTAATACTGCTTTTTATGTGTGGTGTACATCACACAGATTTTCACTGGTTATAGAGCAGTCTGTAAATATTTGTTCTGAAATAAAGGATCTGTTTTCAGTCCTCGAAGAGCTTTATCGCCTGTTCAGTTCTGGGCACAAAAGACACGATGTACTGGTCAATAAAATGTCTGAGAAAGAGAAAAGTGGAAAGAGAAGAAGATTAAAAAGGGTACAAACCACTAGATGGGAAAATAAAGCTGAAGCCGTAAAAGTTATTCTGGTATGTTACAATGGAGGTGAAGCAAGCTTTGCTTGAGTTACAAAATCCTAAATATTTTGACAGTGAAACCAACACGCTGGCCAAAGGGATTCTAAATAACCTGAACAATCATGAAACCATCATCGCTCTCCATGTGGCTCATACTACATTTAATGTTATGCATCCAATCACAATAAGCTTACAAGGTATGGTTTTGGACTATGGTGGTGTACAAGCATAATAAAAAATGTCAAAACTCAGATTAGTAACTTGCGAAATGATAAGAAATGGTCTAATGTAATGTTTAAGGCTGAATAGTTCATAAAAAAATTATGATGTTCCACATCCAGCTCCAAAAAGAGTTAGAAAAAGGAAAAGGTTTATTGATGAATTGGGTTTAGATTAACCTATTATCGACATTAACAACAAACTGAAAATTGAATTGTATTTTAAGTTGCTAGATTCACTCTATGCTCAGCTTGAAGATAGATTTTCTGACCATAGCTTAGACATGGTAAAAGAAATGAGTTATTTTACACATACAGGAGTTTTGGCAACAGTAGCAAATAACATTTTCCCTGAAAATATAAAAACCATATGTGAATTTTATGATTGGGACAACAGCATTGTAAGTGAAGAGTTAAAAACATTCAGTGAACTGTATTTTGCCACTCATACAAGTACATCAATTGATGATTTGATTCCTCATAAAAATGATAGACCTAAAGAAACAACTCAGAAAGGGGATCATGGTGGAGGAAAATCTAATATGGATGTTGACAATGAGTCTGAAAGTGAAGAAAAAAATGAACAGATCAAGCGTTTTTGGGTTACAAACGGTTTTTTGAAGCCTTATAGATCTTTGATCAATTTTTCGGGCTTTAAAAGCCTGAAAGTTGTTTATACAACTTTGCTATCTTTGGCCGTAACTAGCTGTTCGGCTGAAAGAGCTATGAGCAGAGTTAAAATAATAAAAAACAGGCTTAGGTCTGCAATGGGAGATGCATGGCTTTCGAATCTTATGGTTATAGCTTCCGAGGAAGACTTATTAGAGTCAATTTCTAATGAAGAAATAATTGATGCCTTTTCTTTATCATCATCGCAGAGGAAAAAGTTGGTGTGCCGAATATAAGTTAAAGAAATTAGGACATCAAACCATTTTTTTTCGCTTTTTCTTGTTTACAATACACTTTGATTATATTTTATTCCTTTTTTTATTAATTTATTTGTTTAATTTCAAATGAAAATTTATTTTGATATTGTACTATTTTTAGCTTTACCTTATTTGTAATAAAACGCTTATTACATGAAAATTTTCTTGTAAATACCTTTCCTTGGTAGGGGGGGTATTCATCAGGTTTAGGGGGGTGAGTCATCAAGTTTAGGGGGGTGGGCACCCCTGCTTAACTTAAAAAACTCAAAAAATTAACCGCAATCGAGAACAATAAACAGCAAACGAATTAAACAAAACGGAAATACCATACTTCTAACACTACACTCGGCTGCTTGCTTAACTGCTTCTCGTTGCCGTGAAGAAGGAACGGAGGAGTGACTGTTTTGTTTAGTTATTTTTGTTTCCTTTGTATATTTTCTGGTACAGTCTTAGGCTGCCATTGCGTTGCGTTGAACTTCTGAGAAGCATTGCGGTTTGTGTCTTTATCCTCCAAAATCTGTAGGCGGTCCCAAAAACGGTTGATTGTTACAGTTGCCACCCGATTTATTGTTCAGTCACGCTTCGGTCGTCTTCTGCCTTATGGGTTTCATCGTCGTCATGATCAGGATTTTTCGAGATTTTTCTAGTAGATCGTCATTAGTAAGTTCTTCCGCATGAGAGCAGACACTTCTTCGATGTTCGTGTTTTCGATTTCTGGAAACCTAACACTGCACATTTACGTATTGAAGCTTTGGAGCGTCGATGATGTGATAGCGAAACGTCTGTAACTTTGTACTAGCTACAGATGCGTATAGTAGGTCCACACGACATAATAGCGAGACGACGTTAATTAGGGCAAATAAAGGGAGGAGTAATTAGGCCTACATTAGAACAGATCAGTACCTTCGATTTTCTAGTCTGCACAGTCTCTTTTAACCGGAAACTTGGCATACGTAGAAAGATAATTTAATAACCTCCTGTAGAAGTATTAAATATTTAATAACATTAACGGCCTATTAGACATTAATGAAATTCGACTGGAAACGAAGATGAACTTGTAGAGTGTAATATCCGATCTTGCCTTTATTTACGGAAGAGAAAGATCAACGCTATATTTTGTGTAATATAACTTCCGAATTGACAGTTGGCAAGTGGCGGCAAGCGAGTTGCTGCCATGTTGAGTTGTGCAAACACGTAGTACTTAGCCGACAGGTTGCACCAGCCCAACAACAGTGCTGCCATGTTGAGTTGTGCAAAGACGTAGTACTCAGCCGACAGGTTGGACCAGCCCAACAACAGTGCTGCCATGTTGAGTTGTGCAAAGACGTAGTACTCAGCCGACAGGTTGGACCAGCCCAACAACAGTGCTGCCATGTTGAGTTGTGCAAAGACGTAGTACTCAGCCGACAGGTTGGACCAGCCCAACAACAGACCGTTGTTTACAACTGTTAGGCGGAGATGAAGTATTTGATACATTTTAACGCCTTTAGTTCGCGGTTTGATTAATTTCGCAATCTGATACGCTAACTGAGCAGTAAGTTATAGTGTGGACACTGCAAGATTTTAAGTGTTTCGTCTTATTGATAGCTTTCAGATCATAGTTGCTATAAACTGATTTTAAATTACACTTATAGTAAACTGATTTTAAAACGAATAATATTAAAATCTAGCGGAGAAATTATTTTCTTACATTGGATTAAAGTTTACGTTTGATTACTGGGTTTCCTGACCACGTCACACGTCACTTTCACTTTGTAATGTTGACAACAAGGATGTCACATCACTTACTAGTACGTCAGTGTCACAATTTGCGATCCGCCCCCGTTTCTCTGAACTTTAGTCTCCCGTGTGGGAAGTCATTTTACACAAAAATAAGTTTAAAAAAACAGTCCACACAAATGTTAACACTTCAGCAATAATTTTCGACTGAACGTATTTCTAAAGATTAATTTATTATTAGTGTAATAGCACAGTAATTACAAATAATCACTTATATGTTAATAACAAATAATTATTTAATAAAAAATAAAACAAACATCTGTGTATAACAGAAAACAACCAAGTCCGACGTACATACAAATGCTTGGTATTTACTGAATACGCATTGAATCAAAGACGTTTGTCTCGGTGCTGATAAGAAGCGGCAACATTCATCACGTGATGTGGGAAGGGCGTCTTAAGGTCACACTTTACGTCCATCCACCCATTGGACGTTCTGGACGTCTATGCAGTACCATTTCACACCGAGAATTTCTATTAGACGCATAGACGAATGTTTTATTGTGCCAGCCCCTACTCCTGTCAGCGTATTTTAACTGCTCAAGCTGTGTAGTGTACAGTATGTCCTCAGATCAAGTGCTTTGGTGTCGGAGTGATTTTGTGAAAAATGTACCATGGATTCATGAAAGCTGCTTTTCACTTCTTCCATAAGCGGCTCCATAGCAGTGGCGGATCTAGGTTGTCCTGCGCCCGGGGCAAGAATAATATTGGCGCCCCCCATATTTTTTGTTTTTGGTTAATTGGCATAATATATTTACCACACACACACACACACACACACACACACACACACACACACACACACACACACACACACACACACACATGACCGGGAATATGAAGTTGAACGTAAGAGTAACTAACGTAAAAACAGGCATCTAGAAAAACTAAAAGCTCCAATTTACTATTAATAATGAATTTAGGTGAGGTACCGTTGGCTGTACCTCGGAGCAAATCACTATAAAAATAACAATTATATAAAAAAAGGAGAAAATAGAGATTCCACGACCCCGTATTTTATTTATTGGATGCCCGGGATCCGCGAATTCTAATTTTTTGTTTTATTAGGAGAAATTAACAAGATGAATTAAATTAAATGTATTTATTCTTGGGAAAATTGATTTTCTATCTATGGCTTTTTAACAATGGTATGTTTTGGTGAAGGTCGCTGAAGATTTTCAATACTTGATTTTAGCTTCTGATAAGGGATCACGAATGTTTCGAAACGTTAAGAAATTTTTTCATTTTTATAAAAATTGCATAATGTGACTATGCATAATGTGCTACTACACCTTCCAGTAACATTAGTACTAAACTGTATATTTACTAGTTTACGCGGTGTCGGTGTAGAATTTCCGATTCCTTATAAAAATAATCGAGTCATAAAAATCGAATCGAATCAACCACAGTTGAATTTGCCGCCCCCTGAAGTTGCCGCCCGGGGCAAGGGCCCCGGCTTGCCCCCCCCCTAGATCCGCCACTGCTCCATAGCAGGAAAACCACAATCAAAGATAACTACAAACAAAGCAAAAGTGAGAACGACTGGACTGCAGTTGTTGAGTTGCCGTGCGCATGCGCTGAACAGAACGTCCACGCGAGCGATTTCAAAACATCCGTCCACTGGATGTCTTGCCGTTCGTTGGATGGATGGATGGATGGATGTCGGTGTGAACGGTCTCATTTGGCAAGCCGGCGCGCGCTTCTTTTCTAACATTCATCCATTACATCTACGGGATGGATGGACGTGAGGTATGAAATGACTTTTTAACATCACCGCTACTTCAAAACGCCAAATCCCCACTCCTTGTACTTTCCCAAGTGTTAGTTCGGAAGTTATACTATATTATAGACTTTCAAAGCAAACAGAAGGATTAGAAGCACGGAAACGAAATTGTTAAGATCAGTAGCGGGGTCACAAGAAACGACAGGAAGAGAAACGGCGAAATACGGAATCAGGTGGATATAGAACTTTACATGAGTCACTTTTTATCAACAGTAGTGATTCATCAATCAGCCGAATGGATACGTGGAGTCTACCAATTAATGTATTTACAATATCGGGCAGAAGGTAAAAGAAGTTTGGACGGACCGACGGGGAAATAAATTTTGGATTCATAGTTGAACAACGACACTACCGTACATAGAGTTGCCAACTTTTTGTCAGTAAAATTTAGTAATTTTCAGTGATATACTGTATTCCGTTAAAAGACATTTATTTTAAAATATGTATTTGTTATTTGGAATTGCTTAATTATTTTTTCTCCTGTAGGAATAGGGCACATCCATTTTGTTAATCAGGTTTAAAACGTCTGTGATTTCGAATCCCGTTCTATTTGTATTTTCCCGTTATTTGGTTTCGTTACGGAGACAATTCTTTCTGTAAACGAGGAACTGGCGGGAGTAGAGATTTTACACAAATTTGCCATCTTTAAAATTAACTGCCATTTCTTTTCCAGTATAGACTCATTAATAAAGGCTGTAGAAAGGTTAGATTTTATAAAAGCGTTAAAGATTATTGCCGGTTCTGAATTTAAACGTCATCTTTGTTCAGATATAATGGTATTATTACGACGGTCTCTTTGATTGGCGTATGACACAGTGGAAATCAAAATACAAGACACCAATGAAGTCACTAAAAACCAGCTTTAATTATCACAATTAATAATTCGTAATCAACTTGTACAATAATTCCAGTTAGATTTGTCCATACGCAATAATAATGTCAAATAATAGAGTTCCACACAATTTATAACATAGTAACACCTCACACAATACTTCTACAAACGCTAGATCCGCGCTAAGAAAATCGCTCACGTAACTGACTGTACTAAGCCATATGCTCTTGCTTTTATGGGTCGCGCAGAGGTCCAGTATAGCTTTCCCTCCTTACTGCACTCCGGCTTAATGCGTATCTCAAGCTCAAGTATTCTTCAACACCTAGAACCTACTTGTGGGTGGCCTTGACGAGGCAACACCTGCCACACTTGACCGGGGAGGGGGGGATGTTCTGGGCTGTTCGATAGGCTTCTCGTTGCAGTATTTATAAGACCATTAAATCTACCACTGCCTCGCAATGTCTACAAACTCAATATTTTTTTAAACGAAAATTTTCAATCCGAGTTGGCAAGTTAGATGAAATAAAATGCATTGATTCAAAATTGAAAGTAATAAAATTTTTTGAGACATATATGTAGTTCTGAAATGTAGTGTACTAGTGTATTGTATATTTTTCAACAGAATATGTAACACTGACGAAAAATGTGATGCGCTTAAAAGACACAATTGACATACGCTTACATACATTACGCCTTATATGCGTTCAGAAGGTAAGAAGATAAATGCTTCAGTAATGTGCAGGGGCGGATTTACCATTTTGCCGCCCGTAGGCAGTATAAATTTGCCACCTCCCACAAATCTCCGTTGGGGGTGGGTGCACTTACGGGTTTAATTCAATCCTTCATATTTTCAATTACCCTAAAATTTGTTCTTTATACATTTTCTTCCCAGTTTTCTTCTTAATTTCTATAGAACAATTTACATAACGCACTGAGAAGAGCACAAAAAGACATTAAATTACTGTAGCCGTGTATATTCCAAAACATTTTAACTGAAGTTTGAATCAACGAACTAAAGAATAATAACTGAAGGAAAATATATTAATAAGTAAACAAACACTAGATAAGGCGGTGGTGGCGTTAAAAAAAGTGATCAGACGACTCACACTTTACGCAGAAGTACACACCAAGCCAAAAATGTACGCGATGCCGGTCAGGGTTGGGTACGAAATTATGCTACGCTCACAGTCTATGACTTGTATAGTCATGAAATTATGCCCCTTTTATAGTGACATCTATCGACAGTCACTCACATCAAATTGCAGAGTCGGTAAAGGATGTTCGAAATTTGAATTTAAACGAAGTAATAGTTAAATAATTAATTAATACATTGGATGTATCACATAGATAATGCATGTAATAAGCCTAGTTACTAAACAATATATATTTTTAAAAGGTTCTTATCATATTGGGACGAAGTGGAGCGGCATTTGAAAACCTTTAGATATAAAACCAACGGCCGTCAAATTTCACCTTTCCAAAATTTGAGCCCCTCAAAGTTTGCCACTCGTAGGCGATTGCCTACTTTGCCTATGCATAAATCCGCCACTGGTAATGTGGTACAGTATATTACGTTAAGTCACTGCGGGATGTGTTATTTTGAATCAAGCGTTCAGCGTGCCGTGGTGTGTTGGTATATTATTGTATTTATCAGGTAGCGTGGCCGTGGACAGAATTCCGAGAATTCAGCTGTAGAAGCGCGGTGAGAATATTGTGTTTTTGAGTGGTAGTGTTTCATCGAGCGTATGACTTTGTCAAGCGGGTTTTACGACGTTCAGAATACAGCGGAACTTTACGAAACTCAATAGCCGGCCGGAAAATTCGTTTCTCGGAAGTACTCTCTGAGCTATTCTTTTCCTACTTATTTTGCGGATTTGGTGCTTTATAGTTATATAAAGTCATAAGTTATTAAACTTTAACTTTCTTTATTAGTTACGTTTAAACGTATTGACTTATTTTCGTACATGAAGCTTAAATTATTTTATTTCAAATAATTCGAATGACTTACGTCTTATGTAAATCTTATACGTAGAAAAAACATTGAACATTAGCTGTCCTTTGTTGGTGATTTTTGAGGTGCTAAAATTATTAAAGTACAGTATTTAATTTTAGATATAAATTTGCTTATATAACACAAAATATTTGCTAACTTAATATAACAAATATTTCAGAGACAGAATAACCTTGATACCACCGAAGACAATGAAATGTTTGCCATATGCTCTAAAAAAATGAGACTACACTTTTTTAGAGTAGGGGTACTTAATCTTTAAACTAGTTTATTTTACAGCCAAGCGGGAATCGATTGTAGTTATTACTACAAAAACTTAAAAAAAAAAACGAAGGCACCCTAATTTTGTTATCCAGAAGTTTCAGTTTCGTTACGTGGAGGTAATTATGTACATGCATCTTTATTAAAATGCCACGGTGCAAAGAAAAAATCGTTACGTAACGGGGGCGTGTTATGAGGGGGGTCGAACGGGACCGGACCCCCCGCAAGAGGGTCGAAAAAGTTGGCGAATTTCGTTAATCTCTTAATTTTTAGGTTGTTATTAGTTCTTTTTTTGAGCTGTGAACGCTAATATAGTAGTGGCTCTTTTATAAACATACTAACAGGTTTATTATACAGCATTTGCGTATACGTTTGAATATTATAACGTAGTAGACTCGGTATGTGTCTGAAAGCTTCACCTTGTCGTCGCTAACGATGACTGTCGCGAACGCACTAATAACCAGTACCGAATGTGTATCGTTCTTCTCCTTACCTGGCCTTATTTGAATGTACTGTACCTTATTTCCCGATAGGCGCCAAATTGTTTTACAAAAAAAAGTTTCAATCTGCGTCGTCTTCTTTTCTTTGATTATAATTTCAACTTACTCAAACGGACTGGCGCGAATTCAAATCTCGCGTGGAGTCTGACGTGTTGCCAACCTATAATTCTGGTAAAAAATTTCTTCACTGCTAAAGTACACAAATATTAAGACATATCAAATAAAACAAAGAACGGTGATTAATGTTCAGTACTAATTTATTAGTGTCCAGATTCGCTGATTATTTATAATTTAAATACAAAATATTGTGATTATAAAAAAGTTTGCTCCGGCTATAAATAAATTACAACTCAGCGGTTGGCTATGTTGATTGGGCCGTTTGACTAAACTAGCGTGTGTGCTGACATTAATTTTTTCACAATTTATTCGGTCAAAGAGTTCTTTTGGTTACGAAAAAATAAACAAGATGTTTATGAAAGTACACAACCTTACATCAATGTTAATCAAATACTATACAGATTTGCTTACAATCCGGTTTTTAGTGTCTAAAAAGTGTCGACCTTTAGGCATCGCACATAGGTTAAGTTACAGTTCACATACAGTTTTATTGTATAATTTCAATTAATCCTTGAAAGATTTTATTATACCAAGTTCGGAGTGATAGTTATTGTGTTGTGGAAAAGTTAATTAATTTTATTCGCAATTATAGAATTCATTTATACTTAACGAAATCTTGTGTTTTCTTCTGATGAGTCCCAGGCAATTCTTCCAAATTGTGTTGATATAGTAATTAGTTCTTCATCATTCGGGTTTTCTTTTTTTTCTATTTTCTATTTTATTTATTCAAGGTTTTTTAATTTTAATTATTGAATTTTGTTTAGTGGTTTCATCCTGTGTTTAATAGATCCAGATTCAACTTCTATTATTCATATTCGTTTATTTTGAGTACACTTTCTTCTTTTTAATTTTTTATTGGAGCGGATTCAGTTTGGCATCTGTATCTCTTGAGCGTCAATAATGGACTAACTAAAAATTCTAACGGTTATCTTTATCCCAAGCATAATTCCCTGCTTCTGATTGGTTAAGAATTTTGTTTACATTGTTATGAAAGCTTGGGTTTATGGTCCCAAATTGACCTAATATTTTATAATTGCTATAATTCATTGGTGTTATTACCAATGAGTGAGATATTAACATCAACGTCTCTATTTTCTTTCAAAGATTAATTTGATATCCCATAATGCTAGGCTTGGTACTGTATTAATGTTTTGATCATTTTGCTAATGTTATTTTATTACATATTTCACTTATTTTTTCTGTTTACTCTATTTCTGACATATTATTATGGTTAGATAGTTGAAATTAACAAGTCAATTTGTCTTATTTCTTAAATACAATGGTTAATTGCTTATAAATTGCTTTTCCTGAATTTTGACAGTTAGGCATTTTATAGGCCTAAGCTGTAAATGTCTAGAATTTCTTAGTTTACACAATTTAAACATTACCTATTACTTTCATAGGTTCTGCTTGCTATCACTTAGTTATGTTGTTTACGTTCGAATTACTTTGGGCCATTTTACAATAAATGAATGTTATTATAATTTAAAAAAATCATTCCTTGTCTAACATTCTTTTTCCTATCTTTACAGTGATGAGTATTATTGTGATTATTAAACTTACACAATTGCTTGCTTGTATTTTCTAACATTTCTTACACACACTTCTATCGCTTAATCTTTCTATGGTAACACGTAACATTAAAAATGGTTTATGGTCTGTTCCATATGGTCCAGCCCCATTCCTTATTATAAATATCGGCATGGAGAACCATACATGACTTCCATGTTCTAAGATTTATATTTAAAATCATTTACGAAATGAAATGTTTCCATAGAAACTACTACTTTCCACTTATTGCTTCAGCCTTAACCACAGTATTGTGGTCATTAACGTATACCACCACACGTTATCGCACTCGATTTTCACTGATGATGGCAGTCGACGGCACTGCCGAAACGTCTCGTTTTGCAGAAAACATTGGACTACGGCCAAACAGCCCGGGAAGGAATTTTAACAACAAACTACTACTTTGTTGCCGATAACGTAGTACACATATAAATATCGGTATGGAGAACCATACATGACTTCCATGTTCAAAGATTTATATTTAAAATCATATTCGAAATGAAATATTTCCATAGAAACTACTTCTTTCTACTTATTGCTTCAGCCTTAACCACAGTACTGTGGTCACTAACGTATACCACCTCACGTTTTCGCACTCGATTTTCACGGATGATGACAGTCGATGGCACTGCCGAAAAGTCTGGTTTTGCAGAAAACATTGGACTACAGCTGAACAGTCCCGGGAAGGAATTTTAACAAAGAACTACTTCTTTGTTGCCGATAACGTAGTACACTTATAAAAAATTCTCCCCTCCCCCTTCAACTATAATTTACATTAATAGAAAATTACCCCCACCCCGATCACCTAACCTCTTCACATTTATAGATATTTCATCTTCGTTTCTACAGTGGATTATTATGATCTTCTTATCAGGATACTTTATTTATCAGAATTAAGTAATTTACTCTTGTTAAAACATAAAACGATGCAGGTAAACTACACCTTTCTCTAAACCGATCTTCACCAAAATCAATAGACCTTCAGTCCTCTACAATGCAGGGATGCATGCAAAAAAATATTTGATTCTGTTTGAATGTGCGGCAGTTATCATTCGTCATGGAAACATTTCTCTTGTTACAACATAAAATGTTGCAGGTAAACTACCCCTTTCCCTTAACTGATCTTCACCAAAATCAATAGGCATTGAGTTCTCTACAATTCAGGAACGAATGCAAAAAATTATTTGATTCTGTTTGATGCGGCTGTTGTCGTTTGCCATAGAAAATACCCTTGTTAAAACAAAACGTTGCAGGTAAACTACCACTTTCCCTTAACCGATCTTCACCAAAAGCAATAGGTCTTGAGAACTCTACAATTTAGGGCTGTATGCAAATAATCATTTGATTCTGTTTGAATTTGCGGCTTTATCGTTTGCCATAGAAAATACTCTTGTTAAAACATAAAATATTGCAGGTAAACTACCCCTTTCCTTTAACCGATCTTCACCAACACCAAGAGGTATTGACAACTCTACAATACAGGGCTGCATGCAAAAGATCATTTGATTCCGCTTGAATTTGCGTCTGTTATCGTTTGCATTAAAAAAATTGCCCATGATAAAAAACGTTGCTGGTAAATTACCCCTTTCCCTTAACCGATCTTCACCAAAACCAACAGGTCTTGAGAACTCTACAATTCAGGGCTGTATGCAAAACAATATTTGATTCTGTTTGAATTTAGGGCTCTTATCGTTTGCCTTAGAAAATACCCTTGTTAAAATATAAAACGTTGCCGGTAAACTACCCCTTTCCCTTAACCGATCTTCAACAAAATCAACAGACCTTGAGATCTGTATAATTCAAAAAGGTATGCAAAAGAATAGTTGATTCTGTTTTAATGTACGGCAGTTATCGTTCGTCATAGACAAAATTACCCTTGTTAAAACATAAAATGTTGCTGGTAAACTGCCCTATTCCCTTAACCGATCTTCACCAAAACCAACAGGTCTTGAGAACTCTGCAATTCAGGGTGGTATGCAAAACATTATTTGATTCTGTGTGAATTTGCGGCTGTTATCGTTTGCCATAAAAAAATATTGGTATGGAGAACCATACATGACTTCCATGTTCTAAGATTTATATTTAAAATCATATTCGAAATGAAATATTACCATAGAAACTACATCTTGCTACTTATTGCTTCAGCCTTAACCACGGTACTGTGGTTACTAACGTATACCACCTCACGTTTTCGCACTCGATTTTCACTGATGATGGCAGTCGATGGACGGCCGAAAAGTCTTGTTTTGCAGAAAACATTGGACTACGGCTAAACAGCCCGGGAAGGAATTTTAACAAAGAACTACATCTTTGGTGCCGATAACGTAGTACACATATAAAAAATTCTCCCCTCCCCAATCAACTATAATTTTCATTAATAGAAAATTACCCCCACCCCGTTCACCTAACCTCTTCATTTACAGATATTTCATCTACGTTTCTACAGTGGATTATTATGAGCTTCTTATTAGGATACATTATTTATCAAATTAAGTACTTTACTCTTGTTAAAACATAAAACGTTGCAGGTAAACTACCCCTTTCTCTTAACCGATCTTCACCAAAATCAATAGACCTTCAGTCCTCTACAATTCAGGGATGCATGCAATAAATATTTGATTGTGTTTGAATGTGCGACAGTTATCGTTCGTCATATAAACAATTACCCTTGTTAAAACATAAAACGTTGCAGGTAAACTACCTCTCTCCCTTAACCGATCTTCACCAAAAACAACAGATCTTGCGAACTCTACAATTCAGGGGTGTATCCAGAACATTATTGGATTCTGTTTGAATTTGCGGCAGTTATCTTTCGTAAAAAAAATTACCCTTCTTAATACATAAAATGTTGCTGGTAAACTACCCCTTTCCATTAACCGATCTTCAACAAAATCAACAGACCTTGAGTTCTCTTTAATTCAAAAAGGTATGCAAAAACGGAGTCGATTCTGTTTGAATTTGCGCCAGTTATCGTTCGTCATATAAAAAATTACCCTTGTTAAAACATAAAATGTTGCAGGTAAACTACCCCTTTCCCTTAACCGATCTTCACCAACACCAATAGCACTTGAGAACTCTACAATTCAGGGCTGTATGCAAAACATTATTTGATTCTGTTTGAATTTGCGGCTGTTATCGTTTGCCATAGAAAATATAACCCCCGATAAAAAAACGTTGCAGGTAACTACCCCTTCCCCTTAACCGATCTTCACCAAAAACAATAGGTCTTGAGAACTCTACAATTCAGGGCTGTATGCAAAAAATTATTTGATTCTGTTTGAAATTTGCGGCTCTTATCGTTTGCCATAGGAAATACCCTTGTTAAAATATAAAACGTTGCCGGTAAACTACCCCTTTCTTATAACCGATCTTCAACAAAATCAACAGACCTTGAGCTCCGAATAATTCAAAAATGTATGCAAAAGAGTAGTTGATTCTGTTTGAATTTACGTCAGTTATCGTTCGTCATAAAAAATTACCCTTGTTAAAACAGAATGTTGCTGATAAACTACCATATTCCCTTAACCGATCTTCACCAAAACCAAACGGTCTTAAGAACTCTACAATTCAGGGCTGTATGCAAAACATTATTTGATTTTGTTTGAATTTGCGACTCTTATCGTTTGCCATAAAAAATACCCTTTTAAAACATAAAACGTTGCTGGTAAACTACCCCTTTCTCTTAACCGATCTTCACCAAAACAATAGGTCTTGAGTACTCTACAAATCAGGGCTGTATGCAAAAAATTATTTGATTCTGTTTGAATTTGCGGCTCTTATCGTTTGCCATAGAAAATACCCTTTTAAAACATAAAACGTTGCCGGTAAACTACCCCTTTCTTATAACCGATCTTTACCAAAAACAAAAGAAAATAAGAACTCTACCATTCAGCGCTGTATGCAAAAAATTATTTTATTCTGTTTACATTTGCGGCTTTTATCGTTCGCCATAAAAAATACCCTTGTTAAAATATAAAATGTTCGGGTAAACTACCCCTTTCCCTTAGCCGATCTTCACCAAAACCAATAGGTCTTGAGAACTCTATAATTCAGGGCTGTATGCAAAAGAGTAGTTGATTCTGTTTGAATTTGCGTCTGTTATCGTTTGCCAAAAAAAAAATTACCCTTGGTTAAAAAAAACCGTTGCTGGTAAACTTTTCCTTTCCCTTAACCGATCTTCACCAAAAACAATAGGTCTTGAGTACTCTACAAATCAGGGCTGTATGCAAAAAATTATTTGATTCTGTTTGAATTTGCGGCAGTTATCGTTTGCCATAGAAAATACCCTTGTTAAAACATAAAACGTTGCTGGTAAACTACCCCTTTCCCTTAACAGATCTTCACCAAAAACAATAGGTCGTGAGAAGTCTACAATTCAGGGCTATATGCAAAAGAGTAGTTGATTCTGTTTGAATTTGCGGCAGTTATCGTTTGCCATAGAAAAAAATTACCCTTGATTAAAAAAAACCGTTGCACGTAAACTACCGCTTTCCCTTAACCAATCTTCACCAGAAACAATAGGTCTTGAGTGCTCTACAAATCAGGGCTGTATGCAAAAAATTATTTGATTCTGTTTGAATTTGCGGCTGCTATCGTTTGCCATAGAACACACACACACACACACACACACACACACACACACACACACACTTTTCGAAAAATGACTTTGTTTCGTGTTTTGAGTGTAGTACAATCAGAATCTGCAATAATCATGAACACGATTTTTTTTGCCATCACCATACTTCCATTTCCTTACGGAAGTAAAAATTATCCCCTCCCCCTTCAACTATAATTTTCATTTGTAGAAAATTACCCCCGTCCCGTTCAACTAGCCTCTTCATTTATAGATGTTTCATCTACGTTTCTACAGTGGGTTATGAAGATCTTCTTATCAGGATACTTTATTTATCAAAATTAAGTACTTTACTCTTGTTACAACAAAAAATGTTTCCGGTAAACTACCCTTTCCCCGTAACCGATCTTCACCAGAATCAACAGGCCTTGCTCTCTCTACAACTTAGGAACGTATGCAAAAAATTATTTGATTATGATTGAATTTACGGCAGTTATCGTTCCTCATAGACAAAATTAACCTTGTTATCACATACAGCGTTGCTGGTAAACTACCTCTTTCTCTTAACTGATCTTCACCAAAATCAATAGGTCGTGAGTCCTCTACAATTCAGGGATGCATGCAAAACATTATTTGATTCTGTTTGAATGTGTGGCAGTTATCGTTCGTCATAGAAACAAGTACTCTAGTTAAAACATTAAAGGTGGCAGGTAAACTACCCCTTTCCCTTAACCGATCTTCACCAAAATCAATAGGCCTTCAGGTCGTTACAATTCAGGAATGTATGCAAAATATTGTTTTGATTCTCTTTGAATTTACGGCATTTATCGTTCGTCATAGAAAAAATTACCCTTGTTAAAACATAAAACGTTGCAGGTAAACTACCCCTTTCCCTTAACCGATCTTCACAAAAACCAACAGATCTTGAGAACTCTACAATTCAGGGCTGTATCCAAAAATTATGTGATTCTGTTCGAATTTGCGGCTGTTATCGTTTGCCATAGAAAAAAATTACCCTTGATAAAAAAACGTTGACGGTAAACTACACCTTTCCCTTAACCGATCTTCACCAAAAACAATAAGTCTTGAGAACTCTACAATTCAGGCCTGTATGCAAAACATTATTTGATTCTGTTTGAGTTTGCGGCTCTTATCGTTTGCCTTAGAAAAAAATCCACACACACACACACACACACACACACACACACACACACATTTCGAAAAATGAAATGTTTTCATGTTTTGAGTGTAGTACAATCAGAATCTGCAATAATCTTGAACACGATTTTTTTTACCATCATACTTCCATTTCCTTAAGGAACATGTAAGTAAAAATATCGGTATGGAGAACCATACATGACTTCCATATTCTAAGATTTATAATCTGAAATATGCTTGCCTGCCAAGCACGATATATTTTCTAATATATACATAATTTACATTAAAATGAAAAAATTATAATTTTATTGCCTGGCAACAAAATTATTTTATTTTCAACAATTACCATTGTTTGAAAAAGTTTAAATGAATTTTCAAGTACTTTACTCTTGTTAAAACGTAAAAGGTTGCAGGTAAACTACCCCTTCCCCTTAACCGATCTTCACCAAAATCTAATGGCCTTGAGTCCTCTACAATTCACTGACGTATGCAAAAAATTATTTGATTCTGTTTGAATTTGCGGCAGTTATCGTTTGCCATAGAAAATACGCTTGATAAAAAACGTTGCAGGTAAACTACCCCTTCCCCTCAACCGATCTTCACCAAAAACAATAGGTCTTGAGAACTTACAATTTAGGGGTGTATGCAAATAATCTTTTGATTCTGTTTGAATTTGCGGCTGTTATTGTTTGCCATAGAAAATACCCTTGTTAAAAAAACGTTGTAGGTAAACTACCCCTTTCCCTTAACCGATCTTCACCAAAAACAATAGGTCTTGAGAACTCTACAATTTAGGGCTGTATGCAAATAATCTTTTGATTCTGTTTGAATTTGCGGCTGTTATCGTTTGCCATAGGAAATACCCTTGTTAAAACATAAAACGTTACAGGTAAACTACCCCTTTCCCTTAACCGATCTTCACCAAAAACAATAGGTCTTGAGAACTCTACAATTGAGGGCTGTATGCGAAAGATTATTTGATTCTGTTTGAATTTGCGGCAGTTATCGTTTGCCATAGAAAAAAAATCCACACACACACACACACACACACACACACACACACACACACACACACACACACACACACACACACACACACACACACACACACACACACACACACACACACACACTTTTCGGAAAACGACTTTTTTTTCATGTTTTGAGTGTAGTAGAATCAGAATCTGCAATAATCTCGAACACGATTTTTTTTGCCATCACCATACTTCCATTCCTTAGGGAATATGGAAGTAATACAATTTTTTTAGATAAACTAACAACAACTTTGGTGCATGATGTCTTGGCACCATTTACAATATTGTGATCACCATCCTTGTGACTACTTTGTAACATAGGATGTTTTCCTCTTATCGAACTCATAATTAATTTGTTCATTAGTTATTTACACAATGAACTTGGTTGACATTCTAACTTTGTTGTCTACCATTTGTATGAACATTTAATCTTATTTTTTAATTGAATAAAAGAATTCCTTGAATTAACTCTAACAATATTGTTTTTAAATTGATCTTATTTTCTAATAAAACTTATCTTTTAATCTTATACCTTTTATCTTATAAATTTATTTAACATAATCCTTATACCATAGGTTCTACACACTATTAATGTTTCTTATTGTTTATCTATCAACATTTTTATTATTGTTTATGGTTTATTACCACTGTTCTTTTCTTATATTAATATTATTAATTGTTTATATTAATTCATCCGTATCCTATCTATCACTTTCACTGATTACACTAGTTAATCGTTTATTAACTTACCGTCACATTTGTAAGACTTGTTTAAATTCACTGTAGTGATTCTTCTTTAATTCATTAAGGTTTACAATCACTGTTGCTAATATATATTAGTTTGGTTCACTGGTTATCATTAACGCTCCCTACCTACCTCTCACTCTTGGTTTAAATTAGTTTTTTAAAATCTAATTTTAAAGTCAGTTTTGTAACATTTCATGTTTGCTTTTTATATCAGTAAGGTTATTTTAACATACATAATATTCAAACTTACAAAGTTAGTACTACTACTTTGTATGAAGTTAGTTTTTTGGGCTATTGACATTAGTCTCTTCAATTGCTTCATCAAGTCTTTACAATTCGAGTCTATACTACCCTTTCTTGGTAGTATTTCTATCATCATTACATAATAACAATGGGTTTACCTGTTTATTACTGGTGGTGTACTTTCTTTTACATATCTTGGGTAATACATGTTACTAAATTTGACATATTAGTTGGGTTTTTATTAGTTTACATTTTATTTTATAGCCTTTATCTGGCCAATCACTGGGGTTGGGTCATAGTCATTTGCCTGTCAGTCTAGTCTATTCACTCATTTATTATCTTTGTCTACTATTTTCTTTTATTCTCTCATTACCTTTGTATATTTATTGTTCATTATGCTTTAAATTAGTTTACTTCTCGTCAGTAGCGATCCAGTCGCTGAACCGTGCGGATGTATGGTCCGTTCTCTGTTATTGTTATTGTTATCATTAAGATATAGTTTAACATAGACATTTATAAAGTGTGTTATTATCGCTGGCGAGTAATGACTTACTTATCTTCAATATAGTCGTTATCAAGACCACATTGAACAAACCGCAGACTATCTTTAGTGGCTACGCGTGCGTACGCTCGTTCCTGCGAGTAAGTGTGCTTGTGTTCTAGGAGACGCGAAGCCGCCTGTCGGCTCGCGTACTTCTTACTTATTAAACATGGCAAATCCACAAAGTACACAGGGCTACCCTGTTCAACAAACAAACATGTTGCCAGCTGGAAATGGACCCGGTACAAGCGATATGTCTAATCAACTCAATCAAGTAGCAATGCAACCATCAAATCCGCCACATTTTTCAGTGCCTAATACACAAATGTTCCAAATGTATACCAACCAAATAGGTCAGTCACTTCCAACAAATAATCAAACTCAGTTTATGCCATTAATAAATCAAATCATACCGACCAGCAATAGTTCTTATACACCATCGACCCAGCAAAAAGCAAACTGTCAATCTACTGATGGCCTAAAATATCCATTCTCAAATATGCCGGCACCTAATGTCTGCAATCAACTCCCGAACCAAGTGTCATCGCAGATATTAACGAACACTAATACCAATATGGCCCAAGCAATACCTCCATTCAGCTGTCCTACCAACATGACACAGAACCTCCAAGAGGACATAGATTATGATTCATTAAGTGAAGACTTATCCTACACTGAATCTAATGAAACTGAAACTGCAAATGAAATACGAATACAAATGAATAACGATTCTGGCAACTCAAATAACGTAAATAAAAACAATCAACCGAAAACACCAAAGCCTCCGCCAATCTATATATACGGTGTTACGAACTATAAAGCAATGACAGACTTTCTGGCATCGGCTGCAAAAGACGAAACATACCACAGCAAAGCTCTCTCAAACAACACAGTTAAAATTCACCCCCACACCGTTGACACTTAAAGAAAATTAATTAGACTACTCTGTGAAAAAATATAGTCCATCACACCTACCAGCTGAAACATGAGAGAGCCTACCGTGTTGTCATAAGAGATCTTCATTGTTCAGTGCCACTAGAAGAAATTAAAGACGAGCTAGCTAAATATGGCCACAAAATTCGGAATATCATAAACGCGAGACACAGGAAATCCAAGGCCCCACTGCCTCTATTTTTTGTAGACCTTGAGCCCCAAGATAACAATAAGGAAATGTATAAATTGGAATATCTCCAAAATACAAAAATTAAAGTTGAACCTCCAAGAGTCAAAAACACAATAATCCAATGCACACGATGCCAGGAATATGGCCACTCCAAAAACTTACTGCAGAAAATCATTTATCTGCGTAAAGTGTGGAAAATCTCATGACACTAAAACGTGCAAGAAACCTAGGGATACCCCTGCTACCTGTGCACTATGCGATGGCAGTCACCCAGCCAATTATAAAGGGTGTTCTGTCTACCAAGACCTGATGAGATCTAAACTTAGGGGCAATCCACAACAGCTAAGTAGTGCTACTCCACAGACACAATCTAATGTGATTCAGAATTCTCCATCCCCTCTACCACCACCGCGAAATACAACTTCTACATATGCTCAAATCACGGGCGGAAGTAGAAGGACACAAATGACTAGCAACAGCCACGCAAACCCTACTAACAGGGAAGTAATGGACCAACTGGCAATTTTCCTAAGTGAGTTCAAAACTATGTTCGCTCAACTCATTAATCAAAATAGCATTATCCTCAACATGTTATCTACAGTCATAAATAGAATACCTCAGCAATGACCACGGCACTAAGAATAGCTGTCTGGAATTCGAATGGGCTTTCCGGCCGCATACAAGAAATTATCCTCTTCCTGAATACCAATAAAATTGACATCCTCCTAATTTCAGAAACCCACTCAACGGATCGAACAGTCTTCAAAATACCTTATTATAACATATTCTATGCTAACCACCCTGACGGTTCAGCTCACGCAGGTTCAGCTGTCATCATACGAAACACTCTTAATCATTATGTAATGCAGCCACATGTTACTGCAAAAATCCAAAGTGGAATAATTAAAGTTCTCTCCTTTCCATGGCCCTTGACCTTAGCAGATACATACAGCCCACCACGCCATTCCATATCAACAGACGAATATCTAGAGTTTTTCGCCACTCTGGGACCACATTTTCTTGTAGCGGGGGACTGGAATGCAAAGCATACTGCCTGGGGCTCAAGGCTTATCGCACCAAAGAGTCGAAATTTACTGGAAGCTATACACCATCTTCATCTCAGCTACTTATCAACAGGAGAACCTACGTATTGGCCCACAGACTTAAATAAAATGCCAGATCTTCTTGATTTTGCGATAACAAAAGGAATCTCGCACTTATATACTAAAATCGAACCAAATCTCGACTTAAGCTCTGATCATAGCACCATTATAATTACATTAAGCACTAATGTAATCTGGAGGGAACCTCCACCTGTTTTATGCACTGAGCAGACTAACTGGGGTTTATTTGAACACATTATCAATGAGAATATCAACTCTAACTTTCGCATTACGGATTCCAGAGACATTGAAGTAGCCGTTCAATACTTTACTAAACTACTACAGGATGCTGCATGGCAAGCTACACCAGAAAGAAGAAAAGTTTTACCTGATTATCATAATATACCTCTGCACATCAAACAACTTATTCAAGAAAAACGACAAGCTCGCGGTAAGTGGCAACGAACGAGAAACCCCCAGTATAAAACAATTCTCAATAGGCTCACCCATAGAATTCGCGCAGCTATGCAAGAGGCCCGAAACGCATCGTTTGAACACTACGTAACATGTTTAACACCCCATGATCATTCAATATGGAAGGCGACAAAAAAAATCAAACGACCGGTAATCCCAGTATCCCCCATTCGTAAACCTGACGGCAGTTGGGCTCGAGCAAATGAAGATAAGGTGAATGTGTTCGCAGATCACCTTTCCCAGGTTTTCACCGCAACCTCATCAGCAATTGATGACTCAGAAATTCTAACTTACCTTGATGCTCCCTGCCAATTATCTCCTCCAATCAAAGCGTTTGCATTCTCTGAAGTTCTCAGGGAGGTAAAACATTCCAAGACACATAAAGCCCCCGGTTACGATTTAATAGTTGGAGAAGTTCTGAAACATCTTCCCAAGAAAGCGTTAGTACTACTTACAACTATTTACAACAGTATGCTCAGACTGTGCTACTTTCCAATCCAATGGAAATTCACCCAAATTATCATGGTCGCAAAATCTGGCAAACCCCCTACTGACCCTACATCTTACAGGCCAATAAGCCTTCTTCCACTCTTGTCAAAAATATTTGAACGACTTCTCCTGACCAGACTAAAACAAATAGTGCCCTTTAGGTACCTGATCCCTGAACACCAATTTGGGTTCAAAGAAAAACATTCTACAGTGCAGCAATGCCACAGAATAGTGAACAAAATTAGGGATAGCCTGGAAAAGAAGACGATGTGCGCAGCTGTCTTCCTGGATATTCAGCAGGCTTTTGATAAAGTCTGGCATGAGGGCCTTCTGTACAAGCTGAAGAAACAACTTCCTGATCAACTATATTTACTGTTGAAATCATATGTGCAAGATAGACACTTCCAAATCAGAATCGAAGACACTGTGTCAGTAATCTCTCATATAAAGTCGGGAGTGCCTCAGGGCAGCGTTCTGGGGCCATACTTATATCTTATATTTACTGCTGACCTACCTGTGACAGACTGCACTACCACCGCCACCTTCGCTGATGATACCGCTATCCTCGCAGTAGATTCCAACCCGGAACGAGCCTCTGAGAAACTGCAAAGCCATCTTTACCTCCTGCAAGATTGGTTCCAGCGGTGGAGGATCCGAGTTAATTCTGGAAAATCCACTCAAATAACCTTCACCATGAAACGTAGCTCTTGTCCACAAGTCACCATAAACGATGCCCCCATACCTATAAAATCAGAAGTTAAATACCTGGGGCTGCATTTGGACGACAAATTAACATGGAAAGCCCACATTCAGGCTAAGAAACAACAACTCAACTTAAAAGCTAGGCAAATGTACTGGCTCATAGGTAGAAAATCTCAACTATCTCTCGCAAACAAAGTCATCATAATAAAGCTGTGCTCAGACCAATCTGGACTTACGGTATAGAATTGCGGGGCTGCTCTAAACCTTCCAACACAAAGATTCTGCAGACAGTTCAGTCAAAAATCTTGCGCTGCATAACGAATGCTCCGTGGTTCATCTCTAATTATACTCTTCACAAAGACCTCAACATTCCATACATTTCTGATGTCATCAAGATGCATGCCGCTAAGTACAGGAACCGCAACATAGGACACAGCAATAACCTGATCAACGAGCTCCTCAATCCATCACTGGATTTAAAAAGGCTGAAGAGACAGTGGCCAGATGACCTGACCCGGTGAACGTGGTAATCATCGCTGGATGGTTCCCACCTCAAGTGACGACTTATACATCACTTTTACTTATTACTCTGTGAACTGAGTAGATTGTAAAACTGCATTATAATAAATAAAAAAAAATTCTCTTACAGCTATATTATATTTGTGGATCCCCTATAGAGTCTGAGTTCTGCAACGTTATAATATGAAATATAGAAAAATCAATTCAACCAATAAGTATCTTGTAAACAATGTTTCAATAACGCGTATTTTTATTGTGTAATTACTGTTTACTTTAATGGGACTGATTTCAGGATGTCACACTTTTTTCAACCACTTTAAACATATTAATTTTGATAGTCTTAACTAGATTTTCTTTTGTATGAAGTCGACTCGACCGGCCACCCCCCCCCCATGCTAAATTCTAGATACACCACTGTTACGTAGAGGATTTCGTTACTTGGAAGTTGTTCATTATTCTTGAGTTCGACTGTACAGTAAAACCTATGTGTTTCTAATTATAAGAGGCGATGCTAGTCCGAATTAGGGAAAATTCAGAATAACATATTTTATACAAATTCGTATTGTATTGGTCAAGTAATGCAGAAAGGTTAGAAATTGTATCCTGTCAAAATGATCATAAAATAAGTGTACGTAATTGTTAATGGAAATCTACATTTTGCGTACTAGCTAGTTAATAAATGACCAGGGTAAACGGGAGTATTGCTAATATCAGCAAAGCTTTAACGCCCTCAGTCTGTTTTGTGATCGTTATAAATAATGAAAGAGGCGTTTTTCTTTCGTAATTACTGTCTTCCGTTTTTTGGAGAAACAGTTCGAGACGACTGTAAACATCGACATTTAACCTTTTTCCAGAGGTTTTTCGGTTGAAAACGGATTGAAACTGCCAAAATTAAAGAAGGATACTATATTTAATAGCTTTAAAAGCATTTGTCGTCGGCATTGTCGTAAATTCCGAATTAGGGAAGACTGAATTAGAGAAGTTCAACAATTAACTTAACCATGGTTTTGGGTAATGGCCGTGTACAAAGCGGTTTACGTTAGTATTCCTGATTCGATTTTTCTCCTTATTGAAAACATTCCCCTGACATAAGTAATCAGTTTTAAGAAACGTAATCCAGGGCTGTCTATAAAGGCTTATTATTTTTTCAGTATTCGGACACAGGCTTTGTCTTGTCTTTTTCATTCTTCTCTGTTGAGCTTTGTTAGGCTGTGTCCCCATCTCTTTTAAGGCCAGTCACTTCCTCTTTTATGTTCCCAAGGTTCCCAGTTTGTTTAGTGTCCAACCCACCCGTTAATTTGTTGGCTGATATCTCGCGAAGTTCCTTTTCACACAGCCGCTCTTGTCTGACGTTTTGTTTACATTATGTATTTTCGTTTCTTTCCTGTCTGTTACTCTTAAACGCAACATCTGTCTTTCAGTTACAATTTGTGCTTCTGGAGTTGTGCCCTTACCGGTATTTTGTGAAGTGTTATCGGCCGATCAAGAGGTAAAGACAAGGACGCTGATTAAAACTCACGATCTTGAAGCATTGTATATGAAATTTAATTTTTTAATACAGTACATTACCAAGTCTGCGCAACGGTGTCTATTGCAGCCTCAATCGTCTTTTATGGTGTTTGGTTCTCTTTAATAGGCTTTACAGTTTGCTCTTTCTTGTTCGTACCTGTTGATTTGCTAAAGCAAAACACGTTTGGTAAAGGTTTTGTTGTAATTTCAACAACTAACGTTACGAATCTGGGTTAATGAGCACGTAACAAGATTACCCAAATTATGCAATTACACGTGAAAATAACCTTCGTTCCAGTCAGACGGTACTAAGGTTTCTTGTATCTTTAATTCTATAACGTAATAATATAGTTTTTAATCCGTGTAACCATTCACTTAAAAAGTGTAGAACGTTTTTCCATTAGTGGACACAGTCTCGGATGTACATTCTCTGACCAAATTATTAGGCCACCCCTTTAAAAAAAGAAAACCTGACAGTTTTGTCAATGAAATTGGCTTTACACTTTGTTTAGATTACATATCTGTTAAATAGTGCTAATTTCATATGATATTGCGTTGGCGGCACTGTGAGATTGTTTACATTCTTTACTAGATAGGCCTATTACACAGCATTGCAGTCAGCTGTGTGATTCAGTAAAAACGTGTGTGATTTTATTGGGGATAAAAAAGTTATTTTCCGATTCAAATATATTAAATTAACACTGTGTAACAGCTTTGTAATCTAAACGAAGCGAAAAACCAATTTCATTGACAAAAACTGTCAAGTTTTTTTTTGGGTGGCCTAATAATTTTGTCAGGGACTATAATCTACGACTGTTCGTGTATGTATTACGAACGTCTGGTAACGACATAAGACGTAACGACTTTATCGATCCCATCGGAAGTCTAACGCGGATTGTTAAATCTGCACAACAATTTTGCAAGTTCAGTTGGAGATAGTCTTCTTACGGCAGTCACACTGTTACTAGCGACGCTCAGTTCTGCTTCACGTAAGAAAAAATTGAATAAAACCTCAAATTGGCAAGAATATTTACTCTTTTCAGAATCTCAATTGTTTTCATTTACGTCTCAGAGATTGTATAAATGTTAGTGTTAATAGGTGGACTGTTCAACTCCTTTCTTTAAAACAAAAACAAAACAAAACTAGAGGATTCATTACAGTTCTGTCCCGAAGAAATTCGATTAAAAATAGATGTTTTAAATACGTATATATAACGTGGCAATTCAGTCAAATATTGTTAGCACTATTAGTACATAAGGTATGAGATAATTATTAAATGATTTCTGTATATAAGTAAACCTGCAGACCCTCTTATCCCAACCCCAGTTACGTGAATCTAGGCGGAGACAAAAAGCTAGTACAGTATACAGCGATTTTTAAGTCGTGACTTCGTTTTGTTAAAATAATTTAATTACAATCATAGCGTTTAAGAGTCGTAAACAATTTTTTTTATTTTGTTATATACAAACATTTTGCTTAAAAATAAATAAACAAATGTTTGTATTTTGAATTTCTTCGTACAGACCTCGACTTTAAAAAATTGTCAATATATATATCACAATGAACTTAATATTTTATAGCTAAGAGTAATATTTATCAAGTTCCCAAACATAAGTACTTCATTGTTACCAATGAAACTATTCTTAGCAATTTTATAAAAATACTTAGCAATTTTTTTCATATACTGAGTAATCGGATAACTCTGCGTACTTCGTGTTACTATTATCATAATCGATATTTTCTGTATACGTACACGAACGTTCCTATTGTAAAGGTAATTAAATACGCCCCGAGTTCTGGAGCGCCAAATATAACAATAAAGGTGTTTATGTTAATTAATTGGTTTGTTAACTACTACACAATTTATTGAGTAAGTAGCTGTAAGTTAAAATCTTCTTAAGCTTCCTAGGTGAAGCGTCAAATAGAATAACAATCACAATTTGTTGTGATTGTTATTGATTACGTATACCTATGTAATATTAAATTATTGTTTTAGAAGTCGTTGTTCAATTTCTTTGATGTCATATACTAATTTTTTAATCTGTAGGTGTTTTCAAATAATTGACAACATACACAAGGCTTTGCAAGGTTAACTTAATTTATTATACTTAATAGCATTGATGTCACTTACTTAATTTATGATAATTAATAGCATTGACGTCACTTACTTATTCTCCTGAAAAGAAATACAACATATATCTTGCAATTTTACTGACTACATCAATCTATCATTTATTATTTTGTTAACACTTGCTTAATTTCCTGTACTCTTCATCTAGATACTTATTAGACTTTAACCATCATTATGATACATTTTATTCTATATTAAAACAATTCTTAATAAATGGATTCATGAAGATTGGATATCAATTACCATCATCTGTAATAGTTGTCTTATGAATTTACCCTGACTAGCCACTAGTTATTACTTTCTTTAAATATTATTACTTATGAGTTCTTTCAGATGAACAGACAGTGTTATACTTAATTAGTAGTGCATGAATATAAAATTTACTTGATGTATGTTAATCCGTTCTATGGCGAAAAGTCCTCTGCGCTGTCATCCTGTTTCCTTGTCTCTCCAGGTTTCTGGAAATCCTTGCGGCTGGCATTATCACCTCGTAGAATGCACTCGCACTTATCACTTCTCTTCTCGCACTCCGTAATATATATATATGTATGTAACTTTTTGTTTAGTTCTGGTGATTTGACTTTCGAATGTTAGTACATGTTATTTGATGATTCTAAATTTTGCTGAATTGTTTCTACTCAAGTGTCATTACATTATTCTGAGTATGATAAGGATTTCTTGAAATATACTAAGTGTTGTATACTCTGTGATTTTATTCACACTGTTTCTCCGCGGATTTACTTTGTTAACACGACATTTGTTTATATTTAATGGTGTTAATAATTATTATTGTCTCTAATTTCATGACCGTAATTAGTTCTCTACCGGTGCTCTTTTACTATCACTGTTTCGGCATTTTGTCTATCTCTCACACATTTACCGCACTTCTGCTCCGATTAACGTCTTTTAAAAAACACTAAGTTCCTTTACCGGTTTCCGATTCTCGAGTGTTCGTACTCACACCGATTCTTCAACCAATACGACTTTTCTCCATTACGGCATCCGCACTCCCGTCAGTTCCGATATATAAATTATACGACTCTTGATATCTGACTCTCGACTTCGGCTATTAGATATAAGATATAAAACTTCCGATACAAGACTTCCGATATACAACTCCAGCGTTCATACTCTCTGATCTATGAAACAAGACTTAAGACTCTAAGAGAACATACTCTCCGGTATAAGAATAAAAACTTAAGCCCCCCGCTCGCGGTCAACACTCTAGTTTATACCCCAAAAATCCCACTATTTTCTCTAATTCCCACTTAACTTCTCAGCCTCTGCGCTTCTATTGGTTTTCGTTTGTTTTCTGGTGGAAACTCCGCCTTAACACTCTAGATCTTCTTCTCCCTTCGTATCTTATTCGTTCCTCCAGTTCGTTTCCTTGGTAACCACTTCTTGTAGGGACGTTCTCCTCAATTCTCGACTCTGATAGGCTTATTTATTCCCTACCCTTACAAGTTCCTGGTTGGCTCCACCCATCGTTTGAGTCGGATGACCAATTTCACGGCTGTCTATCACCCTTGTATATTGGCGTCTTGCCCTTTTTAGACAAAGTGCTTTTAATTGCTGTGTGGCCCTCTCATCCGCCCTTTTGTTCACCATGTGTACTGCTTCGTACCCGTGACCAATTGCTCGTATTGTCTACTAGTTTCTCATAGCCGCTCCCACGACGAGTGTGGTCAATTCCGAGTATTCCAGACAGCTGCTACAGATGCTCTTCAAGCCTTCCTTCGCCGCGTACCCTTCTGGTAAAGCTGGACGTCCCGCCGTTCGTTCATTGTGTAAACGTATTGTCTACTCAAGCCGGGCTTTTCCTGTCTATTGTAGCAATGTAACACTGCGTTTGGTGTGCAGCTCAACGCATGTGGCTAATTGTCTTTTGGATAGCGTCGCTATGTCGCCTTGTCAGCGATCTTTTGTCTCTTCTTAGCGATACATTTCGCCTTTGTCTCTCTTGGGTCATTGCGCGTCACCCGCAATTCGCTTAACCGTACAGCTGCTGCGACAGAGGCATTGTTCTCCTACAACCTGTCTTCCTTTGTCTTGGACTACACATGTTACCGAGCCATCGTATATCTTTGTATAGCTGTCAGCAACCCTAGTTACAACGTTCATATACAAAAAAAATTTTATTTAGACTTTTTATCGTTATACTATTTTATATTGATTTTTCGAGTAGTGGGTCGGCTGAGTTTTTCAGCCGCGTTTAATACATTGGTGCCTGTTCATAAAGGCATTGGTATCAGCTGAATATGCAAAAGTGTATAGGCAATTTTTAAGCATGGTCGGATTTTAATAATGATCGATATGTTGTGTGTAAAGAATCACTTGTTAAAGACAATTTTTAATTCGATACGTGACATAGGCGTACTTCCGTTAGTACATATTATTATCTTTCATGATCGTGAGCTGTTCACGTCCAATGCACCGCTATCCGTCACCATTCTTATGTTCTAGCCGTCACCTTACCAAGTGAATTTTCTCTTCTTTGACACTTCCCTTGAAACCTGTTGCTAGGCCGTTTGCGATTAAATACTTCATATTCAGTTTAGTGTGACAACAGCACAAATTTCTCTGTTCAAAATAAAGGTAAAGTGGGTCGTAAAGCTCAGTTTACTGTTGTGTATTTGTCTAACAGTATTAGATGAGTTTTATTATCATTCGTAGCAGTTCCGTTTCCGTTTTCGTAGATAGCGTATGAAAATAACCGTAAACCGTATGTTCTTCCGCCTGTAGTTGTCTAGACACGTTAGCGTGCGTTGGACATATTTACTGCGGTTTGTTGTGTAAATGAATTGCCGTTGCGATCGTTGTAATCCGAACAAGTTGATACAACTCGTGTGCTGTCGTTACAGCGTCGTCAGCTGACTTTTTTTTTGTTTTAATTCGTTGTTAGTGGCACTTGTATCACCCGTGAAGAAATGTTAAACATAATTGTTTTTGAGAATTGAACATAATTGAACGAGGAAATGGACGGAGAGTGATTGAGTACACGTATTCGTTTCGGTTTATTAACTGTATTGTGTGCGACTACTACACTGTATTGTATTGTGACAGTTAATGCTTGTTTACCAAACCGGAATGAAGTTGTTAGTTCATCACACTTTGTTTGACTGGGCAAAACAAAAGCAGACTTGAAAGAAAAAAAAAACTAACTTAACTGAAATCAGCGCACATGGCATTACTCCGACTCTTCTTCTTTATTAACATTGATGTCTAGACCATATCTACGGCTGCTTTCTGTCACTCTATTCAATAGTTGTTGCAGCCCCTCTAAGCTATCTGCGAATATGACGGTATCATCCGCATAACGTATGTTATTTATTCTTTCACCTTTCAGAGAGATTCCCACATCACATTCATCTAAAGCTTCTATAAAAATACCTTCCGAGTAGATGTTGAATAAAAGCGGAGATAGTATGCATCCTTGTCTTACTCCACGCATAATCTGTATCTCTTCAGTTTTCTTTTTATCTACTCTAACCACTGTAGATTGGTTCCAATACAGTGTAGCTATTTTCCTTAGGTCTTTTCAATGTAATCCAATATTTTTCAGGATAGCCATCATTTTCTGATGTTGGACTCGGTCAAAGGCCTTCTGGTCTAAACCACTCCGACAGTACACATAAATGATAAACCCATACTTGTAACTGACAGCGTATTACCCGCGGCTTTTTCCATAAAAGGCTAACATGGCGCTCACACATACGCTCTAAGAGTAAATTACTAAGTTCCGCAAATAGGGCCTCTGGGTAAGAAAATCACCCTTATCGCTGCGAAATAAGCTGTTGGTTTATATTGTCACATCCGGATCAGCGTGGACTTGGAGGAGACAGCTTTAGAGAATAGATTCGAGTTTCAGCTCTAGAGGTCATCTCTGTTCAAGCAAACGTTCAACGTACCGTAACGACTGCTAGTGCCTTATCACAATGAACGACATGTATCATTACTTTCAAATGAAGTCATCGCACAGCTTAATGTCCGGAATCGCCCAACGATTCGAAATACATCTAAATCTACAAATCTAAATCGATCATAAACATCATGGACAACAGTGAGCAGACAAAATCGCGATCTGTTGAATTCGTCCTTTGATCAGTTAAGTGCTAGACAGGAAACGTCGTGAATTTAAAATATAGTTTTTAAGAAATCTAACCGTGAATCGGAGCAAACTATGGGGAGTAATGGCAAAGAAAGGGATCCCACAACATCTAATTAGAGCAATACAGAGTCTGTATATGGAGAATAAAATCTTAATAGAAGCAGGGAGACCGAGAACAGCTCCTAGAGTTGGCCTGATCAATTGTGGAGTACGACAAGGGTGTCCATTATCACCTTCTCTTTTTAGTTTATATATTGACGATGTCACACAAAACTGGCAGATGTGTCTTCCTAACATTTTATGATTAGTCACTCTACAATTGACACTTTGTTGTTTGCGGAAGATCAGGCTATTCTGTCGGACTCTGAAAACAGATTGCAGATGGGTATACCTTTGTTAAATCGAATCCGCAAAGACTCTGGATTGCAAATATCCACAGTGAAAACCAAGGTGATGGGTTTTCGTGGAACTGATCCCGTACGGGCAAAAATTGTTATAGATAGTACTGTCCTGAAACAAGTTAGCAGTTTTGAATTCCTGGGCTACAGTGTGTTTTATAATGCAAGCAACGACGTGGTGAATAAGTTGTCTAACTTCAACCTTATGTGCGGTACCATCACACGAACCCTTAAGTCACAAGTAAAGGAACACCCCTAAAATTCTATACGGTGATGGGTCTTCCCACACTTCTTTATGGGTCTGAGAATTGGACTGTAACGAAAGACCAGGCCAGTCGCATCCAAGCGGCTGAAATGAGATTTCTCAGGCACATGGCAGGGTGTACTCTCCATGATCATAGAAGAAACACCAATATATGGCAGGAACTGAATATTATGAGTATACTCGACAGGATCGCCGAGTACCGGCTGAATTGGTGGTAACATCTTTGCTGAATGGATAACTGCCGCATCCTCAAACAACTATGGAACTATAACCCGAAGGGACGGAGAGGTGTGGGGCATCCGAGGAAGCACTGGAGTGAGCAGCTGTAATATTTGCCTATTTGAGACCGGAACAAATCATCTTTGGTTTAAACCTTGAAGATGATGATGAAGTAATCTAACCTGGACGTTAAGCGAGGACTTACGGAACAATAGATAGAAATATTATAGAACATAGTAACTTTACCACGAATGTTCTGGAAGGTAAGATGTTAGGAAGAAAAGCCTGAGGAAGACCTTAAAGGAGAACTGTTTGGAAGATGTGAACATAAAATGTGATATGGTAGGCCTAGATGAATACAACGCCAGAAATAAGCAATGGGTAGCAGGCGTAGGTGATGATGATGCCCCTGCTGATAATGATAAACGTAGCAGGTTTATAGGCTACTTGTGGCAGTCGACTCCCGATAAGAATATTAGAAGTGGGTCTGGTAAGGGCCTGGTTAAATCCTTATTTACCGTACGAAATTGGCCCTCACAGAGTAGCGATGCAGAGCCAATTTAAATTGTTCTTGGCGTGCGCGCCGCTCTACATAGCGACGAGGTCCAAGTCCAAGCATGTGTCGCAGTGGGACACAACCGAGCGCCACAGTCCGTGTTGTGATTTATTTATAGAACTGTAAATAAATAGGTGTAAATATATAGCGCTCTTTGTAGTTCGCGCCGCGCCGCCTTTCGCACTTTCATCTTCGGCTCGGGTCGGTCACCTTTGTCTCGGCGCACGTGAGTGTATATGTAAAATTGCTTTTATAAATGATATTAACAGCAACTCATACGGTTTTGTGCGGAAAGGTGATATTACAAAAAAAAAAAAATACAAGATTTATATGCCCATTTCAAATAATCTGGTTTCAGATTTTGTATCACAGAAGAGAGGGAGAGACTTAGAAACGAAATATATAAATATCCGTTTGCGGCAGTAGCGATCTAACGTTTGGAAAATTTACGGAGAGATAACAAAAAAATTATAACAGTAACGACTGTGGTCATTTGCTATTCCACTACTGGAACCGACAATACGGTGCTAGATAATTCGAAGTTGAAATGATATTTTTAAGGCGAGTCAAAAGATGCACGAGAGACCTAAACGAACCGAAAGGGAGAAAGATTAAAGACGTCTTATGAACTCTTATGACTTCCGAAGAGGATTGAGGATGTGCAATACAAATGACAGAATAAATAAACTAAATGTAACTGGAAACAACATATTGCTATGACGGTCTAATTGATCGTCGTATGGTACAGTGGAAAACAAAATACAAGACACCAATGAAATCACTAATAACCAGCTTTAATTGTCACAATTAATAATTTGTAATCAAAAGATAGTATTTTACAATAATTCAAGTAAAAATTGTCCAACTATAAAGAATTCCGGACTAATTAGAACACAGCAACACTTCGCTACAAACACTCAATCCGCGCTGAAGAAATCGCTCAGCACCACAAGGCGGCTGCTATGACTTTTAACCCATCTAACCGGTGAAATCATAGGCAGCGCACGCCTTCTAGAAATTTTCCATCCTCAATGTGCACGCCACTTATTGCGTATTCAAGTGTTTTGTAGAGTACTCTGGAACGTACTTGAACGCGGCCTTGACTGAGGCACACCTGCCACACTAGGCGGGGGACGGGTCGAGGATGCTCTCGACTATTCTAGGTGGTTCCATTCGTTTCAATATAATGTTGATGTTTCCGAAAATAATTATTGGGGTCCTTAGTTTGAAGCATTTTTAGTTTCCTGTGCTCCTCTCTTCAAGCTTGTTCAATAGAGCGTGCGGCGATTTTGTCTTCGTACTGTACTGCTAACTTTTGACGATTTCTTGTCTGATTGTAGGCGTTTTTTCAAGTGCGTTTGAAGAACTCTCTTATTTAGGCCTATTGTAACGGTACATATAACTCACCCAAAACCCAGTGTAAAACAAACGGGTTAGAGACTATCCAAAACAAAATAAACAACAAAAGAAGAACATGTAAACAGGAACTTAGGATGAATTAGGATTAAAATAAGGGAATAAAATAAATTATAATTAATAAGTAATGTATTATAGAAGAAACGAAGACACGGCTAAAGACAAGACAACGTTGACCCAAATACCCAATAGATCAGACAGTGAAAAGAAGACTACAACACCCATAACAAGAAGAGATTTATTAAGGCTGATAAAAGAATCAGTGCGACTAGGGAAAATAAAAACAAATCAGATACAAGAAGGAACTAATAATGACAAGAATAAAATAAACCATGAGAATATAAAGTATTATTAATGATAAAGAAAATAGAAGTAATTTAAAAACTGGATTTAAAACCCTAGGCTGTGACTTGACACTGACATAAAACTATTAATAAAATAACTTCATTGACTTGACGGTGTAACCAGAACTCAAAAGTAAAACATTGATAATAGAAATTAAGAGGGAGAGTGAATATAAGAGTTGTAAAATGTATAAATTAGTAAGGGGGGTCTACCTAGAGCATCGTCTACCTAGAGCTGTTGCCAGGGTAGGCTGCGTCACTTTGTTCGGCAATTTTGCCAGTGAATTTTTACCGTTGTTTGTAATTCTATCACAGTGATTTCTTCACCATATCTTCTTCTGTGTTCATCAACTACATTGTGCATCATTTTATCAGTGTATTGTGTCGTGCGCGTGTGTTTTTGTGATTCGTGTGCAGTGCGCGTCTGGTGTTCGTGTTCTTTGTCTGTCAGTGTAGTGATTCAGTGCTGGTGAAAGTTACTCTATCCTAGCCCTTTTTGCGTCTTCGACGTTCATTTCGGTTATTCCCGAGATGGCGTCGAACGCAACGCCCGTTCCTTTGCCGGCACCGCTGGTAACCTTAATGGAAACCTGCGGTACTGGTCCTCGTTCTACCCCGTTACCTTCCCATACAGTTAGTGCAAGTGAAAGTGAAAGTGATGATTGTGCGTCGATGTGTAGTGTGGGGACGGGGGAAGGTGAATTTTCGCTTGTGGAGGGCAAGTCTGCCAAACGCAAGCGAAAATTGGTCGCCAGCCCGCCACCGGCCGCTGCTACGCATCGGGTATCTAGTCCCGGTAACAGCGCCAACCATCCGACTCAGTCTCCCTCTCAATCTGTGCCCAAGCCTAAAATTCCTCCGATTGTCATTCCCGACAATCGCAATTATAGGGAAATTCTTCGTTCCCTCCAGAATCTGCTTCCTTCGGCCAAACTCGAGGCCAGGTGCCAAGGCTCCTCGCTTCGAATTGCGGCCACAACAGTCCCGGACTTCCGATCGGTCCAACAGTTTCTTACCGATCGGAAGATCTCCTTCCATACTTTCGCGCTTCCTTCAGAGCGCGAAATTAAAGTTGTTCTTTCTGGACTTCCTTCCTGGACCGCCCCCGATACCATCAGGCAGGAGCTTGTCGCCTTAGGCTATTCGCCGACGGCGGTAAGTGTACTGCATGCTGGCAAGGGGGAAGATCGCCGTCCTGTGAATAGTTTCCTAGTGAAACTACTCAAAGTAGGCCAGTTCGAGGAGGTCTATGGCCTCCAAAACTTCCTGCACCTTCGGGTGCAAGTTCGTACTTTTGACCCGCGGCCAGGCCCCTCGCAGTGTTTTAACTGTCAGAGGTTTGGCCACTCCAGCTTATTCTGTAATCACCCTCCGCGTTGCGTGCGATGTACTGAGCCTCATCGTGGGTGTGATAAGCCCAAGACGGGGTTCACGGCCATTTGCTGCAACTGCGGCGGGGACCATCCGGCTAGTTATAGAGGATGTAGGGACTTTATATCAGCCATGAAGCTGCAGCGGACTCCTGCTCGCCCTGGCGCGCAGGCAGGCCGTGTTGCAGGTCCCCTCCCTAACCGCAGAGAGGCCTTCCCACCTCTCTCCGGAGCATCATCTCAGGCCCCGGCAGCAGTTCCGGCTGCTCCCAGGGCCCCAGTTCCGACTGCAGTCGACGTTTCGGCGCCGCCTGCAGTCCCTTCTGTCCCGGCGCCTGCCGGAGCGCCCGGTCCTTCATACGCGGCTGTGGCCGCTACATCAGTCCCGCCTTCCGCTCCTCGGAGCCACAAACCAAAGCGCACTCGTCGCCGTCAGCGACAAGTTCCACAGGCCTTGCCTGTAAAACCTCAGCGGGCCCCGCCCGCCCCCAGCCATCAACCTAAGCTCCCAATTGAGCAGACCCCACGTCCGTCCCCGAGCCCTGCGCCATCTGTAACACCGGCCGAGGCCAGCCAGGTCCGTCTTCCGGAATCTCGGGAATCTTCCCGGGCCCCGGTGGACCCCCTGACTGCCTGGGCTGAAACTTTGGTAAACAACATCAGGTCTGCTCCAGATACAACCACGGTTCTCGCCCTGGTGTTTCAATCCCTGTCTACCCTCTTTCCTCTTCTTCCTTTGAATGGCTAGGAGTCTTAGGATCGTTGCGTGGAATGCCCATGGGGTAGTCCCTCGACGATCTGAACTGATGACTTTCGTAACGGAGTACGACGCTGATGTCGTCCTCCTTTGCGAGACTCATCTGGCTCGCTACCATACCTTCAACCTGCCATCTTACATCTGTTTTCGTCAGGATCGTCCCCAACGGCCTGGCTGTCGCCCCTCGGGGGGGACAGCCGTCTTAGTCCACAGGCGGATATCCCACAGGCCACTACCCCCTTTAGATACATCTCTTGTTGAAGGTTGTGCGGTGGCGATAGACGCTGGCGGATCGGAGTTGCGCGTTGTTGCGGCGTATCTCCGGCCCGGCCTGCGGCTACCTCCACCGCCCGAGGAGTGGGACGCTCTCCTCGATCATCCCCTACCAACCATCGTAGCCGGCGACTTAAATGCCAAGCATCCCTCCTGGAACAGCAGAGTAGCCAACGCCTACGGAAAATTCTGTATCGGTTCGTCTCCGACGACCCGGTACTTCAAGTTATCGGCCCAGAAGACCCTACTCACTTCCCCTTTTCCGGTCATCGACCGGACGTCCTTGACATTGTCATAGCCAAGGACGTGACCCATCACATCCAGGTCTCGTCAGTGTCGGATCTCTCATCCGATCACAATCCCCTTTTTATAACTGCCCGTGAGCTGTCGGCCTCACCCCGACCTCCCGCTCAGACTGTTAGGAGAGTCAACTGGCGCTCCTACCATGATGAGCTCTCACGGCGGTTACCATCACTCCCCGCGGACCCGGTCGTCACTTGTGACGATTTGGATCTCCGAGCCACTCATCTTCAGGAGTTGGTCCAAGGTGTCATGGATCGACACACATATACTCTCGAGGTGAATCATCGTAAATCGGCCTTACCTGCGGAAGTACTCCACGCCATCTGGCTACGGCGCAATCTCCGCCGCAGATGGCAAAGAACCCGTGATCCCGGCGTCAAAAGGCGCTTTCAGGCCCAGTCTCTTTACGTCCAGCAGCTACTGCGGGACGTAAACTCTGATCGATGGGACTCATACCTTGAGTCTCTTGAAGTCGACCACGCCTCCGTCTGGAGAGCGGCGAGTAGACTGACCCGCGAGAAGAGAACTCGCAACCCACTTGAAACTCCGAACGGGGTTGTATCTTCATCAGAAGGCAAGGCAGAGGTCTTCGCCGACTGCATGGAGGTGCAATTTACTGTTCACCAAGGCGTCTCGGACCCTGCCCACTCGGCAGAAGTCCGTGACTTCCTATCTGGACATTTTTCACGCCCTCCCGAAATCCCAGCCCTCCCGTTCGACAGGGATGAACTAGTTTCATCTATCTGCCGACTAAATCGCCGTCGCGCCCCCGGTCCTGACCGGATCGGGGCCGCTGCTCTACAAAATCTCCCGGCCTCAGGCGTTGACCTCGTTCTTGAGCTGTTTAACTCCTGTCTCCGGCTACAGTACTTTCCCCGCCTGTGGAAATCTGCCGACATCGTAATGATTCCGAAGCCTCGCAAGCCGCGCATGCTTCCTGAAAGCTATCGTCCAATCTCTCTCTTGCCAGTCATCTCGAAGGTGTTCGAGCGTCTCCTGCTGGCTCGCATCTCGCCGCTGCTAGATGGTTTCATCCGCAGCGAACAGTTCGGGTTTCGCAGAGAGCACTCGACCACGCTTCAATTGGTCCGCGTTGTTACGCACTTGTCAGACGCCACCAACAGGCGAGCGGCTACGGCCGCCGTACTGTTGGACGTGAGCAAGGCCTTCGATAAAGTCTGGCACGAAGGTCTTCTCTTCAAACTTGCCAATTCCCCTCTACCATCGACCATAGTGTTTTTCCTCCGGTCGTATCTCAGCGACCGAACCTTCAGGGTGAGCGTCGACGGGTCCTGTTCTACAGTTCGACCCGTCGCCGCCGGCGTACCACAGGGATCTGTCCTCGGCCCCGTTCTGTACCTTGTGTACACGAACGACCTGCCTGTCTTGCCCGGAGTCACGTTGTCTTTGTTCGCTGACGATGCTATGTATCACTGCAGCTCCCTGTCCCCGCGATTTGCGAGTACAAAGCTGCAGCGTCAGTTGAACCAGCTTCCGGACTGGCTACGGAAATGGCGGGTGACGATCAACACGGAGAAATCCGAGGCGATCTGTTTCACCCGTAAGTCCATCTCCCGATGCCAGCCCCTCTCCCTAGCAGGGAGACCCATCGCCTACAAAGAATCGGTGAAGTATTTAGGCGTTCGACTAGATCGTCGCCTTTGCTTCAACGCCCACGTGACGGAAACCCTTGCCAAGGCTCGCGGCGTCCGAGCCAAATTATCTCCCTTCCTCTCGTGTCGCAGCCGCCTGGCCATGCGCACGAAACTTACCATCTATCTACTATTTCTCAGGTCTGTATTGACCTATGCGGCACCCGCCTGGTGGTCTCTTTTATCCACCACCAACAGATGTAGGCTGGAAGCTTTCCAGTCCCGAACACTCCGATCCTTGACGGGGTCCCCTTGGTTTGTAAGGAACGACGTGATTCGAAGGGGTCTCCGTGTTCCTACCTTGACTTCCTTTGTCCGGTCGCTGGCTCTAACTCTCTTTGCTAAAGCCTCGACCTCCACCTTCCCGTACCTACGAACCATCAGTGCATCAGAACCACCACCGCCCATTCGGGTCAAGCGCCCTCGGGCGCTTCTTGATGACCCGCCATAACGCCATCCTCTTTAAATTAAATACAAACAAGTAATCATCAGTCCTAGACCAGAGTATTTCACCAAACTGTCCTTCTCTCCTTCCTGTCCACCTCCTAGCACGCTGAGCCGGCTGCTTGTCGCTGTCATCATTCACTGGCACGGAGGCTCTCCGCCTCGCGGGGAGCGACCGACGCCCTCAGGGCGTCTGCTGACTGGACTTGAAACGGGCAACATCTGTTGCTCGAATCGGTACCAGCGGCAGTGCATTAAACAAATAACAGTTATACTCCCCCGCCTTCTCAGTTAACTGGTTGGCGGTTTCCTTTTCCAGTCTTAGGTAACCAGTCGACATGTACCAGCACTATGTTTACTTCTGGCAGCCATTGGACACGATCCAGATGCTGCAATCAAGCCACGGGTGCAAAGACACCCCGCATCCATAATGCAATGCAATACCTAGAGCATTTGCCCGGGTAGGCTGTGACTGTTTTTGCTCTGAAAAATTTTTCCAATTTGTGCGGAAATATTCAGTTTTCACCATTTTTCTTATCATCATCGTATTCAGCATCATCATCACTACAGATTTCACCTACAGTTCAGTGCGACTCAGCTTTATTTAATCAGTGCGGGAGTGTTTTTGTTTCCGTGTGCTGTGCGGTCTGTTTCGTGTTCAATTGTGCCTGTGGATAGTTTTCAGTGTCTGGTGATCCCTCAATCCTAGACCTGCGTAGACGTTCATTTCGGCTAGTCCGAAATGGCGTCGAATACGCCCCCGAATCCTCTGCCGGCGCCGCTTGTTTCCTTAATGGAAACATGCTCAACCGGCTTCCGTTCCACTCCACTTCCTCACGACAGTGAAAGTGATAGTGAAAGTGATCAAAGTGCGGTCGATATGTGCAGTGTTGGGTCGGGGGACGGACAGTTCTCGCTTGTGGAGGGCAAGTCTGCCAAACGCAAGCGAAAACTGGCCCAAACTCCGCCGCCCGCCTCAGCTGCAGATCAGTCGTCTAGTCACGGTAACAGCGGCACTCAGCGCGAGCGTGAGTATTCAACTGGTACCCAAACTGTGTCTTCCCTACGCATTCCACCGATTGTAATTCCTGACAATAGGAATTACACTCAATTGCTTCGTTCCTTATCCCTAGCTCTCCCTTCGGTCAAGGTCGAGGCGAGGTGCCAAGGCGCCTCGCTAAAGCTGGCGACTGCTACGATCCCAGACTTCCGCTCTGTTCAGTCATTCCTGACAGAGCGTAAGATCTCATTTCATACTTTTGCCCTCCCGTCAGAGCGAGAAATCAAGGTCGTTCTGTCGGGAATTCCTTCCTTCACAGAAACTGATGCCATCAGGCAGGAACTTGTTGCGCTCGGCTATGCGCCGACCGCGGTAAGCGTCCTGCACGTTGGCAAAGGTGATGACCGCCGACCTGTTAACAGCTTTCTGGTCAAACTTCTGAAAGTAGGCCCTTTCGAGGAGATTTATAGTCTCCAGAACCTTCTGCACCTACGGGTGCAAGTCCGAACATTTGACCCGCGGCCCGGCCCCTCGCAGTGTTTCAACTGCCAGAGGTTCGGCCACAGCAGTTTGTTCTGTCATCAGCCCCCGCGTTGCGTGCGTTGTGCTGAGCCTCATCGTGGCTGTGATAAGCCTACGACGGGGTACACAGCTAAATGCTGTAACTGCAAAGGAGCCCATCCGGCTAATTACCGAGGCTGCCCTAACTTTATCGCCGCCATGAAACCGCAGCGACCTCCTGTGCGCCCTGGCGCGCAGGCAGGCCGTGTAGCTGGTCCTGGCCCTAACCGGCGAGCGGCTTTCCCGCCTCTCACTGGTGCATCTGCCCAGGTCCCGGCAGCAACTCCGGTTGCTTCCGGTGCCGCTGTCTCGCCTGCAGTCGTCGCTTCGGCGCCGCCTGCAGCGGCCTCAATCCCGGCGCCTCCCGGAGCGCCCGCACCTTCCTACGCGGCCATGGCCGCTAAATCAGCCCCGCCTCCAGCCCGATCGGGCAAATCAAAGCGCTCTCGTCGTCGCCGGAACTCCGCCGGCCGACCTACATCATCACAGGTTCCACCTGTACCCTCTCCGCGGGCTCGACCCGCCCCCAGCCATCGTCCTCAACCTTCCAGCGAGCAGTCTACTACTCAGACCACCAACCCAGCGCCATCTGCTACCCCTGTCGAGGCCAGTCAGGCTTGTCCTCCTGAATCCCGGGAATCTTCCCGGGCTTCGGCGGATCCCCTGACTGCCTGGGCAGATAATCTTGTTGCATCCATCAGGACTGCTCGCGACACTACCACTGTGCTTGCCCTGGTGTTCCAATCATTAGCTGCCCTCTTTCCTCTACTTCCCCTAAATGGCTAATAGCCTGAGGATCGTTGCGTGGAACGCCTTCGGGCTACTCCCCAGGCGATCTGAACTGATGACTTTCGTAACGGAGTATGATGTTGATATCATACTTCTTTCCGAGACTCATCTGGCTCATTACCACTCGTTTTCCCTTCCTGCCTATGCCTGTTATCGTCAGGATCGTCCCCTACGGCCTCGCTGTCCCCCCTCGGGGGGCACAGCTGTTTTAGTCCACAGGCGGATATCCCACAGGCTTTTGCCTCCTCTAGATACATCTATTATTGAAGGCTGCGCGGTGGCGGTGGACGCCGGCGGACCGGAGCTGCGCGTTGTTTCTGCGTACCTCCGGCCTGGCCGGCGAACTCCGCCACCGCCCGAGGAGTGGGACGCCCTCCTCGACCACCCCCTCTCAACCATTGTAGCCGGCGACTTAAACGCCAAACACCCTTCATGGAACAGCCGCGTTGTCAACGCCTATGGAAATTCTCTGTTCCGGTTCGTGTCTGGCGACCCGGCACTTAATGTCATCGGCCCTGAAGACCCTACCTACTTCCCCTTTCACGGCCATCGGCCGGACGTTCTTGACATAGTAGTTGTCAAGAACGTTGCCCGCAACATCGAGGTCTCGTCTGTGTCGGACCTTTCGTCCGATCACAATCCCCTTGTTATAACTGTTCGAGAGCTGTCGGCGTCACCCCGACTTCCCGCTCAGATTGTTAGGAGAGTCAACTGGCGATCCTATCATGACGAGCTCTCTCGACGGTTACCATCTCTCCCGGCGGACCCAATCGTCACTCGTGACGATCTGGATCTCCGCGCCACAAATCTTCAGGAATTGGTCCAAGGTGTCATGGATCGACACACCTACGCACTCGAGGTGAATCATCGTAAATCGGCCTTACCTGCGGAAGTACTCCACGCCATCTGGCTACGGCGCCAGCTCCGCCGCAGATGGCAAAGAACCCGAGACCCAGTCGTTAAGCGACGATTTCAACAACAGTCCCTTTACGTTCAGCAGCTACTGCGGGACGTAAACTCTGATCGATGGGACTCATACCTTGAGTCTCTTGAAGTCGACCACGCCTCCGTCTGGAGAGCGGTGAGTAGACTGACCCGCGAGAAGAGAACTCGCAACCCGCTGGAAACCCCGAACGGGGTTGTGTCTTCATCAGAAGGCAAGGCTGAGGTCTTCGCCGACTGCATGGAGTCGCAATTTACCGTTCATCGAGGCGTTTCGGACCCTGCCCACTCGGCAGACGTCCGGGACTTCCTATCTGGTTATTTTTCTCGCCCTCCCGCTGGCCCAGACCTCCCGTTCGACAGGGACGAACTCGTTTCGTCTGTCTGTCGACTAAACCGCCGTCGCGCCCCCGGTCCTGACCGGATCGGGGCCGCTGCATTACAATATCTCCCGGCCTCAGGCGTTGACCTCGTTCTCGAGCTGTTCAACTCTTGTCTCCGGCTACAGTACTTTCCCCGCCTGTGGAAAAATGCCAACATCGTTATGATTCCTAAACCCCGCAAGCCGCGCATGCTTCCTGAAAGCTATCGGCCAATATCTCTCTTGCCAGTTATCTCGAAGGTGTTCGAGCGGCTCCTGCTGGCCCGCATCTCGCCGTTGTTGGATAATTTTATCCGCAACGAACAGTTCGGGTTTCGCAGAGAGCACTCGACCACGCTTCAACTAGTCCGCGTGGTAACGCAACTCTCTGACGCCACCAACAGGCGAGCGGCTACGGCCGCTGCACTGCTGGACGTGAGCAAGGCCTTCGACAAAGTCTGGCACGAAGGTCTTCTCTTCAAACTTGCTAACTCCCCCTTACCATCGTCCATAGTGTTTTTCCTCCGGTCGTATCTCAGCGACCGAACCTTCAGGGTTAGCGTCGACGGAACCTGCTCTGCAGTTCGTCCTGTCGCCGCTGGCGTACCCCAGGGATCTGTCCTCGGCCCCGTTCTGTACCTCGTGTACACGAACGACCTGCCTGTTTTGCCCGGAGTCACGTTGTCTTTGTTCGCTGACGATGCAATGTATCATTACAGGTCTGTGTCCCCGCGTTTTGCGAGTACACAGTTGCAGCGTCAGTTGGACCAGCTTCCGGACTGGCTACGGAAATGGCGGGTGACGATCAACACGGAGAAATCCGAGGCGATCTGTTTCACTCATAAGTCCATCTCCCGATGCCAGCCCCTCTCCCTTGAAGGGAGGCCTATCGCCTACAAAGAGTCGGTGAAGTATCTAGGCGTTCGGCTAGATCGTCGCCTATGCTTCAACGCCCACGTGACGGACACCCTTGCCAAGGCTCGCGGCGTCCGAGCCAAACTTTACCCATACCTCGCGTGCCGCAGCCCCCTGGCGCTGCGCACGAAAGTTACCCTCTATCTGTTGTTTCTCCGGTCTGTATTGACCTATGCGGCACCTGTATGGTGGTCACTTGCCTCCGCCACCAACAGGCGTAGGCTGGAAAGTTTCCAATCCAGAACCCTCCGTTCCTTGTCGGGATCTCCTTGGTTTGTTCGAAACAGTGTAATTCGAGGAGGTCTACGAGTTCCTGCTCTCTCAGCCTTTGTCTGGTCATTAGCTGCGACTCTCTTTGCCGCAGCTGAGACCTCTTCCTTCCCTTACCTCAGAACCATCAGCACCACGCAACCACCTCCCCCTGTCCGGGTCAAACGCCCTCGGGCGATTCTCGATGACCCGCCATAAGTTTAAGTAAACTGCTTAAACCTCACTTTGTATACTCACCATCTGCCCTTGCCCCAGAATTTACCTGCAAAGCTGTTTCCTTCCTCCCTTCCTAGTATGCCGACCGCGCTGAATGCCGCTGCTACGCGCTATCACTGGCACGGAGGCTCTCTGCCTCGCGGGGAGCGACCGACGCCTCACGGCGTCTGCACGCAGGACTGGGAACGCGCGACATCTGTCGCCTGAACCCGTCCTTGCGGCAGTGCCCACTGATTGCTGTAATATTTAAAATAAATAAAAATTGAAAACCTTTCTCCCCCGCCTTCTCAGTTAACTGGTTGGCGGTTGTCCATTCCTATTTTATTCTAGGTTACCTGTCGAATGAACCAGAACTATGTCTATCCACAGGCAGCCATTGGGCTCGTCCCAGATGCTGCAGTCATGCACCGGGTGCAAAGACGCCCCGCTACTACAGTGCTACATGCTACATGCTAAATTAGTAATGTATAAAAATGACAACTAGATAATGTTCAAAGAACTAGTTGAAATTGTAAAGTAGAAATAAAATTATAAAAGACAACTATTAATCAACAGTAAGGTTGAGATAGTAACAAAAAGGAAAGCTATAACTATAAACGATAATAAACAGCATTAAGTGAATGTAAAGAGTCAATGCAATATGTAAAAAACTAAATCTAAGGTTCAACTATTGTTGGGGATTCAAGATAGGACATAACCTAAACTGGCTAACCAGTTTCCAATAGAATTGTAAAAAACAGTGACTGGAATGATCTTAAACTAAAATGTATTGTAGTGTAAGCAAACTAGAGACTATAATGAGCATTCCATTTACAAAAAGTCATAATATAAAGGAACTTGTGTACAGTATAAGTGTAAATTAACATGATCAAGAGTACAACATAGTTCATGGTAGGCTGTTAAAAAATATAAAATACATCGATTTAGGGTCACCATTTTAAGAATTCCCAAGCTTCGAAAAAGTCTGAAAGGGCAGGCAGGTCCCTTTAAGAAGAAAGGACTAAAGAAAAAACATTGATGCTTCGTAGAATAGTAATTACTTGTTGACGGTCGGGTGGTGGGTGGTGGGAAATGTGCGCTCACGGTTTCTTAAACTGGTCGTATGTTGGATGAGAGGGTGGCAACCAAGTGCCGCTCGTTCGAAGGTTAAGGCAAGACGTGTAGAGCCATTACCCTCTGTATATTCTGATACCCTCTGTCTACACAGGGGTTAATGGTAGAGCACGGCGAAAACATCACAAACAGCGCGTTGTAAAGCAGTCTATATGGCGCGCGAATCGTGTTCGACTACGTACATAAATTACCCCCCCCCCCCACAGACCGGACAGATTTTTACTATATACATCTGATAAACACTAGGTTTAGTTCTACGATCGTTTTATTAGTCCTCACAGTTGTTTTACCACTTACGGCAGCTTTTATAGGTTACAACTGAAGCGAGGTACTGGCAGGGAACAACAGCATGTTAGGAGGACAGGGATTGGGATATATGAATACGAGGACGATTAAGTTGTGAACAAATGTAATTATTCCCTTACAGTTTGTAACCAAAGAAGACAGTTTAACGTTTGTTACTTTGGTGTTACTTTGCCACACCGTTTTAATGTCTAGAAAAAATTTGAATTGCCACACCGTCAAGCAAGTGGGAAAAGGGTCAGATCGCAAAGGATGAATGTAAGTAAACTGCCACACAATAACCGCACCGGGAGGTAAATGACCTTGAGAACTGGTATGTGTTGAGCATTAATAAAGTAAACCTTTCTCGTATAAGTTGTTTCATTTGCTTTCCCAGTTTAGAATTTCTGAGGATACATGTTCGATAAATAATGATGGACATTTGGTGTAATTTGGTAAAAATAATTTGCAGTAACAATTCCATTTGTGATCATATATGCAAAACAAATGTTCTATGTACCGGACAAATTGAAGACTGTAAATGTTTAACAATGTGTCTTAGTATTCGTTAGGTTAGGTTGAAAGTTTTTAAAGCTTTTAATAATTTATAAAATAATCAAGTTTACGAACTTTTGGACATGAAAAATAATACTTTGTGTGTGTGTGTAGGCATTAGTTATAATCAAGTATTTATAAAATTATATGGTAAGAATCCGGAATTTCTCATTTTCAGTGAGGAAAATGAGGGGATCAAACCTTTTAGCTAGTCTTATGCCCCCCTCCACCATGAACAGATCATAGTTATGTCACTGTGCTTAATACCCATTACTGTTTTATCACGAATATTACTTTGTGTTTTAGCTATTGAAAAATATTTACAATAATGTTTATACTTCAATTAAACACCCTTAAAAATTTAAACGTAGTGGAAAACTTACTTGGGAACAGCAATGACCGTTTCAAATACTTCGCAGTTTGAAATGGTAATATTTGAAGTTTTTCGCGTGGATTACGTTAGCCTTATCAGACGTTGATACTTACTCTGTCAGAATGTATGTGAGGCATTAAACCGAGAGGTATGTTGTAGCAGGATAGAGTTATTGTAATATCTAAAACTAAACAGGCGGTAACTCTTTTGAACAGCACATAACGATAGTAATAACACAAACAGCACATACGAACAGTCTGTTATCTTCCTTGGAACGGTCGTGGTGTGGCTGTGCGCTTGTTCTTATATATATTACCACCCCCTTCTAACATGCTGTTGCTCCATACAGTCCATTCGACCAGTTCAAATGTAATGGGATTTGTCCACTTAGCTGTAGTGGGATATTTGTCCAATAATTTTATTTTCTATTACTATTTTGGAGCGTACTGGGAATTTTCCTTTAAACGCCACTATTGTAGTCTTCGTCGTGGAAATTTTATAATTATATTATTGGCAAATTTTACTGAGTTGATACACTGCTTTTTGTAATCAACTTTCGTTGTCTTGTAGGATAATTTGATCGTCAGCAAACAGCAGAGTGTTAGTGGAGAAATTATCGGCAAGTAGATTCCAGGACCAGTTCGTTGTTTCCATTGCCTTACAACATCGTCAGTATAATATATTATCGTCAACGTTAATAGAACGTTATTGTTTAATTATGATTGTAGACGATATTAACGTTAAATGAAGGTCGTAGGTAATGTTTGTACCTGACTTCATTTAAGTCTGGTATATAAAAACAAATCCCCCAGATTTTTCCCTAAAATGCCTGAACTGACCCCAGAAAAGTCGCTAATCCTAACTATAAATTTTTGTCGCTAATACATCTTCAAATCGCCTAGATTTTGCAACTTCCCCCCTCCCATCCATATTGGCATAACTGATTCTGAATATTTTCTAAAACTTATTACCAGCCGTGGTGTAACACGGTCGAGAAGATACGAGTTGATGACACACCGTAGAAACGTGCCTATAGCGGCGTTGTTCTTCAGAGAGTTCGTGGAAACGACTTGTCACGAGGAGAACGTGTTGGTGTTAGTTTCGAGTTAACGTTTTATGAAGCAGGAAAAAATGCGATAGTCGAAGTCGTAGTCGGTGGAAATTTCCCACCGAAGCGAGCCGCTCACGTGTAAAAAATGGTTTACGTCAGATTATAACGGTCGAGAGAGAGAGAGAGTGAGAGAGAGCACTCGCCGCCGTGTAGCTAGGAACCTTGTTGAGAGAGAGCATCGATGAGAGAGAGTTACCAGTCACTCGCTCCACAAGGAAAATACTGTATTAATTTGTAATCCAAATGGTGCTGGTTTTTTTTTTTGTGATTCGTACCACCTGCGTATCCTATACGAATTGTGTCGTGCGTTTAACAGTTTTATATTAAGGAAATCTTGATTTGTCTGGAGAGTAGAGCAGTGCTGGAATTGCGGGCCCGCGTGTGCCCAGGCAGAGGAGGATCCACTGGGAGGAATTAATGAAATGTCCTATGCCTTCAGATCTTAAAAAAAAATATTTTCCTGTTCAGAGAAAATTATTTTTGTAAGGTAAGTTACCCAAGACAACTTTAACGTACTTTAAAAAAAACTGGCCTGTTCTGAAACCCTCGGTCTACCGACATTTCTCTTTCTCTTAAGATTCATATCTAGGCTTGCCATAATTTGTATTGACCAACCGCGACACCTGTTTGGGGTGGGATGAGAAGGGAGGCTGCAATTAAAATATAAACATTATAGTATTTATTACATTGCTGTTTTATTGGGTGTACATAATGTATAAACATAATACTTAATACATAATAAAGTGTAAATAAAAGAAAATATTTTTTACAAACTTAAGTGCAGTACTTTCAATTGTGTTCAATCAAAAAAATTACTCATTACATTAAGAATTTTCAAGAAGTGTGCAACTTAAAACTTGTTTCTTAAACCAATCATATTTTTCACCTGAATTTTCTCAATATGTCCTTTTTTATATAAAAAAAAAATTCATTACAACTCACTCCAAAATTTACTTTACATATCATCAACGAACGCACTGTTGACTCCTGAATTAAATCTCGGTCATGTGGCTAAGCATTGTTCATCAATGAGAACATTCTCTTTACGCGAGCTGATGTTCCAGGAAGCCAAAAGACGTACTCAATTATCAGTCCAAGATCGCGCAGTGGGGTGTCATTTTCCTTAGCATGGTTGATGAGTTGCAACCATTTTTCTTCACTCGATAGCTTTTTGTCTTTTTCTTTCTCTTCTGTTTCCCAGGCTGCCACTTTAGAAGTCCAAATTTTCTTAGCAATGACAACTCCAAAAAGTTCATGTGTATTCCTTACCGACACTTTTGTTTATCTTTTCAGCTGTTCTTTCAATGTCGTCCCATAAGATTGTGTTTTCATTTGCCCAGGTAAAGTCGTGGGCATCCCCAAAACTATTTTCTTAAAGTTCTATGTAAGAAATACAACAATTATAGAACGCCTTAAAGTCATTTTTAATGTTGTTATAATCCAACTAACCTTTTTCTTGTAGTGTTTTCAAAAGATTTTTTTGCTCCAAAAGGAATAAAATTACAGTTTTTTCTAGGAACCAAATACACCGACCGGAACATTTCGGCAACCGGGCGGGACACAGGTACTGCACTCTGAAACTGGGACTATCCCGGTCAAACTGGGGCGTATGGCAAGCCTATTCATATCTCAAGGTAATCTGTTGTTGGGGTGTCGGCTTCAGTGCAACTTTTATCAATCGTAGCTGCACTCATATAGTCGCGTTGTCGACACGTTTCTGTTTCACCTTAACAAATGCCTGCACTGACAGCAGAATAACGACAACACGACGGGTCGGCTTCATTGTAGGTAATAGGTACAGTTGTTGAATGCTAATTGTAACAACGCGGAGAATACGTGGACAAGACATCCTTGTCACTGTACTAACGAGGTAATATGATGGGGGCGTATACGGAGAGTATCACTGTCTAAGAACACGTCATCATATCACAGTGCTCCGCATGCAAACGTTCTAAACCAGTGATAGGCAACCTTTGAATTTATGGGGGAATTTCAAAGAGAAGAACAAGAAAAATATGTGAACATTTGAAGAAGAAGGAACACTTTCTTTATATTTCTTCTTCCCCTTTGTTCCAATAGGAGATATGGATATACGGCGTGGAATGTTTGCGAGAACAGTTAATCCCAAATGAAAACTGTCTCCTTAAATCACAAATGTGTGTCATTGAAGTTACAGTAATGTGTATTCCGTTTGCTACGGATCAAACGCAGAGCAAAGTCAAAGTTACATTCTTGAAAAAAAGTCGCCTATTGTAAATAAACGCTTTACACCGTAGATCTTTGTATATTAAATTAAAAGCTTAACCGATATTTCAATTATATTAATTTAATTTTTAACAAGATCTTCGTGCGGTCTTAGATTACAGGTTGTATTATTGAATAAATCAGACTTTATTATACGAGAGGACAAGTTTCTGTTAACAGTAAATTATCATTATTATCGGTATTGAGGTAAGAAATCAACTTGATTTACGACCAGAGCCACCGCATTAATATGCGTACACCCACTCTGTCCCCACGCACACGTGTTACACGTTGCAACGCCTTAATGCTTCGTACACACAGTACAGATATATCGTTATGTGTATGTACTTCACATCACTGAGTGCATTCATACTTTCTTAGTCAAACATAGTAAAGTAAGAATTGTCGATTGGACTTTGTAATCCAGTGCCAATCTCGAGATCCCCCGTCCAAACTTTCAAGTATTGCAGATTACTGACCGCTGGCGGTTAAAATTACCTAGACTCTTTTAACACTATAAATATTGCAACAATACATATATTTGCATATTTGCCCATTGCGGTATGTTTTGTAAATAGTTAGTGTAAAAAGAATAAGACGAACAGTTTTAAACAATTTTGTGCGGGAAATACAGGTTCTGGCCTGTCGAAAGTGCACCTGCTTCGATAGTTAAAAATACGGCGTTTGTGTATGTGTGTGTGTAAGCCAGTTCCGACCTGCATCGAACGACAGAGAAGGGGAGATACGTACGAATTGTTGGTTTTCATTAACCAGGTTTTAACAGGATTAACATAAACTTATTAATACGTTTTAAACCTGTGAACAAAGACTTACACCAATTATAAAGACACCATTACATTAAGGAATTTTTAACGATTATGGTGATATAAAATATTGCAAAACTGTGCAATAATAAAGACGCTATTAATTTAATTAATTACTAGTGTAATTAAATAGTAATTAATATGTGTGGTATATGTGAGTGACCAGAAAAAAATTACACAAACAATGATATCGCTCATGCTACGAGTATGTTTACGTAATCGCGATAATGAACCGAAAAGTGATTGTAAGTAAAAGGACGCTTGCACGAAACTGACAATATCTAACATGTCGAAAACAGGCCTGGACCTGTCAGATCGCCGTCCAGTATAAATATCACCAACAATTTTGGGCGATCACACACTCAGACTTAAGAAATCTTCACACAACGTCACGCTGCCGGTTTGCAGATCGATCAGGACACACACACTGTACAGCTCCCGCCACTAGCCTGTGCGCGCGGAGCTTAGGCGCCTGCAACGGACGGGGGGTGGAGAGGGCGCCTTTTCTACAAACATTGGATGACTCATGCGGCGAAATTGTGCGAGAAATGGTCGCGAACGCTGGAGTGACTCGCCACGATTTATGTTTTCAGAGTGAGTAGTACGATTGTGGCCGCGCGCACAGGCTAGTGGCGGCAGCTGTACCACACACACCAAGACGTAAGGAGTAACTCTGGAGCATCACCAACAACAACCCGTAAAGACAGAGATCATAGCATCATCATCAGCATCAAATTCTCAGGATTCTGGACCCACACACACACGCGCGCGCGCGCGCAACGGTAACGGCAGATGTACGCAGGTGATAACAAACAATTATTTTTTTTTTATTGTGAAAAGAGCTCTTAAAAAAGAACCGATCTATGAACAGTAAATAATTAAAGTTTAAAGTTAAATAGTAGTTAAATAAGAGAATTAAATTTAACAAGAAAATTTAGAAAAGAAATACCAATCTTTTTGTTGTATGTAAAAATTATGGGTGTCAGTAGAAATAAATAATAGATTGGAAGTAATTTTTATATTATTTTTATTTTGTTTATAGCAACAATAAATTTATTCTTGAGTCTTAATATTATTTTGTTTGTAAATGAGTTGTTATTATTATTTAAAATTTGAGTTAATTTCAGACACACAAAAATAAAAAGGATTCAAATAACTTGTGTAACATGTTTTGTTTAGCTAGTAAGATGATATGGTTGTTTATTTTTTTGATATGTTATGAATAGAATAGCAGGGCACATTATATTTGTGAAGCTTATAAAAGTGAATATTTGTTTGTCTAATATTTGAAATTTTAATATTTTTCTATTAATTAATAAATCCTAGAATGATTATTTTGAAATGGTTTTAAATAATTATTTCATGTCAACAACATCTCACTCCTCTTTGAAAATTATTTAATTATTGTGCAACTACATATACTTGACGCAACGAGAAAAAAAATCCTGCGACCTGGCCGGTGTAATACACTTTATAGTTGCGTTGAGTACATGGTAATGTATTTGTGTAATTGTGTATAATACTTGTAACGTTGCAATATATTATACATAATCTGTTACTTTTAAATACTCACACAGAGAACTAGTCAGTGGACTAGTTCTCTTCATGATGCCATGTATTCTGTGAACAATCATGCGTATTGTTATGTATTAACAGATTGCATAAATAAACGTAAAAAAAAATATCAATTTTAGTCCTCTTTATGCCGCAGTGTGTGTCCAACAAGTTCTACCCTTTTTCTAAATATGCTTTTCAGTAAATACCTCTCATTTCCTATCCTCTTCAGCACCTCAGAATCTCTTTACTCGGTGTTGTAAAATATTATCGTTAAAATAATTATACATTCCTCATCCATTGCGAGTCTTTTACGCCCACTGTCGTCTCTCGCATTCTGTTGCACCAGTCGCCACGTTACATCTTCTTTTCCCCGTCTCCTCAAATATGTCTTTTTGACATGATAATGTCTTTTGGCTGGCCATCATTTGAAAATTTCTGTAACGCTGTAAACTGTAACGCATCACGCTGCATGACGTCATTCTTGCGTGACGTCATTGGGATTGTTGTAAATAAACGTTTGTTTTGATACGTCGCAATATATATAATGTGTTAAAAATAATATCACTGCAAACAATTAAACCAGATTTATAAAGCGTCCTGAAAGTTTAAAATCAAGTGTTAGCACAATTTACCAGCCGGGAATCGTTAACTAAAACCGCGACCGCTAACATGCTAACGTCGTCGCAGATTAAAGACCTAACAAGCAAACAACACTGCATAGCTGTAGATAGGTTATTGGGGTTATTGTCTCTAGTTAATGGTTGTCTTCGTATGTGATTCAGCTAACGATCTATTCATTAAAATATTTGTCATTTTGCGCAAATGTTGCGTTTAGCTGGCGGCCGAAAGACATTATCATGCTCTTAAGCTTTTACCATTTGGTAAACGGTACTATATCTTTTTTCATTGGTTTCCTGGGTCCATTCCGTTTCCGTCGTCTAGGTGGAACCTATTCTAGCGTCTTTTAGGGCTAACAATCATCAGGCATCCGTTCAACGTGGCCGTATAGTGGGAGGCGCTTTATATATATGGTGTCTAAAATTGTCTTGTCAACATGCAGTTCCCTCGTGATATCGTCATTTCTAATGCATAGGAGCCTGTACGAGACGTCCATTACCACTGTTCGGAGCCTTCGGGAGCTTCTTTGTTTTATCTGCTGAGTTTCAAAGCCATAAGTGATTATAATTTGCAATGCAGTAGAGTGAATCATCTTTTCAGTTCTCTGTGTGTTATTTTCCCGGTACAAATCGTAGAATTCAGATGCCTTGTCACCACTTTTCCTTACATTACTGCTTCAAGTAGGGAATATTAATGTACGTAATGATTATTCATAATTGATCGCAATAAACGACAAGTTTAATGGATATTTAATGTGTTTAACCGGTTGTATTTTGCAGTAAATATCAATAAATGTCATTTATGCGTAAACGACGCGACAGTTTGAACGTCACATTTTTGCCTAACGTAGCAATATTAGTATTATCGCTATATTTTAGGTTTCACGGCTGGTGTAATTTGATTATAAATTGGCGCGCTGTGAAGGCCATAGTCCAGTGGTTCCCAAAGTGGGGTCAGCGGATACGTTTAAGAAAATTAGAATATACCGTAATTTTCTCAGATTTTTGTATAGTCTAGAATCTAAATTTTAGAGTCTTAAAACAATTAGTAGAAGATTCCAGTACTTTTTTCAAATCAATTGTAATTGTAAAAGTAATTTCAAACTAATGGGTTTCAAAATAATGTCTTTAAATCATATCGTGTAGCAGATCTGTTTGTCAGCCGAACTGACTAGAGCACCGCATCAACGCAGAACTGATCGCGCTGTTTTAGTCCACGTATAAGCACTGTATGTAAGGAAAACGTTTTTTCGTGTAGCTCGTTTTACGCTTAAGTAGCTGGATTTCGACACGTGTGGCTGGAAAGATAGAGCCGAGGTTGGCAAAGTTAAGAAATAAACTTGATGTCGAGAATGACTTAATATTGAAATTATCAGACGTTAAACCTAATATTGCAGAGCTAATTGTTCAAAAGCAGCTTCATTTTTTCACATTAAACTATGTTTGATATCATTAATATTATAATTTGGAAGTTAAGAGAATTTTGATTTTAATAAATATTAATAAATTAAAATATAAGAGTTTGTATCATATTTACTGTTTGTTTTATTTCATAACTCAGACGGGGTCCGTGAAATTTTTAATTTTTTGAGGGGGTCCGCGGACTGAAAATTTTGGGAACCACTGCCATAGTCTGTCATTAAAAACGCCGGACGTTTTGACTGCAGCCCACGGAGAACGTTTTTAAATAGTAAGGTTTTTTTCACCATGCCGTGATAATTTTAATTGCTTTAGAAAATGACTGTCATCGCTTGTTATTGCTGCACCACTAAGCATTTTACTTTGCATTAAATTGTTTGCAGCGGAAAATATCTCTGTATTTTCCTGTCGTGTTCCTTGGCATATCTAGGTTTTAACTTTCGCAATTAGTAATACATATAGTAAAGAGGCAGACACGGTGACAGATTATAGAGATATGCACTGATACGAATTCATAAATTCTTGGTCTGCGCATGATGTATACACTGTCGATCAGTCACCAGCTCTCTTTAGTTTGCATTGTTAGATGTGTTCTCTCAGATCAGCTGATCACAACTAAATGATAACATTTAACTTCCACGGCCGAAGTCCACTTTCAGTTAAATTATTTTACTATTGTTCCGGCTGTACAATGTTTACACATTTTCCGGAAGCAAAGATTACGGAATTGAATTCTCATCTCCCACTGCTGTTTGTCCATCCAAAGAGCTTCAATTTTTCTTTCCCTCAATATAGTCTGACTTTCTTCTATCCAGGTGATATGTGGTAGAAACCACTTCGTTCTTCAGCCTTAACCACAGTACTGTGGTCACTAACGTATACCACCTCACGTTAGCGCACTCGATTTTCACTGATGATGGCAGTCGATAGCACTGCCGAAACGTCTGGTTTTGTAGAAAACATTGGACCACGCCAAACAGCCCGGGAAGCAATTTTAACAACAAACTACTTCTTTGTTGCCGAGAACGTAGTACACATGACATATAAATAAAAATTATTCCTTCCCCCTTCAACTGTCATTTTATTTTATAGAAAATTACCCCCACCCCTTCAACTAGCCTCTTCATTTATAGGTATTTCATCTACGTTTCTACAGTGGATTATCATGATCTTGTTTTCAGGATACTATATGTATCAAAATTAAGTACTTTACCCTTGTTAAAACATAAAACGCTGCAGGTAAACTACCCCGTTCTCTTAACCGATCTTCACTAAAATCAATAGGCATTCCGTAACTGTCCTTAGATTATTTTCTTATTAATTGTTTTAGCGGAAATGACTCCCGCCGTAGCTGCAGTCAGAACGTCTGGCTCTATAAGAAGAAAACCACGGAAAATAATTTTACTGAAACGTAACTAAATGGTTCACGTCGCCGTCGTCACTTTCGTGAACACGTTGCATCATTGTAACGTCAATCCGGAGGTTGATGAGTGAGTAGCCATGTTCTGTTGATCCTCTGTTTAAACTTCCCGTATCCTTTTGAAATCCTTTCTGCAGGCATTCGGTTCAAATGTTGTTCCGAGCGTTTCTCACCATTCAGCTTTTCTCTTTAGTAAGCCTCCCTTGCTCGTACTCTCGTTGGCTAATTAAGAAACTCAACCATTGAGATTTCCTTACGTTGACGTTCTTTGTTAATCGAGTGAAACCTGTCATCTTAGCTTATTCTTATCATTCCAAAAAATACTTTGCATTTTCTTCCATCATCGTGTCTCAGAAGCTCTGCTAAGTCGTTGTCTGACTTCATGGTTAGTCTTCATGTTAGACGATCGATATCCTCTATTATTGGGAAAAATTTTCATGTAAGCCGAGCTATGTGCCGTTGGTTGAAGGCCGAACAACCAGACGTAATCAGAAGATCAGACGGAGGTATAACCGGCATGTATGCTTTCGTCTTTTCAGATCCTACTTAGTTTTAACGAGAAGCCCATTTCCCGTATCAAGTTTTGTTGTCTTATTTGTTAAACTCTAAGGCCTCTATCCGCTGGTAACAGTTCTTCTTCCGCCATGTTTTAGGCTCATCGCCTGTTACAGTGTCCACTTAGCTTCCTGTTGGAGTTGATCTTCCTAGCTTTTTTTTTTGCAGCTCCAAGAGCCTTCATGCTTTTGGGTGATTTTATCAAATTCATTGCTTTTTAAGAATACGAGTAGTTAATAAGGACATGAGTTGTAGTTAAGAGGTGAAATGCAGAATTTCCTTAGCTAAGAAACTCCTTAATAGAAAGAAAATATTGTGGTGCACGCCCCTAGACACAAAGCGCTGAGGAAGAGGGTGGTGAAGTGTTTTGTTTAGAGCGTGCTCGTATACGGAGCAGAAAGTTGAACATTGAAGAAAGAAGGGGAGAGGAGGTTACAGGCCTTTGAGATGTGAACGTGAAGGATGTGAAAGGATTTCGTGGAACGATCGAGTGACAGATGAGAAGGTGCTTGGTAGAATAGACGAGAAAAGGAGAGCGTTGGATATCATCACGGCAGGAAGAGAAATTGGTTTTGGAGCACTGTATGCAGTAAACACTGGACAGGCTGGTGAATGGAAACTGGAATAGAGGACGGAAGAGAGACCAGATAGTAGACGATGTGATATCAGGAAGTGAAGACATTAGCTCAGGATAAGAAAACATGGAGTGAGTATGGCCTTGACCAAAAACGCATGATGAATTCAGTTTCTACAGCTTCTGAAAAATTGACAGTTGGTTTCTCTTTTTCAATTGGTTGACAGTTTTTGTTGTTGTTAATACCTGCTTTATACGTGATGGGTTCTAAACCTTTAAATGGCTTTATACTTGTGTGTAGAAATTGTTACTTTACCATTCCAGCAGTCAAATATAGCTTGCAGGCAGATCCTGTAAGGAACTCTCCACTGTTACTTACTACCGCATGATCATCGGCGAAAAAGTCAGTCATAGCATAGCTATCTTTTGTTTTTTAAACAGTGTTTTAAGATTTCATGCCCATTGCCGTATTACGTATTCTACACATGAACTGAAAGTATCGAAGACATACTGCAATCCTCTAGCACGGGGGTTCCCAAACTTTTCAGTCCGCGGACCCCCCCCCCAAAAAAAAAATTCACGGACCCCGTCTGAGTTCTGAAATAAAACAAACTGTAAATATGATACAAACTCTTATATTTTAATTAAACTGTATTAAAATCAAAATTCTCTTAACTTGCAAAATTATAATATTAATGGTATCGATCATAGTTTAATGTGAACAATGAAGCTGGTTTTGAAGTATTAGCTCTGCAATATTGGGTTTAATGTCTGACAATTTCAATATTAAGTCACTCTCGACATCAAGTTTATTTCTTAACTTTGACTTCAAGTACGTGAGCTGGGACAATGCGGTTTCACACTAATAAGTAGAGGGAAACACAGTTAAACACTTCGAAATTTTTTTTTGCGAGTTCAGGATAGTAACCAGAACTGAGTTCATTACATATAACCAGAAGTCAGCTAGCTGTAATTACGAAAACTGTAATTTTAACGAACTGCCAGTTTAAAATTGTGCCAATGAATCTTCTTCTTGTAGTGTAACAGAGAGGTTAGTTGACAGCCCATCAGCAAATGGATTCCTTATCCACATGTCACTATTATCCGTCACTGGAAAATATTCCTTTAGTTCCAAGTGCAGTTGCTCCAAATGAGAGTTAATAACGTCGAGGATCTCCTTTGAAACATTTTCTCCTGACATCTGGATGAAATCTGCCATGGAAGAGAATTGTTTGAAGATTTCAGAGTCTAATCTCTGAATCCACAGCTTCAATTTTTTTTTTATCTACGCAATCATCAATGGCTGCGACAGACCGCGAATGACCTGCCAGGGGCCAAGAGACCGATACATTGCGTTGCGTAGCCAGCGTTGCCAACCTCGGCTCAATCTTTCCAGCCACACGAGTCGAAATCCAGCTACTTAGGCGTAAAATCAGCTACACAGAAAAACATTTTGCTTAGATGCAGTGCTTATACGCGAGATATAGTGCTCATATATGGGTTGAAGCAGCCCAATCAGTTCTGCTTTGATGCGGCGCTCTATTCAGGTCGGCTGACAAACAGATCTGCTACACGACATGATTTAAAGACATTATTAAAGCCATTAGTTTGAAATTACTACACTTATACAGTAATTAGTTTGAACCAAAAATAAAAATACTGGAATCTTCTACAAATGGTTTTAAGATTCTAAAATTTAGATTTTACTGCATAAAAATTGGAAAAAAATACTGTATATTCTATTTTTTCTTAAAAGTGTCCGCGGACCCCGTGAAATTGTCACGGACCCCACTTTGGGAACCACCGCTCTAGCATTTTTCCAGAATTGCCTTCATACTTACAATTTTGTTCAGCGATGGCTATTTTTCTCTATACATGGTTTCAGTTACCCTTATAAAAAAAAAAAAATTTTTTCTACCATGAACCGTAATTTCCTGTATATAAAATTTGTTAGATACTTTCATGTAATGTGCAATTAGCAGACGAGTTGCTTTATGATATTCTCAACGTTTCTAAAAATTTTTATTAATAACAAAAGTGTTGTACATATGTCTTACAATGATTTCCTTCAATATGACAATGTGGGTAACTGTACTTTGATTGTGGTGCATGAAGCAAGTGTTTTATTATACGAGACTGAGTTCAGCTGACGTATCACTCATAAAGTCTGGAATTACAATAATGTAAATAAGATAAAAACACGGTGAATTACGGAGAAATGTATTAAGAAAATAGAAACGATTGAAATGAACTGTAACCGTTCGAATATAAAACGAAATTCGAAATTAATCGTGTACCTTTTGTTACTGTTGTGCTGAAGTAATTTTCAATGCTGCTTTGCGTGTCAAAATAGATTCAAAACGGTTTAAAACCTAAAGGAACACGGGCTGGAGTAAGCATAACTACTACACTAACCGAAGAAACAAGTAAAGATCGATCTCTTGTTATTTGCATTATCTGATATTTAATTCAGTTACAGGTAAAGTAATTATACATGAAACGGCTGTCTGGTTGTGCTGTTTCAAAAAATCTCATTGGGCATAACTATTTTGACGCTTTTTCTGACCAGTTGTTTCGTGTTCAGAACAGCGAGATAGATGGCGTATCACACGGTTGTGTATCGTGATTGGTCACCTCACAACCCACATCCTGCACTGCCTTCCTTGCCTCCACTACCGTCTGCGCGAACTGTTTCATGTCTAACTATTTCATCTGTACAGTTCAATACGAAAAAATACGCATTTTTTTTAGATATTAATTTAACAGGACTTACTAGACCTGTGGATATGGCGCCCGATTACTAATCTATAGGTCCAGAGTTTGATTCCCGCGTGCAGCATAATGTCAAGCTACATTTTTCCAGCCACCATGTTGACTCTGCCTGTGGAACTGAATACCTGAGATAACATCCTGAGGTAATAACGGGCGGCTGTGGCGTAGTGTTGGTCACAGTACCTTCATTGTGTCGGCTCATGTAGGGCAACCTACACTGCCCAATTCTTAGACTGCTTAGGCGATAAAAAGAGGAGACATTATATTATTGTTCATCTTGTTATTTGAATTAGCAGTCTCTGTAATTCCGGCTTTGTCGTGTTTGCTTGCTGAACTGCTACTTTTCATGTTCCAGACGAGGCCTTTCAGAGTTTCTACCATTTTTAGGACTTGAAAATGGTGGAAGCATTTTCCACCTCGTCCGGAACATGACGGCATATTATATTGGCATATTATTTATAAATATTTGATCCGAGTGAATCTTATTTATTTCATTATTGGATGATTTTGTAATTTAACTTACTCAGTTCTGTTTAGCCTCTATAAGTTATATTTAGTCTTTTTTTAAGTTCCGCGACAATTATTTTGAAATGTTGGTTTGCAATTTTTGAAAAATTAGCACTTATTTAGTAAAGTGTGTACTCAACGTTTACGTCGGTAAGATCATTGTCTTTGCTTCTTCAGTGTCAGTGTGTTCTTTGTCACTTTCAACGCGACTTGTACCTCTGGATACTCTACGAGTGTATCCTGTTACACTCATGTATAGTTATGACTCGATCTAGTACATAATCATTTACATGATTGTATGTTTCATATATAAAATCGTTCAGCGTGTTAGTGAAAATCATTCTGTCCACTTGTACCGCAAGTTGCCGACGCCCGATCTGTGGAATGTAACTTCAGAAGCGAGATAAAACTTATAACATTGAGAAAGTTTCCCACTCAATGTAAGACTCCTCGGCTCGTTAGCTGTTGCCTAACCCTAACGTTATATACTCCAGTGGGTCAAGGATTCTACCAAACACTACAGTTGGATAAGTTCTTGTGTCACTCCTTTTTCTAAGTACAGCACGGTCTATTAGCCTGGCTCATGACTTGTATGTCTTTGCTGCGTAGTACTGGCATGTGGTATCGAAGAAGAAGCGGCTTCATCTCTTCACGCGGCAACCAACATTGCACGTCATCCAGAAGATTCGATCTTTGCCTCCCTTTCTGCGTCTCTCCTAATTTTCTCTCAGAACCCGTTGTCGGTAGTGGGTTCACCCAATATAGTTTCGGTTTCTCCCCTATTATAACCGACAAACGTGTTCTACCCTCCTTCATTCTTCTGGGTACCACTTTCCACCCGTTTTATTCCTCTCGTCCGCCTTAAAATCCATATTTTCAGCACCCGAATCCTATCTGCTTCTCTTGTTCTCGTCGCCCATCGCTCTGACTCATAAAGCACTACAGAACGCTTTACCATTCTCTTCCTCTGAACCAAGTTCATTCTATGGGGAGGTCCTGTTCTCCTATCGAACGCATATTTTGTTGTGGCTATTCTTGTTCACTCTTTTGTTGACTTGCTCCCTAAGTGACTGTACCTAACTAGCACAATGACTTATCTGATATCTGCACTCTCGTATCTTCCACAGAGTATATTCTCATCAATTTGATTTTTTCTTTGTTTATTTTTATTCCGTACACTTCCAGTCCATCTTTTAATTTTTCAAACATTCCTTGTATCGCTATGTTTTTAAATTACAAATTTTATTAGTGGTTAAATAATTTATGCTACACTCACTTGTTGCACACATCGCTAGTCACTGTGACACCAATTAGCGCTTTCGAATTTACCCGTTCATCATCAGATAGCTGGCAGTTACGATCTGATGATGAACGGGTACGTTCGAAAGCGCTAATCGGTGTCACAGTGACTAGTGGTGTGTGCGCTATGTTTTTGGCTGAAATCACTGCATCTTCAGAGATTCATAAACAATTTATTTTCTTTATTCAAATTTTAACTCCTTCCTATCCATACAAAAATGCTAATTATCATGTCCTCTAAGTACATATTACATAGATCGGCTATGTAATATCTTATTCTTGTCTCATTCCTCTCTCATTATCAAACTACTGTGTTAGAGCTTCTAACTCATGGGTTAGGTAAAGTTTCGGGTTATTTATTTCATTATTGGATGATTTTGTAATTTAACTTACTCAGTTCTGTTTAACTACATATAACTTTTTTATAATTGTAATGGTAAAATTTATAATCATAATGCCTAAATAACAAATAACTTAGTCTTAGCCGTTAGGTGTGTGTATGTTTCCGTATATTTGTTGGTAGGCTATATATCTAATACTTTTTACAAATATAAATAAATGACGCCAGTATGTTCAGAGTAAACGTTAGGATTTGGGTTAAAATTCTTTTCCGATAACTACAGAAAGCTGATATCGGCTTATTTAGTCTGATAATTGGAATTTTATAAAGTTTTTTCAAATTTTTAAACTCTTTTTTTGGGTCCCGATGACCTACAATTTTGAAATTTCCAAAACTGAAAACTAAATTCATATTTTGGTTAAAACTCTTGTTTAATTTCATCCCTGACATGGATTTTTGCGATTTTTACAAATTTGACACCTCAGATTTTTGCCTGCCGTCCACCCTTATTTCGGGGGGGGGGGGGAGAATCTCGAAAACAATATGCGTCCGTGGGATAAAAGTATGCACGCATGCCAAGTTTTACGAAAACCGGTTGATGTGGTTAGAAGCCAAACCCCAAATAAACAGACAGACGCAAAATGTCAAAAGTCGAGGAAAACAGCTCGCTTTGCTCGTTCAATTGTATCGAATTCATTGGAACAGACCAGTGTAATTAAAACACGTTTGATAGAAGGACGATATGAAGTCAAAACGTTTGGTAAATTCTCAAAACGCTGTGCTGTAATTTGGCAAATTGTATAAAATCAGTTTTTTCCAGCAAGATTTTGAAGTGATACCAGTTCGCTTCTTGTTTAGTTGACAGACAAATTATTTTTTACTAGTGAATACCGGACATCTTAGAGGTGAAGTCTTCTTGACCATTAAGGAAAATGCGGTCGATTGAGAGAACTAAAGTCGTTAAAAAGTGCTCAGATACAACGTAGATTGTGCAAGTAGTGAAGTGACTCATTGTCCGATTCACACCAGCGATTCTTCGTGGTAATTGCGTAGTTATTTTGTTGCCCATTCATAACCGATTCTACTACACAGAACCTTGTACCGGAAAGTGCCATTAATAATGCCTGATGCTTATTACGTTGTCTCACGATTTTAATAAATGAATGCGGTTGTTGGGGTTAAGTGTTAGCACGTGATCTTGTGAAACATGAATCTATTCGTGAAATGCCAGAAAGTATTGTTACGTGGGCAGCGCTCTATAGTGTGGAGGATATAATTGCTACCAGAAAGAGTAAAACGATCACAAGCTTCTGTATTAAACACTATTTCCGAGATTACACCGAATTTAACTGATAATTGACGTTTGCTGTATCTAAGTACAATATCCGCAAATCACTATCCACTACAACGTAATCATCACTGAAGTTGTTAACTAAATCACCCCCCACACACACACACACACACACACACATATGAAAAAATTATATTCCTACTTGAACAACAATTCTAGGATATATTTTTTTCGTTTCTGTTTTAACAGTTCTGTCTCATAATGCCGAATTAAGCTATCTGATTATTTGTATATTCCGATTACTTTTTTAACCTTTCTTCTGTTTCATCTTTCTGCTATCCTGGTTGTTTATTTTTGGCGCCCAGATGTTTAGACGTGTTCACACGCCTTCCAGCCTGAGCTCGCCTTGACAGTCATCACCTACTTTCTAATATTATGATTTTCCCTAATTAATTGCGAACCGTTTCAGATTGTTTGTATTCTCTTAACTTTGTATCAGATAATACAAGTAATTTGGCACTTACCGGCACATTAGTAACGTTCGAGATTCACTTTCTCAACGGCTGTGCTGGAAGATCACATTTCGGTCTGCAGTGGACTTGTCTGGCATGACACGGCCACTTAGTAATAAAGACATACTTACAACACACACAGCTCTCTCACCACCGCACGTGGTTGCTAGATGGCGGCGGTGAATCTGAGTCACGGCGAGGGGCGCAACATGCCACACGCCTGATTCTTGAAGGGAGGAGCGGATAGGTTAGGTTATCTGTGATCTCTGTTCTTCCTGTCTTATCGTTAGCAAAATATGAACTACAAATCTTAATATCCTAATCTGCTCCGCCTTTCTAGGGCCTTTTCTGAGTACGTGAAAAGAACATTTTAACAGTATTTCGTACTGTATTTTAAAAGTACATTTCGTTTGTAAATTTAATAGAAAAAGTAAAATTCTTCTCTCGCCTGATCAAGAACGGCAGAGCACTCGGTCAGGCGATATGATGGCAGACGAACTCTGATGTTGCTAGACTGGAGGCCAAGAGACGTAAAGAAGAGCCACGAGACGACGCAGGTGTAGGCGTGACAAGGTTAGCCGTGAACTGGACAGACCTACTTGGGAGAGAAAGTACTGCAGGATAATGGGGTGACAAACAAGTCATCTCACGAAATGATGGTGGTGGTCCAAATGATGATCATCATCATCATCACGACGACGACGATGAAATGTTGTGTATTCGTAAAAAAATGAAATATGAAGCATCCGTTGGTCATATAAGTCTTACATAAAATGGTCCAAGCACTGACGACGCGCTAAAACGGTCCTGGGCTGAGCGGTTTGTACATGCAGCCATGTTTTCGAGTCCCGAGTCACATTCACAGGAGCTACTGCCTCGTAACCCGTAATAAAATCCCCCCCCCCCACCGAAGGGATAAAGAAAAAAGCAAGTGTTACAAATTATAAAAAAAATTCGTATACGTCGACTTAAATAATTCAGTACACCCCCCTGCTAAAGAAGTAAAAGAGTAATAGAAAAAAAACCTTAGAGATCAGTGGACCAAGGAGTCAAAGAGGCCGTGGTATGCAGACTGTAAACGGAGGAAGATATATACTGTACAGAAGAATGTGACGCATAGAATGAGGAAAACGGCGAATGTTGAAACTCACCCAGGAAAAGTTAATACGGGTGAACTGTTGTTTCTAGTTATGTTTGTCTTCATGTATCCTCTCTTTCGGAGTTTACCTTTTTAAGCCTTTAAATACTTCTTGAATTGCCTTTAAATCAAGAATCAGACTCTTCACGATGAATATACTCTTTTGATATTCGCTTTTTAGGGATAACGGAATGTGGGTACTACTACAGAGTGTAGTTTCAGTTTCGGAGAGTTCAGAAATACAATTTTTTTTTCATGTCTAGTCACGCCGTATCTGCGACAGACCTCTGTGTGCGGTGTTCTCTTGCTAGCTGCGATACGGTCAAGGGAAAGGTTTGAAGTACGGCTAGGCGTTAACCTGCTCCTCCCTAGGGTAACAGTTGTCGACAACTGCTTATGAGACTGAAATAAGTTGATCGGAACTTCTTTTATGAACCGATGAAGGCTGTGAATTCGTGATAACCATGGCGGTGAATCTTCGATAGCGTGAACAAAGTGGTCTTGATACGAAAGCCCCGTGTTTTTTAGCGTATGCCAGTACGATACGTTTGTGGACAGGACTGATAACTAGAAAGTGCCATCATCGCGACCAAGAGTACCGCGCTACCATCGTGGAAGCGTATGCCAGTACGATACGTTTGTGGACAGGACTGATAACTAGAAAGTAGCCATCATCGCGACCAAGAGTACCGCGCTACTATTCTGGAAGCGTCGAAAAGAACCGCGGGGAGGGGGTATGCGACTAGACCGAATGTATTTGCGCTGGTTCACTGAAGTCTAGCATATTCGAGTCCATCTAGGTCGTCGGATCACCTGGCGTACGCGCTGCCAGTCGAACGACCGCTCGTATGTACCAACTATTTCCATGGATGTCGGTTCACCTATTACCCGAAATCTGAGTAAGACGATCGTCGCCTTGATCTGTTATCATTCATCACCTACGCAACCCCGGCCTGGGGATAACTTGCCGCTATGTAAAAGAAAGATGCAAAGCCTTGTCGAAAAGGTGTTTCGACTAGCGGCCTCCATTCTTTTTTCGCACGCCGAGAAGGATATATCTCTTAGACGACACATTGAGACGCCCGAGACAATCTCGTAAACGGACTCGCCCAGATTATACATGGAAACACTTTTGGCTTATATTGCGCCGTTGTAGGCCCGCTGAGAGCAAATAGTCGTATTTGGACAGAGTAACGAGGCAGTAGCTCTTGTGAAAGTGGCTCGGAACTCGAAACCATGGCTGCACGTACAACCGCTCAGCGCGTGTCGCCAGTGGCTTGGGCGAAAGTATAGTGCACTCGTTATTTAATTTAGGGAGACACGCGATGCAGTTTATTGCGTTCCTTGCGTTTTGTGGTTCGCAATAAAACTGAAGAAACCGTGTAGCAAAATTAGAACGCCGCCACGATAACGAGAAACGAGCACGTGGCTTACACGTGATTCCGCGGCCGCCTCGTTATTAAACGGATTACATGCTTCGACTGTTAACTGAACAACCGTTTAATGGATTTTCAACTTCATTAGCGTTACGTAGTGCCGCAACGGGGGGTAAGCGGGGCACTGGCCCAGGCGCCGAGCTGGGGAGGGTGCCAAAATACCAGACGTTTTATAGTAGCTGTTTCTAAACATTATTAGCCAATTCTGTGTCTCAGACAGCTTCCTAATGCGTCATGTAATGGATATTGTGATGTAATTTAACAGAAAGGATTAAGCAGTTACGCCTGGTTTGTTACATAACATTTAATGAAATATTTAATATTTTTTTATAGTAAACTTACAAGACGTTGAAAAAAGAAATCGGTATGGAGAACCATACATGACTTCCATGTCCTAAAATTTATATTTAAAATCATTAAATATTAATTAAATAAGTGGATGCTAGAGTTCTGAAAAAATTATGTATCAGCTAAAATGGTACCACCATGTCAGGTGGATTAAGACTATCCTCATCGTTCGTGAGGAAGGACTGTACTTTTGGATAAAGTGTCTGTAGGTCGAACGAAGAGCTAGCTAAAGGTAGCTGCGATCTGATTCCTGTAATGAAATTGGACTCTCGCTGCGAGGGGCCGAGGGATGTCTATAGTGTTATCAAAGTATTTCCTATCAATACTGTACTAGTCATTTTTCTTTTTTAAAATCGAGTCTTGATTTCTTTCTTTCCATTTGTCTTCTGATTTCCTGAACGACTATTCTGTTCACCCGTATAATTTAAAATTTCTCAGGAAAGCATTTCTTCCTTAATACGTTTGTGTCTCCTGTTTAACACCCACCGTTCTGTTCCATGTCATAACGCTATATTCCACACAATCTAGTTAATAACTAGCCATCAGGGAGGTCAAAATATTTTCAAGGAAGGGGCAAACAATTTTCCAAAGGAGAAAAATATTTATATATTTTTCATACATACACACATGCACATATTAGTTTATAATTCTCATATCATAATAGAAATAAGTACACAGATTGTATTAATTGGTTTAATACAACACTGCCCAGCGATCCACAGGAAGCAAATCGATGTCCACCTTTTCGGCTTGGATGCTTTGTGTCGGTGTGGGTTTCGGGACTTTCCATTTTAAAAGCGTGGAAAATAATAAAATAAACATGAGTGAGACCAGAAATAACGCGAATTTTGTGTGTATGTGTGTGTGTCCTGCCGGCCTTTTTATTGCGGTAATCACAATAATAAAACTTTGGAAAAGTAAACATTACATAATTGAGATATGCTTGCCTGCCAGGAACGATATATTTTCACTCATACCTGATTTAAATTAAAATGAAAAATATAGAATTTTGTTAAAGTGAAATGAAGTGTTTCCATAGAAACTACTTCTTTGTTGTCATTAACGTATTACACATATAAAACTTATAAAATTTACTTCCTCCATCAACTACCATTTTCATTTATAAAAAAAATTACCCCTCCCCCTTCAACTACCCTTTTCATTTATAGATATTTCATCTACCTTTCTACACTGGATTATTATGACCTTCTTTTCAGGATACTTTATTTATCAAAATTAAGCACTTTACTCTTGTTAAAACGTAAAACGTTGCAGGTAAACTACCCCTTCCCCTTAACCGATCTTCACCAAAAACAATAGGCCTTGTTGTTCAGAGTCCTCTACAACAATTCAGGGCTGTATGCAAAAAATTATTCGATTCTGTTTGAATTTGCGGCTGTTATCGTTTGCCATAGAAAAAATTCTACACACAGACACTTTTCGAAAAATGACTTTTTTCATGTTTTGAGGGTAGTACAATTAGAATCTGCCGTTATCTTGAACACGATTTTTTCCGTCATGACCATACTTCCATTTCCTTATGGAACATGGAAGTAAAAATAAAATAAATAAAGATATAAAACTAAACCCATCTTCAAAAAACTTCAGAACTCCGTTGGCTGTGACTGAAGTTGAACGGAAATCACATTCAGTTGGATGGACCGATCTGAATCCCCGGGCGACACAGATTGTACAGAGCCACTACGATACACATATTTTAGGTACATATAAGTTAGGTTATTCCTTAAGAATTTATTTTCTAGCTTGTATTAAAGCTACCGTATTTAAACCGTTACCGACTGCAATCAAAGCAATTATTATCAGTCGTAATTAATTTGTTATCTCCGGCATGTAGTGTCATGGTTCTGCGTGAGATGTAAAGGCTGCACCAAAAGTAGAGTGACGACGACACGATGCATCGGCTTCATTATAAGCTGCGGTCGTAGAATACTGATTTGTGGCGTCGCTTTGGGACTGTGCGGCACTTTTAATAACACATAATTACATCGAAGGTTTCCGACTGTTAACAGTCTGACTGAGGCAGTATTACTGTTTGTATTGCACAGGCCGTGTGTATTCGGGATGACTCACGTGTGTTGGAGTTCATGATTTTCCTTATTTAACAGCGTCTGTGCTCGACATTTTAACGTCTCCTGTACTCGTTCTTAAGGAGTTCGTAGTTTCTTGCTGTGTCACTTGAGGCTCGTTCGCTGCGCGTTGGTTTCCACTCGGCCCTCTCCAATTTTTGCTGTACTTAATGTGTACACTTCAACGCATTTACTGAGAGTTGAGAATAGTCGCTTGGTAAAGTAAAAGCAACTGAGCAGGAATCATAACATTCCCAGTGTATTATTGGAGTTCTGTTGTGTTTTAAGTTTGTCAAATGACTCGTTTCTTAATAAGCCGGGTCCACACCTATAAAAATTTTCGCCGAATGGGTTCGGCGCAAATATTTTCGCCGCAAATTAAAGATTATTTCCAGATAAATTTTTACGTAGTGCGGCGTGTGTTGGTGCTCAAGCCTTATTCATGGAGGTTATATAACCACAAACGTGTTCTACTCGAACAACAGGTTGGTTTCGTCAGTTTTCAGTTGTTTATTAGTGTACATAAGGATGGAATTAGACAAAGAATCTGTTATTTTTCTAATACAGAAGTATGAAGAACACAAAGTATTGTGGGATCCGAAAAATAAGTGGCATTTTAATAAAATAAAGAAAAATGACGCGTGGCAAGAGATCGCAGATTCGGTAGGAATCGGTGTTGAAGATGCGAAGAAAAAAATGGCAAGCCTTTTGGGATCTTTCAGGCGAGAAAAATCAAAAGGGATGAAGTCAGATGGCACAGGTAAAGGTAAGTAAACAATTGTTTGTTATTTTGTTTGCCACGTTTTTCAAACAATTTCCCTTATGTGATTTTTAGGGGCGTCAGAAGTATACAAAACAGATTGGTTTGCATTCTAGAGTTTTACTTTTCTGTTGAACAAAGACTGTTGAGGTATGGGTAAAAATAATTAATAATTTGAGTACAGGAGCAAACACACGCTTTATTGAAGAACAGTTTAGTAGCAAGTATACATAAAACGGACACACGAAATACACATTACAAAAGCAGATTTAAAACTGAACTAACTGGTCGAGTGCATCTCTGTTTATATAGAAAAAAAGCTTCCAGATTTTTTCTTTTATTTAAAACTTCCAGAACATTACTTTTGTAGACTTCTCACAGTAAACAAGCATGTGTGTGGGCTGAGGCCCCGCCCAGGTAGCTAGACCTCCCACCGCACAATACAAACTTTCACTCTACAATAACAGGTATACTTACTTAAAATTGAATGCAGAGTTTTCTAGTATATTCTCAACACCCTCCCTAAAACTCTACATTCTCACAATCACATTAATTTAAAAAAATTCATTTTTACTCTTAAGTCCAAGTTTAGATCTTAAATAAACAAATTTTGGTTTTGACAAAGCTTTCGTAAGTATATCAGCAACTTGTTCATCACTTTTAACATAATGTACATCAATTTCTCCATTTTGAAAACAATCACGTACATAATTATATTTCACATCAATATGTTTTGTCCTTTGATGGAATTCAGGATTACTTATAAGTTTTAATGCACTCATATTATCTATATATAAATCATATTTATCAGTCTTACAATCGCATTCATTAAATAACTTCTTTAACCACATTATTTCAGTTGTTGCTAATGCTGCACTTACAAATTCTGACTCGGTTGTTGATAATGATACAGATTGTTGCTTCTTACTTCGCCAAATAATTGCAGCATTTGCATACATACAAGCTACGCCAGAAGTTGATTTACGTGTAACTGTATCGCTAGCATAATCAGCATCACTTTATGCTTTAAAGTTGCCATCCTTACAATATAGTAATCCAAAATCAATCGTACCTTTTAGATAACGTAAAATTCGTTTAACAGTTGACCAATGAGCTACACTTGGTTTGTCTAAAACTCTAGATACAACATTTACAGCAAAACTTATGTCCGGACGACTTACAATTTGCAAAAACATCAAATTGCCGACAGCTTCACGATAAGGTACATTACTTACAATAGTTTTTGATAAATGTTCATCATGATTACAATCAATTGGCGTGGATACAATATTAGCTTCTGACATTTTAAACTTTTCTAAGATTTTGTTAATATAAGTACTTTGATGAATGAAAACAGACCCATCATTCAATCTACAAATTTCCATTCCAAGATAATTAGTAACTTCTTTAGTACTAGTAATTTTAAATTTTTTACTCAAATCATTCAACAATTTATCAATCAAACTTTCATTTGAAGCTGCAATAAGTCCATCATCAACATAAATTGCTAACAAGATCTTATTATTATTATTGTTATATATGTATAAACATGGGTCACCCGTACTTTGACAAAAATCTAAATTTACAAGAAAATTAGTGAAGTGCTCAGTCCAGCATCTTGGTGCTTGTTTTAAGCCGTATAAACTTTTCATTAATTTACATACGCGTGAGCTTCCATCATCAAAACCTTCAGGTTGTTTCATATATATATCTTCCTTTAAGTCACCGTATAAAAAAGCCGTTTTTATATCAAATTTACCGATATGTAAATTTTCACGAGCAGAAATACTAAGTATCAATCTTATTGTATCAAAGCGAACAACCGGACTAAAAGTTTCTTTATAATCTATATCTTTCTGTTGCGAATAACCTTTAATAACCAACCGCGCTTTATAACGTTCTGTACCATCTGGATTGAGCTTCTTCACAAAAACCCAACGATTGTTAATCACCTTTTTATCTTTTGGCTTTTCCACTAATACCCATGTCTTATTTTCATACAAAGAGTTAATTTCGTCCTGCATTGCAGCTTGCCAACTATCTTTTTCTTTACTTGTAATTGCTTCGTTATAATTAGATGGTAACTTTTCAGCAATAAACGTGATCGGACATCCATAATATTCTGTAGGTTTTAATTTTGTTCTATCGCGCAATTGTCGTCCAGTTTGATTGTTATCGCTATTTGAAGATTGTAAAGGTTCTCTTTCTTCATACTCATTTGATTCATTTTTAAGTAAAAGTTCATTATTTTTAGGAGTTATAATTTCATTTTCTTCAGTTTCTTTATTATTATTGTTCAAAGAATTCAAAATAATTGAATCAGCTAATACTCTTTCAGGTTTAAAAAGTACATCTCTACTTATAATGACATCTCGCACTTCCAGAACATATACACGATAACCTTTACAATCCTCATGATATCCGACCAGATAACCTCTCATCGATTTTTTATCAAGTTTCTTACGCTTTTCTTTTGATATATGTACATAACACATGGTTCCAAATATTTTAAATCTATCAACAGTAGCTGTTTTTCCATTCCATAACTCATAAGGAGTTTTATTATTGTTTTGTTGGGCCTGTTCTATTAATTACATGTACAGCAGTATTCATTGCTTCTGCCCATAAGAATAGAGGTAAGTTTGAATTTGAATATAACATTGATCGAGCAGCCTCTACAATGATTCGGTTATCGCGCTCTGCAATTGAATTTTGTTCGGGCGTATATGGAACATTAATCGAATATTTTATACCTTTACTATTTAAAAAAGAGATCACTGCTTTATTATCGTTTTCTTTACCACCATCAAAATGAATTTCTTTAATATTTGTTGCAAATTGATTCTCAACCCCGATACAAAATGATTTTAGTTTTTCTATTACTTCAGATTTTTCTCGAATAAAATGAATTTCTCTATAACTTGAAAAATCGTCTTTAAAAGAAACAAAATATAACTTTCTACCGAGAGACTCTACTTCCATAGGACCACAAACGTCAGTATAAATTATTTCGCGAGTTTTAGTGGCACGATCGATCTTTTTGTGAAAAGGCAATCTATGATTTTTGCCATAAGCGCAACCTTCACAAAAGAAATTTTCATCTGTAAATTTTATATTTAGATTTTTCAAAAAATTCTTCACATGTTTTACATTTTGATGGCAAAGTCTTTCGTGCCATAATTGTAAAACATTACCGTTGGAAATCCTCGATCTACTCTTTTGTTCTACCACGTTACATTCTTTTGGAATTAAAGTTTGAATGTCTAATTTTAGCAAACTACCAGGTTCATATTCGGAACCAGTTACAAGAATTTCATTACCATGCTTTAAAGTACATCTCGTAGCATTATGTGTTATTTCATAATCTATACCCCTTTTACCCGCATATTTAACAGAAAACAGATTATACATTGAATCAGGAACATATAATACATTGTAGATAGTACCTTCTACTCGTTCACTATTTTTATAAGTTTCAAAGTCAATATTACCTTTACCATATGCAGACATTGTCATACCGTTGCCCATTCTTACACTGACTGGTGTTGTATATTCTTCGAACGTTGAAAACCATTCTCGATGCTTCGACATATGATCCGTCGCACCCGAATCCACAATTCAGAGATCATCCCGATTGCCACAGCTGCCTTTGTCACCTATTAGTGCTATCCTCGATGTTGATTTCTTCTGTCCAGAAGACGAGTTACTTCTTTCTTGATTATTCGACCATCTTCGCTGTCCATTATTCTTATTCATGAAGCAATTGTTACTTTTATGACCTTTTCTTTTGCACGTATAACACCTGAAGCAGTCCCTTTTTAAATGACCTTGTCTTCCACAATTATAACACTGCTCTTGTTTCAAATTATTCTTCTCATATTTATAAGAGTCATTCTTCTGTTCTTTATGACCGATTTTCAGATTAGCTAGCAACGCTGTCGTCTCTTCGTGTACTTCCTTTTGCTCTTGTAATCTAAATTCTTCTGCCATCAAGCGCTCAGTCAAATTTTCGAGATTCTTCTTATCGTCAGATACCGAATCCCAAGCACTGTGAAAATGATTAAACTTTTGTGGCAAAGATGTTAAAACACGAGTCATCACCATAGTCTTTTCAATTTTTCCCCCGAGATTTTTTATTTTTCTAGCCAACTGTTCTATTTTTGAAATATTATACGTAACACTTTCGCTCTCTGTCCACTTAAACTCAAAAAACTGTGTTTGAATCATCGACAGATTTTCATCAGATTTTAGATCATATGCTGTATTCAATTTGTCCCACATCTCCTTGGCAGTAGAACAACCCATTATAAGTTCGAGAGGCTTTCTCTCCACTGTTGTAACAATTAACTTTCTGGCAATTTTGTCCGCCTTCTTGAACTTTTCCAACAACGCGTCACGATCTTCTGCACTTGCAGCTGGCTCGGCTAATCTTCCTTCGCAAACATCCAGCACATCATCATCCTCTTCCATCAATGTGCGTACTACGAAGCGCCATTGATGCCAATTATCTTTGTCTCGAAGTTTTTCAATTTTTATATTCGGTTCCATTTTTGCACAAATATTTTATACTTGCACTCCAATTACACACTGCACTCCGATTTTAAAATGCCACTGGGCCCATAACCTGTTGAGGTATGGGTAAAAATAATTAATAATTTGAGTACAGGAGCAAACACACGCTTTATTGAAGAACAGTTTAGTAGCAAGTATACATAAAACGGACACACGAAATACACATTACAAAAGCAGATTTAAAACTGAACTAACTGGTCGAGTGCATCTCTGTTTATATAGAAAAAAAGTTTCCAGATTTTTCCTTTTATTTAAAACTTCCAGAACATTACTTTTGTAGACTTCTCACAGTAAACAAGCATGTGTGTGGGCTGAGGCCCCGCCCAGGTAGCTAGACCTCCCACCGCACAATACAAACTTTCACTCTACAATAACAGGTATACTTACTTAAAATTGAATGCAGAGTTTTCTAGTATATTCTCAACAAAGACGAACCAAGGGAAACAATAAACTCAGAAGAAAACAGGGTGAGTTACATGTTTATTATCATTTAGAATTTGTACAAGTTAGCATTTATTTATGCAAATGAATAAGTGGTTAAGCATATTGAGATTGCCATGAAATTGCTCCAGTTGTGGTAAAATAACTTGTGAATTCTCTTCAGATATCTTTTGCTTGTAATGTTGCTCTATGTGGAACATTTCGAATATGTTGAAAACCATCCGCTCATTGTGCATTTCTCCAACTGCCTTCTAGCAGTCGTCCGTTCACTTCTGTGTCCAAAGCTCCTGGAGGAATGTTAACTGTTGCTGGATGATTTGCTTCTTTTTAAATAGTTGTGCAGGTATGCACCGGCCATAACTACCAGTTGAGCTTTTTCGGGTGCTAGTAGAAGGGGTTTCCTCAAAACTCTGAACACCGATGAAATGATTCCAAAAGTATTTTCCACCACTCGTCGGGCTCGGCTCAGTCTGAAGTTAAATATTCTCTCGCTTGATCCCTTCGGATGCACTCCTGCATACGGCTTCATATTGGTTCCGGTTAAAGGAAATGCCTCGTCAGCCACAAATACGTAAGAGATATCTTTATGCATTTGAGAAGGGGCTTTGGAGGGGGTAATTCTAAAGTGTGATTCATAATTCTGCGATGTAGCTCACTATTTCGGAACACTCCTCTATCTGAAATCCGTCCTTGGCATCCAATGTCGACATATAAAAAAATTGTAATTTGCATCGACCAGTGCGAAGAGAACTATGCTGAAAAAACCTTTGTAATTAAAGTATTCACTACCACTATTAAAAGGCGCTTGAAGTGTTATATGTTTTCCATCGAGCGAACCAAGACAGTTTGGAAATTGCCAGAGTGTTTCAAAGTTTTCAGAAATTTTCAACCAATCTTCAGCAGTTACGGGCATCTGAAAAAAGAATCCTTTAAATAACAAAAACTAAGATTACTATTTTAGTTAATTTATAATCAAACATATTTTTTTATTATTAATTTATATTTACTTATTTGTTTTTAGGAAAGTGACACGCAAACACAAATTGTAGACGACGATTCTGAAAGCGATACTACAGGTGAACAGTGCGCCGAGAAATCAAGTATAGCTCTTTGTAGCTTCGAGAAAAATGAAGGAGCTTTTGTAAAACCTTCAACGCCAAGGAAAAAAGTAAAAAAGGCCCACAACGAGAACAAACAGGAAGATCCGCGAATTGAAATGGCGTACAAAATTTTACAGGAAACTGTGGAACCAGAAGACGCTACAACGAAATATGCAAAATATCTTGCAGAGAAGCTAAACCATCTTGATGCACTAACAAAGTCAATTTTGATACATAAATGTAATAATTTAATATTTGAAGCTGAGATGAATATGTATCCAACTTCTCCATCTCCTAGTTCATCATCAAATTTTTCTACACCTAGTATGAACTTCCTGAGTCATCAAGAAATCGTAAGTCCATCCCCTTCAATTTCTCCTTCGCCTACTCATACCCAACAGAATATTTTTAAAGAATTGGAAGAGTTTGTCAATTTAACACCTTTGTAAATTTCTTGTATAAATAATAAATAAAAAGTTCATTTTATAAAAGTATAGTTGACTATTACTCACCTTTATGGAATCCTTTAGTGCTTCAGTTAGGGCTTTGCAAACTTTGGGGATAATGAGAGATATACTTTGTTTTGATATTTTAAAGAGATACTGAAGGCTAGTATACGAATCTCCTGTTGCTAAAAATCGTAATGTCAAGGCCAACATTTCCTTTACTGATATGGATTCTCTAAATGCAGTGTTCTGTTTTTTAATTGTTGGTCCTATCAAGCTCATAAAATATTCAAAACTTCTCCAGATACACGTAAAAAATTTTTGAAATGGCCATTACTTTCATCTGCAGCCAATATATTCAACAGGCGAGCGCCACCTCATATCTTCTCTCTCTGTACAGATCCTTGATCCAGAAGCGTCTCTTTTTTCTTCTTTTTTCCGTTTTAGTAAATCGCACAAAACAATAAAAGCTGCACACTTTTTCCTTAATTCAGACATTGTTAACTCACTGATCAATATAGGTAACTTGGTGAGGAGTGAGGGTAGAAAAGCATTCGTGCGGCAAAAACAAGAAGAAGCGTCCAAATCGAGAACTGGATGCGGCGCAAATCCTTTGATGTTCGTCAGAAAACCGACTCAGTCTGGAGCGTGTGGGTTGAATGTGGAATAAATTCTTGGGTGCGTTGTCACGTCCACATTTACGAAAATTCCTGCGCACGCACAAAATTTTACGCCGTGCGTCGTATTCGGCTCAAATTTTTATAGGTGTGGATCCGGCTTTACACACCTTGTGCTACGCAGCTTCGTAACGGGAAATAGAAGTTGAGTATTTGGTTTTTATCTAACGTTTAGAACGCCGTCGACCACCTGTTTGTTGTTTTATCAACTTTTTTTATTAGTGGGGGTCCTACAGTCTATGCGGTATCCCGCATTTCTTCCTATCCTTCCAGTCATCGTCTTCAATAGCTCGATGTCTCATACTTGTCCTAATTCCTGTTCTCAATTGTGTTGTCAGTCTTCCTTTTCTTCTCCTGTTTTGTGATGTGTAAGTCAATGCTTTTCTGGCCATCGCTTCTCCTCCATCCTCATTACGTGACCATACCACAGAAAATGTCTGGATTCTGTTCTTTCTGCTGTTGTAAATACGCGCCCTGCTTTCCTTCTTATATCTTCGTTTCTAACATGTTTCATTCTAGAAATGTTACACGCTCTTCTTAAGAAGTCCATTTCCACAGTTTATATCATCGTTTTCTCTTTATCTCAAAGTTGCCAGCATTCGCAGCCATTAGTTAAAATGGGCTCCACAATAGTTGTGTAGATTGTCAGTTTAGTTTGAAGTTTCATTTTGTTCGACCAAAGTAATGAGTTTAGCAAACGAATATCCCTTTTTCCCTGTTGTATCGTATTTTTGATGTCATTTTTTTGTTGTTTCATCTTCTGAAATAATGCTTCCCAAATATTTGAATTCGCTGCACTTTCCGATTCCATGGATTTGCAGATCTGGGTCTTCTTCGTGCATGTCTCCTATTTTCACATATTCTGTTTTAGTAGTCTTTATGTTGTTGTTTAATACAGGTTGCATAATAGTCAAATAACTTTGTTGTTGTTATTATTATTATTATTGAACGAGCGAAGCGAGATGTCAGTTTTAACTCTATCGTTTGTCTGTCTCTTGTTTGGGATATGTCTCACGATAACTTTTTGAATGCATCAACCGATATTCGTAACACTTGTCATGCTCTTCATACTTTTACTCCACATAATTTTACTGTTTTCGAGATTGTCCTCCCCCCAATCCAATAGGAGGAGGGGCAAAATTATGAGAGTAAAAAAATTTGAAAAATCGCCAAAATGCTACTGACATATCCCAGTTATTATTGTTAAAAATGTTATCCTTGAACGAGCGAAGCGGATCCACAGTTTTAACACGCTCGTTTGGTATGTGTCTGTCTGTATGTGTCGCTTGTTTGAGATATGTCTCACTATAATTTCTGAATGCACAAACGATTTTCGGGCGCCCTTACCTTTACCGCACAGACACCCCCATTGTTTTTGCGATTTATCGATATTAAATTTTAAAAAAAAACTTAAAAAACCTGAATGCACCGTTCAGTTTTTGTAATTTCAAAAGTTAAGACACCAGAGACAAAAAAAGGAATCAGCAGTTCAAAGAAATTTTAACGTACTGAATGGATGTAATACTACAGGGAATTTTAATCCAAATCAGAATTTAATGTTTTTAACTTTGACATTTTTTTAACGTTAGAGGCACCGTAAGCCAAAAATGGAAGTTAAAATTTTAAGAAAATTATAAAAGCTTATGTGGGGCATCAAGTTACGAGGAATTTTATTGAAAACCGGCGCATATTTACGGGCGGGGCCGGACCCCCCCCACTGAGGGTCGAAAAAACCTGACAAATGTTGTTAGTCTCTTAATTTTTAGACTCTTTTATTATTTTGCCAGCTGTTTTTCAGCTAGTAACTCTTTTTGAAATATACAAACAGGTTTATTACACAGCATTCGCGTATACGTTTGAAATATGAAATATAGGAAAACTAATTCAGTCAGTATCTTCTAAACAGTGTTTTAGTAACGCGTATGTATTGCCGTTTACTTTAATGGGATTGATTATATGATGTTATTACACCTTGTTCAGTCACTTTAAAGAAAGTACTATTATCTTAGTCTTAACTTGTTTTTTTTTTTTTTTTGTGTATGAAGCCGACTCGACACCTCTTCAAGACCAAATTCTAGATACGCCACTGATTGAAAGTACAAATCCGTTTCTTATTGCACACATTTCGTCGTTACGGCAAAAAATAAGACCAAAAGCTTTAACAGAATCGTAAAGGTGTTCTTTAACGTATGATGTGATATCTCTTGGTATCGTGTGGCTCCCGCTAATCTTATCCGTACCGATTTCGACCGGTCAAATTCATTTTGTTTTGTATGTGTCTACTCTCAGCTCTCGGTAAGTGGAATGTAAACACATCCTACGATGGTTATTCAAGGTAGGATTGCTAGGCTAGAGACTGGGAGAAGACAAATTTGTTCAACTATGGGATGGCCAGTAATAATAATAATAGGCCTAGTAATAATTATCATCATCATTATCCTTAAGGCGACCTTTCTAGACGGATGACGCTAAGGAAACCATAGTGGTTAGACGCGAGCAGTTTTGGCGTGAATAGCGTCATTGGTTGAAGTTGTTGCACAAAACGTTGCTGATGTGATTACGATTTGAAGGCCATTATTAAATAAAGAGCTGTTTCAGCATAATCACAGGAAACAATTTTATAGTTGTTTATAATTTCAATTGTAAATTACGGATGTTGAGTCCTACGATTTTATCACTCAATGGTTACTTGTTTTGAATATGTAAACAGGAAATAGAAATTGAATGTTTTTTTATCCAACGCTTAGAAGCAGTCGACCACTTGTCTACTGTTTGCAGTTTTTTTTATTTTATTTGTTACAGGTTACAGAGTAGCCAAGTAACTGTTATTATTATTATTATTATTGAACGAGCGAAACGAGATCTCAGTTTTAACTCTACCGTTTGTCTCGTATTTGGGTTATGTCTCACTATAACTTTCGAATACATCAACCGGTGTTCGTAACACTTGGGATGAGTGTATAGGTTACGTCGTATGTTGTGCAGAGTAACACAGCTGTGTTTGACGATCGACCCGACCCGACACGACCGCTAAGCCTACCGGTAGTGTAATCGACAGACAGACAGAAATACTCGGACGGTGTCCAACAGTATTATTAAGTAATTTGGCGTGGGCAGCGGAGCGCATAACAACCGCTGTGTTATTATGTACGAACGGGATCGTTTTAACTGTAGCGCTCCTATTTATAACCGTTTCTGAACGAGTTATTTTGTCCGAAATTATAGGCCATCAACTGCTGACGAATTTTATTGTGTATTTATTTATGTATATACGGGGATAGCAACAGATATTTATGTTAATTTATATTGTGCACGTCCAAATATAAAAAAGTTATTTTTCGGTGTGTCCTATTAAAAAAATTTCATACTCTGTGTTGGAAGACCGGCGGTTGAGAGTCGATGATATTGTTGAGCTCACAGGCATCTCACATTTGCATGTGTATCATATTTTAACTCAGGAACTTAATATGAGAAAAATTGTATGCAAGTTGGGTGTCGCATTTGGAGTTGTGGTACTGTTTAGGCGTCCACGCGGGGATCATTCTCATTCCTCGTACGACACGTTTAAACTCGAGTACCCACTTACAAACCATTGTTTTTTTAACATCTCCTAACACATTTACCGTTCCGTTGTGAATATCCATTGGGGTTGGACCCTTTGTAACGAAGAATCCGTGCTGTTGTGTAATTTTCAAACCACGCGTGACACGTAAATGTCGAACAGCTGGTAAACGATGACAGTTAAATTTGCAAATTACCAGGTGTTTCACGGTGTTTGCATGAAACACGACTTACAATCCACGAAAAATTTTAGTTCTAGCCGTAAGCTACAGATGTCGCTCCGCGAATGTATTAACAGACCCTCGTAGAGATGGGAAGAACTGCTTTTATGCAGATGAAAACAATACTCATCGATAAAAGCCTGAACCTCGTACTTTGTGGATTCGTATGGTGCGTTGTTACGCCATTTAGACATTACTCTGTGGCACAGAGATTTGGATGCTTAAGAAACACAATGTGAATTGGAGGCTCTTTAATTTTGGACATGTCCATGACTTGTCAAGATGTTGTGAATGGGGAGTATGTAGAATAGTGAAGGCTACGTCATTAAGAAAAAAAGAATTGAATTTTAGTGTCAGAAGAGTAATTTACGTTTGTTTTCAAGTATCCAAATGTAATATTCTACACTCCTACTCCAGAGTAAAATTGAAGAATGAAAATCGTTAAAGGGATGAAGAATGACGTGAACGAGAAGACTGCGGGATTGGTTACATCGCCAATCATCAGACTTGTTCAGTCGCCTGTATCGAGATCCGAGTTGGCATGATTGCCAGCCTCCGCCGGGAGACGGCAACACAAGGAGATCTTTTCCACACCAAGTCTTCCCAGTTCCTTGCGCCACATACAGTCATGGTCTCCTGTATAACAGTCTTCGTGATCATGTGTTAACTGTCGCATAACGTTCTTCTTCTATTCTGCAAGGGCTAGGCTTCTTGCCTGTTCCGTCTTCACAGCTACCGTTTTCTTGGTCTGTCTCTATCTCGTTCTCCACGAGACTTATACTGGATTATCTTTTTGGTATTCTCGAGTAACCCATTCTGTTTGTGTTGTATCCAGTTTTCATTATTTTGTTTAATTTTGTCGTTTGTCGAGAATATATTCAGCTCTTGCCTTATGTCTGCATTTCTTATGCGATATCTTAGGGTGCATCCTTTGGCCAAAGAATTTCATTTCTGCAGCTTCAATTCGTTTTCTCTGATTTTGGTTGAAAGAGTGTCCATGATTTATTCCCGTACATCAATACTGGTCCCGCCATTACTGTACAAAATTTCAACTCTGTATCTTTTCAGGCATTCTTTCCCAGAGTCTTATAAATTGTGCCACACATCCTCTGGTATCTGTTTATTTTATTATCGACATTGTTTTCGTAGTTTACGTAGCACTCTAGATAGCCTTAGTGGGATATTTGTCCAATAATTTTATTGTCTATTACTATTTTGGAGCGTACTGGGGATTTTCCTTTAAACACCATTATTGAAGTTTTTTTCGTGGAAATTTTATAAATTGCATTCATGGCAAATTTTACTGAGTTGATACACTGCTTTTAGTAATCCATTTTCGTTTTCTTGTAGGATAACTTGATCGTCAGCACATCATATTACAGAAGCAATAAAAAGCCTAATGAAAGAACAGACATTACTATAAACACCGGGAATGAGAAAACAACCTGTTACTGCATAACATTCTGAAATCGAAAATCGCCAGCTATGTGCGATGTCGAGCAGTAAGCTTTACACATAATCTTTTGACTTTCATATGTACGTTAGTTAAGTTAACAATTTGTTATTTTTGTGCTGTTTGTTAAATAATTCATAAATTTGTTGTTTCAGGTGGGTGTGCTTTAACATAGCTGAGAGTTGGTGCAGAAATCTGTGTAAGTACACACGTACACATACTTGTTCTTTCCTTCTGTAAATTTCATCCTACCCAGTTAGCGTCAATTGAACCCTTCCTGTTCGTTGCTCGGACAATATTTGATCTCTGGTAGAGGTTTAAACTCCGGAATGTTTTACGTAGAGGAGGTCCATATCAGTATGTCATGTTCTTCTGGGAATATTTAAATATCTTTAATGTGGTGATTTCTCCTTGCGTTTTACAGTTGACCACCTAGTGGGCTTACCCACCTTCAGGGGTACTTCTTACCCCTACGGGAAGAGGTGGGATTGGCAGCTCCAAATAGGGGAGGTAAATTCGATTAAGATTGTAGGAAGATGTTGATACCCTGAGAAGCTCGCGCAGAACCGAGAAGTATGGGGGGATTCTCATGTGAGGACGTGCCAGACAAGGACAGAACACGATTGACGGTAGAGTTTATCTCTCTATTTCCGTCCTTCTTAGCACCCGTGTGTTTTAGGCCATGTTAATATTTTTTTTTGTCGTGGCTCTGTACACTTCAGTTATCTAAAGTCCTTGTTATTCCCACCCTTCTCCATATTTCTGACGTTCTTTTTTATCCTTATGAGTAATATGATTTCAGGGTTTTCATTTTAACTGATATTACCTTCAGAAATAGCTATATTTCTCCCTCATAATCCCTTCGTTTTCAGTTATACTCTGGAATGTCGTCTGTCGACACTTCTTTACTAAAACTATCTACGACCTCTTCATTTTTTCAGTTCTATGCATTTGTCTTTATCTGACTGGAACAGCTTCCTTTGTTGATGTCATAAGGAATTTCAGCTTTCTTCTTCTCCATCCTCTCTTCCCTTCCACCCTTCCCTCCATGATCCTTAGTTGCAGTTTCTGTGCAATATATGGTCCTACCAGGATGTTTTTCTTCTGACTTTGAGCAGTTTTATTTCCACTTCAATATTCCACAATTTCTGACTGTATCAGTCCATGTCAACTTAATCATCCTTCGCCACAACCATATTTCGAGATTAAGAGACATTAATTCCAGATCCAAGTAGAGCAAATATCGAAACAGTGATACCACAACGTCCGGACAACAAATATTATTGTTAAGGGAGTTGTATAGGAAATTTAGAATATAGTGGAGTGAGTCTCTCTCATTTTGAAAGAGAATTAGGTAAATATCTTATAACTAATTAAAATTTTTTGAACGTGGGGAGCGAGTTCTCAGTTTGAAATTTGTCTGTCTGTCTTTTTGGGTTATGCCTCACGATGACTTTCGAACGCATCAACCGATTTTCGTAAAATTTGACGTGCGTGTCCGTCCATAATTTAACCTTACAGAACCTTGTTGTTTAGATCGATCCCTCCAAAAATAGTGGTTGGGAACCAAAAATGTGGGATCAGAATCGTGAAAAAATTACAAAAACCGATGTGGGTGTCAAATTAAAGAGAATTTAAATCACAATCTGAATATAGTGTTAACTTTTGAAAGTTTCAAAATTCTTGGACGTCAGAGCCCAAAACGCGAGTGAGAATTTTGATAAAATGTCAAAAATTCATTTAGGGTATCTAATTAAAGAGAATTGTTTAGTAACGTCTGAGTATAGTGTTAAGTTTTGAAAATTTCAAAATTTTTGGACCCAGGGCATAAAAAAGAGATAACAAATTTGGGAAAATGAAAATGTAGCAGGGATTTTGTTTTGATGGTTCATCCTCTTCATTCACGCACTTAATATTAGTAATTAATGTACTTTCACTTGTGAAAACTTACGTTTCTTATTGTTCTCGAACGTTTCGGTGTGCTGTACACCTTCCTCAGCGAGATTTGAATACAGAATGTCGTGAAGAATTGTAACGGTTGTTCACCAAAAATTGTTCGCCAACCCCCTCCCACCAAAAAACCCCCCCACACATCCCACCAACCTGTGAAAACCCGTTACAATTGTTCACGACATTCTGTATTCAAATCTCGCTGAGGAAGGTGTACACCACACCGAAACGTTCGAGAACAGTAAGAAACGTAAGTTTTCACAAGTGAAAGTACATTAATTACTAATAAAAGGAATTGTAACCCAAATCGGAATGTTTATAATTTTTAGTGTTTATTGTATGCGGTTGTGTGCTATACAGTTCTTATATTACCAAAGAAGTAGTAGAGTAATTAGGATTAATGTAATTTTTCCTATAGTTAGAAATTATCTAGTATTAAAATCTATGTAATAGGTAATTAGTGTACTTCGTTCAAAATAGTGAGCGATTTCAGCAGCATACTGGTACTTCACAATTTGTAACGTTTAATTGTGGCAATGACGAGATCTGCGAGTAGGCTACAAAACTAGAATCTCTTACCTTACGTCACTGCCAGTACGTACACTGTTGTCTACACACGATGCAGTATTAAAATACTTTTTGTTCTGTTGCTCGACATGTTTTTACATTGAGCAGAGAACTACAGCATTCCCAGTATTACGGTATTACACCGCCATTATTGCATTTGGGAAAGTCGGAAATTATAGTGATACGTATTATTATTTGGTGTTCTGCCTTAAGGCAGGTCTTGAAATGGTAAACGCTCTCCAAGCTGTCCTATCACATGCCAGTCTTTTCGTTTCTTCGTAACACCCTCTGATTTTATTGATATCTATTAACTTCATTCTTCTACGCCCTCTTCTTTTTTCTCCTTCTATGACACCCTCCATGGCAGTTGTAAGCAAGCAGTCTCTTCTTAAATAATGGTCCAACCAATTCCTTTTCCTATTTTCTATTACCTTCAGGATTCTTCTCTCTTCCCCTATTCTTCTTAAAACTTCATCATTCCTTACTTTATCAACCCACCCCACTTTTTCCATTGCTCGCCAAACCCACATCTCAAATGATTCTAATCTTTTCTCATCCTCTTTCCTCAGTGTCCATGTCTTTGCACCATATAAAGCAACGGTCCACACGTAACATTTGACCAAACTTTTTCTTAAATTCTGATTAATTTTGCCACACTGCAGTCTTTTCTTCCCATTAAATACCTCTTTCGCTATAGCAATTTTTGCTCTAATTTCACGAGTGCAGGACATATCTTCACTTATCAAGCTCCGAGATATTTAAACAACTCCACCTGTTGTATTTTGTCTTGCCCTATCTTTATGTTTGCCCTTTTTCCTCCTCTGCTAATCACCATAAACTTAGTTTTTCCTTATTAATCCTCATTCCATATTCCTCGCATACTAAATTCAAATCTCTTATCATTTCATTCATTGTCTCTTCCTTTTCTGCTAAAACAGCCATGCTATCAGCAAACCTTATACATTCAATTCTTCTTCCACCGACAGTCACACCTCATGTCTTGTCAAAACACTTCCTAATCAAGTCATCAAGATGTATGCTAAATAAATTTGGTGACATACAGCAGCCTTGCCTTACTTCTCTTCCAATTTTAATTCCTTCTGAACTCTCCTTTCCGATTTGCACACTCACTTTCTGTCCAAGGTACAGATTACGAATTAACCGTCTCTCTTTCCAATCCACCCCCTTGTCCCTCAAAATATCTAGTAATCTCCCCCACTGTACTCTGTCAAATCCTTTTTTCAAGGTCTATATAAACCACATATAGCTCTTTGTCTTTTTCTGTGCACCTTTCTCCAATTATTCTTAGCAGCCCTATTGCAGCCCTAGTTCTTTTACTTTTCCTGAAACCGAACTGCTCTTCCTCTAACGTGGCATCCAGTTTCCCATATATTCTTCTATTCAACACTCTTAACAACACTTTGGCTGCATGCGATATCAAACTAATAGTTCTGAACTCTTCGCATATCTTTTCATTTTTCATTTTCTCTATTGGTATCATTACTGTTGCCAAAAAGTTATTTGGCCATTCACCTTTCTCATAAATTTCATTCAAAAGGTGTACTAGCTCTTTCCTCCCTTTAGTTTTCAGATTTTTGAGCACTTGTGCAGCTAATTCAACAATCCCACGTAACACACGTAAAGGTCTCGTAATTTCTCTTCATCGAAACGTTAACGTTGGCAGGCGAAGCAGCTGTTATCAGTCTTAATTAATTTGGCATCTCTACCAACGTAGTTACGTTGTTGACATGTTTCTGCGCATCCCTTAAACAATGGCTGCGTCAACAGCAGAATGACGACCACACGGTGAATCGGTTTCGTTGAGAGATGCTGAGCTGCGGTTGACGAATACTAACTGTGGCAACGCCGGAGTCACATGGACTAAGCACGATAATGTCATTTTACTAACGGAACAGTCTGATTGGTGTGCAGAGACAGTGACGGGATATAGGCGCAATATTAAGAACACACAATTTTTTTACATCAAAGGCTTACGACTGTCATTTTTTCGCTGAGGCATTTATATTACAGCTATTTATATAGGCCTATAGCCCACTACCTGACATCGAATAAGATTATCCGAGTATCCCCGCGTGTCCGTTCCCTGAACACCACCAACGGACACTTTCCCGGAAAGTTCCATCGCCGCAGTGCCCGCTTCCAGGACAATCACCTCATTAGCTCCCTTGGTGGCAACTCATCTGCGCCAGGTGAATCTTGGACTCGGCCTCGGCGTACACTCACCCTCAGTTAGGTAACTAATTGAATCCTACGGCAGGTAGCAGGCCACACCCCTTAAAATACAGAATATCTATGGTCCGTGCGGCAGGAGCTCAACAATGAAGCTCGGGACGCACCATACGAGCGGGCGACGAGCTTTTGCCCTTCGTCTGGTACAATCACTCTCCTTTCTGTATTATAGGCTATATCGAGGGTCACCAGAGTCCAAGCGAGGTAATATTGTTTGAAAACATCATCGTTGCTCTACGAATTTGCAGTGTAAGTAAATTGTTCTTGTTCAGATCCTTCCGGCTACAGACATCTTTTTCATGGAATCAGTAGTAATAGCCTCTTCTAGTAAATTATCGTGGTTGCTCAAAAACCGACCTTTACAGCTAGTGGCGTAACTAGGAGGTGATAGGATGAGAGATGACAAGACTAGCTTCTGGGCGAGCGATGAGACAAGATTGAAGGTTGAACCTCTCCATTTTCTTCAGAACAGATTAAAAATGCAGTATTCTTCCCAAATAATTTTATAAATACTTTGCGTCTCACAATGTTTGAGTAAACCAACGCGAAGTATAAATGTAAGAAAAACGGTTGATTTTAAAATATCTACCTTGATTAACTGTTATTCCAATTAAAGGTAATAAATCTCATATGTTTAGGGAATCATTTTAATTCTAATTTTGTATTCTTAATAGATCTAGTGGAAATAAAGAGTACAGAGGAAAAAATATTAGGGGCCATTTTTTGCTTATTATGAGTTTTGAATGTTATGTACTTTTTGATGTAGAATTCATTTTTGTACATACAAATTGGAAAAGAGATGAGGGTACCAAGTTATTGCTATATTAAAAAAAGTTATTCAGGGGATAAAAGATGAAGGTGTCAGTGAATTCAAGGAAAAAGGATGAGGGTCCAATACACTCAGTACAGTATTTGTGGTTGCACTGCTCAATCACCTATTCTTTGTTTAATGCTTTTGTGAGGTTATGAGGTATATGCTTAGTTTGTGTTATGTTATTCAGTGGTTTTTGTTTTTGTAAGTGTTATAGTAAAAATATTCATTACATTTATATCTGAAGTTTAGTGGAGTATTAAAAATGGAAGATGCTGAAAGTGATACACCAACAAATCTTTCTAGAAAAAGAAAAGTCGTTATGTAGTTCACACTGTGAAACGGCTGAAGGAAATAAAAGTAATTTTTCCAATTCCAGGGCACTCGTATCTTTAGTGCGACCGTAACATGGGACTAGTGAATCAAAAAGCCTTTGTAGAGTTGCCAAATGAAAGGAATAATGTGCTAGAGATTGCTAGAGTAAAGCCATCTGCATTTAAAGTAATATCCTGTGAAAAATCAATTAATTTTTGAATCCTGGACAAATTTTTTAAATGAAATATATTTTAATAAGTGTCCTTTTCGCACTAGACCAATAAAAGAACTAACTATAACTCAACACCATTCTCGAATTCAGAGCTTCTTACAATGGAACTACCACTGGGAGTGTCGTTATTACAAAAAAAAAAAGAATCTTTCCTTGCCTGAAGAAGAGTTTAGATTGCCTGAATTAGTGTAGAATGAGTTATTACTGATGTCAAAAGCCAAATATGATGACTTGCAAAAATTGAAAAGATTTTGTTCACAAAAAACCCAAGAATTTTATGAAAATTTACCATTTCAATGATTTTATGGTCTTCCAGTTTTTTGTAATGTTTTTAATCTTATTTTAGTTTTTTACGTTAAGATAGTTTTGTGTATTGTGTGTTTTTTCCGTTAATATTAATGGTATACCGGTACTATAAATGAGTTAATTTGATTTTCTGATAAAATAGTGGAAACAATTTTGATTTTAATATGAGACATAAAATGTGTAAGAAGTACTGTTATTGGTGTTGTCAGTGTTTGGCGGAACAAGCACAAAATATGGACTCTCATCCTTTTTCAACACACTTTATGGACTCTCATCTTTATTGAACGTTTGTTGAGATGCTTAAAAAAATTTAATTTTTTTTAAATCATCTATTAAAGGTAAGAACATAAAAATTAATTAAAAAATAAGTTGTTTTAGTACTTTCCTTACTGATAAAATATTAGCATTGCAATGTAATATTTGAGTATTGTTATTAGTCTTCAAAGTTTCGTTTACATTTATCTGAAACAACTGTTCTACGGAGCCTAATCTTTTTTTCCCCTGTGACTTAGTGTTTTGAACATATTTTGAAAAAATAAACATTAGGCCAGAGGAGTGTTAACATAGACAACCCTATAAGAGAAAATGTGTGTGGATAAAAAAATAAACATAGATTAACAGGATCTGCTTTCGTTTTCTGGCGCGTGCGTAATAGTTTTTTAATGCTAGAAATTGTTATTTACAAAATGTTGAATGACTGCCATTATTAAGAAAACTCCAAGTTCGTTAATTTACATATATTGTAATTCCTTTTACAGTTATTTATAGGCTAAGCGTTATTTTAACACACACAGCTGCATGGAAATAGGACAACATTAAGCAATTTCGCAGACATTTTTGTTAACTCTGGTGGGGGGATTGATCTCCCGAATCTCCTCCGTAGTTACTCCACTGCTTACAGGTACCTGTAAAGACGGTAACAGATCGCGGACACGGGATCAAAGGTTAAGTTTTCCACGGTTCGTGTTGTCGTTATACCGGCAGGAAAGTACACTAACGATAAGTGAATAAACCGTCGCAATAGAGAGAGATTTATCGTTATCGAGTTTGGCGAATATCGATAGGAATATCCATTGCAGTAACCCTAATGGAAGTAAGGCCGAGATCGTTGTAAACGAGATTAACGCTTTATCGATAAACGTTGTACGCAGATCTCACTGTCATTCACTGTGAATGACGTATTTACGAATGAGTCATGCTGTCGGATGAAGTTAACGAGCTAACGACATTTGTTATGTCAGCGATGTTACGTCAACTATACCCTGATTAACGAAAGAAAGTGACTGGCGGAGCGGCCGGGCGGCGACCGAGTTTGTAGTAAAAACATTCCACTTAATAACCTCGTTGAAACGTAAAATACAGGGCTAGAAATGTCTAATGAACTGTATTTTAATCATGAATTAAAGACGTTTTTAACAAACGTTTCTAATTTTTAAAATCTTTTTTAAATTAATTTACATTGAGAGTTAAATAAAAAAATACATGAATTTGAATTAAAAATTTAGGGTTTATCGTATTTATTACGTAAGAACTCAGAGGTTAAGCATCGGAAAAACATTTCTTGTAGACAAATGGTAGTCCACCTTCTTTAGTACAATATATCAAAAATTGAGATTCCTACGAATAATATTAACGACGTTATTAATTTTTTCCAAATGTACTGTTAACTCCGTTATTAATAATTTTTTTCATTGAGTTTTTTCACAATAAGCATAACAAAATTGTATTCATCAATACAAAGTGGTATGTAACCTTCAAATATTACGAAATATAACCGCAATCAGTTAATATAGGAAAATTAGAACTAACATCGCTCAACGGCGCGCGATCGAGTCAAGGTACAGTAACAGCCCAAAGAAAGTGGTGCATATGCTCACGGCTCACACATTCACACATAGCCAACTTGCTACGAGTCACCAACCTCTCATAAGTATATACAGAGATTTTTAGTTATCTGTCTACTTATTTAATCTAATCTATCTACCTGGAGATCTGTCAAAAAACTTGCATCTGATCAGACTTTTGTGGTTTAGTTGAACTACATGCTTTTTATAACAGATGGAGTGTCTTGAATGATTGTTTATCACTCTTTTGCGGTACGGTATTTATTGTTTTCTTGTTAATAAACTGTTTTTGTTTTGTGATCAGCTTTAATACTACTAATTGAAGTGCAGTGTAATTACTGGGAAATTGTTAATGCCATTCAAATTTCTCAACAACTAATTATTTAACTATGAAATACAGTTTACAGTTTAAAACTACCGAGCAAAGCTTGGTCTACCAGATGTTGCATAATTATAACAGTATTTTACTGTTATAATGTATTGAAATGTAAAAACAATTAGTAAATTACTTGTTATTAGCATTGACAAATAAATAATAAAGACAGTACGGTACTTACAAGTATTGTAGCGTTCTTCAGCTTTTATGGAATCCGCTCATAAAATATGTGTATAAATCATAAAAATACACTATTAAAACACTCTATAAAACACACTTATTAAAACACTATAGCTGTGAGTTAGTAGTCTTCAAACGAAAGTTCTCTGATACCCTCCATTGGATCGTCATCACTGTTATCATCTTCTGAACAATTATCATCCTCGGAGCTACTGCTGTCTCCCACGGATATAATCATTTCCTCCATAGCTTCTTCCATTAGTCCTTCGTTATTCCATGCATCGATAATAAATTTTTTGGTGTGGTCCACTACTTGCTTCCACCTCTCAGCAGTAATGCGATTAAATCCGTCTTTAGTCAGTCGTTCAACTTCTTTTAAAGTAAACATTTTGTTGTTTTCGGCAACATACCCCTTAACCTGAGCCCATATAAGCTCAATGGCGTTAAGATGGCAATGGTAAGGTGGTAGCCTTATCACTTTGTGACCTCTGCTCTCTATCAATTCATCAACAAAATACCTTTTGTTCTGGGGCTTGTGCCATTTCACTAATTCCAAAAGTTCTGATTTTTTCAAGTCGGTTGTAGATTGAATATTTTTGCTATCCAGCCATGCAAGTATGTCAGCTTTTTTATCTTTGCTTGTGGGAGCTTTATCAATTTGTTTAGAATGGTAGGGACCATTGTCCATGACTATTACTGCAGGCTCTTCTAGGTTATTTAGCAAAGTTTCAGAACACCAACCGAAGAATTTGTCGTGATCCATGTCTTCATGGTAGTCACCCGTTTTTTTTTTCGATTTAAATAGTAGAAGGGAATTTGAAACAAACCCATTTGAAGAACCTGCATGACATATTATTAATCGTTCATCTTTCCCTATAGGTGTTGACATTGTCCCCTGAAGTGACTCATCAGTCCATCCTTGTTTCAAACAATGCCCAGCATTGACCCAGGTCTCATCGAGCCAAATTATATTATCGAAATTCTCGTCTTTGATTTGGCGAAGAAAACGACACCTCCGGGCAGCGACATCGCTTCTCTCCATAATCACTTTTCTGCCCGGAAATTGTCTCCACGTAAATCCTAAACCTTTTAGCACGTTTCTAAGCGAAGACAGACTGCCATTAAACAGCTCTTCATTTTCCAACGATGATAAGAGTTTTTTCAAACTGGGATATTCTTTTCTTATGTAATATTGATATACATGTCTTCGTATAGCGTCTTCCTGAAAAGTGTCAAGTTTTGTCACAGTTTTCTCCCGTTTCCTCTGTTTGCCCGGAGTTGAAAGTTGGCTATTACTGTCATCTTGTATTTCTTTCAATTCTTTTTCCTTGCAAACTCCCACAACTGTATTTTTATGTATTTTCAGAGCATCTGCAGTTCGCTGTATTGCATTATTAACCGGAATCAAAGGACCTTTGTTCGCCTTTTCTCTATCAAAATATTCCCGCACTTTGCACATAATTTCTCTTGACTGTCCTTTCATAGGTACGCCTCGGCCCGAAGTTTGTCTTTTCTTTGGAGTTCGAGTCCTAGGTCTTCCCCTATGTTTCCTTGGTTCAGCCTCGTTACGTTGTTCCATGCTCAGCCACCGAAGTATATTCACACAAAATAACTTAAAAACACGTCAATTTATAATGAAAGCACAAGAAACTCACACTTAAAATCAAGATAACCAACAACCGAACATTACTCAACCACCACATCAACTAAACTGAAAGCTGGAAGTTTCCCTTACCCTTAGTGTGCGTATAACGGTTCAGTTTTCCTGGAAGCGTGTGCTGTTTGTGGACATAAAGGAGAGGCCGAGACGCTGGGGTTGACGGTAGCGCGCGCGAATAAAATGGGTCCACTAGGTTCTGACTGTACTTCCGGCGCAGAGCGCCGCGCACTGCTCTCTGTGAAATTCACTTTATATATTAATCCATTGTAGTATTCCTATCACGTACAAGGTGTAAGTTGTATATGTCTTCTACACTTAGTTATCTAAAGAGAGCGTCACGCAAATCTCATTCATGTACAACTTTTAACAACTGAGTTAACAGGACATTAGAAAAAAATTAATAACGTCGTTAATTTTAATCGTAGGAATCTCAATTTTTGATATATTGTATTAAAGAAGGTGGACTACCATTTGTCTACAAGAAATGTTTTTCCGATGCTTAACCTCTGAGTTCTTACATAATAAAAACGATAAACCCTAAATTTTTAATTCAAATTCGTGTATTTTATTTATTTAACTCTCAATGTAAATTAATTGAAAAAAGATTTTAAAAGTTAGAAACGTTTGTTAAAAACGTCTTTAATTTATGTTTAAAATATAGTTCAGTAGACATTTCTAGCCCTGTATTTTACGTTTCAACGAGGTTATTAAGTGGAATGTTTTTACTACAAACTCGGTCGCCGCGCGGCCGCTCCGCCAGTCACTTTCTTTCGTTAATCAGGGTATAAGCTTATATTTTAATTAATAAGTGATGTGAAAGAAGTTCCGTACATCGCATCTGGAAAATGTGATGGTTAACAGATGTGCGTGGTCGATCAAATTGATAGCATCGTTAATACTTTTAAATTCATTACTGTCTTATTGTAATCAATCCATCGTGTTCCACAAAATTCTAAATCGGAACAGTGAATAAAAGTCATTATCGCTCATTGCGAATAGAATAAGGTCTACTTTGCTATTCGTCGAAATTCTCTTTGTTCACTGACAACAGCTAACTGGTTTTAAACATTGTTCACTTGTCATTGTAAAAATAATTACTGCAACAGATGACTAAACATTCGTCTGTTCTAAACATTTTTTAAATACAAATATTCCAAATATATTATACAATTGCTGTTTAATGTAACGTGTTTTCCGATATTTATAGATCATAAATATCTTGTGTCTAAAAATATTCTGCTATTGCAGAAAATAAGAAATATTTCTGTAGAGTGTAAACATTCGTCAAAGTAAAACTTCCCTTGTACATATTCTTGTACTGTAAATATTAGTGTAGGTATACGTATTTTAGTGTACTGCATATTCTTTATAAGTATCATTGTACCGTAAATACGCCGGTGTGTAAATATTAATGTTATATAGTAGCATAAATATCATGTGTAAATATTGTTGTGTATCGTGTATGTGTGTATCATGTAGCGTAAGTGTTGTGTGTAAATATTTTTGTGCCATGAATATTATGTAGGCCTATAAGTATTATTGTAACGGTAATGTACCGTAAATATGGGAAATATTTTATTCTTGGATTTCGTTGTCCATGACGTGTCCGTATTTAACTAAATATAATTAATTCACTACTGACTCAGTAGTGAGTCACTAAGTCGGTAGTGAATTATAATTTTATAATTATATTTAGATATTTTATACCGTGCGCGTGCGCGCGCGCGTGTGTGCATATATACATACACGTTGTGAAAATATTTTGTACCGTAAATGTTCTGTGTAAATATCGCTACAGTAAATATTACGTGAAATTATTGTAAACAGTATTTGTTCTGTATCGTAAACTATCGTGGTTCTTCAAAAACTGACCCTTACAGGCACTTGCTTAATTAGGAGCTGATTTTGAGGGAAGGGGGATGATATTAATGTTTGACTTTCTTAGTACCGTAAATATTCTCCAAATATTCTAATGTGTAAATTATTCTGACAGTATTTTTTTAGTGTAAATATTCCTGTGTGCAAATATTTTGTGTATTCTGTAAATATTTTCTTAGTTAATGTTTTTGTACCGTAAGCGTGTTTGGATGGCGTAAATATTTTTCTGTCGTTTAAATTCGCTGATCGGCACTTACGTGGTCTGATTATGCGAGGTGTGTTAAAAAAATACCGAACTATTTGTGTAGAACGTCAGCCTGCCTGAGCATAGAGCGAGCCGCACAGTTACCAGCTGTAATTTGTGCTAGCGACAGTTTTTGACGTAGGAATGCCGTTACCCCTGCATCCCGTCATGATCATGAGTCTTCGAGATGTTGACGCTGTAGTGGGCACGTGCACACATTTGTAGCAAACGGACCGCCACTCAACAAACGCAACAAGTATTCTCAGGCGTACGATGTATTTAAGTTTTTATATCACAATGTCATTTTACGATCTTATTTTGGTGACCACTCTCTCTCAGGAAGTCTCGTCAGTTTACCGGTGACTTACATTACGAACTCTCTTGTCATAATTTTCGACATCGTTTTATCTGCACCGACCATTTATTTTGTCCTCTTTAAAAATGCTTAAAATAATCGTTCGGATCGTGCAGGCCTCCCCGCATAGCTTAGTTCAGGGGTCTCCAAACTTTTTTACTTGAGGGCCGAATTTAAAAATCTTGGAAGTCAGGCGGGCCAACAACATATTAGGCCTATATACGTATACGTGTGTGTGTGTGTGTGTGTGTGTGTGTGTGTGTGTGTGTGTGTGTGTGTGTGTGTGTGTGTGTGTGTGTGTATTGTAAACTTATTTTTTTTTAAGTTTACGAAATAAGTCAATATAATAATGGGAATTTAAATAAAAATTAAGCAGAATTATCCTAAGAAAACAAATTCATTTATTCAAAATAATGTAAATGAAAGTAAGGAAAAAAATAACATTCAAAGATATTTCTTATGTATTATTTTTTGGCTTGCTTATGTACGTTATGGGATGTGTGGAGTTGCTTCTGACATATGTCTGTCCATTTTGGGTCAGATTTTGATGCTCCTATCACTAGAGTGGATTACAAAGTTAATTTTTGATAACGTTTGTTCGCAGATATAGGTTGATCCAAACATTGGAAGCATTGCTCTTGCAAAGTTTTTTATTTCCTTGAAATCATTACTCAGTGACCTGCAATGAAAGCAAACAAAAAGAAGTTTACTGTTTTAAAATAAAACAGTATCTTGTTTAGTTATTTAGTAAAATGTTATAATATTTGAAATATTTTGACGATCTATTCGGACCGTAGTTTGGAGACCCCTGGCTTAGTTGAACAACCAGCCATTCTCTATAAAATTTTAACCAAGTTTTGCCGCAAAGTTTCATACACACACGTTGTTCTTCGAGGTCTTCCTTGGTCACTTTGTCACTAATCCGACGGACAGCTTGCGCACGTCCCCACTCAGTCTGATATAGGTCAAAGATGAATGGTTAAACCGGAACAAAATAAATAAGTTTGTTGTCAAAAACTGTCGCTAGGCGCGGCCAAAAGCCACAGCGCGTTCTTTGTGCGGGTTGGTGTGTTCAAAAAGTCGCTTTTTGAACACACCTCATACTTTACCAGTTATTTACAAGATTCAGTGCACTCATACAGACGTGTGTAGATAAGCAGTTTTATGGCACAGCGAGTTCTTCGCCTCCCATTTGGCAATACGTGCTCAACTTGCATGACATCATCGACAGTTGCACTATAAATTAATGGCTTTCATGTTTTTTAACGACGTTTTATTGACGTGCATTTGTCGTGAGTCGTGTGATCTCGTTTATCAGCCGAGATGTCACGTCCTGTCGCCTATAATGGTCTTAATTATTATTAATTTTTTGTTTGAACAGTTGAGTGTGTTGTGGTGCCGTTGACGGATATGGACGCTGTTCAACGTAGCACAAATAATAGGGCATCGTGTAACTGAAAGGGAAAACATTCCTGCATTTATCGATGTTCTACACTAAAAACTCGTTTATCTGAATCGCGTTTATCCGAAACAAAATTTGTAGAAATATTAAGACATTGAAGGGTGCACACAGTTACAAGAAGAAGACGCGTCCGAGTGGATGAATTCGAAAAAAGACGATCCTGGATATCAGCTGTTATCCGATGACGAAATTGTTGCACAATGTTCACAACAGCCCGGTGAGGACAAAAGCTCTGACGATGATGTGGAAGAGAAAATGGGAGTCAACCATACAGGGGCAACATCAATGTTTGAAGAGCTATTGCCTTATTTGGATCGACAAGACGAAACTTCCCCTGCAGAACTTCTAACAATGAAACGACATCGAGATCAGGCAGCCATCAAACGAGCTTCAAAGCTTAGGCAAAAAACTATGACTGGTTACTGAACGAACAAGCAATAGGACTGTTCCAGTACTGTAGAAACTATAATTTACAGTGCGGTTCCGTTTTATAGTTTACTGTGTTATATTCACTGTAAGTAACTTTTAAATTATTATTGTTAAATAAAGTTACTGTATTATTATTTAAATAGAAGTTTCGGTTTATCCGAAACGGGCACGGTCCCATCAAATTCGGATAAACGAGTTTTTAGCGTATCTCTCATAAACTCTCATATCTCCTCTGTGGAACTGTCAACGTATTGTCGCGGATATTTCATCTTGAGGATCATACTATTGTACCCCCGTGCCGTTTGCAAATCAGGAAGTTTATTTCTTCTTCTGTCTGTTTTCGGATCATAAGCTTGTGACTTGCGTGCGTGACTCCTGGAAACAAAACTCGTATATTACTAAGGTTTATTTGTAAAATGTGACAGAATGAACGTCTCTCTCTCTCTCTCTCTCTCTCTCTCTCTCTCTCATGTGGTGTGATAGTATATTGCGTTGTATAGGTATCGCATAGGATAGGCAGTAGAGTCATTTAGCATAAGCTGTTATTTGTGACAATCTGCTAAGCTGTTAATACTTTTTATAAAAAATAATTAACCTGTCTCTGTTGACATTTGTAACACAAACCAAAATTTACTTTCTGTACAGTGAAATAAGTTAATATTTTTAAAAGTACTTTTTGTCTTATTACACTAAAAAGTCTTTATTGACGTAATAGTCTTTTTTTTTAATAAGTTTTTTGTACTAGTACATTAATATAAGTACAGTTTTCTTTTACGTCTACTGCAGATCCTTCAGACGTCGGATTGATCCCGGATGGTCCTAGATCTGGATGGGTAGATGGGTTCATAGAATCTGCTGGCTTCAGGGTTGCTTTCGGACGTGTGGGTATTTCTCGTGAACATGGTTATATATACTTTCACCGCAGACCAATACTGTTACTGCTTCTGGTGTATTGAGCTTACGCCATTCCAGAAAACTTGGAAGTGTCTATATCCCTAATCGGAATATCTTGAACTCTCGTGGATTAACACAGTTAAATAATTCTCGCTTCTCGCAGTAAGCTCGTCGCGACAGGCAGAGCAATCGTCTGTACCAGCTCAGCATTTTTATACTTCGACACGTTACCGATTCCAAAGAGAAACTGATCTGTCCGTTCAAAGTCATTTTCATCAACTGAGTTCTCGTAATCTGAGTGGTACTTCGGTAACCCCTACTCATGATTTTTCTAGAGATAGTAAATCTTCTTGTCCAAGAAGGCTTCTGAACAGAACAATTCTGCCTAAAAAAAAATTGAATCTTTTTACTACCGAATTTATGGGCCATAAAACATTTTTATTTAGAAACACGCATACGTTTAGTTACTGATTAAAAAAAAAACTATGTTCATTACATAGGTATGTTTATTATGAGTATTCTGATTTAACTCACATCTCCTCAAAAATTCCCGTATCTTGAAAGTTATTTAAATTAATGCGTTTTTTTATGAATGTCCCGTAAAATAATTTCGTACCCTAGCACACGCGCAATACACACGCGGCTAAGCATCCTTACGCACCATCTCACTGCACTTAAAGTTGTTTTACTAGTATAAAAGTACTTAAAACTAATATTTTTCACAATGTTTCTTATCAACTAATTTACAGTGTTCAAACCTGTAACCTCTACTTACACATACTGCGTCTTTATATGGTATCATATGCTTTACTTTCTGCAACATTCCATATGCAATTAGAATGTCCATTGCAATATACATTTTATTCAGTTTATGGTAAATTCGATAATTATATGTTTCCTTATATTTTAGTTAGATGTAATCAAAATATTACAATTAATATTATAATTAGTAAACCTTGATTTGATTTTGCTAAGGAAAGGAAATGATTAATTAATAACCTGTATTATTCTATAATACCCTGACTAATTTTCCATATCAGATATAATTTCTAACAGATCTTTCTTGATTAGAAGTTCTGATAAACAAATGGTCCGCATTTGAGTGTACGCCGAGGGAGTAGTTTTTTGCAAGTTTCTCAGTTCGAATTTGTCGACAGCGTCAGTGAGAGAGATGGAGCAGGCGTAAGTGATGACAGAAAAGCCATTTAAGACTGAAGAGGTTCATAATTAACACTTTTAGTGAATAAATAAAGTAATAATTTATAAGTCCCTAAATAATTTAGCCTATATTTATAAATAACTAAATATGATATTTTTTAAAATAACAAATAAAACCTTTATTTTTGTGTATGTTTGCCTATACTATACAAAAGTAAACAGAATTATCACTGTTGCACACCACTATAGAAAAAATTATTCCGATTAGCACTTTCAAGCTTCTCAGCTCATCGTCAGACCGGAAATAACAACAACAGAATAAAACAAACTTTTGACACCCTCACCCGCCCCACTGTCCACACACACACACACACCCCCGCAAACAAGCTGTAAGTCAGATAATTGTGATATAATGTTATCTATCCGTCCTCTACCTTTAACATTAAGAATTAAATTGCGTGTATGGATGTTTTTGAAATAAGGGTGAGTGACCGCACCCAAAAGAATGAATGACAAAGGCTTTACAACGTTAAGTTTTGAAAAGAATGTAGGGGAGACCGGGGCTAGTTGGCTACAGGGGTAAGTTGACACACCCGTGGTAATTTTTGTTCTGTAAGGTTGGCAGCGCCATGCTCCTTCCTAGACTGTCATCTAGACACGGCTCAGTAGTGAGTGAGTTATGAAAGTGGAGGGATACGCGCTGTGGCTTTTATTACGATTTTTTTGTTTTCTGATTAGGTAAGTAAATTTTTGCTTTCATACTAAATATTTTTTAATTATTTAGGTATGTGGCTCATCAATCCATACAACATGCTATCTTATTTGTCATTCCCTGGCCTACAGATCGTCGTATTGTTTACATTGGTTATACGCTTCCCTCTTCCTACAATGAGCACAAAGATTCAAAATGGCGATTCGGGGTAAGTTGAACACAAAGCTAGGGGCTAGTTGACACACTATAAAAATATTTTTGTTCTCAAGCGCTTTTCTTTCTACGTTAAATTTAAGCATGTTGCTGCGTTATTAATAGATGTTGTTCAAATACTAATTTATGCTAGACTGAACAGTCCCAACTTTTGTTACAGAAAATGCGTACCTATAAAAGAAAAACCGAAAGAGCAAACACCCCCAGAAATAATGCTACAAGCAGCAAGAATGGTAAAATTGGAACACAAATCTGTGAGAAGTGTATCTAAAGATTTTGATATCCCATTAAAATCCTTAGCAAGATATTGCACTAAGGTTACACAAGAGGAGTTAGAGGGAAAGGACGGTGCTCCGGAAACCAAATATGGATACAAAAAACACCGACAAGTAAGCCTACTAAAAAAATAAAATTCCAATAAACCAATATATTTTACGCTGCTGTAAGTTATCATCAGTGCTGTATAATATCGTTTAAAACTTAGCAAAATTAACTTAGCCTACAGCAAAATAAATTGGTTTATAGGAATTTAAAAATTATCATGTTTATCATAATTAAAACTATAACCTAAGTATTATCTAACAATATAGAGCTAACTTCCTAACTCGATGTAGCCTATAGTTATTTTAATATTTAAAATTATTTTATCCCTGATCTAATCACACTTTTTTGGTGTGTTTAGGTTTTTTCTGAAGACCTAGAAATTCTTCTCGAAGCCTACCTTAAAAAAGCAGCTGATATTTATTACGGCCTTTCACCAAAAGAATTTAGAAAATTAGCATGGCAGTATGCTGTAAAATTAAACATCACAGTTCCACAAACATGGGGGGAATTGGAACTTGCAGGCGTTGACTGGTTCACTTCGTTTAGGAAGAGACATCCTGGACTCTCAGTCAGGACACCTAGAGCTACAAGCCTTGCCAGAGCTTCAGCATTTAATAAAACCAATGTTGAACTTTTTTTTAATAACTACAAGACTGTAGTTAATCGTCTTAAACCTGGACCAGCTGATATTTGGAATGTAGACGAAACTGGGGTTGTAACAACCCACAAACCAGCTAGAGTTGTAGCTCGAAGGGGAATTAAGCAGTTAGGGAAATTAGTCTCTCAAGAAAGAGGGAATCTTGTGACAGTAACATTAGCAGTGTCTGCTACAGGAAATACCGTGCCTCCTTTTTTTGTATTCCCCCGGGTTCATTATAAGGACCACTTCATATCACAAGGTCCTCCTGGATGTGCGGGTGGTGCTACCCCAAGTGGATGGATGTCTGCGCCAGTGTTTCAAAATTATCTGAAGCATTTTGTTAGAAACATACGTTGTTCAGTAGATGCCCCAGTTATCTTGCTTCTAGACAATCATGAAACCCACTTATCCATAGAAGGGTTAGAGTACTGCAAGGCCAATGGCATCACTTTGGTGTCATTTCCACCACACTGCAGTCACAAGATGCAGCCCTTGGACAAAAGTGTATATGGGCCTTTTAAAAAATACATTAACACAGCGTGCGATTCCTGGTTGGCATCGAACCTGGGAAAAACTCTGACCATTTATGATATGCCTAAGGTAGTAAGTAACGCATTACTACTTGCAGCAAGTCCTATTAATATCATTAAAGAATTTAATGCCACAGGAATTTACCCCTTAAATGAAAACATTTTTCAAGAATCCGACTTTATGTCCAGTTATGTAACAGATCGGCCGGATCCGAACGAGATAAACCTTCGTTCAGATGAAATACACGAGAATTGTAATAGCCCTGAAACAATGGAAAATGCTGACGATCCAGTTGTGCCTACTAGACCATCCACACCAGACAACCAACCATCTACATCAACTGGTGGACCTACAGTGCCCAAATAAAAAACCGAGTCACCTAAAACATTAGCAGTGGTAACCTCCGAATCAGTGAGGCCTTATCCAAAGGCTGAGGCCAGAAAAACAACTAGGAAAGGTAGAAAAAAGAGGAAATCGGCCATACTTACTGACACACCCGTAAAAGAAGCTCTTCGAAGAGGCTGTCAAAGCAAAAAAGTTGAAGAAAACCCCCACACCTAAAAAGACTTGTAAACAGACACAAAAAAAGAAAAGAAAAGTGGACTCTGAAGATGACGATGAAGATGAGACACTCTGCCTGTATTGCCTGTCGTCCTATTCTAATAGCAGACCAGGAGAGAAATGGATTCAATGCACGGAATGTTACATGTGGGCACACGAAGAGTGTGCTGGGGGAAGTGACATTTTTTTCAAGTGTGCTAATTGTACTTCAGATGACGATTTTTTTGACTAACACTTTTTATTGATAAAGAACAATACTCCTGTTTACATATGTATCTCAACAAAAAATTGTATCAATACACATGTTTATAAACAACCAGTGATTTGAATTAGCCTATGTCCTGTTTTCCTCGAATATAGTATAGTGTCAACTTACCCCAGGTACCGTGTCAACTTACCCCGTAATAGGGGCAGGTTGACACACTTGCAACAAGTTACAAAAAAAAAGTACATGAAAAACTAACAACGATAACGTAAAATTAAAAATATATAAAGGTACATAAGAGTACAAAGTATTTTATGATATATTTACTTGAGCAAAAAAACCTTGAAACACGTCGAAAAAAATTCATAAGTAAAAAGTGTGTCAACTAGCCCCGGTCTCCCATACACACAACACATACACAGGGAATGTGCTAGAAAAATATGTAACCGTACAGACGTGGGTGACAGGGCTCGGAGGTTGGGAAGGGACATTTGACTTATAGCTTGTTTGCGGGGGGGGGGGTGAAGAGTTTGTTTTATTCTGTTGTTGTTATATCCGATCTGACGATGAGCTGAGAAACTTGAAAGCGCTAATCAGAATAATTTTTCTATAGTAGTGTGCAACAGTGATAATTCTGTTTGTGATTATAACCACTAACACAACTTTCTTAATTAAACTTGTTATAAAAAAGTAATTAATGATTACATCATATTATTGATTAAAAGTAATTAACTATAAATACTTTTGAAACGGCATTAATATTAAAGTTTTAACACTATCAGGATCTTTTTATGCAGTAGGTCGGCCTGCGTGGTGAAACGTCAGAATTTTTCGCCGCGGGGTTGAATTCTCTTGAGTTGACTTTCAGTAACAGTTTCTGTACTGTTTCACGGCCAGAGTCATCGTTATTAAAACCAATTGAAACCGGGCTGTTGGGGCGTGGTCGATTGCTTGAATTATATCGTTTCTAAACATTCTGCCACTCCTCCGCAGGCCATCTTCAGTAGACTAGCGTTCAAGAACGTCAAACCGAATGTACCTCACTGTCGAGGAGTGTCCTTTTAATTTTAATTTTTAACATTTTAATTTTATCTAAAACTACGTATTTATGCAATTGAAATGATTATAATTTTTTTCTTCATGAAATTTGAGTGGCATATTATTTAGTTTACACGTTACTTTCATTTTAGTGTCTAAACAAAAAGCCACTGTTTTTTGTCCAGTTTTGAGAACAAAAGTTCCTTCTTTTAAATGTCTGCCAACTCTACCCATGGCTCACACTCTTAAGCGACAATCGGCGCATTATAAGTTTCCAATGGCGATGAAAACTGTTCTCATTTCATTGATTACTGAATTATTGTTATTCACTTCTGTATTGCTAGATTTTTTTTTAGCGTGTTAGAATGAATGGTTTCAGTATTACTGTCTCGGTTTGGACGCCCGCATTGTTTTCCAAAGGGACAAGTTTGTCACGTTCGTGAGTGAGAATACTTTGGACTAAGCTGAGACCGCTTGCGTAAACAAAGTAGTGTAACTTTGGATATTGAAAGGTGTGGTTTCTGTTATAATGCTTCGAGAATCCGATGTTCTAATGTTTTTGTAAACACAAGCAACAGCTTCACTTGTCTGTTTTAGTGAATTGATTTTAGGTTAAAAGCAACAGCAAGAACGCATAGTCCCTTGTGTATACTTATTGGTAAGGAAGAGAAAAACTGTTTTTGGATTAGACGGGGTAGTTGGTTCGAGTTTCTGTGCTTTGTCTTGCTTATCAAAAATTGCATTATCCTTACATTTTTGCCGTATCTTATCGATTATAGGGCTGTAGGTCGAAGTATAGGTAGAAGGATAGGTAGATCCTATGAAGGAGTTGTCTGGGGGTTGTTGCCCCCCCCCCATACACGAACTTCACGTGGAAGACGTTTCACTGTGACGTCCAGAGATACCAAACTGAGTCCGCTTTTATGCATTTGACTCACTCGCTTGGTCGTGGACGATTTTCAGTTTCGCCCCACGGTTTTATACTGCATGAGACTGAATTCTGATGGAGGGGATAAAGTATGAGTGAGTGTGTTTGTGTTAGTGTCGTTAGTTTGTCAAGGCCAATGATTTATGACATCAGCAAGGCCCTGTTCACAGTCAGACTGTCATCGACTTTCAACGGGAATCAGTCATTACACTTTGTAATTTTACTGCACTCTGGTTTTCACCATTGTGGCGTTAAATGTGTTCAAAGACTACGTATTATTGTTTTCGTATTCACAACTTAGTACTTTGTAAGTAGTTGTGTTGTATGTGTTATAACAAAATTACCAATACGAATTTGTGAACTATCATTTACGATTACTGTATTTGTAGTTACTTTCAGTTAGAGAGCGAGTTATCCTGTTATTTGTTTATTTGTAGCTGTCTATTATGTAGCTGTTTATTTGTCACAATGCTTCTTCAATGATCATCAAAAGAAAGAAAATGAAATTTCATTGTTCACAGTAAAAGTCATGAAATAATAATAAATTGGAATGCTTCGTTAAATACTTAAGAAAGCAAAGGAAATGCAGCCAGAAGGAAAACTCTCTACACCGTAGAAAAAACGTAAAACATAATATGAAAAAACATACTTTTTCTTGATAAGTGCGTATTAAGAAATATAGTTCAGTACTTTTATAAAAATCAAAATGTTGTGCCCACTGTTAAAAAACTTATAATGTCATTTTATATGCGAATTGATTGCACAATAGATTAATTATTAAATATATAAATTTATCTATTTCTCACATGTATGTGTATAATTGAATCTTACTTATGACTCTGACTATCTATGCTCACGTGTTGGAACACAGTTTATATACTGAAATTTTCTATAAATTCATGTGCAATAAATAATGTGTATTTACTTGTTTTAATTGATTCTTTTCATGCTGTGTGTGAGGCAACCATTTAACATTATGTCTAACTATTCTGATTCTCATCAACACATACGTGATATCATTTAATAGATGATAGTTATCGATTCGTTTACTTTAATTGAACACAAGAAACTCTTAAAATCTATTTGTATTCCTTCGAACTTTAGGTTATTATTTGGGTTGCATTGGTAATAATGAACGCATATTTCTGATCAACTAAAATACTAGTTTAATTATCATTCATAACATATTATAATAGTACATAGGTTACGTCGCTGTACCTGAAATACATACATATTTTATAATAAACAAATACATGTCTCAATATATGCTGAAAAACAAAGAAAACATACATACATATATAAATCAAATAATATTACAATTCAATATTCTACTTATTTAATGCGTTCATTAAATCCCAAATAAGCTTTTGTTTATACGTTCATTAACTACTTTATCAGATTTATTCATTACTTTTCTTAATAATTTTCTCAGGCGTGAATTCTTTGAAAGAAACCAGGTCAGTAGAAATTATTAATTAGCAATAATTAATAGTAATGGTTACTTGGTTATTGAATATCCATTAGTTGTTGACGAAGTCTCGTTCTGGTGATGGAGATGGCTCGTAGACACATTCCGTCGGATGCTGCTTTATCACAACCACTTATCACTTTATTCTTCCGATCACTCGCGTAGGCGTTTGTATATGTGAATAATTGAAGTTCAGTGTTCAATCAATGTTTCATCTTACTGTGTATGCTGTGAGTTCGTTTTAATGTCAATATACATGTCTAGTTTCATTTGTCGCTGCTTCATTAAACGTTCATATAATTTATTAGTTTGTTTAATGTTTCGTGTTCATTATGTTGTTGATACACAATATTAAGTTCAAATAATTTGTATGTCGTTAAGTGATGCTGTCTGTTGGTGTAACGGTCTGATTGCTCACTTGGTGTAATTTTCACTAAGTCCGTTACTGCGCACACCGGTAAAGTATCACTACCGCGATATGAATGTATTATTAAGTCTTTTAAGTTACTTGTTACCGATCTAACTTCCGAACTCGAGTTAGCATTCCGCCGTTTAATGTACTCTTCTGAACTTTGAATAATTACCAACTCCGAATGATTTGAGTAAACGATTGAAAGTTTATGATATACCGTCTCTCGCACTTGAAGTTAAACTACTTGATATTTTGAATGTAAACTGTCTGAAAATTCTGACTGTAAAACTTTAGTATAACTGTTTCAAAATTTGAGTGTAGACTGTCTAAAAATTGAGTATCACTGACTCTCTCTGTCTTGGGCAGATAGTTTTTATTAATTCGTCCCTACTCAAAATTTTGTCTCTGGCGCGCTTCACGCCTACTTCATTTCGAGATTGGTCAGTTTTTGATTTTCTTGGAAAATACTGTCCCACCATGTCAAGATTCTACGTCATAGTTCTTCCGATAGGTTCTTCGTTTCAGTTGCTATGGAAACACCCCTCACCATCAAATTTCTCGCTGGCTGAAGGCCTCTGATAGGTCCTTAGGTCTCCCTGATTTCTGCCCTGACGATCGTTGACCCGCTTCGAAGAAACTACGGCTATTAAACACTTGTCTATCAGCCTATTGTCTGAGTAAACTCTGCGTTTCTATAGATTCCCATTATCTGTACTTACAGTCTCCCTGGCGTATTGTTCTATGCTCTAACCCCTTTTTTCTGGCTATTACTAATTTCGAACATCTGCTGGTCGTTGAAGTCACCCCAACTTTCCCTTCGTAAATTCTTGTCTGTCAATTAGACGATACCTCCAGCTGCGTAACATGACTTTAGTCTTTGTCAGCCTATCTTCCAGTATTGTTTCTTAAGGTGCAGCGCATCCGTTTCATTGTAGTATGGAGTCTGACTCGTTTTTGTCGTTTATCGTCTACTGACGTAACATGGTCAACATCTGCTACAATTCTCGGTACGGGTGTGAATGTCCTTACTTACTTTGTTACAGCTGCGGAGAGCAATAATTCTGGACGAAACTTTCCCTGTCATCTTACGCCACCAAATTCTATAGTTGGATTGAACTTAATGTGTTTCTATTGTCAAGTCAGCAACGCTTCACTGACACCTTCTCATTACTCCTTATTTATTGCTCCACCATAAGTCGTTGACACTGCCTCGTGTGAACGTACTCTGCCGAGGTGAAAATTTAAAATTTTTTTTAAATTTTCTGCTCGTTACAAACTCCTACCTATCAAGAAAGATAGAATCCATTTCACATGGGGCGCTAAATTATTCACGCGAGTGTTTAAAAGTGTTACATTCATTCAAGTCGAAGACATGTAGAAATAACAGAAAAGTGTTAGTTGAAAAACCAGAAACTAACGATGCGTTACAAGTACCTTGTGTAAATTTAAAGTTTTGGGGAATGTGGGAGAAAGATATTTTTTTTTTTTTAGATGAGAGGAAAGTGAGCGTTCAGTGAGTTTTGGTAATGTAATGTGAATCGGTATTTGTCAGTAGTCGTTGGTTTGTTTACACCACTGAGCGTGCCTACGCGTGCGTGTGTCTACGCTCTCTGCTTACTCGCATTCCTCTCAGGTACATAGAGTTCAGTCTAAAGCAGTAGAGGCTCCCGCTGGACAGCGTTATGTCTTGTATCAACAGTTTTTTATAGGTTCGCCATAGAGGGTAAATGCGTTGGTCTACTTTGATTAGCATGGAGCGAGGGGAGTTTTCTCGCGCTTCCCTGGTAAGCTTCAGTGGTTTACGGAGAATATTTAGAAATATGGGAATAGCAAGGGTCTGCGGACCCGGTATGCACAACTTAAGCTCGAGGTTCAGCCGTGGTCGTAGCTCAACTCCTACACTTCATGTTACAGTTCGAAGCCCCCTCACAAACCCCCAACATAAAGAACACTTTGTTTCGATTAGGGAGTTGGCAAGTTTACATTTTACTGGCAGCGAATTGCAATAGGTTTATCACCCGATCTCCTAGAAAGGAGTGCATTTGTTTGTACGTTAAGTTTCGTGGAGACCTGAGCGGATTTTCGTTATAACCTCTGGTTAAACTGTGAATGATCCAGGACACAGAGGTAGCTGGCTTATCGTGCCAGTGATTCACTGGGAAATTCAAATGACTATTATGCATACGAGTAATGTAACATGTAAAATGTCTCTAGAATGCAATGTTTGTCCGTAATTTTCCCCAAAACAGTAGCGTATATTCGTGTAAAATCATATGTTGGTGGTTAAGAACTAATGTTTCACTTAACCAAAATATATTTAATCTAGTTAGTATTTAAAAAATTGATTTCCGTAAGTTTACATAAACATTTTTTTTTAGGCTGCTGCATATTAGAGATATGAACACGATATGTATTACTATTTAACAATAATCCAGGAACCATTCACATGTGGATGTTGAAACTGTATATACGTCATTTAAAACTGCAAATTTCTTTTACAGTGGACTGAACGACAATTTATTTACTGCAAATGGGGGTGTTCACAGTATTTGCGTATACTCGTACAAGCCACTCTGCTTTTCATCAAATGTGATACTAAACGGTGGGTGCGAAATCACACTCTTGCGGATATACGAAGATTGCGGACAGTGATATAGTCTGATACCTGAAGAGCGTAGACTACGATTTCATAAATATTAGACATGCGAAGAGTGCGGACACCACCTCACAGACTATTGAGGGGTGTTGAGTAGGAGACTCGTTTGACTTCTTCTGGCGATGCATCGCTGCTTCTTCAAGCGCTCCAACCTGATGGTCGGTGGCTTCTAATACGCCTTCGTTTTTACTGTTCACTCTTCCTTAACATTTGATTTTTCTTTAAGGCTTGCCCACGGATATAATTCCTTCTGCAATTTTTCTATGCTTTCGATAAACATAGCCGAGATAGTGCGCCGACGGCTTCCTCTTAATCACGTCCACAACAAGAAACCAAATGGCGTCCTGAGGTCGGTAACCTGGCAACGCGCGATGGCTATAGACCTGATGATAGATTTTCGGCAGTGATTCTGAGATGAACAAATACCTCCTTGCGAGGCTAACAAAATTTCATTCACTTCGCACGTGCGCAGAACAGTTTTTCACTGTCTTCCATAGAGTCTGTACGAACTACGAATGAGCACTGACAAATTAGCTTTCAGATTGTTTACGGAAATATGCACGCCACGATTCAAGTACTATTCCAGGAAATGTTTATAAAATGTTATTGGCGGCGGGTATTGAAAGGACGAATTGAAAAATTGCAAAAAAGACCTACGAAATAAGGAGAGAAGACTAGTTTTGTGAAGTCATATACTATCAGCGTGCAGCGTCTCATCTCAGTGTCGGTGAAAATCAAACAAAAGACAAAAGTAAGCTGTTTTTTGTTTTTGTCCATCTTCGTCATACTGTCTTTAGCCAGGTCAGCAGGCTATAGATACGTCCTGCCTACAGTCTACATTTTTTCAACTACTATATTTTACGCTTAACCGGACGAGGGTCAACCCAAATTAGTCCATCTAAATGGGATACGGCCTATTCAATTCGACCTAACTCTCTTATACGACTAAAAGGTTCCTCGCCCAAACCTCCCCCATGTCTCTGGGACTGCGTCCACGAGTGGAGTTGCGGTGTACGTGGGTCCACATCTCCGTCCCGGTCAGTTATAAAATCACGCAATACTGTTACATCCTGATATGGTTATAGTGGAATTTTATGGAATTGATTAAAAAAAGTATACCAAAAATTAAAACATATTTAACTGATATGTTTACTTTCTGAAAAGTAAAGGCATTTCGTTTTAATTATCCCCTCTTTCCATCCAGAACTAAATCCTATAGGGATGATATGTTCAGAAATTAAGCGGCATATTGTGGAAAACGTAATGTGTAATTTAATTTAAACGACGTTAAAATCTTATGCGAAGCAAAAATTTGAACAGTGACAACTAACGATTTGCAAAAAAAAACGTGTAACGTGTAAACACGTGGAAAGAATTGAAAAAGGGTATAATAAAATAAAAAATAAAAATTTTTTTTTTTGAAGAACATCAGAAGCGTATAAGTTTTGGTGGTGTCACACTCTTCGCATGTCAAACGTTTGTGACTTCACGGTCTACCCGTCTCAGGTATCAGACATTGTCCACACTCCACACTCTTCGCAACATTCCTGTTGTCCGCACTCTTCGTGCAACTACCTCGCCGTTACGCTTTCTTCTACACGTCCAACCATCGTAAACTGGACAACAGGAATGTCGCGATCCCTATCCAATTACATGTGTTTGTTGTCCACACTCCACACTCTTCGCAACATTCCTGTTGTCCACACTCTTCGTGCCACTACCTCACCGCTACGCTTTCTTCTACACGTCCAACCATTACCCCTATCCAATTGCATGTGTTTGTTTAATGAAAACAACAAATAGAATAAGTGTAAAAAGTTAAAAACAAAAATTCATGTCTACATTACACCATTCAAGTACTGCCTTTGCGGTGAAGCATCTCGTATTCTAAATGACACGTTTTTAAAAAACAGTTACTGAGTTAATACATATTTGCAATTGTCGACCAACGTTAAAGTCGTTTTTCGCATCCTAGCTTCTAAACTTTACGGTCTTTCCAGCCATAATATTTCAAAATTCTCTTGTGCCATTGCATTCCTTATGCTAGAAGTCTTTCGCGGTCTCCTTTTTCTTCTTTTAGGAGGGGTCCATTCTAGTAATTTCTTTGCCATCTATCAGTGCCCGTACGACACACATGCCCGTATCTTAATATTTTTGCATCAATCGTGTCATTTAGACAGGTACATGAATTCATTCTTTCTCTTATTTCTTCATTGTTAATTCTGTCTTGCAGTGTAAGCCTGCAGCACCTTTCAGAGTATGCCATTTCCGTAGCTGGTAATCTTTTCCCCGTAAGTTCTGCTGTTCCCCACACTCCAGCCCCATGTATTGTAGTACTTTCCACTAGTGTCTTGAATATTTTGATTTTTGTGTGAAGTAAGTTTCTTTTATCCTAGACGTCGCCGGCCTGATAGTTTTTCCCGTTGATATAAACAATTTATTGTTATTCGGTAAAATTTTATTCATTTACTTTTTTATTTTTCACCCCAGATCAAAATATCCCCCGCCTAATTTCTTCCAAACCTCGTTCGGACGATCGAACGTATTCTGCAGTTATTATTTAAGCAATTGTATCTGCATAAATGTACTGTCTTTAATAATAATTAAAAAAATATATTATTTGATACGAAAAGTTTAGTGTGCGAGAGAGAAATATTGGCTATATAAAATGGCGAAGGTCAAAATTAATGGCGGGTAGAAATCAATCGTTTTTAAACATTTTCAGCACACGTTAGAGACAGTTAGGCCTTGCAGGTATAAAAGACCTTGTTGGAAACATTGTTTGCTGAGCTGTTAGGCCGTGATCTATTGTTTGTGTGCACAGACCTTGCGGCCCCACCGTCAGAGTCCATCTTCAGTGTCGGAGACAATTGGAACGCTGTCCGCCATTTCATCCCAGTGATGAGGTAGAGACTGGGGTGCCAATTGTTTCCGGCACTTAAGATGGACTCCGATGGTGGGGCCGACACGTCTGTCCACACAAACAATAGGCCGCGGCCTAACAGCCCGGCAGATGATGTTTCCGGCACTGAAGGTGGACTCTGAAGGTGGGGCCGACACGCCTGTCCACACAAACAATAGGCCACGGCCTAACAGCCCGGCAGATGATGTTTCCGACACTGTAGGTGGCCTCCGATGGTGGGGCCGACACGTCTGTCCACACAAACAATAGGCCACGGCCTAGCAGCCCGGCAGATGATGTTTCCAACTATGTTGACGCCGGCCGTGAGTGCCTTGGGAACTCTATAAAAGACATCGCTGGGAGATAAGAACGTAAGTCGTTGGTGAGACAGAAAACGAGGAACTCGTGCGGTTCGAGACAGAAAACGATGTGTTTAGAAATGGGGAGTGACTGAAAAATTGTAACAGATCTCTTCAGAACAATTGGGACGCCGCACTGCGCATGCGTCGTCGAAGAAAAACGAGTAATTATGTGTGCAAAACGTGCTGTAGACGTGAAGAACAGTTTGCGGAGTCATGAAAACTCTTGGGGTATGGACGAGGTTGTGTGTACCAGCTACGGGCATGGCGAAATTAGTGGCAATTGCGGTCAATTTAACGTGAGTTAAATTACGTCATCGTTTAACGCAGAACTGAAAGTAGTGATTACGTAAGAATTCAGAACAAATTATTATCTCGTAGACTGGACGGCCTAGCGTCATCCTTTCGTTATATGTACGCCATAAGTTTCTATATGTAATCGTGTTATACATTTTCACTTGTACTTACCCAATAACCGTACCTACACTACATTTTCGATGTTTCAGTGTTTTCAGCGATAGTATCGATTCACCACGCAATGAAGAAGAAGAAGTATACCATTTATATACGATTTTATTACTGAATGTAATGCTTTAATACGTAAGGTATTAAAGCATGAGGTTAGGTAAGAATGTTCCAGTTTAGTTTATTGTTTAAAGAAAACAAAATTCGTGGTTGCCAAAATATAACGTTTAATAAGTAGGCCTAAATACAATGATTAGGTCAGATTGACGTTTGGTGAACAGCGCGCATAAAGAAATAACAGAGTAGTACTGTGGATAAACACTACAGAAACTGATTTCCGACCAGATAAACACTAAATTATTATTCTTTAAGTATATTGTCACCACACAAGAATTTCGACGAAACCGAAACATCGAAGCATGATAATGTTTTTAGGCTTTTGAAACGTACAATGTGCATAAACTGCAGACTCTCCTGTTCAGCGATGTTCGTACGGATTTCTTAAAAACGACAGAGACCGAAGATTTCTAGACTGTGGGGAATCGAAAGTGTGGAAAAAATATAGTGTTAACATCACTTGGAGCGTTACATTTTTCGATGACGTTACACATTTTGCATCACGCATTTTGTGGAATGACCCCCAGCCTAAAAAGATTATCATGTTAAAAAAACGCAACTAAATCAAACTGATGTAAGCATTGTTGTGACACTCAAGTGTTTTCTTCTTATTGATTCATAAACATGCTGAACCTATACTCAAAAGGTGTGTGTGTGTGTGTGTGTGTGTGTGTGTGTGTGTGTGTGTGTGTGTGTGGTATATATTTATTACAGTGGCAATATATTTAAACCTGACGTTGTGAAAGAAAACTTTATTTTTTTTGCAAACGTGTTGCGATTGAAACAGAATATAGGCTATATCTTAACGGACTTATTGTATTGTAACAGTATACACAATATACATAAATATTCTGAAAGCATCATAAATGCACTACGGGACCAGGGAAAAAGAACAACGACAAATAAGTTCGGCAACAAAAAAGTACACGTGTAAAGCGAAACCGAATTGTGTCACATAAAGGGAGACACGTATAGTAACCTGCAAGGGGTGTCCTTACTTTGAATTAGACTTTTTGTGGGTGATTTCTACAAAAAGCGAGTATTATTTTAAAGGTGTATTGGTTTTTATAATTCCTTTCAGTTTGCCTGTTTACTTAAAAACACCGATTTATGCTATTACTATTGCTTGAAATGCTCCACATAAAAATGTAACAATAGAAAACGATTATAATAACATAATCCAATAAATTAATGCGCTCCGCACAACCGAAATATCTAAAATTAGCGTAAGCACGATTATTGGGACTTGTTTCATCGTACTTAGACTTTCAGCGTGCAGACCTCTCTGTGTGTACACGGATTCGATCTAAGAAGGTGATTCTTTATTATTCAAAATTCCGTGAATTGAAGAAACACACTCGCGCGTGCCCATACACGCACACGTAATAACATTTATGATAATTATATAGAATTTCTGGGCTTTATGGCCGCGGTGTATGAATAAAATTGTTGCTGTTTTTCCAAAAATTGCGACCGTTTTTCCATCCGGTTCCCGTCCTCCGCTCTCGGCCGAGAGCTGACGAAATTCGACAGGGAGTAGTAACAACAGTTTTAATCATAGACCGCAGTCACTAAGCCCGGAAATTTTACATAATGATCAAAACGACTCCTGCACTTCATGATCATGAAAGCCTGCGTAATTTAACAACATTTATGAATTGTCAAATACAGTATATCAAGTTTTCAGAGGCCCGCCAACGTTAATAATATGGTAATATAAGTTTAATGAAGAAAGTTGTGTTAGTGGTTAAAATCACAAGCAGAATTATCACTGTTGCACACCACTATATAAATTTTTATATAGTGGTGTGCAACAGTGATAATTCTGAATATGGTAATAGTAACATTTCAACCATTAACAATGGTCCTCAGATGACTTAAAAAATTGAATGTAGAAGAAAACGCTATATGGCAAAAACGAAGATTTTCTTCGAAAAGGAACGTAAGAAGGCCGTAGATCATGTCATGAATTAAGTTTGTAATCCACGTATTTGGGTGATCACGTGTGTGGAATCACGCTCAGATCAGGCGTACAATTGCTAGTTAAGTTAGTTATTGTACGAGTGAAACGACTTATGAGTTTTGACTGGACCGTTTGTCATTTGTCTGTCTGTCTGCCTTTTGGGATATGTCTCACGATAACTTTTGAATGGATTAACCGATTTTCGTAAAACGTGACGTGAATGTGCATACTGTTAACGACGTTCTAACTGATAGTCGTAGGTACAGTGGAAAACAAAATACAAGACAGCAATTACGTCACTAATCACCATTAACTAGTAAAATATTTCCAGTTAGATTTGTCCACAGGCAATAACAGTGTCTATTAATAGAGTTTCACACAATTATTAACACAATACTACTTCACTTCGACAAACACTCAATCCGCACTAGCGAAAATCGCTCACGTAACTGAACTGACAACCCGGCTGCTTTATATACGCCGCGCTGAGGTCCAGTACAGCTTTCCCTCCTTACTCCACGCCAGCGGCTTAATGCGTATCTCAGGTGTTCCTGGAACTCACTAGAACCACCTACTTGAATGACGCAACAGCTGCCACACTGGACGGGGGGAGTGGAGAATGTTCTGGGTTGTTCGGTAGGCTTCTTGTAACAATAGTTTTATCGTACAGAACCAAATTGTTTTCGAGATCGATCCATCCAAAAATGGGGGTGGGAGGCAAAAAAAAAAAAATAATAAATAAAATATTAACTGACGTCTTGATGAGTGTTGTGTTAATTTTTGTAAATTTCAACATTTTTGGAACTCGGCCGAAAAAGAGATGAAAAAATTGGAAAAATATTGTGAAAATCCAGCAGGGTGTTTCATTTTGTTTCATTTTTTTTTTTTTTTGTTAACACCAACACGAAAAAACAGTTGGTGTTAAATGTTTTCCACTGTGTAAATTACGCTTGACAACGATTGCACACTTTCTGCCCATACATGGGCCGTAAGATCTCGTTATGACAACCATACAGTAATCTCGGTGTAGACACGGTCAAAAATGGTGAAATAAGGTGTAAACACGTTAATTGGACAATAATTTTGTTTTCTCTGTCTTTTGAAAAAATTGAATTCTTTGATAAAGGTTTAAAGCGGATCAAAGGAAAAGACGTTATACGGTTGCAGTTAGGCGGGACGTTTTGGGATGTGTTGTAAACTGCAGAGGCCTCTTAAGAACACGGAATGTGAACATAGAAGACGGTTGAACCTGGGATACGTTTGACGACAGACGTCGAATAAGGTACACGCGCGCGCAAGACTATGAATAAATTTTACTACTTATTCCGTCCTTTGACTTTGACTTTGACTTTGCGTTAGTGTTTTTGTTGTTTGTTTTTACGCAATCCGAGATACGTGACTCATCGCCTCTATCACGTCGATGACAGTTAAAAACATTAAGAAAATTAAATTAAGCTATGAATCTGAATATGATATAAGCGAGAAGATAAATAAATATAGGAATATTTGTAATACGATTCATAGAAATCTTAGAAATGAAACAAGACACAGCACAAGGATTAAATTGTATAAGACAATTGCAATACCCACGTTGGTTTATACAGTGAGGCGTGGGTCATAACAAAAAAGGAAAGCGGCAAGATTCAGAGTGCTGAAATGCAGTTTCTTCGAAATGCTTTAAATTATACATTGCACGATAGAATAAGAAATGAAGATATCAGAGCAGAACTCGAAGTAAAGGACATAAATTAAATTATTTCAATTTACAGAAGACAATGGTAGGATCATCTGCAAAGGATGAGAGAGGATCGATTGGCGAAAGCGGCTTTGAAATATAAAGCCATTGGTAGAAGAGACATGGTCGTCCGAGGTTGAGATGGGTGCCGGAACAGGTTTATATAAGTTAACGTAATCCTTGAAGAGGAGAAGAAGAAGAAAAAGAAAACATAATTATACATCTAATACATTATTAAATACTTTATTAAAACACAACACGCGGACGCATTATAATACAATGTCCTTAGACAAAGGATAAATATTTAATGTGATGTTTGTTCCGTCTGAAGATAGGATGGATCGTTCTAAAGCCTTATCGGTTAAAAAAAAAGTGGATTGGATTAATTTGTATTCTATATTTCTGACCATATCCAGGCTTATGGATAATATCAAATGGAGTCAAGAAATATTGCTTATTTAGTACGATTCCGAGTTGGTTCTTCAGCCGTATTATTTGTTCAGTATGAATGTCCAAATTAATTGCTATATATTAATCAGTTAGAATGTACTGTAATATATTAATGTTTAATTCAGTCAATTAATATATTGGAGTAAGTGTGTCGAGTGGCTTCACCGTTACAAAAGGATTAAGACAAGTGTGCTCTGCATCCTCAACATTATTTAAAGTATATAAAGTGCTTCAGCAGTGGAAGAGAAAATGTAGAGGAATGTGGCTGCAGATAAATGACAAGTGTGTTATCGCGGTGCAGTTTGTAGACGACCAAGTTATATTATCTGAAGCTAAAGAAGATCGGGAATATATGACAAGAAAAATAAAAGAAGATTATAAAAAGTAGGGATTAACCGTAAACATTGATAAACACAATGCCTGTGCATACGAAGTCCGCAAAGCAACTTTCAGGGAGTAGGTAATTAAGAGATCAGAGTCTGTAGTCCTGTCAGCGAGCATGGGAAAAATATGAAAGAAATTAGTCTGGGAAGAAATTGGTCTGGGACGGAAGGCAATTAGGAGGTTAAATGATGGCACAAGGATACATCAAAAGGTAGAAAATGGCGCATCTGCAATACCGTCGTTAGAATGTATTATATGGTACTGAAACTTGGGATACGACTGTGTGATGAAAGAATATTACGGCCGTGTAAATGTATGTACTGAGAAAATCATGAAGAATGTCTGGACTATGTAGAGTCCGAACCAGGCAATGATGAATGTACCACACACTATTTTGGATGGGATTGAAAGAAAACAAGTAATCTGTTTTGGAGGTTTGCCTGGAAAGTGCAAATGCCAAAAATGACAGTCCAATGGGTAGCCACAAGTCGAAGAAAAAGAGGAAGATCTACTCGGACATGGGCTGAAAACATTCAACAAACGCTAAGGAAGCGCAATTTAACTGAAAACCAGTGTAGCGATAGAATTCATGATAGGCCTAATTGGTTACATGTATCCAGAGAGGCCAGCTAACAATTTATGATGCACGACAGTTTACACGTCCGCGCCCGTTCACACACACACGTCGATTGATCGCGTGTGGTCACGGTAAGTGTATGTATTTTTAAATCGCTTATTATCACAACACACGCAATCTTGCGACATGAAAAGAGCGTATAATCAGACTTGACTATAAAAATCGATTTAACTATAAAATTTTAAAAGTCATCCGACTCGGAGGTTTAAAAATGAATACAGTTCAGGAGTTACGAGTAATGTAATACTGAAAATATTTTGTCTGTTTTATGGAAAGTTTCTGTAATCCATGTCTGTAGATGGGCTGTCTGTATCAAAGAAACGGTTCCTTGTTTTCTTCTGTTATTACAGTTTTTTGGGATGCACTTCCTGGTCTATGTATCACTGACCCATCTTCTTCAGTTTTTCCTTTTTCTACCTTCAAGCATTAGGCCCGCAGCTTGTTGCGCCTCCTGGCCGAGGTACAACTCATATTCCACCAACGCCAGAAAAAAGTCAGCCATCTGGTTACCACATGCGGTGGAGAGGGAGTTCGCGCGCGCTCGTCTTTGGTAGACATGCCGAACAAGACCGCTGTATTAACGGCCACACACCGCATCGAACAAAACGCCTTTACAAAACGTTTTGTCGAACGGCGTCTGATGCGATACTTTAGCACGGGTTTAAATCGGGCTGTCACACACCGTCCACGACGTCGTCAGACGCCTTGAGGCGTCTTTTCCTTGTCTGGCGAAGGTACCAAAACTTTCGTCAGCCGTCAAAACACTATCGAACAACTCGATCTGCGCAAGCGCAGCGGAGTGACGACCCTCAAGTGTCAGCTGGACCTGCACCAGAATACAATCAGAGTACAATAAATTGACATACCTTAAAGTTATCAGAAGCCTCGCCTCTGGGGTTATACTTTTTCTGTAGTTCGTATTTTGCTTCGGTATCCTATCCCGTATTAACTCCAGGACATAATCAAAGGTTGCTATACTCATTCTACAATAATTGTAATATTTAGGTGGGTCAGCTCTCAATTCGCCAATAAACCCGATTATAGCCCTATTTTGGTTTATAGGGTGAACCCAACGTTTTCTGTCTTTACCGTAGTCTAGTAATTCTAGGAAATTACAATAGGATAACAGTCTCTTCTTCCTCACCATCCATAGCTCCTCACGTACATTTCGAAATATATAATTAACACTGAACTAGGTAAGCACTCAAATTAGATATCACTGACCGTGTGTATGTTTAAACTGAACACTGAATACTGAGCGGCAAAATGAAGGAGTTTCTTCTTCCACGTCGCGTCTCGCCGCGACAAGTCAAAACGTTTTGTCTTAAGACGTTTTCGCTTAAGACACATGTTCGATGCGGTGTGTGGCTGGCCTTATTTCTATCGACAGGGGTGGGCAGGTTGTGACTAATCGTGGCGTTGGCTCCATCCCAAGACCGCAGCACAGCCGTTGCGATTATGAGTCGCAAACGGAACTGCTGTACCGGCTAGCTCCACATCTTTTTCAAATTCGGTAATCGAATAAAACAGTATTCCTTGAGAATGGTACTGTACTTTCAGAAGTATCATTGTTTCACGTCATCATTAACGCGTACATCAGGCGTGTAATAGGTATTCGTAATATGAGTCTGTTTTTCACTAATCAACATGTTCCTGAAACATGATTCAAGAGAACTGAAAACAGCTGACAGCAAAGTAACAGTGTTGACAACTTAACAAACCCTTATTGTCCTACTACTGGCATTGCCAACGTACAAACTCGGACTTTTGTACAGAGTAACTACTACTTCTTGAAGAGCACAGTGAGTTGCGGAACATCCGGTATTATTCTTTGTGTCGTCATACCGATAGGTACAGTCAGCGTAGAGTATTGTCCGTGCTGTAGGATTCAGAGCAATGGCTTCATCTAACTGTACGTAAGACAGAGAGATACCGGGTTGAAGATCATATTTTACGAAGTGTCAACCTTTATAAATTTATTAAAAGACTTGATCAGATTGGCTATAAAGCGATCCTTGTTTTCGTTCGTATACGAGTTGATTTCCAGCAGAGACATTTTGTTTTAAGTTTCGTATTGAAAGTGAAAAAACAATGTTGATATGTTTGGGTAAAGCTTGAATCTTGAATTTATCGTACCCTTTGTGTGCTTCGTAACAGCAGAAGCGGGGACTGTAGCTGCTTGCGCGCGCGTGTGTGACGTGAAAGTAGGGATTAATGAAGTTTTATAAGTAAAAAAATAAAATAAAAATAAGTTCACCGGTCGTTCACGTTGCCTCGTATTTATTTTATCGTATTCGTATGTACGTTTAAAAAAATATTGTATCATTAGCGATTCAACTTTAGCGCCTGTAAACAAGAAAAAAAGGAAAAAGAATTATTGGCCCATGGGGGGATCGAACCCACGACCTTCGCGTTATTAGCACGACGCTCTAACCAACTGAGCTAATGGGCCAGATGCCAGGGAAAGTATACTGTGATGTTTCCAGTCCTAAAGTTAGCGATAAGATTAACGATTTTCTCGTCGGATGTTTGCACTTTCTGCATTAACGTTTTGTACGGGCCGTTTTGTAAATAGAAAGCCAATGAATGGTGAGTGAAAGCAGAGAAGATGTCACTATGTAATTATTTAAACGCTGATTTATCAGTTTTAATAATCATATACTGTTAATTTCCCAAACATATGTAGTGTACACTGCTTTAGTATATAATAATTCGTATACTGTGTAATATTGTTTTTAAGCACCACCACAGTTCATTGCTGTTTCATATTTGATTTATAAAACTTTCCACGGAAACAATTTTGTAAACGTTTATGGACTTTTATTTAACTCTGTATCCCTTTGTATGTTATAATACGCAGTTATTGCAGTTATGTATTATCATTACTATCGAAAACAACTTTATTTACCTTTAGGTGTTACGTCTATACAGTTAAAAAAAGGGTGTGTCGTGGGGCACACGCCAGGAGTGAGAACTTCAGTGTCAAGTGGTGAGTTGAACTAATTCGACGTGTAAAAGGTTGCTCGTGTGTACACTAAAAACTCGCTTATACGAATTTGATGGGACCGCGGCCGCTTCGGAGAAACCGAAACTTCTATTTAAATAGTAATACGTATGTAAGTACAGTAACTTTACTTAACAATAATAATTTAAAAGTTACTTACAGTGAGTATGACACAATAAACTATAAAACGGCACCGCACTGTAAATTATAGTTTCTACAGTACTGGAACAGTCCTATTGCTCGTTTGTACAGTAATCAGTCACAGGTTTTTGCCTAAGCTTTGAAGCTCGTTTGCTGGCTGCTCGATTTCAAAGTCGTTTCATTGTTAGACGTTCTGCAGGGGACTTTAACAATACACAGTACTTTATGTTTACAATATATGAACGTAATACTTTATGTTCGAAACTCCGAACAAATCGATAATTCGGAGTACCCCTTATCCCAATTAGTTCTGATTATTGACTTTCTACTTTATATCACGTGGAATCGCTTGTCTGCGCTATTAAATATAGATTATAGCGACAGGAAAATGCTTTTGTATATTTTTAAAATTTACTAAAAATTGTTTCGGATAAACACGATTCTGATAAATGAGTTTTTAGTGTATTTGAAGTAAGAGATATAGTGTTTGTTATAAAGAATAAGAGTGAACAGATAATTAAATGAGATAGGGGATAGTTGTCTTTATATTATGGATTTTATTCTAAGAAATCGGTATTTACAATGAACATAAATAGAATTATGTCACACATATTATTTTCAGTATACGTACAAATAATGTGTAACAAATATTTTTTTGTAATGTAACAATAGATTTTGCGCAATGTTTAGTTGAAAAAGTAGAACGTGATATGCGCAGTATAATAATTCAATGTTTTAGAGATTATAAAATAGTTAAATTACTAAATCTAATTTTGAAACATTAAAGTACAATATAAAAACCAGAATCGAACTCATGGATCAACTAATATACGTACAGAGAAATCAAAGTTACAAAATTATACTCTTTTTCAAAATTTCAGACTTTTTTTTACCCAAACATTCTCATTGATGATAAAACAATTTTTATGATAAAAAATGAATTTCATAGATTAAATTGTTTTTTTGAATTAAAAAATTGTAAAGTTGTCTAAATATGTTAGGCTATTAATGAACTAAGTACAAGAGAAGGATTTCAAAAGTATTCGGCTCGATCTCTCAACGTGTATGTACATTTCTTTTATCATAAATAAAATTATTTTTAATGTTTACATCTTTCTTGTAATAGTATTTAAACGTTTGGGATATGAGGTGCTTTGAAGTACAACAAACTATAACAGGAAGAAACCCAAGAAGCATTTGTGGAGTTTCCTGGGTATTTCTTCTCGAAAGCAGAACAAGGAAATGTCTTTTCATTAAATAAATCCTGATTTTTGTAGTAACAACTGGTTTTTTCCGCATGCTTTCGATTTTGTAATCTACCAAGCGATTGTATAATTTGATCGTACAGCTCACAACACACGTGGCTCATGGTACCTCGTGCCGGGCGTCCCTCCTCCGTGCGTGATGTCAGACGGTCTCGAGGACGAGTGGAACCAATTCCTCATGAGTATACCCCCTCGAGGGCGATTATGAAATCGTAATCTTAATATGTACTGTGAGTAACATCGTGTTTCGTAACTTTGATTATACAAAGTGACAGCGATTGTCTAGCCATTTTGTTTGTTACAGAGTCCTTTGATTAGTGACGTAACAGTGGTTTACCATTCTCGTTTTAGGACTGTTTAGAACCAGATGTGAATCATTACATATAAACTCGGCTTCTTGTGGGACACGAAATGCGATTCCTATAATTCTGCATCGCATAATTGTTCGTTCGCCGACAGTTAACGCTGGTGAGAGCGAGCTATTAAATAACGAAAGATCCGTTTTGATTTATTGATTTGGAATCACTACTCAAAGTCTATAAAATTTTACTGGGAATGACGGTAAATCAATTTCCGGAGTTTCTCAAATTATTGAATTTCATTATAACTTCAGAAGTTCTAAATCCAGATACGAGTGCCTGGTATTCGTTTTGCTGTTTGATCTTTTTCACACTATAACTCTGACTTTCACGCACCGAGCTGACTCCTGTCGTCAGCCGCGATTTCCGTGCTTCTTCGTTCGCACGACTCGTAATCCACGCTAGGTGATTCACATCCGATAGAGCCCGACTCGAGGCTAGGACAGGTAACAAAAGGAATGGATTAGTAGGGCAGGGGCGTATTTACGGGGAGGAGGACGAAACGGGACCCCCCCTCCCCAGAGAGTCGAAAAAGTTGACGAATTTTGTTCATCTCTTAATTTTTATGCTGTTTAATTATTGTTTTCAGCTGTGTACGCTCATACAGTAGTAACTCTTTTTTAAATAGACAAACAGGTACAGGTTTATTACACAGAATTAGCGTATATGTTTGAAATAAAAAATAAAGGAAAATCGTTTCAATCAATAAGTAGGCCTATCATAAACAGTGTTTCAATACAGTGTATTGTGTTATTACCGTTTACTTTAATGGAACTGATTTCAGCCACTAATGTTGATTAGTCTTAATTTGTTTTTCTTTTATATGAAGTTGACTCTATTCCGTACCCCCGCACCCCAGGCCAAATTTTAGATACGCCACTAGATTAGGGACCTAACGCAGGTAAACAACGTTAAAAGTCTCGCTGTTAGGCCGACCAGAGCTTCGAGAATTACATCACAAACAAACTTAACTGGAATGAACACATGAGATCTTGAAACCGGCAGCTCAAATGTGATATACAGGTGACCTAGGAAAGCAAATGTTATAACATGGTACAAAAGACTTGAAAAGACCAGATAATATCTGTGTCCTAAAATGGAGGGAACAAGGCTTTAGGTAAAACGGTTGAGAGTGAATAGTTAGTCGTTCAGTGTTGACACCTCAACAGCATGATGAGACTGTTACTGTTTTGAAGATCAGGAGACTATCCAAATGAATAGTCTCTCCTTCGAAAGAAGAAGAACGAGATGAGAATGAACAAAAGATGATTTTGTGAAATGAAAGAAGTTTTAAGAACGAACGAGTTGGTAAATGACTGTGAATACCCTTGATTGGTCGATATTTATTTGTATAGCCTCTTGGAGTTTTCATCAGGGGCTAAGATTTTAGTAAGACCAGTGTCATGTAGTTGTGTTGATGATTTCATAGCGTCATCCTGCGAAGATAATGCACCGTCCAAACATCTACTCCTGTATCAATACACAGGGGGGAATCGTGTCGCCATTGGCGACATTTAGAAAATTTGGGGGGATTTGTTTTACTATTGCATGAAAAATCTTCCCCAATTTTACAAAACTGTAAAAAACTTATAACGGCACGTATCAGACGCACAATAAATCTACCCAGTTGACTTTTTCGAGCGGGCTGTAGGCGCGGTGTGCACGGAAAAAAGGATCTAGTCTGGAGACGTTTAAGTTGCAAAACTAAGTATCTTTTCAATAAAGTCGTAGAGTAATGGTATTTTAAAACAAATCACGTTTTACTGAAAATATTAATTTGTGATTTATTATTGGAAATCCTTATTTTTTAGTTTATAGCTCTAACTACCTACAATCAATATATCGTTTCGGTAAAAGGTAATATTTTGTAATAGTTTTGAGTTAAAAAGCCCCGGCCTTTGCTCGATTAGGTAAGAAATTTTACCGTAAAAGAGAAAAAAGGTCTTGTCAGAAAAAGGGGGGATTTTTTTATAAAATAGTGGGAAGCGTCATAGCGGTTGGGGGGGGGTCGGTACCCCTGTCAATACATCATTATAATACGTATCTAACTAAATACTTGTTACAAGAAACTTGTTGTCTGAAATTTTGCGTTTCTTTAGTTTAGACGACATGCGTCGTACACGAACGAACTCGTTACGTTTGCACGTTAACAAAAGACGGTATATTTTCTTTAGGATATAGTATCCTATTAGATATTAGATAGTATCTTTTCTTTTATAGGACTACACGTGTCTAGCATTTTTTCAAATGCCAGTAATGAACAACTAATGTTTAGTGTCAAGGCAGGTGATAGCATGCGTTCTCGATTTTAACATGTCAAAGGGGTTCTCCTTGCACACCCTTGTCATGTGGCCAGTTAGAAGTAAGGTAGGTCTAGACGGAATTAATACCGTTGTTATCGAACTAATCATGACAACAGACAATTTGTGACGTGAACTGCGAAAGCTCTCTCAGTGATGGTAAACAGGATGACGTCGAATTGTTTAGTCGAAAAAAGGGAAGTTGTGTAGCAACCCTCTACTTCCACGTTTTCTTGACTCGAGAAAATAACTGAGTCTTGGAAATGATAACAATGAACGTTAGAAGACGACAAAACCGACTCTACCGGCACACTTTCGTACACTCATAGACATTTTCTACTACATAGTATGGAATTTTGTTCAAACATGACGGCTGACAAATAGGCGCACAGTCGTCAGCTCTCTAAAGCTGTTCGTCCATTGCCAGCCGCCACGTTTGGCTAAAATGATCCTAATAAACATCTTAACGAGCGAAGACGTTAAAACAGAAAAGGCAGCTTCATTGTCTACCGGCAAAGTCAACATCACGGTTTGTTTGGATGCTGCGGGATTTGTGTACATTGATTTCCTTCACAGTCGACGAACATAAATACAGTCAAGAGTGGCGTCTGGACGAAGAATTTCGGTATCTCTACCGCTACCAAACTCTAAAGAACTAACGCTGTTGTTTAAGGCTTGATAATAATGAAAATGCTGAATAATTCTCATCCAGTGCGAAGCGATTAGCAGTTCTACAACATGTTACTGCAAATTTTGGAATTACGAAAACTGGTAACAAAATAAATTAGGATTTCTGAATTCGCTAACGGGCTTTGCCACTTTAAAAGACCCAACAGTCCGTTCGACAATGTTTTGCTTGTCCATGACAATGCAAACCTCATACCGCTGCCATAATGGACGAGAAATTGAACAAGCAGTGCTAGACAGCGAAATGGGCAGGACTGTCGATAAATGTAGATGAAATCAAAATTATTATTCAGGGAAGATCTACCCTGCCCAGGCAAATGTTGATTGTAGAGGAAGACATGTATAGAAGGTCCCATTTGTCTCAGATATCTGGGAGCAGCAATATCCGATGATAAGAACGAGATAAGAGAAGGATAACTCTAATCAACAAGACATTATTGAGCTAATCTCATCTTAAATCAATAAACAAAAAAGCACATATAGAAAACTTTTACAGACTCATCCTGTGCAGCGGTAGTGAAACCTTAATATTAACTCGAAGCAGAGAGGACTTGAAGACTTGAGATGAAGCTCCTGAGGCGGATCTTTGGTTTCGAGTATAGAAACAGGAAGTGGAGGATAGCGTGTAACAGCAAGTATATTGTGACTTCAACGAGCCAACAGTAGGAGTGCACTTAAAACTGTAGAGATTGCAATGGGCTGGCCATGTCGTGAGATGGACGCTCTTCCAATAACTAAGTGGCCCAGTATCTTCCGTGTCCTATTTTTTATGAGACAGGGGCAGAAAACCAACCAATACAGTGGCCAATGCGTGTGACACTTTATTACCGACATAAAATAACTTACGTTAATTTTAAAACGCTTAATAAATTAAAAAGATTTTCAGAAAAGTCCCTTATATGATTCCATCTTCGTAAAATAATAATAACAATGATACCGGATAAAGTCGTTGATGCTCACGGTGGGAGTTCTAGTTGTTGATGAGTTTTTGCCAACAAGTATTTCGACTGCTGACAAGAAAAACGTAACACGCCAAAATTCTTTCAAACCGTAAAGTCTCGCCAGCGGCTTTGCCAAACGAAACGTCGACATCTGGTCTGTGAAATACCAGACGTCGATATCGTTACGGACGGAGATTACACGTGTCGTGGGTTGATTGACACATGAACGCAGGCAAATTCTTGCAGTGGAAGCAACGTGTAATAACGGAGACGGGGCTGACTGACTAATCGAGCCTATACGGTATATAAAATGTCTTATTACTCTGTATAAACTAAAAAAAAAAAATTCAATGGACGGAACACGTAATAAGGATTTGTGATATCAGAAGCTCGTAGGTAAGTAGGTCCTGAGGTCTATAAACGAATTCGTTCTAGAGGCATTGTCTCTGCTTACTTTAACTGCGACCTATATAGGGCTAAATTTTGATAGCGCGAAAGGACCGGTTACTTAACGCGTATTGATTCATAACGATATAATTGCGCGGTATAATTTTATGAACTATATTTTATATGTGGGTGCGAAACTTTGCTTACCGTTCATTGTAGTATGGTAAATTTCACTGTATTTTAATCACAAAGTTTTTCAACCGTTTTTCCCCTTCTGTCGTGTTCTTTGTTACGCCTTTCTAAACACGTGGCAATTACTTGAGCCCTGGTTTGTCTTATTCTCCTCTTTATCTTATTCTTTCAGCTTTTCCTTTGTCTAATTCTCATTGGTCGTGCCTCTTCAACACATTAGATGCCTGCACAGATTCACTTGCCTTCATTTTCTAAATTCATGTGTACATTGTATTTCTTGAAACAAATTCTTTTAGCGCCCCTTCTCTTTTAGCATTTCTCATTCTGTCATACTAGGTATATTACGTGTTCATTTATAATTGTGGTATAACAAAATTAACGATTACTTAATCGCTGTTGTTTATAATACCGTACGCCTGATTTAGATAAAGCGTTCAAGAAAACGTTTGATTGGTTTACTGACGCTGGTGTTGAATGACGTTTTCATTTCAGCGGACGCTATGCACGTAACAACTTGATGTTGTTACGTTTTTTTAATTTAATTGTTTACGTTTTTTGTATGCACATATAGCGTTCTTAAAATAGCATCCCTTTGACGATAAACGATCCGATTCGTGGCGAGGCTTTAAGAAGTAAATCAAAAAGTTATAAATAAATAATCAGCGAAGTGTATGTGAAGAGCGAATTATTTTTTTTTTCGTACACAAAGTGTACGACATAAATATACCGTAATTTGTTTCCAAATAATGGTTGCCATCGGTGGGTGGTAGCATTGTAGTCGGGGAAAAAGTTGGCAGTGCTTTGTAAAGAACCGTTCGTGTGATGTGGTGAATTATTTCAGTAATGTTTTTTATTAAACGAATGTTTTTGAACAGAGTGATGTGTTATTTTGATAGGAGTGACTCAACCTCTTTGCTTGTACGCTTATCTGATACAGAGTCGTGTACAACGGTCCTCCTGACATCTGTTATCGTTCCGATTGAAGACAGCCATCCGGACAGGTCAAAACTCTGATCCAGGGGGGAATAGAAAATTAAAAAATATTTCGAACACCCCACCACGTTAGCTGGTTGTGGTCAGTAGAACGGTTTTAATGTTTTGGGTTGCCCGTTTTCGCCAGTAGCAATGTAATTATTCTTTATTTTCAATTAACCTGTTCAACAAGACTGTCAAACGTTAAACGCCTGTCGTCAACGATTTTGGAAATACTGCCTCGCCTCGGCTAAAAGGAAGGTACTATCAGCAGTTCACCTGTGGTACAGAACAAGAAATGTGGTGACGTATTCCACTGCACGCATCACTGTAATACTACACATTTAAAATACTAATGATAATGTGATGTATTTTATACTTACACTTATTGTTTTTTATTAATGGTACCTATAATTCAATTTTTTTATTTTTTTTATTCTTTTTATATAGCCTAAAGATACCATATATGTTATTATTTACATTCTTAAAGCGATCGATTTCGGTCACAGACCATCATCAGGTTATATAGCACATTTGTTCACAATATTATAAAACACTATTATTTATAAAAACGAATTTAATTTGAATAGCACAAATGTGCTATATAACCTGACGATGGTCTGTGACCGAAATCGATCTCTTTAAGAATATAAATAATAACATATATGGTACCTTTAGGCTATATAAAAAAATTTAATTTAAAATACGTTTAACACAGTTTCGGTGTGACTTGACTGTCTCTCACAAGATATTTCTTGTAGCGAATAAAAAAACACACTTTAACAAAATATTCAATAAATTACATTTACATATAATGTACGAACGTTCAATGTAATACGCACACAACATTACAACTAAATACGTCTTTTGAACATCAGAACAATGTTTTCAGAACCATTAATACCCCACCATCACAAGGACGCACTGTCATTCAATAGACCCTCCGCTCCTCAGGCGTCTCGGCAAAACTGGTGTGCGTATTGTAGTTGGAAGCCTCTAATGTAATAATGTGTTCTTAAATGGCCGACAGTTCCCGACACTGTTTCTGTGCACCAATCAGATTGAAGCGTTAATATGATGAGATTACCGTTTTAAGTCCACGGTTCCACAATTATTATTCATCAACCGCAGCTTATCACCTTCAATGGAGCCGATCCGTCGAGTCGTCATTCAGCTGTCGGCTTTTTTTTAATGATGAACAGAAACTTATCGATAATGTTACTACACTGATGCGACATAAAAAATTAATTAACCGTTGATTTGATGCCGAGTGTTATCCTTTTGGCCGAGACAGCATTACGTGTAAATTAAAGTAAGGAACGTTGAAACGCCAGCCACTCTCGTCAGTGAAGTTTGTTGATTTACTGACTTTCAGACGAACAGTATAACGTCATTTACTGACGTTTAGTGATTCCGTTTGTAGAAGGAAGCGACATGATATTGTGTATAATGTGTTTTTAGGAAAATAGAGTATATGTGTTAGGCCAGGGAGGCAAAGTTGGTTTCTACACCCACGGAAAGGCACGTTACTTTTTGTACGTCTAACCCTCTCTGCAGCGTCTTTGTTTGAGTTAGTGGTCTGTTGTATCCCTTTGTATGGTAACAACACAAGAAACCGACTACAACAAAATTGAAAATGTGGGCATTTTATTTGATAAATATTGTAAAAATAAACGTGTTTATGTTTACTTTGTACGATAATAAAAATATAGTTGATTTCCTCGTAAGAAAAAGTAAATATTTAGATACACACGGTGTATAAACATTTTTTTTACCTGCAAGTTCACCGATGGCTCCCCTTTCCTCCCTATATCCAGTTAGTGTTTATTCACTCTACTGAAACCGACGCGACGGTTACCCACGCGATCCCTGTATGGCAAAAACCCATAAGCGTAAACTTCAGTCTCTCGTTGACCGAGGACTGCTCTGGACATGTTAAGCCCATTATTTGACTTCAAACGAGACCATTCGACAATCCCTTCGTGTCCGTTCCCTGAACGCCACTATACGGACACTTTCTAGAAATTTCCGCGTTGAGGACAACCCCCTAATTAGCGCCTTCGGCCGCAACTCTTCTGTACCACGTGAATCGTTGACCCGGCCTCGGCGAACGCTCACGCTCAATTAGATCCTAATTGAACGCCCACGCCCGGTAGCAAGCCACACCTAATTATCCAGGAGGCATTTGGTCCCCGCTCTATAAGAAGCTCGGGACACGGCACAACAGCGGACGACGGGCATGCCCTTCGACCGCCACACAACCCCTGGCCCAAATCTCAACGGACAACGTCAAAGGACTTTGTAAAACCGATTGATGCATATGTACTAATTTTTTCTCGCGTAGCTTTGAACGATCAACAACGTTGCCCTTGAGAGTTCGTATACCACAGATCGGGAGCCAGTGGTCTGTTCAATATAGTTTTGAGTTGACAGAATAGACCTGCAAGAAGTGTAGTTTTGCTAAAATAGCGGTGCGATAACAGAAACCAAAAAATAAATTGTCAAGAGGAGACAATAAGACATGCGAGGCGTCCTCAACCTGGTCGTCTGACTGTCAACCAGTCAAATGATGCCACTGTTAGGAGACAGTTTTAAAATCCGATGAACTGAGTTCAGTCACGTAATTTTGTGGTCGTAATCGTGAAAAGAACGATCGTTCTGAGCGATATGATTTACTTCGTTTGTGTGTCATCGTGATGACATACTGATGTGTTTTCATGTGATTATTTATGTACGGGACAGCATTATGTGGTTGTTAAGTTTGGAAAACAAAGGTTGTGTTTGACTTGCTTGTATCTAATAGTGACATTCAGTTAATAATCAATCATCATTAAAGCGCAAGCTGTTTAATAATAAGCCTACAATAGCCTATTCATTTAATGTGTTATACAGTAAAATCTTTTCATCCGACGTTTCCCTATTACAGTGGAATTTCATTACAATGAGAGTTCAAAACTAACAGTTTTTATTATTTTTTCTACGCATTTATTTGATGCAGAATTACTTTAACGAAATTCACATGTTTTACGTAAAACATTGTTTGTAATATGTCTTTAAAAATGTGTAATGATCTATGATTTAGTTTAAAAAATAAAATGCGTAAGGAAATTTACCGGGATATGGATAATAGGTTATTCCACAGGCAGTGTTAACATTTTAACGAACATTCAAACGCAGTTTATTCTAAGTGCACTTTAAAAGTCACAAAAATCATCTTCTTTCTTTAAAACCACAATAATCCTTAAAACATGCCACATTGCTCTTAAAAAAAAAACGTTATTTTTTGTTTCAGGTTTTTAATCGCTAATCATATACTGAAAATTTATTTGCGTATATTAAATAATTAAAGGCACCTTTCAATAATTAAAGTCACATTTTTATCACTTCGTAGGATAAGTAAGTTATTGTAAAGATATATAGAATTGGAATCCAGGAATTCAGTGAAACGTACTTTTGTTTCAGAAAGTTTACATGTATTTCAGTTATCGACCACGATATTCGCCGATCCACTTTTCAATATTGTTGACTGTTATATAACACAACATTTTCTTTTGTGCAATAGAGACGCTAAAATATGTTGCAAGGTACAGGAGCTGTGAAGAGAACAGCCAGTTTTTCGTCGTCGATGCGTCATTAGAGATTGCTTCTGGGGGAAGGGGGATAACATTAGCTTGAAGGTTGGACTCCTCAAGCGTGAGGACAAATGAGAATTTTTGGATTATTCCCATATAATTTTATGAATACAGGATGTAATATAAAGAGTGTCCTCACTACATATAATTCTTTTCCATGCAACAATATAAGAAAAACAGTTCGTATAAACATTTTTAATTATATGAATAGGCCTAACTTCTAACAAATTTAACTAAAACTATTTACACATCATAGTTTGAATCACGAGAATTACAGTTATTTGGAAAATGGCATGTTTCATCCGTTTGCCGTAGTGAGTTCGTTATAATACGTATAGTTTAAATAAATACTACCGTCAGTTACTTTTCTGAAAGACAATTCTTAAATTCCTATTTCTTTACTCATTGTTTATCATGTTATTGTAGAGAATGGTTAAGTACAGTTTTGTTGAATCTCAGATATGCGTCCCGGGTAAGAACTTTGAAACTGCAACTGAGAGCGTACGGCGACTTTACGAAGAACGCTTTCCCAACCGAATCTTTTCGAGTGAGCAAATGTTTGATCGGCTAAGAGAAACTCTGGATCCTTTGTCCACCGAACCGTTGATCGAGGTAGACGTTTTGTAAGAAGAAGGAAAGAGTATTGAACAGAGTTGGGGGAAATCCTGCAGCGAATGTTGAATTGCTAGGTTGAAGGTGTGAATCAGACGACCGTGTTTAGGATTTGACAAAACCAACAGTTAAAACCGTACCATCTACAAAGAATACAAGTTCTTGAAGATGTTAACTTTAAACAAACGTGTGCATTTGTTTACTTTTTTTTACACAGAATTGCATTGAACCGCACTTTTTTGGTCTCTGTCATGCTCACTGACGAAGCAAGTTTACACGAAATGGTATTACTAATGTCCATAATAATCATTACTGGACAGTATTACTATTAATAATTTACTGGATAGTATCAAATTTCATTGAAAATTAATCATTTATGTTGTTATAAATTACTGTTACTGAGTTAGTTAAAAAAAAAAGTGGAAATACCTTTAAATAAATTTTGCTTTTATACTAGAGGAATCGGCGACCTGCAAAAAAAAAATCAAGTAATGAGAATTTATGGGCAGGCTGCTTTACGGCATAATTCGGTTTATTTGTTATCGGATTTGAACAAGCAATATTCCATTGTATTCACAATAAAATGCTAATATTTTACGCAGTAAACAGTAATTTGATAAAATTAAAATTTACAGAGCTATTAGCGATCAAGAATTAGAGTATCCGCCTTTATGAAATTTGGATTCAAAAAGGAATCGTGATTTTTTTATTTATTAAATAACATTAACGTTTTTAAGATAACAGACATTAACGTTTAACAGATTTTATTAAGATTTCTCAATCCCTTCTTGAGATACAAAATTTTCTTAAAAACACAACATGGCGACACAAACAGTAAACGACGCGTTTTCGGACCTATGTTTACAGCAAGTTTGTTCGTATGTTTATGCGTTTGTTACGCATGGAATCCTAATATATATATATATATATTGCAACGATACAAATTATGACTGCATAGATAGGTTATTTTGAAATTACTACAACAGAGTCTATATCTGGAGGTAGGAAAATTTTATTCATTAACACATTAAAATTGACTATTGTCTTATGACTTTATAATAAATAATTGTTTAATAAAGAATTGTCTTTTAACAAACGAGTCTATTGGCTTGTTTTACATATAAGTTACTTGTGCGTAGAATTCGAAGTTTTTGCGTAGACCCCAGGCTTCTCGCTTCTCGTCTGCACCGCTGCCACTCTGCTCGTCGACCGACCGAAGATCGCCCCGTTGAAAATCTACGCCTCGGCGCACACACGCACCGCGATATGAAATTGTTATTGTTTATAACTTGATTACTCTTAATCTCAGGAATCAAAACTGGGTATAAATAGATCGTGTATTAGGCTGACACAATTCCGGTCTCTTGAAGTGTTCTCGCGTTAGCTCTCAAAGTAGGCCTACTACGATAGGTATTTTGCCCCTAACGGAAATCTTCCATTTTTCGCGAAAAAGCACCACAAATTGATCTTTTTAATTATCATTGGAGTTCTATAAAGTGGCAATGGTTACGAAGAACTCATACCGTGAACCAACTTCTAAGTCTTATAGAAATCGACTTGTCTTGTCACGAAAATCTCGTGACAGCGAGTACGTCTTTCCATGACAAGACTTCGGAACAAAGCGACTGTCTCAAATAAATTTTAGACCTTATGATTGGTGGAAAATCTAGCAACGTCATAGATTTTCTTAGTGATAGCCAGACATCAGGCTGAAACTCTGTCCGATTCTGCAAATGCCTGTATAGATTTAATCTACAAATTTTATGAGTTTCTAAGAGATAACGAAAATAAAAGAAGACTGATTTCATTAAAAAAAAAAATTATAGTTGTGGAGAATTGGGTATATATGGAAAATGTAGCTTATAACCATGAGAATACGCTGTCCAAGTTTCAGAACGAAATGTTAATTTTCCTCGAAGTTATTAAATAAAATGTAAATCACACGCGCACCCGGGCACTTACACACATATTTCACATGACATAAAAGAGTATAAAATTGTGCATATTTTAACATAACATACTTTTTAAAACATAGCTTGGTTCAAAACTTATGACTACTTTACAAAGAAAAGAACAAAATCAATTTTTAACATGTCTATGGCCGTCAGAAAATGTGTTATAGCATTAGTATTCCGGTTAAATGAACTTCCATCCTGTGTTCTGTTGTAATATGTATGGTGAGGACATCTTTTACGTTACAATCTGTATATTGTATAAAATGTTCGTAAGGCTGCAAAGACGTACGTTATTTACTAAATGTTGAGTAATTAATTGTCGTTAGTAAAGAAACTTTATTTTATTAATTTACAAATATTGTAATCCCTTTTATTTATAAGCGTTTTTTGTACAATTACTTATAAGCTCTATTTAACAAGTAACTGATTTAGAAATAGACATCGTTATGTGATTAAGAATTTCGCAGAAATGTTTAATAGCTCTGGTAGAAGGACTGTTCCCTCCCGTAGTGAAACAACTGACTACACTAAGTAACTTAACTTTTCAGTCATCCACTGTACTGCTGCGTTGGTGGCTACCGATATGTTATCGTGTCAGTATCAAATCCGTGTGCCTAACGTAACCTCGCCCGATAAGTCATTACATTTACAATGGCTGAAGAGGTTTACCACACCGTTTTAGTATGTAGAAAAGTACTGATTGCCACACCGTCAAGCATGTAGGAAAACGATCAGATCTGAGTAAACTGCCACACCAGAACAGCGCTGGGAGGTAAACGACTTTGAGAACTGGTATGTATTGACCATTAGTAAAGTAAACCCTTCTCGTATGAGCTGATTCATTTGCTTTCCATTGTAGAAATTTAAGGGTACATATTTGATAAGTGGTGATGAACATTTGCTGTAATTTGGTAAAATGAATGTTGGTGCAGTAAAAATTTCATTTGTGATCATATGTGCAAAAGAAATGTTCAATGCATCAAACAAAATAAAGACGAAATTTTGACGGATTGTTAGTTTTTGTTAGGTTAGATAGGAAGTTTTAAAAACTTGAACAATTTATAAAATAATCAATTTATATTGCGCGCGCAGAAATGAATTATAATCGAATATTTATAAAATTATATGATAAGAATCCTGCATTTCTCATTTTCCACGAGGAAAATGTGAGGATCCAGCCTTTAAACTAGTCTTATTTAAATATTTCAAACAACGATTTTTCTGACGACAGCCATCAAATAAAACTTGTAAAATTAACAGAGACATTATTTATAAAACTTTGTGTTACGATATTTGCAAGGGAAAGAACCTCTGCAGATACATTATTAAACTTGGTGTTCTCCAAAAGTTAAATGAATTTGCCTTATTCAGTAATGTTTAATATGAGAGCATGTTTATGTAATTAATATGTTGCTAATTAAGTAAAAGAAAAAAATTTTAATGTAAATTAACATTGATATTTTAATATTCTGACTTTAGATGAGGAGATTAAATTCAGCTAAATTATATCAATAAACATTTTAAAATGTACGGCTCACGTCTTTTAGTCTTCATTTACGATATTTTTAATATTTATTTATCTGAAATTGCATAAGTGGCTTCAACATTAAATGTTCATAAATGCACAGAATGTAGCGCTAAACGAAACTAACGTGTCAAAATACTGAAATCTTACAGTGAAACAAATCTGTTTATTTTGCAAAAGAACTTATTAAAAACTTCCCATCTGGGTGTCATTAATTAATGCCAAAATGTGACATAGCTACATTATACGTCTCGGTGGTAAAATGTGTCAGCAGCAACGTGTCTTCCGCTCTCCGCCCTTCTTTCAGTCTCTCTCCTCCTCTTATTTTCTTTTCCTCTTTCTTCTTTCTTTTATTTTCCAGCTCTATCACTATTCCACTCTTTCCCCTAATTTTATTTGTGGAAGGGAAAAGGCACACAGTATTCGACTCTGAAAGCGTGAAGTTTGAAGAAAACATGCTCTATTATTATTAACTTGTAAACATTACTAGCAAATGAATAAGTAAACGCAATACGCATATTTATTTATGTTTATGGACTATAATTACTTTGTTCTTGCTTATATAAATCCGAGGATGATTAAGAAGCATTTTATGACTTGTGATTGCTGTAAATTGCCCCACCATTTCAAAAATCTAGAACTACGGGCGAATTACCATACCTGCCAAGCACGTAGGAAGAAAAGGGTTAATCTTGAGTAAATTGCCACACCATAACCGCGCAGGGAGTAACTGACCTTGACTGCGGAAGTGTTTTAGAGGACATATTTGACCATTTACTTATCCATAGTTTTTTCGTACAAAATATAATTTCATTTAAATTGTAAAAGCATAAAAACTCACCGACTCTATGTAAAGACGAAATCTGCATCTAAATATGTTTGCCGTTGACCTGAAAGTCGACCACGATTTCCTTTAATATTACATCGCCCGTAATAACTTTTGTCTCCTCAACAGTTATCTTGTAAGTTTGATGGTTTTTTGCTCGGAAGTAGACAAAGAAAAAGGGAAACGTAGTGAACGTTTTGCACCATGGAATTCGTGAACAGATGTTTGAAAAAGTTACAGTAATACTCGAAAGTGCCATCCCTCGGACTGTAGTACTTTTCTTTAAAGCACCAATATTAGTTTGACAGCCATAAATTACTATTCTGTTTTCGAGGTCGTTATCAACCAAAAAAATTCCTTTTTTTGTCAACACGTACCAGTACTCAAGGTCAGTGGTGTGGCAATTTACTCACGTTCTTCTTTTGCGATCTGACCCTTCTCCCACCTGCTTGACGGTGTGGCAATACGCACATTTTTTTAGACCATAAAACGGTGTGACAGTGCATCTCTACTCTTATGAGCATCAAGCCACCTGAGGTGGGAATGACGAACTTTGTAAACTATCTAACGGAGAACTATGTACACGAAGACGAACATGCATCTTTATCTTCCAACCGGGCGGTGTGTGATACCATCTACATTTTGTTCAATATACGATGCCGCACATTTGGTAATTATATGTTGCTTTATATTTTAGTTAGTTGTAATCAAAATGTTATAATCCATAAATCTTCTGTGATCTGACTCCTCTCTTAAAAGGAAACTATTAATTACTAACCTTTATTACTCTAGGATATCTCGACTAACGTTCCGCGCCAGATATAATTTCCAACAGGCCTTTATTGTTACGGGGATTAGAAGCCCCAATTATAAACAAATGGTCAGCATGTTACTCAACTCGAGTGTGGTATGTGGTACCGGGAGCAGATGGAAGTTTCTCAGTTCGTGTGAGTCGGTGTTCGTGGAGTGTTTTAGGGTTTCCGATTGAGAATCACTGATATGGTGTAGTCACAAAACCCGTCCCAGTATGTGGATGCCATGAGGTAAAGGCAAGAAAATGTAAAGCGAAGGGAAGACGAAAATTCGATAGACCGCGGAAAGGATGAGAACCATAACAAACAAAATCGCGTGATACGAGTAGAAGAAAATTAGACACATTTCATTCGACTGTTTTACTGAATGCAAATATTTCTGCGTGTACTGTTAATTTAATGACATTTACTCGATGTTACTAATGCATGCTAGTGGACTTATCCTTCAGGATTTCAGAAAATACTGATCACACGTGCTTTGATCACAGAAACAGTAAGTTATAAGAACCGATTCACACGCGTTCATTCGGTGTTAAAGGTAACTGCACCGGCCAATTATTTGTGCAATATATAATGGACACTGCCGTCTCCAAAATAATACGATTTACATGATCTGTGTGTACCTGCCTTAAGTGATCATTTGACTGCGTGAGTATTGTGACGAGGCTGGGGTTTACATGATAATTGTTTTTTAAATGGTTGGGTAAAGTAATAAGAACGTGTTACTTTTTTCATAAAATAAAAAAGTGTGTACTTTTCATAAAATAAAAAATGTGTACATATTATCAGAAAAATATGAAAGTATATAGTAGTTGTCAGAATTCCCGATATCTTGTAATTCTCCGCCAGTCGGCAACACTGCACTGATACACGTAACGTCCACCTTAATTTTCTTCAGTATCGATAAACACTGGTATCGATAAGCCACTGTTCGCTTTATGAGTGCTTAACAGGTCACAGGCCCGCGTGTACATAGGTTGGGAACGCGGTAGTTTCGATAGTAAGCCGTACGGTCTGATTTACTACGTTATTTATTATTGTAAACGATAATGGTGTGCATACAGACGGCGTTTGTGAATGTGTAGGACGACAGGTCTGCGGTGTCTATATATAAGTCGTGCATTTTGTTTTCTTGTTGAATCAGGTTTATACCAGTTATGTGTAGCAACAGTGGGGAGGAGGACTCGACGACGGCGGTCGCGGGTCTGTTGTCTGTTGTCGCCAAATTCCCACTCATTCATTATTCTCGTCCGCGCGTTAACAATTACGCGTAGTGTGGGGAAGTTTGATTTCTGTTTGCAGGGGTTGCTCTTACATTAGGTGCGTGAATTCTTGCTTACGCGGAACAGATATCGTGGTCATGTGCGCTGGCAGATGAATGGCGGCGTTAATTCCGCTACACCGATTAAAAATTACAAATCAATTGGTAAAATTTAAGAACGCCTCTGTCTCTGTGTCTATCACTACTCCTCCTTCCACCGTTTTCTGATCGGTGTTGTTCTTTCGGTGCTTAATAACCTCTTCCATTCTTTCTTGTCCTCCCATCCCTCAGAAGCCAGTTCCACTGTTTTAACTTTCAATTACGTCATTGATCCCGGATCCCATTGGGCCGTCTGGATATTGCGCCGCTAAGAATCATCAGGCCTCCATTTCTAGTAACGTCAGCATATTTGTGTGCCTTTATGAAAGCTGCCAATTTCACATCCGTTACAAAGCTTCGCTTTGCACCATCATGTTATCAGTTCTCACATTCCTACTTTTCGCAGCGCTTTTATCCGAAATTAAAGCGTCGAGGGCAGCGACCGGACTCTGGTTTTGCTTTACCCCATTCATCAACTTCTTTACCCTGGTGCCTCGACTTTTGCTCCCAAATACATAATCGTTTCTTTTTATTTACTACGTAGCCAGCTCCTTGATCGTCCGTTACTGGTATCACTTTCCGAAGTCGAGTACATCCGTCGCGCTACAGTTCATCAGGAAATGAGAAGAAGGAGGAGAAGAAGAAGAAGAAGAAGAAGAAGAAGAAGAAGAAGAAGAAGAAGAAGGGCTACTTCGTCCTGTCCAAATTTAAGGGGAGTTGTAAACGTGAAAAAAAAATTTTGACATTCGGGTTTTCATATTTTATGAATCTGTGGTTATGTCTGTGTAACATGTGTTTTATTAAAATATTCAGATATTTACTATTTTTAACTAATGTATAAAAATCTTGTTGCATGCCGTATTTAAAGGCGAATTGCAATCATAATTTTACAAAATACCGCAGTCTCAGGTTACAGTTGGTCCACCGATCTGCAGTTTTGCTTGTTTTGTAGAAAAATTTCAAATTTATATTCTGGCTGCATCATCAGTTGACACTGAAGTACCTTTGATTTGTAAATCAAAGTAACAAAAATAACTTTTTTAAACGTTTTGTGTTGTTATACCTGTGTGTTGGTATGTTTGTACACTTATGATATATTTGATAATTTTAACAGTGACTAAGCTAAAGGAATAAAAAAACAATAAACAAAGGGAACAATTTTACAGAATCAAATCAATACAGTGACATTGCAAAGTGAGTTTAACGTGGAACATAATATAACCTAGTTGCATACAGTGAAATTCATACAAACACAGTGCTTCAAATAAAAATCTACAGAAAACACAACAATGATACTCTTAAAACATGTGAAAGTGGACCGAATATCAGTTTATTATTAATTAGTATTTTAAATTCAGTTTCGTGTAATACAGTCTGTAACGAGCAGAAAATTTTAAAATTTCAAATTTTCACCTCGGCAGAGTACGTTCACACGAGGCAAGTGTCAACGACTTATGGTGGAGCAATAAATAAGGAGTAATGAGAAGGTGTCAGTGAAGCGTTGCTGACTTGACAATAGAAACACATTAAGTTCAATCCAACTATAGAATTTGGTGGCGTAAGATGACAGGGAAAGTTTCGTCCAGAATTATTGCTCTTCGCAGCTGTAACAAAGTAAGTAAGGACATTCACACCCGTACCGAGAATTGTAGCAGATGTGGCCATATTACGTCAGTAGACGATAAGCGACAAAAACGAGTGAGGCTCCATACTACAATGAAACGGATGCGCTGCACCTTAAGGAACAATACTGGAAGATAGGCTGACAAAGACTACAGTCATGTTACACAGCTGGAGGTATCGTCTAATTGACAGACAAGAATTTACGAAGGGAAAGTTGGGGTGACTTCAACGACCAGCAGATGTTCGAAATTAGTAATAGCCAGAAAAAAAGGGGTTAGAGCATAGAACAATACGCCAGGGAGACTGTAAGTACAGATAATGGGAATCTATAGAAACGCAGAGTTTACTCAGACAATAGGCTGATAGACAAGTGGTTTATAGCCGTAGTTTCTTCGAAGCGGGTCAATGATCGTCAGAGCAGAGAGCAGGGAGACCTAAGGACCTATCAGAGGCCTTCAGCCAGCGAGAAATTTGATGGTGAGGGATGTTTCCATAGCAACTGAGACGAAGAACCTATCGGAAGAACTATGACGTAGAATTTTGACATAGTGGGACAGTATTTTCCGAGAAAATCAAGAACTGACCAATCTCGAAAAGAAGTAGGCGTGAAGCGCGCCAGAGACAAAATTTTGAGTAGGGACGAATTAATAAAACCAGCTGTCCAGGAAGACGGAGGGTCAGTGATACTCAATTCTTAGGCAGTGATACTCAAATTTTTAGTCAGTGATACTCAATTCTTAGGCAGTGATACTCAAATTTTTAGTCAGTGATACTCAATTTTTAGACAGTGATACTCAAATTTTTAGACAGTGATACTCAATTTTTAGACAGGCAGTCAACACTCAAATTTTGAATAGTTATACTAAAGTTTACAGTTAGAATTTTCAGACAGTTTACATTTAAATATCAAGTAGTTTAACTTCAAGTGCGAGAGACGGTATATCATAACTTTCCATTGTTTACTCAAATCATTCGGAAGTTAGATAAGTAACGAGGAACTTAAAAGACTTAATAATACATTCATATCGCGGTAGTGAAACTTTACCGGTGTGCGCAGTAACGGACTTAGTGAAAATTACACCAAGTGAACAATCAGACCGTTACACCAACAGACAGCATCACTTAACGATATACAAATTAATTGAACTCAATATTGTGTATCAACAACATAATGAACACGAAACATTAAACAAACTAATAAATTATAGGGACGTTTGTTGAAGCAGCGACTAATGAAACTAGACATGTATATTGACTTTAAAACGAACTCACAGCAAACACAGTAAGATGGAACATTGATTGAACACTGAACTTCAATTACTCACACATATACAAACGCCTACGCGAGTGATCGGAAGAATAAAGTGATAAGTGGCAGTGATAAAACAACTTACGACGGAATGTATCTACGAGCCATCTCCATCACCAGAACGAGACTTCGTCAACAACTAATGGATATTCAATAACCAAGTAACCATTATTATAATTATTTCTAATTAATAACTTCTACTGACCTGGTTTCTTTCAAAGCATTCACACCTGAGAAAATTATTAAGAAAAGTAATGAATAAATCTGAATAAAGTAGTTAATGAACGTATAAACAAAAGCTTATTTGGGATTTAATGAACGCATTAAATAAGTAGAATATTGAATTGTAACATCATTTGATTTATATATGTATGTATGTTTTCTTTGTTTTACAGCATATATTAAGATATGTCTTTGTTTATTATAAAATATGTATGTATTTCAGGTACAGCGACGTAACCTATGTACTATTATAATATGTCATAAATGATAATTAAACTAGTATTTTAGTTGATCAGAAACATGCGTTCATTATTACCAATGCAACCCAAATATTACCTAAAGTTTGAAGGAATGCAGATAGATTTTAAGAGTTTCTTATGTTCAATTAAATAAATGATATCACGTATGTGTTGATGAGCATAGATAGTTAGAATCATCAATAAGATTAAATTATACACATACATGTCAGAGATCGATAATTTTATATATTTAATAATTAATTAATTCAATCACGATTAGCATAATAAATAATCCCCAATTGACAGTTATAAATGGTTGCCCAACGCGTGGCATAATAGATTTATAAATTATTCATTTATAAATGGCGCCCAACGTGGGGCATGATACGTATTAACAAAGATTGTTAACACGTACAGCTTAGGTAAAGAACAGGCAGTAGAAGTAGTAGAAAAAGTAGTGTCATAGAAATAGGAGTAAGATAAGTGTTATTAGTGTAAGTCAGTTTGAATGATTACGAGTAGGAGAGTAAAATGGCGAGCAATTCAGAAATCATAGAATTCAACGATAATAACCAATTAGGTGCAGTAAATACCGAGGACAATACTACACCTAGTGAACCAAGTAATGTGGTAGAGAGTCCAGAAGATAGGGCGCGAGGACAAGCATCAAAACTAGAGGATGGAACTATACAAATGTTGATGGAGTTCATGCGTCAACAAGACGAGAAACAAGAAGAACGAAGCAAAAAACAAGACGAGAAACAAGAAGAACGATATAAGAAACTAGAAGAGAATTTTGACAGAATATTTAGTGAAAGTGATAGAAGACAAGAGGAGAGTTTTAGAAGACGAGAGGAGAGTTTTAGAAGAATCAATGAAAGTTTAGAAAAACATAACAAATCAATTTGTGAGAAATTAGATAATTATACAAAAGAGTTGACGCTGTGTCGCACAGAGATACGTGGATACACGAATGCCTTGAAAGCGGACAGTAACGAAGCCCAGAAGAAGCAAGAAGAAGTGGTGAATGAGAATTACGAAGATATGAAGAAAGTACAAGATACTGATAACACTGTCGATCATACAGATGTATCAGATATCAAGAAATTATCAACTGTGGGATCTAATGCGAATGTCATTAGCAAACCAAGGAAGAAGTGGATTAAGAAGAGAAATGACTTTGTTTCTCGGTATCTGGCGGTATCGGAGGATGATCCAGACATGGATAGAGATTATAAAAATCTATTACTACTACCAAGTAGAAGGCATAAAAAGCACAAATTAATTAACACGGGAAGAGGTACTGCATCAGTGAATCCTATGATGAAGTATCCAGCCTGTAAAATAAGCATGGATCGGCGAAGTAGTCGAGCTGCACCAATAAGAAGCATGGAGGGAAAGTTTAAAGTTGAAACGAATACCACATGTTATAAAGCTGAAAACCAGTTTACGCCAACCATGGATGACATAAAGCGGAAGGACATACAAGATCCGTATGTATATTCATCATGGACAAGGAACGTTATGAGGAAAAGGAGAGGAAAGAATTTCAATAAACGACTTAAAAATGTTGGAAAGAATCGTGATAGTACTGAGAGGAGAGTACGAGCACTCGAGGTAAGACTTCTTAGAAACGTAAGAAATAAAACTTTGTTATGTAAGTACACGAGGGCTGAACCAGTTGTCGAACAACATTGTTGTACACAGGCCTGGAAGCGACGGCAAAAGCAGACCGGTGCGTGTTTACTTAGAGAAAGTTATTGGAGAGAACGGCAAAAAATGCTCAACGTATACGTAAACAATGGTAGTGCCGTTGAGGAGAGTTGTCTAAGGCGCGGCAAGCAATTTAACGCACAGTTATCCGAGAGGGGTCGACGCAAGGAAAGGTACGACACATTTCTCACTCACTTACATAGAAAGAGACAGAGAAGGGTCGTAAATCTTCAAAGTGTGAGTGCGACACATCGTCACGGCGTAACGGGAACGACCGACCGGATATTAGGAAGACATGTGACGCGAACCCCTAGGTCAAACACCTTACTGTTGACAAACAAAACCACGTGCGTTAGTGACAGCACAATACGGATGGGACATACGAATATGTCATCATAAATATAACTTGAGAATAAATAAATGAAAAGGTATTAAGAAGGCGAACTTCAGAATATTTGAAAATGTAATGATTAAATTTGAAAACATTAAATAAAATACATTAAATACATTGGTTATATGAAAATGCATAAACCAAAGATGGTAATTAGTGATGAATATTGATGAATGAAGAGTAGGAGATTAATGAATAAAATAAAACTCGTTGATTGTAATGATATAGTAATAAATTAAGTCTGTGGAAAATTTAATGCCAGACAATTGAAAAATACTATGAATCAGAGAATTGAAGATGAAGGAAGAGGAAGAAATTGAAGAAGATGTCTTAAGAAGCTAGCAGATGCTGATGAATCAACTGCGTTAGGGTAAATGACGCGGTGATATCATTCAAGCTGGCTTATCCAAGAAAGTTATGTACTTTAATTGTTGAAACATAACATAAAAATGTATTTAATCAATTAAGCACCAATTAAATGTTAGATAATAAGATAAATTAACATTTAGTGTGACATTTTATAAGAATATTGCAGTGAATGCAAAGGACATTTAATTGCTATTATTTGATTTATATGGTAATAAGTTAAAAGGACAAAGTGAAAAAATGGACACTTAAAATCAAATAAGTGATAATATTCAAACGAACTAGATAGTGAATGAACTTTACTAATGTGAGTGTATGTAATTAGTAGGCTAGGATTGTAAATGATGCTATCATAAAGTAGGTGAATTATTGAAACTAAATGTAATACGTGTATGTAATTTATTAAGATAATTACAATAAACGTAGCGATTGTGTCAATTAACAATCTAATTTTAAAATAACAGTTTAAAAGATTTTATTGGTAAGATCATTAGTAATGCACAAAGGTGTATATGTATAGGAGATTATCTTTGATATCATGTAAAGGTTACATTGAACCACTTAACTGTTTGATAATATCTTGTGAGTATGATATTTTAGAAGGTAAAATTTTATTCAATTGATGAAATTATTTAATTGCTTATGGAATTTATGATTTGTCTTATAATTATAAAGATAAGGTATTTATATGTAAATTCGACAATGTGAAATGCGTTCAGCTATCCCAAATAGCTAGCAATAAATTCAGAGAACCGATTAAAACCAAAAGGGGTGTACTACTGGTAATATAAGCTTTTGAAAGTAGGTTATTGTGTATACCTTCCCCTGAAGAAGATGGATACGGCGAGGCGACGTACAGGGCGCAGAATTTAGATTTGAGTTGTTCCCAGAGGTCACATCGTCAAATCGAAATTGAGGACACTGTAACGAGCAGAAAATTTTAAAATTTCAAATTTTTACCTCGGCAGAGTACGTTCACACGAGGCAAGTGTCAACGACTTATGGTGGAGCAATAAATAAGGAGTAATGAGAAGGTGTCAGTGAAGCGTTGCTGACTTGACAATAGAAACACATTAAGTTCAATCCAACTATAGAATTTGGTGGCGTAAGATGACAGGGAAAGTTTCGTCCAGAATTATTGCTCTCCGCAACTGTAACAAAGTAAGTAAGGACATTCACACCCGTACCGAGAATTGTAGCAGATGTGGCCATATTACGTCAGTAGACGATAAGCGACAAAAACGAGTGAGGCTCCATACTACAATGAAACGGATGCGCTGCACCTTAAGGAACAATACTGGAAGATAGGCTGACAAAGACTACAGTCATGTTACACAGCTGGAGGTATCGTCTAATTGACAGACAAGAATTTACGAAGGGAAAGTTGGGGTGACTTCAACGACCAGCAGATGTTCGAAATTAGTAATAGCCAGAAAAAAAGGGGTTAGAGCATAGAACAATACGCCAGGGAGACTGTAAGTACAGATAATGGGAATCTATAGAAACGCAGAGTTTACTCAGACAATAGGCTGATAGACAAGTGGTTTATAGCCGTAGTTTCTTCGAAGCGGGTCAATGATCGTCAGAGCAGAGAGCAGGGAGACCTAAGGACCTATCAGAGGCCTTCAGCCAGCGAGAAATTTGATGGTGAGGGATGTTTCCATAGCAACTGAGACGAAGAACCTATCGGAAGAACTATGACGTAGAATTTTGACATAGTGGGACAGTATTTTCCGAGAAAATCAAGAACTGACCAATCTCGAAAAGAAGTAGGCGTGAAGCGCGCCAGAGACAAAATTTTGAGTAGGGACGAATTAATAAAACCAGCTGTCCAGGAAGACGGAGGGTCAGTGATACTCAATTCTTAGGCAGTGATACTCAAATTTTTAGTCAGTGATACTCAATTCTTAGGCAGTGATACTCAAATTTTTAGTCAGTGATACTCAATTTTTAGACAGTGATACTCAAATTTTTAGACAGTGATACTCAATTTTTAAACAGGCAGTCAACACTCAAATTTTGAATAGTTATACTAAAGTTTACAGTTAGAATTTTCAGACAGTTTACATTTAAATATCAAGTAGTTTAACTTCAAGTGCGAGAGACGGTATATCATAACTTTCCATTGTTTACTCAAATCATTCGGAAGTTAGATAAGTAACGAGGAACTTAAAAGACTTAATAATACATTCATATCGCGGTAGTGAAACTTTACCGGTGTGCGCAGTAACGGACTTAGTGAAAATTACACCAAGTGAACAATCAGACCGTTACACCAACAGACAGCATCACTTAACGATATACAAATTAATTGAACTCAATATTGTGTATCAACAACATAATGAACACGAAACATTAAACAAACTAATAAATTATAGGGACGTTTGTTGAAGCAGCGACTAATGAAACTAGACATGTATATTGACTTTAAAACGAACTCACAGCAAACACAGTAAGATGGAACATTGATTGAACACTGAACTTCAATTACTCACACATATACAAACGCCTACGCGAGTGATCGGAAGAATAAAGTGATAAGTGGCAGTGATAAAACAACTTACGACGGAATGTATCTACGAGCCATCTCCATCACCAGAACGAGACTTCGTCAACAACTAATGGATATTCAATAACCAAGTAACCATTATTATAATTATTTCTAATTAATAACTTCTACTGACCTGGTTTCTTTCAAAGCATTCACACCTGAGAAAATTATTAAGAAAAGTAATGAATAAATCTGAATAAAGTAGTTAATGAACGTATAAACAAAAGCTTATTTGGGATTTAATGAACGCATTAAATAAGTAGAATATTGAATTGTAACATCATTTGATTTATATATGTATGTATGTTTTCTTTGTTTTACAGCATATATTAAGATATGTCTTTGTTTATTATAAAATATGTATGTATTTCAGGTACAGCGACGTAACCTATGTACTATTATAATATGTCATAAATGATAATTAAACTAGTATTTTAGTTGATCAGAAACATGCGTTCATTATTACCAATGCAACCCAAATATTACCTAAAGTTTGAAGGAATGCAGATAGATTTTAAGAGTTTCTTATGTTCAATTAAATAAATGATATCACGTATGTGTTGATGAGCATAGATAGTTAGAATCATCAATAAGATTAAATTATACACATACATGTCAGAGATCGATAATTTTATATATTTAATAATTAATTAATTCAATCACGATTAGCATAATAAATAATCCCCAATTGACAGTTATAAATGGTTGCCCAACGCGTGGCATAATAGATTTATAAATTATTCATTTATAAATGGCGCCCAACGTGGGGCATGATACGTATTAACAAAGATTGTTAACACGTACAGCTTAGGTAAAGAACAGGCAGTAGAAGTAGTAGAAAAAGTAGTGTCATAGAAATAGGAGTAAGATAAGTGTTATTAGTGTAAGTCAGTTTGAATGATTACGAGTAGGAGAGTAAAATGGCGAGCAATTCAGAAATCATAGAATTCAACGATAATAACCAATTAGGTGCAGTAAATACCGAGGACAATACTACACCTAGTGAACCAAGTAATGTGGTAGAGAGTCCAGAAGATAGGGCGCGAGGACAAACATCAAAACTAGAGGATGGAACTATACAAATGTTGATGGAGTTCATGCGTCAACAAGACGAGAAACAAGAAGAACGAAGCAAAAAACAAGACGAGAAACAAGAAGAACGATATAAGAAACTAGAAGAGAATTTTGACAGAATATTTAGTGAAAGTGATAGAAGACAAGAGGAGAGTTTTAGAAGACGAGAGGAGAGTTTTAGAAGAATCAATGAAAGTTTAGAAAAACATAACAAATCAATTTGTGAGAAATTAGATAATTATACAAAAGAGTTGACGCTGTGTCGCACAGAGATACGTGGATACACGAATGCCTTGAAAGCGGACAGTAACGAAGCCCAGAAGAAGCAAGAAGAAGTGGTGAATGAGAATTACGAAGATATGAAGAAAGTACAAGATACTGATAACACTGTCGATCATACAGATGTATCAGATATCAAGAAATTATCAACTGTGGGATCTAATGCGAATGTCATTAGCAAACCAAGGAAGAAGTGGATTAAGAAGAGAAATGACTTTGTTTCTCGGTATCTGGCGGTATCGGAGGATGATCCAGACATGGATAGAGATTATAAAAATCTATTACTACTACCAAGTAGAAGGCATAAAAAGCACAAATTAATTAACACGGGAAGAGGTACTGCATCAGTGAATCCTATGATGAAGTATCCAGCCTGTAAAATAAGCATGGATCGGCGAAGTAGTCGAGCTGCACCAATAAGAAGCATGGAGGGAAAGTTTAAAGTTGAAACGAATACCACATGTTATAAAGCTGAAAACCAGTTTACGCCAACCATGGATGACATAAAGCGGAAGGACATACAAGATCCGTATGTATATTCATCATGGACAAGGAACGTTATGAGGAAAAGGAGAGGAAAGAATTTCAATAAACGACTTAAAAATGTTGGAAAGAATCGTGATAGTACTGAGAGGAGAGTACGAGCACTCGAGGTAAGACTTCTTAGAAACGTAAGAAATAAAACTTTGTTATGTAAGTACACGAGGGCTGAACCAGTTGTCGAACAACATTGTTGTACACAGGCCTGGAAGCGACGGCAAAAGCAGACCGGTGCGTGTTTACTTGGAGAATGTTATTGGAGAGAACGGCAAAAAATGCTCAACGTATACGTAAACAATGGTAGTGCCGTTGAGGAGAGTTGTCTAAGGCGCGGCAAGCAATTTAACGCACAGTTATCCGAGAGGGGTCGACGCAAGGAAAGGTACGACACATTTCTCACTCACTTACATAGAAAGAGACAGAGAAGGGTCGTAAATCTTCAAAGTGTGAGTGCGACACATCGTCACGGCGTAACGGGAACGACCGACCGGATATTAGGAAGACATGTGACGCGAACCCCTAGGTCAAACACCTTACTGTTGACAAACAAAACCACGTGCGTTAGTGACAGCACAATACGGATGGGACATACGAATATGTCATCATAAATATAACTTGAGAATAAATAAATGAAAAGGTATTAAGAAAGCGAACTTCAGAATATTTGAAAATGTAATGATTAAATTTGAAAACATTAAATAAAATACATTAAATACATTGGTTATATGAAAATGCATAAACCAAAGATGGTAATTAGTGATGAATATTGATGAATGAAGAGTAGGAGATTAATGAATAAAATAAAACTCGTTGATTGTAATGATATAGTAATAAATTAAGTCTGTGGAAAATTTAATGCCAGACAATTGAAAAATACTATGAATCAGAGAATTGAAGATGAAGGAAGAGGAAGAAATTGAAGAAGATGTCTTAAGAAGCTAGCAGATGCTGTGAATCAACTGCGTTAGGGTAAATGACGCGGTGATATCATTCAAGCTGGCTTATCCAAGAAAGTTATGTACTTTAATTGTTGAAACATAACATAAAAATGTATTTAATCAATTAAGCACCAATTAAATGTTAGATAATAAGATAAATTAACATTTAGTGTGACATTTTATAAGAATATTGCAGTGAATGCAAAGGACATTTAATTGCTATTATTTGATTTATATGGTAATAAGTTAAAAGGACAAAGTGAAAAAATGGACACTTAAAATCAAATAAGTGATAATATTCAAACGAACTAGATAGTGAATGAACTTTACTAATGTGAGTGTATGTAATTAGTAGGCTAGGATTGTAAATGATGCTATCATAAAGTAGGTGAATTATTGAAACTAAATGTAATACGTGTATGTAATTTATTAAGATAATTACAATAAACGTAGCGATTGTGTCAATTAACAATCTAATTTTAAAATAACAGTTTAAAAGATTTTATTGGTAAGATCATTAGTAATGCACAAAGGTGTATATGTATAGGAGATTATCTTTGATATCATGTAAAGGTTACATTGAACCACTTAACTGTTTGATAATATCTTGTGAGTATGATATTTTAGAAGGTAAAATTTTATTCAATTGATGAAATTATTTAATTGCTTATGGAATTTATGATTTGTCTTATAATTATAAAGATAAGGTATTTATATGTAAATTCGACAATGTGAAATGCGTTCAGCTATCCCAAATAGCTAGCAATAAATTCAGAGAACCGATTAAAACCAAAAGGGGGTGTACTACTGGTAATATAAGCTTTTGAAAGTAGGTTATTGTGTATACCTTCCCCTGAAGAAGATGGATACGGCGAGGCGACGTACAGGGCGCAGAATTTAGATTTGAGTTGTTCCCAGAGGTCACATCGTCAAATCGAAATTGAGGACACTGTAACGAGCAGAAAATTTTAAAATTTCAAATTTTTACCTCGGCAGAGTACGTTCACACGAGGCAAGTGTCAACGACTTATGGTGGAGCAATAAATAAGGAGTAATGAGAAGGTGTCAGTGAAGCGTTGCTGACTTGACAATAGAAACACATTAAGTTCAATCAACTATAGAATTTGGTGGCGTAAGATGACAGGGAAAGTTTCGTCCAGAATTATTGCTCTCCGCAGCTGTAACAAAGTAAGTAAGGACATTCACACCCGTACCGAGAATTGTAGCAGATGTGGCCATATTACGTCAGTAGACGATAAGCGACAAAAACGAGTGAGGCTCCATACTACAATGAAACGGATGCGCTGCACCTTAAGGAACAATACTGGAAGATAGGCTGACAAAGACTACAGTCATGTTACACAGCTGGAGGTATCGTCTAATTGACAGACAAGAATTTACGAAGGGAAAGTTGGGGTGACTTCAACGACCAGCAGATGTTCGAAATTAGTAATAGCCAGAAAAAAAGGGGTTAGAGCATAGAACAATACGCCAGGGAGACTGTAAGTACAGATAATGGGAATCTATAGAAACGCAGAGTTTACTCAGACAATAGGCTGATAGACAAGTGGTTTATAGCCGTAGTTTCTTCGAAGCGGGTCAATGATCGTCAGAGCAGAGAGCAGGGAGACCTAAGGACCTATCAGAGGCCTTCAGCCAGCGAGAAATTTGATGGTGAGGGATGTTTCCATAGCAACTGAGACGAAGAACCTATCGGAAGAACTATGACGTAGAATTTTGACATAGTGGGACAGTATTTTCCGAGAAAATCAAGAACTGACCAATCTCGAAAAGAAGTAGGCGTGAAGCGCGCCAGAGACAAAATTTTGAGTAGGGACGAATTAATAAAACCAGCTGTCCAGGAAGACGGAGGGTCAGTGATACTCAATTCTTAGGCAGTGATACTCAAATTTTTAGTCAGTGATACTCAATTCTTAGGCAGTGATACTCAAATTTTTAGTCAGTGATACTCAATTTTTAGACAGTGATACTCAAATTTTTAGACAGTGATACTCAATTTTTAGACAGGCAGTCAACACTCAAATTTTGAATAGTTATACTAAAGTTTACAGTTAGAATTTTCAGACAGTTTACATTTAAATATCAAGTAGTTTAACTTCAAGTGCGAGAGACGGTATATCATAACTTTCCATTGTTTACTCAAATCATTCGGAAGTTAGATAAGTAACGAGGAACTTAAAAGACTTAATAATACATTCATATCGCGGTAGTGAAACTTTACCGGTGTGCGCAGTAACGGACTTAGTGAAAATTACACCAAGTGAACAATCAGACCGTTACACCAACAGACAGCATCACTTAACGATATACAAATTAATTGAACTCAATATTGTGTATCAACAACATAATGAACACGAAACATTAAACAAACTAATAAATTATAGGGACGTTTGTTGAAGCAGCGACTAATGAAACTAGACATGTATATTGACTTTAAAACGAACTCACAGCAAACACAGTAAGATGGAACATTGATTGAACACTGAACTTCAATTACTCACACATATACAAACGCCTACGCGAGTGATCGGAAGAATAAAGTGATAAGTGGCAGTGATAAAACAACTTACGACGGAATGTATCTACGAGCCATCTCCATCACCAGAACGAGACTTCGTCAACAACTAATGGATATTCAATAACCAAGTAACCATTATTATAATTATTTCTAATTAATAACTTCTACTGACCTGGTTTCTTTCAAAGCATTCACACCTGAGAAAATTATTAAGAAAAGTAATGAATAAATCTGAATAAAGTAGTTAATGAACGTATAAACAAAAGCTTATTTGGGATTTAATGAACGCATTAAATAAGTAGAATATTGAATTGTAACATCATTTGATTTATATATGTATGTATGTTTTCTTTGTTTTACAGCATATATTAAGATATGTCTTTGTTTATTATAAAATATGTATGTATTTCAGGTACAGCGACGTAACCTATGTACTATTATAATATGTCATAAATGATAATTAAACTAGTATTTTAGTTGATCAGAAACATGCGTTCATTATTACCAATGCAACCCAAATATTACCTAAAGTTTGAAGGAATGCAGATAGATTTTAAGAGTTTCTTATGTTCAATTAAATAAATGATATCACGTATGTGTTGATGAGCATAGATAGTTAGAATCATCAATAAGATTAAATTATACACATACATGTCAGAGATCGATAATTTTATATATTTAATAATCAATTAATTCAATCACGATTAGCATAATAAATAATCCCCAATTGACAGTTATAAATGGTTGCCCAACGCGTGGCATAATAGATTTATAAATTATTCATTTATAAATGGCGCCCAACGTGGGGCATGATACGTATTAACAAAGATTGTTAACACGTACAGCTTAGGTAAAGAACAGGCAGTAGAAGTAGTAGAAAAAGTAGTGTCATAGAAATAGGAGTAAGATAAGTGTTATTAGTGTAAGTCAGTTTGAATGATTACGAGTAGGAGAGTAAAATGGCGAGCAATTCAGAAATCATAGAATTCAACGATAATAACCAATTAGGTGCAGTAAATACCGAGGACAATACTACACCTAGTGAACCAAGTAATGTGGTAGAGAGTCCAGAAGATAGGGCGCGAGGACAAACATCAAAACTAGAGGATGGAACTATACAAATGTTGATGGAGTTCATGCGTCAACAAGACGAGAAACAAGAAGAACGAAGCAAAAAACAAGACGAGAAACAAGAAGAACGATATAAGAAACTAGAAGAGAATTTTGACAGAATATTTAGTGAAAGTGATAGAAGACAAGAGGAGAGTTTTAGAAGACGAGAGGAGAGTTTTAGAAGAATCAATGAAAGTTTAGAAAAACATAACAAATCAATTTGTGAGAAATTAGATAATTATACAAAAGAGTTGACGCTGTGTCGCACAGAGATACGTGGATACACGAATGCCTTGAAAGCGGACAGTAACGAAGCCCAGAAGAAGCAAGAAGAAGTGGTGAATGAGAATTACGAAGATATGAAGAAAGTACAAGATACTGATAACACTGTCGATCATACAGATGTATCAGATATCAAGAAATTATCAACTGTGGGATCTAATGCGAATGTCATTAGCAAACCAAGGAAGAAGTGGATTAAGAAGAGAAATGACTTTGTTTCTCGGTATCTGGCGGTATCGGAGGATGATCCAGACATGGATAGAGATTATAAAAATCTATTACTACTACCAAGTAGAAGGCATAAAAAGCACAAATTAATTAACACGGGAAGAGGTACTGCATCAGTGAATCCTATGATGAAGTATCCAGCCTGTAAAATAAGCATGGATCGGCGAAGTAGTCGAGCTGCACCAATAAGAAGCATGGAGGGAAAGTTTAAAGTTGAAACGAATACCACATGTTATAAAGCTGAAAACCAGTTTACGCCAACCATGGATGACATAAAGCGGAAGGACATACAAGATCCGTATGTATATTCATCATGGACAAGGAACGTTATGAGGAAAAGGAGAGGAAAGAATTTCAATAAACGACTTAAAAATGTTGGAAAGAATCGTGATAGTACTGAGAGGAGAGTACGAGCACTCGAGGTAAGACTTCTTAGAAACGTAAGAAATAAAACTTTGTTATGTAAGTACACGAGGGCTGAACCAGTTGTCGAACAACATTGTTGTACACAGGCCTGGAAGCGACGGCAAAAGCAGACCGGTGCGTGTTTACTTGGAGAATGTTATTGGAGAGAACGGCAAAAAATGCTCAACGTATACGTAAACAATGGTAGTGCCGTTGAGGAGAGTTGTCTAAGGCGCGGCAAGCAATTTAACGCACAGTTATCCGAGAGGGGTCGACGCAAGGAAAGGTACGACACATTTCTCACTCACTTACATAGAAAGAGACAGAGAAGGGTCGTAAATCTTCAAAGTGTGAGTGCGACACATCGTCACGGCGTAACGGGAACGACCGACCGGATATTAGGAAGACATGTGACGCGAACCCCTAGGTCAAACACCTTACTGTTGACAAACAAAACCACGTGCGTTAGTGACAGCACAATACGGATGGGACATACGAATATGTCATCATAAATATAACTTGAGAATAAATAAATGAAAAGGTATTAAGAAAGCGAACTTCAGAATATTTGAAAATGTAATGATTAAATTTGAAAACATTAAATAAAATACATTAAATACATTGGTTATATGAAAATGCATAAACCAAAGATGGTAATTAGTGATGAATATTGATGAATGAAGAGTAGGAGATTAATGAATAAAATAAAACTCGTTGATTGTAATGATATAGTAATAAATTAAGTCTGTGGAAAATTTAATGCCAGACAATTGAAAAATACTATGAATCAGAGAATTGAAGATGAAGGAAGAGGAAGAAATTGAAGAAGATGTCTTAAGAAGCTAGCAGATGCTGTGAATCAACTGCGTTAGGGTAAATGACGCGGTGATATCATTCAAGCTGGCTTATCCAAGAAAGTTATGTACTTTAATTGTTGAAACATAACATAAAAATGTATTTAATCAATTAAGCACCAATTAAATGTTAGATAATAAGATAAATTAACATTTAGTGTGACATTTTATAAGAATATTGCAGTGAATGCAAAGGACATTTAATTGCTATTATTTGATTTATATGGTAATAAGTTAAAAGGACAAAGTGAAAAAATGGACACTTAAAATCAAATAAGTGATAATATTCAAACGAACTAGATAGTGAATGAACTTTACTAATGTGAGTGTATGTAATTAGTAGGCTAGGATTGTAAATGATGCTATCATAAAGTAGGTGAATTATTGAAACTAAATGTAATACGTGTATGTAATTTATTAAGATAATTACAATAAACGTAGCGATTGTGTCAATTAACAATCTAATTTTAAAATAACAGTTTAAAAGATTTTATTGGTAAGATCATTAGTAATGCACAAAGGTGTATATGTATAGGAGATTATCTTTGATATCATGTAAAGGTTACATTGAACCACTTAACTGTTTGATAATATCTTGTGAGTATGATATTTTAGAAGGTAAAATTTTATTCAATTGATGAAATTATTTAATTGCTTATGGAATTTATGATTTGTCTTATAATTATAAAGATAAGGTATTTATATGTAAATTCGACAATGTGAAATGCGTTCAGCTATCCCAAATAGCTAGCAATAAATTCAGAGAACCGATTAAAACCAAAAGGGGGTGTACTACTGGTAATATAAGCTTTTGAAAGTAGGTTATTGTGTATACCTTCCCCTGAAGAAGATGGATACGGCGAGGCGACGTACAGGGCGCAGAATTTAGATTTGAGTTGTTCCCAGAGGTCACATCGTCAAATCGAAATTGAGGACACTGTAACGAGCAGAAAATTTTAAAATTTCAAATTTTTACCTCGGCAGAGTACGTTCACACGAGGCAAGTGTCAACGACTTATGGTGGAGCAATAAATAAGGAGTAATGAGAAGGTGTCAGTGAAGCGTTGCTGACTTGACAATAGAAACACATTAAGTTCAATCAACTATAGAATTTGGTGGCGTAAGATGACAGGGAAAGTTTCGTCCAGAATTATTGCTCTCCGCAGCTGTAACAAAGTAAGTAAGGACATTCACACCCGTACCGAGAATTGTAGCAGATGTGGCCATATTACGTCAGTAGACGATAAGCGACAAAAACGAGTGAGGCTCCATACTACAATGAAACGGATGCGCTGCACCTTAAGGAACAATACTGGAAGATAGGCTGACAAAGACTACAGTCATGTTACACAGCTGGAGGTATCGTCTAATTGACAGACAAGAATTTACGAAGGGAAAGTTGGGGTGACTTCAACGACCAGCAGATGTTCGAAATTAGTAATAGCCAGAAAAAAAGGGGTTAGAGCATAGAACAATACGCCAGGGAGACTGTAAGTACAGATAATGGGAATCTATAGAAACGCAGAGTTTACTCAGACAATAGGCTGATAGACAAGTGGTTTATAGCCGTAGTTTCTTCGAAGCGGGTCAATGATCGTCAGAGCAGAGAGCAGGGAGACCTAAGGACCTATCAGAGGCCTTCAGCCAGCGAGAAATTTGATGGTGAGGGATGTTTCCATAGCAACTGAGACGAAGAACCTATCGGAAGAACTATGACGTAGAATTTTGACATAGTGGGACAGTATTTTCCGAGAAAATCAAGAACTGACCAATCTCGAAAAGAAGTAGGCGTGAAGCGCGCCAGAGACAAAATTTTGAGTAGGGACGAATTAATAAAACCAGCTGTCCAGGAAGACGGAGGGTCAGTGATACTCAATTCTTAGGCAGTGATACTCAAATTTTTAGTCAGTGATACTCAATTCTTAGGCAGTGATACTCAAATTTTTAGTCAGTGATACTCAATTTTTAGACAGTGATACTCAAATTTTTAGACAGTGATACTCAATTTTTAGACAGGCAGTCAACACTCAAATTTTGAATAGTTATACTAAAGTTTACAGTTAGAATTTTCAGACAGTTTACATTTAAATATCAAGTAGTTTAACTTCAAGTGCGAGAGACGGTATATCATAACTTTCCATTGTTTACTCAAATCATTCGGAAGTTAGATAAGTAACGAGGAACTTAAAAGACTTAATAATACATTCATATCGCGGTAGTGAAACTTTACCGGTGTGCGCAGTAACGGACTTAGTGAAAATTACACCAAGTGAACAATCAGACCGTTACACCAACAGACAGCATCACTTAACGATATACAAATTAATTGAACTCAATATTGTGTATCAACAACATAATGAACACGAAACATTAAACAAACTAATAAATTATAGGGACGTTTGTTGAAGCAGCGACTAATGAAACTAGACATGTATATTGACTTTAAAACGAACTCACAGCAAACACAGTAAGATGGAACATTGATTGAACACTGAACTTCAATTACTCACACATATACAAACGCCTACGCGAGTGATCGGAAGAATAAAGTGATAAGTGGCAGTGATAAAACAACTTACGACGGAATGTATCTACGAGCCATCTCCATCACCAGAACGAGACTTCGTCAACAACTAATGGATATTCAATAACCAAGTAACCATTATTATAATTATTTCTAATTAATAACTTCTACTGACCTGGTTTCTTTCAAAGAATTCACACCTGAGAAAATTATTAAGAAAAGTAATGAATAAATCTGAATAAAGTAGTTAATGAACGTATAAACAAAAGCTTATTTGGGATTTAATGAACGCATTAAATAAGTAGAATATTGAATTGTAACATCATTTGGTTTATATATGTATGTATGTTTTCTTTGTTTTACAGCATATATTAAGATATGTCTTTGTTTATTATAAAATATGTATGTATTTCAGGTACAGCGACGTAACCTATGTACTATTATAATATGTCATAAATGATAATTAAACTAGTATTTTAGTTGATCAGAAACATGCGTTCATTATTACCAATGCAACCCAAATATTACCTAAAGTTTGAAGGAATGCAGATAGATTTTAAGAGTTTCTTATGTTCAATTAAATAAATGATATCACGTATGTGTTGATGAGCATAGATAGTTAGAATCATCAATAAGATTAAATTATACACATACATGTCAGAGATCGATAATTTTATATATTTAATAATTAATTCATTCAATCACGATTAGCATAATAAATAATCCCCAATTGACAGTTATAAATGGTTGCCCAACGCGTGGCATAATAGATTTATAAATTATTCATTTATAAGTCTGTGTGTTGGAATATATGTGGGAAAAATTACTATTTGTGAAAATGTGCCTCAGTGTAATGGTCTGGTACGTAACTTGACAATAAACTGCGAACTGCAACAGCATAAGAACTTTGTCGACTTCAAAAAAGAGTGAAAAATAACCTTTTCGACATAAATTTGAGGTAGGCCTACTTTTGTGGCTTTTGATGGGTAGGAAAGGGCTTCTTTGTCGGCAGGGTTAGGTTAGGTTAGGTTCAGTTGAAGTATAGTTGTGCTACCTGTAGTTTGAAGGTTTAAAGTGTAGTTTAAATGCCTGAAGTATAGTTTTAACATTTAAAGTACAGGTTAAATACTAGTGTATAGTATTTCTTCTGACTTAATGAGTTGTTATGAAAATTTTTACTTTAAACTCGATTTACTCGAAATTATTTTTTCAGCATAAATGCCTCGTTTTCTCAGAAACACATATCGCTGTGAAATTTGTATCACATATTGGACACAGTTCTGTCATATTGTGGATCTAAATGGTTGACTTTACTGCTACAGTTTATAAAAAATAAATTTTCATTTTTTTAATTTGAGATCTGTATAAACGATTGTGATTTTGTTCTCCACACAATTTTTACAGTTGTAATAGGTCAGTACGCTTACAAAGGATGGTTCAACGTTGATGTAAAAAAATCACAGTTCTGTGCGTAACAGTTTCTGAGATAACAGGACATTTTTGTAGCTATTTTAACAAAGGGAAGATAGGGCTTCGACTCCCCTTAAAATGATTCTCCTATTTCATATTACGTTTTAACGTTTCATTATCATATGTCCTTCTTTGCTATGAAAAATTGATATTCAGCGAACTGTAGTGCAAATATGTGTAGTTGTATTGTTGAGTGTTGTTCTCATTTGCTTACAACTATTTTTCGGTTATTACTTATATAATATCTTGAAGGGAGTTGTTATTGGGAGTGCTCTTCTCAGTTTATTTTATACTTTCGTCTGGTCTGTTTGACCTTCATATAGGTTTATTAACTCCTTCATTAATGATTCTCTTCCTGTTTCCCATAATTTATTCATTGGCACATCATGTCGAGGCTTTCGTTGTCGATAAAGACATTTGTAGTTCTCAGACCACAAATAGTGCAGTATCAAAATCATGAAAATTCGGTTGGTAAATCTTTCGCTGTTGTGTACAAAACACAAAATAAACACGAGAATTTGCAGTGAAAGTTCAATAAACGTCGGTTTTCAGGTTTGAACTTGGGGTAATTAACGCGCCAGGTTCGCTGCTTATAGTTGTGAACACAATAAATGGAATCGTATACGATTCAGTTTTGACGTAACTAGATTACAATAATATTAAAAAAAATAACACGAAGTGAATCGAATAATAATTTTTGATTTTGGGTATGTCTTAAAAAAATATTTTGTGGCATCGTCATACGTGTGTGACGAGCAATTAAAACAACAGTGTTGGACAAACGAAACGCTTTAGTGCCAACAACAGACCGATCTTCTCTCGCGTTCTGGAGGAACGCCAGGTCGGCGCGTACGTCGTCGACGAAATATATGCATGCACCAGTTACGTAAGCGAGTTACGTCATCGAGGAAAGCGGCACGGAATAATGTGTGTCGTTATGTGTAAATGTTTTGTTTGACCTTCGGCGATAACATTTCAACTGCTATTTGTTTATTTATAGAAAATGCTTTATTTTGTTGTTTTCACTCGTCAGATAAGTTGTACGCGCCTCAGTGCTATGCGGCTATTTGCTTCAGTGTTGTGTCGGCAAGGTCAGAGGATAAGGCCCCCCTCAAGTGATATTAAAAATTTCAACGAAATTCCATAATCAGTTAACGTAGGCCTATTTCTGAGCCATTTATGTGCATTAAAATAAGTATTATAAATATTTGTAGAAAAAAGGGAATTATAATATACGTAAATCAATAAAGTAAAGGGGTGGCTGGCCTTCAAGGTAGTCTCATCCCCCCCCCCCAGAAGCTAGTCTTATCCGTCCTCAGGAGCAGTTCCTAGTACCCCAATGGCCACCATATTAACTATTTCTTCTTCTTCAATCATAAAACTTGCGGCCTGAAGCGTCCCGTGGCCGTGGTGCAACTCACGTTCCACCACAGCTAGAGAGAGGCATCCGTGTGTTTTAACCATTTGTGGTAGCGAGCCGCACGGTTGTGTGTGTGCGCGCGCGCTCAGCTTAAGTAAGCGAGCCTTTGTTACTTATGTAACCCAGGTAAGACAAGCTACTATATTATCTCCACCGATAGGGGTGGGCAGGCAGACCGAGTGGTGGCTTATGAATCGATCCCATGACGCAGCACAGCCCGTAAGAGTGTGAATCTGGAAGTTACCGTTGTGTGGGGCTACCACATTCCTTTTTACAAAATATAGTTAACAAAATTTTTTTTCTTTGTTGTAAAAAAAAAAAAATACTGTACGCCGTATTTACGGGATTGATTGTAACAACGTATCAACCTTAACCACCTATTTCCCCAGAGTTGGCAATAGTCACGTGACAGAATAGGGTAGGAACTCCCTTCACCGAGCTGCAGAACAGATGCTCCTTTTTCACTCGAGGTGATAGCGATCCGGCTACTCTCGTTAGTCTTCACACATACAATCATGTTATAATTTGAGTGTGTGGTGATCGTACAGCGGGCTACATTTTTCTTAGCTGAATCGTAAAATACATACGTACACGAGTACATACAAGGTTAGTTGGTATCTACATTCAGCTTATAATAAACAGGTTTCGTACAGGTGACGTCAGCAACAGACGCCCGCAGACGTGTGATAGAACACAAGAAGTCACAGAGTGGGATCCTGTCCGTGAATGAATACATTTTGAAAGGTTTGTGAGGTTATCTCATTGAGTAGACAATTTTAAAACATGTCTTTCGACGTTTCTAAATAATTTTGTTGCCATAATCGTGATGTGTATACGACGATAAAATAAAATGTATAAGTGTTAGTGTGTGAATGTGGTGTGTGTGTGTGTGTGTGTGTTTCATACAGATTAATAAGAATTATTACACTTGTAATATTAATCTTATATTAATAAGAGTAGTTATACTACAGTAAACACCCGACAATCCGCGTAATTGGGTGGCGCGATCGCCGCGGATTAACCCGAAATATGAACAAAAGAGGCCAGAAAGTAATGAACATTAACTGCTTATTTAAACTAAAGAAATTTAGTAAAACGACGTGAGAATGCTCATCAAGGGACTTCGTGACAACTAATATCAATATTACCAAGTAGCAACATATACTGTAACTGTAACTGATAATCACATTTTCTCTGTAGTTTAATACTAATTCGCATGAACTGAATTTCGTCAGAAGAAGTTGTACTAATAAATTGTCGTGTACTGTTGTACATTTGTATATCTGTTAAAGAGACATCTGACCCACTCTGCACTGTAGGGTTGCACAAAATCTCAGTGAAGCATCTCTATTGTCCGCATTCTGTTGTGTCTGATCTGCTCGTTTCTAATCGTTCCGTAGGAAGTTATATTTGATTTGCGTTAACGTGGATTGATAGTTTTAAGTTTTATTACAACTCTTTTAACGTCTATCGTGTGTGAGCATTTGTACATAAGTTGAACCTTCACTGATGGGGTGTTTGGTCAAAGTCTTTATTATGTACCCGAGCCGATCGCGCCCCCAATTAGCTCGTTTAAGAATAGAAAGGCTACTGTACCAAAACTGAGCAGAAACCGTGATATTTTGAGTGTATTAATGCGCTGTTGTTTTGTTTCTACGCTTTCATTGCATAACTGGTATACTTGTATTCACAAATTTCATTGTTGAAAAATCATCATCATCATCTTCAAGGAGTAAAACAAGGACGGTTTGTTCCGGTCTCAAACAGTCAAAGAGTCTTAGAGCTGTCCACTCCAGCGCTTCCTCGGACGTCCCACACCTCTCCGTCCCTTCGGATTATAATTCCATAGTTGTTTGGGGATGCGGCAGTCATCCATTCGGCAAAGATGTTTCCAGCAATTCAGCCGATACTGGGTAATCCTGTCGAGTATACTCATAATATTCAGTTCCTGCCGTATATCTGTGTTCCTTCTATGATTATGGAGAGTATACCCTGCCACGTGCCCGAGAAGTCTCATTTCAGCTGCTTGGATACGACTGGCCTGGCCTTTAGTGAAAGTCCAGTTCTCATATCCATAAGGAAGTGTGGGAAGGGCCATCACCTTGTAGAATTTTAAGCGTGTTTCTCTACTTGCTGACTTAAAGTTCGCCTGATGGTCCCGCACATAAGGTTGAACTTATGCAACTTATTCACAACGTCGTTGCTTGTATTATAAGACACACTGTAGCCCAAGTATTCAATATTGTTGACTTGTTACAGGGTAGTACTGTCTATAACAATTTTTGCCCGTATGGGATCAGTTCTACGAAAAGCCATTACCTTGGTCCTAAGTGAGGATATTTGTAATGCAGATTCGATTTAACAAATGTATAGGCTACCCATCTGCAACCCGTTTTCCGTGTCCTGTTATGTTGAAAAATAAGAAACATATTTTGGTACTTTCCCAGTAACCGTACCCACACTCATTTTCTGTGTTTCGATTATGCGGTTATTGACATCGATGTGTAGTGAATAACGCATATAATTTTAGTTAGATAATACAAGTCATGAAAATTTATTTGTGTATGTTATAAAATAGTTTGTTGACGATTGCAATCGTGTTTCATTGTCATATTATTTATGAAAAATGTTAACTATCGATAATTTAAGTTTGATGTGTATTTGTGACGTCAAAAGTTGACGTTGTTAGGTTAACTTTCAAACTAAAATTACAATGGAACTCAATACACCTTTAAAATAATATTTTTCAGCTTGTTATTTGAACTAGCAGATGACGATGATGGTCGTAGTTTAGGACTTGAAAAATGGAAACACTGAAACTACTCGTCCGGAACATGACAAGTAGCAGTTTAGCAAGTAAACACGACAAAGTTGGAATTTAAAATAATGCTCTCGTTTTTTGTGAAATCCTTATAAAAAAAAAAAAAAAAACAGCTCGAAATAAGGCGTTTACTTCCCTTGCCTATTACTATGTTTTTGTTGTGATGGAAGCCGTTTTCTAGTATTTAGTACTCATTTTTTCAATAATACTCGGTGGATGCATTAGAGAGAGAGTTGAGGGAGTGAGAGAGTGGTGGACTGGTGAGTCTACGCTTCTAGTTTGCGCCAGCCTGTCAGTCAGCTGTGTGTCGTCATTCTGATATGTACTGTACGTGCGACATGTTAGACTGATTTATAATTTCAAGTGTAAATTTTTCATGTGCTTATACAACAAATGTGTTAATTCCAAGTGTCGGTTTTTGTTTTATACCATAAATCTATTAATTGCAAGTAGTAATTCTTCGTGTGTGTTTTTTTCTTTTGTACAATAAACTTGTGATACAGTCCAGTTGCGTGTTAATTAATGAAACAATCCATAAAAATTGGACCCTCGGTGTTTGTGCATATCAGAGAAAAGAAACCAACGCGAAGTAACCTGGGGTGTCCCAAGGATCACCCCTTGCATATTACTGTGCATGTCTCCCTTTTTGTGGCTGAACTCGTTTTCCACTAAACTCGTTTTTTCGTTAGTACTCGGTTTTGATAATTGAAAAAGCAACCAACTCGAAGTAAGGCGCGATTCAGGTCTTCCATTTTTTTGTGTTTCGCACAAAATTCTCTTCCATTGAAGTTTCCTAGATTTTTCTGGATAAGAGAATATATCAGCCACCGAAGAATAACAAATCTTGTTTTCATTTAGTAATACGTTGTTCTTAATCTTACTATTCAGAAATAATTGTATTTGTCACCTTAAGTTTTATGTTGTTGTTTTTGTTAAAAAAACAGCATGTTCTTTGTTTTTAATGTTGCTCTCTTTCAAGCATTGTGCGTACACATTAAAGTCATATTTTTCCTAACCATGGCTTTTATTTCTTTAAACAGTAAAGTATAAACCAAAATCCATTATTACCCAACCTCACAAATGAAAACAACACGTATTTTCTCTTTACATTAAGAAAATTATAATTTACAATTAGCACACTTCTTCGTATCGTAGTATATCGATACAATCACATGTTCAAAAGATCGAAAATGTAGTGTGGGTACAGGTATTGGGTAAGTACCCATATTGTTTACTAATGACAGTACATTTGCATTTTGTTTCATTTAAAGCATCGAGTTCGGTATTTTTGGATTTATTATTAAGTTGTAAATTAATTTCCACCTATTAGTTTATATTAGCTTTAGTTTGCTGTCCATTACGTTACATGTTTCATTACAAATATTAAAGTTCTTCATATATAAACAAACAACTCTTATTGCGTAGCCTTGAAGATGGTTTAAACAAACGAACCACAGTTTGACAAGATAAACAAATGCAGGTCACGGGGGGGGGGGTCGCCTTATTTAATCTGAGTCTGCAAATATGAATATCGCAGAGCATTTTAAATAAATATGAATGATGTGTTCGTTACATTACGAACGGGTTACGTTTTAATCACAGACTCCTCTTTCCGTAAAAATTTGTCTACGAATCCAAGATCCAAAGGCCAAACCGTGATCTAATCTTCCAAAAAAAATCTGCTGCCCGTTAAAAGCATTAATTTTCCCGCTGACAGGGTTTAAACTGTCAAAATTAACTGAATAGTTGCTAAACTCGCAACTATAAGTCGCCAGTACTGCGTAGTCTCGATTAATTTCTTACTTTTGTTTAGTCTGAGGAAATATTGTTTACTCTATACGTGTCCTATCTCAACTTGTCAACTTCCTGTTTGCTACCCGTGTATCCTTAGCATTTCTTTTGGCGTTTTAAATCTATGCTTAGATTAGTTTTTAAGGACAATTCCTGTATATGATCACGTCCTTGTTAAAGTTAAAAAGTTACCGTTGGCAATCAAAACAACTATTATTAGTAGTAAGTAATTATTTACCTCCAACGTGCAGTTAGGCTGTCGATATGTTTCTGCACAAACCGGGGCGATACCAGCAGCAGAATGGCGACGACACGACGGGTCGGGTTCAATGAATGCGATAAGCTGCGGCTAGTGAATACTAATTACTGTGGCAACACCACGCCATCGTGGACTGGAAGTGACAATGCCATTTTACTAACAGGACAATATCTGATTGACGTACAGAGACATGTCGGGACAGTACGATACTGTATATTATATTGCTCTTCTGACCGTTAACCATTCGGCTGAGTCTTGAACCGTTAACGTAAATTAATAACATTAGTGTTGAAATTAAAGGTAGTGCCGAAAGGGAAGTGAATTTTGGTATGAATCATAACGTTGACGCAGTTAGTGGTCAATTTGCAAGTTAGTGGTTCGTGAATTACCAGATTACTGCGCATCATCACTACCATTCTCGGCTCTACAGCCCATGCAGGTCCCTGGTCTCTCGACAGCGTGCTTTTTCGCGTCCTTCCGCTAGTACTCAGACCGTCTCCTTTCTTTACTCTTCTGGTCGTCGGGGGTATTCAGCAGATTTTTCTCCTCTTGAATGGATTATCCTTTTTGCTGTGTTATACACGCCCTTTATTCTACTCATCAGGGTTTGAGATATTTCTATCCTCTGTGAGGCTGTTCAGAGTATAGTGTACGGTCACACTTGACCGCGTTAGGTACGCTGCGACAGAATCAAGAAATGTAAAGCATGTGGTCAAATGGAGCCGGTCACACTAGGCGTGTACGACGACAAGGACAGTGTTTCGAACGCAAGACAAAGACAGCGCTTTTCGTCGCAGCGACAGATACGCTCAGGTACCATATCAGATACAGACTGTAGTCAGCAGACATTGTTATTTCAGCTAAGAAATGTATTCGTTACTTGTTGGATCTTCAGAGTTTGGTCTCTTGTCTCTCATTCCTTCGTAAAGGATGATTATGTTTCCTCCAGCTTCACTTACATTTGCTTTCTCAACGTCTTTTCCAACATTTTGACAGCAAAATCAATTACTAAAACGTCCATTCAACGGTTAAGACATTTCGAGGGGGGGGGGTCTTAAAATGGAAAGTACGAAGATGCAAAAAAAAGATATCCTCATTTTGTTTCTTATTACTCTCCTAATTTTTAATTTAAAAACATTTTCTTCAAATTTTATCTTGGAAAATGAGAATCGCCTGATATTTGGGACCGCCCGTGTACTCGGTACAGTACGCTGATTTTTGTTGCCATTAAGCTATAATACTGGTCGATGTGTGTCACGCGTGACGGATGGCCGCAGGAAATCATATTTCAAACAATTCATTATGAATTGAGCAATTTTATATTGTAACCAAAACCAACAGCTTCAGATGCGAGATAATCATTTCCGTGTTACGCGCCAATAACTCGCTGAACATTGGACGGGAAACGACCTAATTTTTTTTGGTCTTTACAGCTGGGAGGCCTTCGCTTATGTAAGCTACTGTACTGGGGACGTCTAATACGAGTCTATGACAGTTCACCGTGAAAGACAACTTAGGAATTGTGTCAGTACTAGCTCAGCGAGGGGGTTTTGGGAGTTATACACCCCCCCCCTTGAGGGATAAAGAAAACGGAGATAGCAAAATTCAAAGAAAATGTGCCGGTAAAATGTAATAATGTAAATCGAATTAAATATTAGGTTAATTAATTAGTCATGTGAGTAGGACAATTTTTTATTTAAGTACACTGTAGCTGTCTTGCGAATACGACATTGCTTTGTACAAACAGTCATTGCATGCTAATTAACAGTGAGGTGCCTTCGGCTTGTCACCTTTCGAATGTTTTTTTTTTATATTGAGGATGGCCTCTAGAGGTGTGGCCGAAACGTCTAGAATAAAACATTTTAAGCAATCGACCCCACGGCCCAAAACACGGCTTTATAATAGTGCTTCCTGTAAACATTGGAAGTTGTCTGGTGGTTGAGGGATGGTTCAGATTTTTATGTTTTTGTGGTTATGACCTCGTAGCAGAGAGTTATGTCCGAGTAGGAAAGAGGTAGCCTTTGAATGTTTATTCATCTCGCAGTGTATCCAACTCGGTTTACGATATGTGTGATGCAGTAATTTATTCCACAGCAACTTAAAAAAAAAAAAACACTGTTTCAGGTTCAGTGGACCCTTTTCTTGTGGTGTGTCATCCCATTTTCCTCTATAGTCTCTCTTTATTCTTTCACTCTTTTATATAGAGTCGGGGTCGTCTTCCCCGATTGTTTATACTTCTTTATATGCTACGATTTCCGTTGTCTTTTGTATCCTTAATTATCCGATCTTCCACTCGTATTTCTTCGACCTACTTTCTGGTTAATTACTATATCGTTACCACTGCATCGTGACTGATAATAACTTGTGAGTTATACTCCTAATGTTATATTCGTCCATAGTTCTCTTAAGCAAGACAGTGAACAGGCTAGAATGTCCCAATATAAACGAACCACCGTATTACTTCTCTTTTCCAAAAAATGTTTTCACCAGCGTTCTCATTTCGCCCACTTTTGTCAGAACTTCCTCATTCGATATCCTCTCTGTGTGATATCTTCAGTAGTATCTCGAAAAGCTTTTTCTTTTCTGCTTTCCTTAAATTTCAGGTTCGTGAGTCGTAAATACAATGCTCCAAATGGAACTTCGTATAAATCACTTTCTCGTTTCTTCTAGATTTCAGTAAACTTCTCTTCTTGAAAAATTATTCTTTGGCTAGTTCTATTCTACTCTCAGTGCGTACTATATGATTCCTGCGTCTACTTTCCTCTTCGACCCTACACCTCAGTCTTCCGTTTCTCGTCTCTTGGAACACTTTTGCGATTTTTTCCCTCTCGTACGTGGTACTGATTTATCTTCAACTCCTTCTTCTTCTGTCAGGGGCTAGGCGAATCACCTTTTCCGGTCCCCAAGAAATACATACACTTCACCAACGCTTCCTAGATCTTCATACGCTTCGCTGCCCAACAGGCTTGTATTGCCAAACTTCCTTACGCATCGTGCCATCTGGCATCTTAGTGAGATGAGCAGTACATCTCCCTTTGTTTCTCTGTAATGCGATCTTGGGTATTAAAAATGTTCAACTCTTCACGAAGGTCAGTCCATCCGATTTGTTCCTTTGTGAGTTCCGAGTAGGATAAATTTCCTTTAAGGACGTTACCAGCGTCCTGTAAATAAGACAAGTGGTAAGAGTTCTACCTTTGAGCTTCTGGTCTTGCTGTGGGCATCGTTCAGAGCCCCATCTCCTAGGTTCTTCCACGCCTAGGACCGTTGACCATTTGACACCTTTAACCCTGGCCGGATAATGCGGCCACCGGCACCTTTTACCGGGTAATGCGAAAGGAAACAAAAGAATTACATAATAAAACTAAAGTATGAAAACGATGAATGACTCTCTAGTCCTCGAAAACCTATCAGCGTCGGCTTGAAAAGACAAAGAGTTGGTCAAGAGAGACCAGACAGGGGAGATTATCGGGTGTGCTAAACCCGTACCTACTAGCTGTGGACCCCTGATGATATTTATAGAAACTATAAATTTAATTACTAAAATCCATTTCTTAAAATAACCTGCTGTCTTCGCCACATCCATTAATAAATACAAAGGTTGACAATAGTTTTAGTTAACAGTAATTGTAATTATAATTTCAAACTGGTTTATAAAGCAAACAAAAAAAAAAACTTGTGAACGTATTATGTGAAACTAGGCCCAATTATGAGTATAGAAATACGAACGTTTTTATTTTCTTGAGCTATCGTGTTGCAGGTGTCGTCTCTGTCTCCTTTGTTGTTACTGCCAGTAATATTCAAAATTTCTAACGCTTGTAGCAGGTTGGATTTTGTAAATCAGCTATTCTTTCGGTGTCGTGTTCTTAGTTTTTTGACTCGTTACCGTGAATGTAGAAGTTCTTTCTTGAGATGCGATGAGCCAGGAGAAGCGAATACATACGAATTGTAACAGAGAGGAAAAAAGAGACAAAACAAATGACGGAAAGGAGACGATAAAGTACAAGTGGTATCTGTGAATTACCGTGTATAACAGAAGCACTAAATGTGTAAATCAACAGCAGAAAGTATGTTGCTTAATGGGGGGGGGGGGGTTATGTAAGTGAATAAAAGAGAACATGGGACATGAAAGACTGGATATGGTTTTTTGGAGAAGAGCAGCAAGGAAGTCAAGGAAGGAGAGAACAAGGAATACTGTGATAAGAGGCGTGATGAATGTTGAGAAGGATATAATAGAAATCGTCGAACGAAAACATTACGACGATATGGACACGTGAGGACGGTGGGTGATGGGAGATTGCCAAAGACAGTGATGCTTAGGGAATCGGATAGAACTCTTCATTGAAGTCGCGAGAAGATGACCACTTGTACTGAAAAAAGTGATGTTTCAACTAAGAAAATCCACAAGCTTACCACTAGTTGACGCGATCACTGAAAACACAAAATTTAAGGTTGATTTAATTCCTTCCTCGCCCAACTTACTCGCCAGATTTAGTCTCGAGCGACTTCACCTGTTTTCTAACCTTAAAAAAAGGCTCGGCGTTAAAAGATTTGCGGACGACAATCAGGTCAGCGATGCTGTAAATGGCTGTTTCTGAGGGCCTCAAAAGTTGTATGAGTGTAGCATAACAGTTATAGAACATCGTTAGGAAAAACGAAGGGTAATATGTTGTGAAGCAGATGCTAATTTATCCTCTGTACGGTATACCAAAATGTAGATTTTGTTACAATTCCGTGAGTTGTATGTAGCTTGATTGAGGGAAGTCGCGGCATTGTAGAGACCCTTGAGTAAAAACACTAAGAAAGAACTTACATCATACACTGGGGACACAATTTAAAACCATTACAGCGTTCAGTAAAGAGGCAGGACTGTGAATTATTGTCCGTTGTTTATTATTATGATTATCGCCACAAAATAGTGATTTGAGGAAACAAGGCCGTAACCTACTTCGTAGTACAGCGGTATTTCCATAAATTGATGGCACGTAGGTAGTGATTTTGTTAGTTTGTTTACCTTAGTGTTTTTGTTGTTGCGTCATCAGTAAATGATCAGTCGTTCGTGACTTTGTAGTTGTGTGTGTACATTTAGAATTCTGACAGTTTTGTCTCCCACGTCAACGAGGACAAACTTATGGCCAGGTGTTCTCAGAGCGTTGTTATATTGCTCCCTTCCGATCGATGTACAATACTTGTGCCACGGATTATAACGAGACTGATTCTGTTGTGCGTCTACCCTAGATTCGGTGAAGTGATGGTCTCATTCTCCCTCCCCCTCCCTCTGATTGATATTTACAGTACGGCTTCGCATTATGAATTAAACAAGGTTGATCAGAAAGGGACGATATTTATAAAATCCAGCTAAATATTTGAATACGCGCACGTTACTGCGATCTGTGGGTGAGGAGGAGTTCGTTGATAAGCGGTGGTAGATTGTTTTAGGCAGGAGATGATTTACCATTAGACTTCACGTATCAGATCCATTGGGGACCTGCCAAATAAAAGGAGGGTTGTACCCCTCCCACCCAGACCCCCACTTGTTCGCGATTGTGGGAAGCAGTAACTACACTGTCGGAGAACCATTTGGAGAAACATAAAGGATATTGTAACAACCAAAAAATTAAAAATTTTTTAGTATGACCGAAAAGACGTTACATTCAACAAGACACACCTACTCAGGCCACGAGCAATAAATAAAGGAATTGTGTGACGAGGTGTCAAGTGAACGTTTGCTTCGGACAATACAAATACGCTTCACATAGCTTTACAATAGGGAACAAGGTTGGCCGTGACAGACTCGACTCAAACACGAGATTTACAGCCTGCAAAATGTAAGATAAAAGAATCTGTCAAGTACCAATTTAGAGGAGAAACTGTGACGGACACACTGCCGGGTTAATTTGAAGTGTACCAGTAATAAGAAAAGGGTGTAAGACACACAATAGTATGTACCCTATATGAGAACGGACATCGATACCTAAAAGAATAGAATCGAACTTGTACACAGCAGGGGAACGTCTTACTGGCGACAACGGATATTTACGACAGGGAGAAGGAGTGCCTTTTTGGAAACGACGACACGCTGCGCCAGGACAGCGTTCGGAAAAGGGGTCGAGCACAGCGAAACAATAACAAAATACGACACATTGTTTGCGTGAGAACTGCAGCGAGATCCGGAGAACGCTTAGACAAAGACATGATGGACACCCATGAAATCGCTCCTGTTCTAGGAAAAGAGTACGGAGGCTTTCGACGCGAACTCGTGGGGAGACAGGAAACCCAATCACAACCCAGCATCTACCCAGAGAACAGGTGGAGAGGACCGTCGCCAGCATGGCAACGGGAACGTCGAATGAGAAGTGAAGAACGATGGTCTGGCAGAAGGGTAGGAGATCTTCCGTCCTATCATGTTCGACTTGAGGCGTGTTTTCCAGAAGGGTGCATTATGGTAAACGATGCTTGATAAAAACTGTTTGCAGAGCACGCGGGAGGACAGTCTTTCATAAATTTTCAATCATATACTTTGAACAGTCTTCACGTACTTTTAACAGTCTATTTATAACTTTCAACAGTCGGTCGTCAAAGTTCGATTAACACACGGACAGCAGAGGGACTTTGAAACTTTGCTACGCGACATATAACTAAGAGACTTAGACATTTCGATATTGGCGCGTATCCGGTAATAGTGTACCTACAGTGTCTAAAAACATGCGATATACGCCAGTGCTTAACAATTATAGAGTTCTTTATTATACTCGAATTCAGAACTGAACATCGAATTCAGTCACACCTTCATCTATAACCGACGCGTAGAACTATCGTTGATGTAATACCGGACGACGAAATCGTAACGTCATACAGTGCGGCGGAGCGATACAATATCATTTGGAACAATTACACCACGGCATCAAAACACTAAACATTAATGTACATACCAGAAGTTCAGCAATAGACAGACATATACACCATAGTTAACGATGAACTTATCTTCACGACACATAATTTCATGACTCAACAGTAACAGCCGAACCAACAGAATACACACACTGCGCGAGTGAATCTGTTCCGCGTGTGTTAAGTGTCAGTGACATCACAGCTACGCAACTTCCCACACATGGACCAGCAGAGAGGAGGAGTTACGCCGATGGAAATATCGGATAATTCGTGTAACAAGTAATCTTTATGCTATTCTTATCATAAGAACTCTACTGTCCTGTCTCTTTTTCAAGAAACACCCCTTGAGTATTTAAATTAAACATGATAAACATAATTAACGCCATCCATCTGAGGCAAACGATGAACGCATTAGTATAAGATTATTATTTGACTATTTGTGTTTCTATATATCGATTGCATTATATATGTATGTGTATGTTTTCCAGCAAACAACGTATTGGATCTACATTGTAATTTGATGTATATACATGTGTTCTTTTATGTTCTTTTTATGAGTTTATGAATGTATTTACAGGGAATCATCCATATTTTATATATATTGAAGTCTCTTTCTTTAATGATATGATGTTAAATAAATAAGTGTTTATTTTATCCAGAATATATGCGTTCATTATTGTCAAATTACCTCAGAACAAGAAAGTAATGGCATTTGAGTGATTTATAGTAGCTTTTATTAATACAACAATTAGAGTCTCCATGCAATAATTGTGCTAACATAAAGAAATTAACGTGTTATTTAGCTTCAATCAGTTCAGTTGATATGAGTAACCTAATTGAGTAATTACACGAGCTCATTATGCAAATTAGCATATTTACATAATTAATTAATCACAGATTAATTAATTCATTATTGTTAGCATAATTGCCTATCGTTGTAATTGGCTGCACAACGCGTGGCAATCGTTGTATTTGGCGCCCAAAGAACGTGGAGCTCGGCAATCACAGATTAATTAATTCATTAGTGTTAGCATAACACCCATAACGTTGTAATATAGAAGCTGTGAAATCAGGCCACAGAACTGTAAACGAGACCAGAATAGGTCTATTTGACAAGGTCCAATTTTGGAGCCAAAAAAGTACTTTATGATTTCAAAAGAGTGAGACACTTCACCTATTTGACACATTGGTATCCAACGAAATTAAGGAAGAGAAGATGCTTTATGCAAATCAGGGTATGTTCGCGCGCGCGTGTTGTAAGCTCACTAGGCCCACTGAATTTTAAATACCGGTATGTCACACAGTACTCCGACAGTCGTGTGAGGGTCAGAGGTGTGAAGTGTGAGAACAAATAATGAAAAATGCGTGACTTTTTTAACGTAATGCCCTTCGACTGTATTTCCACTTTTGGGGAACTAGGAGAGTTGAAGGGAGGGAGAGAGATGAGGATGAAGCGGACGATCGAGGAAGAGTTTGTTGAATATTGTTTTGGAGGATCTGGCAAAAATGAGAGTTGGAGGACGATGGGAGAGATGGATTGAGTATGAGGCCGATGCTCATCGTGGGCTTTAGAGCCAGAAGGAAAAGAGTAGGAATTCGTTTGAGATTTCAGGTTACGTTACATCACTGCCAAGAAATGTTTCAAACGTTGTTTGCAACCGTAGCAGAATTTATGGATTCCCGTTGTGGTGAAATGATTTAAAGTTTCTAGTGAAAATAAACTTTTGAAGTGATTTAGTCATAACAGGATCCTCTCAGATTTAGGAACGGAAATGTTTCCGTCACACTGTTGTACACATAAATAGGAAGCACTGACATTTTAATAGTATTCATCGTATCGAGCTCTTGTGCAGTTAAACTACGGGAAAATGAATTTCCATTATATTCCGTTGTTGTCAACGGATTTCTGTTGTACGCGAGTTAGGTTGAAATGTAATTTCTACGGATTCTGCAAAGATAATATTGATATTATTGTATCGTGGGAAAACAATTACGGGATAGTTTGTATATTACTAAAACAAATTGCGCAGTACAGGGACAACACGTTCGCTGACGAGAAACTTTGTAGCATGAGCCATAGATAGGTTTTCAGTTTGCTGCGTTCCGTTCTCCGACGTTACCGATTTACAGCCTTCGACTTTCTCTTCTTCCTTGTCCCAAGCCTTCCTTCCTCCCTATGCATTCCCCACAGCTTTTCGTTGATCCGTCCTTTCTCTTCCGATACGTGGGTCTTAATGCGGCACTTATTTTGGGATTCTGTGTTCCGCCAGTCGTCATACTGTTACGTTTTTGATACTTTCGAGTATAGAGATTTTCTCCAAAGGCGTTACCAGCACCTTGTGAATTAAGGTGATTGGCTAGCTACTCCTGTTGTTAGAGTTGTTCCATCCACCGTCCACAATTACCTTTAGAGACTTTTTCCCCGTTACCTCGGGCGCGGAACGAATTTGAAGTACCCTTGCTCTTATTATTTGAAATAAAACAAAAGCTTTAAAAGGCTGTTACCGCCATCTGATCAGAACCAGGGGCGGATCCAGCAGTTTCTTGGAGTGGGGAGTTTACTTTGGGGGAATATGAAAAATTGGACCGTTATTTAATGGTCAAAGTATAAATGATAGGAATGAGGGAAGATAAAAATACAGTGTGTTATTATCAACACAACAAGCTTATTAACGTGCAAGTATAAAATCATATCTGTTTGTATGAGTTTATTGGTCTTTTAATAATCTTCATTTACAGTTTAAAATACACACTACTTATTTAAGTTATGTATCAACAAATATTAACATGGCGGTAAGGTACAGTAACAGTTTAAAGGATTTAGTGTAAAAGCATGAACCTACATAACGTGATATAAATTTTCTATCATATTCACAATCACAAAACCATTCTACAATCACAAGACAACGAAAAAACTTTCGTCTGATGTGACCATTTGGGGGAGGGATTCCTCCCATTCTTCCCCTCCCCGTGGATCCGCTCCTGGTCAGAACCTCTCTTTTTCGTCTGCTCGTCGACCCCTGCTGCCGAAGATATTGGTTATCACAAACGTTGGAGGGCTTACTCGACTTAGCAGGGTCCATATCGCCGAGATGAGAGTAGAGTTGGGATGAAGAGGCAATGAAATCTCTTTCTCCATTAGAATTTTATAATAGCATTACATTCCCCTGGACGTCTTGTCTCCTCACCAGGAAATTACGAAGGGATACTTTTTTCAAAATATTTTTAGAGTAGTGGTAGGTCCTATTCTACCATGTGGTATCCAGGCTGGAGACTGAAAAGTTTAGCCTACGATCAGTGGCAGGATGTGCAATAGAAGATTGGAAGAGGAACAATGATATTAGGAAGGAATGGAACATATTTTCAGTTAATGAAAATATAATAGACTACCACACCAGATGAAAAGAACAGTTAAGACAATACGCTGATAACGTCGTCAATAAAGCTTTCCTGTATATACACGATGTTTCACGCAGGATATGTTGTACTGAAACGCATTCGGAGACGTGTAGGCCTACTGGTTATATAAATAGGTCAGGAAACGCCTTGTTTTGAGTTACGGCTAGCGCTGTTTCGTACACCAACAGATAAATAAGGTTATACTAAAGTCTCTATTTTGTACGCAGATGGTATGGTAATAATTCAGGACAACGAGGATAAACTACAAAAATCAGTGTACATACTAAGTCGAATAGCAGATGAATATGGGTTTCAAATATCAAGACAAAAACAATGGCATTCAGAAGAAAGCAGCCGGGAAGAACTAAGATAGTTATAGATGGAACAAGTCCAGCATTTCAATTGCTTGGGATGTTACGTTCCGTATGGGACAGAAATTGATCTGGATGAAAAATTAAACAGATTTGGGAATATCTGTGGAACACTTCACAGATACCTTAAAAGTAAGACAAAGAAGGAAACAAGGATACGGTTTTTTATCACTGTAGCGGTACCAGTTTTGATGTATGGAGATGAAGCCAGAGTTGTGACAGAAAGACACAAAGCAAAGATTCAGGCAGCGGAGATGAAGTTTATGGGGAGTACTTTGGGCTGTACCATTCTCGATAGAAAGAAGAACGCGGAAATAAGGAAGGAACTGGGTGTCGACCCACTGTTGGAACTGCTAAGGAACAGCAAAAGAAGGTGGTGTGAGCATTTGGGAAGAATGGCGGGTGACAGGATTCCAGTGCTAACAATGGAATATAGACCGGTGGGGAAGAGAGATGTAGTAGGACGGCCGAGAGCGAAGTGAGTCCCGGAATAGGTTCAGGATGAGCCTAATCCTTGAGGTTGATGATGATAATGATGATGACAAAAATTCTTGCGAAGTAGATTTTCGTGTTTTTATAGGACTTCTGACCTGGTCCCGAAACTGTATTGTAAATAGTTTCCGAGGAAATCGTTGTAAAGCATAAAAAAAACTTACGTCGAAAAAAAAAGAAAATTTATGAAAGTAGAGTTAATTGAAAACAAGTAAAGCTTGAGAAATTTGTTTTTTATTGAGAACCAAACAAACAGTAATGTGGTAAAATTTATAATTTTATTATAATTTAAAATTAAACGTAAATCCTCTTTGATATTGGAAAAAAATATAGGTCTACGTAGAAAATTTAATACTTAAACACAAAAAGAATATCACAGATTGACAGTTAAGAAATCGTTCAAAGCGTCCACCACCACTGTCTATACAACGTTCCGATTTATTTTTTAATTTAATTTAGGTCGGGATATGAGGGAACACACAACTTAGAGCGACATGAAAAACATTCCGATGAAATGATGGCTTCAGTCGAGTGGATGTCTGCGTGTTTACCGTGCTGTTATTTAACGTCACGTTTGAAGTTATATTTTTCCCACTCACTTTACAGTGAGTAATATTACCTAACGCACGCCCACTGGGAACAGAAAAGATCAGCGAAATAAATTTAATAAAAAAGGATTGAGAGAAATAAGAAAATGGGAAACGATAAAATACGGGATAAAACAGTGTTAAAACTTGAAAGAAAATGGGTAATGTGAAAGGTGGGCTCGAAAAGAGCAGAAGAAGTTTGTGCAAAATTAAAATTATACATACCCTAAACATGGCAAGGTAACAGGGTTTGGATATAAATATATTGCCCCCACATTCTGGCACATGAATGGTAAGATGGATGAGGTATATAAACTCTGCACAAGTATAGGTTGTAACGTGAATCGGGACTGGGGGAAGTGTCAAACGAATCGATCGACCGTTCAGTTGCGCGTCGGTGATCGTCATGAGAAGAGATATCGTAACGGTGCAGTGGATGCGATCAGGCGACGGTGAACGATCGAAGGTTGGGGGACAAGGTGGTCGAGTCACACGGCGAGGGGCATTTACCTTGAAACGAACGAAAATGACTCAGTGGAGCGAGAGATTGCGGTCGCGACCTACGCCGTCGTATATAGAACGCGACGGCAGCCTTCCGCCCGTTGTCAGCTGATTGACGTTTTTGTAAATTGTTTTCCTATCGGGAAATAAGCTCTGAAGGATGGATTGAAGCAGTTTAGGGAAATAAAAGATCGATTATAGCAGTGTCTAAAAATGGACTTCTATAATAAATAATTTTTTCTGTCTCTGCCTCTATCTCTTTTCCCCACTTATGTGTAAATATTTTGACGACATGAATGAGATAAACATTTTTTCCATAGGAAAATAGTAAACTTCACTTCGGGCTTTTTGTTTGTGGTTACCCAATAGAATCATCTATAGCGTAATAAACTAATAGGCTGTTTGCGCCGAGCTACAGAACTCTCTCACTACTTTGAACGAAATACAGTTATTATTACATAAATTTCGATATTAGATAATTTTCAATAATGGAAAAAATAACAAAAATCGTGATTACTATTTCTGTAGTAACATATCAAATACAGAGTACAAAATCATACAATAAACATTAAAAACATTTGGATTTGTGTCACGATTCCTTGTAGTCTAGACATCCTGCTAGATTTTCACTATGTTTTTAAAGTTTTGATCCCATTTTTGTGGCCGTTGGTCCCAAAACTTGGAAATTTTTAAAAACGAACACTATACTTAGAGTGTGGTTAAGCTTCTCTTTAATTTGATACTTCACATGGGCTTCGCGATTTTCTCACAATTTTGACACCCCTCACATTTTTCGTCCCTTCCCTGTATTTTTGGGAGGGTCAGTCTTAAAAACAATAGGTTTTTGTAGAGTAAAAGTATTGACACGCGAGCCAAGTTCTGCGAAATTTGGTTGATGTGATCAAAAATTATCGTGAGACATACCCGAAACAGATAGACAGGTAGACAGAGTTCGCTCGTCCAAATACAATAATATGGGTAAAAATAGTACAGTATAATGTACGAAAATGGGCAAGAAGGCAGATGTAAACTAAATGAAACGAAATAAGCGAGCATTACTTTTACTAAATGTTGTGTAACTCGTATAGTGTACATAAATAATAAACCCTATAGTGTACATAAATAATAAACCCATCCGCACAATTATTGATGCATAAAAGCACATAGAGCTTCATCTCTATAAACGGTTGATACGTATGGTCAAAGTTCCGCAAATACTACTACTGTCTAGTGGGAAGAAAGTCACAATTTGTACTCCTTAATAAGGTGCCAGCTTAAAATGTGTGAACTTGCAGAATACCACTTTAGGGAACAGCATCAAGTTCTAACGTCCCCGTTCTTCAGAGGTCTCAGGGAATGGTGCAATGTGCCACGGCACGGATATTAGACTAGATCTAGTAATTTGCTAGTAGTGTTTATTATAATAATTATGATATAGTATTCTGTTAGTAGGCTATGTAGGATCTATACTGTGTACCATAACCAGTGCCCCTTGTCTGTCACAAACAAGGACTCTAACATGACCAGAGTTGACGTGACAATGACAAATTTAGTCCATGTGTTGTAGGATGTATCACAACGATGCCACTATCATTATGGCGTCACAGCCGTTGGTGGGCCATAGCCTGCTTCAGGACATTCCTACAGTCGTCTCCATCCATTGGTCGCCGCTGCCACTCTATCAGTCCAGTAGTTCGTTGGTCCTATTCTGTATTATCCAGGAATCTTGTTCTTAGTCTTCCTCCTCTTAGTGACCAAAAGGCCTCCGCAACAATCTGTTTCTAGTAGTATCGTCTTTGTGCATTCTCATATCATGGACAACCCATCTGAATGGGTTACTTTGTTTTCTTAATATCTGGCCCTTGCAACACCGTCTAGAGTTTCAAGTTGTCCCTTTGCCTCCAAGTCCACTTTCATAAGCCCCATAAATTTTCATTAAAACTTTCCTTTCGAAACGTCCCAGGATTCATATCTTTTCGTGAGCGTCCAGGATGTATCACAAACACTGTGTTATTTCAGTTGATATTGATTTCTTTCTTTGCTCTTGAGACACGGACTCTAACCGGAGGCGGGACAGTTTAGTGGGAAGAAGAATAAAATGTATCTCGATAACATGCATCGCTGCTTATTTCATTTCAGAGGTTTCTGTTATTAAGTTTTCCTCGCTTTTGATGGACTTACACCCGTCTAAAGCGACGGTCACCTTATTCAGGAGGGGAATAAAATGTAAGGATACATCTCTTATCATTCAGAGAGATATCGTATTTAAGATAAACGTCAGTTACTTTCCGATCAGTTGTAAATGTGCGTTTTCCGTAATCGAGTCACCTATTTTATTGGATTATTTTTTAGATTTTTGTGCGCTATGTGTGTCAGACCACTTCAAAAGAGAGAGAGACAGACAGACAGAGACAGAATTATACGTATACGATGTAAGTACTGAAATGGAAAGGTTTGACGGGCGTACCCAAACAAAATGTATTATTCCTAATTTGATAACTGTTTCCGTTGTATGAACCTTGACAACTTCCTTCAAGACGGCATACTTTGGATGACGCATCGTTGTCATTCGTACTTCATTGACTGTGCCATCATCTAAACCTGTACGTGAAGTGACAGGACCAATATTTTTCCTTTCAAAGAGTAAGGAGGGAAAAAAGTTGATATAGTGGAAGAACAGGTCATTTCTATTGTACTGTTTTAGTAAGATATTGCAATGAACAGTATTTAGTAAGTATTTAAAATTTATAGAAAATAAAGATTTACGTTTTTGTGTAGTTCTTGCAAACTCCTCTACATGCACGGAGCAATTTAACTGAGTTAACTACCAGCTCCGCACCAGTTACAGTGCTGCAAGAGAATTACGGCCAGTTTGTTTGGAGTCGCTGAACGACTTGAGAGAAAGACGATAATGTTTCGTAAACAAATCGTATACAGTGAGTAGAACTTGAGAAACTGTTTATTATATATAACGGCAGATAAGGGCGTAATGTTCCAAAAAGTTGAGTATTCGTTCTCACCTTGAAGAATTGATTCCCTCCACCGAAAGCACGTTTGTTAACGGATACATTTTCTACGCCAGCAAAATTATCAGCAGATATCTCCGACTGTGAAGACGTATGCATTTTGTGATTAGGATTTTATTTTCGTTATTTGTTAATTAATTCATATTTTTATTGTTTCAGGTGAGCTCAAGTACCGATGTCTTTGCGCGTAGCTTGCATTGAATAGTTGGGTGAGTACGTCGATGTTCGTTTGTTTTGTTTGTATTATTTTACTACAGTGAATCGAGAGAAGACGGGAGGTACATAATGTGGTAACTTTTTACCAAATAAGAGGTGTAAACAGTCTTTATGAAGACGGAATCATAACCTTGGATATTAACGGTAGATTAATGCATTCCACATTAAGTAATGATGGAGTTAGTCAGTCTTTTGTCTCACCTTCATTATTATTTGTGTATGCGTGCGCAGGCGATGTGCTACTACAGTAGAAAGAGATTCACAAGATACACTTATCAGTTTTTTAGTTTTATTATCCGGTACGACCCCAACACAGCGGATGGTGGGGGAATGAGTATTTTCTGTTATCTAGTCGCAGAAGGCTCTAGCAGCTTTGCTAGAAAACACTGGGATAAGTCTCGCATCTATTCACCAGGAGACGTCAAAAAGCAAAAGGGTTTTCATTTTCTGTCCGAAAACTTGTTTGTTGCAACAACCCATTGCATACCTGCGGAAACGTCCCGGCATTAGAGGAACCAGCACAGTAGCTTGCAGCTATCCTTATTGCAGAACTCAATATTTATCGCGTCAGTGGTGCAGACTACTCAGAAAATCGGTTCGCCTTTACCATTCTTTAAGTAAACAACATTGCGGTTTTAGAGGAGTCAGTGGAACGTCTCACCACTAGTGCGAAGTCCGAAGTTAACCGAATATGCACGAAGAACTGCGGGCTTGTATCCATTTTCCTGTACCACACCTCATGAAGCTTAGCGAGCTCAGACCCTTCAGCAAGTAGGTACGCCAGGTTTGCAGCTTGACCGCCTCATCAGCACTAGGTCGGCCGTTACCGCCCTTGTACGAGATGGCGTTGTGGGAAGCTACTGGCCTGACAGATCGCCAAACTCAGAATAAGCGGAGCGGGAACTTTTCCATCCGACGGAACGCAGAATTCTTACTGTAGTACGTATTGCTGAAGAAGCGTGTAAATATGTAGGTTAAATAAAGTTAAGAGTTGGCTTGTAACATGGTGTGTGAAATGCGAAGGAACACGACTGAGTGAAACGAAGGTAGGCGGTAACGGGCAAATGTAGGTAAGCGGTGCTTTCTATTATGTAAAGCAAGTCGTGTTGGAGAGAGATGCAATCTGTTGGCATACTATTATCCCTTCCCAGTGTATTGAACTTATCTGACCTCATCTGTCAACCCAGAAACAGTGATGCCAACCATTGTTTTGAATAGTTCGACCCGTTCCCGACGCCTCATCGAATACACGAACCATCAAGGGTAATTTGGAAGAGACGCCCCGTCACTACACGGTCTCTAGTTCATATCCAGTAGTACAATGCTAATTCTCGCAGACGATTTCAATGTGGTTTCTTACTTCTCGTCCTTTCAATTGTTAGTTATGTTTTTCTATTCCAGTTCTTAATGTCTTCCAATTGTTGCAGACATTTCCTTCAGTTTCCTTTCATTTGAGTATCATGACCAGTCTGTTTTCGTGCAGCTCTGTACACGTGCTTCATGCGGTTGTGGTCAATACCGTCTTTGCACAAATGTTCAGTCCTCTTTGATACCTCTGATATATTTAGAAGGCGAAGTTCTATCTCACGTTGCTTGGCAAAGCGAAGAAACTTTATTTTCGTGAGAACAGTACGCGTATACGTACAGGGAAGGCAGGGTACGCAAACTAACTCACTGCGATGTATTTAGCGAAGGTAAAATTCGCCTTGTCTTTCACAGTTAACCGGAACCTCGTGTAGACATGTGTTGTGAGATTCCGTATAGTGAAATTTCATTTGTGTCATCATCATCTTCACTTCAAGAAGGTATTCTCATCTTGCTAAAGGTTCGGTCTGATTGATGACGGTGCAGTGTGATTTTGCAGAGAGACTGTGTCGGGAAGTGCCACACAATTAAGAACACATTGTTATATCAGAGGCTTACAGCTGTCATCCTTTTGGCCGAGGCAGTGTTACAGTTCGCGAGTTTTTGCAATCGATTTGATTTTTTCGAAGCACAAATTGTTTGAAGGTCCTAGTTGATCTGTTGTGGAACTCATCATTCCGTCGGTCCACCAACATCTCGCTTTCCATTGAGCTCGTCTCTCAAGGCTTCTGTTGGCAATCTCTTACTTAGCGTGCGGTGCATTTAGGAGGGGAATATTATTGTGTCCTTAAAAACTTCATTTCAGCAGCTTGAATTTTCTTCTCTCGTTCCTTTGTACCGAGGCTCCGTGTTTCGGCTGCTTATAGCAGTGTGAGGGCAGCTACATTAATTAACAGTATTTTAATAAGAGAAGCGAGAAATCCCCGTTAATACTTCCTCATTTAAACCGTTGCCTGTCAGCATCAAAGCGACTGTTGCGGGTGGTAATTTTATCTCGCCTCAGTGGAGTTACGTTGTTGCTGTGTTTCTGCACATCATGAAACAACGGCTTCACCGTCAGGAGAATGACAACGACACGATGGTAAGCTGCGGTTGGTGTACACTAATTGTGGCAACGTGAACTCAAGAGGGTAATCTCATCTTGCTAACGGTTCGGTCTGATTGATGACGATGCAGTGTGATTGTTGCAGAGAGACAGTGTAGCGAAATGTTGCACAGTTAAGAACACGTTACTATGTCAGAGGCTTACGGCTGTCATCCTTTTGGCCAAGGCAGTGTTACAGTTCACTAGAATTTATGCGATCGATTTGATTTTTTCGAAGCACAGATTGTTTGTGTTTCCTTTTGAAGGTCTCCACTCAGTACAGTTATGGAACCGACACAGGCAAAAAACATTTTCTCTACAATTGGATCGACCCGTACCACGCAAAATGCATTTTCGATCGGACGCAGACGGTTCGTTTCGGCCGTGTGACGTTCCTGAGCTGAAGTTTCGAACTGTGTAACGTTTAGACACATTTAGATCATATTATCGGTTTTATTTACCTTTACAATAAATTGCCGACACTTTTTGCCAGCTTGGACAAATAAAACCAAATACACGGAACTGCAAATTGGGGATGGCAGCTTACATAGTCTCTACTTCGCGCCGACGATGAACTAGTCACAGCAGAAGATCAACATCACCTGACTAAAGAAGAGATTCCAGAAAGGGAATTGATATCAGTACAAATAAGTTGAATATATTACAGTAGGAAACGAAGGCATAGAGCTTTGGTTTGAAACACCGACGTATGGAAGGCGTCAACATCTGGGAGTTGCTTTTAACAAGAATGGAAAAGCAGCAACAAAATAAACGTATCCACAAACGTGTACGCTGCCACAGCCGAAGAACTCGCACAATAGTTTGAACGAAAGCGTATTTATAATTATATAAATTTCGGTATCTAAAGGTGAGCCCCCAGTATCTTAACAATTACCGAAAGACTTCATCCATCACAGCAATTCGAGAGAAGCACTGTACTTAGAAAATTAAAACTTCAGTGAACTATAAAAACAATGATAACTAACCAAAGTCTTTATTAGAACTACTATTTTGTATTCGTTTACTTGTATTAGTTAACGTGACATTTAGTAGTAATTTTTGCCATTAACGTCCAATTAATTGCATCACAATTATTTGCAATTCAGTCTAGCTGTTAGACGGTCTCCTTGATCGTCCTATGGTACAGTGGAAAACAAAATACAAGACACCAATGAAGTCGCCAAAAACCAGCTTTAATTATCACAAATAACAGTTTATAATCAACTCGTACAATAATTCCAGTTATATTTGTTCACACGCAATAATAATGTCACATATAAAGAATTCCACGCTATAATCACTTCTCAGTAATACACCACTTGCAACGCACTGTGTAAATCGCCCGACATAACACTGAACTCTAAGCGGCAGGTATGGGCTATTTATAGTCTGCAGGGTTCCATAATATGCGTCTTTAACAGAAACGTGAAAATTCTAGAGAATACTTCATCCCGGCCGTGGCAGAAACACACACCGTTGGGCTAGACAGGAAGCTTCTAGAACGACACCATCGAACGCACGAGACGGTCCGCATTACGTAATACTGCCTCGCATGTCAAGCGTCACGTACGCATTACAGCTGCGGGTATAGAGTATAACAGCGTTCTCTAATGTACCAGAACGTTACGTAATGGCGTAACACTATTGTTTCCATCACTGCGTAAAATAATTGTTAACCTAATAATTAGAACAGAATAGTTTACAGCTTAACCAAATTGATAATATTACGGCGCGCCGAAACGGCGGTAGCATCAGTTGATACAGAGACGGAGTTGTTCTCCCCACCATGCACAGCTGTGCGGGTTCACGTCCTTCGATAAACTCGATCCGCTAGGCGCTTGTAAACGCTCGGACGGATGATAGTAGGAAAATAACTAGGGGGGAGAGAGAGATATAGGAAAATAACTATGGGAGGGAGTGAGAGAGAGAGAGAGAGAGAGAGAGAGAGAGAGAGAGAGAGAGAGACTGGAAACCTGTGCGGAGACAAGTCAAAGGAAAACCATGTCACGGGAATGAGAAGGCCTTGCAGAATGTCAGAAGCGGTAACGGCAATGAGGTACGTTCCATTGTTAATGCAGCAGCACTGATTGTTTGCCGTCAGTAATGATGATTTGTATATTACATGACCTGTATATACCGCGATATGCTGTAATTATACGTTTGTTGTTTGTGTACTGCGGAAACGTTTCTAGTTATTTAGGTCAGAATACAAATGTCAGCAGGAATATACAATCGTTGTTTAACCGATACATCGATTGTTTCCTTACTCACTGTGTACACACGAAACGCCACTTTTAAAAATGTAATCAAGGGCAGATAACTATTTGTTTTCTACAACTTTGTCGTATTTTGTTGCTTCTCTGCTATGTACAATTTTCCCTCGAACGAGGCCTTTCGATTTCGCAACCATTATCAAGGTCTTACTACAACCAAGCCCTCGTTCGAGGGAAAATTGTACATAGCAGAGAAGCAACAAAATACGACAAAGTTGTTATGAAGACTGTTAACACAGATAAAATAGCTGATAATTTGTTTTCTTTCGTTCATAAATTATTCCGAGTTTTATGCGATACAATTTGCCCCAAGAAGTTACTGTTTCACTAAGTTACAAATATGTTCATCATTTGCAAGATTAAAAATTCTTTTAAAGTGTAACTGACAACAGAGGGTGTCTAAATAGAAAAATACAAACGGCTAACGGTATTTTCGAAGGATTGCTGAAGATCACAAGGGAATAAACACCAGAAGAAAGGTCAGTGCGAAAATCAGTGTATCTACTGTACGCACACCAGTTTTGCTGCCGAGACGGCTGAGGAGCGAGGGGTCTAGTGCGTGCTTGTGTTGATGCGGTATTATTGGTTCTGAAAACATTGTTCAGACGTTCAGAAGCCGTATTTAGTTGTAATTTTGTGTGCGTATTAGATTGGACGTTCGTACATTATATTATGTAAGTGTAATTTATTGAATATTTTGTTAAAGTGTTTATTTTTTTATTCGCTACAAGAAGTACCTTGTGAGAGACAGTCAAGTCACATCGAAACTGTGTTAAACGTATTTTAAATGTGTAGTATTACAGTGATACGTACAGTGGAATGGCATACGTCACCACATTCCTTGTTCGCTAGCAAAGGTGAACTGCTGGTAGTACCTCTAGTGCTGTATGGAAGAAGAACTGGATCTTAAAGAGGGGAGGGGGAGAAAGACAGGGATATAGGTACATGAGAGAGAGAGAGAGAGAGACAGAGAGAGAGAGAGAATATTAGAAGGGAAGACACGAGGAAAGAAATGGGGTTAGCCCAGCAGAAAAGAACACTGTAGACTATAAAATAACTATCAAAATGATCAATATTGCACACCACTATATAAAAATTATTCCGATATTAATCGGAATAATTTTTATATAGTGGTGTGCAATATTGATCATTTTGATTGTGATTTCAACCACTAACACAAATTTCTTCATTAAACGTATAAAATAACTGATGATAGATAAGTAAAGAACATCTGGGGCGCAAGATCTGCAGGGAAGGATAGGAGTGAAGAACTGAGAACTGAGGAGCACGTGGAACAGTGCGACCCAAAACCTAGAACTCGGCGAAAGAACTGACAAAGGACCGGAATAAGATGCAGGCATTCGTAAGGAAAAGATAACAGAAGATGACAGAGGATGTCTCCACACCTTAGGGAACAAGACGACTGAATTGTTGTTATAAGTTCGGACTGTTAGCCCGTGGGCGAAGGGGTGACCACGACGTCCGTCAACAGTAGTGAGGGTATGGTAAGTGAAATCTCACTGCCTGCGTTGGACTCATTGAGTTGAAAGCCCTACTCGGTGACTCAACACAGTGAGCCCTCCGCCAGCATTGAAATTTCGCTTCCTGCATCGTCGGTGATGGCCGTCCGGGTACGGCTGAAATGTGTGGATTTCTACGAAGAGTCCTTGGACCACGGGCTAAACGCCTGGTAACTTATAACAACAACAACAACGGTCGTGAGGGCTTGCATTATTTTTTAACGATTGTATTATGTTTATGAAAGAAGAATTTTGTTTGTCATCCCGTATTTTTTCTCTGAAATTGCTTACGGTTACGGTCGCTGGACAGAAACTGTGAACTTGCGTCATTGTGGTTGTGCTTCCCGATTGTGTCCAGCGGACTTATACGGTAAGTAGCGGGTCTTTGTTTAGTTTTCTATAGTTGTGTTTAACTTTGTGGGTGGCGATGGTTTATTCTCTTGACGGTTCACACTTGGTAGTAAACGTATCATCTTACACCTAAAGACGACCACAGATTGTTTAGTGGTCGAAACGTCGTGTCGTAAAACCTATCGACGGCAATACTCCGAGCTAACCCTTATGACAGTGTTCACGTGCCATCGAAAGTTTGGTTTAAAACCCGAAAATAGAAGTGTAACAATCTGAATTTTGCAGAGCAGATGGTGTAGAAAGTCTATACTTTATATGAGAATTGGTGAGTGTCGTCAGCTGTTTCGAAGTCGTTAAATCTGTTGATGATCGCCCAGTATTCAAAATTTGTATATCTTATAAAACCCATTTCTGCAACTACACCATAAAAAACATCTGCTTATTTTCTCTACCTTTTCTCGTGTAATTATAACCTTCATGCTTTAGTCGCCGGTATTTCTTTTTGCTGAAACGTTTTGAAAGCTAAATATAATTAATTCACTACCGACTCGGAACACAAAGTTTTTTATGGGTAAAAACGTAAAAGTTTTAGCTGACAGCCTGAACTAGTTTTTGCTTTTAAAAAGCTTCTTCAGAGGCTGCCGTTGGGAGCACTGTCCGTCTTGTTCTTGGCGACGGTATCGACTTTTGAAGGATCGATGTTGTGTGTGTGGGGAATAATGCGTGTGATTTTAATTGTGTCTGTTCGTTTAGGATGTCGTTTTTATGTGTTTTCGTGTGTTTGTATATTTCCAATTGTTCAAGAGTGTCTAGTTTTCGGCCTTTTGTGTGAATGTGTAGAATGTCCATGTTATTGTCGATGTTTTTGGATGTGTGGTTTGCTTCAATGAGGTGGTTTGCAAAGGTGGATTCTGTAGTGGAGTGTAGTGCCTTTGTGTGTTCAATGTATCTTTGTTTGAAACTACGTCCTGTCTGGCCTATGTAGAATTTGTTGCAATCTGAACAGTTTAGTTTGTAAACACCAGGTAGATCGAATTTGTTTTGTGCTTTGTGTGTGTGTTTTGATAGTGTGTGTTCTGGTTTGTTTGTAGTTTTGTATGCGATTCTGTATCCTGTTTTTTTTTTAATTTGTGGGAAACTCATAACTAGTTCAGGCTATCAGGTAAAACCTTTACGTTTTTACCCATAAAAAACTTTTAAGTTCCGAGCCGGTAGTGAATTAATTATATTTAGTTAAGTAACGGACACGTCATGGACAACGAAATCCAAGAGTTTTGAAAGCCTTTCGTCGTTACTATCCTCTTAAATATGGCCATGTCAGTGTTCATCAATGTTGTGTGATATGAGTGTACTACAGGGCTCGACTGTACTTGTCAGTGCTTTGTAAGTATATTAGTCTGATAAGGCAACTATAATACCAATTATAACTACCACTGTTAGTGGTATCATTGGTGGTTAGAAAATCAGCACCATATGGCGGCTAGTGACTCCCCCTTTATCTTTACTTCATAGGCTGAATTCCGAGTTAATAAAGTGGAAGCTCCTGGTAGAAAAAAATGTTTGTTTTACATCGTTGTTGTTTTAATAATCTGTGGTCGTCTTCAGGTGTAGGTTAAACTAATACATTAAAAACAAACGTAAGCCTAACCGGGATTCGTTCACTAACAAGCGTGAACAGTCAAAAAAAAAATTAATTAAATCACCACCACAGTAATACGAGTACATTAAACCACAACCCAGACACAGTAATACAGATGATTGGGAATTGTTGAGTCATGTGTATATGAGCTGGCTCCTCGAGCGACATTCTGAGTTGTCTGTACAGTTGGTATATAAACAACTCCTTAAACCTGTATGGACATATAGAGTACAGCTATGCGTATATGGGGATACTGGAAGAAAAGTAACAGAAAAATTGTCTAGACATTTCAAAGTAGGTATTCGTACGTAGGCTTCCGCGGCCAGTGTTCATTCTTTTGTTGAAGTCTTCTTCCGGTATGGACCGCGTCAAAAATGTCTTCTACGACAGCGTTTCACCCACATCACAGTGAATATCCTCAGGTTTATGTGACCATGAGGCTGCCAAAGAAACTCAGTTATACAGTGTAGACGTGGCGGTGGGTGGTTCGGTAAGTGGACCCTACCCTGCAGGTCTTACACCGCTTGCATTATTTAAGCAGTCCGTTAACTCCAGTACAGTAAAACCAGAAAATAAACGATACAAAGTCGTGCTGAGCGTTACTGATTCTCTGTTGATTAATTTCTATGGCTCCTAGGACCATTATGTCATAATAGTTATTGCACGACCTTATAACAGATGCGTCTTCGAAGTTTAGCGTGTGATTAGTCGTGGCTGAATGCTCAGCAACTGCCGACTGTTCAGCTGCTAAGTTCTTCGTATGTGTAACATGTTGTTGGACCCTTGTAGAAATCAGGCAGCCCGTCTGACCAATGTAGATCTTTCCGCAGCTACACGGAATTTTTTTAATATATTCAGTGTTAAACGGGATTCTGTCTAACATGGATGTCGTATAAGAGATTTTTGAAGCGGTCCATACCGGAAGAAGACTTTAAAAAGTACTAAGGTGTTTTGTTAATGTCCCATAGTACATACGAAATGAGGGCATCCGCAGGGGTTTGACTATTGTGTCAGTCGAAGGTAAAATTCAGCGAATTACCAGATGCAAGACATAAACACCTCTGCCTAAACACTAGAATGTCGAGATGCTGCAACTTCTCGATAATACTGAACTTGTGTGAAGGCTAAACAGAACGAAGCCATTTGACTTAGTGTGACGTGTCAAGTTACAGGCATCACTAGAACAAAGTGATTGGTTTTTGAAAGAGTGCGCCATAGGACGTTCATCCTGAATCTTGTAGTTATTAATTAGATGTACATAAATGGGCTCAGCCCAGTCTCAATAAAATAAATGGGAAAAATGCTGTAAAACATTCCAGCACACGTACAACACGCACGGCCTATTTATATCGCATTGTGTGGAGGCAAACATTTGGTCAAACTATACGCCCATATTAATCCCGACTCCTCGAGCATCAAGAATTACGACTAAAATTTGATCTTTAATAGTTTTCTCTTACGACTCTGTTCCCCCTCCCTGTGCATTTTGTTCCAACCGTACGCTCAAAATCATACAACCGTACCATATCACACAAAATGTATTTATGAGGTATTTCCATATAGTCAGCATAGTCTTTCTCGAGATTAGCCATTTCTTCGTATTCGTTTTCTTCTTCATCCGCTAGTGAGTAGGCTAATCGCCGGTTCCGGTCCCAAAGGAAACGCACCACATTTATATTACACTTCACAGGTCCTCTCCTACCCTCACTACGATCGTGAATATTCGAAAGTGTCAACTCCTTGCGTTGTCATTGTCGTCATTTAGAGTCTTGTCTCTTCACGTGTGCAGTCTAAGAGGTCTCAAGAATCTAATCTCTCCTGAATGTATTCTACGTTAAGGCGTTTCTTCACGTGAACCCACATTTCAGAACCATGTCACAACACCGATACGGCCAACACCTTATGCAATTTCAGTTTGTTTACTCGTTTTCTTCGACGATGGTGGGCGAATTGTTCCACAAACTGGGTCAACTTATGATGCGGAAATGTAATACCTGCACTGTGCTCTTACTGTGTAATATTATTTTAGTTCGCACTGGACAATCATCCACTAAGGCCACAGTTTTCGTCTTCTGCACAGAAATTTTCATGTCGTATTTTGAACAGACCACTTGGAATTGAACATCGGTCTTATGATTTCGTATTCACCGTGTTGGATGCCAACCGGATCTTCCTCACGCAGCATCACCTTGAAGTACCTGTATATTATTGTTGTGTTTTTTAATTCCTGGGTACGATCTTGTATAACCATTCTTCAACATACGCGCGCGCGTGCGCACGCACACACACACACACACACACACACACACACACACAGACCAATGTCGGAAATAAGCTACAGCCTGTCAGATCCTGTAGAGAATAAGACCATTACTTCTTGTTCATAGGAAACCTATTTGCTTCATTAGATTTGACGTGTAACTAGTTCAGCGGATCTTTCGTCTGCTGACAAATTTATATCGAGGCTTTTGCAAATCAAGTAACAAATGAAATTGTATTTTTTATAAAATTTTGCAATAAAAATGTTCATCACAAAATTTATAATAAAAAAAATGAATAATTTTCTTCAAAAGAGTGAAGACGCTCTGCAAAAATCTGTACGCCGCAGATATGTCCACCTCAGTTAAGCGGGACGTATAATTTTCAAATGTCACAGAAGAAGACTGAAAGTATGGCTTTTGGAGGGGAATTCCCAAAACCTCCCAAAATGGTGGATGAGGATAAAATTTCAGAACAGGTGTCAGGTTTGAATTTGATAGCTTCTCATACGTGTTATGAGCAAAATGATTATGATGATGATTAAATTAAATATAAATCAGTTGATATGTGGAACATTATTGAAGAAAACTAGATCTGATAAAGAAATTAAATTTTTTGAAGTAATGGCATTGCTAGTCGGCTCGAAAACAGCAAGGGAAAGCAACTCATAAGTGTTGTAATTGTCAATTGTACTTACTGTACTTGTAGCATAATTGTTATTTAGAAGTGAGAATATAAGAAATTCTTAGTTGTGTGGGAAACAGAGACAGGTGTCAGGTGTGTATACGAGACTGTAGCATATGTTTTGAACATAAAATTAGTTTTAGGAAATTTTCCCAGGGTCGTGAATGGTATCTCACCCTTTCTCAATAAGCGTGACTGTCCAGGAAGTGATAATCGTAGGAAATCTGGCGAGACATATTAAATAAGAATTAATGGTGACAAGGTCCAGACAGGAAATATAAAATGTCACACAAATTTGATATCCTTTTGGGGGAGTCAAGTAATTGGTCACAAGTGTGAAGCCAGGTGGTGTACTCCGTGTGAACATTGGTAAAAGTAGGTGTTCTATTCCGTGAGAACTTTTAATCTAAAGTAGTAAAGCACCCCCAAATCAACGTAGGGTCACGTGATACAGTCTTTGACGAATAATAGAAAGTCTTATAAAAATTGTATGAAACTACCCTTACTCCAATTAGTTTTAGCCTATCATAGTAAGATTTTAGAATTAAGAGGAGGGAACAGTCCCACCACTAAATTAAGTGTTACACCCACGATGATGTACTATAAAAAACTCTTAGAATTCGCTGGGGAAGACAGATCTGATTGTAAGCGATCCAAGAGAACTTACACATCGTTTCTCATTTTTATTTTGACTTTGATCTGTGTTGGAAGGTGTTCTTAGAGAGCCGGAAAACCAGATGTTGTCAATAGTTTGTTTTTGTAATTTTTGAAGTAACTAAAAGTAGTTACATTAATTTGTGAACTAAGTACTAGTAACTGAAGGTACTTAGAGTTTAAAAGAGTAATTGAATTAACTGACTTATAGTTTGTCAAGAGGAGTTGTATAAAGTAACTTGTAAAAGTTCGTTTGTATTTTGCTAATCACAATAAATTGTCTTCAAGAAGAACGGTTCATTCTAATGATTCAACTTCACCTCCGGAAACACGTCAAACAAAACAGTTGTAACTGAGCAGCCACTCGATAGGTTACAACATAAGACACGTGAAATACAGTTTTAAGGCAAGTAAAAGGTTATCGGCTTAGACGTGGGAAGCGCACTGGAGATACAAGGGCCGAACTAAAATATTGCTATTACTCATATATTATAATATATATTCTTTGAAAAATAGAATAGAAGGACAAAAACAGTAAATGGAACGCATTTACTGGTTGGAAGTTGATGATATATCACGCGGACGTTATGCTACTGAGACATGGACATTGTACACAAGGACCCGCAGCCGAATAGAGGCTAGTGAGATGAGGTTTCTAAGATTTGTACTTGGAGTGTCTCGGAGAGGTCCGGCTAAGAAGGAATGATGACATAAGGAATGTCCTCGGAATTTACAACGTGAATGAACAGGGTCTAGCAGTACAGACAGTGTTGGACGGACAACATGAAAAGGATGCATCAGGACAGACTACCTAAGCAACTGATGTTTTGTCTTCCTAGGGGAAACCGCAACATAGGAGTACAGAAGATCTGAAGGTGGTCCGACCAACGAGTGCACAACGGACTTTAAGGTCAAAGGGCTGAAGAAGAAGTTGATCTGTGGGTAGACTCTTACTGAGACCTTGAAGGCGAAACGGGCTGAAACCCTGTGCTGTGAAACGAAGGCGATGACGACAAAAAAAGGTGTGTTTACACAATATTTTAATGTTCGGAATGTATAGTGGATCGAGTTGAACTAACACAAACACGATTATTGTCAGCTAAACATGGTTCATGAAACCGGGTGTGAAAATCCGTCTGTATTTTGTCCGCCAACGTTTTAATTTCCAACAGTAAAAACAACAGACAACGGCTGTGACACGCTCGTGCGGTCATATTAGCGTAATTAACAGTTATTAAGGCTACGTACTGTTTGCTGTCGACTGACGATGTGTTTGTTCAAAAGCAGCCGCGACGAATAACAAACAAATTGTAAAACAATGATCGAATCGGTTTTAAAAAAAATTACGCAATTATCGCCTTTCGCAGTCATCGGACGTAATCGTTTTTATCGATTTGTACGTAATTCTCACGTGTCCTACATACCTAGTTTATTCGTTTTTTAAAATTATTATTAGTTTCAAACATGTAAATCGTTTTCATAACAACGCGGTCGCAGAGTAGTTGTTCACCTTGTCAACAATTTGGTCAAGGCGACGAAGTTCTATAACGGCTGTGGTGATAGCGTCGTCGTTCTCCAGTCGGTCATGTGATGCGAAGGCTGGCCGTCATTCCTTCGTGTTGTTGACAATTGAACTCGATACAACAAAACTGTGTCTGTCTGTTGGGGATGATGTCACGAGTCAACTTTAGCCTCATCAAGCAACTAACTGCCTGCCACGACTTCCTTGATTACTCTGCCACTCTGTCATTACTGCAAAGTTGCCAAGCCGCTTGCTAACGACGCACGCACACACGATGGTTTGATCACATATAAATTATAGGGGCTAACAATTGATTTCCTATATAAATTATAAAGTCACCTGAACACACACACACACACACACACACACACACACACAACATATCGATCCCGTCGAAATGTACTGTTTTCAATGGCGTATAGTCCATAGTTTGCAAAAATATTTTATTTGCAGCGTGGTTTTATATGGCAGTGAATCATTAAGTATCAAAAAGAAAAGTCTCTTCGAAATGTCCTTGTTGGACGAAGAATGATTCAGGTTCAATGGACTGATAGCCTGAGGAACGGTGAAGTATTGATGGGGACACAAGAGAGAAAACTGCTGAATGTAATAAGAAAGTGGAAAACATCTTGGCTGGGGCATATATAGCAGAGAAACTGTCCGGAGCTAAGGATCACAGAAGAAAGGTGGAAGGAAAGAGAGAACGGGGAAGAAGGAAGGTTAGAATGTTTGATAACATCGAGGACCGAAGGAGCTTTAGTGAGATGAAGGCAAATGTAGAGGAGGGAGAAAAATGGAGAGCATCCAGTTGACATCTGTCGCGTACAGTCTTACTAAAGAAGAAAAGCTACTGTATAGGTGGTCAGTGGCGTACTCAGGGGGCTCAAGGTGTGGGGCTCAAGGGGCGCAAAAATGTAATACAGTGGAACTTGGTTATAACGTCATTGAAGGGACCAAAAAAATAATGACGTTATGTCCGAGTGACGTTATAAAAAAGTCGTTATAAAAGACCCTTTTTAATCAATATATAGTAAGGAAGGAGAAATAAAAAAAAGATCTTTGCATTATTAACATTATTCGTGATATTTATTCTAAACTTTACAAACTGCATTTCATTTATACAAACAGCGTGAAGAATATTTTAAAAGATCAAAAAGAAAGTACATGTAACTTACATTTTTAGGCTTACTGTCGAAAGTAATCCGTAATTTTCTTTTGAACGCTCCTTTCTGAAAAATAAATTCTTTCTATTGTGCTGTGGAGATGCTGCGCTGCATTGAACGTGTCGTCAGACGTCTCTCTAAAGCAGTAAAATCGTGAAAGAGTTTCGGCGGCTCTCATTGCTTCCTGTACTGTCGGACAAACGATGTCGGCATCCTCATCTTGCTCAGCATCTTCTTCAACACTATCTTCTGCTTCTATGTTTTTTACTTCCGCGATAATTTCTGCGTCACTCAACACTTGGAATGTTTCTACTTGGTCATCCACTGATGCATAGGAATCAAGTTCATTTCCAAATTCATTTACGTCGAATTTCTTAATCCACTCCGAGAGCGGCAAGTCGTCGTCTTCGTCATCATCGGGTAAATTTTCATGTACGAGTTGTGCTTTACTAAAGCATTTTGCTATCGTCTTCTGTGTTACACTCTTCCAAGAGTCGTCTAGGAATTGTATTGCATCTAAGAGTGAAATTGTGGCAGGTTGCGCCGTGTCCATACAAAAAATAATTTTTTTTTAAAGTTGCTTGTGGTAGTGACACTTTAGGCTTCTAATGACGCCTTGGTCCATAGGTTGCAGGACACTCGTACAGTTGGCCGGTAAGAAGACCAGATTAATGTTTGTCAAATTTAACTTTGGATGGGCTGCACAGTTGTCAACTAGAAGTAGAATTTTTCTGTTTTTCGATGACAGTTCTTTATCCCACTTTCTTAGTTCATCTTCAAAAATACTAGAAGTCATCCACGCTTTTTTGTTGGCAGTGTAACTTACAGGAAGTTTTTTGATGTTTTTGAAACATCTAGGATACAAACTTTTTCCGATAACTAAAAGTTTCCTTTTTTCGGTTACCGTCATGTCCGCACAAACAAAAACTGTAACTCTTTGTTTAGAGAGCTTCCCACCAATGCACTTTTCATTTTTAAATTTGAAAGTCTTATCTGGAGTTAATTTATAAAAAATTCCGGCTTCATCTCCATTAAAGATGTCTTCATCTTTATATGATCGTCTAATTTCTGGCCAAGTGTTACGCACCCAATCGCCTGTAACGTTCAGATCTACGCATTTTGCCTCACCACAAATTTTTGCAAAGGAAATCGAGTGTCGAGTCTTAAATCGATCTAGCCATCCGTTGGAGCACGTAAAATCAATACCAAACAATTTTCCGAATTCTGTAGCTTTCTTTTTCAGAATTGGTCCACTCACAGGAATATCTGAACATCGACACTGTTTGAACCATTTCAGTAACGCTGCATCCACATCACCATGTTCGCATTTCCTAATTTTTTTAATTTTGTCTCCATCTTCCTCAAATTTTTTTAAAATTTTGTCCTTGTTTTTTAAAATTGAACCTACAGTAGAATTCACTAAACCAAACTCACGGCATACATCAGCTATTTTACGTCCGCTTTCATATGATCTAATTACACGTACTTTCTCTTGAATAGACAGAACCTTTCTTTTTGTACTAGGACTTGCCATGATTACTGTACAAAAATGTAGACCTACGTACAAAATTCTATAAACAGTGGCTACCGAAACTTAAGTTATAAAACACACAAAAGAAACTGTCACAGTACGAGCGGATACAGAAACAATAACAACCAAAAACAGAGACGAGACTACGTGTAAACAATACTGTACAGTAAATACTGTAACAGCGTGGCGTGAACAATAGCCTCGAGACGCGCAGTGCTACTGACCCGGTGAGAGTGGTGTTAACGTAAGTTAACGTACACTGATAATAGTTTCACCTTTTTATATCGGAAATAAGAACGGAATGAAAACGTAATTATGTTAGCCTTGGAAGTCTCACATTAACCATTCCTTTGATGGAAATGAATCTTAATTGAAAATAATTTATATAAACCAAACCAGTTAAGAATGTATAATGCATTTAGTGAAGTATATGTAGTTCTAAAATTTTTACATGTTACAACAATACGTATCAGTTAACCGGTTATCGAGTAAAACAATTGAAACATTTTTTATATCAGAGAAGACGTTAATGAAATATCGGTATGGAGAACCATACACGACTTCCATATTCTAAGATTTATATTTAAAATCATTTTCAGCCAAACAGCCAGGCTGTGTCTTACCTGCCTTTTTATTGCTGTATTAAATGAAAAATATTATATTACATTAAAATGAAAAAATTATAATTTTATTGCCTGGCAACAAAATTATTTTATTTTTAACAATTACCATTGTTTCAAAAAGTTTAAATAAATTTTCAAGTACTTTACTCTTGTTAAAACGTAAAAGGTTGCAAGTAAACTACCCCTTCCCCTTAACCGATCTTCACCAAAATCGAAAGTCATTGAGACTTCTACAATTCAGGGACGTATGCAAAAAATTATTTGATTCTGTTTGAATTTGCGGCTGTTATCGTTTGCCATAGAAAATACGCTTGATAAAAAAAGTTGCAGGTAAACTACCCCTTCCCCTTAACCGATCTTCACCAAAAACAACAGGTCTTGAGTACTCTACAAATCAGGGCTGTATGCAAAACATTATTTGATTCTGTTTGAATTTGCGGCTGTTATCGTTTGCCATAGAAAATACCCTTGTTAAAAAAACGTTCAGGTAAACTACCCCTTTCCCTCAACCGATCTTCACCAAAAACAACAGGTCTTGAGAACTCTACAATTTAGGGCTGTATGCAAATAATCTTTTGATTCTGTTTGAATTTGCGGCTGTTATCGTTTGCCATAGGAAATACCCTTGTTAAAACATAAAACGTTACAGGTAAACTACCCCTTTCCCTTAACCGATCTTCACCAAAATCAGCAGATCTTGAGAACTCTACAATTCAGGGCTGTATGCGAAACATTATTTGATTCTGTTTGAATTTGCGGCTGTTATCGTTTGCCAAACAAACAAAATTACCCTTGCTAAAAAAAAACCGTTGCAGGTAAACTACCCCTTTCCCTTAACCGATCTTCACCAAAAACAATAGGTCGCGAGTACTCTGCAAATCAGGACTGTATGCAAAAAATTATTTGATTCTGTTTGAATTTGCGGCAGTTATCGTTTGCCATAGAAAAAAAATCTACAGACAGACATACAGCCCTAAATTGTAGAGTTCGCAAGACCTATTGTTTTTGGTGAAAATCGGTTTATTGAAAGGGGTAGTTTACCTGCAACGTTTTTTTAACAAGGGTATTTTTACTTCCATATTTCCTTAAGGAATGGAAGTATGGTGATGGCAAAAAAAATCGTGTTCGAGATTATTGCAGATTCTGATTCTACTACACTCAAAACATGAAAAAAAGTCGTTTTCCGAAAAGTGTCTGTGTGTGTGTCTGTGTGTCTGTAGATTTTTTTTCTATGGCAAACGATAACTGCCGCAAATTCAAACAGAATCAAATAATTTTTTGCATACAGCCCTGATTTGTAGAGGACTCGCGACCTATTGTTTTTGGTGAAGATCGGTTGAGGGAAAGGGGTAGTTTACCTGCAACGGTTTTTTTTTATCAAGGGAAATTTTTTTTTTTGGCAAACGATAACAGCCGCAAATTCAAACAGAATCAAATAATGTTTCGTATACAGCCCTGAATTGTAGAGTTCTCAAGACCTTTTGTTTTTGGTGAAGATCGGTTAAGGGAAAGGGGTAGTTTACTTGTAACGTTTTATGTTTTAACAAGGGTATTTCCTATGGCAAACGATAACAGCCGCAAATTCAAACAGAATCAAAAGATTATTTGCATACAGCCCTAAGTTGTAGAGTTCTCAAGACCTATTGTTTTTGGTGAAGATCGGTTAAGGGAAAGGGGTAGTTTACCTACAACGTTTTTTTAACAAGGGTATTTTTTATGGCAAACGATAACAGCCGCAAATTCAAACAGAATCAAATAATTTTCTGCATACAACCCTGATTTTTAGAGTACTCAAGACCTATTCTTTTTGGTGAAGATCACTTGAGGGGAAGGGGTAGTTTACCTGCAACGTTTTTTATCAAGCGTATTTTCTATGGCAAACGATAACTGCCGCAACTTCAAACAGAATCAAATAATTTTTTGCATACAGCCCTGACTTGTAGAGTACTCGCGACCTATTGTTTTTGGTGAAGATCGGTTGAGGGGAAGGGGTAGTTTACCTGCACGGTTTTTTTTATCAAGGGAAATTTTTTTTTTGGCAAACGATAACAGCCGCAAATTCAAACAGACTTAAATAATGTTTCGTATACAGCCCTGAATTGTAGAGTTCTCAAGACCTTTTGTTTTTGGTGAAGATCGGTTAAGGGAAAGGGGTAGTTTACTTGTAACGTTTTATGTTTTAACAAGGGTATTTCCTATGGCAAACGATAACAGCCGCAAATTCAAACAGAATCAAAAGATTATTTGCATACAGCCCTAAATTGTAGAGTTCTCAAGACCTATTGTTTTTGGTGAAGATCGGTTAAGGGAAAGGGGTAGTTTACCTACAACGTTTTTTTAACAAGGGTATTTTCTATGGCAAACGATAACAGCCGCAAATTCAAACAGAATCAAATAATTTTCTGCATACAGCCCTGATTTGTAGAGTACTCAAGACCTATTGTTTGTGGTGAAGATCAGTTGAGGGGAAGGGGTAGTTTACCTGCAACGTTTTTTATCAAGCGTATTTTCTATGGCAAACGATAACTGCCGCAAATTCAAACAGAATCAAATAATTTTTTGCATACAGCCCTGATTTGTAGAGTACTAGCGACCTATTGTTTTTGGTGAAGATAGGTTGAGGGGAAGGGGTAGTTTACCTGCACGGTTTTTTTTATCAAGGGAAATTTTTTTTTTGGCAAACGATAACAGCCGCAAATTCAAACAGACTTAAATAATGTTTCGTATACAGCCCTAAATTGTAGAGTTCTCAAGACCTATTGTTTTTGGTGAAGATCGGTTGAGGGAAAGGGGTAGTTTACTTGCAACGTTTTTTTAACAAGGGTATTTTCTTTGGCAAACGATAACAGCCGCAAATTCAAACAGAATCAAATAATGTTTTGCATACAGCCCTGATTTGTAGAGTACTCAAGACCTATTGTTTTTGGTGAAGATCGGTTAAGGGGAAGGGGTAGTTTACCGGCACCGTTTTTTTATCAAGCGTATTTTCTATGGCAAACGATAACAGCCGCAAATTCGAACAGAATCAAATAATTTTTTGCATACTTCCCTGAATTGTAGAGGTCTCAAGGACGTTCGATTTTGGTGAAGATCGGTTAAGGGGAAGGGGTAGTTTACCAGCAACCTTTTACGTTTTAACAAGAGTAAAGTACTTGCAAATTTATTTAAACTTTTTGAAACAATGGTAATTGTTAAAAATAAAATAATTTTGTTGCCAGGCAATAAAATTAAAATTTTTTAATTTTAATGTAATATAATATTTTTCATTTAATACGGCAATAAAAAGGCAGGTAAGACACAAACACACAATTCACGTTATTTCTGGCCTCACTCATGTTTATTTTCTTACGTTTGCGCGCTTTTTAAATGGAAAGTGCCGAAACCCACACCAACATAACGCGTGCAAGCCGAAAAAATGGACATCAATTTGCTTACTGGCGAAGCTAGTAGTTAATGAATGGGTAGGCAAAAATCTTATCTTAAATTTTTTTTAAGGAATCACTAAAAGGACGGTGGGTCAAATCGGACGCTGAGGTAGAGTTTGCTGTAACCGAATGGTTCCACAAACAGCCGTAAGAATTTTACTAGCAGGGAATCTACAGGTTAGCGCAACAGTGGAACTCATGTCTTAATGTTATTGGAGACTTCTTTTAAAATCGTTGAATAAAAATTGCTTTACAGCTCTATACGTGTGTCTATTGAACAATCCTTGTATTAGTCATACACGATAATACAACTGATTAAACTTCAAATTTTTAAACTTGGTTAGTTTCTATATATATGTTTAATGTTACAAATAATTCAAATAACAATCTTGATCATCTGTTAGTTCAGCGGAATAACAGTGACACTTTTAATAACCGCATAAAATAAACACTTAGAAACAACACAGGCGCTTTAACTTAACTGTTTGGACCACAGAAGTGAGGCATGCCTCAACGCTCTATGTGTACAGCGCGGGACAATCCCCCCTCCCTACACTTCCCTATCACACCACTACATTGCTTACATACGATGTATACAAAAAACGCTGAGGCAAGTTCAGGTTGCCTCATTCGCTTTAAACGAACTATGCCGAATCTCACCTGTCACCATCTAGCGGTCGCTCAATAAAGCACGTTTCGGTTTAATAAATTTGACAGTCACAGTAACAATGTATAATCTTTACGTTATGTAGTTCATACGTATTTATAATTTTTATTCTACAGAATTTTTTAGGGTAGGCATTGCCTCAATTGCCTCCATGTAACTTCGCCACTGATATATATGTGTACAACGTTATCGGCAACAAAGAAGTAGTTTTTGTTAAAATTCCTTCCCGGGATATTTGGCCGTAGTCCAATGTTTTCTACAAAACCAGACATTTCGGCAATGCCATCGACTTCCATCATCAGTGAAAATCGAGTGCGATAACGTGAGGTGGTATACGTTAGTGACCACAGTACTGTGGTTAAGGCTGAAGCAGTAAGTAGAAAGAAGTAGTTTCTATGGTAATATTTCATTTCGAAAATGATTTTAAATATAAATCTTAGAATATGGAAGTCATGTATGGTTCTCCATACCGATATTTTTCTATGGCAAACGATAACTGCCGCAAATTCAAACAGAATCAAATAACTTTTTGCATACAGCCCTGATTTGTAGAGTACTCACGACCTATTGTTTTTGGTGAAGATCGGTTGAGGGAAAGGGGTAGTTTACCTGCAACGGTTTTTTTTATCAAGGGAAATTTTTTTTTTGCCAAACGATAACAGCCGCAAATTCAAACAGAATCAAATAATGTTTCGCATACAGCCCTGAATTGTAGAGTACTCAAGACCTTTTGTTTTTGGTGAAGATCGGTTGAGGGGAAGGGGTAGTTTACCTGCAACGTTTGTTATAAAGCGTATTTTCTATGGCAAACGATAGCTGCCGCAAATTCAAGCAGAATCAAATGATTATTTGCATACTGCCCTAAATTGTAGAGTTCTCAAGACCTATTGTTTTTGGTGAAGATCGGTTAAGGGAAAGGGGTAGTTTACCTACAACGTTTTTTTAACAAGGTTATTTTCTATGGCAAACGATAACAGCCGCAAATTCAAACATAATCAAATAATTTTCTGCATACAGCCCTGGTTTGTAGAGTACTCAAGACCTTTTGTTTTTGGTGAAGATCGGTTGAGGGGAAGGGGTAGTTTACCTGCAACGTTTGTTATAAAGCGTATTTTCTATGGCAAACGATAACTGCCGCAAATTCAAACAGAATCAAATAATTTTTTGCATACATAAGTGAATTGTAGAGGACTCAAGGCCATTAGATTTTGGTGAAGATCGGTTAAGGGGAAGGGGTAGTTTACCTGCAACCTTTTACGTTTTAACAAGAGTAAAGTACTTGAAAATTCATTTAAACTTTTTCAAACAATGGTAATTGTTAAAAATAAAATAATTTTGTTGCCAGGCAATAAAATTATAATTTTTTCATTTTAATGTAAATTATGTATATATTAGAAAATATATCGTGCTTGGCAGGCAAGCATATTTCAGATTATAAGTCTTATTTTCATATGTGCCTGAGCTATAGAGAACTCAATGTCTGTTGATTTTGGTGAAGATCGGTTACGGGGAAAGGGCAGTATGTGTACAACGTTATCGGCAACAAAGAAGTAGTTTTTGTTAAAATTCCTTCCCGGGATATTTGGCCGTAGTCCAATGTTTTCTACAAAACCAGACGTTTCGGCCATGCCATCAACTTCCATCATCAGTGAAAATCGAGTGCGGTAACGTGAGGTGGTATATGTTAGTGACCACAGTACTGTGGTTAAGGCTGAAGCAGTAAGTAGAAAGAAGTAGTTTCTATGGTAATATTTCATTTCGAAAATGATTTTGAATATAAATCTTAGAATATGGAAGTCATGTATGGTTCTCCATACCGATATTTTCTATGGCAAACGATAACAGCCGAAAATTCAAACAGAATCAAATAATGTTTCGCATACAGCCATGAATTATAGAGTTCTCAAGACCTATTGTTTTTGGTGAAGATCGGTTAAGGGAAAGGGGTAGTTTACCTGCAACATGTTATGTTGTAACAAGAGAAATGTTTTCATGACGAACGATAACTGCCGCACATTCATATAGAATCAAATATTTTTTTGCGTGCATCCCTGAATTGTAGAGGACTGAAGGTCTATCGATTTTGGTGAACATCGGTTAAGGCGTAGAGTACGTGCAACGTTTTATGTTTTAACAAGAGTAAAGTACTTAATTTTGATAAATAAAGTATCCTGATAAGAAGCTCATAATAATCCACTGTAGAAACGTAGATGAAATATCTATAAATGAAGAGGTTAGGTGAACGGGGTGGGTGTAATTAATGAAAATTATAGTTGAAGGGGGAGGGGAGAATTTTTTATGTGTGTACTACGTTATCGGCAACAAAGAAGTAGTGCTTTGTTAAAATTCCTTCCCGGGCTGTTTGGCCTTAATCCAATGTTTTCTGCAAAACCAGACTTTTCGGCAGTGCCATCGACTGCCATCATCAGTGAAAATCGAGTGCGACAACGTGAGGTGGTATACGTTAGTGACCACAGTACTGTGGTTAAGGCTGAAGCAATAAGTAGAAAGAAGTAGTTTCTATGGAAATATTTCATTTCGAATATGATTTTAAATATAAATCTTAGAACCTGGAAGTCATGTATGGTTTTCCATACCGATATTTTATATGTCCATTCTGTTCTTTATGTTTTTTGTAGCAAGTTAATAATTCATTTTGCTCACACAAGTAAAATGCGATTGCCTCTGAATCAAAAATATGATAGTAAGTGTTTGCGGAGTAGAAATATTTCGAAGAACACTAAGGACTTAAGCCCGTCAGTTCGGCTCGGAAGAGGTTGAATCTGATGATGAAGAAGAGGAAGAAGAAGGAGGAGGAGGAGATGCCACGACAATTCCCGTTAAAATAAAGCTGCAGTATCATGAAATTCGTTTATAAACTTGATGCTGTCCAGCTACTGCTGACACCGTAGAATGTATGAATTACTTATTTTATGGTACTCCGTTGAAAAAAAAGACTGCATCACGCAAGCCAATATGTATTATTACAGGCCAAGAGTCTATTATTATAAATGTTTGAAGTTTTTACAAACTGTACTGATTATAAATGTTTGAAGTTTTTACAAACTGTACTGTATTTTTTTATATACTGTAATTTGTATTTATGTACAGTACAGTATAACGTTCTTGGCAGTAAAGTAAAACTCTGAACTGGTATTGTTTGTCTATACCATAAATATATTATATTTAAGTCGTTTCATTTAACGCTCGTTAAGCCTTCTATTCCTGTTCGACAAAAGGTCGGAATATTCGGTAACTCGGCAAAGTCCCGAATGTGCCGAATAATCGCACGTGTTGTGAATTTTGAACAAATCTTGCAAATTGATAGAAAACTGAACCTCAAAAACTTTTCGAAACGTAAACCGTTTCTCCAAAACCGCACGTCAGACGTTTCAGTCTTTATGGGCACAAAGACTAACCAAAATACGAGAGAAGAATGAGATAGTTATTAACCAATACAAACGGTTAGTTAACTGAGGTTAATCGGATTGACTTGCGTAAGACAAGACGCTGCACGTGGTGTCATAACAAAACAATAAACTAGGCCATAAGTGACACCAGTAATTAGCTGGCGTTAAGCGGATAAAACCGCGTGCCTAGTAGCATGGCGTAACGCGGTCTGGTTTCACAACGCGACTGTATCACGTGGGCCATGGATATACAGCTGTTATGGACAGAAATGGTCTTCCGGAGGAGAGAGAAGTCTGTAGGCCCCTACACACCTTCCAATCCAACCCGAGCCGATCTCTAATTTAGGAAAGGAGATCGCTATCCATACTGTCCAATTTCTTTCTCCGATCGTGTCATTTTAGTCAGTACCATTGAGATTCCCGACCTGGTCACACCCTCGTAATGGCACCGTTTTTGTCGAAAAATAAAAAAATCGGGGGTTGGTCTTACAATACTGTTGATCCTCCAAAAGCCCCCACCAGAAAGGACATTTTGGGCAAAAAAGTGGTTAAAGAAAAGAAAGAAATTTACTCATTCGATATTGTTGAAGCAGTTGAACTCAGACGATTTCCGAATTTTTTTACGAATGAATGAACAATGTTTTGTGGAATTGCTGAGAATGGTAAACCCGTTCATAGAAAAACGTAATACCATTTTGCGACTTCAATAAAATATTTCTACATTCGTCTTTTCAGCCATTTTACTCACTACATACTCAAAACAAAATGAAAAACACGTTCAACAACTTGCAGTCCGCTAAAAAGAAAAGAAACAACTAATCGGAACCGACGCCCGACTGCGCTACACACTATATGATCTAGGATGGAAGGTGGAGGGGATCTGTCCTAAGTCGGCTATCGAATGGGGAGGACCGCCCGACCTTCCTAAATCGGATTCAAACTTTTTTGTAAGGACGGTCGTCCTACACACTATACAATTTGCTATTTTTATCCTACATTTAGGACATCGGATCGGATTGGATTGGAAGGTGTGTAGGGGCCTTAAGCAGATCCGGGACTGAAAGCATAATGGATTAAAAAGTGTGCAAGTAGAGGACAATGTATACATACCGTATATAGGCCAGGACACTATAAGTAGAGGTTATGATATAGTAATGAATAGGGGAAGAAATTGATATGGTTCATTTCAGAAGCATGAAGGAAGGTGGAAGAGAGGAGGGACGGTTGGAGGGAGAGACAACGTATTGCCTATCACGTGATGTGAACAAGAAGAAATGTTATAAAATTATAATATACAACTCTCATATCACTACTACAGTTTCTGCATGTTCCATAAGGAAATGGAAGTATGGTGATCGCGAAAAAAGTAGTGTTCGAGATAAGGGCTGATTCTGATTGTACTACCCTCAAAACATGAAGAAAAGTAATTTTCCGAAAAGTGTCTGGGTGTAGAATTTTTTTTCCATGACGAACGACAACTGCCGCAAATTCAAACAGAATCAGTTAATGTTTTGCTTATGTGCTCGAGTTGTAGAGGACTCGAGGCCTAATGATTTTGGTGAAAATCGGTTAAGGAGGAAGGGTAATTTACCTGCAACGTTTTACGTTTTAACAAGAGTAAAGCACTTAAAAATTCATTTGAACTTTTTCAAACAATGGTAATTGTTAAAAATTGTAACCCCTCTTTAAGTATTTTATTGACTTATAATTTTTTTTTTTTTTTTTAAGAGGGGCCACCAGATAATTAAAACTAGGCCAAAAGCCTAGAGAAGCCAAAAATGCGCTGGATCCAGTGAGACGGGACTTGCAATTAAAACTCACAAAATTAACAACCAATAAATTTTTATTACATCGTTCTCCTTTTCTTTTTTATAACAAAACGTTAAATATTTATCTCCAACAAAATCAGTGCATTCTCCTTAAAATATTTTTGGTTAATTTTTTACTTTAAAAATAAATATAAAATTTAAAATGAAATTAATATAATGATTTTCTTTTCCAATTGGGGTTACTTTTCCCCACTTAGCCCTATACCTAACCCCCAGAAATAACACATGAATATACAATACATATAAATGGACATATAAATATATATGTCTACAACTACAACACATACACACGTTCCACATCACAGGACAATTACAACTTTCAACATTAATATTTTGCCACACCTCGTTCACCCCAGAAGGTACATAATTCACAATTCATAAATATTCTTGAACGCAACACCTATTGAAAGATCTTAATACATAATAATCCATATATATATGTGTAACACCAGTGCCCCCAGGGCATACTAAAATTCAGGGGTTGGCATAATGCGTGATACTACTATAAAGTGCTCCTACACTGAGCACTTAGACTTGGAGGAAATATAATCATAATTCAGCCAAAATACAAGTGACCATAATAAATTAAAAAGAATTTAAGCGTGATAAATTTATTTGTGAAATATTAATAACAGTAATGTGCCCTGATGCTTTATAAACTTTTAAGAATTAATGTGGCCCAAAGGCCGACATGTTCCTAGCAAGATCGTGCCTAACTAAACCTGTCCCAGGAGCATGTTCAAGTCTGCATGAAAATCCGCCTATACAGGATTAAACTGGGGACCCGACTGAAATAACAAAAGAAACTCCTATCCATTATAGGACCCAAACTGAATATAAATATGTGAAATTAATGAATCAAATGAAAACTAAATTTAATCTGTGAAATTACATGATGAATGATAGAATTACTAGCACTAAGGTAACCCTTTTACTGAAAACTAGAAAGAAATGTACATGCCCGAATAGTAATCAGCCACGCATACATGCCAACCTCTGGGCTCACACTTAATATAAATAGTATTACAAAATGTACAAAAGATTCCCCCCCAAGTCCGCGCACTATTCTGTCTCGTTAACCGGGGACCCAATTGAAATGTGTAAAGCTTAAAGTCATTTTAGGGTGTGTCGCTATATGCCCACGAGTTCTAGTAGGTTACATTCACTTGTGTTAAAAAGTAATATTGGGTTGGTGTCACCTGATTTATTCCCTGGTGTGGAGTTTGAAGTCCTGGTCTAACGCATTTTTGGTGTTGGTGTGGCCTGTTCCTCGCTGTTCTCCTCCGGCAGATGAAGCTGAGAGCCTTCGATGTTCGGTAGTTCAGGTCATGATTTGGGGCTGGTCCTCGGCTTGAAGCGAGGGACCCTAAGCATACAAGTATTATCAGCGAGATGCTCCAACACTTATTCCCCAGGTTACTCTCACACGCACCAAAATCCATTTATAATTTTAAACACTGCTTTAGGCCTACTTGAAATGAAAGTTTGACACACTCTACAACAGGTTATACGGGCATGTGGCCCTATCTTTGAAAACATTAAGTTTGGCTAAAGTACATATTATTTTGCGTTAACATTGGTCAATTACGGGGCCTTAGTTAAGACCTCAATTACTGTTATACAATTAACTCATTTTGCATACTCTAATTCGCCACGTGGCGTGCGTGTAACGTTAACAATATTCATTCATTCTTGTACGTATATTAAACAAAACCCCTTTTACGTTACTTTAAATTAAATATATATAAGTATACTGCACTCACTTACCGCAGATCTGTTTTAATTTAGCCTGCCATAGGTGGAAGATGGAACAATTAAAAAAAACTTCTCTGTCGGAGAGCGGCGAGGCGGTTAGTTCTAGTAGCGAAATCAGACAAGCTCGAACCGTTTTTTCTACTCATTTTTCAACTCGCGCTGCAAGGCGTCCGCAAGGGAGCAGCACCAATCAAGCGCCGCTTCGTTACCTCCTGTAGATTCTGCGCTAACCGTTAAACACAGTACGGCAGAACGCCCACCGCTAAATACAGAAAGCTATTTTTCTTTAGCGTATTAGCGCCGATTTTATTCAATCGGCACAAAATAAAACAATTTTGTTGCCAGGCAACCAGATTGTTCGGTTAGGAGGGAGGGGTAGTTTACCTCCATTGTTTTGTGTTTTCTCACAAGAGTAATTTTAATAAATAAGTGCTCCGAAAATAAAGTCATATTAATCCATTGTAAAATGGTAAATGAGATAATTATAAATGGAGTGGATAGTTGAAGGGGTGATTTTTTGAAAATTGCTGTGCTGAAATCAAGTAAGGTAGGAATATTTAATTTTGAAGGATAAGATACCTTAGAAATTGCATATGACAAAACTATTACTCTATGAAAGTGTAAATATCATTAATGGTGGGGATCGGTTGAGGAGGAGGGATGATTGTCTGCGTAGTTCAGTTTCTTTATAAGAATAAAGTACCTAATTTTTATAGATAAAGTGACTCGAAAATAACATTATATTAAACGACTACTCCATAATAACAAAAATATCTATAAATAATGAAAATAGTTAGAGGGTGGCGATACTTTTTTAGAAATTATCGAACGGAATTCAAATATATGATTTTAAATTTAAATCTTAGAACATGGAAGTCCTGTGTGCTTCTCCATACCGATATTTAACTATTGACAGTTAGACAGCTACGTGGTATTTACATGCACCTTATTTTGGAAATGCTACATTTAAATAGTATTTTATAAAAAATCATTAAAATGGTTATGATCAAACAGTTCTGTATTCCCGATATTCAAGAAAGGCGAAGAACAAAACCCACATAATTATCGCTAATGACCTCAAACGTACCACAAAAATAAATAACAGTCAAACAGCGATATAATCAGATTTCGGGATGAGCAACAAAAACATTCAGAAGGGGTCGGGTCCTGCATCGATGCGATATTTGCAATTATACCCAAGTCTTGGAAAGAACGTTTGACTATAATAAGCCATCTTTCTTCTGCGTATTAATACTGAAACGGCGTTTGATAAAATTGACTAAAATACGTCCTAAACACAAACGCGAATTAAAATTAAAATAGAGGAAAGACTTTCAAAGAATATTACAGTCAACTAAAGAATCGGGCATGGAGATTTCTTTAGTCAGATACTATTGAATGTAGTAATCAAAGAAGTAATCGAAGATTTCAGAGGCCTCAGAAGTTGCGAAATCGGAGACGAGACATCACGTGCGTATGCTACGCGGACGAAGGAGAAAACACTCTTTAACGCCTTGTCTATAACTTACCCGCACTGGCCAAAAACTGGTGCCCCGCTTCTCGAACGACTGTTAATTTTCATCCTAACGGGGCGTTTGTTAACTGGCGAAATAAATTTTAACGGGCGGTTTGTCAACAGCCATTTCACCAACGCTCATTTGGACCCGGTTAGTAAAATTCTCGTTAACACGCCTATGCTACGATGATAGGTGTCGATTTTGCTTCAGACACGCCGAGAAATTAAAATAACTTGTAAACTATCTGTAGGGGGACGTACTTGCTTCATGTTTTTCTATTTTCCAATAGTATTTTTGTATATTGTATTTCATTGTACATTTTGTTTTATCCCTGTTATTGAGGACACTCCTGTGAATATCAGTTCTTCAGTAATTTGAGAGTAACTTTTTTTTTGAAAGCCTATGAGCACTCAATCAATTTTGACTTACTCAAACACTCAAATGATAAAAACCCGATAGGTCTATTCCCATACTGGTGGCATTTGTCTTTTCGTCTGCGTTTGGAAAATTTTTTAATTCCAATATTACTGAAACGTAAAAATTTTCTCTAATCCATGTTTCTTAGCCAAATAGGTTATATTTTATACGTATACGTAAGAATTGAAAATAAAATAAATTGTATAACGAGAGAACAGAAAATAAATAAAACAAATTTTCTGATCATAGAAATCAAACAAATTTGTGCATATTTATTTTATTTATGTTACACGAACGACTACTGGACGGAAAACAACGTAGGCTTACATAGATGACAACGAACGTATTTTTAAGGTTAGTTCTCGTCGTTTTAACTACCAGATAGTTACCTAACAGGCCAAACATCTCCCGTTAAGTTTACTGACGATTTTAACGGCCGATATCTTTAACTGACCTTCGAGAAACGGGTTATCTCCCGTTAATCCCTAACGGGTGATTTACCGGCCGTTAAATTTCTAACGGAGGGTGGTGAAATGGGGCATGGGTCTTACATTATCAACCAATAGGACCAAAACACTGTTTCTAAAGAGCGTTTACGTTGTAAACTACAGCTATATGACAAAATTGTTCAGCGTCATCTTTCAGGCGTCCCACCAGTATCTAGTGGCTGAAGTAAAAAGTCAGACAATTAAAGCTTCTATCGTACCAGGTTGCTTAAACAGCGCAAACTGGAGGAGGCAGTTTCTAAGAACTGAAGGCAAGGTGCGCATATAGGCCTAGAATGCAGTGATGAGCCCAATGTTGACGAACGAGACTTGCACAACAAAAACAATACGAATGTTGAAAACGACCAAGATGAACACATTTAAGAAGGATACTGAACCTGAACTGCAATATTAGGAGGGAAGCGATGCAATAAGGGAAATGTTCGCTGTCCAAAAAAAAGTTGAGGTTCAGAAGAGAAGAGAAGAACCTGGCACACACATATCGATGACCGACTCGTCAAAGTAGTTACGAAAAGTATATCCATCGGAAGAGAAGTAGACGGCGTCCTGATAAACCCTGGGTCTATAAGAGATTGTTAAACGATAAAAAAAGGCACGTGTATAAAGTAAGTTCGCGGGTAATAGAATTAAACTATATCGTTAATTGATTTCGTTAATTTAGTATTCTTGTAGGCGTGCTAGCGCCTGCGTCTGATGTGTATCGTCGGGTCACATATCATGAAGAATGCACAACACGCGATGGGTGATACTGATAAAACAATATAATCAGTAAATGCAGTATCGATCAACGTTTGACCCAATTATAGCAGCTTACAGTTTGAACAAGTGTGTGGGTTTCTGTCTGCACTAGTGAGTCGCACGATATCACCATTCTATGCAAGGCCGATGCGAAAAGTGCGGTGAAAGCGAACGAAGAAAGGGCGTACATAATTCGCATGGCAAAGGAAATATTAAGTTTAGTGGGAATCTGCCTAAACGCCGCCGACAGTTTGAGCGATGCGAGTTCTCAGTTTTCTCTGTCTGTTTGGGGATAACTTTTGAACGCATCAACCGATTTTCGTAAAACTTGGCATACGTGTACATACATGAACCCTATTGTTTGTGAGATTTATCCCTCCTAAAATGGGGGGGGGGGGTGAAAGGCAAGATTGTAGAAAAATCATAAAAGCCCACGTGGGGTATCGAATTCAAGGGAATTTAAACCACAACCTAAATATAGCGTTCACTTTTGAAAATTTCAAAATTTTAAGATCCTAGTGCCCATAAAGGAGAAATTTGAAAAATCGTGAAAATCCAGCACAGGTGGTTGTCAGACTATAATATATTGTAATCCTAATGCGAATGTTTCAGATTTGTTATTCTTTACTGTATGGTTGTGTGTTCTACAATTGTTATATTATTACTAAAGAAATAGTAGAAGAATCGGGATTTTTGTAATTTTTTTCCGTAATTGAAAACTTGTCTAATATCGAAATTTATGTGCTAACAAATGTAGGCCTAATTCGTTCAAAATAGGGAGCGAGTTCTGCAGCTCATGGGGCCCACTAATTGAAAAATATTTTACAGCTAGTTTCTTCTGGTTCGCCGTCGTGATCGTTGTAAAATGCACCGTGACGTAACAAATGTAATACTGTTTGGTGAGTATATTATTTCAGACTTTCGTCATCGTCACAATTTAATTAATACAAGTTTCGACCACTACAAATCAATAAGAATAACTGCATTATAAAATTGACTTATCAACCAAGGAGTTCGTCGGTCTGATAGGTTACACTACACAGTTAAAAATCGGTATGGAGAACCATACATGACTTCCATGTTCTAAGATTTATATTTAAAATCATTTTCGAAATAAAATATTTCCATTAAAACTACTTCTTTCTACTTCTTTCTTCAGCCTTATCCACAGTACTGTGGTCACTAACGTATACTGCCTCACGTTAGCGCACTCGATTTTCACTGATGATGACAGTCGATGGCACTGCCGAAACGTCTGGTTTTGCAGAAAACATTGGACCACAACCAAACAGCCCGGAAAGGAATTTTAACAACAAACTACTTCTTTGTTGCCGATAACGTACTACACATATAAATATCGGTATGGAGAACCATACATGACTTCCATATTCTAAGATTTATATTTAAAATCATTTTCGAAATGAAATATTACCATAGAAACTACTTCTTTCTACTTACTGCTTCAGCCTTAACCACAGTACTGTGGTCACTAACGTATACCACCTCACGTTATCGCACTCGATTTTCACTGATGATGTAAGTCGATGGCATTGCCGAAATGTCTGGTTTTGTAGAAAACATTGAACTACGGCCAAATATCCCGGGAAGGAATTTTAACAAAAACTACTTCTTTGTTGCCGATAACGTTGTACACATATATATCAGTGGCGAAGTTACATGGAGGCAATTGAGGCAATGCCTACCCTAAAAAATTCTGTAGAATAAAAATTATAAATACGTATGAACTACATAACGTAAAGATTATACATTGTTACTGCGACTGTCAAATTTATTAAACCGAAACGTGCTTTATTGAGCGACCGCTAGATGGTGACAGGTGAGATTCGGCATAGTTCGTTTAAAGCGAATGAGGCAACCTGAACTTGCCTCAGCGTTTTTTGTATACATCGTATGTAAGCAATGTAGTGGTGTGATAGGGAAGTGTAGGGAGGGGGGATTGTCCCGCGCTGTACACATAGAGCGTTGAGGCATGCCTCACTTCTGTGGTCCAAACAGTTAAGTTAAAGCGCCTGTGTTGTTTCTAAGTGTTTACTTTATGCGGTTATTAAAAGTGTCACTGTTATTCCGCTGAACTAACAGATGATCAAGATTGTTATTTGAATTATTTGTAACATTAAACATATATATAGAAACTAATCAAGTTTAAAAATTTGAAGTTCAATCAGTTGTATTATTGTGTATGACTAATACAAGGATTGTTCAATAGACACACGTATAGAGCTGTAAAGCATTTTTTATTCAACGATTTTAAAAGAAGTCTCCAATAACATTAAGACATGAGTTCCACTGTTGCACTAACCTGTAGATTCCCTGCTAGTAAAATTCTTACGGCTGTTTGTGGAACCATTCGGTTACAGCAAACTCTACCTCAGCGTCCGATTTGACCCACCGTCCTTTTAGTGATTCCTTAAAAAAAATTTAAGATAAGATTTTTGCCTACCCATTCATTAACTACTAGCTTCGCCAGTAAGCAAATTGATGTCCATTTTTTCGGCTTGCACGCGTTATGTTGGTGTGGGTTTCGGCACTTTCCATTTAAAAAGCGTGCAAACGTAAGAAAATAAACATGAGTGAGGCCAGAAATAACGTGAATTGTGTGTGTGTTTGTGTCTTACCTGCCTTTTTATTGCCGTATTAAATGAAAAATATTATATTACATTAAAATGAAAAAATTTTAATTTTATTGCCTGGCAACAAAATTATTTTATTTTTAACAATTACCATTGTTTCAAAAAGTTTAAATAAATTTTCAAGTACTTTACTCTTGTTAAAACGTAAAAGGTTGCAGGTAAACTACCCCTTCCCCTTAACCGATCTTCACCAAAATCGAAAGTCCTTGAGACCTCTACAATTCAGGGACGTATGCAAAAAATTATTTGATTCTGTTTGAATTTGCGGCTGTTATCGTTTGCCATAGAAAATACGCTTGATAAAAAACGTTGCAGGTAAACTACCCCTTCCCCTTAACCGATCTTCACCAAAAACAATAGGTCTTGAGTACTCTACAAATCAGGGCTGTATGCAGAAAATTATTTGATTCTGTTTGAATTTGCGGCTGTTATCGTTTGCCATAGAAAATACCCTTGTTAAAAAAACGTTGTAGGTAAACTACCCCTTTCCCTTAACCGATCTTCACCAAAAACAATAGGTCTTGAGAACTCTACAATTCAGGGCTGTATGCGAAACATTATTTGATTCTGTTTGAATTTGCGGCTGTTATCGTTTGCCAAAAAAAAAAAATTTCCCTTGATAAAAAAAAACCGTTGCAGGTAAACTACCCCTTTCCCTCAACCGATCTTCACCAAAAACAATAGGTCGTGAGTACTCTACAAATCAGGGCTGTATGCAAAAAATTATTTGATTCTGTTTGAATTTGCGGCAGTTATCGTTTGCCATAGAAAAAAAATCTACAAACACACAGATAGACACACAGACACTTTTCGGAAAACGACTTTTTTTCATGTTTTGAGTGTAGTACGATCAGAATCTGCAATAATCTCGAACACGATTTTTTTTGCCATCACCATACTTCCATTCCTTAAGGAATATGGAAGTAAATATCGGTATGGAGAACCATACATGACTTCCATATTCTAAGATTTATATTTAAAATCATTTTCGAAATGAAATATTACCATAGAAACTACTTCTTTGTACTTACTGCTTCAGCCTTAACCACAGTACTGTGGTCACTAACGTATACCACCTCACGTTATCGCAATCGATTTTCACTGATGATGGCATTGCCGAAACGTCTGGTTTTGTAGAAAACATTGGACTACGGCCAAATATTCCGGGAAGGAATTTTAACAAAAACTACTTCTTTGTTGCCGATAACGTTGTACACATATATATAAAAAATATGCATAAAATTAATGGCTTGTATAAGTTAATGATTGATCTCCATTAAGTAGTGCTCAAGTTTCCAAAGTTTTAATATTATGATGTCCATAATTAAAACATCAGAGCAGGTTTAGTGTGAATGAGGGTACACTGTGGACAAAAATTTTCAACATTTCCTATTGAGTGTTGCATAGAGTAAAGCTGCGAATCTACAGTGTATGTTTCACAGAACAAACACGCGAAAAAGAAGGAGCGCTCCGAAGTCACTCATGGACCCTCAGCATCTTGCAGAGGGTTGATTCCCTAAAGACGAAAAGTCTGTCTATGAATCGTTCCTCTGTAAACACGTGCAGTTACACTGCCCAGCGATCCACAGGAAGCAAATTGATGTCCATTTTTTTGGCTTGCACGCGTTATGTTGGTGTGGGTTTCGGCACTTTCCATTTAAAAAGCGTGCAAATGTAAGAAAATAAACATGAGTGAGGCCAGAAATAACGTGAATTGTGTGTGTGTGTGTGTGTGTGTGTGTGTGTGTGTGTGTGTGTGTGTGTGTGTGTGTGTGTGTGTGTGTCTTACCTGCCTTTTTATTGCTGTAGGCATAATAATAAAATGGAAACGTAAACATTACATAACTGAGATATGCTTACCTGCCACGAACGATATATTATTTTATACATGGAGGAGTTCAGTGACATACACACGTACAGAAAAATTATATATATAAAGATATTAACTCATACATAATTTACATTAAAATGAAAAAATTATAATTTTATTCCCTGGGAACAAAATTATTTTATTTTTAACAATTACCTTTGTTTGAAAAAGTTTAAATGAATTTTCAAGTACTTTACTGTTGTTAAAACGTAAAAGGTTGCAGGTAAACTACCCCTTCCCCTTAACCGATCTTCACCAAAATCAAAAGTCCTTGAGGTCTCTACAATTCAGGGATGTATGCAAAAAATTATTTGATTCTGTTTGAATTTGCGGCTGTTATCATTTGCCATAGAAAATACGCTTGATAAAAAAACGTTGCTGGTAAACTACCCCTTCCCCTTAACCGATCTTCACCAAAAACAATAGGTCTTGAGTACTCTACAAATCAGGGCTGCATGCAAAACATTATTTGATTCTGTTTGAATTTGCGGCTGTTATCGTTTGCCATAGAAAACACCCTTGATAAAACAAAAACATGGCTGGTAAACTACCCCTTTCCCTTAAACGATCTTCACCAAAAACAATAGGTCTTTAGTACTCAAGAAATCAGGGCTGTATGCAAAAACTTATTTGATTCCGTTTGAATTTGCGGTTGTTAACGTTTACTATAGAAAAAAATTACCCTTGATAAAAAACCGGTTCAGGTAAACTACCCCTTTCCCTTAACCGATCTTCACCAAAAACGACATGTCTTAGGTACTCTACAATTCAGGCCTGTATGCAAAGAATTATTTGATTTAGTTTGAATTTGCGGCTGTTATCGTTTGCCATAGAAAACACCCTTGATAAAACATAAAACGTTGCTGGTAAACTACCCTATTCCATTAACCCATCTTCACCAAAAACAATAGGTCTTGAGAACTCTACAATTGAGGGCTGTATGCAAAACATTAGTTGATTCTTTTTGAATTTACGGCAGTTATCGTTCATCATAGAAAAAATACCCTTGTTAAAACATAAAACGTTGCAGGTAAACTACCCCTTTCCCTTAACCGATCTTCAACAAAATCAACAGACCTTGAGTTCTGTATAATTCAAAAAGGTATGCAAAAACCTAGTTGATTCTGTTTGAATTTACGGCAGTTATCGTTCGTCATAAAAAAATTACCCTTGATAAAACATAAAATGTTGCAGGTAAACTACCCTATTCCCTTAACCGATCTTCACTAAAACCAACAGTCTTGAGAACTCTACATTTCAGGGCTGTATGCAAAATATTATATGATTCTGTTTGAATTTGCGGCTGTTATCGTTTGCCATATAAAATACCCTTGTTAAAACAAAAAACGTGGCAGGTAAACTACCCCTTTCCCTTAACCGATCTTCACCAAAAACAATAGGTCTTTAGTACTCAACCAATCAGGGCTGTATGCAAAAACTTATTTGATTCTGTTTGAATTTGCGGCTCTTATCGTTTGCCTTAGAAAATACCCTTTTAAAACATAAAACGTTGCAGGTAAACTACCCCTTTCCCTTAACCGATCTTCACCAAAAACAATACGTCGTTAGTACTCTACAAATCAGGACTGTATGCAAAAAATTATTTGATTCTGTTTGAATTTGCGGCAGTTATCGTTCGCCATAGAAAAAGTCTACACACACACACACACACACACACACACACACACACACACACTTTTCGGAAAATGACTTTTCTTCATGTTTTGAGGGTAATACAATCAGAATTAGTCCTTATCTCGAACACGATTTGTTTTACCATCACCATACTTCTATTTCCTTATGGAACATGGAAGTAAAAACAGACTACCAACGATTTAACTGTGTAGTGTAACCTACCAGACCCACGAACGTCTTGGCTGGTAAGTAAATTCTATAATTTACTTATTCTTACTTTATATTCATTTGGTGATTGTTACGTAGTTCAGATAAGGACATATTTATTCTGCACAGAAAGTTGGTTTTAATGTAATTATTTTTTCGCACCTGTGGACAACAACTGACGTTTAATGGTCGAAACGTTGTGTTAATTAAATTGTCACAATGGCCGAAGTTCGAAATAATATACAATGTATAGCATTAATTTCACCTCATTAGCTGTAAGTTTAAAACTTATGTTAGCCAGTTAGTCGTCATCGACCCAAATAAGCTGTGCGAAAAATGCTAAACAGTTTTAAGGGCACTCATAACCGGCTATGGTTACCATGTTAAATTCATAAATTTTGACACCCATTATCTCAGAACCTATAAAAGATAGAACTCTAATTTTTGACAGGCATGTAAGCACATTATACACTGCAAACGCTACTACAATTACAAAGATATCTCAATATCCTGATTTTTTTATAAATTTCTACGTTTTACTCTAAAAATTTACATCCAAAAAACATACTAAATATTTCTTTTACGTTTTTATTTTTAAGCATAACTGTATAGTTCTATTAGTGTAGTTTTATCTCCATTACCCCAGTAGCTACAACAAATTTCAGCGTGATGGTTCACTTGGTTTTTGAAATAATGGGTCATTTATCTTAAAAAAATACATTTTCAGAAAAACGCATTAAAGTTTTTAGAACAGGTTTTTATTGTTTTAGCTGATTCAAAGTAGTGCAGCCCCATAGTCGGGGTCTTCAGTTATGTCCGTTTTGTCCTCTAGTTCTTTCTTCACATTTCTAGTTGACTGTCTACCCTTTTTCGTCAATTCATCTACTGCTGTCTCTGCCTCAAGGTTTCATTGCAAGGCAATTTTTTCATTACCTTAACCATATTTTATCCTAGTTTGATCCTTAATTTTCATAAGACTTGACATTTATATTACCTTCATTGGATGTCAACACCGCGTCATGTACACCCAAAACCAAAGTATCCAGTCCAACAAGTTTTTTTTAGCAGTCTATTCCAAATCAAATGGAAAATGGAATTACCATTTTGTGGCTCGTTCGCATTCTGCGTAGTACCACGAAGTTTTTTTTTTTTTTTCAAATTAGGATGCAAATTGGCTTCATGACATCCACTGCTAGTGATTCTTTATGTGAATAAGTTTCACCAGTTAGCATTTAGCATGGCCCTTGCTATAAAGAAGTTACAGATTTGTAAAACATTGTAACATTATCAGCACTTTTCACAGTACGTTTCCTAGGATCTCAGTTTTTAAGAAATCGTAAAAAATTACTGTTGGGCGTATTCACATAAATTTGGTACCAAATTACTCGGACTGTTTTAAGACAAAAAAAAAAACTAATAACGAATAACAATAATAGATTTTTTGGTCGATTTTCCGGTTACGAGTGTCCTTAAGAGAATATTCTTTATCGTAAACTATATGGATTAGGGAGCATACCCCGTTCTACAGCCATAGCTCAGACATAACAGCATCTTCTTCGGCCGTCTCCTATTCTTCATTAGCCAATCGCTTTATACCGCCATACAGTCCGGGAAATCCTAGTACAACTCAGGGAACCCATATGTTTCCCTCCATGCCTTTCTGTATCTTTCATTAGGACATTGCCGCCAATTTATCCGATTCAACTTTTTCCGAATTTGTTCTACTTACAAAACATATATTTCCGAATACCTTCGCTTCGTACTTTCCTTACCGAGTAGAAATTTTGCCCGCTTCCAGAGGTCATTTTTGCAAAGACACTCTTTTTCCAAATAGTTACAGTAATGCAGCGCATGGGTGCCAATGATGCATTCGGTTCCACGTCAGCAACACAAATTCTAGTTTAATTTCCCCAGATTATAATAACGGTAGGTAGGTATCGGGCAGTAGTTTCGACGGGAAGAGGAGGAATGAAATTACTCTACAACGGATTCGTACATTATAAGAGTAAATCGGCTGTTGGTAGCAAAGTCTACTAAGAGTTGTAGAAAGTGCGGGAGCAAAGAGTGCAGCGTCAGACCCTTTGTTTGTGGGTTTGGAGCCGATGTGAGATTCTCAAGGGTTGCGATTATTTAATCGTCTCTTGTATTCAGTTGAACAGATTTGAAATTCGACCTTCCTTCATGGTTCTTCTTAAATAATTTTTAATAACTTTCAATTTACTAAACCATGTTTTGCATGAAGCAACATTTACACAGAGAGTTAACAGTATCTTAAAGGTGTGGTCGAGTTTAATACCTTTCTTCAAGTCTGTGTTTGTAAATTAGGCTCAAAAAGATGTAGGCGCTAATTTCATAGTGTCAGTAACTACTAAGGCGTGATATTTCAAACTGTCTATTTCTTCAAGGAAATCGTTTTCACGCAAACTTACCGGGGTTCAGTCTTTAAATATTTCGCGTCCATTTTATCCTCACCTAGAAGATTATCTTGTCACTAATTTCTTCTAACTCCTGGAACCGGGTTCCTATTTCATTCACTGTATTGGGAACTATCATACATGCCAGAAAACATTCAGTATACAAATACTGGTTTGTTAATTTGCGCCCCCCATCGTGGCGCCCGTGCCATCTTATTTCGTTGCCCCCTTGCACTTGCGGCCCTATCGAGCGGCTCCGAAAAATTGTCATTTAAAAGGGACGCCAGTGAGCAAAAATCTGAGAACTTTAATGCAATAGGTTAATATACTCGCACTGTTTCTCAGAGACCAACTTGATGATCGCAAACCAAATTCGAGAACCGCGTATGAGATGTTAGCTTGATAAAGATTATTAACTCCGTGGCCTACCGGTTGTTACGTTTGTCAGCTTTCCGAACAAAACATATTGTTTGTGACCTTCGCAGCATAATCAAAACGTAACCTCAATTTCAGCGGAGACAAGTTAATTTTGTTTTGCAACGGCGGAGACAATTGTCGAAAATTTGTGCTCATTACGTTAGAACGATTGAGCGGGAAACAATAGCGACATCAGTATTCAAAGCCGTGCCGGCGGCGATCAGCTGACGAGAGAGAGAGAGGGAGAGATCAGCTGACTAACAAACAAATTAACTTAGAAAAGCCTTGTAGAAGCTCACATGATCGCGTTGAAGGGCACAGCACGCGCCCGTACGCGGTGATTACCACACCGCTTTTAAAACGTTTCCACTATAAAATACCGTCATAAATATTAATGAGGTGAAACAGAAGCGTGCAATCGCACATAAGGTTGATTGTGTGGCGGTGTGTTTGTGTAATGCCTTGTGTTACCTGTGTATGGTAAATACGCTGCTGGCGCCCGTGTCTATCCGCGTGTTTGATAAGAACGAAACCGCCTCCGCCTGTTCTGTAACGTGAATGAGAATAATTTTGTTTCCTGCACATTGTATACAATGCCTGTTACAGATGAAAAAAAGAGGACGAAACTACAAAACGTGTGTGTGTGTGTGTGTGTGTGTGTGTGTGTGTGTGTGTGTGTGTGTGTGTGTGTGTGTGTGTGTGTGTGTGTGTGTGTGTGTGTGTGTGTGTGTGTGTGTGAAACATGAGTAAGACCGTTGGTAACGTACATATGAGATATGCTGCACTAACAGAGAAAAACTGATGAATTTTAGAGCAAAATAATCTAGAAAATATATAGCATATCTGCCATCTTGTTCTATTTTTCCGGAAAACTTGCAGTAATTGAGTGCGTTATACGATTTTCCAAATTATGCTGTTCCTGTCAGCCTCAAGACAGTTTTTAGAATAAATGTGTGCTGTTGGTAAACTCTGATGTGCAAGGGCCCCCCAAATCTTGATCGAAAATTCGATGAAAAATTTGGATTCCTGTATAAGTTACTTAAAATAGGACGAGATGAAATTCAACAAAAAAGTGACTTCCTGATCTAAGCATGTCCGAATTACTTATCTGAAGAGCCAAGTGAGGAGTGTGTTAACTTCGAGAAATTTTGCAATCGGACTGGACAAAAAAAAACTCTTCATGTTCAGGAAAGCTATTGAAATCTTTCTTGAAAAACAATTGTCCTGCGTTTTTTGCAACTTAGAAGTTGCATTGAGACTATTTCTCTGTATGATGAAAGGTTTTTTAATGTACTTAAAAGAATAAAGAATTATCTGAGAAACTCTTTAAACGAAGATGGACTTTCAATCTTAGCTAGCTTTGCTTCAAACGCTGAACTTGTTCAAAATTTGGAATTCGATTATTGTATTCAAGATTTTGCTTCTTCACAAGTGCTGTTGATTTATAATCGAAGAAATAAACAGCTGTTATTTATGATTAATTTCGTTTTAATTAATTAATTTATTTATGATTGTATTATGTTGTTCTTAATTTATTTTAAATGATCATGCATGAAGTTTCACAGAAGTATTCTAATATAAAGTCCATTCTTAAATAAATCATTGTCAAATATTTTTTACTGAAATAAAAGTTGAAAATTAAGTCTGAAGGAGACGAGTAATACAGAACTGTTGAAAATATGTCAAAATGGGATGAAAAAGTTTCCTGTTGAAAAAGGAGGGCCTCCGGGAATAAACTGCCTAGAGCCGCAAAATGTCCAAATTTGCCACAGGGTGTACAGTGTTATCTTCAGTGACATTTGTGTTTTATTAAAAACACGAGTTAAGTTTGTATCTTTGTTTAGTTTTTGGGATTGCTAACTGATCGTCGGTGGAGTTGACGATTTGTTTAACAGCCCAGAAACAGTCGATATTATTATTAAAAAGGCTACTGTCCCCGGCGTAGTCGACGAACCCCCGGGACTTGGTATCCTCTGCGTGAACCGCGTGCTCTGACTAGTGAAATAAAATCCAAGTCCTGTCAAACAAGGGATTTTACTCCTGGTGTTTTTCAAAAATCTTAGAAGTCAACAGTGGTATCATTAAGTAGACCCATCATTTAATGAACCTCTAGTGCGTATAAGGAATAACGATTCTTTTATTGATTCTGAAGTCTTTTTTGATGATAAGACATGATTGTACCCTGAAAGATACGATTCTAAAACATTATTAGTGTAGACAGTGTTTGATTTTTTCGAACGTTGTAAATTGGTTTTTGTGACTTTATTAATATCCATACTGGAACTTATGTATGAAAAATGTAGGTATTAATTTTTTGTGTAAGAAGACAGGCTGTTTTTTACAATATTTATTATGCAGTTAATTGTATTACGACGTTGTTTTATTGTTCAGTTAAACGATTCCCAATTTTTTATTAATTTTTCTTACGTAGGGTCGCTTTGGATCTGTCTGAAGAATTTCCGAATGTTAAGTTTCCAAGATCAGCAGGTCTGATAATACGTACGGGGCAAGGAGAATATAGTCTATTACGAGAAGAATTTTCTGCCGATTTTGAATCAGTGTCCACGGATCCTTCTCATTCTTTTTGCAATGTCTTCATAAAAGGTTATAGAATAAAGTTAAGGAAATTTTTTGGCCCGCTCTTAAATTTAAGGGTTGTTTTCACGCCTTTTTCGGGGGTTTAAAAAAAAACAAAATTTAATTAACCCCGGTAACCGGTAGAGAATCAAATTCTAAGAAAAAAGGTGATATACATTTTTCCGAAAAAATGCGTTGTTTGCGAGTTACAAGGGTTCAAAGTTTTGCCAAAAAACGCGTTTTTTAACATTAATCTGCAAGTAACTCAAAAATAACGCCATTTTGCAAACAATTTGTATAAGTCAAAATTAAAGCTTATTAACAGACGAACATTTTCCACTTTTGTTGGTTTCATTATGTTAAATGATTCTTGAGCCAAAACAAGATGCCGATTCACCATTTGTTGATCAAATCACATAATTAAAACTTATATAACTCGGCGAAAAAATGGTTAGATCGTAATTAAATTAGTATCAAATGAAAGTTCTGTTAATTTAATAAACAATGGTGGGTTAATCACTTGTGTAGCTTGAAAAATAACGACGTTCTGTAGGAAAATATAATTTTTGCAAATTTGTTCCAAGAAATTTAAAAAGGAATGTCCGCCATTTTGTCAGATATGTATATTAAGCCCAGATACTGTAAGATTCGGTTGTCTATTATGTTAACAATGTCCTCAAAATTTTTGAAACATATATGTATTGCTGTACAGTAATGCGTAATGTTTTAAGAAAATTCAAGTTTTTGGATTTTCGCCAAAATTTGCATTGTTTATTAAATATCTCAGTAACGATGCGTTTTATCGAGAAATTGATATGGACCAAAAATGAAGTTTATAAAATACCAAAAATTGTTGATTTTGTTTTATTCCTTTATGACTAAAATTCGATGAGTTACAGCAGTTTAAAGATGTATTTTGCCGACATCGTGTAAAACATTTTTGACTTCTAGGCAAAATATCTACTGTACAGTAGGTTTTTCGACTATAGTGCATACGAAAAAAGTTGTAGCTCTTTAAATTTCTTACAAAATGAATTTTATTTAACATTTTTTTCTTAAAAATTGACCGAGTTATGACTAAAAATGTAAACGCGCTCCAGCAGTTAGATTTTGTTATCGTACGTTATATATTCGGGTGCGGTACTGAGAGCCTATTAATTTATACTAAACTAAATTTTTTTTTCAAATTGACAATAAAATTAAGTATCATTATTATTTTTTAACGTCTATTGTAAACAAAAGAATATCTTGCAATCTGTCACTGTCTGTATTGCTGGTTCTTTATATATCAATCGAATATTTAATTTAATAAGATAATATAATGTATGTGGTTCGACTTTTCTTTGATCAAATTTTATAATCATGGTTGAAATATATATATTTTTTACTGAATTTTGAATTATAATCGCTAAAAACACGGACCCTCTAGCGGACACCTGATACTCACTGCTTACAATTGGGACGTGTTTTTTGGAGCATCAGCTGAGCGTCGGAGTTGTTTGTTATTGTGCAAGGGTTGTAATAATTTGTTAAATATTGTAACCAAATTTATTTGTATAGGGTTGAATCTTATTGGAATGTAGCCTCACTTCAAGTTCGTCAACTTGTAACGATAAGAATATTTCGTTACGTACAATGTTATTAGTAATAGGTTACTTGTATTAATGTCGTGTGCATTTGGATTACACCGCCCGTTGGAAGTGTCAACTTGTAATATAGATAAATAATGTAGCGACTAACTCGCACTGGAGTCGTCAATGTGTAATGATTAATGTGTTATGTTGAACGACGAATGGTTTTGTAAATTGCCGCTTGTTCCCACTATGCCGCACGTTTCCGTGACGTCACTCAACGATGCCAACTGTCGTGTCCGCTGCAATCTGTGAATTTTATTTCCTAAATGTAACATCAATAATAACGACACACAAATACCATCAAACATATATCCTTATGGAATCCTTTATTCGGAAAAAACACTGGTTAACTGTTTTAATAAATTTAAACAGGATAATCACAATTGTAGCGCAAACTATAAGTCTTCTTTTACCAGTTGGCAGCAGTAGCCAAACATTCAGTATTTCTTCGAGACCAAAACAATGCTCTTGTTAACGTTTTTAATAAAAATATCAATTATCTCAGGGCGTATATGGTTCGGGGATTATAATTATACAAAATATTACACTATTAATCAGAATACAAGTTTTACAATTACAGGATATTACAATGTTTTTAGAGTGTAACGTGCACACAGGAGTTGTATAGTGGTTATCAGTTTTAAAAGGTTATGTCCAGCTTGGGCTTTAATAATTATTAAGTAAATTAAAAGTTCTTGTTGTGTTTGAAAAGGTGTTAATCTTATATAGTGTTATTAGTGATTGTTCTTAGTGTTTGTGTTATATGGTGTCTGTAGTTTAGTTGATTATTACTTAAAAGTCGTGTATACAAATGTGGGTGTTGAAGTACAATACAATAATATGTCAAAATCACCAAATCCTCTTCTTGTATTCTTCCTGGTTGAAGATAGGGCCCACGTACACGTCAGATCTTCCTCCTTGTCCCTCGTCCTCTTCAGATCTTCTTCCTGGTTCTTGTGTCTTCTAATCCATATAATGGGTGTTCTTCTGCTATTGTAAAAAGTTCGTGTAGTGTACCTCTAACTGTATTTATCTGTTTGTATAGTTTTTTCACAATTTATATTATATAATGCAGGACGTTTTAAAAACGCGTCTATCCGCTAAGATCGTTGTCAAAGAAGTCTCTTTTTATTTATCCGAAATTTCTGGTTGCTAAGGGTAAACTTGGAATCTGGTTGGCTAATTCGGATATACATTGTCATATACTTTCATTATTCCAAAGTCTAAATTTTGTTCAAAATCTTTAAATTAACATAACTTTTCTATACTGAATGGGAATTTAAAACCATTATCAGCATTATTTTGATCTTCACATTTGTCATATTTAGACACTAGACATGCCTACTTTTACTTAAGAACTATAGATGTTACAATTTTGTTATTTGAAATTTTCTTAAATAACTTGATATGTGTTATTTTGTTTCTATATTCCTTGTATACATTATTACCTATAAATACATCTACCCTTTCACATTTGTTTTACAAAATTTCTAACATTATTATTCAAAATTTACTAAAGTTGGTTTCACCTGGCCTATGTACTGGTATTATTTTCATCACCATGTTTTAAAATCTTTAACAATTAAATTAACTTTTAACACTCATCAAAATTGTTTAACATATAACGTTATTTTAACAACACAAAAGATATATTATTCTAATAGTTAAATTCATGCCCACATGGCTATGATTTTACCAAATCCTTGCACAAATAACTGTTTTCTACTCAAACTGTATAAGTGTTTGACACTTAACAAAACATCTTTATATAGTCCATTCTGCTTTGTCAATCAATTTACCATGGTTTAACACCAGTTCTATGGTTATGTTTGTTAACACAACATAAAAAAAATGGAATTAATATCATTAAATTGACATTCCTTTAAACTAACTGTATCACCTGCTACATACAAAAAACACAACACAAATACTGTGATATAACACTGTGCTAAAATATAAAACATGCACATTTTACAAAACAAATTCTACACTATTTAGTTAGTCCTTTGTCAGTTAATTTATTAATTACTCTGACACTGTCTATGTTATATTTACTGTTTATATGGGTTTCACTCTTGTTATAAATGTTATTGTGACCAAGTTATTTCTTGTTGTTTACTGGACAATCCTATGAACACTATATGTGACAATTATTTGTATGGTTCATGTATCTATAATCAGGTGTATTTATATTTTCATTACATCAATTAACTTAATTATTTACTAATATTTCTTTTACATAATGTTACATGTTTGGGCCTATTATCCCTCAATTTGTATTTTGATTATCTGGATATTATGATGCATTAAATGAAACCATTTGTTTCTTTATAGTACTGGTTCATAAGCCGTTTGTCTTTATAATTCTTTGTTTGGTCATTACTGAAAATTCATGTCATAATTGGGGTTGAAGGTATTTTGCATCACTTAGCCTAAATCATTAATTTGGGTACGGTCAGTTGTCTTACTAGTCAGTCTAAAATTGTTAGTCGTTCCTCTTCACTATCATCTTGGAAGATATTGTTCTTCTTGTTAGCTTCTTGACCAAAGTCTTCATTAAATCAGGTACGATATTAGTTGTTCCAAATGTAATGTTACAATATTAATGTTGTGATGTTTAAGTAAATGTACGTTAAACATCCCCCAAAAACCTGTGGGTACCCAATTTCGTGACTTCAGAATACATCCTCGCGTTGTTTAATGTTTTCAACCCTTTAAGTGGTTTCAACCCTTGCGTCGGATGAATCCCTTGACGTCAAAATCGTAATCAGCAGCCGCAAAAACCTATAGGTATTCATTTTCGAGGCTTTGACCGGCATTCTCGTGAAGTTTAATACCTACTTACACCCCCTGATTATAGTCTGCTTCAACCCTTTAGAAACTACCCTTTGCGTCGAATATAATTTTTTATGTCATAATCGTAATCAGCACCTCCAAAAAGCTATATGTACCTAATTTCAGGGCTTCAAAATGCATCCTCGCGTCGTTTCATATTTTCAACCCTTTAGGGGTAGTTTTCAACCCTTTATGGGTGAGAGCGGGCCAAAAAATTTTCCTTAACTTTGTTCTAGAACCTTTTAGGAAGCGATAACAAAAGGAATCAAAAAATTACATGGACACTGACTAAAATCGGCAGATAGGCCCTGTGTCACGCCTCACGTAATAGACTAATAAAGATTGAACTGTAGTGAACGTTCATATAAATTATGAGATACGTAGCATATTGGAAGGGGAGGGTATAGTTAAAGTTTTAATGGCACAGACAGTAAGGTGGGAATATAAACAGAAGAAAAAAGAGATTCTATGTTAGAAATATTTGTGAATTGGAATCGGCTGAATGAAGACAGACAAATTTTACGAGTATTAAAGTACTGTATTTGAGTAGGACGAAATGATGAAGGATAGTAGGTAAAGCGAGGAAACAGAAGCATGATGGAAAGAAAGTAAGTGGAGGAATACGAGAGCAAATAAAGAAAAGTCATAAAATAATAAGGGGACTCGTCACCACCATGAAATGTTCGGAAGAGCTCAGTAGAGCTCCTTTCGTTCTGCCACGAATCTATAGGCCTGTGTATTCGACGTTTAAGAAAATTAGTTTTTCATTTTCGGACAGATCTGTTTGGAATATCATCGCCTTACCGTATCTATTTTATGCTATGTCTACATCGAATGAAATATATAATTTATTCTATGCGTTTCCTGTACTTAGATGAAAAGGAGAAAAAGACATTTCGTTTATAATTCAGAGTTACGTCTGTTTTTAAAGTGGTCCCTCCTCCTCCTCCTCCTCCTCCTCCTCCTCCTCCGTTAAAATTATTAACGGAAAATAAGACGGTTGCACACCATTGTGTAGATAACTCCAGATTAGGACCGAGTTGTAGGCTATAGTTCTTCTTCAGCTCGGAGACGCACATTTACGACAACCTAGGTTGCCTATGTAGCAGTGGCGGCTCGTGGTTCTGACAGTTGGGAGTTCAGTGTCTGAACGTTTCTACTAAGATAAGAGGAATTATCCCATTCCAAATAACACACGGGGTGGGTCTCAACATGAAGACATAACTATTGACAACTTTTAGTAGGCCTAATATTAAGTTGTGTTTATGCTGTTTGTAAATTGTTCTAAAAATATATAGTTAAAATAAAAGGATAGTTAAATATTTCTGTTTAATATTTAAAACGGGAAGCGGCCTACCGAGTTCCTTAATTTTGCATTTATCTTTAGTAGAGAGAGAGAGAGAGAGAGAGAGAGAGAGAGAGAGAGAGAGAGAAGAAAAATTTGTTTTTAAAATAGATTGAACACTATACATTTTACCAAATAAATGAACTGAGCACAAAATAAGAAATACCTGATCACTTAACACACAAAAATACCAGCAAACACTTCGAAGGTTATACACGCTTCGATCAGTTTAACGTTAATACAATTATTTAATGACTACATTAAATACATTTTATTTTCGGAATACAATTACTTCACTATTTTATTTGATTTTAAGACTACTGCACTCATTTTCATTGCATTCTAAATGAAATAGAGAATCTGACACAAAACTGATGGTAAACGGACAAATCATAGTAATGGCGAATGGCGGTATTATGAAAATGTTAGTGTCCCGGTCAGTGCGATTCGGTCCTCGTCGGAACTATTTGTCTCTATCGCTAACACTCGGGATTAGCGACTGTTGAATGTAATTTTGCGTATACTGATTTCCCAGTCCAAAGCCGTCTACACAGTCCAGGAGGTGGGTGCTGAGAGCTGTTTTGCACCTCCAAGTAATAGTAGCGACCAATTCGTCTATTACGCGAATCCATTACTGTTCAGTTAACAAAATTAATCCCGCAAACCTTGTTATTTAAATATGAAACCATTATCTCAACAAATCCTTAAACATATTTAAATTATGTAGGGGGATTCACTGAACCATTGAACCTTATGGACGAGGCGCCACTGCTATATAGTGATGTGCAACAGTTTTATATTCATTCTTTGAATATACTCACTAACAAAAGTTTATTACTTAAACATTTGTTTTGTTTTGTTTCAGGTGGGTCCGCCTACAGAGTCTTTTTAATTTACGCTGAGGGTTGGGGTGCAGATATCAGCGTAAGTACTTACATTGTACTGTCTTCTCTTGTTGTTTGTCTTTCCTCTTTACGAGGTAGAGATTAGTTGCCGTTTCTTACCACAAATCTCGTTGATCTGTATATTCCCAACCGCCTTCTATTAAACCCTTCTTATTCATTCTCTGGGCAATAATGGATTTCATATAGAGGATGCAGTCCCGAATTTTCCATATACAGTAAAACCCCGGTTAACCGAACTAAAGGGGGGGAAGCCGTTTCGGATAACAATTTTTTCGGTTAAGCCATAAACATCTAATACTACAGTATTTTGTATTGTAATTACAGTACGTATTTTTTAATGGTTTTGAAGGTCAAACGAATTCAAAAATCTCTTTGTAGGCTACACTTATGTTCTTTATTAAAGTTAAAATTACATTTTTAGGATTACAGTACATCAATATACAGTATACAGTCATCCCCCGAGATACGTAATTAATGCGGACCGTAGACTTTTGCGTAACTCTAATTTTACGTAAGTCGAATTTGAACATTGCTTAAGTGTACCTACGTACTTATATATTATACAGACATATGTATGGGTATGTACGTACATACATGAGTATGAACAAATCACTCGCGGCAAGCTACACTAATGACGTGAAACAATACATCTAGAAAAACGAGCGATAAACATGTGCTCGGTTCCGCTGCTCAACCTTCACTGAGTAGAAGAAGTTTCCGAGAAAGAGTGCCCGGTACGCTTGCTTTCGTGCTTAGACCGAAAAGTAAAGGATTAGCAGAGCAATAAAGTAAGAGAGAGTGTGTGTGTGTTTGTTTACAAAGAGAGAGTGAGAGTGAATATTGACGCAGTCGCTACAAGGTACAGTATTGCATGCTTGAAATAGAATACAGTACAGTAATTCTTTGTAAAATTGTATGTTACTCTACTCAAAAATTTTTCCATTTTTTGAAATTTTCATTTTACGTAACTGCGAATTTACGTAAGTCGCGTGTTATGTATCTCGGGGGATGACTGTACTGTACTTAATAGTTTGGAGCATATGAATTACTACTCATTTAAAAAACTCAGTAATTTTTGTTTGTTTCTTGCGTCCCTCCCAACGTTTTCGAGCAGCGATGTCCCGCCATCCTTTCATTAGAAGGACGTCAGCCGGCGTTGACTCACTGCATTGTTCAACAAATCTTAGGGCAACCTAACAACAACACATGTACTGTACTGTAATTTTTGTGTTATACTATACCCAGTAGGTTTTTGAAAGATAACAAATTCTTAATTTAGGCTTACCTCTAGTGCTCGAAAACCATCGTCAGCTCTCACTCCGTCATCCACGTCATCTATTTCGGTCTCTTCGATCGCGTCAGCATTTGACTGCAACACTGTTTCTACAATTTCTTGGTCCGTGATTTCTTGCGAATCGTCCGCGACAACCCATTCATCCACCTCGCACGTATCCATGTCTTCGCATCCGGGAATTCTTTTTACCATTTCTGTCAAGTTTTCAAAATTTTCTGAGTCGTCTCCTTCAAGCCCACCATACAGTTTGCTCCAGCACCTTTGAAGAGTTTCTGCTTTCACATTATCCCAGGCTTGCGCACACCAATAAATTACGTGTTTCATATTTACTGCCTTCAGCGCTTCATTCATGTTTTTGTTTTGCATGTCACTATCTTGCAGGATGGTTCTCAAAAATAGCCCACGGTAGTGCCGTTTAAATGTCGCTATTACGCCCTGATCCAGTGGCTGAATTAGACTGGTAACATTTGGGGGAAGGAAACGCACAACAATATCGCCACTTTTTAACTCGCAAGGATGAGTAGGCGCATTGTCAATTAATAAGATCGCTTTTTTAGGCAGACCTTTTTCAGTTAAAAACTTTTCAACTTTCGGTACAAACTGATCACTCACTAAACCATTCAGCAAAGAGTTCACAAGACATCCAAGAACTTTTTTGGGCTCTATAAAAAACTGGTAGCGCATTTCGGGCAACATCCTTCAAGGCCCGAGGTTTTTTCGACTTCCCGATACACATTGGGGGCAGTCTATGTGTGCCAGAAGCGTTTGATGCCAAAAGAACAGTTATCCGTTCTTTTTGCATTTTGTGTCCTGGGGCAGACGTTTCTTTTGAGGAAGCTAAGGATTTTGTAGGCAACATCTTGAAATTAACACCCGTTTCATTGGCATTGTAAATTTGGTCCTTAGTGTAGCCTTGGGTGTAATCTTCAAACTCTGTTTTGAAAACAGCAACCGCGTCTGGGTCTGCAGATAACTTTTCTCCACATACATTCAATTGCCGAATGCTGTATCTGTTTTTAAACCTGTCTAACCACCCAGAGCTTGCACAAAAATCTTTTCCTTCCTCAACTCAGCTAACATTTTAGCTTTTTCTTGCAGTATCGGGCCAGTCAAAGGCATGCCTTTTTCTCGTTGTTGGGTGAACCAAAGATAAAGAGCTTCGCCTACTTTTTCAAAGTCGGATGTTTTCAGTGTTTTTCTATGAGGATTTTTCACAGCTTGCTCTAGAAATTTAGATTTAGACTTCACCAATTCTGAAACGGTAGAAACACCAACTCCGTAATTAGACGCAACAGTTTTCAATAAACTTCCTTTTTCAACTTCTTTGATAGCAGCTAATTTATCAGCGAAAGTAGTCACAACACGCTTCCGCTTAGTCGCCATAGCACAAAAATACACACGCAACGGAAATAAACAACCACTTGAAGGCACTATTGTATCGCAGATCCGCACTTGTGTGTTGACAGCTAGTGACTGATGCGGGCGTCATGGTCTTGGGAGGGGTTGGAGAGTTGGCAGTGTAGCTATATTTCGACTGGTGAGCCGGTGGCTGGGGAAGCAACTCAAGGTCGGGCGTTCACCTCTCCCCGCTAGCCATAGCCCAGCACACTCTCGCCCTCGAATTATTTCCGTGCAGTACAGTACTGTATTATTTTTTGGATTTGCGATTTTCAGAGGCATTTCGGATAACCCGGGTTTCGGTTGACCCGAGTTCGGTTAACCGGGGCTTTACTGTACGTACTTTAAGCAGTGCTAACAGTTTGAAGTAGCTAAAAGTAATTACTATAGTTAATGGAATAAAATAACGTTTTAATGTAGAATTGACTTTGTGCTGATTACATGAACAGAGCAGTCAAAAACATTTAGTAACTCACAGTGGAAGTGTAAATTATACAACGTCCGCTGTTTACAACCGTTCCTACTCCAACGACAGAATGTAGTGATTGGGTATGATTGTAAGCTGTCAGGCAGTTGCTTCGTAGACTCGTGTGCTCTTTGCTTGTTGCCGGCGTCGGTTGACTTCATCACTACTTCATAAAGTGATACAATATGGAGGATTTGTTTGTGAAACAGGTGGGTTGCCGACTTCGTCAGTTTCCAACTTAACATTTAAAACAAAAATATATGTATAATGTCTAAATCAATAAAATTGACAACGCCTTGAATGTCAAATTAACGGAAAATATACTGTTGTACTTGTTTTTGAAAAGGAAAATCCGTCGGAATAAGGAATAAGTCCGGCGACTCTGATTTAAATAACTCGTCTAATTTGTAGAATTAAAAAAAAAACTTTCAGAGTTGCGTTATTTCCCAAGTCTCGCTCCAATATTGTATATTCTCTAAGTGAGCCGTATACAATTAAACAAAGGAAAAGACATGTTGGATTAGTTCGAAAAATAGACACATCGTTCGTTGTCTGATTGATGTTACTTGCTACATAGTCGAAAATGCAGCTGTCTTTTCGAAGTTGTCATGAATCTGTTTCGTCATCAAGTTGCGTGCGTGAGAAGTGTGTAGATTGTTTTCTGTCTTCAGTATTTTGTTAGCAAGTAACTAGAGGGGCTGATTCAACGTAACGTGAGACTAGATGAGTAGATTTTATCCTAGATGTGTGAAGATAACGTACCTATAGTCAACCAGTGAGCTAGATCTGAGGTAAAATTTTAGGGAATATTTCTTTGGTAACTTACTTTCCGACATTTACATGATAATACCGCATCTGCAGTCAGCTGGTTGTTGACTGTGACCGTGTTTCGGTTGTGCGTTGTTTTCTGGCAATCTGTACCTTCTCGTGCATTCTAATCTCACATTTCTGCCCCATGCTGATTGTTTCCGGTTGCACTATGCAATATTAATTTCTTCGCCTCTTGATTAACACATTTATTCCAGATCACCCCATACAGAGACCTGTTTCCCCATCGATGCTCTGGTGTCAGTAATCTCGTCGTATTTAATACGTTGCCCATTAACTGATCCTGAAGTATTTAAGGGCCAGGCATTTAGAGCTTCGTTTTTTCTAAAAATATTTTGTCTGTTTCTCTCGTTTCCAGTTCACATGTATTTAATATTTTAAAATTTAATGTTTAAACTTCGTTTTGTTTATATCCTAGACTTAATTAAGGATCACGACGCCATGTTATCTTTTTTGGGTAAAAATAACTTGATCACCTGAAGCAGCAGATACAGTGGAAAACGTTTAACGCGAATTGAGGGGGACTACCTGTTTTTCTCGTGTTACAAAATTTCATTTAAACGAACAAAAAGTGAAACAAAATAAGCTAAATAAACAAATACTGTATAGACTACTTACTGTATTGAGTAGGAAAATAAAGCAATAAAGAATATTCAGAAGGTACTTACATTTAAACGTTTTACCTGAAGAATTTCTGGTTAATGTTTGAGAAAAAAATGGTTAATTTTTCTTAAAACTTAGTATACTCGCAATGTAGCTATACTTTACGTAGTCTTACGATTCAGGTTTTCTTGTACATTAATGTAGTATGTCTTTTAAAGTTCCTATAGTGACAATTTCTGTTCTTTTTAAAATACTCCGTTATTTTCTTTGCTCACAGTTCTGGACTGCTCTATTTCCAACAAATTGTTCTAATTTATCAACATGATCAGACATTTCACCTTCCGAGTTTAGCCTTCTAAATATCGACGAACACGGCTTAGAAACTAAATCATATCGGTATCGGTAGGATCTGGTAAATTTTCACTGTCACTTTCCGTGTCAAGTTCGTCGGCACTCTCATCGCTTTCAAGGTTTTTAACTTGCATTGTATTGGGGGGGGGGGTGCATGTGTGGATTTATTTATTATGCAGTTATTTAAAAGCCAACAAAAAAATTATTTTAACAAAACCTTTTCGTGGTAACCGATATTTTGTAGGTAAGACTTTCGTGTTAACCGTTTTCCACTATAGTTTAGTTCCCCCTTAAGTGGACGTAATCTTAAACGTTTTCCCGCAGGATTTCTGTCTTCTTCTTCTCTTAACTTAGGAAATAACTGTTGTTGGCAACTAGCTTCACACTTCTATGCAGTTCTTCCAACTTATTCTTCTGTCTCGGGCCCACTTAACTAGCGTGTCCTTATCCGTACTGTTGACATAGACGCTCCATAGATGTCAACTTACCCGTCTCGCTACTGTTCACGTTTGTTACTCTGCGTTGATTTTTGACTAATGTTATCACGGTCCGAAGCATTTTAACCATAACATAGGGCGCGGAGAAACACCTGAATGAAATTGCACAAGGAATTAATTTTTATGTATTTTCTCGTCATAAACACGTGTATTTGCCATTTGTTATGCTACAAGAAATATTTGAATAAAACGAAATTAAAGTTCGAACATCTTATAAATGTCGTCCGTTTTCGTCAACACACTGCTGGAGGCGGTCTACGGATTTCTCAACGCAGACTGGGCATGTTGTGTATGCCAGTTATGTCGCGTTGGCGTGTCCTTATCCGTACTGTCGACATAGCCGCTCCATAGATGTCAACTTACTCGTCTCGCTAATGTTCACGTTTGTTACTCTGCGTTGATTTTTGACTAATGTTATCACGGTCCGAAGCATTTTAACCATAACATAGGGCGCGGAGAAACACCTGAATGAAATTGCACAAGGAATTAATTTTTATGTATTTTCTCGTCATAAACACGTATGTTTGCCATTTGTTATTCTTGGGGTAATGATGAGCGCCTGAAGCGTAGTACTGGCCACATTACCTGCTTTATAGTAGGCCTTGTAGAGGCTTACTTAGGCGGTCTGCCCTCCCTCTTCAAAACCACTTCGGAGGTAAAAAAATATTTTCATTTCTAAACTTAATTATTATTTTTCGATTGTATCTGAGATAACGTGGTACTTTTGTAATCTGGCAGTCAACTTCGTTTGTTATCGAACCAAGTGCAGATCCTTTGGGGGGGGGGGGTCACTTCAGTCGAATTTTTTCGTCTTGTCATTGAAAAATGGTTTTGTGATTGTGAATGTAATATAAAATTCATATCACGTTATGTGTAGGTTCATGGTTTAACTCGAAAATTAGGCCTACTTTAAATTGTAACTGTACCTTACCTCCAAGTTACGGTAATTTTTGTATGGTACATAATTTAAACGAGAAGTGTGTATTTTAAGCTGTAAGTTTATTAAAAGAACAGTAAACTGACAAAGACAGATATGAATTTGTACTCGTACGTTAATAAACGTATTGTGTTCATAATAACACGCTGTATTTTTATCCCCTCTCATTCGTATCATTTACAGTTTAGGGCATTAAACAAAAGTCCAACCATTATATTCGTAATCTGTGGGTCCAACTTTTCATGTTCCCTTCCCCGCAAATTTCAACTCATCCCTCCTCGAAATTGCTTCTGGATCCGCCTCCGTATCGAACCATACAGTATTATCGTTACGATTTCCATTACCCGCTCTGCAATTTCGCCATTTACTACTACTACTGTACATTACATACATTAAATTTCACTTGTATTCCAGCGTCGTATGCGTAGCATAATATAATGTTGAAGTAACATTAAGTATAGTTAAATATAATTAATTAAATTTAAGTAAATATAATTGGGCGGAACCTGATGAGCGTAGCGAAATCAGGCATAGCCTTCTATCCATGACTCGGTGCACAACTTAGACCGCGAACTCCTCCGAACCTACTCAACCGAATGTTATAAAATTTTGCACTACTGTACTGTAAAATTTTCTGTACTGTATTGTAGAGTGCACACATGTAATTTTTATTTCTCTAAATTATTTGGTTCAAAAGATATTACGATTTTTTTTTAATCTTAGCTTAAACGTGTGAGAGGAAGAGAGATAGAGATATTGTGGCCCAGCTACGGCGATCTGTCTCACTCGCACTTACGGGGCTGTAGGCGACTCACCGGTTATCGGCCGATTTCGGCGCTCGCGTGCGTGTGCGGCTTCCGCCGCCCGCGCTGGCTGTCGCCCGATAAGATAAGATTTTGGTGTATCACAAATGCCGGTGCTTGGGCGTGTGCGGCTCCCGCCGCCCGCGCTGGCTGTCCCTCGATAAGATAAGATTTTGCTGTATATACACTTTGTATTCGTGTCTCACACGTGTTTAATTCAAACAGTAGTAGAGCATTGCTCTATGGTGTAGCCAGATGTACGGATTGGACTTAAGTGTTGAACAAGTGTCAATTTTTAGACGAGAATCTATGTAGTCGCTGATGCAACTGCAAATTTCCATTACATATTGCAACGAATCACAGTTCAGGTACATTTTAATCCAAATTCTATTAAAATTATTATTCTTATACTTCTTTATTCAGTTTTCCAAATTCTATTAAAACTATTATTCTTATACTAAAATTTTGTACATTTCATTTAAGTACTTTTTTTCTGTTATACGCGTATTCTGTACATTCTTATTCATCAGTTTATATATACGTAATATTTATAGTATGCCTCGACGGAGAAGAGGTCCAAATATTGGTCGTTTAACTACAAGTCAAAGACGGATGAGACAGCGCGACAAAATGTTGCTGCAGCAACTGTTGAAGGCCCTGCAGAACATAACACGAATCATGTGTTATATGATCAAAACAACACAGGATATAGGAATCTTCAGAATGAATTTGAAGATAATTTACGATCTCTAGAATTCTATGAATGTGTAAATTGTTCTCGAATGTTGATGCAGCAAACATTTTTTGATATGTGTCCGCAGTGTAAGCGAAACCCAAATAAGTTTACTGCAGTTAAACGTATGGACCCTAAAGATGTACCTATAGAACTGATGGATCTTACTTATGTAGAACAACTCTTGATAGCAAGAGTGCAACCAGTGATGCGTGCGTATAGGGTGAAATCGAGAGGCTTTCCCGGTCAATATGGTTATAAGGGAAATATTATAAATATTGGTCAAAATATAGCGGAGATTGTTAGTTCCTTGCCCCCTACACCCGCTTCATTGATCACTATAGTTGTAAGAAATGAAAGTGTTAATGGACATTGGGATTTTCATGTGAGATGTGACAAAATTTTAGAAGCACTAAAATTTTTGGAATGAATAATCCTTTCTGTAGTGTTAAAATCATTGATATGGAACTAATATCTTTACTTCCATTAAATGATAGTATTTATGGAATGTTACACACTGCATTTACCTGAGGTGAATACGGATGAAAAGAACTTTTCTGAAGAAATTTATGAAAGTATAATCCCGAAGAATATTAGAATCACAGAAGTTGACCGACTCCAATCTGCAGTGAATAATGTAATTACGTAGCCACAAGGTACTGATATCATAAATTAATTCTCGTGCGAAGGATATAATAAGCGTGGCATTTCCCGCTTTACTACCGTACGGATCTGCCGAACTAAACGATAATACTCGAGCAAGTAGTATGAAACTTACAGCACTTGAATATTTTCAATTTTTGATGCAATATACAGACTGACGTTTTGCACAAGATCCTAGATTCAGATTTTTTGCATTGAACACTGTTCAGCGTCATCGAGCTATTCAAGGAGGGATAATATTTGCTAGAAAATCTCATTTCAATGGAACAATACAGCAACTGAGAAACACGCTGTCGAGTAATCCTCAAATAATAAGAAGTTTATATTATTGGTGTGGAAAAATAAGAGGATCAAAATCTTACTGGTTTTAACGAAGGGGTGAACTTGAATCAATGATTGAGCAGTGTGATAATCTTCTTACGGTTTTTTTTTACTTTGAGTGCAACTGATCTTTGGTGGCCTGATCTGGCACGACTCTTGGGTTGTAATTTCGTACAAGAGGAAACGTTAGATGAATCTAGAATCGTTCAGCAAAGGGAAAACTTATAAATGAGAATCCCTCAATTGTTGAAGATTATTTTTCGTTTCGTGCAACTTTAATCATAAAAAATGTCGTCTGTAAGATATTCTCAGATTCAGATAATTGGTTTCGTTTCGAATTCCAGCATCGTGGATGGTTGATCGTAGAGATGAGTTGCAAAGGTTGTGGAATATGTCTAATGACAATTAATGTATATTGTACTATAATGTAGTGTATTCAATAAAAAGTGTGTATCATAAAACTGTATATATTTTGTTGATTGTAAGAATATTGATAAATAAATTATTACGAATCTATTTATCTAACGGATCAAAGACAGTTGATTGTAAAAATATTGATAAATAAATTATTACGAATATCAAAATGCTCCACTCATTTGTGTCAGTGACACTCCTAGTTAAATATAGCGTGCAGATATTTTCAGTATCATTATAAAATTAGTTGCATTATGACATTATTTGTGCTGTCTTCATTCGACGCTCTAGGCCGGCTGAGACCTTACTGTGATTTCGGCACATAGAAGTCGAAGCCTTTTAAGACAGAAACAATGGCCTTCCTAGGGAAGATCCCTGTAAGAGCAAACATTGTAATTGATAATAGTGTTTTGGAGCAGGTATCACATTGTAATTGATAATAGTGTTTTGGAGCAGGTATCACATTGTAATTGATAATAGTGTTTTGGAGCAGGCATCACATTGTAATTATTTGGGATATGATATCTCGTATTGGAAGGACAGCGATATCGAGAGAAAGTTAAATAAATTTAGATACATCTGTGGAACAATAAGACGAGTATTGAAGAATAAAACGCAGAGGGAGACACAGCTGAAATTCTCTAAGGTCGTGGCTGTGCCGACTTTAATGTATGGATGTGAAACACGGACTCTCCTGCAAAAAGACATTTCAAAAATACAGGCCTCGGAAATGAAATTTTTGAGAGCAGTTAAGGGATGCAGTGTGAGAGATCATCTGCGAAACGACGACGTAAGGAAAGACCTGAAGATACAGTCGGTTCTGGGTAGAATAAAGGAATACAGGCAGAATTGGAAGTCCCATTTGAAACGCATGGTAGACACGCGTATTCTTAAACAAGTGTTTGAATATAGGCCAGTGGGAACGGCAGGTCGTGTAAGACCCTGAAAAAATGGTCAGAGACTCTGTGACGTCGGAACGGGCTATAGCCATATAGTAAAGAAGAAGAAGAAGAAGAAGAACTCGAAGCGTGCTCGTACGGTGTACAAACGGCGGAACCCATAACACCCTACCACCCCATACACCCATCTTGTGTATCGTTTAAAACTGGTACAATGAAGTGAGGTAGGTGTCAAAGCGTGGGCAGTGTTTAATGGTTTGCCTTGAGCATTCGTACAATTGTCTACCGGGGCACACCAGTCACAGTGTCTTTACGTTTCCAGGTCACGGCCATTTAGCGGATCAAATGTAGAATACGTATAATGTTGCATAGTTTTTTCCTGTAATGATTATTTTTTCTGACCATTCAGTACCAAATAGTGTTTTCTTTAATACAGTATTTCAGTCAAGTACGGACATAATTATTTTAGCTTTGATGGAGTACTGAAATATTATGAATACAAACTTGATAGGACGGAGTCTGCATGAACAAAATTAAATTAGTTAGAGACCAAACACCGTGATGGCAAGTCACCACAAGGCAGTACACTCTGTACTGTAGCTGACAATCACACCAGTCAGCAGTCCACAGCCTCTCTAACATAGAAATTTTTTTTAATAAGGCTCCGTGATCTTCAGTTTTTTTATCAAGGTGAGTGTGAAGTTCAGTAGATATTAAAGTTGCAAACAAATAACAAACAAACTAATACTCATTAGTTGATGAACACAAAAATTTTTGGGATCCATTCATCTCTTTAGTAATATTTTTCTTTTTATCTCAGACGATCTACTTTCATAATGGATTTATATCAGTGGGGTGTTAAGGATTTGGTCTTTGGGGTGGGGGGATCCGGGCGAGTCGGCTTCATACGACAGAAAAGCAACTCGTACAGTAAAAAAGTGTTACTAATATATGAGTGTACGAATTAAGAGATTAACAAAATTCGTCAAATTTTGTTGACTCTCTTGGGGGGGGGGGGATCCCGTCCCCCCGTAAATACACCTCACATTTATATCATATTTTTAATGTATGTTATTATATTATATACTTTTCTACAATGTTGGTTAACATAATATCGAGCCGATGTGAAAATGTAGTATGTAATGAATTATTATTCTGCAGCAATGTTGTGTGGCTATGCATCACGCCGCCATATAACTCAAGTCAAGGCCAATTGCGTGGCCAAGGATGGTTACACTTCTAATGGAGGACAAGGGCAAAGACTTGATTTGAATACTAATAATATTATAGGTGTTACTGTGACTGGAAAGACAGAAGATTAATCACAAAGGAGCTATACCAACTGCAACAAGGAAGTAATGATAGATACTTGTTGAAAATCTCAGGACCAAAAACAAAAATTCAGCTTTCTTCAGGGCCAAAATCATTCCAAAGACAATTGGAACACATAGTGAAGTCTAATATTTGAACTGAATGTGGCAAATATCTGTCATGGCGATTTCATGGACGCTTATTTTTAGACGTCTCAAAGTGCAACACGCATGTTTAAACGTGTCTGAAGTCGAGAGTCAACAAAATCACGTGACGGATAAAAGTCCCGAATAATTTACTATATACTGTACTGTCAATTTAATTGAAAGCGATTCTTTGGACATAAATAGCACATAACGAATTTTTTTTATTCCGATTTAAATAAGCAACGAGTTAAAAATTATATCTAAGAAGTGAGAATCAGCTTCAGGTTGCGTGTCGATAAATATGCTTATTGAAAGCGACTTTCAGCTCCTGTTATACCACCAAGAAAAGGACCGCTAGTATTACTGATACTCCAAAAGATAGCCGATGAATTGAACCGCGTAAGATCATTTCCAATCATTAGAGAATTAGAAAACAGTGGAATATATTATGTTGGTGAAGAGAGAAGCGAAAACAGGATTAGTTAGAAAGAGAATCCGTTGTGAAAGCGTTAACGAAACGGCTTAGCGGTAGCTCCCGAAGTTTCCAGAAGCGGCAGTCGCAAAGCTCTTAAAATTGCAACTCACAGAGGAATAAATTGATGGACTGTTTTGACTTGGGCAAATAAACCCAGACTGTAGACTCGTCAAGTGAAGACCTTCAGCTGTTCTCGAAACCGTGACACTCGGCATTGAAACAAATAAATGTAAGGCATACGAAAATGGCGGCCAATTGTACTTCAAAGACGTAGCTAGCCTTGAGATGCTGTACAAACATCTACACCCGTAACAAACGAAATGCTCTTTTAAAGTGCGCTACGCACCTTGAAACGGCCGTACGTGCGTAAAAAATTATTATAAACAAACGATGAGATGTAACCAATCGGTTGGTTTTCTTAAATGTGAGGAAGCTACGTTTCATGATTGAAGTCACGAAATATACAAATACAAAAGAATCCGTTTTATCAAAATAAAGAGGCGGTAGTCGTTTCGGATAACATGATTTTCGTGTAATCCGTGGGAACTATTTTGACTGTTGAAAAGAGGAAAATTATACGTAGCGGAAACCGTATTAATTATTCACTTCTGAAATGTAGAGCGCTTTCTGTACATTTTGTTGTGTGTGGTAATAGGCCTAATGTTAATATAGTAAACTCACAATTATCCGCGGTGCGGAGTGGTAAAGCTTCTGTTTCATTAAAATTAATACACTATTTTATTAACTACGGTAAACAGTATTGTTTTAAAATTATATAAGTTGTGTATTCTGTATCCGAGGGACGGACTGTGTTCCCGCTCACCGACAGTAGAGTACGGTATTGAGACATCCGTACTTTACTGCGACTGGGATGTGGAATGTGGAATCATATAATTTTCTCAGTTAGTTATGTTTACACGGTATTATTGAAAGCCGTTGTACTCTACTAGCTTAGTTAACGGGTGACCAAAAATCAGATATTGGCGTTGAACGCCACCTGAGATGTTTACCGACAGGTCAGCAGCGACTTCACTGACATGTATTTTTCTGACATTTTTTAATTCATACATTTGCGGTAATTCATTCCTGAATGTAATCCCTGCTGCGCATGAAAATGTAGGCGAGTTTACTTGGATTTTGTTTGGGTGAATATAAATAAATTTTTGTCTATATAGGTAGTAACTTCAGAAATACTCAATGTAGATGATACACATAAGACAGTTTATCATTACAACTTCTTCTGACGAAATGTCAGTTCGTGTGAATTAGTATTTAAACTGGATAGAAAACGTGATTATTGGTTATACAGTGTCAGTATGCATATATTGCTACTTGATAATGTCCTGGTTAATGCGCGGTTTTCTCGACGTTCCTTGAAGAGTGCCTTAAAGGGGTTTTACTGTTTTGCTTTACTTTAAAACAACAGTTAATGTTAATAAAATATTTTCATCGCTTTCTGCCCTTTTTTGTAGATATTGTGGATTAACCGCGGAATTCGATTTTCCGCGGCGATCGCGCCACCCAATTCCGCGGATATCGGAATTTTAGTATAATAATATTAATAATAATAATAAACAATAATAATGTATAGTATAACAATAATATAATAATAACTGGGGAGGTGCATTACGCACTGTCAGAGGACACATCCTCTCCCCATGGTATATCAGACTCTTTGGGCACTGTCGGACTCCTTTACTATTTTTTACTTTGGGTCAGTTCGGTGGGTGTTGGGTCTCGCTTTTCTTCTGTTTGAACACCTCGACGAAACTACTGTCTGCCTGCTGTCGTTTCTAGACAGCATAACTCTAACGACGATTTTTTCGTAAGGAGGAGGGGGAAATGCGTTTATGCACGAAGTATGGGACTCTTCTCAACCGGACTGCCCACTAAAACCCCTCCTCTGTCGAACGAGCACCTTCCTGAGGCCGTTTATCACACTACTTTTGCTGCACCCGATGGGCTTACGTCTACATTAATCTACTTTATAGACGTTCTAAGCATCCCTTCTTTACTCTGTGCGTAATGTGCCACATGGCTCAACACGTCTTCACCTGTTAGCATGGCTCCGACGATGTTATCTGGAGTTGTCATTCCTGTATATCCGCAACCAGAGACGCTCTTCTCGTGGCCCACCTAACACAGTTGAAGAAGGTGTGGTCCGCGTCCGCGTTTATCCGGGGTGTACAGGAAGCCAGCAGACAAGGCTTTACCCATTTTATTGTGACATGATCGGCAGTATCCACTACCGCTTAGAAGCTGCGTCAGGTAGAAACACTAACTCCCAATGCTTTCTCTCAAGCCACGACCTTACGTGTTAATAATAATAATTTTGGAAGGGATGCATTACCGTGAGGGGGTAGATAGTCTCCGTTTGGGCGTGTAGATGTACCTGTGAACCGCTTCCTCATTACATGTAGGTGGCGCCTCGTACTTGCCTGCTTCTGGTCCTTTACTTCGCGTTAGTTCGCTGCTTATTGGGTCTCGCTTTTTTCTATTGGAACGCCTCACTCCCAGCAGCATAACTCTCACGACGAATAATAATAACAATAATTGGGGGAGGGGCTGCATTACGCAGGGTCAGGAAACGCTTGCTTCTCGGTATAAGGGGCTTGCACCTACCAAAGTTACGGTAGATTTGGGTGATAATATGCAAATTATTATCATAAATTAATATTTGTAATTGCTTTAATTGTTAATGATGTAAGGGTTAATGAGTAGGCCCTTCATCAGTTAATTACCACCACGTAATTAGGGTACAAATCTACTAATTTACTTAGGTTGCTTCTTTAGTATTAAATTATAATAGTAATGTGACTCGTGAATAACACAGGGTTGATTGAGAATGATGAACGCATTATTGATTGATTACTTAGGTACTAATTTATTATATGTTAAACATTTTGTATTCAATAACAAACATATAAATATCTTCTTGGTACCTGTAAATACATACAACATATATCAAAACATAAATTCTTCCTTAATTGTTTCCTGTAAATACACACAACATATAAAATGCATACAATAAATCAAATAATATTATTCTACCTAATGCGTTCATTCACCCAGATGGATGGCTTTAATAGAACATAAATATATATACTGAATGCAACCTTCTTTTACTAATTTTTCTCATATTTTCTCAGGGTCAGATTCTTGGAAAGAGACAGGACAGTAGTTAATTATGTTAACAAGATCATAAAAGAGTTACTTGATTTAGCTAATCCGTTAATCCATCGGCGCTATCTCCTGGTGATGATGATCGTTGGGGATGTTGCTCCATTGAATGCGATGGTGATGATCACTTTTACTTGTCACTCACTCGCATCGCCAACAGAATAGTGTTTTGTGTTATTCTATGTTCACACGCTCTAAATTGTCTCCGCGCATATGCATGTTTGGTTAAATGTTCTGTATGCTCTTTGTATGACTACGCAAAGGTATTATTGTGTGGATAGTTAATATTTCCTCTAAATATTAGTGTCTTGGTTATAGTGATTTATAGATATGATTATAACGTTAACGCACATTGTGAATTACTGTTCGCTATACTGTTTTCTAATATGTACGATTATATATTCTTGGTTAAAGAAAGTTCAGTTCCATTCGCGTACTTTGAGAATACACGGTAGTTTGATATGCCGATGCACTTCGAAATTCGTGTGAATGTTCTTAGTAGAAATACGGCACTGAGTAAACTTGCGTGATTGTTTATAACATCATTAGTCCGGTTGAATATAAGACTCCTCGCGAACTGTTTGAGAGTTATTATAAGACTTTCAACGTTATTATTTCACTGCCGAAAATTGTAACGTGACTTCCGAAATTTATTATAAGACTGCTATATAGTCCCCAATGTGGATTTAATGAAGTGACCTCAGGGAACAATTGAATCCACATTCTGCGCCCTGTGTCGCCGTGTCCACCTTCGTCTATGAGGAACGTCTCTCGATGACCTACTTCCATGATGTATCGCATTTGGTATGCCCCCCTTTTGTTAGGTCAATTACCTGAATTTATTGCCATCCATTTAGATTGCCTGACGCATTTTACATGAACGCTTGCACGGGTTATTTGTATAACCGTGTTTACATCCTATCATAACAATATATAAATACTCAATAAATGTAGAATTAGCTACAAAACGATTTGACGTTGTTTCTTAAAGAATAGATATGTAATACATTAATAATGAAATAATATAAAATTCAATTATTTGAAGACTTTGCTTCACGTAATATATTAAAGAAAATACTTGATTAAGTGGTCCAAGTATTCCTCTAGTTACCTCCATTACATAATAGCATCATGATTTTGATTGATAACAGTGATGATCAGTGTATTGTTATCTCTAAACTACACTACAATCGATCCTATTAACTAAACATGTACATATATTCTTAAAGTAACCATTAAGTAACCTTACTCTAACATCCATTTAAAATTGAGTATAATAATTATACATGACTTCGTCAACATGATTCGCTTTACATGTGAAATATTGATCTATGTTGATCATTCGTATTCTTTCTTACATTTATTACACCTGTGACAATTTGTTGCCGTGTAATTAGATTAGAAATTTATAAAGACAATGTCCTCTTGTTCACCAAATTCCATTATAAACGATTTTAATCTAAGTGTTCATTCACTTGTATCACTTAACACATTGTGAGTCCTTTTCACATATATTATTCCTAAAGATTTACATAAAATATTTTTAAATTAAAATTTACAATACATGTAGTATTTTTATTTATGGTTGGCTAGCCTGAATGAGATTCCCGCGTCAATAGCCCTAGCGTATGTGACTCGACTCATCAGCTAACACCACCAGATATCCCTTTATTTTTTTTGTAGATTATATCTCATCCTTTCGTTCATGGTATTTCTTGATTTGGTTGATGTTAAATTTTCCTCGCACCTTGTTTCCATCTTCGCAATCGACGAGTTCGTATGTTGCGTCTCCAAGAATCCGGTGTATTCTATATGGTCCACTATATAGTTCGTAGAATTTATCAATCTTCTTTTGAATCGCGTCGGATTGATAGTAAGTTCTTATTAACACCTTCTCTCCGACATCAAATCGTTGTTATATTATAAATAGTAATCGTTTTATTTTCATTAATTAGCCTTGCTTGTTTTTCTCTTTTGTTCTTTATTTTCATGAATATTTTGCTATTATCGGTTTTTTCAATTCCGATAATATCTTGGTCTAAATATTTCTTCCAAGCTCTCGTTGGTTTCTTCCCGAGGTGTGCTTCATAAGGTGTTACCTCTATGGTGTCGTGGTAGACCTCGTTGATGCAGCTCTCGATTATTTTGACGTATCGTGACCATTTGGTATGCTGTTCATGAACAAAGATTCTAAATAAATTGCCAAGTTGCCTGTTGACTCTTTCAGCCAAATTAGCACACGGGTTTCTTATGTCTGTATATTTAGGTTGAATGTTCATCTCCTTCAGCCCATTCACCCATCTTCCGGAAGTGAACTGAGTTCCATTGTCGGTAAGTACCGCTTTTGGATAACCCATTTCTTCGCAGTACTGTTTCATTCTCCTTAATGTAGTTGTCGTGGTCGCTCTTCGGAGTGTAAACAATCTGACGTATTTTGTAAAGTTGTCAATAACTACAAACAGGTATTTAACTCCGGCAGTAGCGGTTGGTAAAGGTCCGTAGTAATCAGCACTAACGAGTTCACCCTTCCCTAACGGTGTAAACGCTTTTGTCCCACCGAACAAAACCCGGTTACCAGTGTCCTTACATTTCTGACACACATTACACGTTTTTATGTGAACCTTCACTTTCTCTCTCATCTTGTCCATTGTGAAATGCTCTTGTAACGTTTCAGTGCATTTTTCGCTCCTAAGTGTCCGTACATACGATGTATTTCAGTGATTAATTTTACAGATACGCTATCTGGTACATACAACTTCCAGTCGTTCTTGCGTCGTCTGTATAATTTTCCATTTACATATTTATAGAATTCACTCAGTTCCTTATCTATAATTCCTACGCTAATTTTATTAATAATGGTTTTAAGTTTGTTATCCTTGAGTTGGTATTTCCCAATGTCTCGGATAATTCTACCCACCTCCTTGTCCATTTTAATTGTTATGTGATTAACCAAGTATTCGTAGATGTCCTCGTTGACTTCTTCTGGTGCGGCGTCTGTTGGATTTCTACTTAGAATATCAGCAACGACGTTGTCCTTACCTTTACAATGCACAATGTCGAATTTATACTCTTGAATACTTAGGATCCATCTTGTAATGCGGGAATTGTTTAAATGACATTTGTGTAAGAATGTCAGTGCTTTGTTATCAGTGATAACGGTCAAAGGTTGTCCCAAGATATAAATGCGAAACTTCTCTAAACATCGTACGATACATAGTAGTTCCTTTTCTGTAGTAAAATAATTCCTCTCGGCTCCTTTAAATGTTCTACTTGTGAATGCAATGACTCCTATTTTCCCTTCTTCATCTAACTGATACAATTGGCCGCCATATGCGACATTACTGGCGTCACATTGCATGTAATACCTTTGATTAATCCGTGGAAATTTTAAAATTACAGTTTCAATGAATAATTCTTTAACTTGTTGAAAACAATTATTCAACTCCGGTGTCCAAATGAATCTACATCCCTTTTTCAATAATCCAAGTAGCGGTTGTGTGGTCTCAGCATACTTATCCGTGAAGCGGTTATAAAAGTTGGTGAGTCCCAAGAAACCCTTCAGCTGTTTCTGATTTTTAGGAATAGGAAACTTCATAATGGCGCTTATCTTCTCTTCCGTCGCCTGGATTCCCTGCGTTGTCAGGCGATATCCTAGGTACGAGATTTCCTGTCTGAAGAATTGTGACTTTTCTAAACTTATTGTTAAATTCGCTTTTCTTAAATTCTCTAATAATAATTCTAAGTGCGCTAAATGTGTTTCTATACTATTGGAATAACATAGACAGTCGTCCACAGAGATAATAGTGTTTCTTTTTACTTCTTCTTCTAATACTACATCTAAACCCCTTGTTAATGCCGCTGAACTTGTGCTTAATCCAAAAGGTGTGACCGTAAAGCGGTAGCACTTACCCTCATACATAAAGGCTGTGAAATCTCTGCATTCTGGCTTTAATGATACCTGCCAGAAGCTACTGGTCAGATCGACTGTAGACAAGTACTTCATCTCACTGCACCTTGCTAATATGTCATTTATCGGTGAGGCTCCCTCGTAGTCCGGGATCGTCACACTGTTGATTTTCCTTGCGTCCAGACACAATCGGACCCTTCCATCCTTCTTTATCACAGTCACAAGTGGATTTACGAATGGGCTGTTGCATCTTTCAATCACCCCAAAACGTAACATTCTACTTATTTCTTCTTGAACTTTCCCTTTGTATGCAAGCGGAACTGGCCAACCCCTCTGGAAATACGGTGTCCTGTCTGTCACTTGGAATTCGTGCGCGTATCCGTCGATTCTTCCGGGGCACTCCCTGAATAGACTCCTATTTCTTACTAAAATTTCCTTTAGTCTTGTTACTACATTCTCATCTCTACAGTCGATATTTTCCATCTTTTCGTCAATACTCCGCATGATTTCCTCATCTTCTTCTCTGCTTATCACCGCCATATGCATGATTGGTATCGCATACTCTTCTTCGTCAGCTTTCCCTTTCAGTTTGATTTCTCTTCTCCCTATATCTATCCGACATCCGGTTTCTCGTAGAAAACTCATCCCTAAGATTCATGGTTTGATAAGATCCGGGATAACTAAAAACACACACTCACTCTTAACTCCATCTAATTCTATGTCACATAATATTTGTTTCTTAATTATTTTCGATTTGTTTCCTACTGCGCTAATGACAAGGGTGTTGGTCATTGGCAGTATTTCGTACGGTTCTGTATCCTTTTTATTTTGGTTATACCATGATTCTGATATTCCGTTAATCAAACATCCGGTATCAATAAGAGCTAAAACAGTTATATCATTATTAAATTTTACAATTACTTCGGGACACTTTATTACACGTTGGGTAATTTCTTCTTCATCATCATACAACAAGTCATTTCTTAAATCTGGTAAAAGTATATGTACATTATTGGTAGTGTCATTGTCCGGTGAATCGGCTATCTCAATTACTGTGCCGCGTGATTTTTTTTATCTTCCTGGGTTTGTCGTTTAGGTTCAATGCCCGACGTAGACGCACCCTTGTTTACGAAATTCATAGTATTTATGGTCTCCCCTCCGGCATTGCGGTTGTATTGTGTGCGAGCGGTCACTTTCTCACCCCATTCCCGCCTGGGTCTGTCATCTCCTCTCTCTCCCCGACTTTCACTTTCTGCCTTCGCTGTATATTGAAAGTCCTTGTTATTGCGTGGTCGAATCTGCGTGTATTCGACGATCAACGACTCGAAATTCGGGATTGTATTTATTCCCCTTGTGACAACAGCTAACTGCACGTCACGGCTAAAGTGTTTTGCGATCTTGCGAATCAATTGTTTATCCGTTATCGTAGGCGTCAGTTGTCTACACTCTAACAGAATACACTCAATGTACTGAATAGAGCTTACTTGTCCGTGCCAGTCGAATCTTCCATACTCAAGGTGGTCTCTAATTTCGTCTTGACGTTCTTGCCCCCAGTATTTCTGCGTAAAAGCTTCCTTAAACTCCTCAAAAGTAGTCACCTGGTTCCTGATGACCCGCCACCAGATACCAGCGTCCATCTCGAGGTGTCTACCAATCCATTTGATACCGTCGTTAGGGTAATATGTCTCCTGTAGTTCCGATAGCTCCTTTAAGAATTCCATGGGATATCTATCGGTCCCATTATACTTCAGATCGTGGTGTTGCGGTCCATTGATTCGGTGTCCGTTCCCACACTCACTTTCAATCAATTGTCTTTGCAGGCATTCTTGAGTTTCCTTCATTTTTGCGATGTGGCACTTCAGTTCTTCAATTCGTACGGTTTTTTCTTTTGACGTTTCGTATAATTTCTGCTCCGTTGATCGTTGTTTGTTATTAACTTCTTCAAGTTTCTGTTTCACGATGTCATTCGTGTGGCACTGCTCCTGCTGCTTCTGTTGGATCGTTTCATGAAGTTCGGCTGCTAATTCTTCCTGTCTTTTGTTACTGTCTTTAATGTGCATTTCTATTTTGTTGTGTATTCGTTTAATGCTTGTTTGTGTATTCTGGATAGCTCCTTTCCACTCTTGGCGGTCTGTTTCGCGTGCCTCCCGCATCTCTTCATGCTTCTTATCTGCGTCTTCTCGTAATTCTTTAATTGAGTCTTCTTGCTTCTTTTGTATTTCATTAAACTTCTCCTCCCAGGCCTGTCGGTATTCACGTACTTCCGACTGCATCTGCCCTATTTGTTCAGCTACCTGTTGTTTCATTTCTTCTTTGTTTTGGTCGAGCTTCTCGCTTACTAATCTATTATTTTCACTAATTTCTTCACGAATTAATCTATTGTTTTCATTTTGTTTATCGATTTTGTCATTTTATGTCCTAATTTCTTCACGAATTATTCTACTATTTTCATTAATTAGTGCCATTAGTGTTTGTAGGCTCACTTCTTGATGTGTAGGTGACGGTCCCCGCGCCCTATCATCTGGAGTCTCCACCACACTGTCTGGATCGCTAAGCGTGTTGCCTTCCTCGGTATTAGGCATACCTAACTGATTGTTGATCTCAAATTCTACACTATCCGAATTACTGGCCATCTTTGCCCTACTGCGCGTGATCATTCAAACTAGCCTCTACACTATGAATTATCTCTATCTTATTCTAAGTTAATCTAATCTACTGCCTGCTCTACCCAGACTTATACGTGATATTCTATCGCGTATCAAGCCGTGCGGATGGGCGCCAATTAATATACGGTAGATTTGGGTGATAATATGCAAATTATTATCATAAATTAATATTTGTAATTGCTTTAATTGTTAATGATGTAAGGGTTAATGAGTAGGCCCTTCATCAGTTAATTACCACCACGTAATTAAGGTACAAATCTACTAATTTACTTAGGTTGCTTCTTTAGTATTAAATTGTAATAGTAATGTGACTCGTGAATAACACAGGGTTGATTGAGAATGATGAACGCATTATTGATTGATTACTTAGGTACTAATTTATTATATGTTAAACATTTTGTATTCAATAACAAACATATAAATATCTTCTTGGTACCTGTAAATACATACAACATATATCAAAACATAAATTCTTCCTTAATTGTTTCCTGTAAATACACACAACATATAAAATGGATACAATAAATCAAATAATATTATTCTACCTAATGCGTTCATTCACCCAGATGGATGGCTTTAATAGAACATAAATATATATACTGAATGCAACCTTCTTTTACTAATTTTTCTCATATTTTCTCAGGGTCAGATTCTTGGAAAGAGACAGGACAGTAGTTAATTATGTTAACAAGATCATAAAAGAGTTACTTGATTTAGCTAATCCGTTAATCCATCGGCGCTATCTCCTGGTGATGATGATCGTTGGGGATGTTGCTCCATTGAATGCGATGGTGATGATCACTTTCACTTGTCACTCACTCGCATCGCCAACAGAATAGTGTTTTGTGTTATTCTATGTTCACACGCTCTAAATTGTCTCCGCGCATATGCATGTTTGGTTAAATGTTCTGTATGCTCTTTGTATGACTACGCAAAGGTATTATTGTGTGGATAGTTAATATTTCCTCTAAATATTAGTGTCTTGGTTATAGTGATTTATAGATATGATTATAACGTTAACGCACATTGTGAATTACTGTTCGCTATACTGTTTTCTAATATGTACGATTATATATTCTTGGTTAAAGAAAGTTCAGTTCCATTCGCGTACTTTGAGAATACACGGTAGTTTGATATGCCGATGCACTTCGAAATTCGTGTGAATGATCTTAGTAGAAATACGGCACTGAGTAAACTTACGTGATTGTTTATAACATCCTTAGTCCGGTTGAATATAAGACTCCTCGCGAACTGTTTGAGAGTTATTATAAGACTTTCAACGTTATTATTTCACTGCCGAAAATTGTAACATGACTTCCGAAATTTATTATAAGACTGCTATAAAGTCCTATCCCATTTCTCTTAGCAAGAATGCTTCACAACGCTTGGCGGAATAATAACAATATTAATAATAATAGAGAACTGTGTTGACGCCTTTCCTACAGCCGCCAAGTCTTTTGTGTATGATGTTACAGTAGTATTGTTCTTCTATTGCGATAATTCCGTTTTAGTGTCAGACTTTACTCTAACCTATTTTCTCCCAATTAAAGTGTGACGTTAATGTTTTCTGTCACGTAGAGTTTATGTGCAAACTATTAATATTTTTGTAATAATTTCATTCCATTCGTAGGGAGAAACTGGCTTATCACTCTGCCTCAAAGAATATGGGCCTATTGCAGGCAGTTATAGGAGATTGCACTAATATGATTTTTCTCTGCTCTTTACGTACAATTGTGTCTTTTTACGGAACTTTTTGGTGATTCAGACAGTTACGAGTGCTTGCAATATACGTAATACTTTCTTCAATAAGTAGAAATGCAGTGTCAAGATTTATCAACCGAATAAGCTAATAGTAAATTGTCTAAGAACATAACAGGAACATTTAGAATGTCAAACTGTCGTTGTGTTTCATAATGGAAGTTTCTAATTTCTGTGTGTTTCCTACCTTCTTTCTTGTTTCTTTCTCTATTCCCATTCGTTCATTATGGCGATGGGCCTTCTATCCGTCTTCTGTATGTGATTCTCTCTCTTGTTATTCGCCTTACTTTTACAACGTTTTGTCCTCTGCTGTTTGCCAGTTCGATATTTTCTTCCGACTCCATTCTGTGTCGGCCTTTTTTTTGTGTGTACTGCAGTTCAATAATTTTGTTGTATATCTTTCTGACCCCATTCGTATCGTTGTAGCTACTTCTTTTCTGTATAAATAAATAGTTGGGGTCGTTTGCGTGCGTGGTGAAGAGCCACACCCTATTAGAGGTCCTCCTGTCTCGCAGAATACGACGGTTCTACTCCGGAGAGGTCGATAAAAAATCCCCTAGAGCCTAATATGTTTGCAACGTGGGTGTGGCGTGCCCGGATGCCATGGCTGGACCCCTTATCAAATAGTTTTGCGTGAGGTCACTTTGTGTAATCAGTTCTGTGGGTCTTCTTTGACCACTTTTTTGTTTTTCCAACCGCGATGCTAGTAACAGTCATTATTTTTTCATTGTGTACTGATCCTTGCCTGCTTCTGAAGATCTCACTTGTAGAAAATGCGTCCTCTCGGTGGCGGGTGGAGGAAGTTCTGTAAACAGAACTGTGAATTGGGATAACAAATACCTGTGGACCAAATATCAGTTGCCAAGAAGTAACAAGGCCCTTGTCATTGGCCAATCACTCACACAACTTGTTAACAATGTACCAAGTATTACATTTAAACTCATCATGATTCAGAGGTACCTGAAAAATAAAACACGGGATACCTGAATGAAATTTTACAAAACTGTGACTGTCCCCACTTTCTTGTATGCTAGTGAGACATGGAGTCTTTGAAAAAAGAGACGTACAGAGGATCCAGGCAGCTGAAATTAAATTTCTGTGAGGGACGCAAGGGTTTTCTCCCCTAGATCGGAAAAGGAACGAGGATATTAGACGCGAATTAAACATAGTATCGTTGCACCAAAAGATTGAAGACCACAGAAGGTGATAGTGTGGACACTTGAACTGCATGCCTGATAAACGTCTACCCGTGGCTGCCTTGGGTTATCACCCTACTGAGTAGAGAGGTGTCGGTAAACCGAGGAAGAGATGGGTTCCGGAACAGGTCCAAGGCCTAATCCTTGGAGTGGTGGTGGTGATGATGATGATGACGACACGGTGATGACGACGACGACCTCTGTAATGACTTATGAGTCAAAAAGTAGAAACAGCAATACTAAATTTGCGCACTGCAAAGAAGAAGACTGAGAAAGTATGTATTTGCTGTAAACTACCAAGGTGAGGCAGAAACACATTGAAATAGATACGGAACACATTTAAAGTAGATGATATAGTTTACAAATTTAGATCCATCTGTGGAATGAATCAAAGAATATTAAAAAAAATAAAGTGAACCAGAAACCAAAATTAAATTGTACAAGTTTATGGCGGTACCTACTCAGCTGTGATGGGCAGAATGTACGACTGCAAATACAGTAGAGCATCGATTATCCGAACATCTATTAACCGAACGATCTATTATCCGAATTCAATAAAAAGAACAATTATGTACTGCACTGTACAGTAATGAATTGGACACGTGTAGGCGTATTGGATATTTATTGAACATAAAAATTGTATACTATAAATTATTGCAGTACTGTACAGTAATTAATAAACGCTGTAGCTATACAACCCTACAATCGATAAATAAATAATTGGGTAAAGGTGGATGAAACACATCCCGATTTTCAGTTATTAACCTATGAAGAGATAGTTGGGTCATTAAATGAACGTAATGAAAACGAAACCGATTCAGCTGAAGACGGCGAGAATGCTACTAATACAAAACCACCGACGCGACGGCAGCAAAAGCTTTTGACGCACTTGAGATTATTCTAAGTGGGCCGAAACAGAAGACAAGGTGGATTGTATTCAGCTTGTGAATCTTAAACGACTTCAGTCTTTAGCAGCGAGAAAACGGGATACCAGTTTGAAGCAGACAGTGATTGAACAATTCTTCAAAAAATGTAAACCCATGGTACTGTGGTTTTCTTTTTTTTTTTTTATTTTTTTATGGTACAGTGTTTGTCATTAAACTCTAATATTGTATAAATTAACTTTTGGGTTTTATTAATTACACTCTGTTTTAATTCAGTGATTGTTAGCTTTAGTAATACATTACAGTACAGTATACAGGTTGCTGTAACTATATAACAGTATGTAAGAAATGATTTTGTACTAAAATTCTGTGTAAAGAGAAATAATGTTTTCAATTTACGATCTAGGATCCAAAATATCAATTATCCGAACGGGCCTTCGTCCCGAGAGGTTCGGATAATCGATGCTCTACTGTAAAATCGCCGCGGCAGAAGTGTGGTTTTTAAGAAGGACCCGTGGATGCTCTCACTTACGCGTGAGGTGAAGACGTCCCTGTTGGCTGAAAAAGTTGATGAATATAAGAACAGATGGAGGGAACGTGTTCTTCGCCTGGATAAGGACTCCTATACCAAAGGCCGCATATTTTTGTGCCCGCAAATATTTATTATTTCATCGAAAATGATGTTAAGAGAATGTTTTGTGTCACTTTTGAAACCCATTTACTACCACGTTTCCTGTTAAATAATCGATTATATGGCAAAAGAATTTCAGAGCGGTTATTATCGCCTTTCGTTAACAACAATGGTGAATTGTAATTATCATTACTATTATAATACAACAATACTGACAACAACAAAACAATACAATAACATTATTAGCATCACAATAATACAATTGAATAGGCCATCAATTGTGAGAGTAATTACGTAACGATAAAACAATTAACATTAAAAATTATTCAGTTAGCTTATTTATTTGATTGTCGGGCCTATTAATTAAAATAATTAACGATAATAGTAAAAGTTATCGTGAAATTATTATTATTATTAATTGTAGATATTATTATTATTATTTTAATAACTGAATTAATACTATAGATTGCTACCATCAGATTATTTATTAACGGAATTTTGGACAGTGACTTCGTCAGAAGATTAGAAATATTACGAAGAGATATAGGCAGGCAAAAGAAGCGGTGGCGTTAAGGAGGGAAGAACGGTCTGTTTCTTCTGAAATAGAGCGAAGAGAGAGAGACTTAAGTGTGATTTTTACTAAGTGTTTAATAAAATGTGTGATTAATTTATCGTATCTGTATTGAATTAAGTTTATGCGTGAGAAATCATTACCCAAGTAGAGGAAGCGGCACAAAGGTTGGCACTTAGGGTACGCAAAGATTCGTGCGTATTCCGTTAATTTCGGACGATTATAGTGCAAATATTTTCAGTAATTATTATAGCGTTACTATTTAAGTGAAACTGTCTTTTAAATTGTTATTACTATTTACATATTATTTATTATGTTTATTCTAAAATTAACCTGCGATTGGCAGATAAAGCATAACTAAAATATAGAAAAATATTATATACAAAAGTTACGTACATATCTTTCGCCACCCATATAGACGCACCGTCTGTGTATCGTTGCACCAGCTTTTGCAGGCAGTCCTTGAAAACGCTGACTCCAAGGTACCTGCCCAAGAGTTTATTCCGTTAATAAGGTCTTCTTTGGTATCAAAGCTGACACGATGGCACTCTCTCCCAGACTCGGTACGGTATTAAAAATCCTATCGTTCATTCTGTGTATCCCTAATTCGGCTCTTTTGTCTTCATTCCTAATTCGTTCTCTTACGCTGGCGTTAACTCTCTCAAGACTTATTTCGGCTGTCTGTACTCGCTGAACGTCCGCAGTGCTGTTTCCTTCCCGTATGTTAGTGCTGATGTTGCTATTTTCCTCCTCCTCCTCCTCCTTCTCTTCTCCAATATCTCCTATCCATTGCCCTCTCAGTGTAACCCCTCACATCCATTCTTCTTAGATCTTCCAGTACATCACCCAACCATCTTATTCTAGGTCAGCACCTCTTTCTGCATGTATAGACGTGCGCCCACAGGATTTTCTTTGGCATACGCTGATCATCCATTCGCTCTAGGTGACCTAGACATTATATTAATTAGCCTTTACAAATCTTACAACGTCCTCCTGCTTCAATAGCTCATCTTATCTCCTGGTTATTTCCTATTCTCCATTCATCATCTTCTTTATATTATATATTATTCCGGCTGTACAATGTTTACACATTTTTCGGAACCAAAGATTACAGAAGTGATTGAATTCTCATCTTCCACTGCTGCTTGTCCATACAAAGGTCTTCTTCAATTTCTCGTTCCCTCAGTATAGTCTGAATTTCTTGTTTCCAGGTGATCGTTGGTAGTCCTGTTTTCTTTCTTCCTGGTGGGGTCCATTCCATAACTCTCCTGGGCAATCTTTCCTGTGCCATTCTTTTCGTGTGTCCACATCATCTTCTTTTACTGGGTCATAAACACGTCTTACAACCTTTCTCTTAAACTTTGTTAGTGTTTCTGTTCCTTTCTAGTTAATCTCCATGTCTCGCCACCATAAAGAACAACCGGTCTAATAAGTGTCTTATATATTTTCATTTTGTGTTACGTCTAATGAGTTTTTTTTATCAATAGTCTACTGTTGGTATAATATGCCCTATTTCCTATTTGTATCCCGTCATTTATCGTCGTGTTTATGCACCCTTCATTATCTATCATGTTACCCAGATATCTGAACTTATTAACTGCATCAAATGAATTACCTTCTGTGTATCAGTGATATAGATATCTTCTCCTTTCTGATGCAGGTGTTGCCATTAGTTTGCAGTATTGCAAATTTTGTTTGTTTCGTTACACAACGTTTGCTGTATAGTGCCACACATCAGTTGATGTTTACTGGCGATAGCATTGTCGAACTCGTGTCTCACGTCACGATCAGGAAATGTAAAAGTGACATATGTTTCCTTTAAAAACCACCCTTGGCTTTCATTTTAAAGACACAGGATAACTTGTTATACACCATATAGGTTAACATAACCACTTTCAGATACACAAGGAAAGTGGTTTGGATGTAATTTACTTCTCGTTATTCATTAAGTGGTTAACTAATTGGCCAGAAACAATACACGCCTAACGAGATCACCTTGACTAAAACAATTACAACGCAGATAAGTAGTTATTCACGGCTTTAAATACAATTACAGGAACGCAGTGTCACGGAAGATTTATGACTTGTACGTGCGGCCGTTGCCGAATACAAACGGAATCGTTTCACGGTGATTACCATTGGAAAAATCACGTGATGATGTCGTGTCCGTTATGCCACGGAATGTGTGTAAATGCAATGGTTGTGTTTTCCAGTTCTCAGAGACTTGCTTTTAAGCATTTGCGCGTTACAAGGGGTGGCATATCGAGATCATTCGGGGCAGTGTGTGTGTGTAGGTGGCGCCATTATTAATATCTAGGTTCGACAGGTCAAGCTATACAACTGTACTTGCCCACAGGCAGTGGCTACGCAGAAATCAATCTTGAGGGGGTCTGAACCTTAGCAGTCCATATATTTATACAGCACTCTTCTACAACTTACAGTATAAGATAGAGTACATACGCCAGTTAATGGTTACAGTTTATTAGTAGGCGTACTATTTTCAGTGGGTTTCACATTTTCTTTATTAAAAATGTATTATTTGTGATTGGGGGTTGGGGGACTTATCCAAAAATTTAAAAAAAAAATCTAATCGTTACGTATAAATGTAAAGTGTTTTTAAAGTATTTTTTTTCCTTAGGCTTTCACGGCCGGTGTCATTTGAATTATGAAAGATATCCGGGCTGTTTGGCCGTGGTCCCTGGTTTAAAACAAAACCAAACGTTTCGGCAGCTCCACTGGCTGCCATCATCAGTGGTATAAAATTTTCTGCACTTTGGGTGTCTACGTGCAGGCCCACAGTACTGTGGTATAGACTGACCACGGACCACGGCCAAACAGCCCGGATATCTTTCATAATTCAAATATTTTTTTTTCATTATTACAGCAGCATTATTCAAGATATGAAATTAGGAACATTATTAAAATTATCGTTTAATTATCGATATCTGCAAAAAGTGCTGAATTTAACTTAAGTATTAAATAATATTTTTATGAAAAAGGTTATGTAAGTATTTAAGTTTCATAAAAATATTATTTAATACTTAAGTAAAAATTCTTAGGGTTCACTGGTAGTAGTGGCCGGACCGGTGTGGCGCCGTCAAATGAGAGCAAGAGAGAAAGAAACCAGGTAGCTTACTGAACGATACACTTAGCGTAATACACCGCTTAATGAACTTTAAATTATAACTGAACTAATAATTGTTATTATAAACTACTTATTTTGTTAGTATTTATATCCCCGTCCAAATCGGCCGAAATATGCAATTTTGTAATTTTAAACGAGAGACTAAGTAAATTAAGAAAGTGTTTATTACATTTTTACGGTTGGGGAGGATTGAGCCCCCTGAGCCTCCCCTGCGTACGCCACTGCCCCCAGAGAAGAAGTTGAGTTGACATGACCTTGAGGCCAATAGGTCGAAGGTAAATGGGCACGCTGAGCGTTGAGTGGTACCACCACTAGCGCTATTTAGCCGTTGTGTACAAAACTTCAAAAATGTGCCACCCAGTGACATAATATTTCTGAGCATCCTTCCCCCATTATTTTACCATTTTCACGCTCTTCTCTCATGGGGATTGAGTGGCCAAGTATCTTGGGGTGCCTACTGATGTTATACAAAAATTAAGCAAAATTGTATATATAAAATATCAAACAATTAGAGCTATGAAAATTAAATATTGCATTTTAGTTGTTTAAAATTAAATAAAAAAGGTAAATGTTATATATAAAAACAAATTAAATGTTATGTGTAACAGAGACGTGTGTGTTAAACATTTCGTAGAAAAGGTAAACTCTTAATACATGCATCCTGAAAAATGAAAATCTATTGGCTAAAGCGTGTAATAAGAACCTGCGGAAGAAGACCGACTAGGAACTAATAATTAAAACCGTAAGCTTTGGACATGCTCTGTTGAACACGTTATAACAAATAAGTTGCTATTTTCTAGTGAATCGACAGGCTTTGAAATAGTTAAACTGGAAAAATTGCAGTAAAAACCTTTGACGATGAGTTCAGCGGTAAGAATTCCGCGCGTAAACAACGCAAGATATTGCCAGCTGATCGTGGGTGTATTTTTAGCCAGAGACGAGCTGTTGTATCCATTGTTTTACGTGTATCGCGGGCATAATGCCCACGCCCATTATTGAGATATATCAAGTATGCCGAGCGCTGTTGTGTGTTTATTAGCGTCTAGAGCCGATCTGGGTAATCGAGAGCTACCTACCCGTACGGAAACGTTTTCCTTGTTTTTAATAAACGGTTACGTCTTTGTAAAACCAAACCTTCAGCGATAAAATGCGCTACTTTTGAATTTGGAATATAGATTGTTGTTTGTTTCGCGATATCCGTTAACGTGAAAGGTTATGGAGACGATTTAAGTTGAAAACGGCCAAGCGAGGGATGCATGGTCTTTACTTTCGTAAGGAGATGATGAACCAGGGATTGAATCTTGTCTAGTATGACTTGTGTACTTACTTGTTTGGAGTTGATGGTAAACTGTAGGTCTTACCTGTGGGGGGGGGGGGGCACACTGAAACTTGCATTTTTTATTTTTACTTATTTTTATCATTTTATCCTGACTTTTTTTAGTAATGAAATATTCATAATTAAATAAGAAGATAATTTTAGGGTTCAGAATCTCCAAAATGCGTTAAAAAATCAAATGTTTAGCATTTTTGCGTTCTTCTATAACCGTTTATACTTTTGTATTTTTTATCAGTTTTAAGAAATAAGGTATCATTTTAATCATAAGACTTACCTTGATAATAGTTGCTTTCCATACACTCAGTTGTATTCTGTTGCATATAATATATATTTTTTTTTTAATTAAACACTTTGTTTACTTTCAAACATTCATCGAACACATATTACCGGTCATGTCTCCAATGTAAACACAAGAAAATTATCTAAACTATACATGTTAATCGCGGTAATAATTTCAGCCTAGTTTTTTAGTTATATCAGTTTTTCTCTAAAACTGTTGATAAAATCCAAGTTTTGGGAAGTCACAAAGCGAGAAAATCAATGTTTGTTACCGTCAAGGAAAACTTCAATTGCTTCTAAAACGCTCCAACATCATATCTTCTTGCTGTATTGTATCTTCTTTCCCTTCCAGTTTTGACAGTTTTAATATTGTATCTGGGCAGCACGTGGCGTACAATGGGTGTGCATTACGCAGCAAACGGAAGAGGGGTGAAAGGCGAGCCTCCGACGCCTGAAAACTGGAACCGATCGGCTAAGGGAAGAAACACCAACAGAAAATCTGGGTCCTCCTGCAGGGGTTGTGACAGTGGGCTTGCTCCTCATTTCACATAAAATATTTTAAATGCAAAAAACCCTAATACTGGCCTCGGACAAAAGGACGGTCTAAATGGAAAACGACAAAAGCATAGGAAACGGATGATGATTTTTGGAACTTTAAATACACAAGGTTGCAAAGGAAAATTAATAGAAATTTGCCCATGTGCACAGAAAGAAGAAGGGAAGACCCAAGAATACATCGATAGAGGGCATAAGAAGATGCTATAGAGGACTAAGCGACGAAGACTGCAACGACAGAATACAACGTCGTAGGATGCTTTTACCCCGAATAAAAATTAAAATAAAATTTTTATGATTTTGTAATATTTCAATGAAACTATTTTAGTAGGTTAGTTCAGGTTATGTTGAATATAAAAAGAATACACATACCATGATAATAATCCAATAAACATCTTAAATATGAAAAATAATAGCACAGTTGAATTCTGTATGTAATAATCACTATAATAGGCTGTACAATATTAGATGAAGCAACACAGGCCAAGTGGTTGTGCACAAATGTAAAGTACATGGAATATAAGTATTATAGAAATGTATGATGTCATCAGCTGATTAGCAGTATTGCATCAACAAATTCAAAACTGTAGAAAGCAGACAGATGTCAGATTGAATGAAATTTCAGCCCAAATCTGAATTTAGCGTTTACTCCGAAAACTTCTTAACCTCCGAGGTGCTACAGACCAAAAATGAAAGTCAAAATATTAAGAAAATTGTAAAAGCCTTTGTGGAGCATCAAGTTATTAGGAATTTTATTCAATATACAAACTATACGTCTTTATTAATTTGACAGAACGTCTGACAACACATCCTACAAATTCTGGATCACCTTCAAACCGTTTGTAAACTGGTGTTTGCCAAAAAAACTTTACATTTTGTTATCAGTTAGGTATATTTGTGAAAAGTGTTAGCTGTCTACAGATATAATTTCGTTCAGAATAATGAGCGAGTTCTGCAGCTCAGGGATCTTACTACTAAACTTAATTTCTGTAGGATAGAATGACCGATTTGATAGATTATTCAGTACGGTTTGTAACAGAACGTTGTTCACACACAGTTAAAGTTCACAGAAGTGAGATAATTAGATTGGTCAGTTGCAAATGTTTAAAATGGGTTTACTTTCACTAGACGGGCGGGTCAGTATGAGTCATGCGGCACAGTGATCGTGTTGAACGCAACCGTATTATGACATCTGGCCGAGGTCTGATGTTTGTGTACAGATAGCTACAAACGGTTGGAAGCCGTACAGACGACCGGCTGTTTTGGTACTTAATCGGTAGGCCTACTTTATTAGCAGTCTTTGAGTACAGTTGGCAGCCGATGCGTCGCGTTTGCCAAACGTATACGATGACGATAGACGTTCGTGTTTCGGTAAACATACACTTGATCGACAGATGTCAAACCATCGTGTTCTTCCCAATGTCCTCTTGTCAGTTCGGGACGCGTACTGTTAGACCGTCCCTGTTTGAAATCGTTGTATCCCTGTAAACTTGCTTTCGCAGCTGCTTGATCTAGAACCTCTTTTTTGGCCTTTCCGTATTGTTCCCTCTCAAATAAAACTTCCCTATAGTAATTATGCAGTGTGTAATTCTTCGTTGTTCCTCCATATTGAAGACCAAGCTGATGGCTTTTCATGGAGCTAATCTCACACGAGCAAAAATTGTTGTAGATGGTACTGTTCTGGAACGGGTCAGTAATTTTAAACATCGGGACTTCACATTACAAACAATGATGTGGTGAAGAAGCTGCACAAGTCCAACCGTATGTGTGGGACCATCGACGGGTAAAGAAACATGTCCGAAGTTCTACAAGGTGATGGCCCTCCCCACACTTCTCTGTGTGTGTGATAATTGGACTTCAACGAAATCCCAGGTCAGTCGTATTCAATGAGATTTTTCAGTCACGTGGCAGTACATACTCTTCAAGATCGCAAAAGAAATGTCGATGTAACGGCAGGAACTGAATATTATGTGTATACTCGATAGGACTGCCCAATGTCGGCTGACATTGGTAGAACATCTTCACCGAATATATGACTGCCGCATCCCGAAATAACTATTGAATTGTAAGCCGAAGGGACGGAGAGATGTGGAACGTCCGAAGAAGCGTTGGAGTGACCAGCTCTAGTCCATCTTCTTGGGACCGGAACAGACTGTTTTTGGTTTAATCCTTGCTGGAGATGATGATGTACTTCTTCGTAATCTTGTTGCAACTATAACTCCTCTCACATTCGAGTACAGCACACCTCCTAGACCTCTTTAAGTAGTTATTTCTTCAGTGGTCGACCTATGTCTGCCATCTCCCACATTTTCCCTTTAGACATGCTCACACATACGCGTATTTGAACTCAAAGATATATAAATTTCATCTTCCTTTTTCACTAATTTTGTGTGCTGTCTTTTGTCTTTTACTGTGTTTAAAACGTTACGTTTTTTCCCTATTCTTGTTTTTTTATCATTCACATTTCCACTGCCTACGTTAGCCCTTTTCCTTCCCCATTTTTAAAAAAATTCATGTAAACATTTTTATCGAGATTAGTTTATTGTCTAACTGATGTAGGCCTACCTAATAAATCAGTCGAATATTTGGACTTCTCGATTTTGCTTAGTTTTTTTTAATTAAAGGTAACGATTAATAGGGGCATTGGGCGGGGGCTATGTATTGCGGCGTTAGAGGTGAAATTCTCGGATTATCGCAAGACGAACCCAAACGAAAGCATTTTTCACGTTAATCGCCTTCGATCTGATACCTCCCTAGTTCTAAACATAAACGATGCCAACCAGCGATCCGTCAAAGTTCCTCCGATTGCACGGCGGGCAGCTTCCGGGAAACCGGCGCTTTTGCGTTCCGAGGGAAGTTTAGTTGCAAATCTGAAACTTAAATGAACTGACGGAAGTGCACCATCAGGAGTGAAGCGTGCAGCTTAATTTGACTAAACGCGCAAAATGTCACCAAACCTGGGGCCCTGGAGATTGAGAGCTCTCTCTTGATTCTGTTGTAGGTGGTGGTACATAGCCGTTTTGGTGGAGCAGTTTGTCTGGTTGATTGCGGTAAAGAACGTGACTCAAGCCTGCTAAATAGACGATTTCCTGTATTGATTAAATCAAATTAAAATTGGTTAAAATCCTTGACAGGTCATGTCTTATGTTCCGTGATTTTAGTGTTTTAGTCTTTCGAAGTATTGTTAGGACATTTCCGTACGTTTTTATCTTGTTCTTACCTACTACCATTTATCATCCCCGGACAATCGGAGTTAAGATCCGCAGTCAAGTTTTCGAAAAGCAATCAGTCTGTAGTTTTCCGAAATCCTGACCCTAATGTTGGCTTCGTTTTGTTTATCCGGACTGGTAAAAATACTGGGATAATGATAGTGTGCGGTGAAACACGTAATTGCTTTTCGAAACAGTTGTCACATGTAAAAGTGTATGTTCGTTTGTCTGCCTCGGTGCCGATCATGATGTATGCGGGCAATATATCCGCCACAGTTAAGCCTGTTGGAACTGGGTTGTCGGGGGTTCTTTATGTATTTCATGAATGATTAACACTCCTCTGCTACTCACGTACGGCCCTCAGACTCCTCTTCACGATCTACATTTCAAACATATTTATATGGTTGTCCTCCTTTTTTGTCAGTGCGTGGCTTTGAGAGGCGTAAGTCTTACCGGGGTTTTGTAACAATTTTTGTACTTCTTCTTAAGAATCAACTTTTAAAAGTTATTTAAAAGACCATCGTAAGCTACAGTTTACTGTCACGAGTCTTGCTGGTCGCAGGTGATCAAATGTCTCAAATAAATACAATTTTCTACCGTGTCGTGGCGTGATTGGCGATGTGGGTAGCAAGCTGCACGCTATACTATGTATAACATTAAAACTTTCACAGCGGGAGTCGTCTTCAGTAACATTATTTTCCGGACTATTGGGTCGTGGTTCTCTTGTTGTAGAACCAAACGTATCGACTGCAGCTGCGGCAGTCATCTTCAGTGGTCTTCTGTTCTGCTCCTCCTCTGCCGACTAAATGACGGCGCGGCCCCAAACCGTCGGACTTATACCGCACTGGGACGCCTATATAAGTGCTATATATACAGACCCGGATTTAGGTGTCCTGCCGCCCCTAGGCACTATTGTTAGCCCCCCCCCCAAACAACTAAGTATTATATATTCAATTTTCCTTGACTGCTGAAAAAAAGTTACTGAAAATAGTCATTTCAACTATCTCTACTGTAAATATCTCATTTGATCTTAAATCTAAAAGGGAAATGTGATGAACTTGTTACGTATAACAAGTAATATACGTAGGCCTATTTTTTTTTATAGGTTTATTTATAGACCTACATGGCTTGGTTTTATCATCAAACATAGCAAAATCAATGAAAGTAATGTAAATTGGATAAATAGAAAAAATAATTTAAGAGTGATTGAATAAGATCCCAAATTACACAAATGGCTTTCGTCTTGCTTTGATCAGTGAAAATTCTTCAATAAGGCCTTCAGAGTTCATTTGTTTACTGTTTAAAAAAAGTTCTGCCTCAACATGCAGGACTGAGAGTGAGTTGAGTTTTTCCTCATTCTTTGTGGATCTAACACATGCTAAGAACGGTCGGTGCAGCCGAGTTGCCCGAACGGTTTCACGCTCGTCAGTCTGCAGACTCAAGTTGACTCACTGGTATGTACTGACAAGTGACGAGCGGCGTGTGCTCGCTTGCTCTGTTCCACGGTCGTATAAACAGGTCTGGACACTTCGTTGGGGGTTAGTTAATATAAAACGAAATTAAATTCATCAAGTTCTTCCCTTCATTTAAACAACATTCTCTATTATTTTTTGAGTATATGATCATGGGCAGTAGAGATTGACTTCTAGATCGAGGCGCCCCAAGCGATATCGAAATAAACTATTTTAGTCAGCAAAAAAGCGGACAAGAATTTCAACAGAGTGTTCAGACCTGTATATACGACCGTGCTCCGCTCCGACCACCGCTATCGATAGGCCCGGTGTCAATACCGTGTTATTCAATGATATAATTACAGGTTATTTCAAAACCATTTTCTTCAATTTGGCCATAATGCAAATGCCCAATACAAATACTGTAATTAAAAACCGAAAACACGAAATTTTAACAAATAATTTTTCACCTCGTGCCGCCTCCCTGAGCCTGCCGGCCCTAGGCATGTGCCTAGTGAGAAATCCGGGCATGTATACAGTATATACCGGACTCGGACGGCTATATAAGTGCGACAGTTTGGGGTCGTGTCGTCATTTAGTCGCCAGAGAAACAGAACTGAAGACCACTGAAGATGACTGCCACAGCTGCAGTCGATACAGCTGGTTCCACGACCCAATAGTCCGGAAAACAGTTTTACTGAACGCTATACGGGACTACACTGTCCGAAAATATCCCAGAGTCGTTAACCACTGGTCGATTGGCAGCCTTGACAGTGTCGTGTTATGTTAATTAATGGGAATTGTTTGATAGGCAGTAATCCTGTGTGTATGAGTAACTAAAATCCAGATTAGATTGTTACGTTATTGGGAACAGGCGCCGAGAAGTGCTAGTAGTGGGTACTGAGCAAAATTAACGACCCTATCATGTTTACAGATAATTTTAATTACTCTTTAACCCTGCGCGCACGCGCACGCACACACACACACACACACACACACACACACACACACACACACACACACACACACACACACACACACACACACACCACTCGTTACGTGGTAATATCGGACAGTTAATTGCGTGCGCGCGTGCGCTAGTATTTCGAAACTATGCCTCTACGACTTCGGTTGGAATTTTTATTATACCAGTGTACACATCACATGGTTCGTTATAGATTACCGTTTCGTAATCGATAGAGCCATTTAGTGTGATCGGTATTGATTCGTGTAGAGCATAACGTAGCCTATAATTACAATAACTACTTTAGACTGTAGACGGTTTAAAATAGTACTGAGAAAATAACATATGCTTTCAGAAAGTCAGATCCAATATCTTCATTTACGACTCTGGCCTGCCTGTTAGGATTCAACTCTAACTTCCGTTTGTTGCGATATTAATGGTTAATTAACGTATTCCATTCCGAAACTAAGAGAGTTAGCTAAAATTGTTGCTTCCCCCAGGTATTATTTTGTGTGTGTAGGTAGACAAAAAGTATAAAGGTATAGTAATCGATAGTTCCGAGCTACAGACATTGGTTTATTAGCCATCGTTTTAGTCTTTAAAAATCTGAGGTCAGATGTAAATAATTTTTTACACACCATATCTATAAATCCAGAAAGATATCGTCACAGCTTGCCAACAAAAAGATTTTAAGTATTAGATTAAAAAAATTTTGTTTACTTACCAGCAAGGCCGTCGTAGGAGGATTTCAACTCTGGTCACAAAAGAAAATAAAAGACGTTTTGTTTCTCGTACGCAAGAAGATTTTGGTTAGTAAGTTGCGACGATATCGTTTTGTAATGATATATATAGGCTATATGTGGTTCCTGACGACGATCTCAGATTTTTATAGGCTAAAACGACGGCTAATGTCCGAAATATAATATGTAATAGTAATAATAATAACACGTTATCGAATTCTAGCTTACAATCGTATTTGGTACATAACATAGGAAAGCGTTGACTTGACTTACTTAAGTCCTTAAATTCCTAGGTGGAACATATGGCCTCGATGAAATTTCTCCAGTGTGTTCTGTCCATTGCCAGGGCCTTCACCTCTCTCCATGTTGTGTTGACACCAGCCAGCTCTCTTTCCAGGTGTCCCTCGGTCTTCCACGTCTGCGGCTACCTTGCGGATTCCAATTCAGCGTCTGTCTAGCGATATTTTCTGGCGGTCTTCTCACGGTGTGACCGATCCACCTCCATTTTCTTCTCTTTATCTGTAGTTGGATGGTACTCTGACTTGTGGCCTCCCATAGATCTCTGTTCGAGGTGGTCTTGGGCCACCAAATTCTCATTATGTACTTCAGGCAACGGTTTACGGAAGTCTGTAACCTTGTGAGACGAGCAGTCGGAACGTCTTATATCAAACGAACGGGTATGAGAAATTATGGAAATTACGTGTTCTGTTAAAGCTGACGTGAGAAGGAGCCAATTAATCTGATACGGAGTAGGCTACTCTGGCAGAGTATAGAGTTCTAAAACAAGCGTTGAATTGATTTCCCAAAGGCAGAGCCAGTTAAAGTTGGTGAGAAGGCGTTGACGATTTGAGAAGAATTTGATGGAGAAGGTGTTGAGAATGACATAAAATGATCAAGAGAGATAGCGATTGTACTCGGAAATCGTTAGAGAACGTGTCAAGTCGATCTATGATGGTGACTATGATATAGACGATACATTACGAACATTGAAACACTTGAATACGATTCGGTACTGAAGAATATAAACCAAGGAATTCTGAAGATGCAAAGGTGTGATAAGCGTTTAAGATGATAGTCATATATGTAGAAGTCTTCTTTTAGTCTCGATACAGTGATTGGAGAATACCATATTTTGAAGTTCTCTTATCGTTCTCTTTTAAACCCGTCTTTTCTGTTGGTTGAAATCTCTTTCTTCACCGACCTCTAACATTTCCCTCGTTTACCATTTCTCTCTCGTTTGGTTTAACATCTCTCTCGTGTCACAATCATATATCTATTCAGTTCAATTAACGTACTCCACGCGAAGTTGTTTTCTTGTGATGAAGTTTTCTACAATTTTCCTTATCATACGGTTACGTAATGCGGAAGAAGTGTTACACCATTACAATACATTCTACGTGTTTCTCGGATGTTCCAGTGGAATCCGGCTGTAATGTTATGTGCGTACGTGATCTCAACATACGTTAGCGAGACTTTTCTAGACTTCGCCAGCCGCGCGCACTGTGTCAAGGCCGCAATCAATTACGTTTTAGTGTAGCGCTGATGGATAGCCTGGGTGTTTCTGGAATTTCGGCGGGGTATAAATACAAGTACTCAGCGACGCTCAGTTTCAGTTTGAGTTGTGACATATTCCAGTGCGGTTCGAAGTGTGATGTGTTTTATATTTGTGAGGGACAATTGTAATACACTTGTGTTTTATACTCGACATTTTTATTGCGTGTGAAAAATTTTTTATTTGATTTGTTATAAGCCACTATCTTGTTGATTGCAAACTGTTTAATTGTGATAATTAAAGTTGGTGATTAGTGACTTAATCGGTGTCTTGTATTTTGTTTTCCACTGTACCATACGACGATCACTAGACCGTCGTAACAGCGTACATTTGCTATTACGTACTTTGACATTAAGTACCCGTTGTTTCCATGAAATTCTCTGCATCCCTCCTCAACACTAAATAACATATTTTTTTGACCGGAGGGTGCATATGGTTGAAATCGGACAACCACTAGCAATGCTAGGATTGGGAGTTTAATCTTCGCTTTGATTCCTGTTGTTGAAGACGCGCTCCACTGTTAAATGTATTCTTGAGATTGACGTTTCGACTGTCTGGTGTTTTGCAGTGACTGTCTGGACCTTTCCTAGCGACAACGCCGATCTTGTGGAATCTCGTGCATCACCTGTTTCACACAGTGACACTATATTTATTCATTTTATATATAGGTCTCTATTGCGATTTGGAAAAACATTTAAAGTCGTTTTCGCATTCTTGCTCCCAAACTTGAAGTCATCATTTCTCAGTGCCATGCCTTCCATCCAAGGGCTTCCTTAGCTTCCCTCTTTCTCTTCTTTCAGAAGCTGTTCATTCTAGTAATTTCTTTGGCAATTTATCATCGGGACACCCGACACACATGCCGGTACCATCTAATCTTTTTGCATCAGTTGTGTCATTCTTTCTCTTATTTCTTCATTTTTAAATCTATCTTGGATTTATAAATGTCAATTTATGCAAAATAAATGTAAATGAAGAATTACATTTGTGATAATTAATTATGTAATTGTGTTTACTATTAAGCATATACATTTATCGATCTCTCACATGTATGTGTGTAATTGAATTTTATTTATTACTCTAATTATCTATACCAACGTGTTGGAACACAGTTTATATAGTGAATTCTATATAATCCAGGTGCAATAGATAATATGTATTTACTTGCTTTAATTGATTACATTCATGCCGTGTGTGAAACAGCCATTTAACATTACGTATAACTATTCTGATTCTCATCAACACATACGTGATATCATTTACAAGATTAACGTTATCAATTCATTTACTTTATTTACACATATGAGACTCTTAAAATCTATTTGTATTCCTTCAAATTTCAGGTTGACATTTGGGTTGTATTTGGTAATAATGAACGCATATTTATGATCAACTTAAAGTACTAGTTTAATTATCATTCACAATACATTATAATAGTACATATGATACGTCGCAGTACCTGAAATACATACATATTTTATAATAACGAATACATGTTTCAATATATGCTGGAAACAAAGAAAACATACATACATATATAAATCAAACAATATAACAATTCAATATTCTACTTATTTAATGCGTTCATTAAATCCCAAATAAGCTTTTGTTAGTACATTCATTAATTACTTTATTCAGATTTATTCATTACTTTTCTTAATAATTTTCTCAGGTGTGAATTCTTTGAAAGAGACCAGGTCAGTAGAAGTTACTAATTAGAAATAATTATAATAATGGTTACTTGGTTATTGAATATCCATTAGTTGTTGTTGAAGTCGAGTCCCAGAGATGAAGATGGCTCGTAGACACATTCCGTCGGATGCTGCTTTATCACAATCACTTAACACTTACTCTTCCGATCACTCGCGTAGGCGTTTGTATATGTGAATAATTGAAGTTCAGTGTTCAATCAACTGTTTCATCTTACTGTGTGTGCTGTGAGTTCGTTTTAATGTTGTTAATAATGTATAATACACTATAAAAAAAAGTTCAACTGTTTTGTATATCGTTAAGTAATGATGTCTGTTGGTGTAACGGTCTGATTGTTCACTTTGTATAATTTTAACTAAGTCCGTTACCTCGCACTTCGGTTAAATCTCACTACCGTGACATGAATGTATCACTAAGTCTTTTAAGTTACTGGTTAACGTTCTAACTTCCGGACTCGAGTTAATATTCCGCACGATTAATGTACTCTTCTGAAATTTAAATAATACTAACTCCGAATGATTAGAATAAACTGTTGAAAGTTTATGATATACCGTCTCTCGCACTTGAAGTTAAACTATTTGAAAATTTGAGTGTAAAAACTGTCTGAAAACTTTAGTAAAAACTGTCGAAAATTTAGTATTACTGTTTCAAAAATTGAGTGTAGACTGTCTAAAAATTGAGTATCACTGCCCGTCCTCTGTCTTGGGCAGATAGTTTTATTAATTCGTCCCTACTCAAGATTTTGTCTCTGGCGCGCTCCACGCCTACTTCATTTCGAGATTGGTCAGTTTTTAGTTTTCTTGGAAAATACTGTCCCACCATGTCAAGATTCTACGTCATAGTTCTCCCGATAGGTCCTTCGTTTCAGTTGCTATGGAAACACTCCTCACCACCAAATTTCTCGCTGGCTGGGGGCATCTGATAGGTTCTTACGTCTCCCCGATTTTTGCTCTGACGAACGTTGACCCGTTTCGACGAAACCATGGCTATTAGACACTTGTCGATCAGCCTATTGTCTGAGTAAACTCTGTGTTTCTATAGATTCCCATTATCTGTACTTTCAGTCTTCCTGACGCATTGTTCCAAGTTCTAACCCCTTTTTTCTGGCTATTAACAATTTTGAACATCTGCTGGCTGGTGAAGTCACCCCAACTTTCCCTTCGTAAATTCTTGTCTGTCAATTAGACGATAACTCCAGCTGCGTAACATGACTTTAGTCTTTGTCAGGCCTATCTTACTGTATTGTTTCTTAAGGTGCAGTGCAGTCGTTCCATTGTAATGGTGTAGTTTCACTCCTTTTGTCGTTTATCGTCTACTGACGTAACATGGTCAACATCTGCTACAATTCTCGGTACGGGTGTGAATGTCCTGGCTTACTTTGTTACAGCTGCGGAGAGCAATAATTCTGGACGAAACTTTCCCTGTCATCTTACGCCACCAATTTCTATAGTTGGATCGAACTTAATGTGTTTCTATTGTCAAGTCAGCGACGCCTCACTGACATCTTCTCATTACTCCTTATTTATTGCGCCAACTATAAGTCGTTGACACTGCCTCGTGTGAACGTACTCTGCCGAGGTGAAAATTTAAAATTTTTAAAATTTTCTGCTCGTTACAGTGTCCTCAATTTCGATTTGACGATGTGACCTCAGGGAACAACTCAAATCTAAATTCTGCGCCCTTTACGTCGCCTCGCCGTGTTCATCTCCTTCAAAAGGGAAGGGCAATACATGATAACCTATTCTTAAAGGCTTACATTACAAGTGGTACACCCCCTTTTGGTTTTACTCGGTTCTCTGAATTTATTGCTAGCTATTTGGGATAGCTGAACGCATTTCACATTTTCGTATTTACATATAAATACCTTATCCTTATAATTATAAGACAAATCATAAATTTAATGAGCAATTAAATAATTTAATCAATTGAATAAAATTTTACTTTCTAAAATATCATATTCACAAGATATTATCAAATAATCAATTGGTTCAGTGTAACACTTTACATGACATCAAAAAAAAATCTCCTATACATATACATTTTTGTGCATTACTAATGATCTTACCAATAAAATCTTTTAAAAGGTTATTTAAAATTAGATTGTTAATTAACATATTCGCTACGTTATTCGTAATTATTTGGATAATTTACATACACGTAATACATTTTGTTTTAATGATTTACCTACTTCATGCTAACATCATTTACAATCTTAGCCTACTAATTATATACACTCACATTAATAAAGTTCATTCACGATCGAGTTCTTTAAATAATATCACTTATTTGATTTTAAGTGTCCCTTTTTTCACTTTGTCCTAGTAACTTATTACTATGTGATTCAAGTGATGGCAATTAAATGTCCTTTGCATTCACTGCAATATTTTACAAATGTCACAAAATGTTAATTTATCTTATTATCTAACATTTAATTAGTGCTTAATTAACTAAATACACTTTTATGTTATGTTTGACAATTAAAGTACATAATTTTCTTCGTTAAGCCAGCTTGAATGATATCAACGCGTCAATTACCCTAACGCAGATGATTCATCAGCATCAGCTAGCTTCTTATGACATTTTCTTCAATTTCTTCCTCTTCCTTCATCTTCAATTTTCTGGTTCATGGTATTTTTTCAATTGTCTGGCATTGAATTTTCCGCGGAGCTTCTTGTCATCATCGCAATCGACGAGTAGATAAGTAGCTTCTCCGAGAATTTGATGCACTTTATATGGTCCGCAGTACAGTTCGCAAAATTTTTCAATTCTTTTCTGGACCGCGTCCGATTGATGATATGTTCTGATTAACACCTTTTCACCAATTTTGAATTTTGTAATGGTCTTGGTCTCATTACATAACTTCGCTTGTTTTTCCCTCTTCTCCTTCATTTTGATGAATATTTGGTTATGGTCCACTCCTTTAACTAGAAGTATGTCCTTGTTTATGTATTTCTCCCACGCTCTGGTAGGTTTCTTCCCGAGCTGTGCCTCGTACGGTGTTACTTCTATCGTCTCGTGGTACGTTTCGTTAATACAACTCTCAACGATTGGTACGTAACGCGACCACTTTGTATGTTGATCACCAACGAAGATCCTAAATAAGTTCCCAAGCTGTCTGTTGATTCTTTCAGCCAGATTCGCACAAGGGTTCCTTATTGCGGTAAATCTTGGTTGAATATTTAGTTCAGTTAACCCATTTAACCATTTTTTAGATGAAAATTGCGTTCCGTTGTCTGTGATAATTACTCTAGGAGACCCCAGTTCTTTACAATATTGGAGTATTCTTCTCAGTGTCGCTGCGGTCGTTGCCCTCCGAAGTGTGAAAAGTCGTACGTATTTGGTAAAGTTGTCAACCATAACAAACAAATATCTTACGCCGGCGGACGAAGCAGGTAGCGGGCCAAAGTAATCGGCGCTCACTATGTCACCCTTGCGTAACGGTATAATGGCTTTCGTTCCTCCGAACAAGTTTTTGTTGCCGGAATCTTTTTTCCGTTGACAAGTGTCACAAGCCCGTACGTAATTTTTCACCCTTTTCAACATACCGTCTATGGTAAAATACTCCTGCAATAATTTAATACATCTCTTAGCACCGGGATGACCATACATACGGTGTATTTCAGCAATTATTTCGCCGGACACACTGTTCGGTATGTACAGTTTCCATTCCCTCCTACGTAATCTGTACAATTTCTCATCGACGAATCTATAAAATTTATTTAATTCCTTATCTATACACTCTTCCCTAATCTTATCAATAACATTCTTAAGCTTATTATCTTGAATTTGGTACTTTCCAATATCCATTAGGATTTTGCTTACCTTCTTATCCATTTTGATTGTCAGGTGGTTAATTAAGTATTCGGAAATGTTGTCACTAATTTCTTCTAGCGTGGCATCTTCTGGATTTCTGCTTAGCAGATCAGCAATAATATTGTCCTTACCTTTACAATGGACAATGTCGAATTTGTACTCCTGGATACTTAAGATCCAGCGTGTAATTCGCGAGTTGTTTAAGTGACATTTATTCATAAAAGTCAGTGCCTTATTATCAGTAATGATAGTTAACGGTTGTCCTAGTATGTATATACGGAACCTCTCAAGACATCGTACAATACACAAAAGCTCCTTCTCCGTAGTGTAATAATTTATTTCTGCACCCTTGAATGTCTTGCTGGTAAAAGCTATTACTCCAATTTTTCCTTCCTCGTCCAGTTGATATAATTGTCCGCCATATGCAAAGTTGCTGGCGTCACACTGCATATAATATCTTTGATTTATTCGGGGAAATTTTAAGACGACTGTTTCCACGAATAACCTTTTAACCTGCTGAAAACATTCATTTAATTCCTGTGTCCAGGTAAATTTCTGTCCCTTCCGTAACAATTCAAGTAATGGTTTAGTGGTTCCAGCGTATTTGTCTGTAAAACGATTGTAGAAATTTGTCAAACCCAGGAAACCTTTTAATTGTTTTTGGTTCCGAGGTGTAGGGAACTTCATAATGGCATCGATCTTCTCGTCCGTTGCTCGTATTCCTTGTGTCGTTAATCGATACCCAAGGTACGCGATTTCTTGTCTGAAGAATTGCGACTTCTCCAAATTGATGGTTAAATTTGCCCTTCTTAAATTGGATAATAATGAATCTAAATGTAACAAATGCGTTTCTAAATCTTCTGAATAACACAGGCAATCGTCGACATAAATAATGGTATTTTCTTTAACTTCATCTTCTAATACAGCGTCCAATCCCCTGGTCAGTGCAGCAGAACTGGTACTCAGTCCGAATGGTGTCACTGTAAAACGATAACACTTGCCGTCGTACATAAAAGCGGTGAAGTTCCGGCACTCCAACTTCAGTGGTACTTGCCAGAAACTGCTAGTTAAGTCTACGGTGGATAAATATTTCATCTCGCCACATCTCGCCAAAATGTCGTTTATCGGAGGAGCACCCTCGTAGTCCGGGATAGTCACGCTGTTCACCTTCCTCGCATCCAAACACAATCGTACACTACCGTCCTTCTTAATTACAGTAACAAGTGGGTTGATATATGCGCTGTTGCATCTCTCAATGACCCCATACCGCAACATTTTCCTAATCTCATCATCTACCTTCCCTTTATACGCTAATGGAACAGGCCATCCTCTCTGGAAGTACGGTGTCTGGTCGGTGACTTGGAACTCGTGAACGTACCCTTCGATTCTTCCGGGGCATTCTCTGAATAAACTCCTATTCCTAACCAGAATCTCCCTTAATCTTTCCAACGTTCCTTTATCTCCGCATTCAATACTTTCTATCTTCTTGTCAATGTTTCTGATGATCTCCTCTTCTTCTTCTACGTCCACCACTTTTATATGCATCATTGGCACTGTGTACGTCGCTTCGTCATCCTCTCTTCTTAACTCGACGATCCTTCTTCCCATGTCAATGAGACATCCTGTTTCTTGAAGAAAATTGGTTCCTAATATTTCAGAGAGAACGCTTCCTTGAATTCTTCAAAGTTTGATATTTGGTTACGTATCACTCGCCACCAAATTCCTGCGTCTAACTCCAGATGTCTACCAATCCACTTGATATTGTCAGCGGGGTAGTATAACTCTTGTATTTCGGACAATTCCTTGAGGAATTCCATAGGGAATCTGTCCGTGCCATTGTATTTAAGGTCATTGTGGTTAGGCCCGTTAATTCGATTTAATATACCACACTCACCTTCCATTAACTGTCGCTGCAGTCTTTCCTGGTTTTCTTTCACTTTAGTTAAATGTCCTTTTAACTCTTCGATCCTCGTTGTCTTCTCTTTCGTAGTCTCGTCCAACTTCTGTTCTGTTGAACGTTGTCTACCGTCAACTTCTTCCAACTTCTGTATAATATTATTATTTGTTCCTTCTTGCTCCTGTTGTTTCTGCAGTATGGTACCGTGTATCTCGGCCTTGAGTTCTTCGTGTTTCTTATTGTAATCCTTGACGTGAACATCGAACTTGTGATTAATCTTTTTAACGGTCGTCTGGGTAGTGTGCATTGCCGCCATCCATTCTTGATCATTTTCTTGTTTTTCTTGTACTTCTACGTACTTCTTATTGTTTTCTTCTCTCAACTCTCTCACGATATCATCTTGTTTCATCTGTAGTTCGTTAACCTTACCTTCCCAGGTCTGCTGGCATTCACGTATCTCGGACCTTATTTGCTTAATCTCTTCCTTATGCTGGTCGAGTTTTTCATTAATTAATCTACTGTTTTCTTCTTGTTTTTCTAATTTTTCACTAATTAACTTAATACTTTCTTCTTGTTTTTTGTTAATAATCTCTTCTTGTCTCTCTAGTTTTTCACTAAGTAATTTATTACTTTCTTCTTGTTTCTCTCTCTGTTGACGGATGAACTCCATCACCATTTGTAGAGTTGCATCTTCTGGTTTCGATGTCTGTCCTCGCGCCCTATCTTCTGGACTCTCTACAACGCTACTTGGTTCGCTAGGTGTAGTATTCTCTTCGGTATTTACTGTGCCTAATTGGTTATTAATGTCGACTTCTACGCTATCGGAATTGCTCGCCATTTTTGCCCTCCTACGCGTAATCATTCAAACTGACTTACACTAATAACACTTATCTTACTTCTATTTCGATGACACTACTTTCTCTACTACTTCTACTGCCTGTTCTTTACCAAAGCTGTACGTGTTAACAATCTTTGTTAATACGTATCATGCCGTGCGAATGGGCGCCATTTATAAATTAAATGATTGGGGATTATTTATTATGCTAACCGTGATTTAATTAATTAATCTGTGATTGCCGAGCCCCACGTTCTTTGGGAGCCATTTATAAATGTCAATTTATGCAAAATAAATGTAAATGAAGAATTACATTTGTGATAATTAATTATGTAATTGTGTTTACTATTAAGCATATACATTTATCGATCTCTCACATGTATGTGTGTAATTGAATTTTATTTATTACTCTAATTATCTATACCAACGTGTTGGAACACAGTTTATATAGTGAATTCTATATAATCCAGGTGCAATAGATAATATGTATTTACTTGCTTTAATTGATTACATTCATGCCGTGTGTGAAACAGCCATTTAACATTACGTATAACTATTCTGATTCTCATCAACACATACGTGATATCATTTACAAGATTAACGTTATCAATTCATTTACTTTATTTACACATATGAGACTCTTAAAATCTATTTGTATTCCTTCAAATTTCAGGTTGACATTTGGGTTGTATTTGGTAATAATGAACGCATATTTATGATCAACTTAAAGTACTAGTTTAATTATCATTCACAATACATTATAATAGTACATATGATACGTCGCAGTACCTGAAATACATACATATTTTATAATAACGAATACATGTTTCAATATATACTGGAAACAAAGAAAACATACATACATATATAAATCAAACAATATAACAATTCAATATTCTACTTATTTAATGCGTTCATTAAATCCCAAATAAGCTTTTGTTAGTACATTCATTAATTACTTTATTCAGATTTATTCATTACTTTTCTTAATAATTTTCTCAGGTGTGAATTCTTTGAAAGAGACCAGGTCAGTAGAAGTTACTAATTAGAAATAATTATAATAATGGTTACTTGGTTATTGAATATCCATTAGTTGTTGTTGAAGTCGAGTCCCAGAGATGAAGATGGCTCGTAGACACATTCCGTCGGATGCTGCTTTATCACAATCACTTAACACTTACTCTTCCGATCACTCGCGTAGGCGTTTGTATATGTGAATAATTGAAGTTCAGTGTTCAATCAAATGTTTCATCTTACTGTGTGTGCTGTGAGTTCGTTTTAATGTTGTTAATAATGTATAATACACTATAAAAAAAAGTTCAACTGTTTTGTATATCGTTAAGTAATGATGTCTGTTGGTGTAACGGTCTGATTGTTCACTTTGTATAATTTTAACTAAGTCCGTTACCTCGCACTTCGGTTAAATCTCACTACCGTGACATGAATATATCACTAAGTCTTTTAAGTTACTGGTTAACGTTCTAACTTCCGGACTCGAGTTAATATTCCGCACGATTAATGTACTCTTCTGAAATTTAAATAATACTAACTCCGAATGATTAGAATAAACTGTTGAAAGTTTATGATATACCGTCTCTCGCACTTGAAGTTAAACTATTTGAAAATTTGAGTGTAAAAACTGTCTGAAAACTTTAGTAAAAACTGTCGAAAATTTAGTATTACTGTTTCAAAAATTGAGTGTAGACTGTCTAAAAATTGAGTATCACTGCCCGTCCTCTGTCTTGGGCAGATAGTTTTATTAATTCGTCCCTACTCAAGATTTTGTCTCTGGCGCGCTCCACGCCTACTTCATTTCGAGATTGGTCAGTTTTTAGTTTTCTTGGAAAATACTGTCCCACCGTGTCAAGATTCTACGTCATAGTTCCCCGATAGGTCCTTCGTTTCAGTTGCTATGGAAACACTCCTCACCACCAAATTTCTCGCTGGCTGGGGGCATCTGATAGGTTCTTACGTCTCCCCGATTTTTTCTCTGACGAACGTTGACCCGTTTCGACGAAACCATGGCTATTAGACACTTGTCGATCAGCCTATTGTCTGAGTAAACTCTGTGTTTCTATAGATTCCCATTATCTGTACTTTCAGTCTTCCTGACGCATTGTTCCAAGTTCTAACCCCTTTTTTCTGGCTATTAACAATTTTGAACATCTGCTGGCTGGTGAAGTCACCCCAACTTTCCCTTCGTAAATTCTTGTCTGTCATTTAGACGATAACTCCAGCTGCGTAACATGACGTTAGTCTTTGTCAGGCCTATCTTACTGTATTGTTTCTTAAGGTGCAGTGCAGTCGTTCCATTGTAATGGTGTAGTTTCACTCCTTTTGTCGTTTATCGTCTACTGACGTAACATGGTCAACATCTGCTACAATTCTCGGTACGGGTGTGAATGTCCTGGCTTACTTTGTTACAGCTGCGGAGAGCAATAATTCTGGACGAAACTTTCCCTGTCATCTTACGCCACCAATTTCTATAGTTGGATCGAACTTAATGTGTTTCTATTGTCAAGTCAGCGACGCCTCACTGACATCTTCTCATTACTCCTTATTTATTGCGCCAACTATAAGTCGTTGACACTGCCTCGTGTGAACGTACTCTGCCGAGGTGAAAATTTAAAATTTTTAAAATTTTCTGCTCGTTACAGTAAGCCTACAGCATCTTCCCCAGTATCCCATATCCTTCACTTGTAATCGGAATCTTTTCCTCACACGTTCTGTTGTTTCTCACACTGCAGCCCCATATGTTACAATACTTTTCTTTTTTTTTTTGCGTATGAGCCACTGTGGACTACGTTCGATTCAACTGGTGCCTCCGTTCTTCTCCTCTCTCTTCCCCTTCTCCCACATCTCCTTCATTCTTTATCGATGTCTACTTCCTTTCGTCAGTCCAGATGGCACCTGTCCTCTTCTTTGGTTTTTCGTTTTGGTGAAAACCTTGTGAATTTTTTAATTTCTTTTTCAGTGGCAAGCATTCTTCAATGCCTTCTTGGTTAATCTGGAGTTCTTCTACGTCTTTTTCTGTTTCTTTGAACCACGTGTTGGACATTTTGAGCTTTTTCATTAGTGTTTTATAGTAAGTATATATTTTGATTTTTGTATCTGAACTTGGTTGATTGCTTCATAAAGTGGAATGTGACTGTCTCGCCACATGTTTCCCTTATCCTATACGATTTTTCTTGTTTCTGCTACACTTGTGCCGTCTTTTGCTATCATAAGGTCAATGTTTTTGTATGAACCTACTCGCTCCAAACTCCCCGTTCCAATAATAATATCTGCATTCTGCATGTATTTTCGATGACAACATGTTCAGTCTCATTTGTATTTATCGTTAAGCTCCATTTCTTTAATTCTTCATCTAACTTCCGAAAGATATAACAGACGTCATCCTCATCTTTAGCTATAATTACTTTGATCGTCCGCCAAATGCAAAGTGAAGAGCTTTCCGTCATTGACAGCTATCCCCAGGTTTATTATTCTTTTTTCATTATCTGGGTGTAAATTATTACAAAAAGTAATGGCCACCCTTTTTTCCAACGAAGTAGTTTAAGAGAAGCAGGGGGACTGCTTAAGCAAGCCGTTCGGCATGCAAGGGAAGCAGTGTGCCCAACATTACGCTTCACACTAGATGAAATAACAATTTACAGGACAGAGCGGCAAGCGACGGAAAACCGGTTTGTAATACTAAACTAGTTGTTCCCGTTTACGCCCAGCGATGGACGCCAATGTAATACTAAATTTTGCCCGACGTTGTGTGCGTCAATGTAATAATAAAATATGCCCCTCAGTTCCGGAGCGCCAATTTAATAATAAAATATTTTATATGCTCTTTATCTCAGGGTAAAATATAAATAAATGCTCAAATTTTCTTATAAATTGTTCTTCGATTTATTACAGTTAGCTATGATTGATTATCATACTTTATCATTTATATATGAACTATATAAATTCTAATCAAAATATAAACATATTCATTTTCATAAATCTTATTTCATTACTCATATTCATAGCTCTAATAATTTAAATATTATAATTCTTATTCAAAGACAAAACTTTTAATAATAAATTTCTTAAATTTAATATACTACGACATTGTTAATTATTGATCTGGATTCATTTAAAATCGGTGCTCATGGATAAATTTAATTTCCACAATTTCCTAATATTATTTAATTTTGTTGTAAATAAAATTTTATCTTAATCCTTTAATTAAATCTTATGAGTTCTTTAAGTGAACAGACAGTGGACCTAATACTAATTATGGCATGAAAATTTTACTTGTGGTATGTATCCAAATCTGGTAGCAGTTCATATTGTGTGGTTGTCATGTTGATCGTCAGGCGTGTCTGCGATATTTCCCTCTGGATTAGCAGATTGTAACGTGGTCTCCTTGGAGTGACACAAGACACTTCACAACACCAAACTTCACTCTCTCAAATTAGTTCGCGTTAATTGTTATTATAGTTATTCGCTTCTACAGCCATTATTAATTATTATTTATTAACTGCGTTATGGTTTGAATTACTGTTGTTACGGGTTTAGCTCGTTTCGTAATGTTACTCGATGATAAAGTTATTGTTGCGTATTTGCACAACTAAATTACAGCGTTATTTGATTATCATTTGTGTTGTTTTAATTCACTTGTACGTCACTAGTAAAATTACAGTTTTTCTCTTTACCGAAATCTGTTCTAGTACGAGCTTACTTTTCTAACCATCGTACCGAATTTCTCTAAGTCCAATAACTATGGGAATCTCGGTCGCGGACTTACACTCCCGTTTCCGTCAAAATTTTTAGTTAAACTCCTGAGCGCGCCTTTCTCGCGTCCCTATATCGAATTCCATATTTCTCCCACTTATTTCTGATTTTTCTTACGCTGTTTTCTAATTGGTTCTACTTTACGACTCTTCAGATTTAGAGACCACCTATTTTTCCGAAAGAACTTCTCTGATAGGCCTTTGGATTCCCACCAGATTCCTTCCCTAGGTCACTACACTGAGGTCGTTGTCGCTGCTAGATACTGTAGCAATAATTCTTGCCTGTCACTTTTTTTGAGTAAACAAAACAACCCTTAACTTTCTCGTCAAGTATTGTTTTCGTGCATTTGGTTGTTCTAATGGCATCAACTATTGTTACTTACAGGCCTTACCAAACTTCCTTTCAACACTTCTTGCTTGTGTTCGGACATTGCTCCGAGCTTTCTCTATTCTCAGTAAGGTCGAAGTCCTGTCGCTGACCGTTTGAGTCTTTCAATAACATATACCTTTTTTTGTTTCGCTATATGCAGCTGGCGTGTATATGTATTCTGGTCTATTGTTAATACCTACAGCTGCTCTTCAAATGAGTTCGTTTACTTCTGTGCCCTTTTTTCTACGGATCTGAGGTAGTTGTCAAAGTTTAACGTTTCTTAGTATGGAGAGCGATGAACTCAGCCTATTTGCCGTGAGCGTGTTGGGGCTGATATATGATTTTATTGCCTGTCAGTCACCTCTGCGTTTCACACAACAATTCCCTGTTACGGCGCTTAAAGATACATCTCTACTCAAAATAAGAAATTTTCAAAATTTCTGATTTTGGCGTTATATCGTCCCCGAAATTTGTCGCTTTGGATGGATTTCATACATCTAAAAGAGATTCAAATTTCTGCGCCTTGTCATCGAGGTTTAACATGACGAAATGCATACATTTTATATTCCTAGTATTGGCTCATCATCCGTTGGACGTAGTGTAATGGATTTGCTACCTGTAGTGACCCACTGCGGGCTGTTTATTATGTAATGTAAACAGTACCCCAGGACCCTATTCCAAAACACTTTCGCTTTCCGTTTTTAAATGAATCCGTTACATATATCTTTTAACTTTCTTTTCTTACAACCCTTACTTAACATATAATTATACTTACAAACTAATCTTTAGATATTAAATTTAAACTCGTCATTCTGCATCAATTTAAAACAACTCCTTACATCTCCCTTACAGGACCTATAATATTTACAAAATTAATTTAGCAAGTTTTATTCAATGCTAGCATCATTTATCATATCAATAAATTTTATATTTCTGTAAAATAATTTTTAGAATTCTCTATTTTCATTGTACAATTTTAACACATGTTAATCATTATGTTAACCTTTAATTTAACTATTCATTATTATATTCACATTAATTTACTCTATATTACCTTACAGGATTTATAAAATACTAATTACTATCAAAATTGTTACTAATTCACCAATTACATCTTGCTATTCTAATAATATTATAGATTTTAATGCCATAAATTAATCAAGTTTTCTACAATAATTCGCTATTAATGTCCCTTGATAGCCCATCTTTTACTTATTGTAACTTTTCAATCATTTCATTATTTAATTGAATTTTAAGAGTCTTGCATCACATATACATGTATATATCACTATTCTAATTTTATTGATTGTTCTCATTCAATTGTTATATTAAACACATATATTAAACAATCTTATTCTAACCATATTAATTGTCCTTACACTTGCATTCGTTTAACACATATATATATATTGTCTATGTACTTACGTTAACATAATTATCGCTAACATTTTCAGTTCACATTTCGTTATCATGAAGATTAAAAGTATTACTACACTTGTTAGTATTTTACTTCATCGTTTATACAATTATACAATTATCATTTTAGTTTAATTAATGTTAAAATTATTACAATTTATTTAATACTCTATTGCGTCTTACAATTGTTTTATAATTCATAACTTTTCACTGGCGTCAACTAAGAATCTGAATGATACCTTTTTACCGATCATATCAGGATAGTGAACGTCAGGACTCGGTTCTTCTTTCCTTTCTTCACATTCTTGTCTATGCCGTTTCATTTTACTGGCATTGGTTTTCATTTACCATTTACTTTATTTTATTCTTATTATATTCATATCTATTTATCTTCTTCGGTTAATGTATTCTTACACAACCAATCTTATCTAAGGTATTTCACCCAATATTATCTAACTTAACTGTTAAATTTTCGGACACTCTTAAGGTTGTTTTCCTTAATCCCTTACATTTAATTACTTTTAATTTCCTATTTGTGGAGACATAGTTGTACGTTTTAAGTCAGTGCCGTTACAACACATTTTGTTGGTAAATAGTAACACTTACCCTGCAGTCGGCCGTTGACATCTAAAGAATTTATGACCTCTCTCTCTCTCACTCTCTCTCTCTCTCTCTCTCTTTTACGGTGTGTTGAAAGTGGATCTTCCCATCCCGTTCGACAACTTTCCCCGGTCATATTACCATTATTTATGTACGCGCTGAGTTTTTTTTGTCGTTTTTTCTTTTCAACCCTCTTACAAATACGTTTTTTGACAGCTTGTGGCGTTTTAATTATTTTCGTTTTCCTGTCCGCGTACTCACATAATAAGGTTTTATTTTCAAAACTTCTAAGAAATCTCATCTTCATCGCTTGAAATCTTCCTTTCGTTCTCGTACCAATCTTCACAATATTCTTGAATGGTCCAGCAAATTTCATCCTTTTCTTCTTTCGTGCTAATGCAGTTCGCCTTTGATAATCATCAGAACTGTTTTTCATCTTCTTACTCTCAGGTTTGGTTCCAAAATTTTTACGCACCTCACCAGTCCTACTTCTAATTTTTCTATCAGTACTGGTAATATTAACTGTAGTATTCAATTTTTTCTTTTTAATTCTCTGCTTTTCTTCAGCTTCCGTGTTAGCTAACTCAATTCTCAGGTGGTAACCCTCATACACATTACCATTTGCTTCCAAAGCACGATATGCACTATTTTCATCAGTAAAACGTACATATGCATGGATATTTGTTCTGTCTTTATGAAACTCTTTCTTAATGATAGTACGTCTTTTGGGAAATCGTGGATCAGATATTGCAGCATATCGCAATCTCGTATTTATAATCGTACCAAACTTTCTGAAGTATTTGATAATTTTCTTTTTTGTAATTGTGTTTGGTAAGTTGCCAACAAACACAGTACAAGTATCTTTATCACCTTCATATCTACCATTAATAATTGTAGATCTTTCTTTTGATCTTGAGATATGATGTCCAGACAATGCTTTAGTTGTTAAAGATTGATACTCGGTGTCAATTTGATCCGTAGTATTTCCATTTAATTTGTTTTCTTCCATTTTTTCTGATTGTTTTTGTAAAACAGTACCCACCTGGTGGTTTTGTCCTCGTAAATCTCTTCTCATTAACTCTATTTCTTTGTCTAATTTCTCGACGAGTTGTTTACCTTTTTCTTCATTCTGTTTTTTCGTTTCTTCAATTTTCCTTATTGTCTCTTCATGTAGCCTTTTCATTTCTTCATTCTGTTGTCTTTGTTTTTCATCTCTCTTCCTTTCCGATTCTTCATTTTGCTTTTTCGATTCTTCAAATTGTTGTTTCATCAATGCCATTAACATTTGAAAATTTGCTTCAGATGACTGCGACTGTGATTGCGGTCCCCGGGCGCCATTCTCTTCACTCGTTGCAGAGCTCTCTTCATTTACCACATTTCTGTCCTCAGATTGCTCCATCCCCATCTGATTGTTAATTTCGAATACCTCGGAATTTTCTTTCCCTGTCGCCATTTTTGCCTTTCGTCGGGTTATCATTCAGATACTTATCGACAAATAACAATAATAACGTTCTTATTCTACAGTACTAACATTTACTTATTTAACTTAGTGTATCTCTAACCACTGTCTGTCACTGCCCTAGCCTAATTTCTTTAATTAAGCCGTGCGGTGCGGCGCCAATGTAATACTAAATTTTGCCCGACGCTGTGTGCGTCAATGTAATAATAAAATATGCCCCTCAGTTCCGGAGCGCCAATTTAATAATAAAATATTTTATATGCTCTTTATCTCAGGGTAAAATATAAATAAATGCTCAAATTTTCTTATAAATTGTTCTTCGATTTATTACAATTAGCTATGATTGATTATCATACTTTATCATTTATATATGAACTATATAAATTCTAATCAAAATATAAACATATTCATTTTCATAAATCTTATTTCATTACTCATATTCATAGCTCTAATAATTTAAATATTATAATTCTTATTCAAAGACAAAACTTTTAATAATAAATTTCTTAAATTTAATATACTACGACATTGTTAATTATTGATCTGGATTCATTTAAAATCGGTGCTCATGGATAAATTTAATTTCCACAATTTCCTAATATTATTTAATTTTGTTGTAAATAAAATTTTATCTTAATCCTTTAATTAAATCTTATGAGTTCTTTAAGTGAACAGACAGTGGACCTAATACTAATTATGGCATGAAAATTTTACTTGTGGTATGTATCCAAATCTGGTAGCAGTTCATATTGTGTGGTTGTCATGTTGATCGTCAGGCGTGTCTGCGATATTTCCCTCTGGATTAGCAGATTGTAACGTGGTCTCCTTGGAGTGACACAAGACACTTCACAACACCAAACTTCACTCTCTCAAATTAGTTCGCGTTAATTGTTATTATAGTTATTCGCTTCTACAGCCATTATTAATTATTATTTATTAACTGCGTTATGGTTTGAATTACTGTTGTTACGGGTTTAGCTCGTTTCGTAATGTTACTCGATGATAAAGTTATTGTTGCGTATTTGCACAACTAAATTACAGCGTTATTTGATTATCATTTGTGTTGTTTTAATTCACTTGTACGTCACTAGTAAAATTACAGTTTTTCTCTTTACCGAAATCTGTTCTAGTACGAGCTTACTTTTCTAACCATCGTACCGAATTTCTCTAAGTCCAATAACTATGGGAATCTCGGTCGCGGACTTACACTCCCGTTTCCGTCAAAATTTTTAGTTAAACTCCTGAGCGCGCCTTTCTCGCGTCCCTATATCGAATTCCATATTTCTCCCACTTATTTCTGATTTTTCTTACGCTGTTTTCTAATTGGTTCTACTTTACGACTCTTCAGATTTAGAGACCACCTATTTTTCCGAAAGAACTTCTCTGATAGGCCTTTGGATTCCCACCAGATTCCTTCCCTAGGTCACTACACTGAGGTCGTTGTCGCTGCTAGATACTGTAGCAATAATTCTTGCCTGTCACTTTTTTTGAGTAAACAAAACAACCCTTAACTTTCTCGTCAAGTATTGTTTTCGTGCATTTGGTTGTTCTAATGGCATCAACTATTGTTACTTACAGGCCTTACCAAACTTCCTTTCAACACTTCTTGCTTGTGTTCGGACATTGCTCCGAGCTTTCTCTATTCTCAGTAAGGTCGAAGTCCTGTCGCTGACCGTTTGAGTCTTTCAATAACATATACCTTTTTTTGTTTCGCTATATGCAGCTGGCGTGTATATGTATTCTGGTCTATTGTTAATACCTACAGCTGCTCTTCAAATGAGTTCGTTTACTTCTGTGCCCTTTTTTCTACGGATCTGAGGTAGTTGTCAAAGTTTAACGTTTCTTAGTATGGAGAGCGATGAACTCAGCCTATTTGCCGTGAGCGTGTTGGGGCTGATATATGATTTTATTGCCTGTCAGTCACCTCTGCGTTTCACACAACAATTCCCTGTTACGGCGCTTAAAGATACATCTCTACTCAAAATAAGAAATTTTCAAAATTTCTGATTTTGGCGTTATAGGTTATACCTGGCAATCAGGTATTTCATTGTCAAGAACAAGTGCATAAATATGGTGGACAGATTGTGTGTTAAGGTAAACGACATACGTAAGTGTTTAACATAGACATAACTAGATAGAGGACAAAAGAGAAAATAGAAAAAACATAGAATTGCATCCGAAATTGGATAGAATCGTCTGCATAAGAAAGTAAGTTGTGGCCGGCTGGCTGAAGAGACCAGCCGGAGCCCCAACACCCAGAAATCGAAAGCAAAGCGAAATCTGGGAACAGTTGATACTGTGAGGCGCATGGGTGGAGTGTCATATTTAGAGCGAGCTCAGTGTGTCAAGTATGCGGCACTCGTCTGTCTGCACCTGACTAGTTTCTGTAGCCGCCAACACAGATGGTGGGCGTGCGCCTTTTGGCAGCTTCAGTCTCTGCTCTGGCTTTGTTTAAAAACAAATACACCCTTTCTCTACACCGTATGTACATGTTATCGCTCTCTCCGCTTTTAGGTCATTTAGCGTATGTTAGCGGCTCGGGTTTCTGTCGTCATTACAGAACAAGAATCGGTCCAGTGTGTCGGCCGAGATTGCGAACACTGGGGGGTACAGATCTGTCAACGATGGGGGGGGGGTTTCGTGTTTGGAAGAATCCGTAAAATGACTTGTGAGAATTTTATTGCGCTGATTTCTTCGATAAGTAATTGTGAGGCATGGCTGAAATGATGAAACCAAGTTGGATTTTCGAAACGGTTATTTGGCCGGTAACAGTGTTTTCAATTTAACATGAATTGTAAACATATTGTTGAAAAATAAACGAAACAAATGTACATTTTCTTTACAGATTTTAATGCTGTATTAGATAATATAAAAATATGGAGGCATTTTTCTGTATATAAAATGGCAATGTTATTAAAAATTATGAACGTCTTAACAGATCTCTATTAAGAAACTCTAGAGGAAATGTGATACAGCGAAGGTATATAATCAGAGTTCGAGACTTATAAAGCGGTGAAGCGAGGAGGTTTATTGTCAGTCCTTATTTTCGCGTCGTTCTTGCAGAATCAAGGGAGTGGGTGTAACGAGCAGAAAATTTAAAAATTTTTAAATTTCACCTCGGCAGAGTACGTTCACACGAGGCATGTGTCAACGACTTATGGTGGAGCAATAAATAAGGAGTAATGAGAAGGTGTCAGTGAAGCGTTGCTGACTTGACAATAGAAACGCATTAAGTTCAATCCAACTATAGAATTTGGTGGCGTAAGATGACAGGGAAAGTTTCGTCCAGAATTATTGCTCTCCGCAGCTGTAACAAAGTAAGTGAGGACATTCACACCCGCACCAAGAATTGTAGCAGATGTGGCCGTGTTACGTCAGTAGACGATAAGCGACAAAAACAAGTGATGCTCCATACTACAATGAAACGGATACGCTGCACCTTAAGTAACAATACTGGAAGATAGGCTGACAAAAACTAAAGTCATGTTACACAGCTGGAGGTATCGTCTAATTGACAGACAAGAATTTACGAAGGGAAAGTTGGGGTGACTTCAACGACCAGCAGATGTTCGAAATTAGTAATAGCCAGAAAAAAGGGGTAAGAGCATAGAACAATACGCCAGGAAGACTGTAAGTATAGATAATGGGAATCTATAGAAACGCAGAGTTTACTCAGACAATAGGCTGATAGACAAGTTGTTAATAGCCATAGTTTCTTCGAAGCGGGTCAACGATCGTCAAGCCAGAGAGCAGGGAGACCTAAGGACCTATCAGAGACCTTCAGCCAGCGAGAAATTTGATGGTGAGGGATGTTTCCATAGCAACTGAGACGAAGAACCTATCGGAAGAACTATGACGTAGGATTTTGACAGAGTGGGACAGTATTTTCCGAGAAAATCAAAAACTGACCAATCTCGAAAAGAAGTGGGCGTGAAGCGCGCCAGAGACAAAATTTTGAGTAGGGACGAATTAATAAAACTATCTGTCCAGGAAGACGGAGAGGCAGTCATACTCAATTTTTTAGGCAGTCATACTCAAATTTTAGACAGTGATATTCAATTTTCAGACAGACAGTCAACACTTAAATTTTGAATAGTTATACTAAAGCCTTTACAGTTAGAATTTTCAGACAGTTTACATTTCAATTATCAAGTAGTTGAACTTCAAGTGCGAGAGACGGCATATCATAAACTTTCCATTGTTTACTCAAATCTTTCGGAAGTTAGATAAATAACAAGGAACTTAAAACTTAATAATACATTCATATCGCGGTAGTGAACGTTACCGGAGTGCGCAGTAACGGACTTAGTGAAATTTACACCAAGTGAACAATCAGACCGTTACACTAACAGACAGCATCACTAAACGATATACAAATTATTGGAACTTAGTATTGTGTATCAACAACATAATGAACACGAAACATTAAACAAACTAATCAATTATAGGATCGTTTGTGGAAGCAGCGACAAATGAAACTAGACATGTATATTGACTTTAAAACGAACACACAGCAAACACAGTAAGATAGAACATTGATTGAACACTGAACTTCAATTACCCACACATATACAAACACCTACGCGAGCGGTCGGAAGAATAAAGTGATAAGTGGCAGTGATAAAACAACTTACTACGGAATGTATCTACGAGCCATGTCCATCACCAGAACGAGACTTCATCAACAACTAATGGATATTCAATAACCAAGTAACCATTATTATAATTACTTCTAATTTGTAACTTCTACTGACCTGGTTTCTTTCAAAGAATTCACACCTGAGAAAATTATTAAGAAAAGTAATGAATAGATCCGAATAAAGTAGTTAATTAACACATAAACAAAAGCTTATTTGGGATTTAATGAACGCATTAAATAAGTAGAATATTGAATTGTAACATCATTTGATTTATATATGTATGTATGTTTTCTTTGTTTCAGCATATATTAAGATATATCTTTGTTTATTATAAATATGTATGTATTTCAGGTACAGCGACGTAACCTATGTACTCTTATAATATGTCATAAATGATAATTAAACTAGCATTTTAGTTAATCAGAAACATGCGTTCATTATTACCAATGCAACCCAAATATTAACCTAAAGTTTGAAAGAATGCAAATAGATTTTAAGAGTTTCTTATGTTCAATTAAATAAATGATATCACGTATGTGTTGATAAGCATGGATAGTTAGAATCATCAATAAGATTAAATTATACACATACATGTAAGAGATTGATAAATTTACATATATAATAAATACCCCATTCATTAATAGATTTGAAAAAAAAAACATGTTGTAAATGGTTGCCCAACGCGTGGCATAATAGATTTATAACCCATTTAAATTCATGTTGTAAATGGCGCCCAACGTGGGGCATGATACGTATTAACACAGATTGTTAACACGTACGGCTTAGGTAAAGAACAGGCAGTAGAAGTAGTAGAAAAAGTAGTGTCATAGAAGTAGAAGTAAGATAAGTGTTATTAGTGTAAGTCAGTTTGAATGATTACGCGCAGTAGGGCTAAAATGGCGAGCAATTCAGACAGTGTAGAATTTGACATTAATAACCAATTAGGCGCAGTAAATACAGAGGACAATACTACACCTAGTGCAAGTAGCGTGATAGAGAGTCCAGAAGATAGGGCGCGAGGACAGACATCAAAACTAGAGGATGGAACTATACGGATCTTGATGGAGTTCATCCGTCAGCAGAATGAAAAACAAGAAGAGAATCTTAACAGAAAACAAGAAGAACGAGACGAGAAACAAGAAGAACGAAGCAAGAAACTAGAAGAAAATATTAACAGAAAATTAGAAGAAAGTAATAGATTAATTAATGAAAAACTCGACCAGCATAAGGAAGAGATTACACAAATAAGGTCGGAGATACGTGAAAGTCAGCAGACTTGGGAAAGAAAGGTTGATGAATTACAGAAAAAACAAGATGATGTCGTGAGGGAGTTGAGAGAAGAAGCCGACAAGAAGTACGTAGAAATACAAGAGAAACAAGATAACGATCGACAAGAATGGATGGCGGCGGTACACTCTACCCAGACGACCGTTAAAAAGAGTAATCACAAGTTCGATGTTCACGTTAAGGATTACAATAAGAAGCACGAGGAACTCAAGGCCGAGATGCACAATACCATACTGCAGAGACAACAGGAGCAAGAAGGAACAAATAGTAATATTATACAAAAATTAGAAGACGTAGACGGTAGACAACGTTCAACAGAACAGAAGTTGGACGAGACTACGAAAGAAAAGACAACTAGGATCGAAGAATTAAAGGGACATTTAAATAAGGTAAGAGAAAACCAAGAAAGGTTACAGCGACAACTGATGGAAGGTGATTGTGGAATATTAAATCGATCTAACGGACCTAACCACAATGGTCTCAAATATAATGGCACAGACAGATTCCCTATGGAATTCCTCAAAGAATTGTCCGAAGTTCAAGAGTTATATTATCCCGCTGACAATATCAAGTGGATTGGCAAACATCTGGAGTTAGACGCAGGAATTTGGTGGCGAGTGATACGTGACCAGATATCAAACTTCGCAGAATTCAAGGAAGCGTTCTCTCTAAAATATTGGGGCCAGGAACGACAGGACAGTATCCGGGACCATTTGGAGTTTGGCAGATTTGATTGGCGCGGACCAGTTACTGCTATTCAATATATTGAACGGATTTTATTGGAAAGTAAGCAGTTAACACCTACTTTGTCTGATTATCAGTTAATACGTAAGATATCTCGTCACTTTGGGCGGGACATCCAGCTTGCGGTGGTCACAAGAGGAGTTGTGACGATACCAAACTTCGAATCTCTGATCATCGAGTATTCACAGATTCAACCAAGAATTAATAGAGAAGCGAACTATGCAGCAAACGAGGGAAGAAATGCGTATAAGGAAGGTGAAAGTAGCCTGAACAAAGGAGGCGGTATACAGAAGAAAACATGGGGTGACAGACCCGCCATAAATAACCAGCCCCGTAACGCAGACCGGCGCGCTGTCAACACAATAGAGTTTACAAACACGACAGCTGGTGCATCGGGCAATCAACCTAAAAGAAATCGTCAACAAGAAGAGGAAAAAAAAATCCCTCCTAACAAAGATAGCCGTCAAAACAAATGACTACCAGACGAATATTATCCTACCGGACTTACGAAGCGATTTATTGTGTAATGATGATGAAGAAATTTCTCAACGAATAATCAGGTGTCCAGAGATAAATATCAAGTTCAATAATAATGTTAGTGTACAAGCGTTAATCGATACTGGATCTGTAATAGCTGGGTTATCTGAGTCGTGGTTTCACCAAAACAAACATGACATTACACCTTATGAAATATTACCGATGTCTAACACATTAATAGTTAGCGCAGTTGGTAATAAATCAAAGCTAATCAGAAAACAAATATTATGTGATATCTATATTGAAGAAATTAAATATGAATGTGTTTTCCTAATAATACCAGATTTGATAAAACCGTGCATATTAGGAACCAATTTTCTTCAAGAAACAGGGTGTCTCATTGACATGGGAAGAAGAATCGTCGAGATAAAAAGAGAGGATAACGAAGCGACGTACACGGTGCCTATGATGCATATAGAAGTGGTGGACGTAGAAGAAGAAGAAGAGATCATCAGAAACATTAACAAGAAGATAGAAAGTATAGAATGCGGAGATAGAGGAACGTTGGAAAGGTTAAGGGAGATTCTAATAAGAAATTGTAGTTTATTCAGAGAATGCCCCGGAAGAATCGATGGGTATGTCCACGAGTTCCGAGTCACCGACCAGACACCGTACTTCCAGAGAGGATGGCCTGTCCCATTAGCATATAAAGGGAAGGTAGATGAGGAGATTCGGAAAATGTTACGGTATGGGGTCATTGAGAGATGCAACAGTGCATATATCAACCCACTAGTTACGGTAATCAAGAAGGACGGTAGCGTACGATTGTGTTTGGATGCGAGGAAGGTGAACAGTGTGACTATCCCAGACTACGAGGGTGCCCCTCCAATAAACGACATTTTGGCGAGATGTGGAGAGATGAAGTACTTATCTACCGTAGATCTAACTAGCAGTTTCTGGCAAGTACCACTGAAATCGGAATGCCGGAACTTCACCGCTTTTATGTACGACGGCAAGTGTTATCGTTTTACAGTTACACCATTTGGCCTGAGTACCAGTTCTGCTGCACTGACCAGGGGATTGGACACAGTATTGGACGAAGAAGTAAAAGAAAATACCATTATTTATGTCAACGATTGCCTGTGTTATTCAGAAGATTTAGAAACGCACTTGTTACATTTAGACTTATTATTATCTAATTTAAGAAGGGCAAATTTAACCATCAATTTGGAGAAGTCGCAGTTCTTCAGACAAGAAATCGCGTACCTCGGTTATCAACTAACAACGCAAGGAATACGAGCAACGGACGAGAAGATAGATGCCATTATGAAGTTCCCTGCACCTCGGAACCAAAAACAATTAAAAGGTTTCCTGGGGTTGACAAATTTCTATAATCGTTTTACAGACAAATACGCTGAAACTACTAAACCATTACTCGAGTTGCTACGGAAAGGACAGAAATTCACCTGGACACAGGAATTAAATGAGTGTTTTCAGCAGGTTAAAAGGTTATTCGTAGAAACAGTCATCTTAAAGTTTCCCCGAATAAACCAAAGATATTATATGCAATGTGACGCCAGCAACTTTGCATATGGCGGACAACTATATCAATTGGACGAAGAAGGAAGAATTGGAGTAATAGCTTTTACCAGCAGGACATTCAAGGGTGCGGAAATAAATTATTACACTACGGAGAAGGAGCTTTTGTGTATTGTAAGATGTCTTGAGCGGTTCCGTATATACATACTAGGACAACCGTTAACCATCATTACTGATAATAAAGCACTGACTTTTATGAATAAATGTCATTTAAACAACTCGCGTATTACACGCTGGATCTTAAGTATTCAGGAGTACAAATTTGACATTGTCCATTGTAGAGGTAAGGACAATATTATTGCCGATCTTCTGAGCAGAAATCCAGAAGATGCCACACCAGAAGTAATTAGTGACAATATTTCCGAATATTTAATTAACCACCTGACAATCAAAATGGATAAGAAGGTAAGCAAGATCCTAATGGATATTGGAAGGCACCAAATTCGAGATCATAAGCTTAAGTATATTATTGATAAGATTAGGGAAAATTGTATAGATAAGAAATTAAATAAATTTTATAGATTCGTCGATGAGAAATTGTACAGATTACGCAAAGGAGAGTGGAAACTATACGTACCGAACAGTGTGTCTGGCGAAATAATTGCTGAAATACACCGTATGTATGGGCATCCCGGTGCGAAGAGATGTATCAAATTATTGCAGGAGTACTTTACCATGGACGGGATGTTAAAGAGGGTGAAAATTTATGTACGGACTTGCGACACTTGTCAGAAAAAAAAGGATTCCGGCAACAGAAATTCGTTCGGAGGAACAAAAGCCATAATACCGTTACGCAAGGGTGACCTTGTGAGTACGGACTATTACGGACCGTTACCTGCTTCGTCTAGCGGGGTAAGGTATCTATTTATTATGGTTGACAACTTTACCAAATACGTACGACTTTTCACACTTCGAAGGGCAACGACCGTCGCTACACTGAGGAGAGTACACCAATATCGTGAAGAACTAGGATCTCCTAGAGTGATTATCACAGACAACGGAACGCAATTTTCATCTAAAAAATGGTTAGATGGATTAACTGAACTAAATATCCAACCACGATTTACCGCAATAAGGAACCCTTGTGCGAATCTGGCTGAAAGAATCAACAGACAGCTTGGGAACTTATTTAGGATCTTTGTTGGTGATCAACATACAAAGTGGTCGCGTTACGTACCAATCGTCGAGAGTTGTATTAACGAAACGTACCACGAGACGATAGAAGTAACACCGTACGAAGCTCAGCTCGGAAGAAAACCTCCCAGAGCGTGGGAAAAATACATCAACAAGGATATGCTCCTAGTTAAAGGGGTAGATCATAACCAAATATTTATCAAAATGAAGGAGAAAAGAGAAAAACAAGCAAAATTATGTAATGAGACTAAAACCATTACAAGATTCAACATTGGTGAGAAAGTGTTAATCAGAACATATCATCAATCGGACGCGGTCCAGAAAAGAATTGAAAAATTTTGCGAACTGTACTGCGGACCATATAAAGTGCATCAAATTCTCGGAGAAGCTACTTATCTACTCGTTGATTGCGATGATGACAAGAAACTCCGTGGAAAATTTAATGCCAGACAATTGAAAAAATACTATGAATCAGAGAATTGAAGATGAAGGAAGAGGAAGAAATTGAAGAAGATGTCGTAAGAAGCTAGCCGATGCTGATGAATCAACTGCGCTAGGGTAATTGACGCGATGATATCATCCAAAAAAATGGACACTTAAAATCAGATAAGTGATAATATTCAACGAACTAGATAGTGAATGAACTTTATTAATGTGAATGTATGTAATTAGTAGGTTAGGATTATAAATGATGTTATCATGAAGTAGGTCAATCATTGAAACTAAATGTCATACGTGTATGTAAATTATTAAGATCATTACAGTTAACGTAGCGATTGTGTCAATTAACAATCTAATTTTAAAATAACAGTTTAAAAGATTTTATTGGTAAGATCATTAGTAATGCACAAAGGTGTATATGTATAGGAGATTTTCTTTGATACCATGTAAAGGTTACATTGAACCGCTTAACTGTTTGATAATATATTGTGAATATGATATTTTAGAAGGTAAAATTTTATTCAATTGATGAAATTATTTAATTGCGTAAGATTAAATTATACACATACATGTAAGAGATTGATAAATTTACATATATAATAAATACCCCATTCATTAATAGATTTGAAAAAAAAACATGTTGTAAATGGTTGCCCAACGCGTGGCATAATAGATTTATAACCCATTTAAATTCATGTTGTATGGGATAGCGGGTATAATGTTCGCTTAAGGCGTACATTTAATATTGGCGTCTGATCCAAAAGGGTTGCAAACAATTATTGATAAATTAAAAATGTATTGTGATAAATACAAGGTACAACACAATGAGGAACTATACAAGCTATATAAAGACAATGATCTGGATCTGGCCACCATCATCCGAATGCATAGATTGCCATGGGCAGGACACATCATTACGATGGAAGGCAACCGAATACCTAGGAAGGTAGTATTTAGTCAAATCGAGGGTAGAAGGCCTGTCGGAAGACCCAAGCATCGTTGGATTGACGCAGTGGCAAGGTATGGTGATACTTTACTTAAAATAAAACGATGCACATCAATCGCCAAGGACAGGGAAACATGGAGGCGGATAATTAGGGAGGCAAAGGTTCGACTCCGAACTGTGACGCCATAGTAGTAGTAGTAGAAGAAGAAGAAGAAGAAGAAGAATTAGAAGAAGAAGAAGAAGAAGAAATACAGGATAAAATTAAATTTAAAAAATTGGAAAATCATGAATTTTATTCGCAATGGGAATCTACCATAGAGGTAGTCACTGAATGTAAGTTCTCGTTTAAAGCACGTTTTAATCTCTGAAAGGTGGGCAGTCTATAACGCGGCGTGGAAATCTCTTGTGACGTACGGGTGCAATTGTGGGATTATACAAATTTAGAAGAATTTGAAATGTTTCAACGATTTGCATTAAAGAAAATATTTGATGCATAACGTACCAGACTGCGTATATTTTAAAACGAAAATTCTTCTTCTTTGATCTTGACCGTCTAAGGGCCGCATAAAATAACCTAGTGCATTAATTTAAACAGTTTCCTTTCCGCTTGTTTTCTTACTTTCCAGTAACACGGAATTAAGTGTTACTGGAAAGTAAGAAAAGATGTATTTGTATTCTTCTCCTGGAAACCCTTGAAGTTTTGTGTCAGTTCTCTACAAGTCATACTGTCCTGTAGTACGTTCTCCGTGACCTCCAAACCCTGTCAGGTCCTTCTTTACCCTTTCACTCAGTGGTTATTCTTATTCGTGGCTCAGGATTTTTTTGAGATGGCAACCAGCATTTTTGGATGGCCATGAAACTGAAGGACGAACCTGCTCTGTACGACCAAATTCGTTAAGAATGAGAGAGAGAGAGAGAGAGAGAGTCGGTATGCGTAATCCTAGATAGTTCAATATAATGTATAGATTATTTGTATTTTTGTAGTTTTTTCCAGATTTGTGAGACTAATGAATAACGTTTTCTTACCCAGTCGATCATCATGTGTTTTCTGCCCAAGAGCAGGTATTATACTGTGGACGCTTTCTCCATGTTTTCATATCCTGGGCTAGTCCCTTCATTTCCTGTTATCGCATACGTATATCGTCTATTATCTGAATTCTCCTCCGTCCTCTATTCTGCTTTCCGTTTACCAATCCCTTCAGTGTTTCTATCATCACGTTATCTCGTATTTGCCTCATATAGTCTCCCAACCAATTTCTCTTCCTGCCCTTGATGATATGCAACATTCTCCTTTTCTCTCCCACTCTTCCAGCATCTCCTCATTCGTCGCTCTTACCTTTCCAGGACCTCCAGCTTTCTCCATATCCACATCTCGAAGGCCGATAACCTTCTTTGACCAAGTTTCTGCCCCGTACAGGAACACGCTCCAAACAAAACACTCAACATCCTCTTTCTCAGCTGAATGTCTAGTGGCCCGCACAGTAATCTTTTCGTTCTGTTAAGGACTTCCTTAGCTAAGGAAGTAGACTGCTATGCGCCTCTCGACTTCTTCGTATGACTTCTCTCCAGCCAAACATCCCAGACTTTTAAAAACTTGGCAGTTGTTCGATTTTCACATTCGCTATTTTAATCTGTGCAGTCCGGCTCATTTTGCTTATGACCATGGTATTCGCCCTCTTTACAGTAATTTTAATTTCAAACTCTTCACAAGTTCTATTGAAATCCACTTATGTGCTTTCAGTCTCGGCAACCCAGTCAGTGCTATTCTACATATGACTACATTTTTACCGCACTGTATTTTTAATTTTAGATATTTCCATTTTTCTTTATTTCTATTTGCAGGAGGGTCAATCCCCGAAACCACCCTTGCTGGCTAATCAGTGCGTGAAATTATTTCATTAAGTTGGTTAGACTAGGTTAATTGTCGATAAGTTTATTCTATTTTCATAGTTAATTTTCCAGATTTGCGAGATTAACGGCAAACCCTTTTATATTTGCCCTGTGTATGTACGTGTACGCGCGCGCCGCCGAAACGGGAAAGCTGCACGTAAAGTGTTCGTAACGTTGTCCTATTTTTAGTATCGTGATTCACATAAGGAACTCTGTCGAGTACTGACCACTGATAACAACAGGTACTCTGCAATTAAACACTTGTTACAGATAAGTGTATTCCGTGAAAGAAATTAAATATAACCGTGTCTCGAGTACGCGCCGATTAATAATCGAGTGTGTTGGCGTCGGTTGTGTCTACTGCTGCTGTGCGACACGCAAAAATTATTATTATTCGCGTAACGTTTAACACAGATTCCGGTAGTTTTTATCGTGGTCAGGCGGCGTGAAGAAGCGCCGTCTTTTGCTAACCGCCAGTTTCACGCCGCTGATAATGAGGTGATAACGAAACACCTGACTTTGCCGTTAGTGTGATAACAAGGTTGTGTGTGGCATTGAACAAACGTTTTCTTATCCAGTCATTGTTGCACGGCATAGCGAGCGTCTCGACGTTATTCAGGTAATTTGTTGAACAGTTTTTTTTTGCGTTTTTAGTGGCTATAAGGAACGGAAAAAATTAAAATCAACCGCCTTCGAATAAGCGAATATCGAGTTAATGACATAGGCTCTTTATTTATGAAGCAACCATCATGGTTAGTTTAAAAGTTACAAATGTGCTTTATTGCAATTGATAATGTTATATGATAAAGGCCGTATGTAGTATACGGGCGTAAATTTATGTATTTAATTTTGTTACTGGTGCGGAATTTGTTAATTCTGTTATGTAATATATAAATATAAATCACTTTCTGCTACAGTCCGTTTCTTGATGTATATAATACATTTTATATTTATAATTAAAAATAACATCTTGAGGTAAATTTAATTATAAATATCAAATGTAACATATATATATATATATATATAATTTTCTATATAAGTAACTCGATGTTTCTTGCAGTAATTATATAATTGATGTTTTCAATTTGTTTCTTCTGCAAGTAGTATAATTTTGTATATTCTTTTTAACACCTGACGCACGTTTCACTGAAAAATATCAGTATCATCAGAGGTTTCTAAGTAAATTAATAACAATCGAAATAATTGTTTATTTTCTTCAGCAGCTGTTTTCTCGGTTATATTTGAAATTTTGTTGTTTATATTTTATTCAATTTTATTTCTTAGTAAATTTATAATTTTAAATAGATCGTCTTGTTTTGTTTTTATTTGGGTTTGTTCTTTAATTAATAAATTATTGTTATTGTGTTTGTAAATGTTAAGATTTTCCAAATATTCATTTTTTGACCTTTTTGTATGTTTTTAATTAATTTTATATTTTCAGTGTTTGGAAACTGGTGGTTATTATTTAGACAATGTGTGGCTAAATTAGATTTATAAATATTTGGTTTTAAATATGCATTGCGGTGTTGAACGAATCTATCTCGTAGTTTTTTCTTCGTCTGGCCCACGTAAAATTTATTGCAATCTGGACATTCTATTTTATATATTCCATTTTTATTGTGAGTATTGGATTTAGTTTTAGGTTTTATTTTATTAAAAATTATATTATCTGTAATATAAGATATTTTTAAATAAGTATCTTTAAATATTTTATTTTGTTTTTGACTTATATTTCCGTAATAAGTGAAGGTTGTATATTTTATATTATTATTAATAGGTGAATTTTTAAATGTAGTGTTTTTAGGAATTTTATTAGTGATTTTATGTTTAATTTTATTTTCTAATTTATTAATAGTTTTTATTTTGTATCCATTTTTAACTGCTATTTGTTGGATAATTTTTCTTTCTTTGTTTCTTTCTGTGTTATTTAATGGGATCCTAAGCATTCGGTAAATCATGGAATTAAATACTGCCATTTTGTGTTGGGGAGGATGATTAGAAGTATTTTGTATTACTAAGTCAGTTTGAGAAGGTTTCCTGTATATTGAGTATTCAAAATTTGTTTCATTTTTCTTTATTGTCAAGTCTAAATAATTTAATTTATTATTAGATTCTTCTTCTAACGTGAATTTTATTTTGGAATGTAAATTACAGTAAAGCCCCGGTTAACCGAACTCGGGTCAACCGAAACCCGGGTTATCCGAAATGCCTCTGAAAATCGCAAATCCAAAAAATAATACAGTACTGTACTGCACGGAAATAATTCGAGGGCGAGAGTGTGCTGGGCTATGGCTAGCGGGGAGAGGTGAACGCCCGACCTTGAGTTGCTTCCCCAGCCACCGGCTCACCAGTCGAAATATAGCTACACTGCCAACTCTCCAACCCCTCCCAAGACCATGACGCCCGCATCAGTCACTAGCTGTCAACACACAAGTGCGGATCTGCGATACAATAGTGCCTTCAAGTGGTTGTTTATTTCCGTTGCGTGTGTATTTTTGTGCTATGGCGACTAAGCGGAAGCGTGTTGTGACTACTTTCGCTGATAAATTAGCTGCTATCAAAGAAGTTGAAAAAGGAAGTTTATTGAAAACTGTTGCGTCTAATTACGGAGTTGGTGTTTCTACCGTTTCAGAATTGGTGAAGTCTAAATCTAAATTTCTAGAGCAAGCTGTGAAAAATCCTCATAGAAAAACACTGAAAACATCCGACTTTGAAAAAGTAGGCGAAGCTCTTTATCTTTGGTTCACCCAACAACGAGAAAAAGGCATGCCTTTGACTGGCCCGATACTGCAAGAAAAAGCTAAAATGTTAGCTGAGTTGAGGAAGGAAAAGATTTTTGTGCAAGCTCTGGGTGGTTAGACAGGTTTAAAAACAGATACAGCATTCGGCAATTGAATGTATGTGGAGAAAAGTTATCTGCAGACCCAGACGCGGTTGCTGTTTTCAAAACAGAGTTTGAAGATTACACCCAAGGCTACACTAAGGACCAAATTTACAATGCCAATGAAACGGGTGTTAATTTCAAGATGTTGCCTACAAAATCCTTAGCTTCCTCAAAAGAAACGTCTGCCCCAGGACACAAAATGCAAAAAGAACGGATAACTGTTCTTTTGGCATCAAACGCTTCTGGCACACATAGACTGCCCCCAATGTGTATCGGGAAGTCGAAAAAACCTCGGGCCTTGAAGGATGTTGCCCGAAATGCGCTACCAGTTTTTTATAGAGCCCAAAAAAGTTCTTGGATGTCTTGTGAACTCTTTGCTGAATGGTTTAGTGAGTGATCAGTTTGTACCGAAAGTTGAAAAGTTTTTAACTGAAAAAGGTCTGCCTAAAAAAGCGATCTTATTAATTGACAATGCGCCTACTCATCCTTGCGAGTTAAAAAGTGGCGATATTGTTGTGCGTTTCCTTCCCCCAAATGTTACCAGTCTAATTCAGCCACTGGATCAGGGCGTAATAGCGACATTTAAACGGCACTACCGTGGGCTATTTTTGAGAACCATCCTGCAAGATAGTGACATGCAAAACAAAAACATGAATGAAGCGCTGAAGGCAGTAAATATGAAACACGTAATTTATTGGTGTGCGCAAGCCTGGGATAATGTGAAAGCAGAAACTCTTCAAAGGTGCTGGAGCAAACTGTATGGTGGGCTTGAAGGAGACGACTCAGAAAATTTTGAAAACTTGACAGAAATGGTAAAAAGAATTCCCGGATGCGAAGACATGGATACGTGCGAGGTGGATGAATGGGTTGTCGCGGACGATTCGCAAGAAATCACGGACCAAGAAATTGTAGAAACAGTGTTGCAGTCAAATGCTGACGCGATCGAAGAGACCGAAATAGATGACGTGGATGACGGAGTGAGAGCTGACGATGGTTTTCGAGCACTAGAGGTAAGCCTAAATTAAGAATTTGTTATCTTTCAAAAACCTACTGGGTATAGTATAACACAAAAATTACAGTACAGTACATGTGTTGTTGTTAGGTTGCCCTAAGATTTGTTGAACAATGCAGTGAGTCAACGCCGGCTGACGTCCTTCTAATGAAAGGATGGCGGGACATCGCTGCTCGAAAACGTTGGGAGGGACGCAAGAAACAAACAAAAATTACTGAGTTTTTTAAATGAGTAGTAATTCATATGCTCCAAACTATTAAGTACAGTACAGTCATCCCCCGAGATACATAACACGCGACTTACGTAAATTCGCAGTTACGTAAAATGAAAATTTCAAAAAATGGAAAAATTTTTGAGTAGAGTAACATACAATTTTACAAAGAATTACTGTACTGTATTCTATTTCAAGCATGCAATACTGTACCTTGTAGCGACTGCGTCAATATTCACTCTCACTCTCTCTTTGTAAACAAACACACACACACTCTCTCTTACTTTATTGCTCTGCTAATCCTTTACTTTTCGGTCTAAGCACGAAAGCAAGCGTACCGGGCACTCTTTCTCGGAAACTTCTTCTACTCAGTGAAGGTTGAGCAGCGGAACCGAGCACATGTTTATCGCTCGTTTTTCTAGATGTATTGTTTCACGTCATTAGTGTAGCTTGCCGCGAGTGATTTGTTCATACTCATGTATGTACGTACATACCCATACATATGTCTGTATAATATATAAGTACGTAGGTACACTTAAGCAATGTTCAAATTCGACTTACGTAAAATTAGAGTTACGCAAAAGTCTACGGTCCGCATTAATTACGTATCTCGGGGGATGACTGTATACTGTATATTGATGTACTGTAATCCTAAAAATGTAATTTTAACTTTAATAAAGAACATAAGTGTAGCCTACAAAGAGATTTTTGAATTCGTTTGACCTTCAAAACCATTAAAAAATACGTACTGTAATTACAATACAAAATACTGTAGTATTAGATGTTTATGGCTTAACCGAAAAAATTGTTATCCGAAACGGCTTTCCCCCCTTTAGTTCGGTTAACCGGGGTTTTACTGTATTTATGGAGTTGAATATTTTATTTATATTTATACCATTGTTTTGGGAAATGTACAGAGTGTCATCAACGTATCTAAAATAACATCCCAATGGGTCGTTTAATTTTATTATATTTATTATTTGTTCGTCGAGTTTTTGTAGGAAGATTTCTGATATGATAGCGGAGGTTGGGGCTCCCATAGCAAGGCCATATGTTTGATAGTACAATTTGTTGTTGTATTGAAAATAATTTTGATTTAAAATTATTTTTAAAGTATTAGTTAACTGTTTAATGTATGTGTTACTTTCGCTATTTGTTTTCAGATTATTTATTATAATATTTATAGTTTCTTCAATGGGAATGTTTGTATACATGTTTGCTATGTCGAATGGATATAATTTTGTATTTCTGTTTACTTCTACGTTTATTAGTTGTTCCGTGAGGTCGATACTATTTTTTATATTGTGTTTTGCTGGAAGTTCAATTTTATGTTTTAAGATTTGAGTTAGTAATTTTGATATTTTATAATTTTGTGCGGTCCTAGCGTTTATTAAAGGTCTGATAGGTTTATTGATTTTGTGTAATTTTATTACAGAATTTAATTTTGGTGCACAAGGATTATCGAAAGTAACACATACATTAAACAGTTAACACATACATTAATGCTTTAAAAATAATTTTAAATCAAAATTATTTTCAATACAACAACAAATTGTACTATCAAACAGATGGCCTTGCTATGGGAGCCCCAACCTCTGCTATCATATCAGAAATCTTCCTACAAAAACTCGACGAACAAATAATAAATATAATGAAATTAAACGACCCATTAGGATGTTACTTTAGATACGTTGATGACACTCTGTACATTTCCCAAAACAATGGTATAAATATAAATAAAACATTCAACTCCATAAATAATTACATTCCAAAATAAAATTCACGTTAGAAGAAGAATCTAATAATAAATTAAATTATTTAGACTTAACAATAAAGAAAAATGAAACAAATTTTGAATACTCAATATACAGGAAACCTTCTCAAACTGACTTAGTAATACAAAATACTTCATTAGATACAAATTCGATTATTCGTTAATTTTATATTAATAGAATTATTTCGATTGTTATTAATTTACTTAGAAACCTCTGATGATACTAATATTTAAACTATATACTATAAACTATAAATACACTATAAATACTATACTAAATATATACTACAATACTACTATAAATATTACTATAATAAATATATACTATAAACTATATATACTAATATAATAAACGTGCGTCAGGTGTTAAAAAGAATATACAAAATTATACTACTTGCAGAAGCAACAAAGAAAAATTGTTAAAGAATTAATTGGAAAAGCGAAAGAGAGTGCATGGAAACATTTTGGAGAAAAATTGGAAAGAGATAGGTGGGAAAATCAAAAGCTTTTCTTCAGAGTATTGAAATCTTTTAGAAAAGAAAAAACTGAGAATGATATATGTATATATAATGCTAATGGGAAAATACTGATAGAAAGAAACGATATAATGAATAGATGGAAAGAATACTTTCAAGGATTACTAGGTGGTAAGGAAATCAACAAAGATGATCATAAAGTCAATATTAATGAAGAAGAAGATAGAAAGGATGGTGAAGTTGCAGAAGAAAAAATAACGATGCATGAATTAGAAGTAGTGATTAAAGGACTTAAAAGTGGGAGATCACCTGGAACAGATAAAATTACAGCAGAAGTGATAAAGAATATGGGGAAAAAGGGAAAAGAAATACTTTTAGAAATTATCAATAAAGCGTGAACAAGTGTAGACATACCAAGAGAATGGGAGGAAGCATTGATAGTTCCTATTTTTAAGAAAGGTAACGCAAGAGATTGTAATAATTATAGGGGTATCAATCTGTTAATTACTATTGTTAAGGTTTATGAGCAGATAATTAATAATAAATTGGTCCCAATTTTAGTAAATAGTTTGGAGGAATCGCAGAGTGGCTTTAGATCAGGGAGAAGTGTGCAGGGTCACATTTTTACTCTGCAACAGACAGCTGAGAAGTCGATACAACAAGATAAATTGGTATGTTTGGCTTTTATTGATCTTGAGAAGGCTTTCGATAGTGTGCCTAGAGCAAAAATATGGGAAAGTTTAAAAAATAGAGGAGTAAGGAGTAAAATAATTAAGGTAGTACAGAGGTTATACAAAAATAATGTTAATTATATAATTGGTAAAAATATGAGGTCGTTAGGATTTACAACAAACTATGGATTAAGACAAGGAGGTGGACTGAGTCCGACATTATTCAACTTGTATATGGACGACATTATTAAGAAGTGTTCATTGAAGGTTAAGAAAATGCATGTTGGATACAGGAACTTGCGAAGTAGCAGAAGGGGCTTTTGCGGATGATGTAGTGCTAATGGCTACAAGTGAAAGGGCGTTACAGGGTAATTTGAATATATGGAATGAAGTTCTCCAGGAAAAGGGATGAAAATAAATAAGGCCAAAACAAAGGTAATGGTAATGGGGGAGAAAATAATAAATATAGAGATTGGAGGAGTGAAGATAGAACAAGTCAAACAATTCAAATATCTAGGGGTTATAATAGACAGTAATGGGAAACAAGAAGCCGCATTAAATGAAAGAATTGAAAAAGCAATAAAAGTATACTATGAATTAAACAATAGATTTATAAATAAGAAGGAGATATCAAGAAAAACGAAAATTAGTGTGTATAAAACAGTATATAGACCGGTTTCAACATACGGCTGTGAGACGTGGGTGCTATCCAAAAGCCAAAAAAGTAAAATCCAGGCGGCAGAAATGAAATATCTTAGGAGAGTAGTAGGAGTAACAAGGAAGAACAGAGTTACGAATACACAAATAAGAGAGGATCTGGAAGTGATATCGGTTCTGGATTTTATTGAACAGAGACAACTATGCTGGTGGGGACACATGCAGAGAATGGATAGTGATAGAATGGTAAAACAGGTTTGGGAGGCAAAATCAGGGGGAAGAAAGAAGAGAAGAAGACCGCGACTGACTTGGGATGGAATGATGGGAAACATTTTGAGAGAAAGAGGCTTGGGCTGGAGGGAAGCGAAGACATTGTCAATGGATAGAGTAAGATGGAAAAAATTTGTATATAGAGTGTAGTTGATGTACTTATCATATATTGATGTAACCCGACACCAATATGGTATAAGGGTATTTTGATAATGAATAAATAAAATACTACTTGCAGAAGAAACAAATTGAAAACATCACAAATTATATATATATATATATATATATATATATATATATATATATACACACATTGTAGTACAATATTAGTATTATATAATATATTTGTGTAGTATTATATAATACGAATAATAGTACTATATATTATTATATATAGTATATGTATATTTAATTTCTGGTAACTTGAAGGTCATTAAGGTTATCTAGAAATAACACGTTTCGTAATATGTCCATTAGCTCTGCGTAGGACTGATAACCGTATCTTTTCCGGCTTCCTTAGATTCTGTTATCTGTCCACTCGTATCAGATTCTCTAACTAACTACGTAATCTTTTTTTTTTGTTTTTATAAGTAGCAACGCGCACTATCGAGAGCATTTTAAAAATTCGGGATCTGGCTCACAGTGAAGAGGATGCTGTACGATTCCTACAAGACGTAAAACCTAACCTAACCCGACATTTTAAACAAGGCTGACTGAATTGTTGAGCCGAACTTCGTGACATTTTTTGAGAATGAATTTTTTCCAGATATCGTTTTTATTGAAACAGTTTTTTACACACATTATTGTATTATTATCATTATTGTCACTAGTGAGGTCCCTGATCTGCAGAACTCGCTCACCGTTTTGAAATAACATATTTAATATTAGGCAATATCAGATTAATATTTAAATTAATATTTAAAGCTGCGCGGAAAGATCTTTGTCTGTACGATTCTTCGCCGTAGGCGAGAAACATCGGGAGGAGGTGTACCGTACATAATTTCTCTAATTTTGTTTTTTCTTAATTAATTAATTTATTTTTACTTTAAACTTGTTTTTGAACACATATATAAGTGGTATTATTAATAATAAATAATACTTGTTTTTAAAAAATATTTTTTTATACATTTAAACTGTTTAAACAGTTTTAATTGTCCTCATCAGAATGTTTTTGTAAAAAAGTGTTATATCTTAGTATAAACAAATATTATATTCCTGCAAAAAATAACTGTTATTTATCATTAGTAATATTAATTATACAAGAATAATTGTGAGTGTATAGAAATGAAGAGGTTATGAATAATGTGCTGTGTATCGATGTTAGGTGTTCCATATAGGCTACACAACAAAAATGTTATGATGTTGTAATGGACTGCAGTCGTCTTATAAATGCCCTGCATAGACCCTCACAATTTTTCAAAATTTGGCTTCCGTTTTTTTGTCGTTAGTGCCCTGAAGTTAAAAAGATTTAAATGTAAACTTACGGGCTTGGGTTAAAATTTCCATTCGTCTGATAGCCGCCGGCACAGATTTTTATAATTTTTCCAAAAGTTTGTCCTTTTGGGAGTCACTGGTGTCTACAAATTTTGAAGTACCCAAAACTGAACACTATATTCATATATAGGCTATATATATATTTAAGTTCTGTTAGTGTGATACAAGTATTTTTGCGATATTTTCAACATTTTGACCCCTTACATTGCTGCGTACGACCCTTTATTTTTGAGGGTCACAAAAAGAATAGTAATCTGTGGGGGTAAAACTATCAACACTCATGTTATGTTTTTTAAAATCGATTGGTGCGTTCAAAACTTATCGTGGGACATATACCAAACTACAGGAGCGTATTTGGTGGGGGGCGAACGGGAACGGACCCGCCAGAGGGTCGAAAAAAATTGACAAATTTTGTTAATCTCATAATTTTTAGCCTGTCTAATCATTATTTTCAGCTGTGTACGCTAATATAGTAGTAACTATTTTTTTTAATATATCATACAAATAGATTAATTACACAGAATTAACGTATACGTTTAAAAATATGAAAATATATTAAACAAATTTACAGGCATTGCACAAATGCAATGCACAGAGAAGGGCATTGAAAATGCTTCAATAAAACCAATCAATGAATTCATTCACCAATCAATGAATTCATTCTTCATTTACCAATGTACATATTATAAGTTAAATGTAGTCGCATTCATAAGCGAAGTTTTATGTGTGTATTACGTTATTGACAACAAAGAAGTAGTTTCTATGGAAACTCACCGGTTTCCATTTTCGATCACGCACCAGCGATCAGCCGCAAATGTACGACACGTCCTTTTAAACATTTTCAGTGTTAAATGCAGTCAATAAATATCTTGTAAACAATGTGTCAATAACGCGTACTTATATTGTGTTATTACCGCGTATTTTTATTGTTTTATTACCGTTTACATTAATGGGACTTATTTCAGGATGTTATCACACGTTTTTCAGCCACTTTTAATATAGTAATGTTGATTAGTCGTAACTTGTTTTTTCTTTTGGGTGAAGCCGACTCGACCCCCCCCCCCCCCAAGGTCAGATTCTAGATATGCCACTGCCTAACAGGTAGACACACAAATGCCAGATGGTCGAATTAAAACTGAGAACTCACTTTTCTCGTTCAAGTAATATTATTATTATTATCATTAATATTACTCCTTTGGTCTTATTATTGTATTGTTACTAAATTTATAATTGGAGACGCTAATTAAATATTAATCAGATTTTGGTGCTTCTGATGTTGAAGGCTACAACCCATTAGTAGGTCTTCAACAAGGCGTTCATGAGTAGGCCTACCAGTGTTTTTCAGAATTTTTGTTTTCTTCTAGAAACACAGTTATAAATTCTACGCCTCCCATCCCATACCTCAGTCCTATGTGGCTAGTACTGCGGAATGTTGATTCTTAACTAATTTACGCTACAATGGATGTATTATGTTCTGTAATACAACAACTACAATGCGCGTGACGCCATTATCCAGTGATTTGTGTCCATTCTAAGTGTAGGGTATTTCTTTTTACTTAACCACTTTTTGCGTAGAGTTTATGTGACCTTTAAACATCGTTTAAATGGAGGCGAAGACTGTATTTCAGCAGAAAATCCAACATTTCTAACTGCGTAATCATCCAGGACTCGAACCTGCACTCCATGCAGAATACAGCGTCATAATCAAAATACGATTATTAGTATCTCGGCTGCAAAGGAAATGTCTGTAGAAAAGGATTGTTCGACGCGTTTAAGTGGAAAGCAGAATTTCAACAGACTTCTTTCTGAGCATGGAAATATATTCTTGCAAATGGTGGTTAAATATAGTCATAGAAATATTTACAAATTTAAATTAGAAGGACCGAGTATATATATAAATCGGTTCATAACGTTATCCTACGTCTTCCGATCCCTAGTCTCCATTGGTCTCGATCTAACCAAGATTCTTCTTCCAATTCCCGGTCTCTCATTGCCCGGTTGATGCCTTCTCTCCAACTCAACCTAGGTCTTCCTCTTCACCTACGACCGTATGGTGTCCATCTCAATTTTTCTTGGGGAGTCGATTATCCGGCATTCTTTGCACATGGCCAAACCATCCTAGCTGTTTTGTTTTTATGTCGTCGGCAAGAGAGTACGGTACCCCCATTATCTCCGGATTCTAAATTTTCTTACTTTTCCCAGTTTTGACCCCCTGCTGCTCTTCGGCAATAATCCATTTCAGTAGCTTCCAACAACTTTTCTGTTATTGGCCATATTTCACACCCATATGACGTAATTGGTTTCACGATTGTATTGTATATACGATTTTTATTTTGTTTTTATATTTGTTGGTCCCACAATATGTTGTTCAGCAATGCTATCGATTTTCTTCCCAGGTTATTTCTTTCTCTTATCGCTTTATCTAGACTACCGTCTTGTGTAACTGTTGTTCCTAGATATTTATATCTACTGCAATTTATTATTTCTTGTTCGTCTTCTAAAATTAAATTCTTCTGTGCCCCACCAATGCACATATACTCTGTTTTCTTTGTGTTTACTTCAAGGCCCCATAGAAGGACCGAGTGATATACTTATTATGTAACTCAGTTCAGCCTGCTAAGTTAAAAGCAATCTTTAAATATTTGATAACCCGTCAAAGATAAGAAGATTTACATATCGTTTTGGTTTTTGAAATTTTGAAATGAAATATGCAACGGTTTTAAATAGAATAATAACCGATGTGTCATGTCGGAAACTAATTCCTTTTGTCTTTTGTAATACACTTGACAGTGGTTCAGAACGAGAACTACGTAATAAAAATATTGAATATTTAATAGAACGTTTACTTTCGTTATAAAAGGGAAATTTTAACTTAACAATGCTCGGAACATATAAATATTTTGATTACGGTTCAGAATCGGTATCAGAATGATAATAATATCGAATGATTGTACATGTAATAAACAATATATTTATGACCAAATAAACAATGTTTACGATATCTATAAACTTTTTTAAGGCTTTTTCAAGAACTGATAATGAATGTAATTCCGTTGAACTATTTTAGTCATACATATTATTTACTGATCGTGACACCTCGAGTTGCCTCAAGCATACCGTTATTCCGTACGTTCTAAGCAGCGCGTACCAAGCAGCGAGCACAGAATTTGTACCGGGCGCTGAAGCCGGGTTTGAGTGCAGTTGACTGTCCAAGAAGACGCCCAATCGAGCGTCGGTCAATCTGGTCCCGCGCGCTTGCAGTAGAAATTTTTTTATATTTCCTATTTAAATCTAAGTAGTGTATTACTTCTGTTTTACATTTCCGTAATAAATACAGTGTTGAAGAATAGTCATCTTAGTCACAATTTTATTAATATATGATATGTATTTTTACACCTAGGTCAAAAACCTAACCCAGTAACGATCTAAAACCTATGTTAATGTAAATTCTGTTACTGTGTATAGAATTCCTGTGATACATTAATAATTGTAATGGTTGTTACGCTGCATTAATTCCATGCTGTTTGTAATGTACGTAAGGATTTTAAATTAATAAAGCTGTGTTAGTGGTTATAATCACAAACAGAAATAACACTGTTGCACACCACTATAGAAAAATCTCATCATCAGATCGGAAATATCTGATTTCACAGCTCATAATCATATTTCCGATGTGAGATGAACTGTGAAGCTTGAAAGCGCTAATCGGGAATGTTTTCTATAGCGGTAACCAACATTGTTATTGATTCAATGCAGGCTTGGCAGTTTAAATTGTATACATATTGAAGAAACTGTTTAAAAGATTTAATACCCTGTTGTCCTGTTCATATCCTGTGTCCATGAAATGTAAAAATTTTCATGGAAAAACTGCACATATGAGTGTTAATGTAGACTAGTGGTCGCCCAGTGGTCGAAATTCGATCGTAATTCATTAAATTTTTAAGTTTGAACGTTATTGAGGTTCTTTTGTCAAAGAGTATACCTCTATAATCATTGCATATAATTTATTTTGAATTTTGTTCTATTACGTCAGCTGCGAGCGTTTACAAATACGTCATTAGCGTGTGTTGTTTGCCTTAATTCCCTGCAATACCTATGAAATTTAAAATTTAATGTTAATAACAGTTGAAAAAAAAACACAATTACAGCTTGTATTCGTATTTATTTTTTGATATAATTCATTGTCAGTTTTAATTTTTTCATGTTATTATTGAATCAAATAAACGCTAATAAAAATGAGACTTGAAATTCATAGAAGTATAAGATACATTGTTTTCAATTCCAGTGGATTACATTTCATTTTTGGTAAGGTACAAAATTCGAAAACAGTTTGAAGATTATCTGCTACAAAGCTTATATAATTTTTTAAATTTTTTTTCTATGCATTAATTTTCGAGTTATTTGAAAAATATGAAAGATAGGAAAAATGAGGTTTAGCTTGGCTAAGCCATATTTAAAAAGCAATAACGCGTTTTTTGACATTTCCTTGGTTTTTTTTTATTGCCATACTGACCAGGTTTCGCCAAGGCTACACAGTTATTTTGCCTATCTTTTTCGAATTATATAAAATTTAAATAAAAAATTAATAAAAAATAAAAAAAGAAATAAAAAATACGTGCCTCGTATTTTTTCATATATTTTTCATTAAATCAAAAAAACCGGGCGGTTAAAAAAATAAATGTTGTCCATTGAACTTAAAATAGTTTGAAAGTGAATTTAATGATTCAGAACTTCTGTGTAAACGATGTTTTTTGTAAAAACTCTTTCATCATTTGCTAAATGGCCTTGGCCATTATATTCGGAAATATAAAATCTCAAACCATCGACTGATCGAACTTGCTGCGACGTACAATTGACCATGTGTAAAAACTGGCTGCCTCAATAAAATTCAAATTTTTTCGAATGTTTGTCCTTGAGACTTATTTATTGTCATCGCAAATGCAGGTATAATTGGAAATTGAGTTCTTTGAAAGTTAAATGGTAAAACAGTACCGGAATATGTTAAATTTATACGTGGAATCAAAATTCTCTTATTGCGTGCGGTTCCAGTTAAAACTTCGCAATCAATAGCATTACGATGCATACACTTGATGCGCATTCTTGTTCCATTGACTAATGCTTCCTTTGTATTTAAGTTTCTGATCAGTAAAACGATGCAATTAACTTTCAATACTAACTTATGTGGTGGCAAACCACTAATAGTCAAAGAATTCAAAAACTCTACTGGATAGTTATTGATTGCATTGTCATCATCACAAATTATTTTATCGTAGCTATGATATGTTTTCTGTTCACCTGGTATTCGATTAAGTATATCAGTATTAATAAAAGTACAATCATCATTTTTAGGTGCTAAAATAACTGACTTCAATATGTTACCTGAGAGTATGTTTTCGGAAATATTTCCATACACCTCATTAATAATATTATTTTCATCTCCTATTAATTGCTGAGGTATTTCAATAATATTTTCACCAAACTGAGGGAATTGTGGGGCTTCATCATTACCAATTTTTTTTCAAGAATTCGACAAATTCTATTTCACTTGGTAAGGCTCTCATATTTTGAGTAAACGTTACTTTATGAAAATAAACAAATTTATGCCAACTCGTCACACAATTTTCAATTAAAGTTGCACGTGATCCATGTGGGACAACTGGTAAGATTTGCCGAAAATCACCGCACAGAAGTATCGTTTTCACTGCAAATGGTTTATGTTTATCATTTTCATCGCATAGATCCTGCAATAATCTATCTATGATTTTCAACACTTGCAGTGGGCACATAGAAATTTCATCAATAATTATCAATGATGATGAATTTATGTAACGTCCATAGCTACTATTTGCGGTAATATTCGCTACAGAATTTTCCAAAATGGTTATAGGCAATTTAAACACATTGTGTAAAGTTCTACCTCCAAGTAATAGAGTTGAAGCTGTGCCACTGAACGCTGTTGCAATGCAACTAAGATTAAGCGAATTTAATTTGTGAATGATTGCTGTTTGTGTGAATGTTTTTCCACAACCTGCATGAGCGGTTAAACAAAAAAACATTAGATCCAGTATCATGGTGCAAAACTTCACGAATCACACGATCAATTAGATTACGCTGTTCAATATTTGCAGTTTCATAATGCTCAGAAAACAGAAACTCTTGTTCTATTGGATCAATAGCATTTGCTTCGTCTGTTGTCTGCGAATACGTGGGAACTGGTAAACCAAGTTCTTGACATGACAAATTATGAACATTCAAAATATCTTCAATTTCTAATAGAGCTGTGTTAAAGGATACTTCTTGGTTGTAATCTCTCAAAAAATCTTTACTCAGATATACTTTAAATTCATTCCATAACGCCAATGCATTGGCTGGCACATTTAATGCACAAATGTAACCAAATAAATTTCGCATTTGTTTTGGTGAATGTAATTCTTTTGCTTCATTTAAACATTCGCGCCATTCATTATCATTTGAAGCAATGCCGTGAGCATGGCACGCTTCAACAAAAGAAGTGTGTATAATTCCATTGTATGTTCTAACATCCTCAAATGATTTTGGACCACAGACATGTAATAAAAGCAATCGTAAATGGAAAAGTTCGATGTCTTTTGGTGATACTACATATACGTATGCGTGTAATGATTTTATCACCTCCACGCCTTCTCTTCTTCCATTTTTTTCGGGAATCTTCCCACACATAATGCAACGGAATTTCAATATACTGTACTTATATTCATGCGCTGATGGATCTGATCGATTCAATTCAAAAAATGCTAATAATTTTGTTTGTCTTGCATTTTCAATTGCTTGACGTTCTTGCCCTTCTCGAAAGTAAACATTCTGTCTACGCGGTAAATGAATGTCAAGTCTAACGATGACATGTGATTGAAAATGGATTGGTAATTCATAGATGCGCCATACAGCTTCAGTTGATCCGACATAACGGCCATTTAAAAAATTTTTAACTTCATCAATTTGTATTTCTTGACCTGGTTCATTTCTCTCTGAACCTAATTCAACAGCTGCACTGTCATAGCCTTTATACACGTATTTATAAATGTATTTAACACTTTTAACTGTAGTGCATACATCAACATTTATATGGCAATTAAATTTGGCAAGTAAATACGGATTGTATGGTACAACATAACGATTGTCGAGGCAACTACCGCGAACTTCAGCATTAATACCATTATCACGCCTTCTGTATAATGGATATCCATTTAATGATTCACATGTAAATTCATTAAATCGTTTTGGATAATCTTTTGTGCATTTTCCATCTCTCATACATACAGAATTTGGTTTAAGTACACCGCATGGACCATGCATCATGTGTTTTACAACATATTCATGTAATGTAGGATGTGTTTGAATGTTAGGAATCTCCGCAGATACAACTTTATCAATATCGGTAGCGTTAACAATTTTATCTTGCTCATTTAAAGAGAGTAAAATGTGAGCATGAGGCAATCCTCTCTTTTGAAACTCAATTGTATAAATGAGTACTTCAACTTTACCGAAGATTTTTTTTAGTGTAAGGCCCTCAATTAATGCTTTCAGTTTGGACTTGAATACACGCACAACAATATCAGGTCGAAAATTAGCTGACTCACCTACACCAATATTGCTAACTATTTCAGGCCAACTTGGATTGCAAGTCATTGTAATAAACAAAGAAGGCTTTCCGAAATGTTGTACAATTGACATTGCATCTAAATAATTCTGATACATATTTCTTGGAGATCCATTGAATGAAGATGGTAAAATTACTCTACGGCCAACATTATTGGCATTGGGGTTCAATTCTAAATAATCTGTTAAATTGGTGTAAACTTCAGACCTAAGACTTGTTTGATTTTGTCGAATGAAATGTAACCTTGTGCCCTCTATTCTCACATACATATCAACTATCCACTGCAGAAATAATTTTTGTGAATGGTGCAACATGCTAAAATCTTCTCTAATTGCAAGTCGGTAGGCTGCATACTGAAGCATTGTTAATTTATTTCTGGGCGCTCTTGAATTAGATGTAGTTGGTACATTATGAGAAATATTGATATGCCACCCAGTATCACCATTTGGAAAAAGTAATGGATACGGTAAAGGGTCCAATGATGAATCCAAAACAGAGATATTTTTAATGGTACCATTAACTTTTGAAAACGAAACCATATTTCGTTCAAAGGGTGGCTCACCATCGACTGTACTAAATATTACTACTACATCAGTTTGAACTGCATCATTATAACGGCGTAGATCTAAATCACGATTTACTTTAATGAGCATACAAATTTCTTTATTTTGATTTTCAACTCTCTGACAATGATCTTTCATTGCAATGAATGACCGAACGAAAGGATTAATGCGTTCCAATTCAAGAGAGATTTCGCGCATTATATTGTTATTGCATGTTTGATTATAGTGTTCACGTAATCTATAATTGACAGCAGTGTCAACATCATAAAAATATAATTGCCCATAACATGGTGAGCGACCATATCTAGCAGTCATTGGACCTGATCTAAGGTAAAAAACATCATGTATTTTAAAATGATACACTCCACGCGTAACTGTATCCGAAATTTTAGCTTCTGAGCTAACCGTAGCAAATGATGAATTGTATTTACGAATGTTTTAAAAATAATTTTTTGACTTTCTTTTTATTGAAGGTTCATTTGAAGTAAGTTATTGCCTGGCAACAAAATTATTTTATTTTTAACAATTACCATTGTTTGAAAAAGGTTAAATGAATTTTCAAGTGCAAATGAATGTTTTATTACTTCCATATTCCTTAAGGAATGGAAGTATGGTGATGGCAAAAAAAATCGTGTTCGAGATTATTGCAGATTCTGATTCTACTACACTCAAAACATGAAAAAAAGTCGTTTTCCGAAAAGTGTCTGTGTGTGTGTCTGTGTGTCTGTCTGTCTGTGTGTCTGTCTGTAGATTTTTTTTCTATGGCAAACGATAACTGCCGCAAATTCAAACAGAATCAAATAATTTTTTGCATACAGCCCTGATTTGTAGAGTACTCGCGACCTATTGTTTTTGGTGAAGATCGGTTGAGGGAAAGGGGTAGTTTACCTGCAACGGTTTTTTTTTATCAAGGGAAATTTTTTTTTTGGCAAACGATAACAGCCGCAAATTCAAACAGAATCAAATAATTTTTCGCATACAGCCCTGAATTGTAGAGTTCTCAAGACCTATTGTTTTTGGTGAAGATCGGTTAAGGGAAAGGTGTAGTTTACCTGTAACGTTTTATGTTTTAACAAGGGTATTTCCTATGGCAAACGATAACAGCCGCAAATTCAAACAGAATCAAAAGATTATTTGCATACAGCCCTAAATTGTAGAGTTCTCAAGACCTATTGTTTTTGGTGAAGATCGGTTAAGGGAAAGGGGTAGTTTACCTACAACGTTTTTTTAACAAGGGTATTTTCTATGGCAATCGATAACAGCCGCAAGTTCAAACAGAATCAAATAATTTTCTGCATACAGCCCTGATTTGTAGAGTACTCAAGACCCATTGTTTTTGGTGAAGATCGGTTGAGGGGAAGGGGTAGTTTACCTGCAACGTTTTTTTTCTATGGCAAACGATAACTGCCGCAAATTCAAACAGAATCAAATAATTTTTTGCATACATCCCTGAATTGTAGAGGTCTCAAGGACTTTCGATTTTGGTGAAGTTCGGTTAAGGGGAAGGGGTAGTTTACCTGCAACCTTTTACGTTTTAACAAGAGTAAAGTACTTGAAAATTTATTTAAACTTTTTGAAACAATGGTAATTGTTGAAAATAAAATAATTTTGTTGCCAGGTAACAAAAATAAAGTCATTTTGATTATAAAATATAAATATTTACAAGAAAAGAATTTTCAGTTTTCAAAATTTAAATATATTTTTATAAAACAATCGGTTCTTCATTGAGGTGGGGACTTGACGATAGTGACAGGGCTTTCCACCAAATTCAGCAGAGTGACAGGTAGGCCCAACTCTGATTGGCTCCTCAGATTTCCCCAGCGTTAGTAGGTTCTATGAAAATATTTTATTTCAAAAATGATTTTAAATATAAATCTTAGATATGTTTTATAAATCTCATGTTTTATGTTTTAACATGGGTAATTTTTTATATGACGAACCATAACTGCCGTAAATTCAAACAGAATCAAATAACTTTTTACATATGTGCCTGAGCTATAGAGAACTCAATGTCTGTTGATTTTGGTGAAGATCGGTTACGGGGAAAGGGCAGTTTACCTGAAACATTTTTTGTTGTAACATGAGTAAAGTACTTAATTTTGATAAAGTATCCTGATAAGATCTTAATAATCCACTGTAGAAACGTAGATGAAATATCTATAAATGAAGAGGCTAGTTGAACGGGCTGGGGGTAATTTTCTATAAATCAAAATTATAGTTGAAGGGGGAGGGATAATTTTTTTTTATGTGTACTACGTTATTGGCAACAAAGAAGTATTTTTTTGTTAAAATTCCTTCCCTGGCTGTTTGGCTGAAAATGATTTTAAATATAAATCTTAGAATATGGAAGTCATGTATGGTTCTCCATACCGATATTTTTATTTAATTTAATGTATTTGTAACACATATTATATATAAATTTTACCTTTCTGCACTCCTTCTCCATATAAACTTTAACTATGCCAAATCTCACACTCCTCCGTGCGCGCAATATGCTTAAAAAGGGGTACAAAGTTTTCTCTTCACGTATTATATATATATATATATATATATATATATATATATAATATGAATATAATTCATAGATGCGCCATACAGCTTCAGTTGATCCGACATAACGGCCATTTAAAAAATTTTTAACTTCATCAATTTGTATTTCTTGACCTGGTTCATTTCTCTCTGAACCTAATTCAACAGATGCACTGTCATAGCCTTTATACACGTATTTATAAATGTATTTAACACTTTTATCTGTAGTGCATACTTCAACATTTATATGGCAATTAAATTTGGCAAGTAAATACGGATTGTATGGTACAACATAACGATTGTCGAGGCAACTACCGCGAACTTCAGCATTAATACCATTATCACGCCTTCTGTATGATGGATATCCATTTAATGATTCACATGTAAATTCATTAAATCGTTTTGGATAATCTTTTGTGCATTTTCCATCTCTCATGCATACAGAATTTGGATTAAGTACACCGCATGGACCATGCTTCATGTGTTTTACAACATATTCATGTAATGTAGGATGTGTTTGAATGTTAGGAATCTCCGCAGATACAACTTTATCAATATCGGTAGCGTTAACAATTTTATCTTGCTCATTTAAAGAGAGTAAAATGTGAGCATGAGGCAATCCTCTCTTTTGAAACTCAATTGTATAAATGAGTGCTTCAACTTTACCGAAGTTTTTTTTAGTGTAAGGCCCTCAATTAATGCTTTCAGTTTGGACTTGAATACACGCACAACAATATCAGGTCGAAAATTAGCTGACTCACCTACACCAATATTGCTAACTAATTCAGGCCAACTTGGATTGCAAGTCATTTTAATAAACAAAGAAGGCTTTCCGAAATGTACAATTGACATTGCATCTAAATAATTCTGATACATATTTCTTGGAGATCCATTGAATGAAGATGGTAAAATTACTCTACGGCCAACATTATTGGCATTGGGGTTCAATTCTAAATAATCTGTTAAATTGTTGTAAACTTCAGACCTAAGACTTGTTTGATTTTGTCGAATGAAATGTAACCTTGTGCCCTCTATTCTCTCATACATATCAACTATCCACTGCAGAAATAATGTTTGTGAATGGTGCAACATGCTAAAATCTTCTCTAATTGCAAGTCGATAGCCTGCATACTGAAGCATTGTTAATTTATTTCTGGGCGCTCTTGAATTAGATGTAGTTGGTACATTATGAGAAATATTGATATGCCACCCAGTATCACCATTTGGAAAAAGTAATGGATACGGTAAAGGGTCCAATGATGAATCCAAAAGAGAGATATTTTTAATAGTACCATTAACTTTTGAAAACGAAACCATATTTCGTTCAAAGGGTGGCTCACCATCAACTGTACTAAATATTACTACTACATCAGTTTGAACTGCATCATTATAACGGCGTAGATCTAAATCACGATTTACTTTAATGAGCATACAAATTTCTTTATTTTGATTTTCAACTCTCTGACTATGATCTTTCATTGCAATGAATGACCGAACGAAAGGATTAATGCGTTCCAATTCAAGAGAGATTTCGGGCATTATATTGTTATTGCATGTTTGATTATAGTGTTCACGTAATCTATAATTGACAGCAGTGTCAACATCATAAAAATATAATTGCGCATAACATGGTGAGCGACCATATCCAGCAGTCATTGGACCTGATCTGTGATAAAAAACATCATGTATTTTAAAATGATACACTCCACGCGTAACTGTATCCGAAATTTTAGCTTCTGAGCTAACCATAGCAAATGATGAATTGTATTTACGAATGTTTTAAAAATAATTTTTTGACTTTCTTTTTATTGAAGGTTCATTTGAAGTAAGTTATTGCCTGGCAACAAAATTATTTTATTTTTAACAATTACCATTGTTTGAAAAAGGTTAAATGAATTTTCAAGTGCAAATGAATGTTTTATTTTATTTAATTTAATGTATTTGTAACACATATTATATATAAATTTTAGCTTTCTGCACTCCTTCTCCATATAAACTTTAACTATGCCAAATCTCACACTCCTCCGTGCGCGCAATATGCTTAAAAAGGGGTACAAAGTTTTCTCTTCACGTATTAATATATAGATTAAGAATTTGGTAGCGCGAGCGTAGTATGTGACGAGGACGGGCCGACAGTGCTTGGTGTGGTCAGGTCACTTTCTACTATCCACTTTACCCTCAGTTGCAGCATAAGTAAAAATCTTGCTCAGTTGCTGTCTTATTAAAAAGTCATCAGAAAGAGACTTTAAATCAGAGATTTTTCTACAACTTTCCCAATGGACGAAATGTCGCAGACCTAAAAAATTGAAAACTTCCCCACGGACAGACTTTTGCATATTAGAACTTTAAAATATTTAACGCATTATAATTTCTATAATTAATTTTTATATGAAGGGCATGTAACTGTAACAGGCAAATAGCACTGTTACCATTCCTCATTCTTTCTCTAAGAACGTCTAAAATTTGAAGATTGTATACCGTAATTCTATAGCAGGGAAATCACAGTGCATTCGAAGCGCATAAATTACGATGTTTCGCGTTTTCGTCACTGATTTTCCAGTTCTGTGACCGACCAATATCGTGAATCCGGCTTCACAGCGCTTGCGTTCAGTTGTATGGAAATGTCCTCTCAGTGGTATTCTGTACTCGCTGGTTGTAAGGATCTTTTACAGTTGTCTGTAACAGCCACAGCAATGTAAGAAAAAATAACAAAACAACGTTAACATTTATTTCTTTCATTATTTAGTCTAGACCAACGATCCAGCCTTTTTTATACGCATGTATATTTTGACAATTCATTTACACAAATGGTAGGTACAAACATTTAAAACGTTTGTAGGCCTAATTCGTAGATTTGGACTCACACATTCAGAGCGTTTAAAGAATGGAGCACAAAAATAAGGCTAAAAATAGTGCAACGTAAATGGAACATAATAGTATTAAAATTCATATAATATCCATTTATAATATACGTTCGAACATTCTACTATAGAGTTCTTAGGCTTTCACGGCTGGCGTCATATTATTTAAATGTTGTCCTTGGTGACAAAAAGTGTTCCGTCTGTGGCCTTAAACGAATGTTGTATCAAGATAACATAACGAATTAAGAATATATAAAAAATACTTTGTTACAAAAGAAATTAACATAATTTATTTTACGTATTACGGATTCAGGGTACAGATGTACGCTCCTTTCTCTTCTCACAACTCGTCTATTTAATGTATGATCCTTTACCAAGTTTTGGGACTCTATAGTCTTTCTACAGTGGCGGCGTCTTTCTCCTCCCATAGTTCTGTAAATCAGTAGTAGAATATCTTTTCCGACCAACAGCTTCTAGTAATCCTTCTGTAACGTCCAAACCAGTTTATTCCCCGATTCTCATTTACCTTTATTAAGAACATCCATGCGCCCATAATGATTTGTTGAAGCTCTAAGTCTTACCAAGTAGTCCGAGAAATTAGAGAAACTATTAATTCAAAAATATGTCTATACAAGCTACGACTGACAGCAGCCTCTTGCTTATCGAAACGTAAACACTGATAAATAATTCGGAAGCAGTACTGTCTGTCTGCCAGTTGTATTGTTGTTTATTTGAGGTCAAGAGGTTTGTCGAGAGCCAGCGATACGATAGACGTTATTATAGTACAACAATAGCTAGGAAGTAAGTCACGTTTTCAGATATGATAACGTCTACGATTTCTCCCACTCGAATTGATCCGTTAATCCTTAGCCAAAAAAAGACAAATATCGAAAGTGCGAGTTACCACTACAGAGTTTTATTAACGCGCTATGACTGTAAAAACCGAGTCAGTGAACGTAATTAGCAACAACAATTCACTCACGTAAACGTAAAAAACAATCGTATTACACACCTGAAAAATACACTACACCAATGCGAAACAAAATAATTAATCCTTGTATGTTTTTCAAGGACAAAGTCGTGCACCAAGCTACCTTTAGCGCATATGTCTATGGTACAGTAATACGTGACTTTCATGAGGGATACGTCAGTGCTGTTACAGCTGGAAATAAGGAGTCCCAATATGTTGCTGTAACGAAAGGTTATGTCAAGTGTGTTCCACAGCACCTACTTTATTCAAAATTTGTGTTAACGCAGTGGTAGGCAGGCGTGAATTGGGGATCTCAACAGACGACGACTGTCTCTACATTTTTAGGTCTGCGCCATTTCGTCCAGCGGTAAAGTTTCTTTCAGAAGATTTTTTAATAAGACCGCTACTTCTGCTGCAACTGAAAGTAAAGTGGATAGTAGAATCTCGCGAAAGTGACTGACTGCCCCAAGCGCTACCAAATTCTTAATCTACATTAGCATTCATATGCGCAGTTTTCCATGAAAATATTTAATAGGATATTAAATTATTTAAGTAGTTTGTTCAGTGTGTACACAATTTAAACTGCCAGGCCTGTAATTAGTCATTAGATGACACAGATGCTATCAACAATTCGTACAATGGTCAAGTTGTGGTAATATTGAACGAACAGGACTTCAGTTATATGATCCAAAAAACTCCACTGAGAATACAAATCTAGGTCTAGACATAGGCTTAAATTTTGGAAAAACCTATCAGCTGATTGTTAGACGTGACGGACCAGATATGACAGTAGATTCGCTTATGATAAAAAATACTGTTTTCTAGGTTTCTTGACGTGACATTAATAAAAGACGGTAGAAGTGATGAAGGTATCAGAGGCAAAATAATACAAGAAAGAATGGTGACAGGGCAGGTGAATTCTGTGCTTTGAGGTGGGAAAACAGTCCACAAAACATAGAAGGTGTCTTAGAAAGCATAGCCACATACGGGTCTGAAAACTGTGAGACAAATCAGAGAATCTGCCAAAGGTTTCAAGCAGTGGCAATGGATTTCTGGAGTAGGTCTTGTGGGTTATCCAGGCTCCAGTGTATTAGAAACGAAAATATCAGGAGGGAACTCCGAGTTGACAAAACAATTTTAGACGCTATAATTCGAAGCATCTCGTACAGTACAGCCACCTGTAACAGACGCCTGACGATCTTTAGCCCAAAAGGTTGTTAAACAGGAATTGGACGTGGGAAACAGGGTTGACCCAGAAGTGTGTGTACGATGAGATGGAGAAAAAAAGGCCATGCAGAGTGAGTTTCTTACCACTGACCTCTAACACCGTAATTTTTAAATTTACATTTAAAATTTGTCCCCGAGTTACATTTCCCACACAGGTATTAAAACATCATATTCTTTAGAATTTTTAAAACAACATATCGATTCAACATTACACTTAAGTTTTTGTTTTTAACACATCTAGAACGGGATTTACTTAATGAACGTCATCATTGGACCCGCCGCCTAGGGAAACTTATCGTCTCCACCTATGTGGTGCCGATGGTTACCTACGCGATCCCCGTATGGGGCTACTTGGCCAAGACCCATAAGCGAAAGCTTCAGCCTCTCATTGACCGAGGATTGCGCTGGGCGTGCAAAGCCCACTGTCTGACATCTAATAGAACCGTCCGTGAAGCCCTGCGTGTCCGTTCCCTGGACGCCACTATACGGATACTGTCCCGAAAATTCTATCGCCGCACCGTCCGATTCCAGGGTAACCACCTCATTAGCGCCCTCGGTCGCTACCAATCTATGCCAGGAGAATCTTGGACCCGGCCTCGGCGTACTCTCACCCTCAGTTCTAATAATTAATTGAACACCCACGGCCGGTAGTGGGCCACACCCTAAATCCAGCCCATCTATCGTGCCTGCGGCAGGAACTCTATTTGAAGCTCGGGACGCAGTATAAGAGCGGGCGACTGGCATGCCCTTCGTCCTGCACATTTCATAGAAAACTTTCAAACAAACAGATAATAAACTGTTATATACTCGGTGATTGTAAACATTGTTGGTAAGACTAGTTGTACACGTACTTGGATAGCAGACGGTTTTTCCGTACATTCAGTTACAGTTGATTCACCTTCGGAAAAGTTAAATGGAATAACGATATTTTGTGAAATGATTTTTATAGTATTTCTCCAGTATTTTCCCATACCGATACCATAGCGAGTAGAAGAGACTCGCTATGCCGGTACTGTAACATCTCTTTCTATACTAATATTAATCGGAACCCCATAACGTTCACCGTACAAATATTGCCAGTATCGAAAGGAAGGTACTGATACCCGCTATCAAGAGTATCAATCGCCCAGGTCCGTTTTTAAAAAATATTTTAATTCTTAAAGTAATTTCTTAATAGACTGGCATTTTATCGCACACCAAAATTTGTTTTATCGGAAACTAATTAACCGTACGTCTTATCAAAACACTACGTTATGTAAGTCTGCTGTCGTCAAGTATAAGTCTACTGTCTACTAGTATTTTCGAAAGCTTAATTCAGTTTATAAAATATCGTGTAATTTTAATCTTCTGTACTTTGTACATACGTCACAAATGAAATGTATTTAATTGCTGAAATGCTTGAAAGTCGATAACGGAAGTACGTAAGGTTGAAAAAAAATGTCACTGATACAGCTGACTGCTGTAATTCAAGGAAATTAACCAATATTGTGCAAGTAAACTTAAATCCGATGGCTGTTTTACTTCCCGAGTCGCGCGCCTATGTGTGAATTCACATTCTTAGGAAAAGGTAAATTTATTACAAACATAAACGCTCGTGACAAACTGTATATATTGACGGGGATCCCACACCTACTGCCGCATCCCGCATCGCAGTTTCCATATCAACTTATTCTGTGTAACTTGATTCTTCACATTCTTTTCTTCCATACTCCTTTCGATCCTTTCTATCCATTTTGATCTACGTCTGCCTCTTTTTCTTCTGTTGCTAGGTCTGTATTTGAACACACTCACAGGTATTCTTTCTTCACTTATTCTCATTAGGTGTCCATACCAGGAAAGCTGTTTACGTTTTATATCTTCTATTACAGTTTCTTTTCTATTTGTTCTTTCCCTTATTACGCCATTCCTTACACGTTCCAGACGAGAAACTCTGGAAGCTCGTCTAAGTTAGTCCATTTTTACAGCTTCAATCTTCCTGCGGTTCTTTTCGTTGATTGTCCAACATTCTGACCCATAGGTGGTAATTGGTTCAACAATGGCTTTATAAATATGATGTTTGTCGGTAGCCCGATTTTGGTGGACCATAAAAGTGAGTTTAATTGGCGTATGGTGCTTTTTCCTAAAACCAATCGATGTCTTATATCCTCATCACATATTCCAATATCGCTAATTATACTTCCTAAATATTTATACTTTTCACGTTTCTTGATGGAAGTATTATCTGATAACTGAAGATCTGATGTTCGACTTCCTGTGGCTAAGTACTCTGTTGTTTTGAAGTTTATGTGTAATCCCCATCGATCGTATTCTTTTACTAGTTTTCTCACCATATAACAGTAACAAACTAACAGTAAAAAAAAAATTAAGTAAAATTATCAAATGCGTATTAAAAAATCTAATGTGTGAAGAATAATACTACCAAAATATTAGAATGAGCTACTGCATAGGTTCTCAGTCGTAGTGAGAGTCCAAGTATTGGGACGCGTAAATAAATTACATACTGTAACTGTTACTTAAAATAATATCGTGTTTCGATACTGTTAAAATTGATTATTTTAATGAAAATAATTATGTATTGTTTAATGATAAAATTATTATTTAACGATAATTGTTTCATTTGACTGGATGTTGTGCACTTGGCCACCTACTGCTAAAATTAAATCGGTACTGCAGTGTGTTTATCAATTGTTTACATACTTACAAACAAACAGACTAGCGATAAATGTTATTTATGATCGTAATGTTTACGCGTTCCTTCCCAAATCTAAATAATCCATTGCGTTTGCAAGATTGAGATACATAAACGAATGTCATTTATTGAGTACAGTGTTTTGTACGTGTGAAACATTCAGTTTTATAGCACTGACAAAAGTTACCAATAGCTCAGCTTCATGAACCGATAGTAACGGTTAAAGACTTTATATCGGAATTTTTACGCGTCCTTACGTAAGAAACAAACTGTTAATGTTCCGCTCGGGTTGTAATAAAGACACATTTTAACTTCTCGATAAAATATTTAATTCAGTATTGAATGTTGAATGATTTTAATAGTAAAACGAGTAAAATTTGAGGTGCTTAGGAGATCAGTGAGGGGGTACGGCGCGTAACTACTAATCTAGATGTCCCGGGTTCGATTAGATCCCGGGCGCAGCGTAAAATCGAGGTCGACTCAACCTGTGGAAATGAGTACCTGGAATAACGTTCTGGCATGGTAATGGGCGGATGAGGCGTAGTGCTGGCCACAGTTACTTCCTTGTATGTTGAACTAGATAAGGAGCAGCCTATTCTGCCTTAACTCCTAAGACTGCTTAGGCGGAATAAAAGGAAATTATTATTGTCATTATTATTATTATTATTATCATTATTATTGTTGTTGTTATTTTATTGTTATTATTATCATTGTTGTTATTATTGTTATTATTCTTATTACTGTTATGAATACAATTTGGATACACCAATTTTTCGTTTTCTTAAAAAAATACTGTAGAAATAAAATCAACTTCCATTAATAACGCAGCAGATGATTGGCGGAATATTAGCCTATAAGCCTGGACTGGAATGCGTGCTACGACGTGGAGGAGAGTGCACAAATTATCATGTTATTGATAAATAAATGTTGTAACATGTTCATGTTAGAAGGTCAGTTTTGAATTGCATGTCATGAATTTTATATCGTCACGTTATTCTTGTGTAGATTATTAAATGGTCTGCAAAGTACAAATAAAAATTATTGGAAAAACGTTGTAATAATTATAAAAATGTAGTTTTATCAGAAGCTATTCTTGGGGGGGGGGACGAGTCTGACTTGAAAGTTGAACCTCCCATTTTCCTGAGGACACATGATAAATCATGATTCTTTCCATATAACTTTATAAATAAATTGTGTTACAAAAATCCCGATTTCTCTACTATATCTGTAGTAATATAACAATTGTAGAGCAAACAATCATACAATGAACACTAAACATTAGAAACATTCGGATTTGGGTTATAGTTTCTGACACCCTGCTGCATTATCACAAGTTTTTCAAAATTTTTATGTCTTTCTGGAGTCCAAAAATTTTTAAATATGCAAGCTTGACACTATATTCAGATGTTAGTTAAAATTCTCTTTAATTTGCGATCAATTTTTGCGATTTTATCAACTTTTCAACCAATTTTTAGGCCCTGACGTCCAACATTTTGAAATTAAAAAAAAAAATGAACCACCACGTTTAGATTGTGGTGGAATTCCCTTTTACTTGACACCTCACATGGGTTTTAGCGATTTTTTCACAATTTTTGCCCCCCCCCTCGTGAAATAATTTCTTTTCTGCAGTTTTCGACTACATCTTTCCCATTTCTGTTAAGACTGCCGCCACTATCTATTATAACATCTCGGCTATCATTTTCTGTAAAACTGGTATCATTTTGCCCATTTTTAAAGAGATCAATCTCAGAAACAATAGGCTTCTGCAGGGTATACACGCATGCCAAGTTTTGGCAGAGAAATCGGTTGATGTGAGACACTCCACAAACACCAGACAAACACTCGAGTAAAAACTGAGAACACGATTCCCTCGATCAATTAATTAATAGGCCTATAGCGGATATTCGAATAACCGTCATTCAGTAATTCTGTTCATCTGTGACTCCTCCCCAGACCAAATTCTAGATTCACTACTGCCGTAGAGCTACTACCGTGTGTTCGTATACTCCCTAAACTACAGGACTCGCTCAGTATTTGAAATTGAACATAATGTCGACATTATTGTGTACTTTAATGGCCTTGATTTCAGTATGTTATTACACTTTTTCAGTCACTTTAGGATTGTAATATTGATTGGTCTTGACTGTTTTTTTTCCTATGAAGCCGACTCGACCGGAACCCCCCCCCCCCAACAAATTCTAGATTCCTGTGTAAATGACAGACCGTTCTTATTTTATTTGTGATTTATGTGTATTCCAGGTATTATTCTTAAATTACAAAGGGATAATAAAACCGGGTTTTTCAAAAAGACTCGTTTTCACAAGAATAAAAACAGAATTTTAGAATTAAAGTATTCCTAATGATATGTATTGTAACGAATAGACTGGTGTGTCTCTGTAAAAGACGTGTATATGGTATTGTCTGTGTTAGTGCGTTCGTGTCGCACTGGGGTCGTTACATCTATTTTGCGCTAACGATGTCCGTAGCGTTGCTGTAATTACCAGTACAACACAGCAGTAACCTTACCTGTTCTTCAATAGGCGTGTGTTAATCCCGGGTGGCGCCAAATTGTTTATTAAAAAAATTAAACTTATGAATCTGTATCTTAATAGGGTGTCCTCAGCTATGACGGTCGGGGCGTTCAAATAATTCCCGCTCGTTCAGCCTTCTGAATCGAGTAGGTAGTTGTACGAATTGCAACTTGAGCGCTGGTCGTAAAATCTAGCTTTCGTAAACAAACACAAGTAATACAATACACTCCCTATGAAATAATAACAACGGTTACTCCCTGTACTAGTTATTTTAATGTTTGATAAGTAAAAAATGTCAATGAGACAATTAAATTATATTGGTTGATTAACAAATTTGCACCGACTTTTTACATGAAACAATATTTCTCAGGATGACGAATCGATTAAGGTAACGATGTGTTCACATCAGCATGGCTGTTGAACGTTTTAGTTATTATAATTATTTTCGTTCCAAAATCGGGGATTCTTTTGATTACAAGACAAAGAATTCCTATGATTACAATAAAAGTACTTTACCTTACTTTAAGTGTACATAAATAATAAGATGTGTGGTTACAATCTGTTCTGTAGTATCGTTAAATGTGTTTCGAAAGTTCGTATTCAAACAATAGGTTATATTTTATGTTAACAAATTTTCAGTGTGTTTATTTTTCTTAATTAATCTTTGAAAGAGAATATTCGGATTATAGTGAGAGATCAAATTACTTTGTGTAAAATTTAGAGTGATTTTATTTTTGGAAATAAGGTAATTCAATGGTACTTAACACATCAGATGACTTGGTGTTATCATTCATTGGGTCAAAAGAGGATTGGGCTGCAATATTTTCTATTTTCATTGATCTTTGGACTTAGTAGGTCCCTTTCATATAGGATGTGGTCATATTTTTCTTTTATTTTCCTGGTAATATGGTCCTTGGCCTTTGGTTAACTGCTCCAGTGGTTCGTCTGCTTCTTATTCAATCATGGTTTTGAATTTTGTTCACTGTTTTTACATTTTTTAATTAAAAATTGGTCTTCCAAAATTCGGCTTCTGTTCTGTTAGAGTGACGCTTTACGAGTAACGATATTCAACGGTACTTTTTGCCACCAACGTTCGTTTCTATGGTTACCAATGAATTCTGATTGGCTTAGATTGACATAAATCCATTGTTATCAAAATTTGAATTCTTTTTAAAATCCTTGGATATCTTCTGATTGCTGTTATTCCTCTATCTTCCTTCCTAAGCATTAAATATTGTCACTATAGTATGTATTTCCTTTCATAGATTAATTTGATACCCCACAAGTTTGGGTTATTTTAGGTTTTATGTTTTTACAAAGATTTTAATACTTGTTAATTACATTTCTTTTTGAATTCAAATACTTATTATAATATTTTGTCTTAAAAATGATTTACAATTTATCCTTGGTGAGTCATTCGCCTCGGATTTGCCAATTTCTTTGTTAATTTGTTATAATTTGTAGTTGTTTGTTTTTGACAGTTAGGCATTTTCATAGGCCTAAGTAGCCATTATGGTATTTGACTTATTTCATTCAAATTACATCTCATTTTAGCCTAATGGGCTTTATTTTGTTATTATAATTGGTTGTGTTATTTATTGTTGTGTTTTGGGTCTGTTTATGTGTTATTATTTTGTCACTATTATTTTATACATAATTGTTTACTATCTGGTTTCCTCGTTTTCTAGTTCATACATTTCTTAACTTTTTTACTTATCTACTTTGCCAATAATAACAATGTGGCTATTATTTACTATTTTTTTATCACATTAAATACAACATCTAGGCCTATGGTCTGTATAATTCTTCCAGCCATATCCTATTCATAAACTTGCTTAAATAATTATTTAACTATTATTTGCTAATATTTGTTTACAATTCATCTCATTTTATATCATTTTTTGTGTGATAAACAACATCCCTTTTTATGAACTTACTTTAATAATGATCCCTTATAACATGGGTGTTTATTGATTGGTTTTAACTCCTTAATTTTTAAACAATCTTTACTTCCCTCCATGTTAACACTATCTGTTTTCTCTTTCAGGGTATACTCCCTTTTACTTATAACTGCATTCAATTAAATTTAACAATAATATTCTTTCTTAACTAAATACTGTCTTCATCACTTTTCAGCGTTCACTATACCTTAATTAACTGTTTATACTTACTGCTATTCTTAATTACTAATATTCTTCACTTTTAATCATTTAGTGTTTCCTTTGAGTTTATTAAGTGTTTATGCTTTTATCACTCACTATTTTTCTCTATATTAACATTCTTTATTTTACACTATTCTCATTTAATCATCACCTTCACTTTTAAATTATTTATAGTTTATTATAATTTAATTAATGTTTTTTCTTTATCACTATACTTTGGGGTTTTTACACTTTCATTTTGCACTTCACAAATGTTTTTGTTTTTTAAGTGTTTCTAAATGGGCAATCCCTCTAATTACTATCTCACTACCGTACTATCTCTTTCATTACAAATATCATTAATAATATTAACAATTTTATGTCTTTATATTTTATCATTACATCTAACTCTAATTTGTGGGCTAGTTTGCTTTTTTATATTCAACATTGTTTAATTGGGTCTCTTTCAATTGTCATTTACTTTTTTATCCATTAATTGATAATAATATTTACTTTTTTCAAAGGTTAATTATTGGTCTTTTTTCCAATATTACATTTGAGTGTATCATTTCTCCTGCTCATATTCTTTATTACTTGTTTGTGTCTTATCATTTGTTTTCATTTTTATTTATTTCCCTTTTATCTTGGGTTTGTCTCTTTTCCATTTCCCTCCTTCTTCATTTTCATTGTATTTGGTCAATACCTTGGTTTTCCACCTTCTCCTTTTGGTTCTTTTTATTTTGGCCAATCACTTTCTTCTTTGGGTTTATTCTTGTTTGTTTTTTGTTGTTCCCTTCTTCTTTTGGTTCTTTTTATTTTGGTCAATCACTTGGGTTAGGTCATGTCGTCGTTTGTCGTGTCATTGTTTTTTTATTTTCTTTATATTAAACATTTTATTTTATATGAAGTATTATTTTATATTCAGAATCATCTTTTTCATCCCTAGTTTTGGGGTGGCTTATTTGTGTTGTAACAATATATATATATATATTATAACGATCCTCTTATCCGTTCTTATTCAATCGTCTCTTCTTTATTCTCAAATATATGATGTCGTACTCTCAACGTCTTACCATGTCGTCGTCAAATTTAAACGTATCTCACGCACTGATACGTCCGTCGCGAACGCACGAATAACCAGTACCGATATCCTTACCTGCCCTTATTTTATATATTTATTTCCCGAACGGCGCCAAATTGTTTTTTAGAAAACAATTAAAAGATTCAAATTAGTTTGTCTCCTGTACGGTGATGATGAATTCGAATTACCTCGTAGACTGGCGGGAACTCGAATTTCGCTTGTCTTTGGACGTGTTGCCAACATAAATTTTTGGCAAAGAATTCTATTCTCCTCTAAAGAACACAAACTATATAATACAATTTCAATAAAAACAAAGGACAATTAGTAATGATTCGTACTTGTTTATTTGAGTCTAAAATTCGCTAATTTTTTATAACTTTTGTACAATAGAGAGCATTATAATAAAGTTTCGCCCCGGCAACAAATTAATTTTCACTGAGCTGAGAGCAACGGTGGCAGCAGTCGTGTGACGCCACAATGGCTAGCGTTCTCATTTACACAAGTTATTCTGCCAATGAGTTCTTTGGGTTACGAAAAGATTTAAAACAAGATGTTAAATAAAGTACACCACCTTACATTTGTGGTACTTAAATACTAAAAAGGTTTACATGAAAGTCAACTCTTGGTGTTTAAAAGTGTGTGTCAAATTTATAGGCTTCAGACATAGGTTATCTTACAGTTAATACAGTGTAAATAAATATGATTCATTAATCCTTGAAAGAATTTGGTGTTCAAAGTTCAGAGTGAGAGTTATATATTGTGAAAAAAATTAATCAGTTTGAGTTCGTAATTATTGATAATTTAATTTATACTTAACAAAACCATGTTGTTTTGGTTATGGGTCGTCAGGATTTCTTCAAGGTTGTGATAGTACTTTCTTTACTTTTCAATGGTATGGTTGCCCGTTTCCTTCTGGCGTCTGTTTCTTTTTATTCAATTTTTATGTATTTTTTAATTTTAAAGTTTGTTTATTGTTCCTTCTTGAGTTGCTGGAACTATGGTTGACTTCTTGTGTTCATTTTACTTTCATTTATATCTGATTTTCTCCTATATTAGCCTTTAATAGAGCCCCAGTCAATATAGCGTCTGTACCGCTGGATAGTTAATAATGGAACTCTCGTTTCATAACGGTCAAAATTATAATAAGGTTTTGTTGTTATGGCAACCGCTTTCACTCTGATTGGTTAAACATATTTGAACCTATTGTTATAAATCCTGGGTTTCTGTTCAAAATGAATAAATATTTTATAATGGTTATTGTTCCTTGGTGATATTGCCAATGTATGAAATATTAACATAGATGTCCCTATTTTCTTTCAAAGATCAAATTGACATCTCACAAGGCTGGTCTAGGTCATGTATTAATGTTTTTGGAAAAAATTGCTAATACTATGTTATTACATATTTCACTTATTTATACTGTTTATTACAATTCTGACAAATTATTATTGTTAGTTAATGGTAATCACATAATTTACTTGGTCTTATTGTTCAAATACAATATTCAATTATTTACAATTGGTTTTCAGAAGTTAGACAGCTATGTCATTTATAGGCCTAAACTGTAACATCTTAGAATTTCTTATTTTGCTCTATTTAAACATTATTTATTAAATACATATGTTCTGCTTATTTTCATTTCGCACTTATTGGCTTTTGAATTACTTTGAAACTGTTTTACCATCTATTAGTGTTATTATACTTTAACAAAATTATTTCTTATCTGATATTTCTTCTTTTCTATTTATATAATAGTGATTAATCTGAGATGTTGCTTGTTAAGTTTATATCATTGCTAGTTTATTCCTACTCCCATTTCTCACACACCTATTTAACACTTAAATCTATTAACAAAACATAATATAGAGATAATTTAATGGTCTGTCTATTGTTCAGCCATATTCCTTCTTATTAATTACAATTGTTATATTGTATGTTATTACTTGAAATTAACATACTCCTCATCTCTTTATAATATCATTACATAGACCTACATAAAAAATACAAACATATTACCTTAAAGTTATGCCTTCTTGGTTTATACTCCTATGAACACTAAACAAATAAACTAATTTTCTTTAAACTAACAGAACGTTTACCATACATTAATCTTATTTTCCTCAGTTCAGTTTCTTCAACACAATTTAATTTAATTCTTTCTGACTGAATAAGTAACGTATCTATCGTTATTGATGTCTCTTTGCATCAACATTAACTGTTACAAAGACATAGGGATCATTTGTAACTAATACCAAAATTGGCAATCCCCTTACTCATTGAAAAGCATAATTAGGAATTATTATTATTGTTATTCCAACATTGTTTTGTAATCTTTTTGGTTGAGTACACTTATATTTGCACTGACTGAACTCATTAATTTTCACAGTCCTGCCTGTTTGATTAGTTATTATTATTCGTCACTTATCACATCACTTTTACTATTTATGGTTATCACTCCCTACCTATCTCTCACTCTTGGTTTCAATGATATTTTAAACACACATTTATAATTATTCTTTCAACATTTTGTGTCTTACTTTCTTATTATAATAAGGTTCTTAACAACATACTTTATCTACTAATAATTGTCTTACTTATTTCTTATGATTAGTGTACTTTCTTTATTATTGTTTTATTCATGGTTAGTTATTATATTTGCTTTACTCATTTGTGCCTTTTATCATTAATTTGTCTTTTCTCATCTTATTGTCTTTACCTGGCCAATCTCTGGGGTTGGGTCCTAGTCATTTGTTTGTCAGTCTAGTCTATTCATTTATTTATTATTCTTGTTTACAATTCTCCTTTTTTCTTTCTTAATTCCATTTTATATTTTTTTCATTATTATTCATTAAATTATTTTAGCTTTTATCATGTATATAATACTTGTGGATACCCTATAGGGTCTGATTTCTGCAACGTTATAATATATATAAATCGGTTCATAACGTTATCCTACGTCTTCCGATCCCTAGTCTCCATTGGTCTCGATCTAACCAAGATTCTTCTTCCAATTCCCGGTCTCTCATTGCCCGATTGATGCCTTCTCTCCAACTCAACCTAGGTCTTCCTCTTCGCCTACGACCATATGGTGTCTGTCTCAAAATTTGCTTGGGGAGTCGATTATCCGGCATTCTTTGCACATGGCCAAACCATCCTAGCTGTTTTGTTTTTATGTCGTCGACAATAGAGCACTGAACCCCCATTATCCCCCGGATTGTGACGTTTCTTACTTTTTCCAGTTTTGACCTCCCTGCCGCTCTTCGCCAATAATCCATTTCAGTAGCTTCCAACAACTTTTCTGTTCTTTGTGTTATTGGCCATATTTCACACCCGTATGACGTAATTGGTTTCACAATTGTATTGTATATACGATTTTTATTTTGTTTTGATATTTGCTGTTCCCACAGTATGTTGTTCAGCAATGCTATCGATTTTCTTCCCAAGTTATTTCTTATCGCTTTATCTAGACTACCATCTTGTGTAACTGTTGTTCCTAGATATTTATAGCTACTGCAATTTATATTTTTTTGTTCGTCTTCTAAAATTAAATTCTTCTGTTCCCCACCAATGCACATATGTACTCTGTTTTCTTTGTGTTTACTTCAAGGCCCCATAGAAGGACCGAGTGATATACTTATTATGTATCTCAGTTCAGCCTGCTAAGTTAAAAGCAATCTTTAAATATTTGATAACCCGTCAAAGATAAGAAGATTTACATATCGTTTTGGTTTTTGAAATTTTGAAATGAAATATGCAACGGTTTTAAATAGAATAATAACCGATGTGTCGTGTCGGAAACGAATTCCTTTTGTCTTTTGTAATACACTTGACAGTGGTTCAGAACGAGAACTACGTAATAAAAATATTGAATATTTAATAGAACGGTTACTTTCGTTATAAAAGGGAAATTTTAACTTAACAATGCTCGGAACATATAAATATTTTGATTACGGTTCAGAATCGGTATCAGAATGTAATAATATCGAATGATTGTACATGTAATAAACAATATATTTATGACCAAATAAACAATGTTTACGATATCTATAAACTTTTTTAAGGCTTTTTCAAGAACTGATAATGAATGTAATTCCGTTGAACTATTTTAGTCATACATATTATTTACTGATCGTGACACCTCGAGTTGCCTCAAGCATACCGTTATTCCGTACGTTCTAAGCAGCGCGTACCAAGCAGCGAGCACAGAATTTGTACCGGGCGCTGAAGCCGGGTTTGAGTGCAGTTGACTGTCCAAGAAGACGCCCAATCGAGCGTCGGTCAATCTGGTCCCGCGCGCTTGCAGTAGAAATTTTTTTATATTTCCTATTTAAATCTAAGTAGTGTATTAATTCTTTTGTTATCTATGGAATGCATAAGCCGCACATAACCTTTCGACCTGCCGACTCCTCGTCTCCAAAATCCATTTTTAACTGCGTCTGAAAAACTATGAAGCAGGGATGCAGCTAGAATTTCCTTCGGGGAGGGGGTTTGACAGGTTCAGGGAGGCACGTTTTTAAACGTAGCCTACTATAAAAGTGCATAATACAGTAATATGCTAAATTAATCAATAAAGAATTAATAATTGTACTCATTTTCCTTTTTTACAGTTAAGTATTTTCATTTAAACAAAGCTGATATAATCATAAATTATGGAAAGGTATGGACATACAATTGAATTACATGTACTTCAACAGGCAAGAAAACATCATAATCGAAAATAAAAACTTAACATTTAAGTGACACATTTTAATTTTAATTTATGAATTTTACTTATTGTCAAAGTCTCATAGCTTTTTAAATGGAAATTACTAAAATGTATTTTATTTATTAGCTGTTATCTATTTAATGAGATTAAATTTAGTATCTCGATTTTTTACTTTCAATTCCAACTTTGTACTTAATTACAAAGTTACATTACTTAGTTACATTACTTACTTCCTTAATTTTACTTACATTACTTCTGTTACAATGATATACGTGTATTTCCTAAATATTCAAGTATTCAAACCTGGTGGATTGCGTTTCAATAAATTTATGTAGTCCTAATTTGAAACCTCAACGTATGGAGCAGAAACATGGACAATCAACGAAGTAAATGATAGGCGTCTTTTAACTTTTTCAGCAGCATCCTTGACGTATTTTATCTTTCCAGAAAGATGTTATGGAAAATTTACGAACGAGGTGTATGGCGATACGTTATAGTCAAGAATTACACGAACTATTTAGGGGTGTAGACATTATAAAATCTGTCAAGGCCGACGTGGGCCGGGCATTTGATGAGGATGACGGAGGATGAAATATCAAGGAAGGTCTTGATAATGCAGTTGGTTGGAAGAAGAAAGAGGGGCAGGCCAAAGCTGCAAAGGATTCATGATGTGAGCAATGGTGCCGAACTGTTTGCACTGAGTGTCTGGAGACCAATCGCGTCAAGTCGGGTCTGTTGGAAAAGATTTCTGTAGGAGGTCAAGACTGAGCAATGAGTTTGTAGCGCCAGGGATGATGATGATGATGATGATGATGATCTAAATTATGATGATGGTGATATAAAGTCGGAAAACAATTACTGTTACTATTATGTAAATGTTAAATGTTGCTATTATTTAATTCTCATACTATCATCCAAGGGGAAAGGGAAGTGTGGGAAGACCCTGTATGCGATGGTTGGATGACTTCCATTGAGATTGGAACAGGCTACTATCCTAAGCCGTAAGGGATAACGACGACGACGATTATTTAAATGTGTTGGTAAGTTATGTTTCTGGTTTTAAGTCAGAAGTTTTATGTTGTATCCACCTACCTACTAAACGTCGCATCATTTAGTTTGACGGACATGAAATTTCCCAGTCCGGCGATTTGATGTTATAGTTCCTGGTTAAATTACTTTCAAAAAATATATAAATAAAGATTATAAAGAAAAATGGGGTGTCGAATGGCCGTAGGTGACGCTGATGAAACGACTAATTTATTTTAAACAGTTAACATAGCGATTAAGAAATAGAGAGTAAAGCTAAGCATTAGGCAGTGTGATGCCATTCTCACAAGGACACATTTCGTATCGAATGGTCACGTGGTGTGTGGCATTAACAAATCTGCACATGACTGAATGTATGAATGTTAATTACTGACGACCTAAATCCTATGGTCCCTGTGCTTTCAGCGTTAACTGTTTGACGTCGCCGATAAGCTAGCCTTGCATCAAATCAGCTGTTTTCTGTACTGTTGTCGGCTTTTTTTCACCGGAATGTATGAACGTCAGTCAGTTTGGTGTCGGTCTTCTGCACGGGGCCCGAAGGCTGTGAATTTGAGCAGTTGCGCCAGAAGAGCAGGGCTATCATCCTTGCCGCTACGAGTGGGGGGAAGGCTCCGACGAGTTATGTACTGGCTTGAGAAATATATACATTGCATTCGTTTTTTAACATAGCCTCAGTTCCCGTATTTTGTCCCGTACCTGTCATTAAAACAAAAAAAATGAAAGAAATTGTGTTATCTCTGAATAAAACAGACGTCATCAAGATGTACAGTACTACGAAAAAAAGTTACGTACCGTTCTTATTCAATTGAAGGGGGTGTTTACTGTTGCAAACCGCCCCTCTTCATTTCAAAAATAGTTTTTCAGTACCCTTCCGTAAAACTCTTCCACTTTCTCAACTAATAACAAAATTGTTAACCTAGCTGTGTTTGTAATTTTTCAAATTTCACCGTACCTTTATTTTTTTAAGTAGCTGTATGTGTAATTTTTAATTTTCAAATAGGAATAATTAAAATTGCACACAACCACACTAGACTATAGTGGTTGCTTACTATGATTGATTATTAATATCAGTGGAATAAGTAAAATTAAATATAATTATTCACGAGTAGGATGAACCTGGTGTTGCGCCATCAGCTTACGCATATTAGACTCTATGTATGTCAGCAGCTAAATCTCCGCCTGTTTGAGATCGGTTCCTCTTTTTAGTCAGAAGACTCTTGCCGCATTAAACCCGCGCTCAACTAAATACGATGACGGAAATACAGTTAAACATTTTCTCAACTTATTCCGTAATCCAGGACAAAGAGTAGGTATCTGCTTTTGTAACCAGAACTCTTGATATTAGTCTTGGGCTGTTAATTTCAATTCTTTCCGTGTCGATAATTCAAGTAATTCGTCTTGTACGATATTCTTGCACAGTTGATACCATGCATGCACGCATAATATTCAAAAATCAAATTGTACAATAACACAATTTATACTATCATGAAATTATTCAAAACATGCTCGAATCATATTTCTATACAAAACGTGCTCAATTTTCATGAAACAAGCCTGCATGCTTATTACATAAGTAATAGAGTTTTGCACTTTTTTTACACCAATGAGAGAGAAAAGTGACACCAAAAAGAAATTGCAAATCTGATTCTTGACCACTTAGGAAAGTGTCTAAACCCAACCAGGTATCTTCAAATCGATTGTTAAAATCATATTGCCTCCATATTTTACACATAGATCAAAAAACCAATTACTTACTGAATTTGCTATTATATACTACAGGTAAAAATCTTCAGGCGATCATATTTTTTAGCGTTTAGCGTCTCCTTATTTCCACTTGCTCCTTAACTCCCCCCCCCCCACTGCCCCTTGAGCAAGCAGTGCTCACAACGTCCATTTTAGATACACTGGTGTAAGCTGTTTCCCAGTTTCGACTGAGCGGAATCCTAAATTGGAAATACAAAGACTTGGGAAAGTTTTCGAGCAACATTGACAAGACATTAATGATCATGATTAGCCCAATGTCGATTGTTTATGGACTTGAGCAGACATTATTTAATCTGTATGTACTGTGTTCGTTACCAGAACCAGTCCTGCCTGAGGAAAGTATTGAATTTTTAGTCGTGTAGAATAATTTTTAGTCCTAGTAATAAAAGTGTTAGTAATAATCGTAGTTTATTAATATGTAATGATATAATATAGCACAAAATGCACAAATCATCTAGAAAGAACGGTCTCGTATTCCTTAAAAGGTAATTAAAAGAAAGGGTCTCGTGTTAACCAAAATGATGAAATATTGAAATATCCTTGGGGGGGGCCAAGAAAAGGATGGCGAGATCAGCTCCAACAGCACGCTGAGTAGGAATCATAACAGACTGGAAGCCTGAAGATGACGAAAGAAGAGGAAATGCATATCAAAATCCATGTACGGTACAACGACTAAAGTGTCGGTAAGCTGCAAGTTGACCATGCTCAGCTACAGCAGAACATGCACCTATAACTAGTTCGATTTTTAGTTTAAATGTCCCACTCCAAAAATCGGATATACCATGCTTTAATAATAATAAGAGTGGGAAACTTTTCTTCATAGAGGTGGGAAATGCTTTATGCACCGTCCACTGGGGAGGAGACCGTGTTTCCCCAGGTGTGTGGGACCCATCTCTAACTGAGACCATTCATATCCATCCTGGAACCACTTAGCGTATTACTTCAGGATGGAGCCTGTTGGGTGAAAGTTGGGCCTGTCTTTTATTAATATTAGTAAAAATACTAATAGTGACAACAATAATTGTTATAAAAATGTTTCATTGACAAACAAATACAAACGGAATAGACAATTGTTCTTAAACCAGCAACACAGTACTCCTGATCTAAAGACCGTCCGAGGAGTTCCATACTTTTTAATACATTTGTGGACTGAACAATGGTATAAAAGAAACTAAAGTTATATTACAAAAGTGCATACATGCACGGTACAGCTTTAAGAATTAGTATAACGTATGATGAACTGATTCTGCTTAAAAGCAGTTGAACTGATTCTGCTTAAAAGCTTTACGTAAAAGCTTTAAGTAAAGCTTGTAAAGTCTTAGTGCACTCGTCATATAAAAATGAAATAAATAGAGTAGTTCTAGAAACGATAACAGTTCTATAATATTCACTCAGTAACGTCCAGTTTTTACGATTTAGCAAGTCTTTCCCCTCTTCAACACTAAACACAGATTTAAAAAAATACAGATATTAACGGTGCTCTTTTGATACTGAACAATTACAGACGAAATGGATATAACACCCTCCTCTTCTTTACTATTGCACGAAGTACATCATTTTGACGGAGGAGTATAAGCAATATTTATTTAGTTGCAAGGCATATAAGAATATTTATTTAGTTGCAACAGACTCGCTTTGACTTTAAAGAACCAATTTATTAAGAAACTTTGAATAGTACTGTCTACATATTCTAGACCTAAATTGGGCTCTTCATACAGTAATCGCGTCTGACTATTCCTAATTTGCAGTTTATACTTGTCCAAATGTGATTCTTCAATCATTCAATAATATTAAAAATGCTTTAGCATTAAAATTTTTTTTAATTCTCAAAATCTGTATTCTGAAAACGGGCCATTTTTATTTTAAATAAGTTACGTAATTTCCTCCAATCGTAGTAGAAATATACTTTTCTTTTAATTATCTCTTGCAATAAAATCTTTGTATACCGATCTGAAGTTAGACTCAAGGCCCGATGAATATATGTCGAATGCAATGATAGCGTGTGCAGAAATGTAAGGAATAAATGTGTCTCTTAAGTACAGACAATAAACCGGAGAATTTCTGGGCAAATTAAAAACTTTGTTACGAAGAAACACTGAACTCCATCAACATTTTAACCTCTATGCGTTTTATACCCCCACAAAACTTGTGCTTGTGGACCAAAGCACAATATCACTCTACAGACACCATTAAATACTTTTAATTTTAGCAGAAAACTGAATGTTACTATTATAAATTATATTAATGAAAGAATGTATGGCTCATTTAGCTTCTGAAGACTTATCCTGTAGATGTTCATTTAAAGACATTGATGTTGTAAAATTTACTCTTAAATACTGTAACTATTAACTGTTTCAATCCGTCAACCTTTAAAAAACAATTTTTATATGTCACAGACCTTCCTCCATTTCTGAAAACGAGAATTTAGTATTTGTTAAGGAGTACTAGAAGATTCCATTCCCTACAATATTCCTCTAAACCATTGGTTCCCAAACTTTTCAGTCCGCGGACCCCCGTCAAAAAATTAAAAATTTCACGGACCCCGTGTGAGTTATGAAATAAAACAAACAGTAAATATGATAAACTCTTATATTTTAATTAAAATGTATTAAAATCAAAATTCTCTTAACTTGCAAAATTATAATATTAATTATATCAAACATAGTTTATTGTGATGTGAACAATGACGCTGCTTTTGAACAATTAGCACTGCAATATTAGGTTTAATATCTGATAATTTCAATGTTAAGACACTCTCGACTAGTTTATTTCTTAATATTTGCCAACCTCGGCTCTATCTTTCCAGTCACACGTGTCGAAATCCAGCTACTTAGGCGTAAAACGAGCTACACGGAAAAACGTTTTCCTTAGGTACAGTGCTTATACATGGACTAAAACAGCGCGATCAGTTCTGCGTTGATGCGGCGCTCTAGTCAGTTCGGCTGACAAACAGATCTGCTCACAACATGATTTAAAGACATTAAAGCCATTAGTTTGAAATTACTTTTACAATTACAATTAGTTTGAAAAAACAAAGTACTGGCATCGTCCACTAATTGTTTTAAGATTCTAAAATTTAGATTTTAGAGCATAGAAAATCTGAGAAAATTACGGTCTATTCTATTTTTTTTTTTAAATTGTCCGCGGACCCCCCTGAAACATTGTCGTGGACCCTACTTTGGGAACCACTGCTCTAAACTATTTAGGTATACTATGTTTTGTTTTAAACGATTTTCTCTGCATAAACGTTTGCATGTGGCGGCATTTACACTTCAAGTTGTGTCGACGTAATATCGTTTCGCTTCTCGTCTGGTCGCGCTTCAGTATATTTGGCCGTTACGTTCTGCTATGGGAGAGCCGTAAAGTGAGACCAAGAATAACAAACTCGTCGTACACGTGATTTATGTCTGTTGGAGCTTCGTTAAACTTCAAAGCACATTAATGTAACTGTCGTTATGGCTATAATAAAACGGTAAACTTCGCTTATTAATATTGTAGTTCTTTGATGCCGACTGGCTACAGGCTATAAATATGTTTACGTAAAAAGCGCCGGCGAGAAATTCCTTTGAAATCAGCCGCGTACGATTTCCTCGGCTCGGATAATGAGCTGCGGTTTTTCTGATACTTCCAACTGATATTATTTTAAATGTGACGTAATGTGGCTTGCTGGTGACGAAGGCAGACACCATGGTACGACAGCCGGTTTGTGACTAGTTTTTTGAATACCGTCATATGACGTAACAGTATTCTCTTATCGGCTTAGTGGTACAATTTTGTCAAAAGGTGTACTGACTGCAGCATTTGTGTTACATGTCAATACTTGTGGTGGGCGTTTTTGTTGTTTTTCAAACGAACTGTTCATTTAAAAAAAAGAACAACTGTTTTTAAGAACAGTTGGGAAAAAACAGGTTGAGTTAATGAACTGTTGCTATTTACATTTACTGATTTTACCATTATATTGTTAAAACGTTTTGTTTTGAGCATTCCAGTAACTGTTCATTTTAGTATTTTTCTTAAATGGATGGTTATGTAACTTAAACAATGGAATTAAGTCAATATTTCTCTTATTTGCCAGTACCGTATCTTAAAAGACATTTTTTTTGTTTTAAATTGTTTCATCAAAACTCATGGGGAATATCTGAATAATATTTTTGTAGTAACTGAAATAAAACTGAATATAGCCTAATTCTGCCCTAAACAGAACGAGGACAGTACAATAATCGAACGCAAGTTAACGAACGTTGCAGTAAAAACGAACAGTTTACTCGTAACAGTTCAACAAACGTTGCAATTGAAAACGAACAGTTTTCTCGTAACAGCTCAACAAACGTTGCAATGAAAACGAACAGTTAAAAAAAAACAGTTTACGCCAAACAGCTCAACGAAAACAGATCCACTGAAAATGAACTGTTTATTCCAAACAGAGAACTGTACTAGAACAGTTGCGTTGTCAATACTGTTGTCAACGCCACGTTCGTTTTTAAAACGGAGAAAGTTTCTGTCTCCGCGGGAAAGAACAGTTCGTTCGTTTTTTTTTTCAGAAAACTGTTTTTTCAAACAGATGTGCGTTTTTGTTCCCAGCACTAGTTAATACTGCGTCGTCAGTTACCCATTTAAAGTATGTGCAAGTAAGAGTTTCGGATTAAAAGCATAAAGAGCTTGATAGCGTTTAGGGTTAACATGGATCGGGTTACATTATTTAAGCCGCGTCGACCACAAATAGAGCTATGTTGCTATCGGTACAGCTTGGCGGAGATGGTAAACGCTACATTTTTAGATTTGGGTTAAAATTCCTTTTAGCCTGACACCAGGCTGGATTGTAATTATTTCAAAATATTCGTCCATTTTTTTGGCCCTGGTGTCTAAAATCTTGAAGTCTTCGAAGCTGTACACTGTATACAGACTTGGTTGAAAATTCTGTTTAGTTTGATATTACCCCACATGGGATTTTTGCGATTTTATGAAAATTTGACCCGCTTTTTGGGGCCTTGGCATACAAATATTTCAAAATTTTCAAATTGAGCATTATATTTAGGTTTCGCTTAAAATTCCCTTTAATTTGCGACTTTTTTTGACAATTTCGACCCCTTCACATTTATGTCTCCCGCCCCACTATTTTTTGGAGAATTGATCTAAAAAACAATAAGGTTCTTCAGGGAAAAAATAAGAAGACGTTTACCAGCTTTAATGAAAATCTGTTGATGCGTTCAAAAGTTATCGTGAGATATACTCCAAATAGTCGGACAAATGCCAAACGTTCCACTAATGATAGTAGCCTATACCCTACACTAAACACCTTTAGTATCATAGGTCCCTGAGCTGCAGACCTCGCTCACTATTTTGAACCAAGTACATTTATTATTACATACATTTCAATACCAGATAATTTTTCAGGTGTGGGAAAAATTACAAAAATATCGATTACTCTTACGGTGTTATTATGCTAATTACGATGTGAATTAATTAGTTAGATCAATTATCAATTTTAATTACCAATTAGCATAATAGACAAGAGACTCTTTAGTAAATTAATCATGTTCTTTTGTTACACATGAAAATTGTACAATTATAAATATTCGTGTAATTGTGTTCTATGTAAAACTTTAACATGCGGGTTTTAGTAATAATGAACGCATTTGTTTAACTGTACCTAAATCACTAATTTATTATTCATTAAGTCAGTTTATATTCATAACACATAAAAAGTTTTGCTGTACCTGTAAATACATCAAATAACACATATATCATTAAACAAGTTCTAGCTTATATGATAGCTGAAAAAGACACACATACATAAATCATGATATACAATAAATCCTAATAATTAATTAATGCGTTCATTAATTTCAGATAGTTTTCGCTTACTGGTTCATTATTTGTAACTTTAAATTTATTCTTTTATCAAATTTATTTAAAACTCCCAGGGTGGGGATTCTTTGAAAGAGTCAGAACAGTAGTAGTTACTAAATTAATAGATTAATAATTGTTACTTGTGGTAAGAATATCCACTCATGGTCCAACGGTGATCGGCCTCCTTGTTGTGGTGAAGTCTGAAGAACACATCTTGTTGAATAAAGTTGAATTCACTGTCACTCGTACACACACGTGAACTCGCGTCATTTATAGAGTAGTGTGGATGTGATGTTGCTTTCAATGTCAGTTTGTATAGATCAGTTCGCTTTATAATGTGTGATCATTCTAAAATGAGTGGTGTATGTTCACGCTCGTAAAGTTAATGTCGATGTCCGTTCATCACAGCAATTCACGTGACTTTGTGTTGATGTCTATGCGTTTATACTACTTGGTTGATTAGTTTGTTCAAGTATTTAATGTTCTGTTACATTTAGTGTAATTCATTAACACTGGCTAAATGTAATTCTTTCTAAGTTGTACAGTACACTAATAATGTTTCGTGTATGTGCCGAGATTACATGATAGTTCGCCTGAGTCGCTCGAATTGTTCACTCGGAAATTCCTAATAATGTTAATGCTTAACTAAGTTCGTTAATTCGCACATTTTATACTGTTGTGTTCGAGTATTACTTCCGGTTGCACTTTGAATCTTACAGTTTGAAATTACTAAGTCCGAATATTATAACACTGAGTTTTCACTAAGACTGATAAATTTTACAAGACTGAGCACAGTAATACTGAGCAAAATATATGTTCAAAAAATGTAATAAGACTGAGAGAATTAAAAAATATGACTGACACTCCTCTGTGTTAGACAGTTTTTATCAACTCGTCCCTACCCAAATTTTGTCTTGAGCCTGTCCACGCCTTTTCTTACTTACGATAGGTCAGCTCGATATTTTCTTAGAATATTTTATCCCACTTCTTCAGGGTATTTTGGTTTCTGTTCAATGATTCACTTTGACTCCTGGTTACCATAGAAACTCTCCTCTCCACCGGTGTCTTCGCAAGACCCTGTACCCTGATAGGTTGTTAGACATCCCCCAGATTTCTTCGTTCGGACGTTGATCTCTTTCGCAGAATTTCTGGTCGTTGCGCGCCTGTCAATAACCCTTTTGTTTGGGACTTACGCAATGTTGTTCGAACTTTCCCCATTTGTTTCCTTGGTCATCTTGAGGTATTGTTCTATCTTACACCCCTTTTTTGTAGCTATTAATAATTTCTGACATGCGTTGGTTGGTGAAGCCACCCCGACTTTCTAATCGTAAATTGTGTCCGTCACGTAAACGTCACCTCCCGCTGTGCAGCATCCTCGAGTCTTTTCAACTATACTAGTTATTTCTTTCATTGTCTCTGTAAAGTGCAGCACCCTCAACTCTTTTGTGACATCCTGTTGTTTTTGCAGTACCATCGTATTCTGACGTAACCCGAGCGGACGTTCGCCTTAGTTATCCGTAAACGTGTGAGTGACCTAGCATGGCATTGTGTAGTTTGTTGTGGGGTAATAATTTTTAGCCAAGCTTCTCCTGTCATCTTGAACTTTCATATCTGTTGTTGCGTGGAGTCTAACATCTTTCTATTGTCTGCTAGCGACGCTGGTTTGACATCTTCACATTAAGCCTTATTTATTGCTTTAACTTGAAGTCGTTGACACAACTGCGTGTGAACAAAATCGGTCGAGAAGAAAATTTGAAATTTTTCGCTCGCTATACTCTACTATTTTTTTAGTAATATAACAATTGTAAAGTACGCGATCATACAATAAACACCAAAAATTCGCATTTTGGGGATAGTTCCTTTTAGACTGACACCCTCCTGGATTTTTACAGATTTTTTTTAAAAATGTTAATCTCCTTCGGGCCCTGGGATCCACACATTTTGAAATTTCTAAAACTTAATACTACATTCAGATATTAAGTAAATTTCTCTTTAATTTGATACTCCATATGGTTTTTGCGAATTTTTCACAATTTTTACCCACACATTTTTGCCTCTCCCTCCTATTTTTAGGTGGATCAGTTAAAAAATAATAAGGTTCCGTAAGGTAAAAGTGTGAACACATATAGGCCTACATAGTTTTACGAAAATCGATTAATACACTCAAAACTGATCGTGATACATACCCCGAACAGATAGACAGTCATATGCCAAACGGTCGAGTTAAAACTGAGAACTCGCTTTGCTCGTTCAATAATATGTAAACTAATATTACTTTTAATAATATTTTCGTCTCCAACCGATCGACTTTTTACAGCAACTGTCAGCGGTCAAATAAACAGCTTCATTATTCTTAGTTGTCACTTTCAGAGTTTAATCTTAGCTTTCGTTTCGAATTGTAGTAGTGTTTCGGGCGAGATCCATTGTTGGATATTATTTTTGCCAGATTAAGGATATTTAACAATGGATGATAACAGCTTATCATCCGGAAAACAAAACAAAACTTAACACTATTCTGAAACACAATATATTTTATAAACGTAGGTAAGTGGAAGTAAATATTTTAGATGATTTCTCGAAGATTTACCATCTGTGTAGTTTTAACTGCAGTTTGCGACTTTAGGTGTCCCACGACCTGAATCTGCAGTCGACATTTATTAATTTCACTTTACCTCTGTAATTTCACTCTGTACTTACGCTCTTAAGCACAATATAAACCTGTGTTTTCCTTACGTTTCCAACTAAGGAAAATGTCGTTTATTAAAAAAAAAAGAAATGATAATAAAAAAAGGAATACATTTAACGGTGTGCCAAAAACATTTTTCTGAGAGTAATGGTATTGTTCTTTGTTTCAGGTGGCGTGCATAGAGGTATACACATTAACGACATAGGAGGAGGTGAGTATCTTTATGGCCGTGAAAATTTTATTTTGTGTGTGTGTTCGTATTTGCGAGTATATGTTTTTGCAAAAGCGAGTAGAAAATATGGTAAATCCATAGTTTGAAGGAAAGAAATATGTAAACCTGAATGTGGATTTTTACAATTAATGTATATTTGTGGCTTGAAGTAAATAAATCCATAGTAGGACTTTTATCCCATTTAAATAATTCTTTAAACTGTAGGTGTACAATTGATGCCGTGTAATAAAGTGCTCGTATTATTTGATACGTGTTTGTCAGACTTTTAAATCCATGAGCTGAACACTTGTTAACGTCAACATCACCGAAGGGCATCATGACCTCATGGAAAGCACAAGGATCCTCGGGTTAGCAAATGGAGAAGATAGCTTTACGATTCTAATTCTGGGAATCTGTTCTACGCTTATTTTCTCTTTAAGTACTTAATTAGTGGAAAATCGTAAGCAAGTTCTTGTTATTTATAACTTTGTACAGACTGTGTACAACTGGAGCATGTTCTACAAGTTTGAAGTTTTCTAATTATTGACTCCCGAAAATGACGAGATGTATGAACCTTGTGTAAGAGAAACTCCCCCCCCCACACACACACACACACAAAATCTCTTGGGTCGCATTGGCCGAAACTGAAGAAAAATATTAAAGAAAAACAATAGCAGTAAGCAGTATTGTAACGAGCATGCAGTAGTATCCATTTCTCACGAATAAGACAGTTCGCGGCGCGAACCGCAGGCAAGTGCTGCAAGTCGTACCAGTGTGAAATGGGCATTCAGTGCGACTTGTAATACTAGGCCTATACTTCGACCGGGCGGCCACCAGAAGCGGAGCGTAGCGGAGTTGAGCGGTGTGGACTGAGCTTATAAAATCGAAACAATGTTGTTCAATGAAAGGGCCACCGAAACCGGAGTTTAGTGGAGTGGAGTGAAGCGACGCCGCTTTCTCCGCTCAGCTTTGCCTCGGCCGAGGTCCGTTTGGAAGCTGACTCCGCTTCCCCCACCACACTACCTTCCTACTGACAACCATAGGACAATGATTCTTGTTCAATCATTTTTGTACCTTAGTAATTGACTTCTGTAAATTTCAATTGTTGTAATCAATATATAAATAAAAATTACCTTAAACAAATTGCTAACTTCTCTTTTGGTCCTACCTACCACCTTCCGATAATTAGTATCACATGCTGTTATATCATTATCAATAATATCGAGAAGTTCGTTAAACTTGTCGCGTGACATTCTGAAATAATTTTTAAATTGATCACGGGTCACATCGTCAAAAAGAGTGTGAAATTCACCGCAGTTTTAAATTTAGCACGTCTGACAACGCCGAGGTTATAAACGCAACTCAACTACACTCCGCTTTCTGTTGCCGCCCCTAAGTGACTCAGCTCAACTCCACTGCGCTCAACTACGCTCCGCTCCGCTTCACTCCGCATCTGGTGGCCGCCTAGCCTGCTTCTGTTACTGTCAGTATATTTGTACTTGTATGTAATGTTTTGCTGTTTCCGCCAATTTGTGAATAAGTCGTATAGTTTACACTGGTCGTTGCTGTATTTTAACTACACAAAAGAAGTTTTCAAACCAAAAATTTCGTTTGGTGATGTTTGATTTTCAAATTATACTAGAGCCGTACAATAAGTGACTCTGACACTTCGCTGCGTCGTTGCCAGCTGTACACGGCAATCTTTACATTTACCGAGCGCTGCACGGTACAAATCTGACGACGTGTTTATCTGGATAACGTGGCAACACAGTACCGTTAGAGGCCGTTATTGTGGTGACCTGAACGAATTCCTATAACGTGATGGGTGGAGATTTTTATACATGCTTTTACTCCCACCACATATATCAAACGTGAGAGTCGCTTACTCAGCGGGAGAGACGAATCAAGAAAATGTTCTCGACCTCTTCTTGTTCTCAGTCTACCTCAACGATGTACCGAGACAGTCTGGAGTCCAGATACACCCGTATTTACCGCCAGTCGTCCCACGAATACAGTGCCACCTCGATTCGCTCGGGGTCTCGACTGATAGCTGGAAGGTGTCTTTAAACGTGGCTAAGAGTGTAGCCGTCCTATTCTCTAAGCGCCGGAAAGATCCGCGGAGGCAATTTCGCATCGGCAGAACGTACTTGCGCTGGTCCAACGGAGTAAACTACCTCGGTGTTCACCTAGATCGTTGACTGGCCTGGCTTAACCACGCTCAGACAGCTTCACTAGCTAGCGTCCGCTCGTCCACTGTTAGAGCCTTACTGTTCCACTGTTAGACCCTACTGTGACACGGAAATTGAGCAAAATGATCGTCGGCGCGTAGCTACTGCCCGTCATTACTTATGCCGCGCCGGTCAGGGGGTAACTTGCCGCATTGCATAAAAAGAAATTGCAAAGCGTCCTCGATAGGGGTCTTCGGCGGACTTGGCGTCCACTCCTTGTACGACACTATGCGACATCTTGCACGCAGGTTTTATGTACGTGCAGCAAGGAACTCAGACAATCCCCTTTTAGCCGGGCTAGGCCAGTACCGTATACGTCCAAGTGATACATGGAAATGACTCGGTGTACACTGCGCTAGTGTAGTAGGATAGCACAAACAGCCGATGTAAGGCCTCCTACCTACAGAACAAGAACGCCGTACTTGGGCAGGGCCATGAGGCAGGGTAACACGCAGAAGGTAGCTCGAAACTCAGATTCCCGAGTGGTTCTTCTCTGCAGGCACAACCACGCAGCCTAGAGTCAGTCAGTCAGTTACTCAGCAGCTCGACTTGTTTATTGGTGTTGTTGCGTTGCTGTGGCGACCGGGTTCTCACAGCCTGTTTGACACTAGACCCGAGCGTCACGTGCGAGATATTACTACCGCCCTGTTGACATGCAAGGTTACTATTTCAACTGTCGTATAATGACAAGGGAGAGTATGTAACATACTACAATTCCTAATCTCCGGTAAGCACAGAATGGACATATTTCTTAGCATCCTAGGAAAAAGTATTTAAAGTTCGTATTCAATGTATCCAAAGAATTAGTTCGGGACATCTTACATCGTTTCATTTCAAGATTATGTTTTAGCTGGCTGCTAGCTTAAGAAAAGTCGCAGATCAACAGGCATCCTAATTGATTCACCGACGAAGTTCGCTGATGGCAACAGTTCTGTTTTGAAGACGGTGAGCGATTTCACGTAGAAAATAATCTGAAAGCAATACAGAAGATAATATTCAGAACGAAACTTCTTGGTGTAAGTTGTAATGTATTGATGGCATTTAAGTGCAAGACAACCAGATTTTTCCTGTTTTTTACATCAAGATGAAAATTTGCAATTTCCTTACACGCGACGCGCCGTTTTGCATTAATGAGTGATTGGTAATCTGTGCGTGTACGAAGAAGGATATGACGTAATTGTGTTTGTACATAATATATTTATGCGCCGTTTTTTTGTGTGTTTCGCTTGTTTCTTCAAGGATTTTGTAACGTTTCGTGAAGCGGGGGTTTTTTAATGTCTATTACAACACGGAAGAAAGTACTTTTCATTTGTCGTCATTCGTGTATTCTCCGTCAGATTATACGTATGATGTGTTGATAAAGCTAAAATAAAATATTAAATATGCGTGCGCGTGTGTGCATGCACATGTGTGTGTATGTGTGTGTCTTCAAATAATGAATACCTCTGTATTTTAAAACCGTTAACTGTGAACCTCCGTTACGTGTTTCTTAAGGTAGCAAAGACCCGTGTAAGTGAAATAATTTAAAAATAGAACATAATCGTTAGTTTGTGTCGAGCTTTTACTCCGACTGTGTATAAATAGGCCTAAATTATATGAAGTCGGGTCAGAAAAAATTTTAACTACTTTAATTGGGATTCGAACGTCTCGAGCGAAACAAAGTTCGTGGTCCATGAACGGTCAGCAGGATTGGAAGCCTGCTGCTCCTACCGAATCTTAGATCTCTTGGCTGGTTCTCCTAGACGTCAGTGCTTATCAAAAAACGGTTGATTTAAAAAATCAATCAAATCGACGTCTCAGCGTTCAAATTACAAGAAAAGTTTTGCAAAAAACTGTTACTAAAAAATCTCTTACTCAGAGAAAAAACACAAGCTCACGGAAATTTGCTCTCACGTTCTGAACCGCTTTAAAATTGAATCGGATTTTCTGAGAAACGTTATCAATGTGATGAGACTTGATTGTTTCAGGAGTCTGAACAGAAAAGCATTTTATACGATACAAACATGCTGACGCAGCATTAGTGGTAGACTGCAGCTGACAAACATACCTAGGAGTTTATCCTTACTGTGAGACATTACTGTACTGTGAGACACCGCGACAAGTCAGCAAAATTGTCAAACGTTTTTCTTTATTATAGTTCGTTGTTTGCCTAGTTTAGATATTATAAAACAAACCGACAAAATTTATCTCTTCTACTCAAAGATTGATAGGCCTATATCTGTAATTTATGAAAGGAAGTCGCCTTTAACTTCAAGCGAAGCTTTCACCTTACTTATGACTTTTAAAACTTAAAAGAAATGATTTGATGATTATACTTAAAGATATAAAGACTTGGCCATTATTCTTAAAGATATTTATAATGAGAGAGAGAGAAAGAAACTAAGTCTATCAAATCGTCTTTCATTTATAATTAAAAATCTAAATATTAACTACGAAGTTAATCACAACCGAAAACGCATATGAACTGACGAGATAAGAACGCGTCCACTTTGAACTCAGCTGCGCTATGGAGTGAGGGAAGTCATGTGATTCAGTAAACCAATCAGGTAGCGGGCAACCTTACTACATTGCTGTCTTCCGTGAGGCAAAAACAAAATAATTCGTTCTTGCCTCAATCTAACAGTAAGCTGGACAGAAATGTAGTACAGTAAGCATCTTCGACATGTTCGCTCTTATTCAAATCTATACATCTGTTATGACCTCACTGTCGTGGAGTACAGTAATGTCTCACAGTAAGCTGCTGTCTGCCAGTAATGCTGCGTCGGCATGTTCGTACCCATAGACTCGCTAAACAGCGAGTAGACTAAATAAACTCGCTGAGGATAAACAAGTGATGTGAAGGGGCCCATGGTCTTTATCGTGACTGAATGTTTTGCCAACGTTTGTTACAATGAGATGGTGACTAAGCTTCGAGAACGACTATTGAGAAAACTAGGTTTTCGGAAGACCGTAAGGTGGATTTGCATCAAACAACGCGTCGGATCAAAACGTCTTTTCTGTACAGCAGTTTTAGGCTGATAAACATAGTCGTGTTGTTAAACACAGTATTTATTTGCTAGATTTGGATCCCAGATACTTTTCCTCATTCCTAAAACCGTGTTGACGGTAACCCGTTTTTTGTCGCTGGAGGTGGATGTAGTAAGATTTATTCGGTAGTTTCCCAATAATAGTAGGCCTACTTGCACTCATCATCATCATCATCATCACCACCACCACCACTCCAAGGATTAGGCCCTAGACCTGTTCTGGAACCCATCTACTCCTTCTACCGACATCTCTCTTCCCAGTAGTTTGATAACCCAAGGCAGACACGGATAGACGGATATCAGCCATGCGGTTCAAGTGTTCACACAATCTCTCTTCTGTAGTCTTCAATCTTCTGGTGCAACGATACAATGTTTAAATCGCGTCTAATGTCTTCGTTCCTGTTCCGATCCAGGAGAGAACAACCTTGTGTCCCTCTTAGAAATTTCATTTCAGGTCCCTGGTTCCTCTGTACGTCCGTTTTACCAAGAGTCAATGTCTCACTAGCATACAGGAATGTGGGGACTGCCACAGTTTTGTAAAATTTAATTCGGGTATCCTTCCGTGTTTTATATTTCAGGTACCGACGAATCATTCCACAGATGCGCCTAAATTTTATTAGCTTATTATCGCAATCAATATCGGTTCCATACGAGATATCACAATCCAGGTAATTAAAATGACTAGTACTTGCACTAATTTTAGATATTTCGACTATGCGTAGTCGGTATCGATATGTCGTGATTATGGCTTACACGACTAAAAAAACAACAATCCAGAGCTTGTTAATAAGTTGTTTTACATAATTAAATAGTTCGTTTTTGATCGTAGTAATCGGTTTTTCTTGTAACGTAATTACTATGCGAAGCGTTCTAGTAAGCCTACGTTACTGGCGGCGCATAGGGTTTGTTAGATTAACTGAAGGGAACGCACAGGAACCAAGATACTTACTTTCGAAGTAAGGAAAAAACAGTTCGGAGTAAGGACCACCATTGTGTAATAACTTACTTTTTGCTTTAAACGTTAAACTTTCCACTATTTTTTATTTGTGGAACGGTTAAAAGCGTTGTTTTCTCTGTATGTTTTAAATGTTATTGTTGTTTACTAAATAAGCAAAAAGCAAAACGATCTTTCCTTTATGCTTATAAACATTAGGTATTTTCAGTTGCAGTTAAGCAACACCATTTTTTTTACAGTTGCTTCACATCCCGTGACGTATCGATACTATCGCGTAGTCGAAACATCGAAAATGGAGTGCGGGTACGATTTATTATATCTAGTCGAATACAGCTATAATATAGGTATCGATTAAATACATGTACAATTAATTCTTGGCGTATTAGGTAACGAATTTTTCGTCGAGTGAAGAGTTTTGCTAAAAGCGTTGGCGTGAAAGGGCAAGAAAGACGGTTTTCAGTAATACTGTCATTAAAGGATTAAGAAAATGTCACCGATGTAAGAAGAATTGTTACCGGTGCCTGATATTGTTATGCATAACAGACAATTATAGTGAAAACAAATTTCAAGGATTTGATTGACGTAGGAAAGATTTTCAAGGGTGCGAAATTGTTACAAAGCTATGCGTAGGAGGTGCATATAAAAACGGTATATCGATTAAAGTCTTGACAGCCGGACTGTTTTAGCAATGGTAAATGCGTGTGTAGATGCAGGTATTGAATACATTGAAGTAGATCATGAATAAATTGTAAACAAATAACATTTTACATTAACGGCAGCATTCATATGTATATCACGGTTTGTAGAGTTGACGGTTTTGTGAAGCAAGACAAGGCCTTGCGGTGTCTAACGCTGTCTGTTTGTAGATTATTTTGGAATTTAATAAACACAAGCACGTTGCGATCGAAGGTGTTTCAAGAAGACGCTATTTTAAACCGAGGCGTCGATATGTGTTTATGAATAGCCGAAGGTTCTGTTTGATTATAACGTACGTACCTTTCAAGGGGGTCCGTTTTCGTAACAGACGGTCGGCTACAGACACGTTTGTTCTCGTAAACACGACGTAACCGTTTTCTTCTCTTTTGTCTGTCTACGGATGTTACGACGTTCCGCAGAGATGTTCGTTGTTTTAATAATTCTAACATTAGAAGGTATAAATTCTGTTGTTTTGTGTACGTCTGCCTGTTTTTTTTTCTAAGCTATTTATTATCTCCAGAAAATTCTTAAAACAAAAGAAATAAACCAGTGTCTGCGCATTATCTAAAAAAACTGTATCTTCAACACAAACGTAGAAAGTATAAGATGTATTATGTGCATCAGAAACTATGAGATGTATTATGTGCATCAGAAAGTATGAGATGTATTATGTGCATCAGAAGTATGAGATGTATTATGTGCATCAGAAAGTATGAGATGTATTATGTGCATCAGAAAGTATAAGATGTATTATGTGCATCAGAAAGTATGAGATGTATTATGTGCATCAGAAAGTATGAGATGTATTATGTGCATCAGAAAGATATTCACCAGGCAGTGAACTGCCCAGAAAATGCAAACAAATTATAGCGAAACTTGCGAAGGATAATGAAGATGCGTAGGGTGAACCGTGTAACAATCAAGGAAAAGTGTGGAGAAGCCAGCAAAACACAGTACTAAGAATGAATTTGATACTCTAAGAAAGAACCAATTTGACATATAACAAAAAAAAAACGCCGGATTATCTTTTGGTTTTGGCAAAAGAGAAAATCTGAAAAGACGCGAAGTGTAAGTAGAGAATCAGAAAAGCGAAGATATCCTGGAGAGGATCGACAGCGCAAGGTCAAAGAGAGAAGAGTAATAGAGTTTGGACATAAAAGTAAGTCATTGCATTGCATTATGGTTGCTGGGTGTCTTTGCACCCGTGGTGCAGCATCTGGATCGTGTCCAATGGCTGCCAGTAGTGAAAAGTCAGACAAGATCTACTCGAACGAGCAAAACCTTACTATAGAAGAAGACTACATAGAAGGAGTCAGTGTTTCACATACTTAGGAGCAATTATATCAGAACGTAGGAATGAGGAGAATGATGAAGATGAGGAATGAGGAGTATGATGAAGATGAAGAGGGAATACGAAGATAGCTAACTCTGGCCAACAAAGCGTATTTTACACTTATCAACATCTTTAAATCAAGAGATATTCATAAACAGACAAAAAACTATTATTATGTGTAACTAGGAACTGCTCCTGGGGGGAGGGGGGAGGGGGCTAGCTTGAACGTTGGAATCCCCGTTTTTCTCAGGACAAATGTGAAATTCAGAATTGTTCCCAGTATAATTTTATAAACTCTTTGCGTCTCAGAGTTTTTGAGTAAACTGACATGAACTATGCTGCAAATATGTAGGCCTACGTTATTTAAAAAATGTTAAGTGATTGTCATTATTATGAAAACTCTGCTTTTATTTTATTAATTAAAAATATTGTAATTCCTTTTATTTCTACAAGTATTTACAAGCCTTGCGTTAACATACCCAACTGGCTTAGAAATAGGCCTGCGTTAAATGATTGTGGAATTTCGCTGACTTTTTTAATAGTACGGGGGGGGTTGATCCCTGATCCCTTCTCGTAATTACGCCATTGATATAACCTATCCTGTACACTATTAATAAAACCTGGATCCTTAGAGAGTACTGGAACGGCAAAAAATGTCAGAAGCTCCTGACGCGGATCCTAGGCCCCATATGCAGAAATAGTAGTTAACCAAGATGTTTATCATTTCAGTGAGGCAGAACTGGGAGTGTACATGAAACATGGGAGACTGCAATGAGTTGGCCGTGTTGTGAGATTGAATAATGGACGAATATCAACAACAGGTCTCATAGGAAACATGGAGGCAGAAGACCAAAGGCAGTGTTGCCTCAATGTGAGAATAGAATCCAACGCTGTGCATTGAGGCAGGTTAGGTTAGAGATAACCAAGGCCTGTAGCTGTAGCGCTATAAGAAAAGGACGTAGACTTTTGTAGCAGCATGAAATCGAGGGGATTTAAATAAAACCTTTTTCTTTATTTAAATTTGTACATTGTATAAAAAATATTGTTCTTGGGCGTCTGTGTCGTGAGGGTAATCTAACCAATGATGTTGTCTTGCTAGAGGTTAGTGTCTGAAGTCACTGGGCCATAATCTCTTCAGACGTTTCAGATATACCACATGGATGAAGTTTGAAGTTAGGTCAATTTTGAGCGGTCCTCAAGTCGTTCGAAATGTTTTTGAATTCTTTTCGTGCACCGTTCTGTGATTAAGGATATATTAAACCCAGCTGTCCAGGATTTTTGAATGATTTTATCATTTGATTTCCATAAGCCACAGCCATACAACTCAGTACAGTACGCCCACATTGGTATGGTAACGTCTTTATACAACAGTAATTTGTTCTTCAGTGATAAGGATGAATTCCTCCGAATCGTCAATACATTTTTTTTTGTTTTTAGATCCATTTCTTTTTTGTTTTTTCTATCGATTTCTTTTCTAAATATTTGTTGTCCACGTTTATCTGCTGTCGAACTGGAATCATATCTTCTCTTACTGTTCGGTTCTCTACATCATGTGAGTCGAAAGACATTTGTCTGTTTCAGAGTGACCGTGATTAGAGGTTTTGGGTTTTTTTAACTTCTCTTTCAGTTGCTTCTTCTGCGTATATATTATTTTTTCTAAATCCTTTGGACTTCTTTAATCCAACTTGATGTTGACTTCTTCCCCCACAGATATTTCAAGATTTGCTTTGTCAACCTATTGTCGTCCATTCTATATAAATGTCCAAAAAATAATAGTCTTCTTTTTCTCATTATTTCTGTTATATTTTCTATATTTTGATATATTTCATCATTACTTCTTAATTTCCAACCTTCTGAAGTTTTTCGTGGGCCTAATATTTTCCTAATAATTCGTCTTTCCAATATTTCTAATTTGTCTAAATTATAATTCAGTGCTAGACATTCACTTGCATATAGGCATTCTGGCTTCACTACTGTACTGTAATGCCTTATTTTCGAATTTTTAGATATGCACTTTTTATTGTAAATATTTTTAGTTATACCATATGACCTTTCCATCTTATGAATCCTTTCTTCTATAGCAGATTTTTCTAAGCCATTCTCTTGAATTATTTTTCCTAGATACTTAAATTTTTGAACCCTCTTTATTCGACCAATATCTGTTACCACGAATTTTGGCGCATTTTTAATGTTCGTGAGAAATTTGGGTTTTTCTGCAGAAATTCTTAAGCCTGTCCTCTAAAAAGTTAACTTGTGTTACTGCAGATGTCAGATGCTCAAAAAGTATAGCAAAGTCATGTGCGAATGCCAATACGTTTGTTCCTTCTTCCCAACATGATTGGTAATATTTTGCATTCCCTTAATTTTTCATTCCAAATTCTCACTACTTTCTCCAGGACATAGTTGAAAGAATTGGGGATAAACCATCACCCTGTCTTACACCTGTATTTATTTTGAACGGTTGAGATATTTCTCCCATGAATTTTATTTTTGAGACTGTGTCCGTAAGGTTTTCACGGATTAGATTTGCCAATTTAGATTTAACACCAAATTCTCGGATTATTTTATCTATGGTTTCTCTATCAACAGAATCAAAGGCCTTTTTGAAATCAAACAAATGTTACTACAATCTCCTTTGAATTCAGTAGCCTGTGACGGATTATTTCATTTACTTTTATTAAATAAAAAATAAATAAATTCCGCTTAACGGTTATAGTCAATCTTTGTTGTAATCAGATGATTGGCAACAAAAAGGAAACTGGTAGGCCTAATAAGACAGTAGGAGAACTATTAATGATAAGACACACCTTTTTGTTCGAGTCACGTTGTTGAAGGAAATTGGGGGCTTTGTGTGTGCTATAACTCAGAAATGATCAATTAAGAACAACATCGTTTTGGTTTTAAACACGTTTACTTTTGTTATCGCTAAACGTTAAACGTTGTACGTTGCTCATTTCTAGTGTGAGGTATCCCTAAGTGGCTCGTCGTAGACTGAATGAAACGTTTGGTGTCAACAAATATGAGACGGTTTTTTTTCTCTTAAGGTTGTCGTCGCGCAGTGGGTCGGATCTTAACGGTCGGAAACGAATTGTGTCCGTACTGCATTGGATTGGGCAATCGGAACTTACGGTAATCCGATTGAGCAAAGAGTGTGCATCGTTGTATCTCACACTGTCCATAATGAATGGTAACACCCGTGAAGAAGAAGAAAAGGATCTATCCGTTATGTGTCGGATCTACTCCGTTACCCATTTACGTGCGGAAAACGTAGTGTCGTTATTTGTAAACACAACGTAATGTGTCTCCAGCCTGTTTTCCTTATAGTTCTAAATGCGTCAGTTTGCTGTAGTCAGCTACGCTGATAGTCGACATTTGTTCAGTCTAGTGAGTAATGAATTTTCCTCGTCTAATCAGACAGTTTTCAAACCAATATACTATACTATAGTATAGTATACTATACTATACTAAACTAATATACTAGATACTATACGACATATGCAAAAGCAAAAGAATGTTACATAACCCTCACATCTCCAACAATGGATATGACGTGTACAGATGACAGGCAACGGCCCTGGGGTTGTAGTAGACGGGAATGTCGTGAATACAAGCGAGTTCATGAAGGTACTTCTTTAGCCGGCTCGAAGTTGCCATTTCTGAAAAATAATTCTGTTTACGTGTGAAGATGGACTATAGATACATCACAACACAAGAGCTGGTAATAATGAATAGTGCTAAATAACAGTGGAGGATAATTGAGCCAATATGTACGATATCAAGTTGTCAAGCAGTTGTCCAGATTAAGTAATTAGATATTTATCCAGATACTTTAGCTCGATCAGTTGAGACCGTTGGTATTATGGAAATGTTCACATATATTAGCGTAACAGGAAAAATCAGCCGCCCTAACAGGTCAAAAATCTATATAAAATGGAAACGCCCCCACATACGAATTCCGTAATGTTGATTATTATGAGCAAGTAAGACGTCAAAAACGATGTTAAGAATGAGTTTGTCCACCACCGAGAAAAAGTGTTTTTATTAAAGTGATAACACTTTTTTTATTAATAGAAAAAAATAAAATTAAAATTAAAAATTAATAAATAAAACATTCTAAAAAATAAAATAATTATTAGACAAAATATGTAACTTTGGAAATTTGTTAAATAATAAGAATATTAAGATAATAACAGTAAAGTTACAACGTAATACACCTTAGTTACGTCCTAATAACGTTTATCACGATTAGACCGAAAATAGAGACATTTTTTTTACAAGTTGGGATTTGTACGAAGAATTTAATATCGAAGGCGTTGATCCCTAAACAGCCGACATCGAGTACACGACAAATTTATTATAAAATGGACACTATAATTTTAATAGAAGTAGTTTGTCCGGTCTGTAATGCCTAGAAATGAGGATTTCAGGAGGTATCTGCATGTCGACAAGGAAATTTTGAACGCCGTCTATACAAAGGCTCCTCGTATACTATGGCATGGTGATCGTGCAGACTGCTAGACTGGGTTCCATTTAGACGTCGGAAACGGAGTAAACCCAGCAGATCACTGGAAGAAGACAGTTGACGAGATGAGGAAACGAAGTTTGCAACTTGGTGTGCAGAACGTGGAGCAACAGAAGCGGTTGGTGTGCAGGTGCCAGAGATGTGAGAATAGAAGACTCGGAAAGATGGAACAGGATTTTTAGTTCTCTGTATCTTAAATAGAAGTTGTTTATTTCGGAACCGTATACAATACGTACTTAGCTCAGTGAGCGGTCTCTTTTCCCAGTCCCTTGTCTTATCTTTATAACTGTGTGTGTTTTCTTCTGAATTGCTTGTTTGGATTAACTTACTTGTGGTGTGTGTGTGTATATACGCTGGATCCGTGCAGTAAAACTGTCAATCGCCAACTGTTTCAGTATAACAACGCGATTTCTTCATTGTTAGGTGGTATCACAGACTCGACATAGTCGATGACAAAACTGACATGGACGAAGTCATCACTACACACCTGACACCTAATATGGATGTTTTGTTAAGTAATGCCACTATACTGTGTTTATTAGAACTGTGATGAAACAAGTCCAGTGGGATAACTACGGGGGATCAGGGGATCTAGCCTCCCAGACCCCCAGAGCTATTAAATATTTCAGTGAAATTCCATAGTGAGTTAACATAGGTCCATTTCTAAGCCAGTTGCGTGTGTTAAACGAAGGTTTATAGAGAAAAGTATAAATAATTCTATGGTATTAGGATCATCCCCTCCCCCCCCGTAGAACGTCCTAGTTACGCCAGAGTTACGGTTACAGACAACCTTTTCTTAAGATGTCTTTAAATTTATTTATTTATTTTTTTTAGACATTTTAATTTAACAGATATATTTGTTACTGTTCTCAAGAAATTCTTAACGGTTCTTGTACCTATAGTTTTACGTAAAGAAAGATTTAATGTAATCTCGTAGAATACTCAATTAACATACCATTGGGTTTAAATTTACAACAAATATATGTTAAAACAGTGTAACAAATATGAGATTTCAATTATTAAACTTTCAAGACTATTTATGATTTTATAAGATATGAGAATGAAGTTGTTTGTTTTGTCTTTTTTGTGTGTGGTACTGCGTTCTGATGAATCGAATTCACGTTGTACAACTCTGCCACAGAATTATGGAAATAAATAGTCCTAAATTGAACTTAGTTACAATCTTATTGACAAGGACTTATTAGAAGAACAGATATTATTTTCACGTCTTATCTACTAACTAGCTGTTACCCCCGGCTTCGCACGCGTATATTTGACTTTTAATAAGTTTTTTAATATAATTTGTATTGTCTATGTCTATATGGCGTTCTGTCAGCTCGTATAACAATTTTGTACTCATTAGTCAAATTCTTTCCAAAGCTGTTTTCAACACTTTTACTAAATTATTTTGTTGGTGCATCAACAGCCTTTGGAGATTTAAAAGTACCCGTTTACAAAGCCTTTGGAGATATTTGTAAAGTACCCGTTAACTCAAAAACGTTAGGTTCTTTATTTTAAGTGTTACTGTGTTATAAGCATTGTATGTCACATTAAACGTTATGTTTTCCTCAACCATGGCTTTTATTTATTTCAGCAGTAAACTAAAAACCAAAAACCGTTGTCACCTAACCTCACAAATGAAAACATGTATTTTCGCTTTGCATTAAGTAATAGGAGAATTTACAATTAGTACATTTCTTCTATTCCATATCGTAATATATCGATACAATCGCATAGTATATAAACCATCGAAAATGTACTGCAGGAATGGGGAATGGATAAATGTACAGTTCCGATGCCGCTAAATAGCTTTTGTTTATTTACTTGTTACTATGGTAATTAATTCTGGTCTCCATGATGTTGTTGACATCTTTAGTAGTAGTATGTAATATATTTCATTACTTATTCATTGCATCATCAGAAATTCGTAGTGGTCTGTATCATCATAATATTAAAAAAGTGGTCTGTTACAAACAGGTTCTGTTACAAAAAAGTCTCCTGTATCGTAATTCGCCTTACTTCAATTTTTTTTTTTTTTTTTTTTTGTTAATTGTAAAATAAAAAGTGAATCTTTTTCTGTGGGTAGCCTACATTAAACGGTATCTTAAATTTGACAAAGAGACGTGAAACAATAAAAACTACATCTTACATTACAATATAAATAAATTAGCTGTTACCCGCGGCTTCGCATGCAAATATTTGACTTTTAAAATAAGTATTTTAATATAATTTTTATTGTCTATGTCTATATGGCGTTCTTTCAGCTCGTATAACAATTTTGTACTCATTAGTCAAATTCTCTCCAAAGCTGTTTTCAACACTTGTACTATTTTAACTTGTATTAAATTATTATGTTGGTGCAACAGCCTTTGGTGATTTAAAAGTACCCGTTTATAAAGCCTTTGGAGATACTTATAAAATACCTGTTAGATCAAAAACGCTAAATTATTTATTTTAAGTATTACTGTGTTAGAAGCATTGTATAACACATTAAACGTTATGTTTTCCTCAACCAAAAACCGTTGTCACCTAACCTCACAAATGAAAACAACACGTATTTTCGCTTTGCATTAAGTAATAGGACAATTTACAATTAGTACACTTCTTCTTTTCCACATCGTAATATATCGATACAATCGCATATTATATAAAACATCGAAAATGTATTGCAGGAATGGATAAATGTACAGTTCCGATGACGCTAAATAGCTTTTGTTTATTTACTTGTTACTATGGTAATTAATTCTGATCTCCATGGTGTTGCTGACATCTTTGGTAGTAGTATTTAATATATTTCATTACTTATTCATTGCATCATCAGAAATACATATAAAAATTAATTTTATAATCGTTTAAGACAATTACAAAATATATAGACCTACCTGTATACAAAATTACAAAATATATCGATACAATCGCATATTAAAAACTGCAGGAACGGATAAAGGTACAGTTCCGATGTCACTAAATAGCTTTTGTTTATTTACTTGTTACTATGGTAATTAATTCTGGTCTACATGGTGTTGTTGACATCTTTAGTAGTAGTAGTAGTTAATATATATTTAATTACTTATTCATTGAATCATCAGAAATACGTATAAACATAAATTTTATAATCGTTTAAGACAATTACAAAATATATAGACGTATCTGTATACAAAATTACAAAATATATCGATATTAAAAATATTAAAAACTGCAGGAACGGATAAAGGTGCAGTTCCGATGCCGATAAATATCATTTGTTTACTTACTTGTTACTATGGTAATTAATTCTGGTCTCCATGGCGTTGCTGACATCTTTATACGCGTCAACGAAAAGGCATCATTAAAAGGGCCTAAATCGTGGGAACGGGGCAAAATATCAAATTCCAAGTTAGAAAGTGTTTTTCGCCTTTTGTCAAAGGTTATCTGTGCAAAATTTGGTAGCAATCGGTGTAACGGTGTGGATTTGTATTCAGTACCCATAAATCCTTAGACTTTGAGTTTTATATATATATATATATATATATATATATATATATATATATATATACATACATACATAATACATAATTAAATAAATAACGACGCAGACCAAATTGCAGAGACTGTATTGTTTTAAGCGTGTAGGCTACATTTTTTGTTATTTATTTAAGGACAGACGTGTGATGTGTCGTTAATTTTTATTGTTTTGAATTTAAAGCGGCCTACACATGATCATTTCGGTGTGCCATAGCAGTGTGTCACACCGATATGATCGTATGAAGGACAAAATGCTCTGAGTTCACACCAAAAATGTGAACTGACGGACTGATAAAATCACATCATCCGGTGTGTCAGTTTGGCATGATATCAGATACAAACGATCGTGTGTAGGAGTCGGTGCGTTCAGTCTTTCACACCTAGCTTTCCGTGCCTGCGCTGTCTGATACTTTCCTCTACTAGCTTTCCTGGGCCGTCTGGTTACTTGGCGTTTGAATTGTCTTTGCACAACGAAAGCGAACTGTTCGTTAAAAGAAGTTTTTAAAGACAGCTGGAAAAAGCAGGTTTAATTATTGAACCGTTGCTGTTTACAATGACTGGTTTTACCATTCTATCGTTAACCATTCACAACGCATCACTTCAGTCTGATGTGACACACAAAAATGAACACATCGGACTGGCACACCATAATGATCGTGTGTAGGCCGCTTAAAGAGTCATCGAACAGTATGCTTGGTAACATTTACGCAACTGTAAGGAGTAAATGAAAATAGTTGAATTTATGAGAAGAGTAAATATTCTCACTGAATTGATGCGGAAGAGAAGTAAATGTTTTGATAACGGCTAGTAGCAACAGGACTTCCATAAGGCATACATTGTCCTATCTCCACAGTGGTCTCAACTGAATGTGCAAAATTGTGTAGACGTTTAACCTCTTCTTTCTCCTGGTTAGGAGTCGAGTCATTCGATCGTTGCAACTGTAACTGTCCGATCCAAGTGTTAATGTAACGTGGATTGATCTGAAGGACTTTAATATGTCAACTGTTACTATGCATTCCCCAATTATGTCAAGGTGATGTAAGTTTCTCGAAACGCAGATAATGGTTTCCGCGCGATACCGTAACAGCCGTGTCGTCGGCAAGCACACAGCAGCAATTTGCTTACGTCGTTTGCATCCACGTAACCTTTTTTATCTTATCAGTAGGTTGTCAGATAAAATGCTTAAGTAGTACTGACACATGTTATACGTACGGAACTGAAGCTGTGTGTTATTTCTTTTGAAACGTTCCACAGTTTTCGCCGTAGTTTTGTAAACTACAAAGTTACACGCGTAAGTTTGATAATCTCACTGTGTGCCGTGGACGGATGTCGCATGTCTGATTTCTTGCGTCCAACATGCAGGCTGTTGTCGATTTACTTGTATCGCGTCAGTTCGGTATCAAACTACAAACCTGTTATTTTGTTATTACAAATTACAAAGATTCCGGATCAGATTACAACGTTTCAATCATGTACAACGTTTACATTTACATTTACATCGTGTACAGATTATACGCTGCCAGGCAGTGAAGGCGGCTAGAGGATTAAGAGACCCTTGGCTCACGCACGCACACTGGCAGGCCGCCTAACAATAGACTGGGGCCGGCATTTGACCTGCGCTGCCGTCTTTTTAAATACAGTTTACTATAATAAATTAAATTTTGTTATTCTGCTTAATCTTATAGTTTTGGTCGTTCCATTTATTTCAGACTGTGATTTCATTTAAAATAAGTCCAAACACGAAGTTTATACGACGATTTTCAAATGTTTTACTCTTATTTGTTTATTTTGAAATATTGTGATTGCTAAACTTCTGAGAATTATTTACGCGACTCTTATTTAAAAAATGTTATTATTAAAAACTAAGATTCTGATCATTTAATTTACTTTAATTATTTATAAATCACAACGTTTCGACCCCTAACCATTTCAGAAGCCGTCTTCGGGGGGAACAATAAATTGATACAACACAATATCACTCAAAGCGGACTTATCATGACCATAAGTCAAATATATTATTTAAATAGAAAAAATAAAATAAACCTCTGCTCAACAGTCTAGGACCAAGGCATACCGCGCAGCTTTGGGTGTAGTAGAGTAACCTTGGCTAGTACTACAACGCGTCGCCAGCCGCTAGTTGCGGTATTCACAGCCAGGAGGCGCCGATGTTATCTCACAGCTACTCAGTTCTACCACACGGCTCTGAGTTTACGCCGTACGGAGCCTCCGCCGAGATGTTATTTAAATAATAGGAAAAAATCAACAGTATGGTCACCAAGACCGGTCGTCCCGCAGAGTAGGGCGAATTTCATCTCCTCTCGCAAAGAAAGGACAAGATAGCTGGAACCGGTGCCTCAGTACAATTACTTCCTACACGACGAAAAATCCTCCAAATCTTGGATTTATTGTGTGTGTGCTTTGTGCTCACTAGGTTTCTCTGCCTCATGGCTTGTGTCATGTGCTTCTCTGTTTATCGTTTCCATTATCTGCTCATTGGTCAGCGATTCAAAACAGTGATCGTCTTTTGTCGCATTTCAATCATGCTGTTAACTTATCTCCGTGTACTTCTTCACCACCGTGAATTTTGTATAATTAGGAAAATCATTTATAACGTGTACAAGATATGGAGTCGGAAGGTACATAAATATCAGAAAGGAAGTTTATAACTGATATGTACGCTAACGTAACCCAAGTTGCGGCCAACCACGTAATTGAGCACCCTGTGGCCCAAGATTTTAAATATTATGTTTGAGAACATGTAGTGGCTACGTTATGAAAATATTTACGTCTCTGTGGTAAAACCAGTAGACAGATTTAATTCCATATTTACATATACATAGGATACATAGGCACTCACTAACGCGAAGTATTAAAAAATCTTCGAAGTAAGGAACAGAACAAAGATGATAGTCAGACAAGCCCATCAAGAGTCCTGGGATAAATGTATCAATGTCATAGAAAATGATATTCATGGACGACAAACAATTGCATACAAATTTTTGAAGACACTGAATTTACAAGAGAAGGACAAGGCAGATTTAAGTGTTACAAGTGAGAAAAGGTGGATTCAGTACTATAAAGAACTGGCGTATAATAATGTAGATACCCAGGGTCAAGACGAAATCAGCGAAGTTGAGGCAGATTTGAATTTAACAGTAGATTTAATAATAATGGAAGAATTAGAAAGTGCTCTGAGGTGCTGAAAAAATAGGAAATCGCCAGGTTCTGATGGAATAAATACGTAATTAATCAACTATAGTAGTTCCTGATTAAATGACGACTTTTACGTTTATTTTATGTGTGTTGGCTATCTGGACGGATTCCCCAAGATTGGTTAGAAGCCCATCTTACATCAGTTTTAAAAAAAGGGAATAGAAGTAAATGCAAGAATTTGTAGCGGCTCTCACGTCGCAAGGGCCGCTACGTAAAATTTAAGATTAGGTTAGTAAACCTAGAGGAAGCGAAAAGTGTGCTGGAGCCCAAACAGAGTGACAGGATTTGCAATCAACACTCTTTTAACAAGTAACAAAATTTATTAAAGTTTAAGTTAGTGACACAATGTTCCAGTATCATGTTATCTTTTTACATAAAGTCATTAATTTATATTTGTTGTAAGAAATATCGGTATGGAGAACCATACATGACTTCCATGTTCTAAGATTTATATTGAAAATCATATTCGAAATGAAATTTTCCATAGAAACTACGTCTTTCTACTTATTGCTTCAGCATTAACCACAGTACTGTGGTCACTAACGTATACCACCTCACGTTTTCGCACTCGATTTTCACTGATGATGCCAGTCGATGGCACTGCAGAAAAGTCTGGTTTTACACAAAACATTGGACTACGGCTAAACAGCCCGGGAAGCAATTTTAACAAAAAACTACTTCTTTGTTGCCGATAACGTAGTACACATAAAAATTCTCCCCTCCACCTTCAACCATAATTTTTAATAATAGAAAATTAGCCCCACCCCGTTCACCTAACCTCTTCATTTATAGATATTTCATCTACGTTTCTACAGTGGATTATTATGAGCTTCTTATCAGGATACTTTATTTATAAAAATTAAGTAATTTACTCTTGTTAAATCATAAACTGTTTCAGGTAAACTACCCCTTTCTCTTAACCGATCTTCTCCAAAATCAATAGACCTTCAGTCCTCTACAATTCAGGGATGCATGCAAAAAAATATTTGATTCTGTTTGAATGTGCGGGAGTTATCGTTCGTCATGGAAACATTTGTCTTGTTACAACTTAAAATGTTGCAGGTAAACTACCCCTTTCCCTTAACCGATCTTCACCAAAATCAACAGACCTTGAGTTCTCTACAAGTCAGGGAAGTGTGCAAAAAATTATTTGATTCTCTTTGAATTTTCGGCAGTTATCGTTCGTCACAAAAAATTACCCATTTTAAAACATAAAACGATGCTGATAAACTACCCTTTTCCCTTAACCCATCTTCAACAAAATCAACAGACCTTGAGTTCTCTTCAGTTCAAAAAGGTATGCAAAAACGTAGTTGATTCTGTTTGAATTTACGGCAGTTATCGTTCGTCATATAAAAAATTACCCTTGTTAAAACATAAAATGTTGCAGGTAAACTACCCCTTTCCCTTAACCGGTCTTCACCAACACCAATAGGTATTGAGAACTCTACAATACACTGCTGTATGCAAAACATCATTTGATTCTGTTTGAATTTGCGGCTGTTATTGTTTGCCATAGAAAAAAATTACCCTTGATAAAAAACCGTTGCAGGTAAACTACCCCTTTCCCTTAACCGAGCTTCACCAAAAACAATAGATCTTGAGTACTCTTCGAATCAGGGTTGCATGCAAAAATTTATTTGATTATATTTGAGTTTGCGGCTGATATCGTTTGCCGTAGAAAACACCGTTGTTAAAACATAAAATGTTGCAGGTAAACTACCCCTTTCCCTTAACCGATCTTCACCAAAAACAATAGGTCTTGAGAAATCTACTATTTAGGGCTGTATGCAAATAATCATTTGATTCTGTTTGAATTTGCGGCTGTTATCGTTTGCCATAGAAAATACCCTTGTTAAAACATAGAACGTTGCAGGTAAACTACCCTTTTCCCTTAACCGATCTTCAACAAAATCAACAGACCTTGAGTTCTGTATAATTTAAAAAGGTATGCAGAAGAGTAGTTAATTCTGTTTTAATGTACGGCAGTTATCGTTCGTCATAAAAAAATTACCCTTGTTAAAACATAAAATGTTACAGGTAAACTACCCTATTCCCTTAACCGATCTTCACCAAAACCAACATGTCTTGAGAACTCTACAATTCAGGGCTCTATGCAAAACATTATTTGATTCTGTTTGAATTTGCGGCTATTATCGTTTACCATATAAAATATCGGTATGGAGAAGCATACATGACTTCCATGTTCTAAGATTTATATTTAAAATCATATTCGAAATGAAATATTTCCATAGAAACTACGTCTTTCTACTTACTGCTTCAGCATTAACCATAGTACTGTGGTCACTAACGTATACCACCTCACGGATTCGCACTCGATTTCACCGATGATGGCAGTCGATGGCACTGCCGAAAAGTCTGGTTTGCAGAAAACATTGGCCTACGGCTAAAGAGCCCGGGAAGCAATTTTAACAAAAAACTACTTCTTTGTTGCAGATATCGTAGTACACATATAAAAAATTCTCCCCTCCACCTTCAACCATAATTTTTAATAATAGAAAATTACCCCCACCCCGTTCACCTAACCTCTTCATTTATAGATATTTGATGTACGTTTCTACAGTGGATTACTATGAGCTTTTTATCAGGATACTTTATTTACAAAAATTAAGTACTTTACTCTTGTTAAATCATAAAATGTTTCAGGTAAACTACCCCTTTCTCTTAACCGATCTTCTCCAAAATCAATAGACCTTCCGTCCTCTACAATTCAGCGATGCATGCAAAAAAATATTTGATTCTGTTTGAATGTGCGGCAGTTATCGTTCGTCATGGAAAGATTTCTCTTGTTACAACATAAAATGTTGCAGGATACTTTATTTATAAAAATTAAGTACTTTACTCTTGTTAAATCATAAAATGTTTCAGGTAAACTACCCCTTTCCCTGAACCGATCTTCACCAAAATCAAATGACCTTGAGCTTTCTGCAACTCAGGAAAGGGTGCAAAAAATTATTTGATTCTCTTTGAATTTTCGGCAGTTATCGTTCGTCATAAAAAAATTACCCTTTTTAAAACATAAAACGTTGCTGATAAACTACCCCTTCCCTTAACCGATCTTCAACAAAATCAACAGAGTTCTCATTAGTTCAAAAAGGTATGCAAAAACCTAGTTGATTCTGTTTGAATTTACGGCAGTTATCGTTCGTCATAAAAAAATTACCCTTGATAAAACATAAAATGTTGCAGGTAAACTACCCTATTCCCTTAACCGATCTTCACTAAAACCAACAGTCTTGAGAACTCTACATTTCAGGGCTGTATGCAAAATATTATATGATTCTGTTTGAATTTGCGGCTGTTATCGTTTGCCATATAAAATACCCTTGTTAAAACAAAAAACGTGGCAGGTAAACTACCCCTTTCCCTTAACCGATCTTCACCAAAAACAATAGGTCTTTAGTACTCAACCAATCAGGGCTGTATGCAAAAACTTATTTGATTCTGTTTGAATTTGCGGCTCTTATCGTTTGCCTTAGAAAATACCCTTTTAAAACATAAAACGTTGCAGGTAAACTACCCCTTTCCCTTAACCGATCTTCACCAAAAACAATAGGTCGTTAGTACTCTACAAATCAGGACTGTATGCAAAAAATTATTTGATTCTGTTTGAATTTGCGGCTGTTATCGTTTGCCATAGAAAAACAATCTACAGACACACAGACAGACAGACACACACACAGACACTTTTCGAAAAACGACTTTTTTTCATGTTTTGAGTGTAGTAGAATCAGAATCTGCAATAATCTCGAACACGATTTTTTTTGCCATCACCATACTTCCATTCCTTAAGGAATATGGAAGTAAAAAACCGTTGCTGGGAAACTACCCCTTTCCCTTAACCGATCTTCACCAAAAACGATAGATCTTGAGAACTCTACAATTCAGGGCTGTATGTAAAATATTATATGATTTTGTTTGAATTTGCGGCTGTTATCGTTTGCCATACAAAATACCCTTGATAAAACAAAAAACGTAGCAGGTAAACTACCCCTTTCCCTTAAACGATCTTCACCAAAAACAATAGGTCTTTAGTACTCAAGAAATCAGGGCTGTATGCAAAAACTTATTTGATTCTGTTTGAATTTGCGGCTCCTATCGTTTGCCATAGAAAATACCCTTTTAAAACATAAAACGTTGCAGGTAAGCTACCCCTTTCCCTTAACCGATCTTCACCAAAACCAAAAGGTCTTGAGAACTCTACAATTCAGGGTAGTGTGCAAAACATTATTTGATTCTGTTTGAATTTGCGGCTGTTATCGTTTGCCAAACAAACAAAATTACCCTTGATAAAAAAAAACCGTTGCTGGTAAACTACCCCTTTCCCTCAACCGATCTTCACCAAAAACAATAGGTCCTGAGTACTCTACAAATCAGGCTTGCATGCAAAAAATTATTTGATTCTGTTTGAATTTGCGGCTGTTATCGTTTGCCATAGAAAAAAAAATCTACAGACGCACACAGACACTTTTCGAAAATTGACTTTTTTCAAGTTTTGTGTATAGTACAATCAGAATCTGCAATAATCTGGAACACGATTTTTTTTGCCATCACCATACTTACATTTCCTTAAGGAACATGGAAGTAAAAATGACATGAGTTATATACGTATATTAATGTGCAGACCTGCATACCCCATGAGGGAGAACACGCGAACATGCTTACAGTTGAAATAACGAACCAACTAATTTAACCCCACCCCTTAATGAAAACATGAATAACCCTTCACTATAATTATAATAAATAAGGGTAATACCGATCAGACTCTAAATAGTTTATGGGAGGAAACCATGCTCTAGCAAAACAATTTAACTACCCCCTCATGGTGTATGTCAGACCAGTTACAGAATAGTTAGGTACAATCTTTTAACTATTTGATTTCTTGTAATTTGAGATATTTTAAGTTCTTAATACAGATTTTTAATGTGAACACGAGGGTAGCCGTTCTATAGAGTTGATGCTGATTGAAGAGTGATAAATGAAACGTTCCCACCTGTGATTGCGTGGAGACGAACTCAGCTGGAAGCATGGTGAACGGTGTACGAGCAGAGTTGCAAAGTTTATTCCTGAACTACGGTGCATGTCTACTGGATCTCGTTCCGGGCGTCTGGGTCCATCGGTGTCTTAGGCTCGTTAAGCATTCCTAGGTCTGACGGCTTCGGGGAGCATTCTGTAGCACTGCTCAGCTGGTAGTCACAGGTGTTAATGTGACTACCACTCTTTCCCCTTTCTCCTGGATGGTGCAGGGACCCTATAACATTTTTATTTGGGGATTAGCCGCCAGTTAATACACTTACACATAACACTCTCTCGCCTCGGACACAAACACCGCAATCACTTTCACAATCGTTTATTTACACGTACACATAACACTCTCTCGGCTCGGACACAAACACCCCAGTCAACTTTCACAATCTTTTATTAACACCTTATTTACTCTGATTAATTCAGTATAGCTTATTTTTATTCAATTATAGTAATTACTTTCAATCAACTTTATCGGAATAAGTGTTAACAAGCAACAACTGTTTCCAGACCTGAAGTAACGATTAGATTAGCTTTTACAAGACAAAAGTTTTACAATAAAACAAGTTTTACATAAGTCTGGGCCACACACACACTTACACAATCGTAACACATAATCCATAATTAAATAAACATAGAATGATATAATTAATTCTGTGCTAACCTGAACCTCTCTGCAAGATTACCGACGCTTGGTAAGAAGATGTAGACGCAAATCCTGGGCCGTCAGACCAGTGGAACGTTCTACATGGAAGGTTGGCAGAGAAATGAGGACGAGGCATGAATTATTTGGTCCCACATCCTGCATAAAACAACCGGTCCCAATTTGCAAAATAAGCCTTTGGTTAACTTGATTGTGAACAACGCACTGCGATCAGCTGAGATAGCGGCAGCTTACTCGATCGCACACTTCGCAAATTGGGAAAGGGGTAACGTATACAACCACACGTTATCGCACTCGATTTTCACTGATGATGGAAGTCGACGGCACTGCCGAAATGTCTGGTTTTGCAGAAAACCTTGGACTACGGCCAAACAGCCCGGGAAGATCGGTTAAGGGAAAGGGGTAGTTTACCTGCAACGTTTTATGATTAACAAGGGTAATTTTTTTCTATGGCAAACGATAACAGCCGCAACTTCAAACAGAATCAAATAATGTTATGCATACAACCCTGAATTGTAGAGTTCTCAAGACCTATTGTTTATGGTGAAAATCGGTTAAGGGAAAGGGATAGTTCACCTGCCACATTTTATGTTTTAACAAGGGTAATTTTTTCTCTGACGAATGATAACTGCCGCATATTCAAAGAGAATCAAATAATTTTTTCCATACATTCCTGAATTATTAAGTACTCAAGGTCTGTTGATTTAGGTGAAGATCGGTTAAGGGAAAGGGGTAGTTTACCGGCAACATTTTATGTTTTAACAACGGTAATTTTTACTTCCATGTTCCTTAAGGAAATGGAAGGATGGTGATGGCAAAAAAAATCGTGTTCGAGATTATTGCAGATTCTGATTGTACTACACTCAAAACATGAAAAAAAGTCGTTTTTCGAAAAGTGTGTGTCTGTCTGTCTGTGTGTCTGTCTGTGTACAGATTTTTTTCTATGGCAAACGATAACGGCCGCAAATTCAAACAGAATCAAATAATGTTTTGCATACAGCCCTGAATTGTAGAGTACTCAAGACCAATAGTTTTTGATGAAGATCGGTTAAGGGGAAGGGGTAGTTTAGTGCAACGTTTTTTTTATCAAAGTTATTTTTTACTTCATGTTCTTTAAGAAAATGGACGTATGGTGATGGCAAAAAAAATCGTGTTCGAGATTATTCCAGATTCTGATAGTACGACACTCAAAACATGAAAAAAAGTAATTTTTCGAAAAGTGTGGTGTGTGTGTGTGTGTGTGTGTGTGTGTGTGTGTGTGTGATTTTTTAGTTCCATGTTCCTTAAGGAAATGGAAGTATGGTGATGGCAAAAAAAATCGTGTTCGAGATTATTGCAGAATATGATTGTACTACACTCAAAACAGGAAAAAAAGTCATTTTTCGAAAAGTGTCTGTGTGTGTGTCTGTCTGTCTGTAGATTTTTTACTTTTTTCTATGACAAACGATAACTGCCGCAAATTCAAACAGAATCAAATAATTTTTTGCATACAGCCCTGATTTGTAGAGTACTCGCGACCTATTGTTTTTGGTGAAGATCGGTTGAGGAAAAGGGGTAGTTTAACCGGCAACGGTTTTTTTTTATCAAGGGAAATTTTTTTTTTTTGGCAAACGATAACAGCCGCAAATTCAAACAGAATCAAAAGATTATTTGCATACAGCCCTAACTTGTAGAGTTCTCAACACCTATTGTTTTTTGTGAAGATCGGTTAAGGGAAAGGGGTAGTTTACCTACAACGTTTTTTTAACAAGGGTATTTTCTATGGCAAACGATAACAGCCGCAAGTTCAAACAGAATCAAATAATTTTTTGCATACTGCCCTGATTTGTAGAGTACTCAAGACCTATTGTTTGTGGTGAAGATCGGTTAAGTGGAAGGGGTAGTTTACCAGCAACGTTTTTTTATCAAGCCTATTTTCTATGGCAAACGATAACAGCCGCAAATTCAAACAGAATCAAATAATTTTTTGCATACGTCCCTGAATTGTTGAGTTCTCAAGACCTATCGTTTTTGGTGAAGATCGGTTAAGAGAAAGGGGTAGTTTACCTGCAACGGTTTTTTATCAAGGGTAATTTTTGTCTATGGTAAACGATAACAGCCACAAATTCAAACAGAATCAAATGATGTTTTGCATACAGCCCTGTATTGTAGAGTTCTCAATACCTATTGTTGTTGGTGAAGATCGGTTAAGGGAATGGGGTAGTTTACCTGCAACGTTTTATGTTTTATAAGGGTATTTTCTATGGCAAACGATAAGAGCCGCAAATTCAAACAGAATCAAATACGTTTTTGCATACAGCCCTGTTTTGTTGAGTACTAAAGACCTATTGTTTTTGGTGAAGATCGGTTAAGGGAAACGGGTAGTTTACCGGACACGTTTTTTGTTTTATCAAGGGTATTTTATATGGCAAATGATAACAGCCGCAAATTCAAACAGAATCAAATACGTTTTTGCATACAGCCCTGTATTGTAGAGTACTAAAGACCTCTTGTTTTTGGTGAAGATCGGTTAAGGGAAACGGGTAGTTTACCTGCAACGTTTTATGTTTTATAAGGGTATTTTGTATGGCAAACGATAAGAGCCGCAAATTCAAACAGAATCAAATACGTTTTTGCATACAGCCCTGTTTTGTTGAGTACTAAAGACCTATTGTTTTTGGTGAAGATCGGTTAAGGGAAACGGGTAGTTTACCGGACACGTTTTTTGTTTTATCAAGGGTATTTTATATGGCAAATGATAACAGCCGCAAATTCAAACAGAATCATATAATATTTTGCATACAGCCGTGAAATGTACAGTTCTCAAGACCTGTTGGTTTTGTTGAAGATCGGTTAAGGGAAAGGGGTAGTTTACCTGCAACGTTTTATGTTTTAACAAGGGTATTTTTTCTATGACGAACGATAACTGCCGTAAATTCAAAGAGAATCAACTAATGTTTAGCATACAGCCCTGAATTGTAGAGTTCTCAAGACCTATTGTTTGTGGTGAAGATCGGTTAATGGAATAGGGTAGTTTACCAGCAACATTTTATGTTTTATCAAGGGTGTTTTCTATGGCAAACGATAACAGCCGCAAATTCAAACTAAATCAAATAATTGTTTTCATACAGGCCTGAATTGTAGAGTACCTAAGACCTGTCGTTTTTGGTGAAGATCGGTTAAGGGAAAGGGGTAGTTTACCTGCAACGGTTTTTTATCAAGGGTAATTTTTTTCTATAGTAAACGATAACAACCGCAAATTCAAACAGAATCAAATGATGTTTTGCATACAGCCCTGTATTGTAGAGTTCTCAATACGTATTGGTGTTGGTGAAGATCGGTTGAGGGAAAGGGGTAGTTTACCAGCAACATTTTATGTTTTAACAAGGGTAATTTTTTATATGACGAACGATAACTACCGTAAATTCAAGCAGAATCAACTAGGTTTTTGCATACCTTTTTGAACTAAAGAGAACTCAAGGTCTGTTGATTTTGTTGAAGATCGGTTAAGGGAAGGGGTAGTTTACCTGCAACATTTTATGTTGTAACAAGAGAAATGTTTCCATGACGAACGATAACTGCCGCACATTGAAACAGAATCAAATATTTTTTTGCATGCTTCCCTGAATTGTAGAGGACGGAAGACCTGTCGTTTTTGGTGAAGATCGGTTAAGGGAAAAGGGTAGTTTACCTGCAACGGTTTTTTATCAAGGGTAATTTTTTTCTATAGTAAACGATAACAACCGCAAATTCAAACAGAATCAAATGATGTTTTGCATACAGCCCTCTATTGTAGAGTTCTCAATACGTATTGGTGTTGGTGAAGATCGGTTGAGGGAAAGGGGTAGTTTACCAGCAACGTTTTATGTTTTAAAAACGGTAATTTTTTTATGACGAACGATAACTGCTGAAAATTCAATGAGAATCAAATAATTTTTTGCACCCCCTGAGTTGCAGAGAGCTCAAGATCTATTGATTTTGGTGAACATCGGTTAAGGGAAAGGGGTAGTTTACCTGCAACGGTTTTTTTTATCAAGGGAAATTTTTTTTTTTTGGCAAACGTTAACAGCCGCAAATTCAAACAGAATCAAATAATGTTTCGCATACAGCCCTAAATTGTAGAGTTCTCAAGACCTATTGTTTTTGGTGAAGATCGGTTAAGGGAAAGGGGTAGTTTACCTGTAACGTTTTATGTTTTAACAAGGGTATTTCCTATGGCAAACGATAACAGCCGCAAATTCAAACAGAATCAAAAGATTATTTGCATACAGCCCTAAATTGTAGAGTTCTCACAATCTGTTGATTTTGGTAAAGATCGGTTAAGGGAAAGGGGTGGTTTACCTGTACCGTTTTATGTTTTAACAATGGTATTTACTATGGCAAACGATAACAGCCGCAAATTCAAACATAATCAAATAATGTTTTGCGTACAGCCCTAAATTGTAGAGTTCTCAAGGCCTATTGTTTTTGGTGAAGATCGGTTGAGGGAAAGGGGTAGTTTACAAGCAACGTTTTTTTTATCAAGGGAAATTTTTTTTTTTTTGGCAAACGTTAACAGCCGCAAATTCAAACAGAATCAAAAGATTATTTGCATACAGGCCTGATTTGTGGAGTACTCAAGACCTATTGTTTTTGGTGAAGATCGGTTAAGGGGAAGGGGTAGTTTACCAGCAACGGTTTTTTTTATCAAGGGAAATTTTTTTTTTTTGGCAAACGTTAACAGCCGCAAATTCAAACAGAATCAAATAATGTTTCGCATACAGCCCTAAATTGTAGAGTTCTCAAGACCTATTGTTTTTGGTGAAGATCGGTTAAGGGAAAGGGGTAGTTTACCTGTAACGTTTTATGTTTTAACAAGGGTATTTCCTATGGCAAACGATAACAGCCGCAAATTCAAACAGAATCAAAAGATTATTTGCATACAGCCCTAAATTGTAGAGTTCTCAAGACCTGTTGTTTTTTGTGAAGATCGGTTGAGGGAAAGGGGTAGTTTACCTGCAACGTTTTTTTAACAAGGGTATTTTCTATGGCAAACGATAACAGCCGCAAATTCAAACAGAATCAAAAGATTATTTGCATACAGCCCTGATTTGTGGAGTACTCAAGACTTATTGTTTTTGGTGAAGATCGGTTAAGGGGAAGGGGTAGTTTACCAGCAACGGTTTTTTTTATCAAGGGAAATTTTTTTTTTGGCAAACGTTAACAGCCGCAAATTCAAACAGAATCAAATAATGTTTCGCATACAGCCCTGATTTGTAGAGTTCTCAAGACCTATTGTTTTTGGTGAAGATCGGTTAAGGGAAAGGGGTAGTTTACCTGTAACGTTTTATGTTTTAACAAGGGTATTTCCTATGGCAAACGATAACAGCCGCAAATTCAAACAGAATCAAAAGATTATTTGCATACAGCCCTAAATTGTAGAGTTCTCAAGACCTGTTGTTTTTGGTGAAGATCGGTTGAGGGAAAGGGGTAGTTTACAAGCAACGTTTTTTTAACAAGGGTATTTTCTATGGCAAACGATAACAGCCGCAAATTCAAACGGAATCAAAAGATTATTTGCATACAGCCCTGATTTGTGGAGTACTCAAGACCTATTGTTTTTGGTGAAGATCGGTTAAGGGGAAGGGGTAGTTTACCTGCAACGTTTTTTTATCAAGCGTATTTTCTATGGCAAACGATAACAGCCGCAAATTCAAACAGAATCAAATAATTTTTGCAAACGTCCCTGAATTGTAGAGGTCTCAAGGACTTTCGATTTTGGTGAAGATCGGGTAAGGGGAAGGGTAGTTTACCTGCAACCTTTTACGTTTTAACAAGAGTAAAGTACTTGAAAATTTATTTAAACTTTTTGAAACAATGGTAATTGTTAAAAATAAAATAATTTTGTTGCCAGGCAATAAAATTATAATTTTTTCATTTTAATGTAATATAATATTTTTCATTTAATACAGCAATAAAAAGGCAGGTAAGACACAGCCTAGCTGTTTGGCTGAAAATGATTTTAAATATAAATCTTAGAATATGGAAGTCATGTATGGTTCTCCATACTGATATTTTTCTATGGCAAACGATAAGAGCCGCAAATTCAAACAGAATCAAATAATTTTTTGCATACAGCCCTGAATTGTAGAGGACAGAAGGTCAATTGATTTTGGTGAAGATCGGTGTAGAGAAAGGGGTAGTTTACGTGCAACTTTTTGTTTTAACAAGGGTAATTTTTTTATGACGAAAGGTAACTGCCGTAAATTCAAAGAGAATCAAATAATATTTTGCATACGTTCCTGAATTGTAGAGAAATCAAAGTCTGTTGGTTTTGGTGAAGATTGGTTAAGAGAAAGAGGCAGTTTACCTGCAACATTTTATGTTGTAACACGAGGAATTTTTTCATGACGAACGATAACTGCCGTAAATTCAAACGGAATCAAATAATTTTTAACATATGTGTCTGAGTTGTAGAGGACTCAAGGCCTATTGATTTTGGTGAAGATCGGCTACGGGGAAAGGGCAGTTTACCTGAAACATTTTT